>JAJKFL010000009.1:20769913-23169913 GCA_021186555.1 Reticulitermes speratus
ACTGCCTGAGAGAAGTAGATGTTAAAATGTAAATATAAAGAATGTAAGTATAAAAATGTAAATATATAAAATGGAGTCAGACCGTAAAGGTGTGGATATATGCGGCAGTACTAATGTAAAAAACTAGTGTCAATCATGTACATTACAGGAAGACATTCGTAAAAACGGATAAACTGGGTCTTAAGGCAGATCACGTATATGCATTTTCTTTCACTCCTGGTATTTCATGTAGTATCCACGAATGTACGAAAACTTATGTTTTTATTTTGGGTGGATACCTTACCTATAAAGTACAAACCAATTTTCACTGATTAATAATGTAAATAGAATTTTGTACCAATAAACGAAATGAGTAATATAAAAAAGATATTTATAGCAGTTTGAGTACTAAGGCAGGTGTTTTCACTGGTTTTTTGTTTTGTTTACTTTAACATTACTGCTGCATTTACGGTCGACTCTCGTGCTAAGTCTTATGTCTAGTATTAAAATTAATAACTATTCGAGTTCCATAAAAGGCCTGGAATTTATAGCTAGATAAGACGCTATTACTTTCTAAAGAAGGTATATGATCCATGGAGTTTGATAATATCAGTAACAGAAGTAAGGATAAAACTTCACAATAAGAAGCACTTACTATTTGCCTGTTTATCCAGGAAGATGAGATGAGCATGGCGTGTATAAAGCTTTGTGAAACAATGAATTACATATTTATGTTTGAGCAGTCTCAAAGAAAGAGAGCAACTGGAAAACTGGGCTCAACTTAGGCAGTACCAGAAAAATAAGATGTTGGGAGATTGGCTGGGTTAAAGTGGCGGCTAATTGGGTCAAAAAGATCCTCTTGGAGGTTTAGCCAACTCCGTAACGTAATTTCGGGTTGTATAAACGCAAATAGTTTGTTTACCAGCGTTGCCACTGTAGCATGTCAAGACAGGCCTTATGCTCTAGAATTAATGCATGTATTGTGTGTTATTCGCATCATGTGTTAAAATAGCTATAGCTTTTATGCTGACGAGATTTCGTGTCAAAAGGAGGTTTCCTTGGAACCAGGCATCATTGTTATTTCTAAATGGCCGCGCATGTGGTCTTCAAGATGCTCTTCAAGCGATAGCAGTTTCCTCAGTGCAGTCAGATAATGGGCTTATCGTAAACATTGTAGGTACGTCCAGTGTGAGCTGGTATCAGAGACTGCCTAGTGCTAAGGCCAGTGAAGCATTGATATTGTTGGCTCTTATCCCGACCAGGCACTAACTTTGTAACGTTTGTCTGCGACGAACACTGTGGTTCCGTCTGTCTGATATTCTATTAAAAGTGTCTTAGCGCAACCCTTCTTAAGAATCGATAATATCTGTTTAACAAAGGAGCCGCTGCAGAAGGGAGTTGGGGAAGAGCGTCCAAAACGACTAAGAAGACTCTCAATGCACTTTGTTTAAAGGCAAGCACTGTAGAGGGTTTTTTCTGGAAGACATAAACAAATCTAAAACACAGAACATCAGAAAGAAATTAGGGGAGTTTTTCTCATTAAGCAGAAATGTTTCACCTCCACCTATTCTGTCTAAAAACCGAAGTCAGACACCTCAATTTTACAACATTTTATTAGGGTATACTGCATAGAGTAAAAAAGAAGGAAGGCTAACTGGATTGGTCGGTCACATCTGGCGTAATAACTGCCTTCTGAAACACGTGATTGAAGGAAGGATAGACTTGACGGAAAGAAGTGGAAGAGGACGTAAGCAGCTATTGGTTGACCTTAAGGAAAAGACAGAATATGGAAATTGAAAGAGGAAGCATTAGATCGCATTACGTGAAGAACTCACTTTGGAAGAGGCTATGGACCTGTCGTAATACAGACTATGAATTGAAGTGAATTAAATGCTGTCTCTCAATTTAAGTGAGACACGTTGAGAGAGGATTCTTTTACAACATATTTTTGAGAAAATACTTTGTGCCAATGGAGAGAAAACAACAAATTGCATATTGAGGACTTTAAACACTTCTATTGTTTACGATTTTGTTATTAAATTAAGATAATTGGGAGAGGCAGCGCCTGTAGCATGAATTCAAAACATGAGATACATATGAGATGAGATATGGGTCTAATACATATACAGCTCTTGTCTGAAATTTGAATGGAAGACACCATTATATGAACCTAAGCGTAAGGTAGAGAGTAGCATTTGACGTAAGATTAAGGAATTGTGGTGTGAAGATGTAGACTGGATTCAACTTATTCATTACGAATTTTAGAGCCGGGTTTTGTCGACACCTCTACGACTTAGGTATCCTTGGACGTAGAAGCTTTCTTGACCAGCTGGGTAAATATGAATGTTTCAACTAGACGAGTTTCTGTACCTTGGTATAGATAAATTTGTCCCTGTAAATGCCATGAATATATATATATATATTTTTTTTCTTAACCTCGACACTAGATAGAAATGAGTGGTTAATTTCTGGCCCGGCCGTTCTAACCCCGGGAAAGAACTCCGATACTAATTCCATGGAATTAATGTTAATTGTAGTGAAAGAATGGGTATGGTCAAATGTTGTCGAAATATGACAGGGAATCCCTCGGCTCATGTAAGTCACGTGAATATACACAAAATTAAAAGTCAGGTGTGTAAAGATATGAGAAGAAACCCCCACGGGTGTGATTAAGTGTGATAAAACTTACATACAGATTAAAAAGAGGATTCCAGATTTTTTATGTTTATCTTTATTATGTAAGGCTAATTCTCTCTTTCTTTCCTTTTTTCTTTATTTTCTTAGTCCGACCCCTTTCTACCTACTCATTGTAGATGTAGAGGGTTATTGTTGCACTTAGTCACACTCAATAACACTCACATACACACACACACTCGGTAGGACTCCTCTGGGCGAGTTATCGGCGCTTTGCAGAGAACTCTACCTGACAACACACAACACTCACAAGAGAGAGACATCCATGCCCCCTGCGGGATTCGAGCCCGCAATCTCAGCAACCGAAAGGCCGCAGCCCTACTCCTTAGACGGCGCGGCTGTCGCGATCAAGGCTAATTCATGAAGTATAAATAGCAGTGAATTACGAGTGTTTTACAAAATCCCGTGTCTTGCCTAAGGATGTTTTTTTTAGAAGGCATGACTTCTTTAACAAGCCATATATCTGCGCAGACTGGAGATCACGTAGCTTGTTTAGCAGACTTGGTACTTGTGAGGCGCAAAATTGTCCCTGTGGACTCCCTTTATTTGCCCCAGTTCTTGTCTACATGAACGCATTTTTCTACTTTGGTTCTGTAGCCGCGCTGGAATGTCACATTAAAGCTTACAAACAATCGGTTTATGTACAGGCCCAGGCGACTTGACTCGTGGCTGCAGGATATCTAAATTTTTATGTAAGTGTATGTTGTAACCAGTAAATCGGTATACTTGTCGCTTACAGGACTGGCTTGTATTCAATTGTGTTGTCTTCCAGACTCGACCTGCTCGTACTTACTGGCTGCTTTCGGCGTTTTCCACGTTGATCTTACAAGGAAAATCACTGTGAATAGGCCTAAGGATCGGGGCTCACCGTCTGCTGGGTCCCTTTGTCACTAATGCATCACATGTTCTCAATTTGCGGCCGATTGATTTTGCAGGTGGCTGCGACTGAATAATTCTTCACTGACATTCTGATCTTAAAGCAATGGTGTGATACTATGGTGATGGATGCATTACATGGCGTACTTTGAACAATATAAATACGGCCTACTGATATTGAGAGTGGCTGTGGTTGAATAGTTACGAGCTAGCAGCATGTTGTTAAATAAATTGTGTGAGATATGGATAGGATTCACTGTCTTGCATACTTTTAGTAGTATAAATACCATTACACTTGTACCCGACTAAATAAAATTAAATGGAGAATTAATATTCATGGTGAATCTACGAGCTAGCTTCACGCTCTGGGCTACTTTAAACACCAGCGAAGAAGATTCCTTTTTGAATAAAAGAATGGATGATACTCAGAGTCGGTTTGGATGCTTTGGAGGAGAAGAAAATCTCTTGTTTCTTCCAGGAATCAAACCCCGTTTCCTTGATCATCAAGCCCATAGCCTAGTCATTATAGGAAGGTAAGTCAGAAAGCAGATATCCGTGCTTTATTCCTGTGAAACTAACGATCGTACCAGGATGTTACTTTTTGATTTGTTGGTACGTGGCCCCACTGCTACGCGGAAGATACCGTCGCTGTTTCAGGAAATACAGCGTTGACGCTGCGTCAGTTGGAATATAGCGATGCTAAGAGCTGAGGGTTAGACCTTATTAATCCCCCATGCAGCCAGATATTTTGATACATATGTCAGACGGCAGTGATTTTGGAAATCTCGTTATGAAGCAGCCCGCAGATATCAATGCTTTGGTCGGTATTGCACCTTCGACTTTTGCCATAAAACTTATGTCTGTTTAGTATCGCCGCTTGTCCTAGCAAGTTCTCTTTCCAGATCTTGTCAAATGCATGGCGTAGGAATTGATCTTGTGATTTTGTAGTATCCTTAAAGTCGGACGATGTAATAAGAGTTCATCAATTGTTTTATGTGTGGAAGTCATAGACTTATATGTAGACTGTGAAAATTTTGGCCTGCAAAAATCTCGACGGGCCTGCTGGTTGTTTATTAAAGACTGACGAATTAGGCATTTTAACTTTCCACTTTACAGAAAGGAAATCGTCTGAAAATGTGTCTTTCTTGAGTAAATATACACATTTTCTAAAGGCACATTTATAAAAATAACTCGATCAGCAACTGGCTGCTGCTTTCCCGCAACGTACCGCGCTTTATTTGCATGTGCTTATTGAATTCAACGGAGAAAAATAAAAAGTAACAATAGAGAGAAAGTTTCTGATAAAATGCTTCTGACAAACAGACGTTAATTGCCGGCCTCTCACCTGCCTGTTTTCGACTCGAAGGATTTGTGGTGGACAGGTGACGCTCGTCAGTGTTATTTCATAATGCTCAGTATTTATGTTCCTCCAACATCGACGCTATCTTAGCAATTGACGGAGTTTTTACATAAACTATAAGAAGTTAATTTACATAGATAATTAAAAACTATTTTAGCTCTTCAGAAAAGCAGAGTTGCGAGAAGAATGCCGCTGTTACCTTCGCCTTATTTCTCTGTGCGTCAGCACGTAAAAGCTCCAGACAAACAGGATGAAATTTCTTGAAATTTGGACATAGGTGTTTTACTAAATTTGTCACTGAATTTGGCTTGTCATTAAAATATGACACAAGTAACAGCTACCTAATGTGAACAGCTGCTTGACTTTCTGAGAACAATTCGCGCGTGACTCGCATACATTCATACATACGCACATATATGCATGCATACATATATACATACGTACGTACATACACATAAGTACATACATGCATACATACACATAAGTACATACATACATACATACATACACATAAGTACATGCATGCGTACATACACATAAGTACATACATGCATACATACACATATGTAAATACATGCATAAATACATACACATGTGTACATACATTCATACATACTCGTATGTACATACGTACATACATACATACACATACGTACATACATACATACATACATACACATACGTACATACATACATACATACATACATACATACACATACGTACATACATGCATACATAATACACACATACATACATGCGTATATACACACACATGCATACATACATACTTACATACGTAGTACATACTAACATACATACGTATATAGGCACATTCGTATATACGCACATTCGCATATACGCACATACATAATGTACGGGGCACGCGGTGGCGCAGTTGGTTGAGGCATTGCGCTACAAACCGTAAGGTCGCGGGTTCAATTCCCGATGATGTCACTGGAATTTTTCATTGACATAATCGTTTCGGTCGCACTATGGTCCTGGGGTCGACTCAGCCTCTAACAGAAATGAGTATCAGGAATCTTTCCTGGGTGGTAAAGGCGGCCGGTGCGTAGGGCTGACAACCTTACCACCTTCATGTGCCGATTGTCTAAAAACCTGGGAGCCTCGACCTTCTGGATCCCTAAGGGCCTGCCAAGGCCTGTATGGGACTGCTTTACATTTACCAGAGCGTGCTACAGGACTGCTCACTTTATATATCTGCAATTGATCATCCTAAAAATATTCGGTGTAGACAGCTAATAATATTACGTAAAGGCTAAATCTAATTTTCTCCATTTTCCTGCTACTTTCATCTGGGTAAATATGCATCAGCCTTTGTTCACAAAACACTTCACGTAGGGTGAGGTTTGTTTCACACCCATATAAAATATCTGTTACATTTTCGGAGAAGTAAGCTCTGATCTTTGATTTTATGTAGAGGAGATGTGAACACAAGGTTTGATGCAAATAATTTTTCATGGAATCGAAATCGTAGTTCTTCTTTCTGTTTGGAATTCCCCGGGTTTAAACTCGGTTAACGGATATCCTGATATGTATTTAGTGGTATTTTTCAGTTTCCCCAGAAAAATTCCCTGATAATTCCTCGATTAACTCAGTACCTTTCATTGTAAATTCTTTCCAATTCGACAATCATCAAGCACCCTATGTACTTCCGTAATTTCCGTAAACATCGGTTTCCTTATTAAACATTTTAATAGAGAGTAGCAATAATGTCCTTTAAAGGTAAGGTACTCAATATTTTTGTTGGAGATTTTGAGTTGGTTTTCAGAAAAATGAAGCCCAATTTTCTTGTATTTTCATTGGAAGAATTAACTTTGTAGTATACATTTGACATGCTCTCTGTGATTTGAAAACTAAACTTAAAAAGTCTTGAGATCAGCTTCTCTCCTTTAAACATTTAATTCGGCAGTACAGCAGTTCATGCTTCAAACGGAGCAACCGAGGTGCCAAGCCATAAGCATATCAGTAATGTCTGGGACAGAACCAAATTATTTCCACTTGGTTGGGTGTCTACTCGATCTATCCGCAGGATGGTTGGATTTGGGTTCCCCACGCTGTGTCCACCATCACAACCAAGAATGTAAACTGCAGAAACTTCTACCTCAAAGGACGAGTTCTATTTTAGGAATGGACTGCAGAAGGAAGTATTGTATTGAAGCTTTTGGGACACAACTTTATCTTCTGATTTTCCTTTTTGTGTTGTTCACGTCAAAGGGCTTTATATATCTTGAAACTAGAACTTACATCAATTTAAACTTTGTCGTCATGCGATGTTTCCAATTTCACACATGGCACGACGTGCTGTAAAACATAATGCTGTAAGTCTTCTTTCTCAGACATCTTAAATTTGAAATATGATAACCCATACGTGATTTCAGGCTTCCGCCGCGATGTAGCTGAGATCTGCGCTCTTCTGGGATATTACGCAGCGTAGAGTGGTAATTCTGTCCCGACGTTTCCGGACTACGTATCAGTCCCATTTTCAAGGTTCAAACATGACCCTTGAAGGCGAGACCGATAGGTAGTCCCGAAACGTCTGTACAGAATTAGTACTCTACGCTGCGTAATATAACAGAAGAGCGCAGATCTCGTTGTATCCCATACTGAGAATAAACATATATAGAGTATTTGTACCTTAACAATTCGAAGAATGGATTTACAGTAAACAGTTTGGGCGCGTTGGTAGATCGTGTAACTTCTGGCAACTTTTGTGTATTAATTTTTTGTGTATTAATTTTTTGTGTTAAATTTTTGTGTATTAATTTCCCTATTTCTTATGAATATTTACAGGGCAGTCTAAACAAAATAATTACTTTCTTTTGCTTTTGAATGGAAAGATATATTAGATCGTCAAGTGTTTCTACATTAATTTCTCCATCTATTCATTGAGTAATGTGTCATGTGCCATGTTGCAACAGGTCGATTAGTTATGACAACATATGTTGTGTGCTGTGACATACCTGTGTTCTAAGAACCTGTATTAAAGCCAAGAATAATTCATGTTCTACGACTTAGAACAAAGAGAGTACGTAACCACGAGCTTAGCTGAGTGGGGGGAGGCAGTGTTGCCGCCGCCCCGGACGGCAGAGTCCAAGGAGCGGCAAAAGAGGGCGGCAAAATGAATACTTTAAATAAAAAATGTAAATTTTGCCCTCAAAAACTTTAAGTTATTGACATAAAATAAAAGGAAATTCAATAAACAACTGACTTTTTAAAGTTAATAATTTCTATTAGGAGCCACCATTGTGATTATTGGCCTTGGGCGCCGAACATTCTAACTAGGCCACTGTTTATAACGGCTTGGTAACAAGGTTATTGTCGTCTGGGTGCATGACGTGTTGGTAAGGAGGTATGTGACAAGGTTTCACAAGAATTTACTGCCTCTATCTTCAGTGGAGAGAAGCCATCAGGATGGAGGCAGCATTCCGCCACGTAATACCTGTCTTATCAAACTACATTGTCACATCCCACAACATAATAATTCTAATAGCCACCGCCATACCGGCCTCAGATCCACATAGGCTGGCTAACGTTTCTTTTTTTTTTTTTTTTGTCACCACAAATATATCGGCTTATTCATAAGACTGACAGGAAATAAAATTTTCATTATGTTTATGTTGGTATGGTATGCCTTAAGCAAATACTGTGCCCGACTCTTCCGGATACTTTTTTCTGTAAGGGGAATATTCATTCATTCCTTTCTGTCTAGCGACAGGTCCATAGCCTCTCCCGAAACTAGTTCTCCACATTGTGTAATCTAGTGTTTCCTCTTTTAATTTCCAGTATCCTGTCGTTTCCTTAAGATCATCCAGTGGTTGCTCACGTCTTCTTCCTCGTCTTCTCATCACTTCTTGCTTCTATTTTTCCTCCAATAACGTGTTTTAGAAGACAGTTTCTACGCAAGATATGACCAAACTAAACAGCCTTCCTTCTCTTTGCTGTATGTAGGATATTCCTGTCCACGTTGCCTCTTTGTAATACTTCATTTCTCACACAATAGGTCTTACGAATTCAAAGTCTGCAGCATGAAGAGCTGTTTAATTTATGTAACTGCTTAAATATAAGAAACAAAGTAATGGATGTAATAGAAGTTTGGTTTTGAGCATTTAGCGTGTAGTAGTAGTAGTAGTAGTAACTTAGATTGATTGCATTATTTGCCATTTTCCATGTAATACACCTCCATTTTCATCGGATTTCTGGTCCCGAAATTACCCGGAAACTTTCCAGCAGTCGCTGCTCAGTGGCTTGTGAATTTGTATTTTTATTGCTGTGTCTTTGGCCGTTGTTTTTATGAATTAGTATCTTCGTTGTGTTGCTTGTGATGGTCGTTTTGACTAATTAAACCTTCATTGTTGTGCTCGTGGGAGCTGCTTTGTTGAATTAAATCTTCATTTCAGTTCCTGTGATGCCTGTTTGGACGAAACAGGATCGTAATGCGGAACATGGGCGTCCAGGTATTTGACAAGTGACGCTGGTAATTCCATACGAGTATATATTAATATCCCCTCGAGGCCATATTAAATCAATAAATATGTACCTGTGTAGGCAGATAAATATCAAGGTTCAATGAACAGGTAGGCACCTATGAGAGTTAATGTCTAGAATTAGGCAGTGAGTGACGTAATCCTTCCATTACCCTCTTCAGTTTCGTCATTGTTCCGTGCTACAGCTGTACCCAGGTGTATCGAAAATGTTTAATGGTAAAACTCCTGTTTGAGCAGGACTTCAGGTTCCCGTATTGTGCGGTAAACTTGGAAATTGGGAAAAGGAGTGTTTGTGACAGTTCTTTAAATTAACTTGTAGAATTGTTAGTTTATTTCAAAACTTAAAGCTGATTTCTAATCCAAATGAATGGTATATATTTCCAGCTCTAACTACAGGATTACAAACATTCTCGTTAATTGAAAATTGTACGCCAGAACATAACTTTGCAGGTGTTTGCGCGGGCGAAGCAAAATCAGTGAAAGAGGAAAAGAGTGGATTAGCAGCTCAAATTAAGGCCTTAGCACCAGACGTGGAAGGGATCCACTGTCGTATTTGCCCTGCGGATCCGACTGCTAGACAGTACGCTGCAGATTGTCCACACGAAACCTTTAAAAATTTGAAAACCTACAGGTTCTGGATGGGGTCGCATAATGTAACGCAGTCTTCTGCCCATGTTAAAGCGCATCATAAAATTATTTTGATTCATTAATACTTACTATCTTGAATATTTATTTTGTTTTTAATCGTGTTTTTATTGCAGCAAAAATGACAATGTTGACACGCAGGGGAAAGCGTACTGTGTGGCGTTATTCATAGGGACAAGCTATCTTCCATGAATCGTCACAACTTCAGGATCTGGGACTCCGAAAATCTCCCGTTGTACTTGCACGCCCACGTCCTGTCTGCTGAAGGACACTTCCCAGTGTCCATGAAATTCTTATGCCACTCGTCTATTGTCTGCTTAATTCGAATCCTTCGACATTTCGCTCGAGAATGACGTTGAGTCTGAAGAACGAATCTGGCCTTAAGGACACACGCCACATACTGAGCCTTCCCTTGGGGTGTCGACATTGTCAGTTCTGCCGTAATGAATAAAATATTAATAATAAAATACATTAGACAGTAAATAATAATAAAGAAAAATAAACGTTTTTAGTTGATTTACCATATGCAACAAAATGCATTACTTTGTGATATCATTCGGAAATTGTGTAGGTATTCAAATTTGTAAAGTTTTCACGTTGACGTTCTGTATTCTTTTCATGGCTCGACAGCCTTAGTGGGCAAGGGGCTCCCCATCGTTGAGGTTTCGAAATCACACGTATTTAGACACACCACACTCGGTAGGACTATTCTGGACGAGTGATCGGCCCGTCACAGAGACCTCTATCTGATGACATACAACACTC
This sequence comes from Reticulitermes speratus, assembly GCA_021186555.1. Classification (NCBI taxonomy): domain Eukaryota; kingdom Metazoa; phylum Arthropoda; class Insecta; order Blattodea; family Rhinotermitidae; genus Reticulitermes; species Reticulitermes speratus. The sequence goes on from JAJKFL010000009.1 coordinate 20,780,739, forward strand.
ACAAGAGACAGACATCCATGCCCCCTGCGGGATTCGAATCCGCAACCCCAGCAAAGAGCGACCGCAGACCCACGCCTTAGATCGCGCCGCCACTGGGATTGGCGGACATTCTGTATGGTAGAGGCATATTCGGCGTTAGTTGAATCGGCGAAAATGATTAATCTCATTAAAAGTCGACTTTTCAACGTAAGAATTATTCACTTCCATGTAACAATGCGGGAGGCCAAAACTACAGAAGTTTACTTGCGAGATTTTAAGCTTTCGCCGCGGTGCTGTTAAGATCAACGATGTCCTGGGATGTTTTGCAGCGTCAGTAGATACCTTTTACAGAAGTTTCGGTAAAACGAATCTGTACCGTCTGTAAGGGTCAAAATGTCTAAGAAGAGTCTTGGACATTTGGACCTTATAGATGGGCCCGAAACTTTTTTCCCGAAACGTTGGTAACAAAGTACCCATTAACGCTACATAACATCCCAGAAGATAGAAGACCTCGGACGTTTGTTTCATAGTGAAGTCAGGTAACTCTCCTGGCTAAACCTGCTGGCAGGAAGAGCAAATCATTCCAACTACGCATCTTCTCTAGTGGATGATACTGTTTGGATTCAAAGGTTGAAGTACCTGTCGGAAATAAGTACTAGAATAAACCTAACATAGCATATAATATAAAATACATAAGTACTACATAAAGTACAGCATATACACCCTGTCTTAACCCCTTAAAATTCTTTAAAACCTATATGTACCGCCTAGTAGATTATTAAATCTCCTCATTGTGTCTATAGATTGCATTTATGTTTAGGCATGTTTCTGATATTAAGCAACCATTTTTTTCCATACAGAATATACTGATTGGTTTTCCTAATGGCAGCATGCCGTGTTCTCTGTGAATAAATAGCTGAATATTTAGGTGCGTTCGCAAAATTGCGAATAGCGACTATTAGCTTCGTTACATCTGTCTGACTTTCTGTCTGTCTGCCCGTCTGTTTGTATGTCTGTCCGTCCGCTTTGAACCACTCTGCTGCCACTGGACGAATTTTTATGAAGTTTGATATTTGAGTATTTTTCGAAAATCTGTTGAGAAACCACAACCCACGTTACAGTTGCAAAGTTTCCGCATGTAGCTCATCGGTGCGTTTAGTGAGCAGGAATATCTAACAAACAAAGAGACGTCTAGGGCCATCAGGCAATTTTCCGCATTTAGTCAGCTTTTTTAACTGATTAGTTATTTGGTTTTTGGTTGGTTCGTTGGTCGGTCGGTCGGTCGGTCGGTCGGTCTTTCAATCTCTCAGAGGGTTACATGTTTTTTTTCTTTTATCGAGAAAATTATTGACATTTTTCATAAAAAAGAGGCCGTTTTCAAACCGTTCTATGTCATGTTATCGGCCTACTTGTAATATTTTTTTTTATAAAGAGATGCTTTAGTTAATTGATTTCATGCAAAGAATGCGCGACCAAAAATATAAATAAGTCTGGTTTAACATATAATTGTTATTATCTTACCTTAGCCATTTTCTGCATACCAGTATAAATAAAACCACCGACGTAGCTTCATTTCTCTGGGCAAGGAGCAGCTTGGAAATTTGTTAGTTGAAGATATTGGTTGAACTGGAGTTCGCTTTCTTATAATAATTTTATTTATTCTTTCTCTTATCAGTTTTTCAGATTTAATTCTTATGATTGAGTTGAAGATGCAATACTGACAACGTTAAAAATGATATTTGGGAAACTGAATACAGAGTGGCCTCCAGGGGCGTGGATTTTCGAGTAACTTTTCGGGGGACAGAACCATACCACCTACGCAGTTGCATGAAACTGCAATCTATGGAAATAATAATAATAATAATAATTATTATTATTATTATTGTTATTATTATTATTATTACATCATGGCATTTAGTGTCGCTTTGAGGACTATAAAATGAATCGTAGCCTGTCGTGGCAATTTCCGGCTCAGGTTATTAAATCCCCGTAATGGAACTGCCGCCAATGTGTACCTGAGCACTGGCAAAACTAATCATGGCCGACAGACACACCGCCCTGTCCTCAGAACGTGACATTGGACTCCACAAATTATCGACCGTGTGCAGTCAATGGAGCCATTGAGCTATCCTTCGTGCTTCTAAGTGCTCGGGGCCACAAGACAGTAAAGGGGACCCAAGATATATTTATTCGGCGTTTCTCGGCTCAAGTCTCGTCTGTCTTTCCGGATTCACCCCATGTATTGATTTTGTTCTCTTGAACCGACGAACGCCCGATAGTACTTTACATAGGCCGATATCACTATCTGTGAAATAGTCTTCCTACATAGGCTACCGTCCACACTCACCTTTCAATTCTATATGACTCTACACTTACGATACGCATACTTTAAATACCTTTGTTAAATATGCTAAACATCAATCACTGTTTATGTAGACCCGTATTCTTAGGTTAGTAGATCAGAAATATCTGGAAAGTTTTGAAATGTGGTGCTGGAGAAGAATGGAGGAGATCAGTTGGACCGATCGTGTGAGAAATGAAGAAGTATTACACAGAGTGAAGGAATAAAAAGAAGAAAGGCTAACTGGATTGGTCATGTCTTGCGTAGAAACTGCCTTCTAGAACATGTGATTGAAGGAAAGTTACAGGGAAGGACAGAAATGACGGTAAGATGAGGAAGAAGGCGAAAGCAGCTACTGGATAACTTTAAGGAAAAGAGAAGACACTGGAAATTGAAAGTGGAATTACTAGATCGCACCCTGTGGAGAACTCGTTTTGGAAGAGGCTACGGACCTGTCGTAAGACAGACTACAGAATGAATGAATTCTTAGGTTACAGCGCGGTGCGCCCACGCATTCTGTAGCGTCAGTTGTAAAGGTGACGTGGGAGGTGCAAAAATGGAAGTGATGAAAATCGGGGTATATATTAAAGTACGACTGCAGGATGTGCCGTGTGAAATGGGTAGAAAATGTTTTGTTCCATGAAGGCTCTGTCGTATGCACTGCAATTGAATCTTAGTATGATTCTACAGTACTGCCACATCTACAATATCAAAAGTGCATTGTAAAAACTAAGACAGCGCTAGGTAATGAAGAGCAGGATCTTAACAGCAGTGAACAGAATATATGTGTTTGTGTGATCTCGAAACTCCTCAAACTCTTTTTCAATTTCTTTTCAATCCCATGTGAGAAAAATTATACATACGCAAAGAAGTAAGCACTATGGAACGAGGAATTTGCGATTTGTTGCGGGGTGGACCCTGGGCGTCCCTGATTTCATCACATATCTGGCAACATTGAAATTTGCCCCAAGCTTCAATTCCTGCTGTAGCGGCTGTAGTTACGTAATTTAATAATACAAGCTACATGTAACAATAATAACGATAATAATATAGCATCGAGTAAAGAAATATAAACCAAAGTACAGTAAACTGTGAGATGTATAGCGTTACATCGGAATGAGGTCAGAAAGCAGCCATGCTACCGCCAGTGCAATCTATTTAAATTCATATAGGCGCAATTTAAATCGTATGTAGCGGTAAAATAAAACTTCCAAAAGTACCAACATTAGAAGCTAGTTTGAGGCACTGGACAGCAAACAGACTAGTGAGTCGTAGAAACTGCTGGAAGAAGATTTTCTGAGTAGGATTGCCAGGAAAGATATGTTGGAACCAGTCAACATAAATCACAAGTAATCTGACTGTGAATAAGGCAGTGAAGATATGGATGATTCAGAATGCATGATTAGATATTTGTATTGTGTTTAAAATATGTGTAGCAATAATGTTATTATTAATATTTGGTATTTTATTTTATTTTTAATGCTTAAACGCAACCTTGTTACCGAATTTTTATCCATTACTTTTTACCGTCAGCCATATATTTGACGCTAGATAACAGAGAGAACAAAATTCAGTAAAGTAAGAAAACAAGAGAGGATGTATACGTACGAGTATAACGTAACATTGAGGCGCGTTTGAATCTGTGAGACGTGAGTTTTTCTTAAATGGTCACAGAATTTAATCCGTTCTGGTCACACTTTTTTTTTGTAATTGACAATTGTACAGATATTAGAGAATGTTGTGACTATTATCATGGGCTTTTTTATAATTATTTTCTGAAATTATTTACTTATCTGCGTCGATTCTTTTAAACTTATCTGTCATTCAGAATTTCAAATTTTTACATGCATTTCGTAATTGATGCCATAAAATAGTATTTCCTTCAAACATTGTAGGTTTATTCGTAATCTATCTACCAAATTTCATGTCTTTAGACTTACGTGAATAATAAACATTAAATGTTATGTTTGCACTTTGTTACGTTCCTTATTTAGCGTTATGTAAATCGCATGAAGAAATAAGGCAGATTTTTATCGATTATTATCGTTATCGATTACTCTTGAAAGCAACTGTCGTAACGCTAATAACCAAAGTGGTCATAAATGTACGTAGGTCTGCATGTGAATCGTGTATCATTTTTGTCCGATTTTAACGTAACTTGAATTTGTCGAAATATTTTACTAAAACACCCCAATATAAAGTTTCACGAAAATCCTTTCAGTGGGAACCGAGTTGTTCCACGCGAACAGACATGACGTAGCTAATAGTAGCTTTTCACGACTTTTCGAAGGCGCCTGAAAAGCAACAGGAAATATAACCTAATACCGCGGGTCAAATTTTGTTATCCATAGTATCCTTCTGTAGTTTAGTTGATATCCGTGTACCTCTCCCCACAACTTGGTGTTTGTGAAAGGCTTGACGCTGTTAACTGATTTGCGATATAACACACCATGCATTGCGGGCAAGGGACACCAAGGCGGAGCAAGATTCTCTGTCCACGTTGATGAGAAAATTGTATCTTCCCTGCGCTGCATTCTCTTAAGGAAGGACGCGCTACCCAGAAAGCGTGAATTTAAACTCTCTGAAATGAAACACGGGGAGAAAATCCATCGGAATGTTTAATTTTGGAGTATTTGGAGCATTACGTCCCACAAACATGCACAACTGTACTCATTACACTAGTTTACTAGTGATTGTAATTCTTCGTGGCGCATATTTAAGTTTAAGACGAAGTGTGTTGAAGCGATGGGTTCTGCATTCCACAGTCCGTGGTTTGTAATGCGAAAGGCCTCTGTAGCTTTTATGCATTCCTTTACAAAATGGATAGAGTAAAAGCGTAATGGGACTAGCCCGAGCATTAGCAGCTTTGTTTTTTCAGGTAATAATTAACAGTGTTACATTTATTTGGTATAGGCCGGGATAGCGTTGTCGGTGTAGCTACTCGGTATGGGCTGGACGGTCCGGAGATCGAATCCCAGTGAGGAAGACATTTTCTGCACCCATCCAGACCGGCCCTGGAGTCCACCTAACCTCCTGTACAATGGGTACCGGGTGTCTTTTCCGGGGGTAAAGCGTTCCAAACCATTTGTACATGATACACATATATTTAATTATGGTATATGTACGAGTAATTTAACATTTCTGACATTATGTATGTGAAACCTGGTGTAATACCGTCACATAAAACAAGATCGGAAATGTAGGCATAATGTAACATTGAGGCGGGTTCGGATCTTTGCAATCTGAAATCTTCTCAGATGTTAACATATGGGTCGTACATAACCTCAAACCGGCAGCCAGAAGGAGAGTTTTTTTTTTGTCATTTCTGACTTACAAACAACATCGTACGCAGTCGTTATGAAATGTGTTTAAATTAAACACTTTCGTCGTAATTTCCCGTCATGCAAATCGAATGTTTTTGCGTCATATTATTATGCAACGTACATGGCCTCTTTGGCCCTGCTGCACTTTTCGTGTTTATCTCGTAAGCGGTACAACTTTCGGGGAAAAAAGAACTTTGTCTTAAAGTTCTGTTTTGGTTTCCTCTACAACTTTTATCCGAAAACTTTCCCTTTCCAGCAATAATTCAGAGAGATATTACAAACGTACTTAGGTCTTTATATAGGGCGCCTGATAATTTTGTCCGATTTTAAACAAAGTTTAATTTTGTTCGACAGACTTTGGTAGAAGTCCTCAGTATAATATTTTGCCAAAATTCGACCAGTGTAAGCTGAGTTTCTCCACGTGGAAAGACGAACGACGGGCAGACTTGAATCTAATATTCGCTTTTCGCAACTTTAGGAAAGTGTCTAAAATTAGATCCATTGTTTTGTACATGTCCGCACAGTTACCTTACACATATACCTTTTATTATCAACAACTGCACACATTTTTTGCTCCTACATGTTTCGGCTACATGTAGTAGCCATCATCAAGGAGCCACATTACTCAGACATGCGCAGCATATAGTTGGTCGATGAATGGTAATATGTACATTAACTTTTTACAGTCAGTTATTTGCTATACAGTACCAATAAAATTGAACAATTTTATTGGTACTGTATAGCAACTACTGAGCAATTATACTGGTACTATATTGCAACTAACTGCTGTGTAACAATTTAATATGCATATTACCATTCATCGACATAATATACGCTGCGCATGTCTGAGTAATATGGCTCCTTGATGATGGCTACTACATGTAGCCGAAACATGTAGGAGCAAAAAATGTTGTGTGCAGTTGTTGGTAATAAAACGTATATGTATGGATCAATGGTGTTTGATAATGAAGTTCAAAGAATAATATTCTGACCTAAAGGAACAAATACCAGTTGTTAGCTAGGGTGATCAAACCAAGAATACATGCGGAAATCATGGGCAAACTGAAGAAAAGAGGTCACTTCACTCATGTGATAAAACGCTTAGATTTAAATTATTTATTACAGCCCTTCGGTTGTTAACTTGTATAATCAAATACGAAATATATGAATAGCTGACACAATGGACGCCTGTAAAGTGTAAAACCTGACACCAAATTGCATAAAAAAATCATACGTAATTGGTTATTTACCGCTAACTGCTAACAAATGTGTAATGTGCCGCATACTTGTATATTATTTGTTATGTCAGAAAAATTCACAAACTTACCTCGACATTTACATTGTAATGCGTGTCGAACACTAGTGTCTTCCTGTCGCTGCAGCCATAACTGCCCTGTAGGAATCCCGTGTCATAATACGCAGTGAACTACATTTGAGAGGTACAGGTGAAGCTGCCGCTGTGCAGACCATGAAAGCGTATGGAGGTGGAGGTGTAGCTCAATTCATTACTGACTTTGGCACTAATTGGACGTGAGTGGTCATCTTCATGCCCTTAGAACTCCCCCGTCTTCACGGAATATAATACTGAATGGCCCCCACAACCGGTCTAGACGCTGAGGAGAAAACAATATTAGCCGCTTCCGGGAATAGAAACTTGACTCCTTGATGGTTCAGCCCTTAGCCTAAATGCTATACCGAATACGCTATAAAGGCTGCCATGTTTCTGGGGTAACGTTTCGAATATTATGAGCAACGCATCCAAAACTATATAAATTTTGTGATTTTTCTCGTTCCTCAGGCCCATCCGATCACTAGTTTGCAATTTCTACATGCGAATGTTCTATTAGTGAGCAGTTGATCCTCCCGGCTAAACACACACACGCCACTTTCTATATATAAAGGTGATTTCCCGCAATCTCCCCACCATGCCTTTCAGAGCAGCTCTTTTTACAGGCCCTAAAGCACGGTACACACCAATGCTTTTATTATGGTCTGAGTGTCAAATGGGCTTGCACTTTGTGTTCTGTGGCGGTTATGTGTCTGTAGGTATTTCTTTTCCCGTCGTCCCACATTTCTTATTGTTTTATCACTCTCACACATGCAGTAATTTTCATACTATCTACTGGAAACCCTGAGCTCTTCGAAAATGACAGGCAGCTTTTCTTAATGGAAATAATTAGCACAAGTGTAATTGAGTAAATCTCATTTCAACACAATTTTAAATCCCTTCTCTTGACAGGTAACATAGCTCACAGAAATTTCCCATTCTAAGCCTGAAATTGTTTTTATGTGAGTGTAACTTTGATGACAGCGAATCTGCGCATTACATTATTAAATTCTTGGATCACCTTACATTTAACGCGAACTTTTCTTACTCTAAAGCAACGGCTTGAAGGATCAGGCCGAGAGGAAATGCTCATAATGGAGCTAATGTTGCGTAAGTTGCCAGCGGGAAACCTGGCACAGCAGTTCTCACTTTACGAATACATGAAGTGGCCTCTAAGTATGGAGGATACATGTGAACCTAAATTAGTGCGGACAACCCAACAACGTGTGGTCCTCCACCTCAGAACACAAGAGTGTGACTGATAGAGTTCTCTGTTTATTACAAATTTATTTGGCATCGAAGCGCATGTATAAGAACACGAAATTTAAAACTTGGCATATCAAAATAATGTTCTGGACAGGAACATTGTTTACCGTTACCGGGAACTGATTATAGTTTGGAGTTGTTAGTCTACAGCAGTGGTATTCAACCTTTTCTTTCCCGTACCCCCAGATATAATTTCTCTTCAACTGTGTACCCCCAAAGTTGTTGGTGCATAATTCAAGTTATGCATAGTCTATAATCCACATCTAAAATAAATTAAATAAACACTATTAGGGAAAACGTTAATCCCGCCCAATAGTGTTCAGTCACATTCCAACGCACTATGTGGAATAAAATGATACTAGCCGCCCAGATAAGAATCACATAAAGGAGAGAGAGAGAGAGAGAAAAAATGGCGCTCCCAAATCGCATGTCCTTACGTCCGGGTCTCTTGCGGCTAACCCTAAATCTGGCCCTGATTATTCAGTGTTTATCATGAAATAATATATTTATTTATTTTATTTTACGTACCCCCGTGTTGAAAACCACTGGTCTACAGGAGGTTTTACTTACCTCTTCCTTTTTTATTCGCTTCAGTTGCTACACACAGTGTACATTATGCTCAATACAGGACAAAGAATCATTAAAAAAGGCTCTGCTATCTTGCATACTTAGGTGATTTCGTCCTGCGTAAAACACGTTAGGCATTGGTGAAACTGACATTCCAGTAAGGATTGATGAGTTTATAGTCTCCCCTTTGTCAATGGTTTTATCATGCAGTCTAAAATTCCGCGCTACCATTTCCTATAAGAACAAACAGACCACCAGGTAGTGCAAGAAAATCACTTTGAAGACACAGACTGAGATAGTAGTACAATAGCAGAAAGCATGCGAAGGTAATTGGGTTTGGAAAAAATCTCAGAGAAATAATCGCATTTGCTTGCTAGGTGTCCGTTTTAAGTTTCTCCCTTTGTATTATTCCTTTTATGCTTGCGTGTTCTTGGAAGTTCTACTTCCTGCGATTTTAGCCCTATAATGCCACTCCTTTGGGAAGTATTTCATCATCAGTATTTTAGACACAAACGTGATGATACAGGCGCTATGTGTGAAGCGACTCGGAAATTATAGACATTTTGGAAGGCTTTCTTTTTAATTATGAAACGGAAAATGTTGTAAAGTCTGAAGTAGTTGAACGTTAATTTGTACTGAGCTGTAACTATTGTCAAGCAGCTATTGGTTTGGATGTCAGACAAAACACTATAATAAAACAAAATTTCAAAAATTTTCGGGCAAGAACTCCAGACAGTAAATAAAGTTCTCGCCTGTATACTGAGTGCATTTCGTCACAAGGGCTACATTTTCAGCATCTGCTGCAGTACTGGTGAGTTTTTATTAGACTTTCTGAAGGTTATTATCACAGCGAATGTCTTCCTCGCTTCATTCACCGACTGTCAGTTAAACCCCCCAAGACTCGGCGTATGACTTAACGCTAGCGGAACGTCAGGAAGGGATCTTTTTTGTTCAAGCAGGAAAAAAACATCCTATTTAAGTAATATAAGAACATAACTTTTCAGTTCCTTCTGTTGTGGAATTACACCAAGTCTCCGTTACAAAGATCAAACACTTTGGGTGAAAATATGCGTCTTTTTTCGAACTGTTTATAACGTAAGAGTAAAAGTAAACTCCTTTGGCAGAATGCAGCGCATTTTATCGTTAAAGTAAGTGGTACATACAGTAACCACTGTGCTTTAAAGATTTTATTTTATTACATAATGTGAAATTTGTGTAGAGAAGTACCGGAAACTCCGGAAGCAACAGATGACCGTCATGCATTGTTGGAACAGAAAAGACAGCAAGAAACCAAACATACGAAATATTAGACATATACTTCTTAAAGTATGGGGCCAGAATAAGGTACGTAATGGACGACCGAAGAGGCTTGGTTTGATTGGTGGCAGAGGCAAGCGCTTCATCTTCTTTCCAAAGCGTCCACCTTATATTCTGTGGATGTCGGGGTCGCTTAAGTGGCCGGGGCATGAAATCGGCCACATATTGTATTTGGTGCAGAGCTTAAGAAAGAGTCGCGGTATAAAGCCTCTTCCTCGCATTCCTCTAGGGATCGCACAGGGACATCTTTACCTTTACTCTTACCTTTAAATTATCAGGAATGTTACGTAGACTGCTGTAATAAAATACAGTTTTTACAGACACAGACTTAATATTATTCCTTCCGTACGTTGTGACTATAATCATCCACATACACCAATTAATGCACACAACTTATATAAAATCATAAATCATCCTTACACAAGAACACTCCTACATGTTTCGGCTTAAATCGCCATCCTCAGGGAGACGTAATCCAAAGGCATATAAAAGCCACACATCCAATTTACATTTTTTTCTCATGGCGCGACATCCCCTAGTGGGCCAGGGCCTCCTCATTGTCGAGGCTGGGACTCCAATGGACGAGTGATCGGCCCGGAGCAGAGTCCTCTACGTAACAACACACAACAGTCACAAGAGACAGACATCCATGCCCCCGGCGGGATTCGAACACGCAATCCCAGCAAGCTAGTAGCCGCGGACTCGCGCTTCAAACCGTGCGACCACTGGAATCGGCCCAATTTACATATACGAGTACAATTCAAAACTAAAATGTTAAAAGTAAATAAATATTTATTTTTAACATTTTATTTTTAGCGTAAATAAATATTTTTAACATTTTAGCATTTTATGTGTAAATTTGACGTGTTGGTTTTGTATGCCTTTGTATTAAGCCCCCCCTGAGGATGGCCATTTCTTGCCGTAACATGTAGGAGAGTTCATGCGTATGGATGATTTGTGATTTTATTTAAATTGTGTGCATTAGATGGTGTTTGTGAATGGTTACAGACACAATGTCGAAATTTTTAATACACAGCAACAGTTTTCGACATTAATAGGCCTAAAGTGTCAGATTGTTTATAGTGTTTAACGGTAAGAGTTTTACTAATTCGAATTCATTTCAAATGTATGAAAAATTTTACAGCAATTTTATTTTAAAAAGTTTAATTTCAAGGACTTACATGTATTAATATGAAAAAAGTTTCTAAAAGAAGTCGAAGTTCATTATACTGATTCACTAATGGTTTTTGACAATGGTTGAGTTTCTGAACATGTATTGTTTTACGCATTGCAGATTATCTTACGTACATTTGATACGTACGGGATTTCACGAATTGACCCATTTGTGACAGGTTGTAATTAAAATGACACATTATTATTGTTATTATTACTGGGGATCAAATACTGGAACCTCACAACCGTTGATCGTCTCATAATTAATGGAAGTAACGCCTCTCTGTAAGACAACCTCTAATCCGAAAACGGGAGACGAACCAAATCCCAAAAAAGCCTCTAAATAAACGATGCTTCAGACAAAGCGGAACCTCAGTAAACGATTTGATTAACCGTGTTATCATCTTCACCTGTACCGCCATGAGTGATAAATTGCAGTGGTTTTTATTCAGGTTGGACAGGAAGTCCTGCACATCACTGGCACTCAGAAAGCTTTTCGCTCTTTGCAGTTAATTTTGTAGCGGTCTGCGTTACTTCGATCCAGTCCATTGCTGTAGGTGAGCTCTCTCTTTAATCCTTGGCTGCAACCTCTAAACGAACGTCGTAAAGAACACACACGTGTATTGTAAAGAACAATTGAAATGTAAACCTTAAAGGTCACGGTAGAAGGCTGTCTTTTATGGCCCTTTCGTGGGAAATCCTTTCGCTCTAATTACCGTTTAACAAGATGACAAACAAGATAAAAGAGTAAAATCTAAAGAAGAGTAGTTGCTAACAAGAAAAACGAATGAAGGTTTTTGTCTTTCAAAATGTGACACATTGTGATTTGGTACATACTTGCTAGCGTCGTACAGGAATCTGCTTCCCCAGTGTAGGACGAAATATATTTATCTTTCGCCTATAATATTTTTGAGACTAAATATCTATCCGTATAAAAAGTTTTGTAAGAATAGAGCACATTCGGAGTGAATATATTAATTTGCTTGCAATCCTTTTTCCTAATATCAAAACACATATTTAAAAAATTCTTTAATGTGTGTAACTTCTGCTGTCAGTACAACCAACATGCACGCAACAAATTGTCCAGTCCCTTTTACGTTGTGGTTTTGAAATCGACATAATTTGTCACTTACATTTTGAAGTATTGTGATATAGATGTGTATAGTCAGGTTTATTTGGAGATCTGTGAGTGTACATGTTTCACACTTTTTCTATCTTTCTGACAGTTCTTAAGTCAATGCGCTCATCAAACTTTAACCGACATTCATAAAGGCGTCGCATATGCTATCTTCGTGGCTCACGTACTAGGTCTATTTGATTTCATTTAATAGGCTTATTTGTTTTCGAATGTTAAAGTAAGTGGAATTTGTTAGTATTATTATCCTTTAAACAGTTAAAATATGTTTATTTAATGACCATATTAGGAGACATAATTTAGCACATCGCTTCCAATAAATCGCTGCGTAAATCGGAGAAACAAAGGGCTAAATGGTAGAACTTTGAAGAATTCATATTGAAACACGGTGATTATTTCCAATTATAATTTTATTAAAGATTAATAATGACTGGGATAAGAAGCCGTGTATTCTCTTATTTAATTACAAATTTATACCAGATCAGACGACATTGCAGAACAGGATACCGTATCCTTCCCAGACACCAGTCAGAATGTAAAATCACACAATAATTTTTTATCCTTCTTTATTACTTATAAATTTGAACGCATGTTAGTACACTAGAAAAATATTATTAATAATAAATTTCTATTAAAATTATTATTAATTTATTATAAAGGGCAATGAACATATATTCTCCTTAAGATCTCTAAAGAGTTAAAATAAGAAGGTCAATTTGGGCCGTGCCATAGCTCAAGTGGTTATTTGCCAAACTCTCACTGCGGAGGCTCGGGGTAAATTCCAAGCTAGTCCAAGTGAGATTTGTGGTACACAATGTAACATCGGGACACATTTTCCACAGCTTACTTAAGTTTTTCCCTGTCACTATCATTCCACCAATGCTACACACACACTCATTCCCCTATGACTGACACAATAGGATCTTAGCAATTTGCAGCGTCATTCAGTAACATACTTTGAATGATAGATGCGGAGGAGTAGGAGAAGACATCACTAGAGCTTTGGATTGGTCCAAAAGTAGAATTCTGTAGATCTGGAAGTTGAATTTTGTTTTTGTAACTAGCATTGTATATTTTATTTAACGGCGCTTGCGTAATTGCATTAATTGTGAAACTTAAAATTAATTCCTACTGTGTATAGTTAAATTTCAACTTATGCGTAATTAAGCCCAAAGCCGTGAAGTCATTTGATGACATTCGGATTAAACCCTAATTTGCTAAAAAGCAAAACAGATTTTCAAACTGTGTCAGCAGCATAAGCAAGTTTGGTCCCTATGAAGACAAACATTCCTGGTATTCCGATAATTTCCGGTCTGTGTCTCCTTGTCCCGGGCGCCTCAACCAAACCAAAACCTCGGAGATTATATTTTAAGATCGTTATAAAATATATATGGCACTTGTAAGTTACATAAAAATCATTACCTGTTCTTTAGATTTGCTGAATATTCATTATAGAAGATCGTGGGGTGATAATACATAAAAATTTAAATTCAGTAAATTATAAATATATAATCATATATGACCCGTTATTTTTTAAATTATTATTATTATTATCTTATTAAAATGTAGTATTGCGGGTGTAATTATTCGTTATAATTACATGCTGTATAGGGATATATGTTCTTATTTTAACACTGATTTATTAACTAGTTAAACTGTATTGCATTATTATTTTCCCGTGTGTTTGGTTTTTTTTTTGTTTTTTTTTTGTTTGTTTGTCTGAATTGTATTTTTCGTTTATTTTTGCTAATCTTTTAAGTGGTCATCATACTCTCTAATGAGCTTGTAAGATTTGCCTATTCGCGAAAAGAAAAGTACAAACAGCTCTGTGATCCACCCTGCCCATATTCAATGACTCAATGGATAACGGGGTTCTTCCCGGGCGGGGCGTCGCGTAGACCACCTGTCTCCAACTAGTGCCGAGGTTAAGAATGAATGAATTTATACCTCTACTCCCCTTGTATGCCGGCATGGCATGGAAAACGGGAACTTTACCTTTTTTTACCTTTACCATGCAAAACAATGAGTTGAATTGCTGTCATTATTGCTGATATTACGAAGTAGCTTGTGGGAATTCAGTTAGGAAATGCACTTACACACATTACAAGTTCAGATGGCCGTTAAACTGTGAAATGTTTCCTCTAGATAAAATTCCGACTATGTAAATGATTCATCTGTCGATCCGGTAGCAGTTCTGTCTGAGGCCTGAGTCTGCAGTCGCTTGATTTCTGGGATCGCGGGTTCGAATCCCACTGAGGGAATGGATATTCGCCTCTTGTGTTTGTTGTGTGTTGTGTGGGTGGCGGCCTCGGAAACTAGCTGATCACTCGTTCAGAGGAGTCCTACCGGCTGTGTATATGTGAGTAATAATGTGTGATGTAGAAACCTCAAGACTGAGGAGGCCTAGGCTCGAGTTGGACTTTTGCGCCACAGAAGAAAAGGGCTTTACTTACTTTTAATCTCATGCGTTATTTAGATATTCAGGTCCCATATATGGGGCAAACGTGAGTACCATAACGTTAATTAGGAAACCAAAATATCCTCTTACATTTTTCAATAATAATTGGATCAGGTTCAAGCGTAAGAAACTCTTAGACTCTCAACTGGTCAAGAACTTCACCGCCTTGCATAAAACTCAGTAGGGCATTACTGAGCCTGCAAGAGTAAGAGATTAGATCCTGCGTCTAGCAACAAAACTCAACCCTTGAAGGCGCAAACTCTACTGTATACTTGGTAATGCACACTTTGTTACCGAGTTACATTTTCATTTATATCCCCTGGGGCAAGGGAATGGTAAGCACTGCAGTCAGACACAGATGCCTTTCGTACATTTGTACAACCGCTCTGTGTTTGGACAGTTCCTGAAGCTGTTTCCCTCTAGTGTTGTTCTGTAATGTGTTGCATTTCATCCATGAATTATTTTGAGACTTGGCTTGGTGCGTGGGCTCTGCTGTCCTTTATTCAAGCGTCACTGCCCTCAGGATTTTATGTAAACCGTAAGCTAATATCTACTTTCGGCTTCCACCCCAACAAACCCACTGTCGTGCCAGACACTTTGTGGTTTGCCCTGTGTAGTGCAACAGTAACTTCAAATATTCTGTGGCCTTTTCGTATGTTGGAATATAAAATCAATAACCCATCTGATACAACGATAAAGCGAATTTGATCCAGCGTTGTTAGGACTGGATAATATTTGTCTAGCTGCAGCCCGAGGACCCCTGCCGGTCAGTATATTGTAGCGAGTGTTGTATTAAATATAAGGCAGATAGGAAAACGTATCTGCTGTTTCAAAAACTGAGTTTCCAAATATATTTTTTCTTATCCATTTTGCTTTTAGGGACTAAATATTTTGAAAATTATTGTCTTTTGTACATAATTTCTTTAAATCTGGGTAGTTTGTATTATTACCATTGCTGTATACACGATATGTTCTGTCAATTCTTCCATATTCCCGCGTAACTTTTAATTTTGAATATACTGTGTACATAATAATGCCGTCTTTCCTAGATTAATAACACAAATGTGTTTTCTTCTTATTCTTACTCTTATTCTTATTCTGCTTCATATATGGCGCTTCGGCCTTTTTTCGCGCCACAGCCTGCCTCATCTTCTTTCTCCAACCTTAATAAAATATTTAGTGGAGTGACTGGACAGACAGGGCAAGGTCCATGTTATGCCACCGCTGTTTTACAGGTTTATGACACAGAGACAGGACTGAGTTCCAGGAAGTGCTCACGCGTAGTTACAAAACTTTACACGGTTATATGCAGTTGAATTATTGATAGTAGGTTTTAGGATATATTTGAGCAAAATTTCACGTTATGATTAGAAAATCACACCGTGTTGTGCGGACAGTAATAGAGTTGCAATCCCTATAAGTGTAGACGAATAGCATAACTATTCCAATGTCTAGACACTGTGCTGGACACAGCACGTGCGCTGCGCACGTCACGGTAGACAGAAACTACACGGCACATGTCTTAGGCACGTCACGGTAGACATACACTACACGGCACATGTCTTAGGCACGTCACGGTAGACATACACTAAACGGCACATGTCTTAGGCACGTCACGGTAGACAGACACTACACAGAACATGCTCTAGGCACAGCAAGCCGCGTAGATACTACAGAGCATAAGACGTTATGCACGGCATGGCAGACAATGCATAGTGCTTG
The DNA here is from genome assembly GCA_021186555.1 of Reticulitermes speratus. Taxonomy (NCBI): domain Eukaryota; kingdom Metazoa; phylum Arthropoda; class Insecta; order Blattodea; family Rhinotermitidae; genus Reticulitermes; species Reticulitermes speratus. The sequence continues at coordinate 20,797,347 of JAJKFL010000009.1, forward strand.
TAATAATAATTCAGTGTTACTTGCTGTTAATGTTACTTCAGAGCGACAGGTTCCACCTCGTCGCTATTACCAGCTAAAGAAAATGTATTTGAGCGATGTTTGTGTAGGCAGCTTGCCAACGCCAAATTTTGTAGAAATCATCTTATTTAAAATGGAAAAGAGAAACAAAATATATGATCACTTCATAAGTGTACATTATTTTTAAGGAAGTAAAGTCTAGTGAAAATGGAGTGAGTGGATGGAAACTCCACATAATAGCATAAAAGCTATGACCGAAGACTGATTGACAGTCTCAAACAAGAGTCTTCGCAGCCTACTTCTTTCTACCATAGTATATGAACAAGACTGCGTGTAGTATTCATTTGTACTTAAAGACTCTGCTGAAACTACGGGCGTTGCATAACATTAAATGTGTTGAAAGAGATGATTCTGAATTACAGTAGGAAAAATATACAAGGAAATATGTTGCATGCTTCAGGTTAATTTGCCGGAACAGAGTGGAGGAAGAAAACAGAAAATGTTGAGGCAGAAAATAAATGAAATGTAGTCAAGATGGTGCTTTACCGCCAGTGCTGTCCTTTTACCGACGTCAGCTAAACGAAATTGCGGTTGCTTGTGTCCACCACCATCACCGCATTAATTGTTCTTCTTATTGTTTCAAATTGTTTGCATCTTGTCGTCCCTGAATAATATTTCCGAAATTCATTGTGTACATTAAATATTGAGAGACTGTATAAGCATCATGTTGTTCTTTATACACAGAAATTACAACATTAATACATACACGGAAATATCTCATTTGTTAAAGCAATCCCATTACAGGCCTTGACAGGCCCTTAGGGTCCCAGAAGGTTGAGGCTCCCAGATTTTTAGACAATCGGCACATGAAGGTGGTAAGGTTGTCAGCCCTACGCACCGGCCGCCTTTATCCCCCAGGAAAGATTCCTGATACTCATTTCTGTTAGAGGCTGAGTCGACCCCAGGACCATAGTGCGACCGAAACGATTATGTCAATGAAAAATTCCAGTGACACCATCGGGTATCGAACCCGCGACGTTCCGGTTTATCTCCTTTGTTAGTACTATCAAATTTTAGAACTCTGTCGGTAAAAAGCAAAGGCGCCCACAATTGTACGACCGGAGAGAACTGGGAAGGGACAGTTACGCCGACTCCATGCCCTCTATTGACCCTGCCATAACTCCACTGTAATTTCAGATTACGGTTTTCTGGAATGTGATGCCGTCTCGTTTGTTAGCTGGGTACCAAAATACATGATGTCACGCACTGGAAGGCCGTGAACGTGATATCCATTACGACGAGAACCTCAAATTTCACACTGGTATTTTTTGACATTTTTTCAGCTACGAATGTGCAACGATCACTTGCAAATTGTCGCGCTTGACGGATGTTAGAATGGTGCAACCAAGCAAGTGGCGGAACAAATATTGCAAGCAAACATATGCCATTTTATTATCAAGCTGTAGGGCTTCGTATCTGATCACAGAGTATGGGAGTTTCAATTTTAGACTGTTTTAATCCGCTTGGCCGCAGGGGGTCTCGGCGCCCGAGGCTACGCACAGTGGGTTACAAAGTGCCTGGTTACCGTGAACCAAACCGTTATGCTGTGACTATGAAGTAAATGTGTTAAATTTATCAAAATTTTACTAACCGCTTTGGCCATGGCTAACCCTCTGAAGTACGAGCTATAACTCGTATGTAAACTATTTTGAAATTGAATTTCTACCGCAAAATATACGATACATTCCAAAGACTAATCAACTGATACATAAAATAATTGTTGCTTGTTTCGAGAATAATACGGATTACGTGCAGAAAGTTTCTGAGCAGGATAAAGAGTTACGGGTTGTTAAAGAAGATGGTATTAATTGTAGCCACTGTGCTGTAGAAGTTTAAACGTGCGGTGGTAAAAAAAACGCAAAAGAAGTGCCACTTGAAAGCACAGTGAATTAAAAAGGAGTATATTAAAAATGATCAGAGTATTACATGTCACGAAATAAATTCAGCTGTCGTACGTGGTTACCAAGCACTGGCCCTCCTACCACAGGACATAAACACCCAAGTTCTCAAGCCTGGCGATAGTCCTTTATCCAGCTTGGTTTAGGCCATTTTTTTCCCAATGGCTCGACAGCCCCTTGGGGGCCAACACCGCCTCATTTTCCGAGGCTTCACGATCACACTTTTAGACACACGACACTCGGTAGGACTCCTCTGGACGAGTGATCAGCCCGTCGCAGAGACCTCTACCTGACAACACACAACACTCACAAGAGACAGACTTCCATGCCCCCGGTAGTATTCGGACCCACAAACCTAGTAAGCGAGCGGCAGTAGACCCACGCCTAAGAACGCACGGCCACTCGGATCGGCACGTTAGGCCAATTACGTGTGCATTTCAGTGTGTGAGAGGTTGTAAGAACTCAGATGTTTGAAAGAAATGCTTGGAGACGTTCACACGCTGATCGAGTTGAAGCAGGACTCAGTTAATGGGCATAATTGATTGGATCAACCCTGATCAATCCATTACTCACTCATAAGAACATATAAAATAATACATTTGTTTATGGTCATCATAAACTGTGCGGCATTTTCATAATTACGCTGTAAACATTCGCACAGAGAGGCCTGCAGTGTTTCACTGTGTGTTATTTTCTTTAGTCTGCTTTCATTCTCTAAAGGTAAACAAGGTGTTGACTGCAGAATTTATAAATCCTGCCTTCCTATTACATAATATTTAATCCTACAGCTCTGTCAGTATTACCATTTTTTAATTTTATTCTGTGATAAAATAATTTCTTAAGTAAAAGTTATGTGTTCTTTAAATTTGTCGGCCATAGCCCCAAAGTTTCGCATCGTCGCCATATTTGTAATGTTTGTAAATAGTATTGCGTATGAAATTTGTGCGTATGTTTTGTAATAACACTGAACAACAGTGAAAATGCTTCGGAGGTGAAAGTAGCAAATCTTTGCTAATTTTGGGGAGCTGAACACGAATATGTTAATTAAAATTTTTAATTGGCTCTACTTTCAAAGATTTGGTATGGGCTCCAACTTCTACACTTTACACTGCTTTTGGCGATAAGCGGCTTAGAGCAACGATCTGGCAACTCTTAACGTGAAGAGAATAATGCAGTCAGCATCCAGGCATTGCATCAGCCTACTTGCTGTTCATCAGAAGGTTGAGGCAGTGCAGCGGGTCTAAGTGGATGATGAAATCAGCTCCCAGGTATTGCCACTCCCAACGTTTTGCAATTCAGTTCCTTCCAGGGAGTTGCATTGTACACACGTGTGTTTCTTATTCCAAAAAGTCGTCTTTCGCAGAGTGAAGTTTTATAAATGCCTTAAAAGTTTTATACAGCTGTCTTTTAGCCCAACCTCAATAAGGATGCAGCGAAAGTGCGTGCACAGTACAGATAATTTTTGTTATACTTTTGGGGAAGTGACGTTTTCATCACAGAAGCGTGCCATAACCCCGATCATCAGGAAAGCCTACCATCTTCACTTTGGAAGTAAGATTGGGGACCAGGACAAGAGCTGTGCCCCGCACATATGCTGCAATACTTGTGCAGCAAACCTTCGAAAGTGGTTGAGCCGCAAAAGGCGATCAATGCCTTTTGCCATACCCATGGTGTGGAGACAGCATACGAGTCATATCAGTGACTGTTACTTCTGCATGGTGCCTCCCCTCCGGCAAGGTTTTTCGAAGAAGAAAAAGTGTACCTTACGCTATCCGAATATAACATCTGCTACGCGGCCAGTACCTCACGGTGAAGGACTTCCCGTTCCGGAAGCTCCAGAAATAGTTACACTGGAATAGGAAAAAGAAGAGAATGACGAAATGTGTGATACATCTGAGCCACCAACATCAAATATCATGACTTCGCACAAAACGTGATGTATGCCGAACCACACAGGATCACACAGAATGAATTAAAAGATCTTTTCAGAGATCTGGAACTGTTGGCGTCGAGACTACAACAGTGGAATCTCCTTGATGACAATGTGAAAGTGTCTGCGTTCCGTTCCCGCCAAAAACGTCTGGCTCAATTCTTTAAGAAGGAAGGTAACCTTGTCGCCTGCAACGATGGTGATGGTCTGATGGCAGCCCAGAATATTAATCATAAGCCTGAGGAATGGAGACTCTTTATAGACTTATCGAAGTCAAGTCTGAAAGCTGTTGTGCTCCATAATGGCAAAGTTTTGCCTTCAATTCCAGTTGGTTATGCAGTCAATATGAAGGAATAATATGACAACATAAAGCTTCTTCTAAACTGCGTAAACTACAAGAAATACCAATGACAACTTTGTGGAGACTTGAAAGTTATTGATGTATTGCTTGTACTGCAGCAGGGCTACAAGAAGTTTTGCTGTTTTTTATGTGAATTGGACAGTCGGGCAAAGACTTCCCATTGCAAGAGGAGGGACTGGCCTTCCCGACAATCACTAGAACCGGGAACAAAGAATGTACAGCACCTACCGCTGGTAGAATCCAGAAACATTTTGCTGCCTCCTCTGCACATTAAACTAGGACTAATGAAGAACTTCGTTAAGGCTATGGATCAGACAGGGCCAGCGTTTGGGTACCTCGCTGAGAAATTCTCAGGAATCAGTGTTGCAAAAATCAAGGAGGTTTTTTCATCGGTCCTTAGATCCGCAAGCTCTTCAGAGATTAATAGTTCGACCACATTCTCAGTGGCAACGAGAAGAGGCGTGGAATGATTTCCGTCTTGTAGCATCCACATTTCTAGGAAGTCTGACAACTACAAGAAACTTGTTGAAAACCTGTTGTTGTCCTATGAGGAATTAGGCTGCAATATTTCTTTAAAGATCCATTTTCTGCATTCTCATCTGGATTTTTTCCGAAAAACTGTGGGGCACAGCGATGAGCACGGCGAACGTTTTCATCATGATATCGCAGCAATGGAGAAGAGATACCAGGGTAAGTGGAGTTCATCGATGTTAGCCGATTATTGATGGACGGTAACAAGGGATTCTCCTGGACATGCGCATTTAATCAAGGCAAGCTAGTCAGTAAAAACTATGTTAAGAAAATAGTGTGTAAGGCATGTATAACTAAGTCAGATAATTTTTTTTTTTGAAACTGTAGCCAATCAAGCCTTTTCGTGACCATTTTCATGTTCAGCGTCCCAAAATCTATAAAGGGAAACACATTTCGTTTTCGAAGCAGAAAAAAAGTCAAATTTTTTTTGTACAGTGTAAAATATCTGTGTAACAGATCTCACTACGTGACTGGAATGGTTTATTAATTATGGCAGTCAATCTGACAAGTAAGCAAGTTGTCCCACGGCTATTACGCTCTTGGTTTACACTCCAGAACAAATTTTATATTTCTTCGTGATGTATTGTGATGAAAAACTTCAGGACCCAAAAGTAAGTGGCGGTAATGTCACTCCAGCAACGTAAATGCACGGGCCGGCCACGTTGTTATTACCAGTTTCAGAAAATTAAAAGATTCGGAGTTGAGGGTCCCATTTATTGACGTAGTATTTGTAGAATTTTCGTGATAGTGGTCGACTGGTTCAAAAATTGAAATGGCGGACATACACAGAGACAGCATGGCGATCTTAAGGGCCTTTTGCCTTCCAATTTTAATAAGGACATTATGCTAAAAATAGGGTTATGACGTCACCGTACTATGTGTATGTCCTCCTCCTTCGAATTCCAAACAAGTTTACTGATTATCACGAAGGTTAATATAAAGGTCATGGCATGTAAGGAAAAGCCATTGTCTTACCGTTCAGTTTCCTACAGTCTGTAACAACACATTTTGGGGCTGGAGCGATACTTACGTTATAGTCTGAAAATAAGGTGAGGTAATAGATTCTGTAAAGCATTTCTTTAAGGTCGTATTTTTGTGGAATGTAAACTACAAATGTGGCGGCCCTGTTAATAACGTTATATTTAACATTCGGTTTTATGGCGGTACTCGGTGAGTGTTTTACAGCTTGTTAGGGAGAAATGTCTTATGAAAATGGGCTATAAATCGCCAACAAATTATCTTCAAAGTGTTCTTTACAAGTCAACATTCACAGATGTTCAGGCCTACGTAAGTAAATAATTCTTCCCAAAACGTGGAATAAGATAGAGTAAATACAGATCAGTAGATAGGTTGGTTAAAATATCCATGCAATAAGGAAGTAAGCGTTATGATGCAATTCCTTTCTTAATCTTGCATTATTTAACTAAAATTAATTCATATGTGTAGTATTGAAAGGTATGATGATGATAAACAATGTATTTGGATAACCGTGTACATAAGATGTAGTGGTGTAATTGATTTTATCACCTCATTTGCCTGAAGGTGCTGAGTAATCCCATGAAAAGCTTGTCAGGATAGCCAACGTAAGAGACTTTAAGTTGAAAACTTATCTTAACAAATAACAATATGATGCGTGATTCCACGCTTCCGCCGCAGTGGAAATGAGGTCTTCGATCTTCTGGAATATTGCGCAACGTTGATTGATATTTACCGACGTTTCGGAACAAATAGGCTCTCCCGAAACGTCGGTAAATACAAATCAATGCTGCGTAACATCCCAGAAGGGCGAAGACCTCAAGAATTTGAATGCTGCGCATGTGACAGTAACATCAGGTCATTAACTCTTAGGTGAATACTTGATTTAAGGCTTCAATTTGTCTCTACGACACTATCAGAAGCGAGTGATCATGTCCTGCTACCTTCTCTCAGTCAGTGCTTAATTGGGCCAAGGGTAGTCTGTGTATGTTTGCCACTACCTGAAATCTAGTCGTGGTTGTCCAGATTGTAGTCTGTGAGGTTATTGCCTGAGCTAGTAACACAGCAGTAACCTCTGTATTTATGGGTGCCATACAGCGGTTCCTATCTTTTCATTCTCTGTATTTATTTAACTCTTCCCCCTTAACCAACGCAATTCACCGAACCTTCTGCTACCGTGTGCTCTGTCTTTGCCTGTTTGTTTTATTTATATAGGGTCAGTTTTGTTTAAATTTAACTTTAATTAAATTACGTGTGTGTTGACAAAGTCATTGTTTTAATTCAACTGGTATAAAATTATAATTTAGCCGTCTGGTGTGAATGCAACAGTCATAGCTTTTGGATTTAGTTATCGTATGATTATCATTTGATCTGCACAAATATGTACACAAAGTCCTTGTACGTGAATCAGATCCTAAATAATTTGCTGAAAACGGAACTGTAATTTTCAGCGTCAAAAAACTACTTGAGTGTTTATATTATTATCTAAACACAACGCTTGGTGGACTGTACTTATTGTGCGACATAAATACATCAGTTTCTGTTTCTTCAGCATGTAATTACACGTGTAGTGATAAGCATCAGCAGCCTATAAGACAAAGTGTCTATTTTTAAAGTCAAAATATACACGAGAGATATTTTAATTTCAAAACAGATTTTATCGCCTGAGACCACCAAGCCTGCTTGCTGTTAAACTGTTACTGTAGGGAAAGAAAGGGGTAGCCGGACGAATTCTTTTAATTTAATAATGACGTTTGGAATGCGTTTGACGGTTACCTCCACAAACTCGACGTAACTTCATATTCTGTTGCTTTACCACTACCATAATTTTTTTCCTACTCTGAAATGTTTTTAAAAAATACGACAACACCCAATTTTACTAAAGGCTCGTCTCGCTAAAATATCGACTGCAGTCGGAAGTACACCAAACTAAGTATTGCACAAACACTTTTGCAATTACCATTTCCAGACTAAATATTTCGTTGCCACTTCTGAAGTTGCCACTTCCAAACTAAATGCTTCACGGCAACTTCTGAAGTTGTCACTTCCAGACTAATCACTTAACTGCCACTTCTTAAGTTACCACTTGCAGACTAAATAATTCATTGCCACTTCTGGAGTTGCCACTTGCAGACTAAATACTTCACTGCAACTTCTGAAGTTACCACTTCCAGACTAAATACTTTACCGCAACTTCTGAAGTTGTCACTTCCAGACTAAATACTTCGCTGCCACTCTGAGGTAGTCACTTCCAGACTAAATAATTCACTGCAACTTCTGAAGTTGTCATTTCCAGACTGAACACTTCACTGCAACTTCTGAAGTTGTCGCCTCCAGGCTAAATACTTCACTGCCATTTCCAGACTAAATACTTCACTGCAACCTCTGAAGTTGCCATTTCCAGACTAAGCACTTCATTGCCACTTCCAGACTAAATACTTCACTGCCACTTCTGAAGTTGCCGTGTCCAATGTTTGAGAACTGATGACTGAAGTCGTCATTTGGACCAGAAAAACTGGAATCAGTGACGGGATGGATAACAAAGATATTCATAATTACACCATGCGACTGATATTATTTCGGTAGGGGTGATGATTAGATCGTGGAGGGTAAAATGGGCAGAACAGATTATGCGATCAGGGAAGATGGCAAATTGACACAAATTTTGTTAGAAAATTTTATAATTTTGTAGTAGATAAGAGGTAACGCTAAAATGGGTCCCATAAAAAGTGGTTGTGGGTTTCTGACCGCGTTAGCTGAGCTCCGCAAGGACTCTACTCCTTGCAGTGTGTTAAGTTGACATGAACTGACTCTGAAGCGCGTCTTTACTACTTACTCACTTCCACAGCAAAACCAACAAAGGGTTCTTCAACACAACACATGTTTGTAGATGTCAAAAGACAGCTACATATTTCGCCTACTCAAAGACAGCTATCATCAGGCTGTACATAAAAAAAGATAAAAGGTCACTATTTAACCTGCAATTTATAGCTTGAATTATCAAACTTTGCAGTATATGGCTCTAATGAAATAGAGTATATAAGAATTTTGCAGTTCCATATAAAAAATGTATAAAATACAGTACTTATGTAATATATATAAGCAGCTGTGTGTAGCTGTATCTTAATTGTACCAATCAAGTAATTAAGTTGGTAGGCGATTTAGCAAGTTTCATTAGAAATGACATATATATAGTTGTTTATATTCCTGCATGTATTGTGAGATTTTTAGTGGAATATGGAAGTATTTGGTTAGGTTGGTTGAACTCAAAATTTAATATATTTATGTGATGATTTGGTAGTTGATTAAGTACTTGAAATGTGAATTACTCATTATACTGAGTTCTTCGTAATGGATAACACTTAATATATGCTATAAGGCTTATTCAGTGTGTAAGTGTAACTTGTGGATTCTAAAGACGTAACGTGCATTTCACTTTCATTTAACTGTTGAGGTTTTCATTGAAGTGAGATTCATATTGTGGTTATCTAAGTTACGAAAACATGTATCCTGACTGGTGAACACAAAAGTTTAGGAGAAAGTAATTGCCTCTGTCTTCAGAGTGACATAACCAGGACGACGAAAATATAAAACCATCTCCATCAGTTGGATTCAGGATTGGTATTGAAAGATAGCACAGAGTCTGCTCTTACAGCGCCATCTCTCAAATCTGTAGATGTGTTTAACATCGTAGTGTAGATTTTACACAAAAATATACCATATCATAAGACACTTAATTATGTAGGTGACTCACGATAAGCAATGAATATTGAAATAAACTAAACCCATTACTAACTCGACATTTTGGAGATATATCACGTGTTCTGGAGGTAAAGCTTCACGCATTCTTGGTCTCTGCACTTGATGCAAGCGTGTATTCTTCCTGACGCTCTGATATTTTGACTTACGGGAAGTCAGCGTCCGGTACCCATTTTTTTTTAGGAAGTTGGATAGACGGCAAGATATCTTGAACTTAAAAAATAGCTGGTAATTCCTTCATGTTTGCGTAAGATAATTATCCGTTAAGTCGGATTTTTGGGGGTTATAAAATGTTGCATGTGGCCTATTCTGCGACGATCTTCAATGAATTCAAGTAATTTGATCAGGAAGCACTTCGTAAGAGCTTTAACGTGTTGTTGTTACGTCTTTATTTCCCTCAGGGTTTCTAGAGTCATGAAAAGTTGTTAGACCATCACATCATGGATGTACTAAGTGTCATCCAGCACTCGTCTACGCTATATACGTCGTGACGAGTAGCGTGTTATGTCCAAGTATACTTGCACTCTTATACATATAAGAGTGCAGTGAATTATACCAGATAAAGTACCGTGACTGATGCAAGATTTGAGGTTTATACGGCGGTGCTGAATAAGATTGAAGTCTTTTAGGATATTGCGCCGTGCTGATTGGTAAATGGCTTCCTGCGTTTTGAAGAAGCGGGTTTCCTTAGCAATGTAACTATTTACCAGCAGACAAGACACAATATCCCAGAATACTTGAGTATTCTACAATGCAGTGAGTAAGTCAAACCACTAATAAATTTGATTAATATTTAAACCAAACAGCAATATTTAAAATTTCTTTGTAAGTGTACAGAGTAAGTATTACCTTAACAATGATTATGATGAAGATAAAAATGATGCTTATGTTAGTAATGTTAACAGTAATAATAATAATAATATAACAACAATAGCTCATTATTAAGCGTTTGGCAGCAACAGAGAAGCCAACTACAGGCAAACACTAAAAGTGCATTTTACAGAAACTGTAAATAATACACAAAAATAGGATAATGAATACTAGCAATAAGGAAAAAGAATATCAGGTACAAAGAGTAACCTTAAGAGTAAAATTTCTACCTGTAGATTTGTAGCGATGGCACATTACATAGTTTTGGATTTTGCTCATTTCCCGGTCGTTAAAAAATACAAAATCGCATCAAAACACAAAGAGTAAACAGGCTTCGAAAAATGAACTTTTTTCCCCATCCGCAGATAAAAATGTCAATGCTTAGTTGCTAAATTCAGTCCGTTTGATCGATCCACTACCATTCCTTGCTTTCAGATTCAGTTTCCGAACACTCTTCACTTTGTGTTATATATACCGTGCATTGTAATAACTAATTAATTATTTTATTCCAACAAATGCACTACACTATTTTAGTGTTTTCTTGTCCCTACATATGTTTCGGCACTCCTTATGCCATCCTCAGGGGTGTTGTCGAGATTTCACAGTTTTCAAATGCATCCAATTCACTTTCACAACATATAATTCACTATCACTGAATATCACTTATCTTCCTGTTCATGGTGGTCAGCTTATCTTCTTTGGTGTTTTATTAAAATTGAATAATTAAAACTTTATAAATGAAGACAGTCGTAGTATAAAATATTAAAAGTTATTAAGGCTTTGTTCGACAGCTGGCTATGTATATTAGTTGTGTGATCATGTTTGATCGTGTCCTTTTGAGGTGTTGTTGATCGTCCTGTGCTGTCTTGTGTACTGTGTATTGTGTACTGTGTACTGTGTATTGTGTACTGTGTTGTTGACCGCCCTGTGGTGTCTTGTGTACTGCTTTGCACATTATTTCTTTTCAGTTATAAGAGCCTGATGATGACGACATTGTGACGTAACATACTGCTCTTCACCCAGTAATATGACAACACGTTGTATTTTAACATTTGATGTGTAGGTGATAAATAAAATATCATGTTAATTATAATCTGTGTATTTGCACTTATATTGGCCAATAGTAATGAAAATATGCATATAGGCCAGCATCGAAGCAGCCACTTTAATGCCAACCTGTGTAGCCAAATTTGGTTGCACAACTGGCTGTTGTGCAATACAGAAAGTAATAATGCAAGCAGCATATTTAGCGTTTACTTCCACCTGTATTCTTCTGAATAATTTCAATACTGTTCCACCCGTTCATCGACTTGGTAAAGCGGCAGCAGCTGTCGTTTTTTCCGTCATAACAGGTAATGTGGTTTACCAAGTTGCGGATTGTCCCCCTGTGACACGAGACAGATGGCTTGCTATTTAACATATGCCCCCCGCAAAACAAATGTAATGCATGTTATATACACACATAGCTCTCTGCTGTTTACTCGAGCGGTCTCGTGTTTGCACGTCGTTCGGATGCTGGATATTGTCTGTTACGATCTTCCTCTTTTCCTTCTTACAGATCCTCGGCCCGTTTCCTGGCTATGGCCTCCCCTGCTGTCTTCCTTCATTCACTCTGTATCTTGCCTCTCCGCGCGAGGTCTTCATATTCAGCAATTTGGCGGTATCCTTCCGCACTTTTTCTTCACATATATTCATCGGCTTTCGAGGAAACCTTCTTCCTCCGAGACTTCCTTCCAGGTTATAATTTTCATGTTCATTCAAATTCTCTTCAAGAAATGTTGAAATATTGAGCCTTCGTTAATACACGCCATGATCCCTTCCTTCTACATTACCTCCTGTTCATTATTCACAACACACTTACCGTCCGATGCCACGTAACGTAGGCAGATTAAGGAATGCTGTTTAATAAACCAGTAAGCAAGTTAATATCAATATCACATGTGATTTCCGAGTTTATAGAACGTATTTTTAGAGTGATGTGTGTAGAACTCTACACGTAAGACGTTCGGTCAGGAAATAACCCTACAATGTATATGTTTTGAATTCTTTATTTTAACATTCTAATGAGAACAGATCTGCGCTCTTCTGGGATATTACGCGGCGTCGTGTGGTAATTGTTTGCCGACGTTCCGGGACAATGTATCTGTCCCATCTTCACGGGTGAAGAGATTTCCTACTCGGACTCTTGACCCGTGAAGATTGGACCGATACGTTGTCCCAAAACGTCGGTAAACAATTACCACACGACGCCGCGTAATATCCCAGAAGAGCGCAGATTTCATCAACATCGCGGCGGAAGCCTGAAATCAAGGTTTTAATAAGAACACTTCACGTTACGTATACTGCTGTTCCACTGCACTGTCTCCGCCACGCCGAGTCATTTATCATATCGCGAGACGAGGTTTTCTGTTTTCTGTTGACGTAAGTGTGTGTCCAGTGTTATCAGCCGTCGTGTCACAACACTTTCCACCTGGGATCTTCTTAAAATTTGTGACCTAAAATTCGGCTTCAGCCGTAGAAACAGATGATAATCGCTCGGTGACTAATTCCCCCGAATATCAAATCATCCCTCGTATTCTGCGGGTTCTTGCGGTTTCATAAATTTGTGGAATCGCCCCAAGAATAAAAGTTCATCACTTCGGAACCTTCAGTGGTTAGGAGCATCCAAAGTGTTCGACGACCCGGAAGGTCTTCGAGCCATATCGCATGATATTCAAGGGGTTGAATGAGAAACAGAATTAGCTCCTATTACATGCTTCTGCAAAGAAAAGAAAAATCACTACAATCACTAAAACATAGTTTTGTTGGCGGGGGGGGGGGGGGCATAATTTATTCGCGGATTTTCGCTTTTTGCAGGGGTCTTGGAACCTGACCGCCCGAAAAGGGAGGAATGACTTAATCACAATTGTTGTAAGTTTTGTTGTTGTGAATTACAAGCCATATAAACTTAATTTTTGGCTTCCACACTTATAAGTCTTGGAGAGCAATTCTTCAGATTTTTAGAAGAGTGGTTCCCTGCACGACGAGTAGTCGGTACAGTGACTAGGGCACTGGCTGGAGGGCCGGGGTTCGAATCCGGTTAGGGGCGAGTGATTTTTTTCTTATCCACAAAATTTGGACCGGCTCAGGGGCCCATCCTACCTCCTATTCAATGTGTACTGGAGTTTTTTCCCTAGGATAAAGCGGCCGGGGCGTGAAGTTAACCACTCACCTTCATCTAGTGCCGAGGTTAAGAATATGTGGAACTATACCTCCGTATGTCTTCATGGCGGTGAACAAAGACAACTTTACATGTTACCTACTGGTTTACACATAAGATGCCACAGAAAAACAGCATATATTTTCTTGCTTTTCTCTTCTGCTTCTGCTTTATTTCCTTATTACTCTTCTTTCTACGATCTGATCCGCACACTGTGTTTTAAGGACGAGAAGGAGCTAACGCTTCTTTGGCAATGTAAAGGAATCTACTTCCCCTGCATAATTGTGTCGGTGGAAACACTGTTAGAAGCAGGGGAGGGTTTAAGCCTTAATCGACCGGAATGAGTGTTGAATACCGCGAAATAACCAAACAAATTGTGCTGAATGACATACTGCATGATTTACCACTTTATCTTTAGCCAATGGATTCGAAGAGGTTTCACTGATTTGTTTTCTTCTTCTTTTTCTTCTATAGCATTACGGTCCTTTGAGTTTGACCTTATCCTCCCTTGTGATTCTTGCCCATTCTAATCTATCTCGTGCTTTGTACATCCATCTCTTAATTCCTAATGTTCTTATATCAGTATGGAGTCATCAAACCATCTTAATTTAGGTCTACCAATTTTCCGCTTTTTATCCAATTTGGTATTCAAAATCTTCTTTGGTAATCTAAAATCCTCCATTCGAACCACATGGCCCAGTCACTCCAATCTTCTAATTTTAATATTTGATATAATATTAATGTCCTTATATATATATATATATATATATATATATATATATATTGGAGTTCCAAGTTAGTTCTAATTCGCCAAACTCCATTTTCACACTTCGAACCATACATTTTCCTTAGTACATTCCTTTCCCAAGTCATCAGAATAGAAGCTATTCTGTCAGTAATCGTCCAAACTTCACTGCCATAAGTGACGACTGGTTTAATTATAGTTTTATATGATTTGTTTTTAGCTAATATATTTTATATTACCGTTTTATAAAATGTTCTTTCTTGAATCTCACATATTCTCTTTATTACAGCTTTATACATTTTTTTCTTCAATAATGAATTTTGAATTAGCTACTGAAAAACTCTAAAAGGTTTCACATTATTTCCGCACTACTTCACTTTGATGACCACGTTTCACCAGTGAAACGGAAGGCTCGTGGTCCAGAGCGGCAGGCAAAGTGTGTCGGCCTGACAGGTAACCACAAGTTTGCCGGCCTTTAATTTCATGGTGTTTGTGTCCATCAGTTTGTGCTTTCTTCCATTTAGATATGGTCACCTGTTTTGCTTTCGTCCCCAGAATCTTTCAATGCAATTTTATTTTCAATGTTTAAGTTTCAATTCGTTCATAATTAAAGTGTGTCAAAATGTACATGTTATCCAGTTTGTTTTGAAATCAGTGTATCTTTCCATATGCACAAATAATCCAAAATTAAACTCGGAGATTCAACAAGACAGTGTTTGTTGTAGTTTGGTAAAATTTAACGTATTATCAGAATTACTGGACGTGGAGTGTGCTGTATAATTATTTCACTTGAATATTGATTTATTAAATACATAAAATGAACACAAAGTCAGTAAAGTGACAGAGGAACAAATTTTCAGTAACAGGAAGAAAATACTTCTTAAGTTATAACAAGTAATACATGAAGTAATTCTTGCTTTCAAGTCATTCTGACTCTTTCGAAATAACCGCCTTTGTGTTAAGTCAGTTTTTACTATTGTAGGATTATCTCTTTCTGAAGGGATTTTTGTATCTGCGTGGAGCAAACTACTGCTTCAGCAGCTGGTATCCACTCTGATAACCAAATTTTGTGAAGACTCAGTACTGATTAGTGAATTGTTTTTCGAATTGTGGGCCGCATTTTTTAGAATTAGCTAAAATACAACTATTTACAGCTGTTTTTTAATCAATAAGTCATTAAGATTTTATATACGTGTTTTCGGTAAATTCATCTGCAGCTGGTGAAACGTGTCTCCGAAAGTTTTGTGACTTACGGGTACATTAAGTTTACTGTAGATGCAAATATATTGTAAAGCATTTTCAGGTTCGTGATGCCACCATAAAACACGTTGGGCACCTGAAACAGAACTGTATTTTCGCTGACCGGCAGAGATAAAATAGGTAGAAACTCCGGAAGAGATGGAGAAATGCGACGAAACGCACAATCGCATTTTCGCCTTTCCACGCTGACAGGTCTTTGTCAGCGAAAGATGCCCTATCAGTGTGCTGACTTCCTCCGCCTCACATCTCTTCAACTGCTAACAATGTAATAGAGTGTAGATCATATTCAAAAGTTGACACATGTCTGGTGACATTAAAGCTGTTCGAACTGTGTCCTAACTATGCTGTGATATGTTTCATAAAAATGTACTTGCGCGAATGCCCATTCGACTTGTTAGTATTATACTTATTAAATAAGTGCTGTGTGGTATGAGACTACGCAACATTATTTTTGTTATGTGCCAACTTTACTGAAGTTTATTATTGTCACTGTCTGCAGTTCGAACTGACTTTTTGAGTCCGAGTTTACACAATAATCAAATTTAGAATTCCATATCGTTATTTCTGGTGGTGTTTTATCTGTCCATTAAAGTTGGCCTAAAACTGAAAATATTTCTTCAGGTGTGAAATAAAAATGGAAAGTTATTTATCCTTTAGTCCGTGTTGGTAGCGAGGAAAAAACTCGGTACTTAATATTTTGCACAAAACCAGGCTCATTTAAGCGGAAGCTTTGGTTAACACAGTTGAAAAGTGTCAAACAGTAGAAAAACATTCTATGAGAGCTGTTGATATGGCGTTGGAGATCTAGCACATAGCAGCATGTAAGCATTCATTTGTTCGATCACGCCGTGTTTCGTGGAATTTCAGATTTTGCAGAAGATTTTAAATGAGTGGGTCGTTGAAGCGACAAGAAGAGAGGCATTTGTCAGTGAGATAGATAGGACGGATAGTACAAAACATGATTATTTAATAATGAATATAATACCTGTTTATAATAAATAAAGAGAAAATTTACTCTTCTGCGGGTGTATTAGAGAACAAGCAAAGCTGAATATAACCGTGATATTATTCATAGTTCTTGGACTGGAAGTGTTCTGTAATTATCAGGGTGAGCGGAGTCATGGTGTCTGTCAAGCATTCGTAGAGGGCTTCATGCTTTAATTAGGCAAGAATCTCCTCCTACTGTATGGAAACATTTTACGATTCACTGCCACCGGAGATTTGAACGTAGAAATTTCAACAAACAACTGTAATAATATTGACACATGTATTACCGTTACCCACAAAAAATTTTAGTTAGCTTTATCAGTAAATGCTACATGTTTCGGTCCTGTGGCCCATCATCAGGCATTAAAGTACATGATTTTAAAAACATCAGTAAAATTTCATGTAGATATTTTAAAATTTGCGAGATATCACAAATTTTAAAAGTTATTGCTAACTTAATGTAGAATTTAAATACAAATGCATGTACTTTATATATTTCTCATATATTCTTCTTGATTTTATGTCCTTCCTGTTGTTTCTAAAAGTTTTTAAAAGTCTTATTTTTTCGAGTATTTATTTGCCTGGTATACCTATGGGCAATCTTAACTTCTCTTGAAACTGAGAGGTTGTTATTATGCCTCTAATATATATTCTTATACTAATATTTTTAAGGAACATTTGTGCGTTACTTCTATGCTCGTTTTTGTTTTTTCGCGTTATTTTACAACCCTTTGTTTTGTTAACTTTTGTTACAACTATATCTTTAATGGCAAGAATATTTGCTCTGTTACGTGAATCTCTCTGTACAGAACACAGTAACAGAACGTCTTTACTGGAAATCGAGGAGGATGTATCGAGGGAATACTTTAACACCAGTGTTCGAACAGAGAGATGAACTTCAACTGCGCTTTACAGCAGTAAATGATCACAGTGCTCACATTTTTAGCCACGGCGATTTATGCATGAAGATGGCATCTTAAGTGACATATCTGGGAATCTCATCAAACCTGAGACTTAACTTCAAGGCGGTGACGCTAATATTTTCGAAGTTTCGAGTCTTCGGGAATGACGCCGTCTTCGACTAGCCTGACGACGGACAGAACAGCTCCTCACAAACATTGGTACCTGTATACCAATCTACACGGTGTGGTATCACAGAAGCCCGGCATGAAAATCTGTATTGAGATTGTATTATAGCTCAGAGCAAATTACCCGTAACATTAACACAAAAATAGATATGCAAAAAAAGTTGCATCGTGAATATATTCTCTGCTGAAATGGACAATTGTTATTAGGTTACTGACTCTGTCAGTGTTCAGCTGAAAGGGAAAACTACTCCTGCTTCTATTCCCGAAGAGGTGTGATTGACTCCCTTCTATGACCTCAGAGAAAATGAAATCTGTTACAATAAGTCCTGCTGACTCTTCGATTAGTATTCAAGCTAAATACAGAAAACTGAGAAATTTTTGGAAACATCGAGTTCCCTTGCAAACGTCCACGTGAATGAAACAGCTTTTTCAATATGCCCGCGATAAGCAGTAAGTTCCGATAACACACAAATATTGTGTGAATTTGCCATCCTTCATTTTCCGCTAATATCTTCTATTAGTTCACCTTCCTAATGAAATTCCGAGACTGACAAAAATTAGTTCTCTTTTTTTCAAGTTATTGTCTTCATCCTGAAAATTTTATATCCTCCTTTTTTTCTGAATGTCCTCCAAATCCCCTTGTTCTCATACATCCTCAATTACTGCAGTTAATAGCTATTAAAATTATTTCTGTGGCCTGAGGTATTAATGGTGCAGGCTGTCTATATTTCTGTTCGTTATTACGCGATGCATTCCGTAACCATCTACGTAGTTATGTTATACCTGTACGAGGTCTGACACAAAAAAAACGAGACTGTGTCTGTAACTATTTCTGTTTGACAAATTCAGCAAATTAACTACGATCGCCTTCAAAGTAGTTCCCTTCTGAGTTAACACACAACTGCATACGATGCTGCCAACGTTCAAAGCAATTCTGCATGTCATTTTCTGTCAGACTGTTGAGGATCTCCGTCGTTTTTACTTTCACATCTTCTACCGATAAAAAATGGGTCCCTTTGAGCACCGACTTGATCTTTGGGAAGAGGTAGAAGTCACAGGAAGCGAGGTCTGGCGAATAAGGTGGGTGCTCCATCACATTGATGTTTTTATTGGCTAAAAACTGCTTCACAGACAAAGCGTTGTGGGCTGGCGCGTTATCCTGATGCAAAATCCACCCGTTTTGCCACAATTCCGGTCGTTTCCTTCTCACACGTTCCCGTAATTTCGTCAACACTTCAATGTAATAGTGTTGATTTACCGTCTGGCCGCTAGGTACCCACTCTGCCATCACAATACCCTGGATATCGAAGAAAACAATCAACATGGCCTTGAACTTCGAACGACTCATGCGTGTTTTTTTTGGTCTTGGAGATGATGTTGACTTCCACTGCATTGATTGTTGCTTGGTTTCCGGATCATACGTAAATATCCAAGTTTCATCACAAGTAATGACCGAATTCAATAAATCTGGTTCCTCCTCAATGCGTTGCAAAAGGTCCGAACACAATTCCTGGCGGCGTTCTTTTTGTTCATCTGACAGAATTTTTGGAACCATTTTTACACAAACCTTTGTCATGTTCAATTCTTCCGTTAGAATTCGTCGAACACTTTCCCTATCCAAATTAACTTTCTCAGCTACTGCTCGAACACCCAACCTTCTGTCTTTTCGAATCACATGTCGCACTTTTTCAATGTTGTCATCGTTAACAGCTGTGCGTGGCCGGCCTGGGCGATCATCATCTTTCACGCTTTCTCTGCCTTCCGAAAATCGTTTGTGCCACTCAAAAACGCGTGCACGAGATATGCAATCTTCACCATAAGCCTCAGTCAATAATTGAAAAGTTTCCGTCGCGGATTTCTTCAGTTTAACAAGAAACTTGATGTTAACTCGTTGTTCACTTTTGCAGTCCGACATTTTCCGTCCGAGGGTAAAAACACGCCTATATTTGAAGATGCGTCAACTTGTACTGAGTGAAGCGATCGAGCTGAAACTTATAACACTGTGACAGGACAGATCATGTTCCATAGCCGTATATTTGTTTCATCCCCCCACTCTTGGTTCCAGAGCTATAGGGTTAGTCTCGTTTTTTTTTTGTGTCAGACCTCGTATATCACCACACCGTTTTTGGAGAGACTGCTCTCAACTTGTTTGCTATTAAACTCCATCCATCACCGGCTGCAATTTTACATATTAGCCATCTGGTTGCTTGACACTTCAGTGGCCATGGATCTCCTAAAATTATAACACAATAAATAAATTACCACCACTTTATGTGCAGTGTGTGATATTGTTATTGATGCTACCTGACAATAACATCTTTATTTATTGTAACCTCTGGGAAATATTTAGGGCTTCAAATCATGATCTTAGTTAAGATTTTGCCAGCTTCCAAGTTAATTTCGTTATGTTAGTGGCACGTGCAGAAATGGAGGAGAGAAGAAATGCCTACAAAACTGCTGTTAAGAAATGAAGTGATAGAACCATGTTTGAGAAGGGGCGTAAATTAAGATGTTATTGAAACGTGTTAAATAAACAGAGTGTAAATTTGTGGATTGGAATTAGTTGGCTGAAAGTAAGGTGCTGTGGCCGCACGTTGTAATTAAATTATTGAACCGCCGTGCTGCAAAAAAGGCGAAGGCGTTCTTCAGTAGTTACACGCTTACGAGAGCCACAAGAAGCACTTAGTGATGTGTGGAGTAGGGTATGTTTTTTATTACGCTTATCGCGTAAATGAATACACTTTTTAAACGAATCCTGACCTGAATGGAATGAAATTCTGTCCACATTTCTTACCTTCGTCTCTTTTATTATTTCTCTGCCTTTTTATGGATGCAAGCCTCGAGTAAGAGACAAGTTTTGAAGATAATTAGAAACAAAGTTCTAATGGAAATATGTGTGGACAAGGAAACATGAACCAACCTGGGAATTGTGAAACGTTCAAAGTAGAAACTTTCGTACCCTGTGACCTCAATCCAATATTATGATTATTAAATTAGGAAGGATGAGATCTGGGCTCTTTTGGGGTTTTACGCAGCGTAGAATGGTAGTGTATTACCGACGTTTCGGGACAACCTGTCAGTCCCTTGAAGATGGGAAGGATAGGTTGTCTCTATACGTCGGTAACTACCCTTCTACGCTGCATAAAATCCCAAAAGAGCGCAGATCTCATTTACACCGCCGCGGAAGCCTGAAATCACGCATAGGAATTGTGAAATATTTGGGTAATATATAAGTTTATTTATACCAACTACTGCACACCAATTACATATATTCATTCTATGAACTCCTACATGTTTCGGCTGACATTCTCAGCCATCATCAGGGAGTTCTCTTCTGTAGACTTACGCAGCATGCAGCTTGTCATTGAATGGTAAAATATGTACATATACATATACATATATTACAGCCATACTTCCAAAATCCAATAAAACCCGTTGTGTTGTTACACAAAATATTTGGGTATAAAACATGTATGTAACTGTCTGTTTCCAAACATCTGTCACATAACAACTTGCAGTATTTTTGGGGTGAAGATCTGTAATACTATACAATCGATAGAAGTGATTTAAAATAAACTTGTATATGCATAATAACTGCACGGAATATGTATAATATTAAGTATATTTGGGTTACACTAACTTAGCTAAATGATACTGAGTGTATTTAATATCAACTGTCTCAAACATTTTAGACAGATGAAATATATATTACAAGCAAACAAATACTGACATTTTGGGGATAATGAGGAGGCTCATAACAGATACCATTCACAGAAAATTATGAGAGTAACAGAATTCAAGGCAAATTAGTTAGGCGTGATGAGCAGTATGCGTGGAAGAAACTGAAGAATTTGTGAGAGTGTGGACTTGGGTTAAACTGGCTAAGGATAGTGGCCAGTGACGGCCTCTTGTCAATACTCTGTTAAACTTCCAAGTTCAGTGCAATTCAACCAATTTATTGACCAGCTCGGCGACAGTTAGTTTCTCGACGAACACCTCTTCCTAGAGACGAATAACATTATTGAGTGTGGTTAACAGGTTAAAACCGAACGGTACTATATATACCACCTGCTGTAATATAAAGGATTTCTGTATTTCGCCCACAGAGTGTATTCGTGTTTTTCGTAGGATAATCACAATAACTATCGATTATTTCTCGAAATGTCACTAACTGGTTGGTCTTTTTAATGGAGACGGTGTTCTTTGTGAGGTAGTAACTGAAGATTTATTTATAGCTTACACGAACACCATTCGTTACAGATTTAATATGGATAAAAATCTTCTATAATCCTTCTTTTTCAGAAGCTCTAGTCCTAACTGGTTTCTGTGGCTAAGATTATAAGAGGCTGAAATTCTTTTTGGTGTGCGGTGTGTGTGTGTGTGTGTGTATGTGCATTTCAATTAACCACACCGTTACCGAGTGTTATAAAATACAACGAGTGATTTAACGGTTGGAAATTAAGCGTTCAAAAGCAAGTGTACTAATCCAGAGCCAGATAAATTCATTCCATAACCTCCCATTCAATTTCTTTAAGATCCACTCCTAAGATTATTCTCCCAGCAACTCATAGGTATTCCAATCTGTTCCTATTCAGGTTTCCCCACAAAAATCCTGTATGCATTTTTCTTCTTTACTATACGTGCTACGTGTCGCGCCCATCTCATTCTCCTTTATTTGATCACCTGAATGATATTTGGGGATGAGTACTAATCATAAGGTCCCTTATTATGCGGTTTTGTTCAAACTCCTGTTATGTTTTAGCCCTTGCGTCCAAATATCCCCCTCAACACCCTGTTCTCAACCACCCTCAGCCCATGGTCTTTCTTAAAATGAGAGACCAATTTCAAACCTACATAAAACAACAGGCCAAATTGAAATTCTGGATATTTTAATTTCTTTGTTTCTTGTGTATTAAACGGGAAGACAAAAGCTTCTGTTCCAAATTGCAACAGGCCTTCCCCGAATTTTACGTGCCAAAATTTATATTACTCGTATAAAAGACGACGGTTCACGGGATGTCCATGACTAATGAACATGAATATACAACCCAGGTTATATTTACGTTTCGGCTCTATTTATTCTCTCAAGTATCACTGGCAGAACACTACTTGTTGGGGGTGCACTTTCATCACGGAAACTAACAGAATTCAGATTTTGTTAATGTTGTAACTTGATTGGATACAGGAGGCTTGAGAGTATCGCTTTCCTGTGGAACTTGTGTTCTGGTTCTAATGATTTTCTTGATGATACTTCAGACATTGTGGTTAAATTTATTTCTCTGAGTCTTCATTTGTCACTCCGCCACTTGTCGTTCTTTCGTTAATCTGGTTTGAACACAGAATGTCAATATAAATTGCATGGTAACTGATTAAGGAAACAAACATGTTATTGTATTCTGTTGCAGGAATATTTGTTTCTGTTTAGTTCAAAATGTTCCAAATGCTTTCCAAACATGTGTGGATTAGAATGTAAGTGGAAAGACATGAATGTTTCCTGGTTTTGTATGTGTCTGATAAGCTATTTGATTTTCAGAATTAAAGGAATGTCAGAGATTAATAGTACTTGCGCGCAGAGGGCTAAGAGTAAAAACGGGCGTAAATGCAGATAGTGACGGAAAGTAGAAGATAAAAGCATAATGAGGAGCGTCATAAATTGTACCTTCCATCAAATAAAATGAGGTGGTAAAATTCAGAATATAAGAGAAACGATGCCTGTAGAAGTTATGGGAGAGATGAGAAATGAATGTAGATATTCCGTCGGAAAAACTAAAGAGAAGAAAGCATTTGGAAGACCTGGCCTTAAATAAAAGTACAGTATCGATATGGACCTTGTAGAAACAGGACATATACCGGCTAGAGAAGTCTGGCTTAATTAGTAATTAGGCGTACTGCTTCTTGAATATGACATTAAAATTTCTAGTTCCGTGTAAGGCAAAGAAATTTTTGACTAGCGGAGCAACTCTTAACGTCTCATGGCTGTGTTCTCTGAGGTGATAAAATAAAACACCTATTGAAATATAGTTTCGTAAAATATAAGGCACATTACTTAAGCTATAAAAGAGTAACATTTAAAATAAGCAGTGTCGGTGAAAAGCAGCACACATTTTTAGCATATCGACGCCTCAGTTGGAAGGAGCATCAGAGCCAGTGGCGAATTATCCGGCATATTTAGCACAGCGCTGCTATACCAGTGAAACGGAGGAAATGACTTCCTTTCTGTATTAAGAAAAGGAGAGAGAACTTGAAAACATTATTTCAGAAAAGTGTTAATTTGTGTTATATACAATTTGTATAGCTAATTTCCTAAAAGGCTAAAGCAGCGGAGTATTTTCTGTTGTCCTTGCCGCGTGAAGCGAGTGTGAGAGACGAATGTGGAGTGATCCCCATAGCATCCATTTCAATGCAAGTCAAGCGAAGTTAATTACAGCCACACTTCTTGTCACTGGTGTATCAAGCGAGATTGAGAAAGAATACTGCAACGAAAGATGTGGTTAGGCTAGCAAAAATGTTGCCGCTCTACCCACTTGAAATGATACGGAGCCGAAAGATTTTATTAGTTGCAAACCTGTTTTGTTCTTGAGGAAGCCGGTCTTCTGGGTATTTTCGCAATGTGTTTGGGTAATTGCATCCCGACGTTTCGAAGAAAGGTACCGCCTTCGTCTTCAGGGTTATGGGTGTCTAAATTGACTCAAACCTGAGGACAAAGGCGGTACGTTTCTTCGAAAATTCGGGAACAAATTATCCAACCACACGGTGCAACAACCCAGAAGACCTGATTCCTCAACAACCAAGTGGTGGAAACCTCAAATCACAGTTTTCGTATTGTTAAGAATACTCTTCTTGCTGATTATATTATCTTCCTCGCTTATTGTATTTTGTTGACACGTTATTGATTTTTATGGAAGTACGAAAAGATTAATTTTCCTTAAATACATAATATAATTTAATATTTACGGCATTCTATAAAAGAGCAGAATTTCGTTAATATTACCAAAATATATCCTCTAAAAATTTAGATTTGCTTTTTCTCTTTTGCAGATAATGATTGTGATCACGTGTATGTTGTAAATTATTATTATTATTATTATTATATTACCTTGAACAATGCTGGATGATTGACTCTTCATTTCTTCGAGAGGAAGGGAGAGGGTTCAAATAAGGCATTCTCTACCCTTCCGCTAGACCTAACCTTTGGATCAGTATTTGCCACTGCCTGAGCTACTGAAAACTTCATAAAATATAACACCTAAACTTTCTATCCATTTTGTAGTGTAGAGAAATATAAAATGCAGATCTTTTTACCAGACGTGGTATCCTGTAACACTGGAAGAACTAGTGCCGAACAGTTGGTCTGGGAAAGACGCTCTTAATGTACCATGTATTTAAAACACAAACTTTAAGTTTTATTAAAAATGCCTATTTTAATCGGTCATTGTCACAAAGAGGGAAATTGCGTTTCATATAGCTGTTTGCCTACGGGGCAAAGCCGAATTGGACTCCTGTAGTTGTTTCCATGTGGGTTGTTTTAATACAGTGAAAGTATTAGCTCCGATTTTAATATGTTGTAATTGTGCATCAGATTAAATTACGACTTTATATAACCGTAGGATGGCCACCAAGTTTCGGAAACTGATCCATTAAGACAGTAATATTTGTCATTTTATTTCGGAACTAATGTGGATCCGGTTTCTAGACATAACACCGTTTAGACCCAGACTGTAGACATTTCTTTCGTTTGGGAGACCTAATGTCATATCAGAGGGAACCTTTCTGGTCAGTGTGTAATTGGTAAAGTTATTATTATTATTATTATTATTATTTACTGCAATTGGGTTTTTACCCGGTGGCAGTAGTCCTTACACTAGTACACACAATACAAATGGACATATAAGTACACACAATACAAATGGACATATAAGTACACACAATACAAATGGAAATATAAGTACACACAATACAAATGGACATATAAGTACACACAATACAAATGGACATATAAGTACACACAATACAAATAGACATATAAGTACACACAATACAAATGGACATGTTGTCCTTATTCGTGCCATAAAGGTATAGGGAGAGTGGATTTATAGCTCCAGTAATTTCAACATCGATGGTAGATGGATATGAATAGTTATTTTCAAAATCCAGCCGCTGTACCCCCGGGGAAAGAATGCCGGATCCTATTGGAGTCTGGCTCAGCACCAGCGCCGGTCTGAAAGATTTGGAGGATGGAAAAATCTCTTGCTCCTGCCGAGAATCCAGCCACAGTTCCTCGGCTGGTCAGTCCGTAATCTAGTCCTCTACTAAGTGCGTTATCTTTGCTACTGCACTGTGGACCTGTATTATATAAATCGGAACGGGCCATAGGGGAGATTACTGACATTGAAGACGAAGACGGAAAATATCTCCAGTACGTAGTAGTTAAAGCTGTACGTAAGGAAGATACAAAGTAACTTGATGTTAGATTTTAGCTTCAGAAAGTTGACATATTTGCGGTATTAATGTCATTTTATTTCAAAGGAGAGTGTATTTCTTGTAGAGCAATGAGATGTTTAGCCTGACACGTATTCGTGAAAATATTGTAGAGGCTAAAATACAGGGTGCTTCTACCATACTTCGGGAAAACGAGCTTTAGGTTAAATTACATCGATATAACCAAAGATATCCATAATCGACGTTAAAGGTATACAGAAATTTTGACGCAGAAAAGTGTCGTCTTTTTGCGGTTTCACGTATTGTATCTGTTCAGTGTGATGCGTTATCCGGAGACTGCGCAGGTCCTTTAGCCGTTAGCCAAGCCAAGACACACGGCGGTGCATGTGCTATGTAAAATACTTGGACGATTTTTTTAAAATTAGTTCTGGGTTTTCTTTCTTAATCAATGTATTTACATAACTCAGATATTAATTACATGTTAACTACAGGCATTAACCTTACAGGAAATACAAATTCCTCCTCGTTTTAGTAGGTCTTTAGCAATCAATAATGCATAACAGCTCTCATTCTTTAAAATTTATCTCGCCATTACCTCTGTAACCGTTAAACTTCGCATATATGTGTTTTTGGTTATTTCTATGTAATTTAATCTAAGGAATGTTCTCCTGATGTTCGGTAGATTCCTCCCGAAACATCCTTTATATAGGTTACTAGCATTCTCAATTTTTATAATAAATATAGTATTGTAAACTTAATATTTTGCATGTTCCGCGCAGTTGTTTTGCATATGTAAGTTTTTGTTACCAATTACTTTACAATACGTTTATACACGCCTACATGTTTCGGCCGAAACATGTAGGAGTGTATAAACTTATTGTGCAGTAGCTGGTAATAAAACCTTGCATATGATAGACTTGTAAAATTCTCAACACGTGGAAGTAAGGTGACCTGCCTTCCTCACGTATGCTAATAATACGTAACTGATAATGGATCTGAATCTACGTAAGTTCCTTACCTGAAACTACAAAATTTTTCTTTGTATATGCTATAAATATATGGGGCAAATTTAATTTTAAACATAAGTATTATTTTGGGCATTGCGCATTACCTTGCAGTCTTTCATCTACAACCTTTTGGGAAATGTTTCAGTTATCAGGTATGTAGATTTCTACTTACATCTTTCAGAATCAGCTACTTGGACATCGAGCGAAGCTTAGTTTTTGCGATATTAGAGTTAAATATTATCAGCACGAGGTAGTAACCAACGTACAGTAATCACAATCAAAATAAACATATGCTTTGTTCTAGAGAAAATAAAAGCTTATAAAAAAGAGGCTAGAAACACCTATAGGCAGGAATAAAAATATTGCGATAGACAAAAGACAAAAGTTCTCACTAGTAAAACTGTACCAACACATGCAAAAGTGCATGTGTTGGTACAGTTTTACTAGTGTTAATAAACATGCACGGTGAAAATAATATTAAGTACAAAAGTTCTCGTTTACACGCGACAATCAGTCTGATCGATATGATGTAGAAGAGAAAATATCACAAGTAAGCCATAAAATAGAGAGGTCAAAACAAGCAGCCCTTTACCTCTTCAATAATTAACCGAATTCAAGTGGAGGGAATTCGCAGAGTAAGCTGGCTTACCAGATTGATCACTCACTTAATGTGGGCAAATTCCGTTTATTTTCTGCATAAGTTCTTTGATTCAGTTTACAAAATACAAACTTCATGTCATCGAAAACACTGACCCTTATCGTACGCTTGTTGGTGTAGCTTTGATTTCTCCCTCAGCTTGTGTTTGAAATTATTTCTGTGTTCCTTCAGACGCACCCCAAACAGTCTACCATTTTCACCAAAGTAACTCATGCCACATTCACAGAATATGCTGTAGACACATTTCCTCCTACTACACTGAAGATCCCTCTGAGTTCTGGTATTAACAAGTGAACTTCTTAGTGCCCGTTTCGGAAACTGTCTTAACGCCATACATAATCCCACTCCATATAAGAATATCACGTCGAATATTGCTCTTTATGTGAGGCAAAATTAATATTCACGACGTTTCGAAAGCTAGATTTCCTTCCTTCAAGTAAAGCTAATACAAAACGTCGCCAACAGAATATTATAATATAACTTTTAGCTGATGACAAAAGAACAGTTCGCTTCAGAAATTGTATGTATAGTAATTACATTTCAGATGAAGTGTAATGACCAAAGTAACAAGCCTCTGAAGAATCAACTACTGACAAAACGGTTATATAAAATTTGTTCCAAATTCGTCCAGACTTCCCAAATGTGTCTTTAACGTATTGAGTAACTACACTGTGAAAAGGTGTTCCATCAAATTTAATTTTATCTCCTGACGTTTTGATAGAATTAGCGAAGTAGTTGAGGATAACCACCGAGTGCTGGATGATGACCGATATTCCAGACTTCGTTGAAGAAGTCACGTAGTTCCTGGCAAAGAGTTGTTGCTCTTTAAAATACCTATGGGTAAGTTTGCTGTCTACATGAAGTGGGTAATTCTCACGGAAGTCTGTATGAATGTAACTTCGAGTCTAGGGGATGAGACGCTTCGTATGTAGAATATTTTCCAATGTTTCGGTGTGTATTGCAGTTATCAGGTTAAGGAAGAATTTGCGGCTGAAAAAGTTGGCCCGGTTCATAGCTTTCGCAGGGGATTGCAAATATGTAGGTAGAGAGTCGTGCTAAAGAGTTAGAGTGGGCACGTGGTTGAGGGAGGAGTAAGAGTTGGAGGAAATGAGGTGAAGCCAGAATTTGGTCTTTTTTATCCTCCTTCGCCGTTGATGTTGTGGGGGTTTTCCGACTATTTCGATGGCTTCCCTGATGTGGGGACTGAAGTGTGGATGTTTATTAGGCCTTCTGTTTTGTCGAAGTTGACGCTGCATTTGGTCTCCTTAAGACATTTCGTTCCGCTCTCCCAGCACCCATATATCGATCCAATCCCGCTTGCTGCCTCAAATTTACACTAGTGATTATAGGGTTTGCCAAAAACCTTTGAACAGATTCAAAATAAACACAGCTAAACACCAAAGCTGAAGTTATGCAATATGAGCCACAATAATCTAAGGACAACAATTTAATATTATTATACTTAAGCTACAGGCAGTTCTATGTAACAGGTACTCGGGAATTTTTCCCCAGTTGTAAAGTATCTGAGGCGTCAAACTGACCACTCGAACATTAAGAATGAGTTTATTATACCTCCACTCCCCCATTTTCCTTCGTAGAGTGGAGCTTAATTAAACACATGGATAATTTTACCTTGACCCTTTATCTTTACTACAAGCCTCAAGACTTTTTTAAAGACCATTTGACATTTTTTCTCTAAACACTGACTATCTAAATACATGGACAAATACTTTCTGATTCTATGGAGTGCTATATCTGTATAAACTATAAACGTGTATGTTCAATAAATAAACATAAAATTCTATGAGTAATTTATCCATGCATATCACATTATTTTTTTTTTGTGAAGGGTCCCGCAGCAGATGCTACGGACGCACCACAGCCTTGAGGCTTATTGTGCAACCCTGTGATAAAGATGATTAGGTTTTTCGCTTTTACTTGTAATGGAGCCCCGGTGGAATGAAATTGACAGGAGAAAACCGAAGTAATCGGGGAGAAACCTGTCCCAGTGCCACTTTGTCCACCACAAATCCCACATGGACTGACCTGGTATCGAACCCGGGCCTCCGCGGTGAGAGGCCGGCGACTAACCGCCTGAGCCATGGCACGGCCTGTCAGATTATATTAGACTTCAAAACCTTATCTCAGTCTAATTAAAATCATTAACGATAAGAGACACGTACATTTCATTTGCTATTTTTCCCGTTATCTAAGATGCTGTCAGCATCTCAAGCTATAGACTACATGTTCAGTACTGGGATGTTGCTAATAAGTTATTAATTGAGAAGTACTTTAAACGATGTGGCCATAACCTAATCGTGGTTATATACCAGTCTATTTCAGGAGGGACTGAGGAAATCTATGTAATGATTTTCAGGATAGTTGGTTTCCTGACTGAGAATCGAAACCGGCACATTCCTAACACAAGTGTAGAGGGTTACTGTTACCACGACGTATTACCTGCTGGCTAATAAGCTTGTATTACCACACTTAACATCTGTCTGACAGAATTGTTGTAGCATGCTTTTTTTTTTTGATAATCAGGTAAGTGGATGCAAAACTTGGCAAATTCCTGAACTCCGTACTAAATTAGGCGTGTGGTGATCTTCATACTCCTGCGAATTGAGTCCATAAGAATTAGCCCCGGTACCAAACTGATAGGAAGCTGAGTGGATCTTAGGCGAGGTCTGGACGTGGTAGCGAAGGATACAAGTCCATCCCGTCGAACTGAAAACCAGCTTTCATATTGTGAACATTTGTATTCGTACATGTCTGTTGTTGTTGTTTTTGTTGTCGTTGTCGTTGTCGTCTTATTTTATTTTTGTGAATAGCTTATTACGTAAGTACAGATTCTCTGGACTACATATTATATATTAGTGTTATAACCTGAAAGGTTTCTCATCTTCCTGTTTGTTATATCGTATTTTACTTCAAACAAACCAAAATGTGTAGATGTGTTTCTGATTTCCGCACCAAATTTCTTATGCCAGGTACAATAATTCAATAGTTATCTCCTGCCCACTCGCTAACGAAGAACCGGGGACTTATGAAATAACCGTATTATAAAGGTAAATTTCACCCTAGAACAGGCCTAGCTCTACTCTTTCTTTAACCTCGACGCTAGATGGGAGTGGGTGGTCAACGCCACACCACGTCCCGGCCGATTTACCCCCTGGAATGACCCGGTACCCATTGTACAGGAAGCTGGGTAGGCCCCAGGGCCGGTCTGGACGGGTGCTGAAAATCTCGCCCCCACCGGAATTCGATCCCCGGACCGTCCAGCTCGTAACGAGTCGCTATACCGACTACGCTATCCCGGCCCACAACCGTATTATTCTTGTCCTAATAAACGTACTTTAAATGAAAGCATATAACAATGTCCAGTAACAATTTTAATGCATCCGATAGAAATAATTTCATTGTATTCGTCTGTTTTATAGTGCTGCTTTGCAACATTGTATTAAAAATGCTCTGCATTAGTGCTAATTCCCGACAGTAATGTCAGAAGTAGCCCAGAACGGATGCTTACTTTATGTCAGATTGTTTTGTTTTTCCTTTACTGCAACATATTCTGTCAGTGTCATATGTCTATTTTAATGCATTACAATAAGAACACGCTTCGGAATTTCTTTCCTTATCAGTCACAGAGTATGATTCGTATTCCACGTTGCAACTGTAACAAAATGTACAGTTCTAATTCTTCGCCCGTAGTTTTTTTATATTTTCATTTACTACCCTATCAGACTTCCTTCTGCGTTGAATCACTTCAAGAGACTCAACAGCCCTTAACCCTGCTCTGGCGATCCTATTAGAGGCTGTTATGTTTTAGGTCGCTCTTGGAGTATTCGCGGCTCTCGAACTTGCAGTTGCGATTCTATCAGCTTTTCTTCGAATTGGGTAACTGCTAAAGTTTCAGCAAGTCTTAATCTTGCAGTCTGTGTACTGTTAGAGGCCGTTCTGCGTTATGTCAATTCTGAAGTTTTGTCTGCTCTCGATCTTGCAGTCCTGATTCGATCAGAGTCGTT
Source organism: Reticulitermes speratus (assembly GCA_021186555.1). Lineage (NCBI taxonomy): Eukaryota > Metazoa > Arthropoda > Insecta > Blattodea > Rhinotermitidae > Reticulitermes > Reticulitermes speratus. The sequence goes on from JAJKFL010000009.1 coordinate 20,829,157, forward strand.
CTTTGGGTTGTTCCAGTTTCAGCCCTTTTGCTCTTGCAGTGACAATCCGATCAGCTTGTCTCTTGTTTCCTTCGTCCGGAATTACAGCTTCTGTAGCTGAACTATAGTCTAAGTGAGATTATCCCGACACAAATTTCACAAAACTTTAAAATGAATCCAACATAAAACCACACGCTTAACATCTTTTAAGTTTAAAAAATACCATTCTTTATACTGCAGCACAAGTTTCTATTTACAGTGCTTTTATGTTTTACAAAATATACGCTGAATTGTTTATTTATTTCTCCTTTACGTTATTAGAAATTATTCACTAAGATTTTTTTGTGTCTTAGTAACAGCTTTACAATTCAAAATGATATTCCTTTCCAGGCGCTTTCGCAAAATTGCGAAAATCGACTATCAGCTTCGTCATGTCTGTCTGTCCGTTCCTCCATCCGCAGGCCTGTCTGTCCGCATAGAACAACTCGGCTCCGACTGACGGATTTTCATGAAATTTGATGTTTCAGGATTTTTCGAAAACCTGTCGGCAAAATTTAATTTTGTTTAAAATCTGCCAATAATTACCGGCACTTTACATGAAGACCCATGCATTTTTATGATAATATCTGGCTGAATTCTTCATAGAGTGAGAAATGTTTACTGTATACGTGGTTGGGCAGAACAAGACTCGGAATTTCTTATACTGGAATCGCATATTATAATATCTCTTAAGGCAAGAGGTCATGTCTATGGTTTTGTGTGAATCTGTTTGCTGTAGAAAAACGCCAAGATCATTCTACTGTAACAGAAAGCGCTATTAAATGAAACGTAGAGGATAGTTGACTAAGCAAGGCAAGATGTGGCAAGAACGTACGATGCCAACTTTGTTTGTAACACCTCACGAAGCTGTAGCAAGAAGAACTGTCATTAATAATTATACAGACAAAATATGAAATCTTGTTCTGTGCACAATCTTCTTAATTACGAAAACCCACTGCGTTGATTTTGTCAGATATTACCTCAGAGGTTCATCATTACCTCGTAATATAGAGGTATATTTAGTTCATATTGTGTAGATATTTTTACCACCTTCCTGATATTTGATATGTCTTGTTACACTGATGCTGTTCAAACAGTGGCAAGTTCAACGGCCTGGGGTGTAAGTTCTTATCAAGTGCCACGAAAGTTTGCAAATTTACTACAAAATTATCTGAAGATATAGATACAAAAACATGTCACCTAACAGGTTGCAATATGTGGTAAATTTATGACTTGTTTTCGGAACGTAACGGGTTAGAATCTCGCACCAGACATTTACCATAATACTTACAGTACCTTACGTATGACTGAGCCAGTTTCTTCCACGTCATATCCAATTCAGTGATCACAAATTGTCCTATCAAACGTTATGAGCTAGTAACCACGGTGTTTAATTAAAGATACGTGCACAAATAAAAGAAAGGAAAAAATTTAATATTGAACATTTTCCTTGCAATGCTGCATTCATACAAGTGTATTTCTAACTAATGCACAATGATGTAGGAGCACAAAAACCAGTCTTTGTGCAATTATTTGGAAATAAACTTGTGTGAAGAGTAAAGAATTTATGTATAAAGTAACACTGAGGCGCGTTCGGATCTTTGCATCGTGGGGCCAGTTCAGATGGTTTTACCATTTAACCCAATGAGGTTACATTTTTTGTTGCTGCCCACAATTGTACATAGATAACAATGTTATTAGTCATATTAAGGTGTGTTGCACGTCTCATTATTTATATTGCTACTTTGATCTCAGTAAACTCTACGTCATACGTAACATTATATTTTCACCCCACGTCAATATTTTGTAATTTCTGACGTAAAACAATTTGTAGTATATTTACATTTTATCTGTCTGTCAGATTCATATTTATAAACGTAAAAAATAAATACTAGCTTAATACGAGTATTAACAGTGGCCTTTTTTTAATTAAGTGTAATTTAAATCGCTTAAAACTATCGTTTACTATTGATGGCGAACTTGGTAACGGTAGTAGTCGTAAATTGCGTAGGTATTCATGTAAAGTACATGTCATTTTTCTCCAATTGTAATCAAACTTAAATTTTTCCGACCTGTTTTAGTAACATTTCTGAACATAAACTTCACGAAAATCCGTCCAGAGGGAACCGAGTTGTTACTTGCGGACAGAATAATTGAGAGGCGTGACGAAGCTAACAGTCGCTTTTTCCAACTTTGCGTACGCACCTAAAAACACATGTTAGTGCTGTCAATATGTCATTCTTGTAGACGAAATTGGGCTCAAGGGCGGGAAGAGAGCAGGCGGTAAGTGAGAGTCTGTAAGCCTGTCACCACAGTCTGAAGGCTAATGGAACAAGCAAGCGCCTGTATAAATGGAAACCTGGCCGCCAAATTTCTGTTTACAGAGAAGATAAAACGTTAAAACGTTGTGTCATACCCCCCTCACCCACTTCTCCCTCAGCAGAGCCATTAAGCGAATAGAAACTGACAGTAGCCCCCTCTGCCTGATGTAATTTGGTGTATAGTATTAAATTGGCCGCTGAAGGAATTATATGAGAGGGTTAACTAGATTTATCCCATTGACAGTAGGGGCTAGTGGTGGTTTAGTTGTCGCAACCGAGTTGTATTAACTGAGAGGCAAATTATGAACAGGACGATGTAGTCGGCCTAAATTATCTGTCGACCATGAGCTGGCAACCACTCAGAGTTAATAAGACACTGCAGACTTACGTTAGAAATTTTATTAACACATAGATATTACACGACTGGCAGACGGACGTCTGACCAGCGTGGAATATAGAAGCACAGTGTTGAAATGTTATTGTAATAGAAACGAGATCTTAAATATAATGCTGTAGTAATCCTAACTGCAGACTGTACTACAGAATAAAAAAGCCATATAAAAGGCTTACATAGGATCCGTTCCATTAACAAATATTTTATTATTAGGGTGACAAAAGTAGTCCACTAATTTGTATGTTTTTTTATTATGATAAGAAGGATATTAATTTTATTTTAATAGGGAGTTTTTGGCCGGTGTCGTGACCTTAGGGGTTACGAAGAGGAAGATGCTCTTATGACTGTAATGAACTGCGCTTTAAATGACGGTATGTCACCCTCTAAGGTGGAAACATTAGCTGAGAGGAGATCTGCGCTCTTCTGGGATATTACGCAGCGTCGTGTGGTAATTGTTTACCGACGTTTCGGGACAACGTATCGGTCCCATCTTCACGGGTCAAGAGTCCCAATAAAAAAAAAATCTCTTCAACATCGCGGCGGAAGCCTGAAATCAAGATTAGCTAAGAGGGTTGCTAATGTCTCTCGCACGCCACATGGCATGCGTGCATACGGCTTTGCTTTACCACGTTGCAACGTGGTAAAGCAAAGCCTTATGCTGTTGGTTCAGTCCAACGCGTTGGACTGAACCAACATAAGAGTAATTCAAGAGAAATAAGTAAACTGCTAAAGTAAGGATGCACTGTTAAGGAAATGCAGAACATGGTTTCAAAAATGTCTGAAAAGAGTTCAGTAGCAGTATATCGGGACATGAATACGAATATTAGCTGGACTAAAAGATCCTGTATAGAATGCTGTATTGTGAGGGAAAGAAAAGGGATATCTTCGTTGTTAGCAGGAGTGTAGAAACTCAGAGGATTTAGAAAGAAAACAGGTAAAGAAGGATGCTGTTTATGTTTAGGTATAGAGGATATCCAACATATAATGCTGGGCTGTCCAGAAACTGGAAAAAGGGAGAACGGAAATTTTATAGTATAAAATAACCCATTGTGAACGTGGAGATAAATTATACGAAAATACTACGACTTAATAATGTTGTGCTAGGTCTAGTTGGATATTTAAAATAAATTTAAATATGAATGGTTTAATAAGATAAAAGAATTGAAAGCCACACATCTATATAATGGACAAGGGGGCTAGCTCCTTTACAAACCGGAGTGAATCGGAAGGTAGTCGCAAGAAAATGAGGACTTAATATATATTTTTTTACCACTTAAGCACCTCTGATTGCGTAGGTTTCTCTCGGACCTTATCCATAGTTGTCATCTCTAGGCTGATAGAGTTTTGAATTAATTCTTCAAACCTCCTCATGCTCCTTTCTTGTCCCCTTTTCCCCAGTAAAGCGGTGAATTGAGTTACTCCAGTGTCCCTCAATAACATAGTTAGGAAGATAAAGCCACCTCCCATTAAGGCCTAAGCAGACACTTGGAAACTAATACGACGTGTGAACGGCATAACACATTTAGTGTAAGGTGGCTTCTGCTGTACAGTGTATGTTCTTGGGTCAGTGTGCCGTACGGAGAACAATGGCGGCATCATCGTTTTTTACATGGGTTCTGTTAGGCCTGCTGGGATTGCTTATGAAGGTCTTGAGGATGTCGAGAATTTCTCTTGGTCATATGCAGAGTCCGACAGAGAAACCTGACTATTTGTAAAGAAAGGTGTGCCCGAAACTACTGGAGTGGGAGAAGTGCCCTTGAGACCACATACAGTTCGACTGACAGGAGTTTCGTACCCTGAAGCTTTGGTCTGCAGAAGATCGTGCATTTGTACTGGAGATGTTTCTCTAAAGCAGTGAGTCTGTGGCTGTAACTAAGCCTTATTCCGCCGCCAGTTGAACATTCATGGACATAACGGTGCTCCTTGCCGCAACACAACTAAGCTGTGTGTCAGAGTCCGCCAAGGAGTATAGCTGAATAGAAGCAGAACACAGGGGATGATTGGCAGAAATTCCTCTCGAATTTTATGAGTAAACGTAAGGGTAAAATTTACCCTATAAAGAGGCCGTGAAGGCCCAGAGGGAGAGTAGAAGTATAGCTCTACTCTTTCTTTAACCTCGGCACTAGATGGGGGTGGGTGGTCAATGCCACGACCCGGCCGCTTTACTCCCGGGAATGACCCGGTACCCATTGTACAGGAGGCTGGATGGGCCCCAGGACCGGTCTGGGCGGGTTCTGAAAATCTCGCCTCCACCGGGATTCGATCCCCGGACCGTCCAGCTCGTAACGAGTCGCTATACCGACTGAGCTATCCCGACCCACAACGAATGTTATAAGTAACGAGGAATTTACGGTCCCGATTGCAACGTTGTGTGATAAAAACTTGACACCATGTTACTAATGCGGCTGTTAAAAACTGACTGTTCTGAATAAAATGCTTAGAGTTGTACTGCAGTTTGTTAAACGGAATTCTCGTAAACATTGGTTATACATAATTTTAAATGATCCATAACCGTGCATTTAACAGTTAGATATGGTGACTAAAACCAACAAATGCACACACGTTTATGAAAATATACAGAGTATACACAAAAGAATGGTGCGGTTTCAATAGTATTCACTATTGAAACCGCACCATTCTTTTGTGTATGCCCTGTATTATAAACGTAGTAATACATCCTACATGTTTCGGCCACTCATGAGGCCTTCCTCAGGGAGGTGCGTTACGAAGAATAAATACAGTGAGATTGTACAAAAGTTGTGAACCAATGCACACGTGAAATATTAGATATTAAAATTACGTAGTTTCAACTGTAATATGTATTTTAAACCACGTAATTTTAATACTTAATATTTCACATGTGCATTGGTTCACAAACTTTTGTGATATCTCACTGTATTTATTCTTCGTAACGCACCTCCCTGAGGAAGGCCACATGAGTGGCCGAAACATGTAGGAGGTATTACTACGTTTATAATATATTTTAATAAACTTGTGTGCATTTTTTGGGTTTAGTCACTATATCTAATTGATTCTATATAATCTTTTTTATTTGTACTTTAAAACCTTCAGATTTCACTGCCGGACCAAGTAGGTCTATTATGGGTATGTATGATAAGTTATAAAATTGCAGTGAATTATCTCTTAAGTATTTAAAGTCCAGTCTTATGAATGCGTAAAGCTAATGAAACATTACAAAGCCCTGCATTTTTCCGACGCAGTTTATATATGTGTTCCGCATGGTTCATACAATAAATAACCCACTGTTTCGCTATAGAGCATGAGCCGATTAGTTTTTCTAATGGGAAAAAATATGTTTTCTGTGAGGGTCAAACTGAATCGATATATATATATATATATATATAATAGTATGTATAATATCCATTGGAGCCGATCCCAGTGGCCGTGCGGTCTAAGACGTGGGTCTGCGGCCACTCGCTTACTAGGATCGTGGGTTCGAATCCCACCGAGGGCATGGATGTCTGTCTCTTGTGAGTGTTGTGTGTTGTCAGGTAGAGATCTCTGCGACGGGATGGTCCCTCGTCCAGAGGAGTCCTACCGACTGTGGTGTGTCTAAAAAGTGTGATCATGAAACCTCGAAATGAGGAGGCTTAGGCACCCGAAAAGGGGCTGTTGAGCCATAGAAAAAAAAAATATCCACTGGAATTTCGACTGTAGAATTGCTAGTTCTCATCTCTAGCTACAGATTGCACAGTTAGCATTTTTGGTTCATCTACTAATATACAGTGTTGCCATTGAGAGATACCTTTATTTCACTGAATATGTCAACATGTAACTTTCTTCTTCAACGTTGGAGTCTGTAATATCGCGCGAAGCATAGGTACTGTCACTTCTGTTTGTCACTGCCACTTTGTGCTAACATTCGTAACTACTAACAGCTTTAATTGCTACGTAATAGGTAAACTTCAGTTGCTCAAAGAGAAAAACACTAACTTGTAGGAAAGATGTTTGCCAAAAAAAGAAGCCTTTCAGAAGATTCAAAAACAAAGCGAGCTAGTTTTTTCTTAATTCTTTCTTTTTTTCGCTTGATTAATTTGTTGTACATTTCAGGTATATTAACTGGCTCTAAGATATTTTTTAGAGCGACCCAATTCAAATAAGCGTCTTGTGGGTCATTTTTGTTGTTTTAGTCCTTGAGAGTGAACATCAAAGTGTTAGTATGCTGTGTTGCATTCACTAGATCAAGACTTTCCAAGTTACGTACATCTTGACATACGTTGTTTAGCTTAAACTGTAGCCCATAATTCCATTGTACGTATATAAACCCTGTGGCCCGACCCCGAACAGGTATGCTGATTTTGGTGATATTTTGCACGGCACATATTGCAGTCAGCCTAAAACTACTGTACAAATTTTAAGATTCCTGCTGAGTTACAATTTCCACTGACACATACACCTTTTATTGTATAGATTTAGATCAGTCCTAGTTTTCAACCCGTTTATTTACTGTTCCTTCAGACTAACCAACTCTTCCATTACGGGCTCCATAGCTCGGTCTCGTTCTCGCCGGTTAAGCTGTACTTAGACGAATGACTCTGGAGGGTAACGTGACACAGCACGCGAAGTTTCCTTCACTCGTGGGGTCAAGGGCGACATACTAGTGTGTACATAAGAAGAAGTGAACGGTGCACGTAGAAGTGGCCTCTTATTGCAGCAGTTCCTTCTCTTTGTTCATATTTATCTCGTTTCTCCTTATTTTCATCTATTTTTATTCTTCTCCCTTTCACTTCTTCATTTATATGTCTATACACTTTTGTTTATTCCTCCATCATCTCTTTCTTCAGAGTACGTCTTGACTTCCCATTTTCGATTCTTTATTCTTTATAGCTTTCGTCGTCTATTTTCTTTTTTTATACATTTTTTCCCTTTCTATGCTTCTTTCTTTCTATATCCGGGGATCGGTTTAACGATAATCTATACAATTGTATTCGATAGGTTCTCCCTTCGAATCTTAGCCGGGGCACCAGCTATAGTGGCTGAAGTTTTCGTGGTTTTCCTCTGCCTCCAGGCAAGTGTCGAGATATTATATCTATTAGGACACGACCGCTTTGTTTCAAATGCTTTCAGGGTTTACCATTTACCAGTCATCCTAGCATGGACGTCACTTAGCCTAAGGAACTGATTAACTGATAACTACGTCGCTACTTTTCTTATCTTTAACAGAAGTGTCACGCTTGTACATTACAGATAAAGTTTCGAGAAACCTACTAGACTTTTTACAAAGCCTTATCGCTCGGAATTAATAAGAAGGCGGTGGGGGTTGGGCAGAGTGTTGAACTTCAAGGTTACATTGCATGACAATTTGGTTTGCGTGCTCTTGTAAATCTTAAGTTTGTATTGTGCACGCCTTTGCAAAATGACGACGGCGAAGCAGCAGCATGATATATGAACTTAGGACTTTTATGTTGTTTGTGCCCTAGTGCTGTCTGCTAGGTGCTCTTTCAACGTGATTTTGGTTCCTGCATTCTTCCTTCAGATGCACCCTCGGCCCTGCACTACGGAATATGATTCTAAAGTCCAACTAAAAACTACCTGACTTGCTGCGTGATTTCAGGCTTCCGCCGCGGTGTAAATGAGATCGTCGCTCTTCTGGGATGTTACGCAGCGTACCAATCTACACTGCGTAACATCCCAGAAGAACAAAGGTCTTACATGACGTAATCTCTTCCCTACTTTTAAAAAAGGAACAACGCCCCTGAGGTCGGAAATTGACTTCAGAATCTGAATGTCAATGTCATTGGGCTTGGCCCATTTCGGAAAACATGCTCTCTTCTTTTGCGTAAGACCTGAAACTGCCTGATAAACTCAATACAGTCAGTCTTCCTCGCGCAACCTGAACCTGGAGGACCACGCCTTTTCTGTTGCCCGTGACTGCTTGTTCACTATATTCGCTTCTGTCATCTTTGTGTGTAAGCCGTCCCCTCAGAACGCATCCCGAGGACAGGTCATACCATGATGACAGAGACACAAGTAACACTGCGACTGAAAACATAAAATTCTCTTTTAAGTACGTGATTATCCAAGAAACTGTTAAACTACTGGAAAAATTAAGTACGTAGTATTGTCTTTAGGATTGTTTTTGTGTAGTTCTAGTGGCTTCCGGTTTGGGCTGCGTTTGAAGTCCCAACATTTGCAGTGATATTAAAATTAATACTCATAATAAACACGTATGCTTCGGTGTAGTTCTCTAAGCTCGGCTGTTAGACGCTCTGGACTCTACAAAACCAGAAATTGAGCAAGTGAAGAGACTTGCACACAGCAGTGCAACGCAGAGGGTATTAAACCTGAGGTCCCAGACCGTAATGCGATTAATAATGTTAGCACTACACGATATTTCATACATTCATTTAAAAAAGTCCGGTTAGTGATTGAAGGAAAGACAGAAGGAAGAAGTGACGGAAAGACGAGGAAGAAGACGTAAGCAGCTGCTGGATGACATTAAGGGAAAGATAAGGTACTGGAAATTGAAAGAGAAAGCACTAGCTCGCACTCTGTGGAGATCTCGCTTTGGAAAAGTCTATGGACCTGTCGTGACAGACTGCGGGATGAATGAATAGTGAATGTGGTATTCCAGTATAATTACTACGTATATACATGTTTATATAATAAGACTGACATCTATTTTATACTTGTGTACATCGCTGACGAACTGGGATAATTCAGCAATTAAAAGGACTGGCTTTTGGCTGGAATACTGGTTTTGATTTTCTCACTTTTCAGAACGTCCAGCGGACAGCAGTGGGATTCTTCTTTCGGGATAAGCAGCTGAAGCCTGATGATGATTGCCAATTTGTATATAGTAACAAAGTTCACTGTGCTTAAAATTTTGTGTTCACATTGCTTATAACTACATCTTTATGGGCGGAGCAGCTTAGAACAAAGCACACTATTTGCACCTGCTTTGCACCTGCTTTGCATATATATGTTACGTTACATCAAGTGATGATCTGTGTGCCTTTCGTCCATCTCCCAGTTTCTGTATCCCTTCGAAACACAAATAATATTAAATAATGGGCGGGATATGTAACACGAATAATATGTAATGTAAAACGCAAAACTGAGTTGTAAAGATCACGTTGGTAATTAGTCTTTAATGGGAAGATAATCATCAAATCGGTGTTAACAAAATATGACAAAGACATTGTGGATTATTCAATCACCTAACGGTAGAGTCCAGTAGAAGACTGTTCTAAACACGGTCTTCATTAGGGTTCCATAAAGTGTATGGGATTTCTTGAACACCCCATTTACAGCGTATCAAGTAGGTCCATACTTCATGGCAACATAAGTTAGAAAATTTCATGTATAAAGAAGAAAGGTGCCAGATTCTTTTCATAAGTTGCACAGAGTTAATGGTCCTGGAATTTCCTTTCTTGAACATTTCCCACGGCGACACGTATGCTCGGAATTGGCAAAATTTTCGAAAAACCAAATTATATCTTTGGCCGCAGCTGGTGGACGAAAAATATCGCCTTCAGCTAAAGATTGCCGATTGACACTTATTTGGAAATTCTGTGGCATAAAAGTTATTTAAAAACTGATATTCATGCATGAGTACATCCATACTTTCGTATTGTTCCTTCACTAGGTACATAGCTACTCAAGACGTTTGTGAGGGCATTTGTGATGATACTTTTTTTTGTACTTTCTAACAGGGAATTTGTCTTTCGCAAAGACAACCGTCAGCATGTGGACATAAGTCCTGCGTAATGCTTTTAATGTCTTTCCTAGTTATAGAGTATTCGTTTTTAGACCAGTGTATTAAGTCAGTAACCACTGAGATCTGTAGTTAAATAACAAAGCAGCAATTTAATTTTATACACTGATTATTAGCTAAGTACGAGTCTTCAAAGTCTCCTGCAATCAGCCGTGTTATGGAATGCATCTAGAACTTGTCAGAGACAAGAACTTCTCATCCAGGAGGCGGCACATTTCTCTAAACCTCGGTTATTCTTCTTTATATACTTACATAACCAGTTCGTATCTAAAGAGTTAAATTTTTTCCCATGGCACAACAGACCCTAGTGGGCCAGGGCCTCCTCTTTTTCGGGGTTTCACGGTCATATTCAACACACGATACTCGGTAGGACTCCTGTGTAAAATGCTTTTGGTAATTATTTGCTAATTGCCGATCCCAGTGGCCGCGTCGTCTGAGGCGTGGGTGTGCGACCGTTCGCTAGCTGGGAGTGTAGGTTTAAATCCCGCCGGGGGCATGGATGTCTCTCTCTTCTGAGTGTTGTGTGTTGTCAGGTAGAGGTCTCTGCGGCGGGCTGGTCACTCGTCCAGAGGAGTCCTACCGAGTGTGGTGTGTCTAAAATGAGTGTGATCTCGTAACCTCGTAAGAGGAAGCCCTGGCCCACTAAGGGCTGTTGCGCCATTGGAAAAAAAATTGCTAGTTTAATAAGAAACTAGATAAGTAATTAGTTCCAGTAGTTACTGTCCTTTCCTACTGGACTGCAGCAGGGACCTCGCTAATTTGTTTCTTTTCTTCACAGAGAACGCCAGCAGATTGTGTCACACTAATGGCACGTGGGACAACTACACAAATTATAAGACGTGTATCGATGTGCCGTTGGAAGGTGAAACTGAGACGGGAGTGGAAATGGCGACCACTTTGTACTTCATTGGATACTCCATGTCTCTCATCGCACTCAGCATTGCAATCTGGATCTTCCTTTACTTCAAGTAAGAACACGATGCCTAATTATTTAATATATTTACTTGCCAAATGGTAATATCTCCCTTACACAAAGTACAAAAATTTACGCTAAAATTCCTCATGTAATCTTCAAAAGTCTGTATTATAACTTATAATACAACTTACTACATGTTAAAGTAAATGTTGGAAACAAGCTGCTTCAACACTCAGACGTACTTCACAACCGATGAACATAGGAACATGATAGGCAATCAATTTTACTTTTTGTTCACCGTGCATTATGGCAATATAAATCACTCGTCTACCAACAACTGCACTATTAGAATAAATTGTCTTTCACTACTACCCTACATATGGTTCGGTCACTACATGACCATCATCAGGGGTATCTATATATATATATGTGTATGCACTTCACTAGAAGCGCAGTGCACACAACAGCTGTCATCATATAACAACATCAAAAAAAACACAAAGTGGACAGCGCGCAGTGAAGTACATACAAAGATATATATAGATACCCCTGATGATGGTCACATAGTGACCGAAACATATGTAGGGTAGTACTGAACGACAATTTATTCTAATAGTGCAGTTGTTGGTAGACGAGTGATTTATATGATAGGCAATGTTCATGTAACGTAACACTGTGGCGCTTTCGGAGCTGTGCTGTCCTTAAGGCACATATGAACCCAACAATTTTGCTTCAATAACTTCTCCAGCGAAATGAGAGAAGAGCACTACAGTTGTTGCCATAGAACCGCCATAGTTTTATTTCATACTTTTGTGCTACATAGGTGTCTGTCATGAATATAAAACGTACTTTGAGGTTCATGTACAGTAGGCCCTACCTTTTTTGGCCCGAATGTAATAAAACTTGAATTTTCTTGACATACGTAATTTTAATAAATGTCTCCGATATTCACTTTTACAAAAATCCTTCCCGTGGGAGATGACTTTTTCACGTGGACGGACAGACGGGTTGGCATGACGAAGCTAATAGTCGCTCTTCACGACAGTGCAAAGCGCCTAAAACACCTTTCACTTCACACCCCAGAAACAAAGATTATGTCCCAAGACGCAGGATTCACAAGGAAAAAGTTCATGCGCTTTTGACACAAACAGATAGATCAGAGAGGAAAATGAAATTTCCGAAAAACGGGTAATTAGTATCGTTAAAACACGTAGGTGTTTCAACTCTTCAGACACTCGAACCGATACTAGCAAAGGAAGAATGGAAAAGTCGGTAGAATAACTTAAGTGGCGGGGGGGGAAATATAAGTGTTGGGGTCAGATCATGTACAGAGTTTAATGTACAGACTGATGAAAAATACCCACACTTGCCTGGGTTTATTAGAATCTGTGTACCTGAGACAGTAATGAGCGACCAGCACACAACTTTCTTTTTCTTCACATATCTAATCAAACGGTGGGATGCCTGCTTTCTCTTCGTGTCAGAAGTTTCAGGTACTGAAAGTGTTGTGTCTCTCCCGGGCGTGGCAAATCTCTCGGAATGACTCTACATGTTAAGTAAAGTTACGTTAAATATTTTTTCTTCTTGAACTGCTTTGATTTTTTAATGCCAAATCATAGCCGTGCTATGGCTCAGGCTCACCACAGAGGCCAGGGTTCGATCCCGTGTCAGTCCATGTGGGATTTGAGGTTGACAAAGTAGCACTGGGACAGGTTTTTTCCCCCGAATACTTCGGTTTTCCCCTGTTAGTTTCATTCCAGCGGTGCTCCACTAGACGGGAAAACGAAAAAACTAACAATCTTCATCACAGGGTTGCACAATAAGCCACAAGGCTGCAGTGCGTCCGTAGCATCTGCTGCGGGGCCCTTCACAACGCACAAATGTCAAAGCATTTTACTTAAAAATGATGCACTTGCCCCCTTTTTCCCTTACTACTACGTAAAAGGCCTCTAATTTTTTCTCCCATGCAGCTGATATTCGATACCGAATATCTGCACATAACGATGTTAAGCAAATACGAATTTGTTGGAAATCCGTGCAGTATAAGCCTGCGTTACATAAGGGCGTAAATAAATGTTTGATTGTATTTTCTACGCGTTTTCATCCGATTTGGATAAAATTCTTTATAGATGCTCTACAACAGGGGTGTCCAACCCCTTTTAACCATGAGTCACTTAGACACGAGCGTTTAGGGGAAGTGCCACAAATTGTTTGTATTAAAACATAATATCAACGTATGTTAATATTAATGCTGTAAAACAATTGTGAGGTTAATAAAAATCGTCTCATTGGCTGTCATAATTCACCTAAGGGCATAACTGCATTCGTGTCGGTACTTTCCAATTTTAACGTAGGGAAAACATTTGCTGTTCATTCTAATATAAACCTGAAGCAATGAATCCAAAACTTTTAACAGTGCATGATTTTGGCATTGTTGAGACTGGTCTATTTTCTGGGAATTGTGAAAGTGGAGAAGGCGCCCGTGATATTAACCCTCTGAAGTCTAACTTGACAGAAGACTTGAAATTTAGATAATAATTTAAAAATACACCTTCTTCCATTATAACACATTTGAAGTGCATTCACATGCAACGGGCCTCCGAAAACCAGTAGGCACATAAAAGTCAGGAGGTGTAAGAGGTATTTCAGAATATAAAAACATTTTTTTATGGTGAAGGGCCCCGCAGCAGATGCTACGGACGCACCGCACCCTTGAGGCTTATTGTGCAACCCTGTTATGCATATGAAGAGAAAGATAAGTTTTTTTTATTTTTCCAAGTAATGGAGCACCGGTGGAATGAAATTGACAGGGGAAAACCGAAGTACTCGGGGAAAAAGCTGTCGCAGTGCCACTTTGTCCACATGAATTGACCCGGGATCGAACCCGGGCATCCGCGGTGAGAGGCCGGCGACTAACCGCCTGAGCCATGACAAGGCCCTTAAAAACAGTTTTATAAATGCATTGTTAATTTTTAATCTTCTTAATGGTAAGTCTTGAAGGAAAAACAGAACCATCCAAATCTGAGAACACCCCGTCGACCTGATCTAGAAACATACATTACCACAAACACGTCAGCTGTAGCATAGGAGTACGTGACTTTAAAATTGTGCGGTACGTGTTGAGTTTTTGAAAGATACGTTAGAGGAAACAGAGGGAAAGAACAAATATTATTTAACAGTTCGTTCCCGGAAAAATAAATTATTTACTTTTCAGTGCAAGCCCTTGTTGCTTTACCAGAAACTCATTCAGAAAAGGGTATGTCAGACAGAAAGTTTAAAGAATAAAAATAAGCCTAATTAGTCTCGTGCGCACAGAAAGAGAATGAAAGGCAAACATAAAATGTAAAGTTACCCCTGTGCTTAATTAAATACCACGCCATGAAGAGATATGTGGGAGTTTATGTATAGCTCCATGCAGTGCATAAATTCCGTAAATAATTATTCGATGGTGAATGTCAGTTTCATAAATGACGCATGCAATTAGTCGGTTTAAATTGCCCATTAATATTAGTCACTCAGAATTCCTGTGATCAGTGTATAAGTACAGTGTCTACTGCCCAATCGGAAAAGCTTTTTCTGTGCAAAGGATCGTTAACAGTGGCCTTGTTTAAAGCAGTCGTACTCCAAGCCAAAGTCTTCAGTTGAGTGCCATGTCTGTTAGGGGGAAATAAATCGGGTCCATTTTGCATTTACTAAATCTATTTAATGCTGAATGTTACTACCGCCTGTTCCATAAAATTCCTCATCGGCTTACTGGTAACATTAAAGGAATGGACTCGAGTTTATGTCACCATAAAACACCATCGGCTCCTTTGATACCTGGTCATGAGAGAGGAACGTCTCTGTATCTCACGTTTTTGCAGTATGTGTCCGTACCCAACTGTAGTTTGCTTTTCTGTCTGCGCTGTTATATTAGACGTCATAGGTTATAAGGAAGTCTGATATCAAAGGTAAAGCAATCCCTGTATAGGCCCATAGGGCTGCAGGAGGTTTCGGCAAATGAAAGTAGTAAGATTCTCAGCCCTACGCATCGGCCGCATTTACCCCCCAGGAAATACTCTTGGTATTCATTTCTGTTAGAGGCTGAGTCGACCCCAGGGTAATAGTGTGTTCAGAAGGAAAAAATCGAAACCGCGACCTTCCGGCTTGTAGCGCAGTGCCTCAACCAACTGCCCGAACGCATGCCCCCCCTAGATAGATATTACAAATTCAGATTTAAGTAGCCACTTTTTGAAGTGCAAAGAAACGTGTGTATGTAAAGAGATTAGTCTGTTCTATTATAAAGTTTTTAAATGTTAGTCACAGGAGCAAACCTTTAATAAATATCCTGTTGTAATACCGTTCACTTTCCGAAATTCGCAATGTGGTGATTAGCACTTCTGCAGCTTTTTCTGGAGATAAAGTCTCCAAATCTTGGCCTGGGGGCCTCTAAACTTGCAGGTATGTTGTGATTTTGGTCAGGTCCTCCACGTAAATTCCGATATGTTGCCTCTAACCACTTTACAAACGTCCTCTTCCACACATTTGCAATTCATTATTCATTAATCATCCTGCCATATAATCTAAGATACTGACACTGTCTGTAAGTAAATCATAAATGAATAAGGAATAAAGAAGAAGAAAGCAATAAATTCCAGGCATGATTTTCTGTTAAGACTTGCGAATACCGGAGTCCTCGTGTAAGTTCATGGACAGCCCATTAACACGACGTCACGTCCTCTCCTAAATCTCTTAAAGACCTCGTTAGTTGACAACGCATTGTGTCTTTGTAGGCGTCACTATAAATGCATTGAGTGTGTATGCAGAAAGGATGAACATGAAATGGATGTTGTCGGAGTAGGTTTTATCCTCAAACGAAGAAGCTCGCCGTAGTATTAGTGCTGCTGCTCCTACTGCTGGTATTACTACTGCTAATAAGAATACAGTAATCAGTGGTAGTGCCTAAGAACATACGCAGTAGTTTCAAAATATGTGATTCGTTACCAAACATTGCCATTTCGAACTATGTTATGGTCTGTGATCATCGCTCATCTGGGGTGTTACGCAGCGTAGATTGGTAGTTACAGACGTTTCGGGACAGCCTATCGGTGCCATCTTCAAGGATCAGGAAGTCCGTTGGCCCTTGAAGATGGGACCGATAGGTTTTCCCGAAACGTCTGTGACTACCATTCTACGCTGTGTAACATCCTAGAAGAGCAAAGATCTCATTTAAAACGCGGCGGAAGCCTGAAATCATGTACAGGGCATACACAAACGAATGGTGCGGTTTCAAAAGTGAATAAAACATTTATTTCTCACATTACACGGGCACAACATACACCATCAGCGGCGGCAACTGTCCAAGTTTCTCATGCGCTACCATCAGTTCGCTTCTCATGCTTACTGCCTGGCCGCGGGGCCAGTTTCAAAGATGGCGTTGCAGCAGGAGAAGGCTTTCTGTGTTCTGGGATGAGTTTGATTACCGTGTGGATGTGTGTCGTGTGACCCAGGGTGCACACATTGAAGGATTGTAATTACCAAATGAGAAACTTGGACAGTTGCCGCCGCTGACGGTGTATGTTGTGCCCGTGTAAGGTGAGAAATACATTTTTTATTCACTTTTGATACCGCACCATTCTTTTGTGTATGCCCTGTATGTATGGTCGCCGTATTTATTTTACGGAAGTGTTAAAACCGTGTAATCTAATAATAATAATAATAATAATAATAATAATAGTAATAATACAAGCAATAACAGCAACGTACAAGATACAAACGATGCAGGCTGTACAAACTTAATAATATATGGATCATTTTACAATTATTTAAGACCAAATGCGATACATTGTCGCTTAGTTACTTCGGACAGAAAGTTACAATAAACGATTAATGGTAGTGTTAATGGTACTTAAAATGCGACCTGTAGCGGTAATGATATTGGCAGTACGAGTGGAGTGTCTGTAATAGTGGTGGTAGTGATGCTAACAGGATTCGTGGCATAGTTTGTTTCTGAATATTACTCTCTCAATGAGTTAGATCGGCATACTTGTGTGATAAATTTGATATCGGAAAAATGATTATATTTGTTAGGAAAATGATAAAGTGCGGACCCACGTTGGGGATGACAATATGGTGTTTGCGACTATGTTTCATGTGTGAAGTATTGGTTTGTTTTGGTGGCGCTGTTAGGAGTCAGAAGGATCCTGACTGTGCATAGCCTAGCGTGGTATCTGTATTAATGTTATCTTGCGTCAAATCCGCCAGAAATTACTTTTAGTTCACGTCAACTTTTAATTAAAGCATTTAATAATTGAGACAAATTATTGACAAATTCTATTACAAGCGGAAAATAATTATTCCAAAATTAAATATATCCTTTTAGTGAAATTTTCGGAAGCTTTAAGTGACATTTCTTCTTTGTTGTTCCGCCAAATATCCTCATCGTACTCAATGTATTGATTGATGCTAGCAGAACAGTCAAATCATTTCTTGATTAGTGTAGACTTCCCACTGGGAATAAAGTCTGCAAACAATCCGGTTAAAGCCTAATGAAACTTACACATTTTATTGCGAAGTTTAATTGGCGGCTGGGATTCGATTATAAAGTTTATGGATTGGATGTAAACGGGGACAAAGCATCGGGTCCCACGAATGAGTAACCTATTTCACAATAAACCTCAGATTAGAAGAAAGATTTTGCAACATTTTAATGTCACTAACTGCTACAAATATCCAGTCTAGCGCAGTAAATATAGTGGACTTTCCCTTAATCAGTGTCTCTTAATCTGCTCTCCAGCTTAGCCACCTTAACTGTAAAGAAGGAAGTTAAGCGGACAGAAGATTTTACCAGTTGCATGATTTGTTGTGCCATTACAGACGTTCAAAGATCATTGTCGCGTGCTACATCAGTAAAAATATACCACTGTTGCCCTTAATAAATGCCGTCGTTGATTTTTCACTATATGCTACACTTTTGTACTTTTTATTTATGAATTTCTTCCCGGAATAAACAGCTTTTCGATAAAATATCCTACAGCATCGCTCCGCTAAAGCCGGTTAAGGGCCGCCTTTTGTATCTTATTAAGTAAATAACTTTGTGGGAAAAATGTTTCTTGGTAATGTACTGTGTTGGCTTGCTTAAAAATTCGTCGGCCTTTATGGAACACGAATGTCATTAATGTGTTCAGAGTACCCGCCGCCGGGACCAATCCAGAACTAGTTAAATCCAACCAACAATTTCGCGCCCCATTTCTTTTTGAAGCTCTACTTTGACTTTATACACCCACCTACACTTAGTTCTCGCAAACTGGTTCCTATTCTTCAAGTTTTCAGACTACAATAATGTATGGAGCTCCCATTTCCTACACGCATGTTATATGACTCATCAATCTCATCCTCCTCCATTTATTCACCCTAATAATATTTAAAGAAGGGTACAAGTTCACTTAATAAACAACTACAGGCGTAATTAAAAAGCAGTATTTTTAAAATCTGTTTTCTGTTAGGGGACCATATTTGTTTACGAATTATTTATCATTCCATCGTCAAAAACATTTCACCCAGTCAACTTAAGTTACAGAATCTTTCTCTGCCAGGCGGCGAATAGGATGTAGATACTGCTGTCTGCTATTTGTTAAGTTTCATTCTATAATCGTCGTAAATTAAACAAAATTACTGAAGTGCAAACCAGTTACGAATATTTTACACACTGCAACATTTTTTGGTTCGCAGAGACCCATTTTCCGGGGTTTACAAAATCGTGGGGATCGGTGCAGTGCTATCGATACTGCGCAAGTTGTAAGCATATCAAGTGCAAGATGTTTTCAAAATTCTGCACTGTCACATTACAGAGATAAAGAAAGTTTTAACATAACATCAAAATGGAAGCAGGTACTTAGGTTCTAAACTCATAAACATAACCATTAATGGAGCTTATTTCTAGTTTTTATATTCTTCTAGACTTGAAATGTTAAGACGTTGAAGAGATATCGCATTATAAGGGAAAAAGCAAACTGCATAACTGCTCAGGTGGCTTAAGTAGCTACAAAAACCTTCAAACCTTTGAAACTGTGATATCAACTTGTAAATTAAACTCTGTTATAGACATGTTGAAAGTGTAAGATGTGACGCGTAATGGCCAATGCTTCATTCCTTTTGGTTAAATGACATTGCTTGAAAGCGACAAATTATATAGGGCGAAATAAGAGTGTGAATGGTGAATTGGTAAGGTGTAAAATGAGGCGATTGTGGCCTATTTTAAGAAATTGAATTATTGAATAAACTAATAAGTTATTTTGGTTAGTATATTAGATGTATATGCCAAGAACGTAAGCAGAGAAAGTAATAATAATCAATATGGCTGCTAAACACTACACCTTGTACAATGGGTATCGGGACATTCCCGGAGGTAAAGCGGCCGAGGCGTGGCGTTGACCACCCACCCCATCTAGCGCCGAGGTTAAAGAAAGAGTACAGTTCTAGGGTGAACTTTACCTTTACCTTTACCACTACACCTTGACGTTCGGTACGAAGCATTGAGCCGTCAGACAATTCAGGAATATGAAAATCCGATTAAAAAATAAATCTGTAAATCTGTGACATGCCGTATATTCCAGCTTGTACTTGCTGTATCTAATCTGTGACAACCACGATATCGCGGCTCCTACTAACTGTACTTAATCTGTAACATGCTGTATAAAGCTACTCGTAGTAATTGTAGTTAATATGTGACATGCTCTGTACTCTGCCTCGTACTAACTGCAGTTAGTATGTGACGTGATCTATATTCCAGCTCCTACTCACTGTTTTTAATCTGTGACATGCACGATACCGCGGCTCGTAGTAATTGTACTTAATCTCTGACATTCTCTCTACCTCTCTGGAACTAATTGTAGTTCATCTGTGACATAATGTGTACTCTGGCTCATACTAACTGTAGTTAATATATGGCATGCTCTTTACACCGGCTCATACTCGTACTAACTGTGTTTAATCTGTGACTTTCTCTGTGCACCATCTCGCCAGTTTCGTCATCTGTTGTTTGACAACCCTGGTGGTATTTAGTGGATAATAAAAATCATAACGCCCCACATTATACAATATTCTACATCCTCTAATCCAACCAAGAAATTTAAAAATTGTTAATTCAGTATATAAAAATGTTGTTTGTAATGATTTATTTTATAGCCTTGTGAATCAGATTACATATATCGTCGATTGATAGGACGACAGTGAGTAATGCACTTGAAAGTGTGTTGAAGAAGTTAACAAACTAACTAACTCAATGGAGCATAGTCCTTCTTGAGAATCTAATAATTCTTTAGCTATTCAAGTGATTTCCCACGTTTTACAGAACCCGAAAGATTATTTCCGTTTTCACAAGATCCCCCAACTTTATGGTATCCTGAGACAGATCAATCCAGTGTATGATCTTCCAATAATTTCTTTAGGATCCGTTTTAATATTATCTTCCCATTTACGCTTGGGTCTTCCAAGTAACTCTTTCCTCCAGGTCCCACCAAAAACTCTACGTGTACCTCTTCTCTCAACATACGTTCCACACATTCTCCGCCCTCCCCGTCACCATACTTCATTTGATTACCGGAATAATAATGGTGAAGAGTACAGATCATGAGCCAGCATGAGCAGTCAAATTGTTTGTGATGTCAGTGTCATTTAAACTAAGTCTTATATGGTATTAATACAATTCTGATCACATATTTTTCGGAGGTGCTTTTTTTGCCATGCTATAGGCTGCTTGATTTTGTGTTAAATAGCAGTAATTTTTCCACTTATGATATTTTCACGGCTTACTTATCTTTAGCGAATTTTAAAGATGACATAAGTAATCTAAAATTAGATCTTCTCCATATTAGTATCATAACGCAATGATCCGTCTGGACGTAATAGATTGCGATCCAGTTAAGTAGTTCTGCGTTTACTGAAATGTTAACCTCTTATTTATGAGTAGTTTTATAACCCAATCAGAAGCTGCAGTTCAACATAACGCTTAGGCAATCCAAGAGATAAATGAAGGGATTATTTGTTCTGGTGTAAATTATAAAAATTTTTATGGGCGGTTCAGAGGGCTTTCTAATGACGGCAGATTTTATGGTCGTATTTGCATCGGATAAACCTGTATTACATTCAGGAAGTTTATAGCAAAATTAGAGTCTGGAGTTTACATTTGCACTGTTATTTAATCAGGGAGTGTAATTACTTGCACTGAATTGTTTCTGTGGACCAGCGTGTTACAGTCTGCGAAGGAAGTGTTCTTTTTCGAGTTGTTTCTTTGAAATAGCTTTGGTTCTGTATTTCTATTGGGACTACATTACGTTAAGCTGTGTATTCTTTTTTTTTTTTTTTTTTTTGTATTTTACGTACATCATTGGCCATAAGGTTTGGTTATTGCAGATACAAACCTGCTACGTCAACAGAAAACACATGGCAGTAATATACTCTTTAATTCTTCATCCAAGCCACTTTCAGAAAATCAAATCTTACACAAAATATTCTTGCTTGTATTTCGTTAAAAAATCCATTATACTGGAAACTGTTTTAAATGTGATATATAAACCATATATATGCAAATATTTTTAGACCATTACTTAACAGGTTTACATAAAAATATTGGCTGTGTTTGACGATTTTCTTACTTGGCAGTAGCCTACATAACTATCCTTCGTCCACCTGTCTTTCTATACTTATGGAACAACTGTAAAATTGCTGCACGGATTTTATGAAATTTTGTATTGAGACTAGCCCTGCATATCACCCTGTATTTTACTGTACACTCAATACTCATCAAATCAACAAATAGACCTTATGGGGGAATATCAATCCAATACACTTTATGCATTTTCGGCCCCTTTATGGACCATTATCAAGGAGTATTATGCTTTAAGATAGTCGCCCGGAGAGGAACAGAAGAACATAGATTGAATGTTGAGAACTAATTGGTTTCTGGACTTTGTCCATCGTCCGGAAATCTAAAATCACGACGTTTCGGAAGCTGGATGTGCTTCCGTCCTCAGGTGAAGGGGGAGGGAGACAGCTATCAGTTGGGTCCCTTAGACCGAGCTAACCTCAGTCACTGGACGGAAGCAGATCCAGCTTCCGAAACGTCGTGATTTTAGATTTCCTGACGATGGACAAAGTCCAGAAACCAATTAGTTCTAAATGTTACATACCATCGTCAGAACCTTTTTAGAATTTATTAGATTGAATGTGTTTGAAAACAGGGTGTTGAGAAGAAAAGTTTGACTATAAAGAGGAAGTAACAGATAGCTCAAGAAAAATGCGTAATGAGGACCTTCATGACATTTATCTTTTATTGCATATTACTGGATCATCAAGCACGAAGATCAAATGGGAAGGGCAAGTAGAAGAATGGATTAAATAGGAGGTACATAAGAGATATTAGTCGGAAAGACTGAAGGGAAGACTAGATATGGATGGAGGGTAAGGTAAAACTTGATTTTAAATGAATAAGATGCAAGTTTTTGTGAACTGCATACGACTTAGGATAGGGACAAGTGACGGGCTATTGTGAAAAAAAGGAAATGTACAATTTTATATTTCAATATCGTCTGAAGGAAGTGGACATTTTTTTCCCCATAAAAGGCGAGGAATTTGCGTATCTGAGCGACATTTGCCTTTATTCAAGAAAGACCCTGCTCCATGAAGTCTCTTAGTGTGTGCGGTGCTTGGATATTGCTAACGATAATGCTATTATGGTAGAAAATTTGGCCACACGCAACAATATAATTGTCACGAATACGACACAATCGGAACATTCATAAATATATTTGGACCTTTTCTAATTTGAAGACAAACCAGTTAGTTTGCCAGTTTTCAGGCTTTCGAAATGGCAAAATATAAAGTTCACCCAATAACCTACCATGAAGGCACAGAGAGGGAGTAGAGGTATAACTCTACTCTTTCTTTAATATCGGCGCTATATGGGAGTGGGTTGTTAACGTCACGGCCCGGCCGCTTTCCCCCCCCCCCCCCCCCCGTGAATGACCCGGTACGATTTTATAGAAGGCTGGGTGAGCCCTAGGGCCGATCTGAATGGTTGGGGAAAATCTCGCCACTACAGGGAATCGATCCCCGGACCGTCCATTTTCGAGGCAGTGCAGTTCAGACTTCCGTTCTGTTTGTATATTTCTCAGTCATTGGGTGTTCTTTGTGCAACGTTTCGAGATCTACACAATCTGGAAAGGTTTTGTAAAAACCACCCAGTGCACAATATACCAGAACCAAGTTCTTTCGCAGTCACTTTTGTCACATATTATTAGTTAAAGTAGCATTAAAGTGTACTTGATGCACGACTTTTCAGAAGAGACGGTTAGCCCTGTGTGAAGGTATGTTTAGGCCGATTAACCGAAGGATTTATGTGACAGAGGGTGCGAGGTCCATCCATTGGAACACTAGGTCAGTAGACCTTACTGGGTATTTTCAAATTATTTCCGCCCGCAGATTGCATTGCAGCAGAGCTGTAACGTCATATCCCTAATTCCTAATCTGTCGGCTACAAGGCAACAAATAATTAAATACGTGACGTTGAGAAAATGGTTGCGTCTCTGTTAGTCAAGAAAGTACCCGTATTTTGTGGAATCAGAAAGTTTATTGCTGTGTTAATAAGATTCTGTCACAAGAGGCTATTCTAAACTGAATAAATGAAATACACAACTTGACGCCGTACTTTATTAATATTAATTTTATTATAATTTTCTCATCTCCCAACTCATTTCTTCCGTCCCTATTTATCACGTTTTTCATGCATGCTGCATGCGCCAAACATCTGAAGATCCGTCTTTCTGGGTAATATAAGATGTATGTTTAAAATTATGTAACATCAGAATTTGTCTCAGGAAAATTCCACTATTTCTTAAAACAATTACATTATTGCCGTATATTATGCCCGCAATAAAGAAAAGGTATTTAAAGTACCCAAGGTTTATGACACTTAGCTTAGCAATACAGAAAACGAGATTTCCTCCCAATCCGATCTCATTGTGCTGGTGCTTTGAATTGTAAGGACTGTGCTTGACTTATTTCAGTGTAACGTGGCTTTGTATAGTGTATTTGCAAGTGTATAATAACTTATATTTTATCAGCTTTAACACATCTTTTATTGTGACTTGAGATGCAGCTATGTACGTCACATTGACACGTCACTTTTCTACAGGGACCTCCGATGTCTGAGGAATACCATCCACACAAACCTCATGTCTACATACATGCTGGCAGACTTATTCTGGATTCTCACATTGACCCTACAGGTAAGTTTTGGAATAACAACTTATTCAGAAACTAAAGATATTAGAGCGTGAAAACTAACGTTATACGTTTCAAGACACGTATACATTTATGTAATTTTAAATGCATGTAACCGTGTATAATTCATTGTCTTACATCCAGACAAGTAAATATATAATGGGTACAGTAACAGTTAAGTGTGACTTATGTTTGGGAATCAGTTACGCAGATGCAGTCCCCGCAGACCCCGAGACGCGTGGTTCCCACCCCTCTCCCCCCGAAACCTACACAATATTAAAACTTGCTATTCCTTTTTTCGGAGTGGTTTCCGTTCTTCTGACAGAAGGCAGGTGACTTCTATTATGAGATCTGGGAGTAACTTGACTGATAATAATAGTGGCCCGTGATTATAGAGTCGTCGATCCCAGTGGCGGCGCGGTCTAAGTCGTAGGTCTGCAACCGCTTGCTTGCTGGGCTTGCGGGTTCGAATCCCGCCAGGGGCATGGATGTCTGTCTGTTGTGAGTGTTGTGTATTGTCAGCTAGAGGTCTCTGCGACAGGCCGATCCCTCAACCGGAGGAGTTCTACCGAGTGTGTGTGAGTCATCGAGTGTGATCAAGTGCAACAATAACCCTCTAAACCTACACTGATTAGGTAGAACATGTCAGACTAAGAAAGAAAGAAAGAAAGAAAGATTATAGAGTCGCGACGGGACCCCCTGGCCTGTTGTCTACGGTACTGTTGGGAGTTTGGAAGAATAAGTTTTGTGCACAAAATTAGATCATTCTGGTCTGCCATAATTTATGTAATTATAAAAATGAAGCAAATCAAGGCATGCAATTCCATTGGTTGTGTTTAACCAGAAAGAAGACAAAGTCAGTCTTTGTGTCAACTTTATTTTCACCAAACTTCATTAAGGCATACTTCGTTTTATGACACTTTCTAAGATATAAATTCTTCCAGAAACCCTTACGACGAGTCTTATTCTACGACAGTAAAAGGTTACTCAAACTACCACAGACTTCACACCGGGTGTGGATGTGATGGATGTTACCCTCTTGGAGGCTAAAGTCTCTCGTTCGCTGTAGTGAAAGCATTTAGCGAAGTATTTCAAAGAATTGTGTAACCAGACACTTTATCTCTTTAACTGTGGTTGCAATAGTTATTTGCAACGTTGAGGACAAGTGTGTTCATTTCAACACTGAGATGAAGAAACACGCAGATACAAAGTCCTTGCATGCACAGCATCTTCCGCAGCATTGGATATTGCTGGCTATCGGGAATGTATAAAAATGAAAGGTAAAGGTAAAGTTCACACTATTACGTGTCACGGAGGAAAGGAGTGGGGATAGGGGAATAACGGTACCCATTCTTCAACCTCGAGGCTAGATGTGGGTGGGTGGTCAACACCATGCCCCGCTCACATTACCCCCGGAAAAGAGACCGGTACCCATTGTGCAGGAGGTTGGGTGGGCCCCAGGGCCAGTCAAGATGGGTGAGGAAAATCTCGCCTCCACCGGGATTCGATCCCAGGACCATCCAGTACGTAGCCAGTCGCTATAACGGCTACACTATGCCGGCTGCCAAATTGTAAAGCTTCATGAGTACATGGGCTCAAATGGGTGAAGTACATTTTTAAAATCCGTCAGTTGTTAAATTATAATTTAGCAACTGACGGCCAGTGAAGCACATAATTATGTGCTTCACTGGCCTAAAGTACATTCATATCAGACACAGATATATCATTGCAATTTTATGCACCCTGAAAGTGCTATAATCCCTACATGCAGAATTAGTTTTTATGAGGTGTAAAGAAATTTACTATATAACGTATCGGAGTAACAAGGTACCTCGATTTTCAGTTTAGAAAAATTGCCTTTAAGATGGATGTAAGAGTAAAATATATTACCGTAACGTTAGTAAAGTTACACTGCCCGCCATCATATTGCAGAAGAGTTTAATCTTCATACTATATAATCGGTTGAAAATTGTGGAAGGTTTTTTTTGGTTTATTTTACAACGCTCTCATTATCTCCGTTTCTAGTTGTTAGGGTAAGTGGCGAATAATTAACTGGGAAGGATTTGGAAGGAATTTGTTGTGGCATAGTCGAGGACTGTCTCAGTATTGCCCTGGAAGGACTACGGAAAACCACAAAAGCTTGAAGCAGGTTTGCCGGTGTCCCGGCCGAAATTTGAAACGGGCGCCTTCTGTATACAAATGTTGTAACATCACTGCTACACCGGACTGCTCGGTTTGTAGAAGCAAATTACGTGTATGCTACCAGGTCTTCTGTAACAAACGTGGATGTAATGTGGATACTAATAACGTGTGCTCCAGATGCGTTTCATGAAAAGCTTTTTCAAAAGACCATAAAATATGCATGAGCTTAAAGTACAAATATTTTGCAAAGCGAAACTCCGACGTCTGAATAAATGGAAACATCCAGCCAGTCAAGTACCAAACAATTCATGGGATGAAATGAAATGCGTTTAAAAAAACAACACTGTAAGGGAAACAGCCTTAACAGCTGTGCAGACACAGCGTCCTTTCGACAAAATGTACAACACGTACCATGTGTCTGAACTTAATTTCCTATCTCTTCCTATTTCCATGCACCTCGGGGTGGAGATTAAAATGCATCTCTCTAATGGGCTGTGGATTACTCGCTAAACATGCAATCTCTGCACCAAATAAACTTTGCGATGTTGTGCCTGAACCCGTTAATGAAGTTGCAGTTCTCGTAACAGGCGATGAATTCCTTGACCAATTAAACCAGTTTCAGTTTTTCAGGAAGGAGTTGCTTGTTTACTACTAACGAGTAAATTTCAAAAGATTTGTTGTATTCCATGTAAAAATGTTTCCCGTGTCCTGTTAAATTTACCGAAATGATTGGTAGATAAATGAACGGAATTTCGGTATGCTGTGTTTTGAAAGGATTAGTCAGAGACGGAATATCTTATACTATAGCCTACTTCAGTAAAGTCAAAAATGTCAGTGAGTCCGCTGTAAATGTCACACTACCACGCTGGATTTCTATGGACCGGCACCAGATGGCAGGTGACATCACTAAGCTGAAAGTTGGACTTCCACGAACGGCCACCAGATGGCAGGAGACGCCAATAAACACAATACAGTCTCGTGGATGCGCAGATATACCGTATAACGGAAACAACTAATTCAGCTTTTCTTGGTAACTACGTAAAAGGTCGCCGGGCACTAATACTAAAGTATAATATACATATATATACATACATACATACATACACACACATATATATATGCATACACATTATTCAGATTTTGTCTGTAACTATGGGCACCACTACGAAATAGAATATTACACATTCTTCAGGTTTCCACGGTAACTACGTAAATGTGTGTGTGCCTTGCCTGCCTGAGTCGCGTGGTTTCCACAGAAACTACGTATGTGAGTGTGCCTTGCCTGCACGGTCGCAAAATACGTACATGAGTGTGTCCGGCCTACCCGGGTCGCCGGATACCAGCAGACTGGTTTAATGTCAAAAATAGTGTATAATTTTGTCTCCACAGAACATTACAAATTAGTCTTTTTACAGACCACCGGTGCTCCATAATCTCAATCAGTTCATCTATCACCGACGCTACGCAGTCTTAGCAATTGACAGCATCGTTAAATAAACCACATATGTCTCTGTCATTTGACCCAAAACTTTCCGTGATCAGATCTAGTGGCATTTATGACTGATTTCGCACCGGCGAAGTTGTGAGTGAAAAGTAGGATATACCTATGTGAATGGCAAGGCATTCAAAAGTTGATTTTGCCCTGGTACTAGTAAGATGTACCTGTGACGTCATACTTATATCCCTCCTATAAACCTGGGGTAAGCATATGACATGCCGATCTCGGTGTCCGCGAGGTCTAAGGCGTGGGTCTGCGGCCGCTCGCTTGCTGGGATTGTGGTTTTGAATCCCGCCGGGAGCATGGTTGTCTGTCTCTTCTGAGTTTTGTATGTTGTCAGGTAGAAGTCTCTGTGACGGGCCGATCTGTCGTCCAGAGGGGTTCCACTGAGTGTGGTGTGTCTTAAGTGCGATCTCGAAACCTCAACAATGAGGAGGCCTAGGCCCACTAGGGCTGTCGAGCCATAAAAAAATTTGACGAATCGTAAGCAAATTGTCACAATTCACTGTTTTTTAACATGACGTTCGGTGAATCAACACTTTGTGTTCATTATATATCCAAATGCGCATATATGCTGTATCCATCTTGTAAACCTTAACGATCTGATGTTGACCGAGCGGGGTATTTCCTGGACCTCAGCGAATAATTTAAACATAAGTTTTTCTGCACAAAAGAAACATGGAATACTTGAAACTTAATTAAGTTGAGAATGTATACCTGAAATAGCTATCAAAACAAAGGAAAATTATCAGAAAAATCAACAAAAAATGTATGGTTGGGTACAAAAGTTCTCTGAGCCACCAATTCTTTCGTCTGACGTTTCTTATTCATGATGGTTGATGACGTCATTTCATTACTGATTATAAAGTTACTATTCTCTTGTAAAAATAGCTGAAACCCGTCGTTTTTGAAGGGGGAAATACGAGACATTTCATGAAACATAAAATCACACTTATATTTAGTTGTTCAATAACTTTTGTTAAACATTTTTCCTAAGTGTTCCATAATCTGACAAAACTTTTCCTTGATAATGCTTATCGTGAACTTAAACCTTAAACATTTTCATTATTCCTTCGCCGTGTACGCGCTACATAAATTATACTTGCATGCAGTTTTGAAAAAATAATTCTGAAACACTAGATGAAATATTTTGTTAATTAGCATTTTGTGGAACAAAGTGATAAATAAACCGATTTCCGGCATTTTATAGACAATATCCGAGACGGTCGACATATATCGATGCTTTAAATATCGATAATGGTAACAGGTATTTGGTAACCACACCGCTTGAATGGCAGAATTTTATGCAAATTCTCATGTTCAGTTACTTTTTCATTACAACACGATTGGAAATTTGACATTTTAAAGAATGAGAGTATTCAACGTGCAACAACAGTGCGAGGAAATAGAATCTTGCCTTTACGATTAATTAAGTGTAATTCCGCGATCTTCGCTCTTCTGGGATATTACGCAGCGTAGATTATTAATTATTTACCTACGTTTCGGGAAAAACTATCGGTCCCATCTTCAAGGGTCAAGCAGTGCATTAAAGTTGGGACCGATAAGTTGTCCCGAAACGTCAGTAACTACCAATCTACGCTGCGTAACATTCCAGAAGAGCGAAGAACTCACACCGCGGCAGAAGCCTGAAATCACGCGAATTGTAATTCCATCTGTCGGAATTCCGAAACTAATCAGTCACTCAATTCGCCAAGACTTCACAAACCAAATCAGTACTTGCTGTTGTAGCCTACATGATTTTAACTGCACTTTGAGAGACATCCGCTTCAAGAAATTAACCGCATATTACAGCCTCCTGGTGATATCGTAGTACACTGAAATGTGTCGAGGTGTGTAATGGAATTCGATAAGTATATTACAAGATATTTTGTTCTGATTGTTGTTGCGTTTACTTATATAGAGTAAAACACATAAGCGTACGTTAGTAATACGAATTTGAGGCTTGAAATTATTCATTTTAGGTAGTTATAACCCCTCTCCAATTTGATAAATATTTATAGGCGCTAGATTTAATTGTACGTCAACATGTTTCGGCATGCTGTCAGTAATTTTATTTGTTTAATTTTTGTACTCTCCATTGTCGTACATGCCAGTCCTAGGAAAGGAACCGCTGCTTTACCGGTCAGTTGCTCGTAAAAGTTGCGTGACAACGTGCGTGCAAGCAATTTGTGCCATTTATACACGTCCGTGTAATTGAACTGCATCAATGTCTGGTCACCGAAGACTGAAAAGCAACCTGAGCGAATGTCATTCTATAGGTTATAATTGCTCTTGATTGGCCTGTATGAATTTTGTTTAATATTCCCTTTGGTCACGTAGGGGACATCAAAACGTTGTTGATGGTATTGAAAAACATGATTTTGACTGCTATGAATGGATGCAAGTGTGTTGTCCTGTTACGCGCAGCAACAGCTGATGGGAGCTAATTAATCACTTTATCAATGAAATAACATAGGAAAATGGGTTTAATACGAATATTTAACTCATTGAAGCCTGACGTTTATCTGATGGTTACATAAAACATAATCTCCTACATTACTGAGAACAGAGTCCATGCCCATTAGAAAGACAGGACATTTATGTTGTTTAGTGTAGGAACCATATAACACACACAATAGTACTTTGTGGTCAAAATGCACGAATTTATAGTGCTGCAGCAGATGATATATACAATTACCACATGGCATTAATTTCGACCTCGGTGGACTAGTGGCGTGCTCGCTACTGGACCCAAGGTTCGCGGGTTCGATCCCGACCGAGGTCGATGGATTTTTATGGGTGATAAAAATCCGGAGCACCACTTCCTTCGGAGGGGAAGTAAAGCCGTCGGTCCCATGTCGTAGATTTACGGCATGTAAAAGAACCTTACGGGCATGAATAGAAATGTTTCGTAAGCAAAATTCAACGGCCATTTCTCACCCAAGTCTCCTGACTGCCTGCCAGATGACTCTGGCGGTCACATCAGGATTGAGTTGAACAGCGCGGCCAGTCGGCTGGTCTCCGAACTGCCGCAAATGCGCAGACCACGTAACCTCGGAAAGAGGAGGCCCAGGCCAATATAGGGCTGTTGAGCCATGGTTATTATTATTATTATTATTATTATTATTATTATATTACATGGCATTAATGGATAAGGTTTTTGAAAGATACAAAATCACTCACTTCTCTGCTTTTCACTTTAAAGTGATCCTATTTGAACATAAAATTTGAGTAATATAAACTGCTGATATGTGCATGTACATATCCACAGATTACTGATAGATGCCACTCCAACTTGCCAACTTTTAAAACCTTAACCTCACTGTATCTACATATGACAGCCTATAATAACAAATGAAGGGTGCTTTAACACTCTTAACGCAAGTTTATTATTAATACAGTTACGTGTCAGTCACTAACTACACGTTTTGAAGTTAATTCGTCATCATCAGGCTAATGTGGGAGTATAAAAATGTAAAATCTAAACGTTTATAAATATAAATATAGATATCGTGTGTCTCTTTTTAAGGAGAGAGATTTTATTCCTTACAAGTTTTGTATTCTTGATTGTCTATACCTTACTTCTATATTTGTGGCGTAAAGAGTTTTTTGTGTATTGTATACTACATTTGTGCTAATTAAAATAAGTATTTTTTATGTTTCTTATGTATAATTGCTTCCCTGTTGATTTGAAGGCTTAAAAGTTGAAATTCTGCATTCATTCTGTTCCCACGTAGCAAGTCATAATTACTTTTCACATATAAACGCAGGTGGCATTTATTCCCTAACACAAAACTGTCGTTATAAGAGTAATTCTAGAAACTGAGCATGAGGTCACTAGGTGGCAGGACGACCAATCTTTACCGTACGACTTTACGACACTTCTCGTAGTCGACAGCATGGGTATTCAATGAGTTGATGTATAATTCTGGACCAGTGGAAGGATCCTATGGAAAAAGCAGGGACTTTTTAATAACAACATATTTGTAGCCATTATATACTTATCGAATTTCGTAGTTAGATTGCAGTAAATCTCCTGTGTAAATACGTCGTTTAAGAGTACATAAATTCTCGACTTTCTTCCTGTGAAATGCTGATGTCGCGAATGTCCGAAATCTGTATGACCTTTCGGACTTACGGAAATGGCTAACAAACCGTCGCACTTAGCAAAATGACATGTGCTATGATGGCAGATCATAAGAGACGCCTACGAATTCTTTATAAACAAACTTTTTACACGTATATGCTAGCAGTTTTAAACATGGACCAGGTACGAAACGTCGGATCAACTTTAAAAATTTTACGTAGGCTAGTAAAACATTTGTCCCACTTCATTATGTGATTAAGGTTCGTATGTTTTTGTCACATTCAACAAGGTAGTTATGCATTTGAAAGAGCAAAAACGTTAAATGTTTATTCTCAGAATCTTAATATTTTCCATATTTTCCAGTAGAGTGTGTTCATGTAGAAAACATACGTCGTAATTCGAACTAAATTGGGGCCGCATTCGTAAAATCACATTGACAAAGTTTAAGTAGATGTTTGAATGCAAAACGTTTACATGTTATTGCAATTTTATGTGTAAATATTGTATATACTTTTATTAATTTTAATTTTCCATGATTATCCTAATAGCTACACCGCACATGTTCAGCGCGCTGCTATGTTTATGACACGAATTAACTGCTTTACCTAATTCTCATATAAACAAATGCTTTATACAATTCTTGCATCTGTTATCGCCTAGATGATGGCCCAGAAAAGGCAGAAAAATGTATGAGATTATAATAGTATATAATGGCAATATAGCTAAACTTTCTATAAGTGCCTTTTGTGTGGTTCATTAATATATTCTTCTCAGTACTTGTTCAAATCGCGGTGGCGCAGTTGGTTGAGGCACTGCGCTACAAACCGGAACGTCGCGGGTTCTATTCCCGATGGTGTCACTGGAATTTTTCACTGACATAATCGTTTCGGTCGCATTATGGCCCTGGGGTCGACTCAGCCTCTAACAGAAATGAGTACCGGGAATCTTTCCTGGGGGGTAAAGGCGGCCGGTGCGTAGGGCTGACAACCTTACCACCTTCATGTGCCGATTGTCTAAAAACCTGGGAGCCTCGACCTCCTGGAACCCTAAGGGCCTGTCAAGGCCTGTAATGGGATTGCTTTACCTTTTACTTGTGTAAATAATAATCTTCAAGAACAAAATGTGAAGATGCCGATTCCCTAAAAGTCTATGCGCCATAAAGGCATTATAAGACAAAATTATAACTTAAGGACTGCCAGTGAACAACTTGAATGTCTGGGAGTGAACGCACAGTTGCATGGAGAGCCACATTAAATTTAGAAAAGAATAAACAGAACCATTGAACGTTGCTACGTACAGCACTTTGTCGTACCGTCTACCTTCCAAAAAATAAAGACAGACAGGTGTAAAGTCTACTGAAAAGAACAAGAAATGTTAGAACAATATTATTACAAAAGCTTGAAGAGAAATGCAACCGAGATATAGATTGGAGGGAGGGTGTGTTGCAAGAAGCTGCGAACGCAACCCTTAAAGCCTAAATTCCTATAGCATACATTGCATGACTTACTCAAAGCTTAACCGTTACTCTTGTTCTAACGTTTTACATATGTGCCGAATACTGTTACTTGAATTCAGATCATACACGTATGTTCAACCTGTCTGATACTGCCCAAAATTTTGCACCTTTGCTATCAATGTAATTTTTGACTAACAGCCAGTATTTCGCAAACTCTATGCAGGTATTTTGAGTTTAAGTTGAAACCAACTAATGCTCAAGATTGTTAACAGAGTAAGATGTATTTATAACCACTACTTACGTTTCGGCAATCAAGTTGCAATCCTTAATCTGTTAATAATCTTGTGCATTATATATAATAATAACCATGGCTCAACTGCCCTATATGGGCTCAGGCCTCCTCTTGCCTCTTCTTTCCGAGGTTACTAAGTCGTGCGCATTCGTGGCAGTTGGTGACTGGCCAACTGGCCGCGCTACTGTTCTATCGATCCTGATGTGACAGCCAGAGCCATCTGGCAGGCAGTCAGGAGACTTGGGTGAGAAAATGGAGGCTTTGAATTTTGCTTACAAAACATTTTTATTCATGCCCGTAAGGTTCTTTTACATGCCGTAAGTCTACGACATGGGACCGACGGTTTTACTTCCCCACCGAAGGAAGTGGTGCTCAGGATTTTTATCACCCTTAAAAATCCATCGACCTCTGTCGGGATCGAACCCGCGAACCTTGGGTCCAGTGGCGAGCACGCTAACCACTAGTCCACCGAGGTCGACAATCTTGAATTTAATTTTTAATTTTAATTTCAACTCAATATAAAATGCACGGTACATGCAAAATAAAATTATGCAGGTATGTTTACATACAACTTTTTTCCAAATTGTGTACGTCTAACTACGAAGGTCAGTGCGAAAGTAAAGCCTTCTTTTTTTCTTAAAAACTATAATTAAAAATACAACGAAAGTTGCATAGAGCATGGGTCCATTGTTGACAAAGTTTCATTATCTGTTATTAACACATGTTTTCCATCTTTGCATGACACATCGTATACAGCAATACCTCGACTTTCGCCGCTTCGAGTTTCGTCGTTTCGCTCTTTCGTCTGTTTTCAATTATAACCACGTTTCCAAAGTTCGTCGCTTGCTTCGCTCTTTCGTCGCATTTCGTTACCACCGCGCGCCATCTTGTTTCTTTCGTCGTTCAGTCTTTGAATAGAAGTCGTTCGGCGTGCACTGTTTTTTTGGAATTTTCCGCATTGAATCTCTTATATTTGTGATTAAACATATTAATACTATTTATTTTTGTGATTAAAATAACCAAACTATTCATAATATATTATTTTTGTGATGACACTGTAAACAGTTCATAGTTATTTCTGTAATAACAGTATAATAAATAAATAACAGCTAAATAAAGGCTATGCTTCGACTGTCGTCGATTTTCGACTTTCGTCAGTACTCTGGTCCCTAACCCGTCGGAAGAGCGAGGTATTGCTGCACCGGTAGCTTAAGACTCTGTTCTGAAACGTCGGGAGCTCTTCACGCGCGCTGTGTTTTAGCCGTTGTCCACCGCAAAACGGCGTCCCAGGAGTGTATCGTTCAGGAGGCCAAGAATATGAAAATTGGAAGGTGATAAACCGGAACTGTAGGGAGGATGGGGGAGAACAAATTCAAGGTACAAACTTCTGCGTGTAAAGCC
Organism: Reticulitermes speratus; assembly: GCA_021186555.1. NCBI lineage: Eukaryota > Metazoa > Arthropoda > Insecta > Blattodea > Rhinotermitidae > Reticulitermes > Reticulitermes speratus. The sequence goes on from JAJKFL010000009.1 coordinate 20,864,680, forward strand.
ATGGCGAGCGTCTTCCGGGACAGTAAAGGAATTTTGCTCATGGAATTGTTGAAGGTGTTACAATAAATTCAGAGCGATATGTGCAGACATAAAATAAGTTAACACAAGGAATTCGAAGGGTTCGGCCGAACAGGAAGATGAATCAAGTCCTCGTCCTCCCGACAGCCCCGATTTAGTACCATCCGACTTCCATCTTGTTGGCCCCCTGAAGGATGTACTCCGTGGACGCTGTTTTGCCGCCGACGACGACGAGATGAAACACGGCGTGAGTGAAGAGCTCCAACGCTTCAGCAAAGATTTCTATGTCACCGGCATACAGCTTCTCACGCGAAGGTGGTAAAGGTTTGTTGATAATGAAGGAGACTTTGTGGAAAAATAATCTCAACTTTGTAAATGATGTACCTATGATACATGTAAATTTCATTACAATTTTAATTTTACTTTCTGAAAAAAAATTAGTAGGCATTATTTTCGTAACGCCACTCGTTATCGCCGTTTAACCGAAAGCTGAAGAAAATTCTAATTTGGCTGCCATGTTGCTATTTAACAATCTGCAAAAATTTGCCAAAATATAAGCTGCATATCATTCAAGGATGTTACCATATTTCATCTTGGGAACATAAAGCTAAGTAGGGATATTTTTGCTCGTAAGTCACAATTTCGCGCTTTTCTCGCGTTCCTATCCCTGATTGTAGGAATTTATGTTTGCACAAGGAGGTAGCCTTCTGTAGCAAATCGTCGGTGCTGTGTGTTATGATGCTGCATTGTCTGGATGAGGGGGTTAAGACGGGTGTAGAGACTACATGGATAGTATGGAGAGTTAATAAGCGAGCTTTCTAGGATACAAATTGGACTCGGTATAAGGAGTACATGAACGAGATACAAGTAAGTCCGCCACTTTATTACGTAACAGTTCACAACAGAAATCAATTCCTACTCGCAGATATTTCTTCCATGTTTGTCATATGTTGTATCATATTTCACTGTGGATATTTATATCTACGTCTTCTTAGTTACAATTTTATGTAATTGACTTTGAATTGTGTTCATGCGTGCAAAATTTTAAGTAAGTGAATGCATACCGGTACATAACAATAAGAACTGAAGAGGTTCCTTTACTTTGGTTTTAAATAAAATACAAAACGGAATTTAATTTATGTTGTAATATTAATTTTGTATTGGACAGTTCCATAATCTGCCTCGTTAAGACAAGCCTAACAGAACTTGGCCGAAATAAATAACTTTTTAAATTTATATTGTGAAAATACTTCCTTCGAATTTCGGCTGGTACACCGGCCGTGTACATTGGAAAATCTCGCCGTTTTCTTAAATTGTTCCCAAAAAGTGGCCATCTGTCGCTTTGACGCAGGCCAATCCTGCTTCTTTTCGCATCGCATTTAGCTACCCGTAGGTTCATTTCTTTCGAAGTGACACTTTATCGCCCAATTCACTGCCATTAAATAATCTGCGGATAGAATGAAACAAGACAGCATCACAAACTACAATATTTTCCCTACTTCTACATATGTAGCCTTTCTCATTCAAAAACTTTGATTCCTCATTTCCCGGAGAAAAATTAGAAAAATTGCGATGCGTAAAACAAAATAGACAGTTCACGAAATGAACCCTGGCAGTGACATGTATTCGGGCTGTCAAGCGTCACCTGCTTCTTGCTGATAAAGGCCAGACAGATGAAAATGGACGTGGCTGACAAGCGTTATAACAGATAATGTGAAGTGCGGCGTCTTTTGTTGCCAGTTTGACGATTATGTTGGTAAGCGCTTAGCTCAGGAAGTGTTTGTAACAATAATTAACTTACACTAAAGTATGGATTCCGATTTAAATAAATATATATTATTAATCAGATCAAGAAATGCGTTTAAACTTTCTGTGTGTTTGTGTGTGTGTGTACCCCTGAGGCTTATCACAGCAGCAACCCGCCACGGAATCCTATCCTGAGACAGGTGAATAAATTTCACACATTCTTATTCCTTTTTAATATTATACCACTCCAGGCCCCAAGGTCTTTCAAATAGGCTGTTCTGTTGTCTTAAAAATTTTCTACTAAAATATATACATTTTTTTCACATCCCCATGCACTCCTTGTGCATGTCCCTTCCGTACTATCTTCAATTGATGCCTCTGTCCTGCCGCATGTATCAAAGCGACTCCAATCCGATGTGCTTTCGTTAAAATCCATATCTTATATATTGACTAAAATTTATCGTATCATATCAGTTATGGTTAAAATAAGAGACCATGAGACCTTTAACATGAAAACATTCATCCGTCTAGGAACTTTCGCCGTGATTGGTCTTCAGAATTCAGACGGTGTTGTCTGTGAAGTAAGAGCTCAGGGTAAATACACAGTTCAGCGTAGAGCATGAAAACCAAATCCCCCCTCCAAGAACGTATTTATTGTCTTTGTAGAACACGCCTTAATATGACCATGTCAAGACCCTCGGCCAGTGTGGAACATCCGAGCACTTAAGCGAATTCCCTTTGTAGTTGTAAGACTTCTGTGGCAGAGAAGAGCAGAGCGTCTCTTGTGCAAAAATGGCTAAACGTACCAAGGAGCGTAGACTTGCGCGAAGCGCAATTATCAGCCCTCAATTACATGTTTGGTTGGTTTTTAAAAGCACCAAGCATGATTTACTGTAAAAATCGTATACCTAACTTGAAGAGATATCGATTGTAAATCTCCCCGCTTATAATGCCTCGATTATAATCGATTTTAAGTCTGTTGCTAAGATATGAAGAAAGCGTACAGGTTGTTTTAATGTGCTCTGCATACAGTAACAGAGCGAAAGCCCACAACGTGTTACGCTTTACATATGTTTCTTAAACTGTTAAGACAGTATTTTGTAGAAAGTGAAATTATAACATGGTGGCGATGCGAAAGTGCTTCTTAGCGACAGTTAATGAGGCATTGGATTTGTGCTGCTGGGTGATGTACTAAAGGAAAAACTGTGTACTGTAGTTCTTTGTGCTGCTGGGTGATGTACTAAGGGAAAAACTGCGTATAGTTCTTTTGTGCTGCTGGGTGATGTACTAAGGGAAAACTGTGTATTGTAGTTCTTTGTGCTGCTGGGTAATGTACTAAGGGAAAAACTGTGTACTGTATTTCTTTGTGCTGCTGGGTGATGTACTAAGGGAAAAACTGTGTACTGTAGTTCTTTTGTGCTGCTGGGTGATGTACTAAGGGAAAACTGTGTACTGTAGTTCTTTGTGCTGCTGGGTGATGTACCAAAGGAAAAATTGTGTACTGTAGTTCTTTGTGCTGCTGAGTGATGTACTAAGGGAAAAACTGTGTACTGTAGTTCTTTGAGCTGCTGGGTGATGTACTAAGGGAAAAATTTGTACTGTAGTTCTTTGTGCTGCTGGGTGATGTACTAAGGGAAAAACTGTGTACTGTAGTTCTTTGTGCTGCTGGGTGATGTACTAAGGGAGAAACTGTGCATAGTTCTTTTGTGCTGCTGGGTGATGTACTAAGGGAGAAACTGTGTACTGTAGTTCTTTGTGCTGCTGGGTGATGTACTAAGGGAAAAACTGTGTACTGTAGTTCTTTGTGCTGCTGGGTGATGTACTAAGGGAACAACTGTGTACTGTAGTTCTTTGTACTGCTGGGTGATGTACTAAGGGAGAAACTTTGTACTGTAGTTCTTTGTGCTGCTGGGTGATGTACTAAGGGAAAAACTGTGTACTGTAGTTCTTTGTGCTGCTGGGTGATGTACTAAGGGAAAAACTGTGTACTGTAGTTCTTTGTGCTGCTGAGTGATGTACTAAGGGAAAAACTGTGTACTGTAGTTCTTTGTGCTGCTGAGTGATGTACTAAGGGAGAAACTGTGTATAGTTCTTTTGTGCTGCTGGGTGATGTACTAAGGGAGAAACTGTGTATAGTTCTTTTGTGCTGCTGGGTGATGTACTAAGGGAAAAACTGTGTACTGTAGTTCTTTGTGCTGCTGGGTGATGTACTAAGGGAAAAACTGTGTACTGTAGTTTTTTGTGCTGCTGGGTGATGTACTAAGGGAGAAACTGTGTATAGTTCTTTTGTGCTGCTGGGTGATGTACTAAGGGAAAAATTGTATACTGTAGTTCTTTGTGCTGCTGGGTGATGTACTAAGGGAGAAACTGTGTACTGTAGTTCTTTGTGCTGCTGGGTGATGTACTAAGGGAAAAACTGTGTACTGTAGTTCTTTGTGCTGCTGGGTGATGTACTAAGTGAAAAACTGTGTACTGTAGTTCTTTGTGCTGCTGGGTGATGTATTAAGGGAAAAACTGTGTACTGTAGTTCTTTTCCGCCTCTTTTTCGAGTTTCTGAGAACATTCAGCACATTATAAAAGAGAAGATTAGAAAATGTACATGTGGAAGAATGGAGTGTCTGGCGGTACCGTAAAAATAATGACTATTTGTGAATGTGTGACTTTGATTTTTACAGGTTTAATGATAAAGACTACAATACCTGAGGCGAGACGCCATATTTATTTGCAAATATTTTCCGATGATTCTGGCTTCTCTACTCCCTCTACCTTCAGTGTGGTTCAGTTCCTTTTGGACTGCCCTGAAATATAAAATTATAACATGGCGGCGGTGCAAAAGCTTTCTTTAGTGTTCGTTGTATAGCTGTAGCTAATAAGGCGTAGGAACTGGACACATGTATTAAGTTACGGAGGTAGATAAGACACATATCTATACACGTAGTGTGGAACGCTTTTAAAAATAGGCAGTTGGGGTTGTATTATCCGGCAATTACGTCGCACATAATCTGACTTAAGCTCTTCTACACTCCATGCAACAAAAGGAAGCTTTCAAATTTTTCGAAATTGTAAACCGGAAGTAATAAAAAGTAAAACTGACTCATATTCCTAGTCATTTCATAATTTCCCTGCTTTTTCTATGCGTCGCCGTGGTGCAGTTGTTTGAGGCACTGAGCTACAAGCCGGAAGGTCGCGGGTTGGAATTTTTCATTGACATAATCCTTCCGGCCGCACAATGGCACTGGGGTCGACTCAGCCTCTAACAGGAATGTATAAAAGCGACCGGTGCGTGGGGCTGACAACCTTACCACCTCCATGTCCCGATTATCTGGAAATCTGGGAGCCTCAACTTACTGGAACCCTCAGGGCCTCTCCAGGCTTATACAGGGATTGCCTTGCTTTAGCTTTGTGCGTCTTTCCTCTGCCTTCCAGTCACGTCCGGGTGACTTCACGAGTGAGTTCTTCACATCAAAACAAAATTTCATATAAAACTAGTCCGGAAATGAGATATTTTTTAGTTTAACTGAAAGATTAGTTTCAACAATAAATACCTTAACTAAGTAATATTTTACTCACAACTGACATAATACATTTACAATACACGTTCCCAATTTAATAACCGCTGAGTTCTCATTGTTTATCAAGTCACAGTTTACAGCAAATTCTCAAAATATTCCTCAAATTTATCAATGCACGCATGGACACGTCTGATCATGGACTGTCGCACTCTTTCAAAGGTCCCGGGGCGGTTGCGAGTGGTTTGACGGGCATCAAAATTGCGACGGTGAATTGTCCCTTCATTTTAAATTGGAGCTGAATACACTAGGGTTTTTGTGTCCCCACAGATATAAATCTTAAGGATTGTTTTCGGTCGAACATGTGGGCTGTACCTCGAATACTAGGTGTTTGAGGACATATATTGATATTAAATTTATTTTTTCATTTTGGTGTAAGAAACACCCTGAATGTGGATCAAGTATTTAAGATATAGAGCTACATTTTTCGGCTTGACTATACTCAGCCATTCTCAGGCTGGAACGAAAAAATATAATGTAGACCTACATATAGCAAATTTAAGGAATTAAATGTTAATTGAGTTAACAATCTTGCAGTGATTGATTATTAAGGAATATTTTCATTATTTAGTACCTGCGAAATATTAATTTCAGTTTTAGTTATGCCCGTAAAATTCACTGTGTACTGGCATACTTGTAAAATTTTGTCATAAAAACCATTCTTCCTAGAGGCGTCAAAGTATGCAGAATATCCCGCGTACTTGATTGAGAAAACTACGAGGTAGGTATTGCATGTATAAAGTCTTGCCTCTTGTAATATCTGTAATTATTACTTCATTATGAAAATTATTGGAATGTTTATGTTGTTATGTTGAAAAATAAGTGGTAAGGATTGAGTTAGTGTGTTATGTTCACTAAATGAAATAACCAGAATTGAAAATTTAGTAGTTGTGTATTTTTAAAGCAGGTGGAGCCTGTAGACATGACTGTGCTTTAAAGTGTTAATCGGTAAGACGACCTCGCCGTTCTTTTCAACCTGTGACCTTTACTCTTTTTTCACAGATCTCTATGCAGGAGGACTCTACATCGTGCGTCATCCTTGTTGTTCTGCTACATTATTTCCATCTGACCAACTTTTTTTGGATGTTCGTAGAAGGTGAGTAGAAATGATGTATTGTTTATATTATGATTGATTTATGAAATTAAATAACTTAGAGTCTTCAGAGAGACGGCAACAGCTATATACAACCAGGGGTAAAAATAGCCTTTTAGAACTAGATATAAGCTCAAGCATCAGTTGAGAAACCAAGGAACATGGAACACATATTACAAAGGGAATTATTGCAATGCAGGTTCGTGAAAAGCGCCTCGTATCTCAAGTCTACACGTCTCTTTGTTCGGAACGACTTTAAAGACTGAAAATAAGTTCTTTGAACAGAAATCTGGAGGCAGGTAGACGGTATAAAATGTAGTGTACTCAATTCCAGCCCCGAATGTGATATTAACATATGCCATTCTTATTCGGTGTGTACTGGTGTGGTGTGTGGGGGGGGGGGGGGGGGGGGGGGGAATTTCCCGGCGTTAAAAGGGCAGCGGAATTTAGTGTCGAGGTTAAGAATGAATGAAACTCTACCTCCACTTCCTCACATGCCTTCATATCGTGCACAAGAAAATCTTTACCTTTACCTCTATACAGGGTATACACAAAAGAATGGTGCGGTTTCAATAGTGAATACTATTGAAACCGCACCATTCTTTTGTGTATGCCCTCTTTATACCAGTACATTTGTTTTCACTCTTACTTAACATAGAGCTGTGTGTGTTGCGGAAAGGAAGTGGAACATGAAAGCTTATAACACTGGACAGCGATTGTCTTAGATTAATTTTTCATTAAGATTAAAATAAATTTGAGTGAATGTCTGGGATATTGTGTAGCCAAGTTTTACTGTGGAGCGAAGTAAAGCCTGAGGAAGTAATTTTGTTTTAACGGATGAAGAAATTACTAGTATTTCCAGCACTGCATTTTACAGTACTGTGTTCGCAAAAGGCCATCCATGACTACATCCAGCGCCACTTTAATCCCTTCCTCACATCTCATAAGTTAGTAACCTAAACTCCAGAGAATGAAATTTAGGATATTGTATTCGAATATTATACGGATATAATTAATAATTAATCTCTTTCAGAAGATTGGTCTTCTGGCATGTGACACTTTCTCGTCCTGACGTATACAAGAATCATAGTGCCTTCATTTTCTGGAACTGTTTATGCAACGGCATTAAGTCACATCCAAGAACACTTGAATCTTCAGCAGCATTGCTATAAAAATTCCAAATTTTGATCTGTTTACTTCACTTTCGTCTCAAGGTTTTTGTTATATTTCCATCGTGTCGTAATTGTTACCCTCACAAAATGACGTATCAGTCAAGGCTACAGTAGAAAATAAATGACGAAACCTGGGTTATGCACTGTATATAATTGTCATTTGTGGAAAACTCGTATTTAAAACATGGGTACATTTATGGACACCTGAGAAGGGTGTAACTCATGGATTGTTGCGAATTGCATCAAACGTAACAAAATATGAGAAGACAGACTTTGTGTAAGTAGGGGTAGATGGGAGTATTACATCCTAATTCACCTTCAAATTTGGAATTTGATTATGTAAAAAAATGACTTGGTCCACTGAGCTGTTGTGGACACGGTAAGCAGCTGGAAATTTCTTGACCAACTAAGCGACTGCTTCTTAATGAGAATTCAGATCCACGGAGTTACTTACTTATGCAAAAAAAGATCTCAGAAAACCTATACTAAGATTGTGACAGATATTGAGTTTCAAAATACTAGTACGTTTCTGGATCGTGTCAGTCGTCTAGAAAGCTACTCCGAACAGGACAAAGGCTTTCCTCAGCCATCTCTTCCCGCTTCAGATGAAGAGACAAAAGTTTCTTATTCAGCTAAATAAATATGTTAGAAAGAGCTAATTCCCACAACTGGAAAACCATTCTTTGTCAAAGATAAATACACAGTGTTTTATGATAAGATGTTCGATTTTCAAGTGCGCGTTCTATATGACTTTCACAGCGATATATGCCCTGTAAATTAGAGACAGAATCGACACTGTTATCGACTTACGTGAGCTGAGCCAGTGACCGAATATTTTAAGTCTTATATCACTCCATGACATAGTATGTTTTGGGACCGTGCATAAATGTTTACTGCCTTTATTTGCTTTACTTATAACTGAGTATGAGGAGCCCGATAATGTGATTATAGTTATTTTGGCGTATCAATTAAGACTGTTCAGTCAGTTCTGAAATTCAATTTTAATTAACGGATTATTTTTAACGAGCTCTCCGGTAGGCACTGGCTTCTATATAAGCACATTTGATATCGTCCGAAAGACAATCTGGTACAAAATTAATTTTATACGTAAGAAGTAATATTCAATTGAAATATTTCGGATATATTATATTACATCTGACAAATTTAAGATACTTCCAATCTGGTGTTGTGGAAATGACATGTACAAGAATGTGCACTTAGAAATTCGTAGGTTTACTGGACTTTCTGTAGAGAGTTTAAGGAAAAGATATTCAACCTTTCGCCTAAACGTCTTACCCTAAGTTGTAGACACGTACATGTGTGTTTCCTTCGAATTTTCTTCACACTTTCTCTTAAATAGGATATGTTTTTGAAGAACTGAATCATCAATGTTGTATGTCTTTACTGTACAACATAAATTATTTTGAGACGTTGCTTGGCGAACCGCAGTTCTAGCCAAGCACTTTGTTCACAAAAAAACACCTGCTTATACAGCGTCATTTTTTCCGCAACGTTCCACGGCTTGGTTTGGTGGGGGAGTCTCATTTTTTAGAGAATATGGGGATTTATTATAGCTTCTTTAGGCTCGTGCTCAGTGATGAAAGTACCGGCTGGCATAAGAGTACATCAGCTCATGAGAGAAAGACGAAGAAATGGCTTTCTTTATACCGCCGTAAACACATTCAATACGACAGCAGGGTAGAACTCTGCTTTGCGTGTCGTCATAGGAGTGTTTTTGCCTGAGCACCTGCACCTAAGACATACTACACGCTAGCGTATTCTTAGTGTTTACGAAAAGACGGCAGCACTTAAAGCAAGTGTTCTCCTATTACGTTAGTGTTAAAAACATTTGAACTTCAACGGCAAAATTTTGCTCTTCCCACTGGTGGCTGTTCTGTGGATAAACCCTCCATTAATCCATTCTTCAATATTGCAGACTCAGAAGGTTTCTGCGATACTACAGTTTCAATGAATATGCTGGCTGAGATCTTAGAGATGTCTTGGAAAAAGGTCTTAATAGAACAAGTTCGTGGTTTTGTGTCGAGGGAATATTTGACGGGAAAGGAGCAAGTCTGTAATTCTGACCAAAGCATGGGTTTCTCAGAAGTCACTGCAGCCAAGTGTACGTGCTGTGAAGTGTAACTCTACACGAGGACAGAATATGGACAGAATTTTAACACTTGCAATTATGTACGTAGGTCGTAGACTCTGATCTCCGCGGAATAAAAGCAAAGATAAGAATTGAAGGGGAAGGGGGGAGTAGAAGAAAGCTGTGTGTTGGCAGCGCGGTGAGAGGCACTAGGATAGGCTGGGGTACATTAACCATTAATTGTCATAAGATTTGTAGTTACAGTGTCACGCAGAAATTTTGCTGATGAGCCACAGGATATTTACCTCGTCGTTATCTTGTTGGCTGCGCCAAATTTTCGTCTGATGATTAGCATAGTACAGGAGACACTCTAAAATTATATGTTTTAATGTGCCATCGCATTAACTTCACATTTCACCTCCACGCACCTCTCAGAAGTTTGCTTCTTCACGAAGTAAGTTTGTGAAAGTGACGTCGAACAAGTTTGTTGTGCAGCTACACCACATAGGATTTACGGACTGACTGACTGACTGAGTGACTGACTGACTAACTAACTAACTAACTAACTAACTAACTCCGTAGCGCAATGTCAGTGTCCCATCCACCCATCTGGGCCCTGTCCTCCCTCAAATGGCGCCTCCATTTTTCTCTATCCTCACCTCGTCTCCTCCAACCTCGTATTCCTAGAATCTGTAACCCACAATGTCAGTGTACATGCTTAAAATGTCATTTATCTTAGTTTTATGTATGAAAAACACAAAGTAAAATGCATTTAGTAAATACAGTATTAATAATTAACAATATTACTGTTGTTTTATATATAATATTAATTAATAATATTAATAACTAAAAGAATTTTTACGTTAAGTCCGAGTTTACATAAGACGCATATTACGTAGCCCAAAAACTGCATATATGTATATATATGTATGAATTGTTTAATTGAACACACATTTGTCAATATTTTAATCCTGCAAGCTTTATTTGACATTTATATTGTATACTTAAAACTTGCTGCTCTGTCTCACGCATGCATTAGCTACGCATTCTAGTGAGGATATACGCTAGGGTTTTCAGGTTTGTTTTCTCTCGTACTTGGTTCTCACTGACTATGGCTCAGATGAGCCGAAACATGTAGGACAAAGTACGAGTATTTAGTAATAATAAAATACGCAAATGTGACTTCAAGTGCATTTCGTTTCACTTATATGTGTAATAATAAGATAGTTTCTGAGAAAACGAGGAAGACTTTGTATAAATTTTAAAAATTAGCTGTAGGGAAAATAAAATTTAGAGAGATATATATTACAATTAGTCATGGCTAAAGGAAATTAATGGTTTTATGTTTTATAAATAGTAACAATACTGCGAATGGTTACACGTATTTTGAGTTGTTTGTGGTTCGAATATCAAAGTCACTCGTATGCCTAAGCCCACTGCCATTAAAGTTACAAGAAGCTTGTTCAATTTCACGCTCCGTCCGCTATATCCAAACAGCACAGAATCTCTTCCTTCCCTTTGAAGAAGGTTACATTGCAGAAATCTGGATTTTATTGCTTGAGTGGCGAACGAGTTTGCTAAGTCTGTTCGTATAAGTTCCACGGAATTCGGGCCGAGTGCTTATTAAGGACACACTTTCAGCGGAAACACGTGTACTCAGCCAGGAAAACATTTTTTTTAGGAACACTGGAAATGGCGACTGCAGTAATACGAATAACGTGGGAATATGATGAGATGAAACAGTACCCCAGAGGCTCCAGGGATCTTGTTTTACGCAGATGGCAAAGAAGGCTGCACCAGTCATACAAAGCAGAAATGAAACACCAGACGGAAGTACAGCCAGTGCATGAATATTCTGTGTACGAGAATACATTCTAAGCAAAGCATCAGATAACTGATATCGCCGCTTTATCACCGCGTATGTCCGGGTTCGATTCCAGGGCATTTCACCTGGGATTTGTGGTGGACAAAGTGAAACCGAGACAGGTTCTTCTCTGAGCACTTCGTCTCTATTTCCCTGTCAGTATCACTCCACCGCATTGCACGCTCATATTAATTAGTTTACCACCGGCGCAATATATTTTAGGTATTGACAGCTTAGCTAAAGAAATCACCAAAAAAAGATACAGAAGAAAAGACTCTCCTTCCCTTCTTTCCTTGAACATTTTAGTCTACAAAAAGTGGGTAGCAGTAAATATTTAGATAAAGATGCTTCCTGAACTTTGAAAGAAGTTAAGATTAAAAAAGTTAAAATCGGGTTCCTTTTTAGCTCATTCACATACGCTGAGGAAAATGTATGGGCTTATCAGTGCCACTCATTCTGTAGTCTTGTCTTACGACAAGTCCGTAGCCTCTTCCAAAGCGAGTTCTACATTGCATACATTGCAATATACTGCTTCGTCTTTCAATTTCCAATATTTTCTCGTTTCCTTGAAGTCATTAAGTAGCTGCGTACATCTTTTCCCTCATCTTCCCGTCACTTTTATTCTTCCTTCTATCTTTCCTTCAATAACTTTTTTAGATGACAGTTCCTACGTAAGATGTGACCAATTCATTGAGCCTTCCTCTTTTTATTGTACATAGGATACTTCTCTCCTACTTGCCTCTACCTAACACTTCATTTCTCACACGATCGGCCCAACTGATCTTCTTCATCCTTCTCCAAAATTGGGCTTCAAAACTTTCAAGGTATTTCTGATCTATTTTCCGAAGTGTCCAAGTTTTAGCACCATACATAGCTATGCACCAAATGTAGAATTTTACTGCTTTCTTCTTCAAATTCAGTCCAATTTGCTGGTGAAAAGTGTCGAACACTTGTTGAAGCTGGTTTCACTGTAGCAATCAAGGATTTAATTTCACGTGTAAATATTGCAGCATTTGTAACGTGCTGCCCAAATAGTTGAAATGTCCGACATACTGTAGTTGTTTTTAATCTACCGCGATCTGTACTGAGGATGGTTGCCTTGAGCTTGAGCTTGAGCTTCGGATTTTTCACATTAATTTCCATTCCATAGCATCTTCCAATTTCATTTGGTCTAACAGCCATTCCCTGTAGTGCCTTTCCTTCCTGACCCAGTAGGAAAAGGCCATCTACTTATTCCGTAGTGCGAATTAATTGTCCTCCTCTTTTGAAGCCTCCAAACCCTTCAAGAGCTTCCTTGCTAAAATACTCGCTGTATAAGTTGAATAGAATCGGTAAAAAACTGCGTCCTTGTCTAACTCCTCTTCCAATCTTCACACTTCGTGTCTCCCCTTAGTCCAGTTTAATTTAACACTCTGATCCATGTACAGTTTTCTGATCAATCGTCTATCGCTCCAGTCGATACCAGTTCCCTTTAGGATCTGCATTAGTTTGGTCCAGTTTACACAGTCAAATGTCTTCGGTTATTCTGTGAAGCAAGCCCACAATTCCTCATCTATGTCCAAAGTGCGTTCTGATACTATTCTCGGCATCCAAATTGTATCCCTATTTTCTTTTCCTCTTCTCTATTCAAATTGATCTTCTCCAAGTACGCCCTCAATTTTCCTTTCAATCCTTCTTCTAAGTATTCTCGCTACTCTTTTTTGTGTATGTGCAATGAGGCTGATTGTGCGATTGTCGCCGCGTTTTGTAGCTTTTGGCTTCTTCATTGAGGCAATCATTTTAACTTCGTGAAATCCTTTGGTCACTCACCAGTGTCACATATGTAGTTGATCAGGTGTGTCATTAGTTTGAGACCATCTTCTCCCAACAATTTGAATATTATTGTACCATAATTTTTATGTTTGTGTGCTTCCTTCCCTATTAAACTACTTAATTGCCTAATTTTTAAAAATTGTATCCCTGTGGAGCACCTCGGAATTACATATTTAATAAATTAGCAAGATTACTTTTAACAAAATGACGGACGCACGAATGTACGAGGTGGAAGGGACGTTAGCGCGACTGCGTGTGGCCTCCTCTAATTATGCATATTAATTTACTTCGAAAAGTATTCAGCTTTCTTTAAGGAAGTACTTTGTTGGACTGAAACCTGGGGATACGCGATTTCTGTACCTTCCGGAAGGACCTGGCGCGCCATACTTTTAGTCCTTGGTTAGGCATACTTGTGATGCCCAAAGTCGGTGCTCTCCACTCCAAGTGACCCTGTTTCATTAAGGATTGACAAGGGAGGAGGAAGCAACTGTGGTTTGGCTTTTCCAGTTCTGGACATATCAAAATTCTCTGGTCTTGCGGCCGCTGATAACAACATTTGGAGCATAATATTCAGGTGGTAAAATATCCTGATTATATGCGAAGTTCGGTGTAGCACAAAATCCAGCCTTGATATTTTCAGGTGTCATTGTTTTATCCCAAAAACGTTATTCTTCAAGCCGTAATTTTGTAATTGTTCGCACATGATTTCGAGACCAGCAGTTAAGCAGTTCTTCAAATACGTATTTTTTGAAACTTCTGAAGGCTGACTTATCCATCGACTGCGGCGCGTGGGTTGTGTTGGTTGGCAGATTGTTATATCCTACCTTTAAGCATTTTTAACAGTTGTATAGTCAGAGTGAGACGAGGGTCTATCAAATGCCTGAAACAAGGGGCCTGCTGTTTTGAACACTGCAAATGGATGCAAGCAGATTACGATAACTATGCTGCCTTTCTCTGTCATTTGCGCTGCAGAGCGTGATGGTAGATTGTCCAGGCTGCATTCTTTGCCTTTGAAAGAATCATCGGTGGGATTACTTGTCCAATAGCATTGCCATGTGACACAATTCCCTGATCCCAGAACGTCCTGGCGCCACCAAGAGAACTCCCTTTGGTTTATACGTCAGCTTAAAATCAGACAATATATGATTTGTTCAGTTTTTATGCCCCACCTGGGTTCATAGATTGACGTCAGCATTCCGAAAGAGAAAACCTGCAAGTAAGTGACGACCAGAGAAACCAACGAAAGGATGGCTTGTATAATTTATCTTGCGGAAGTGAACAAATCTACGAATTGCTTTGCCTCTAAGAAGAAAAACACCCTCTGTCGAACGGATAATTCTCTGTGCAAGTTAATGTTCTTGGTCATCAGAAAGAACACTCTTACAAACTTTTCCTTTCACGAAACTTCACAACATATGGAAGTGTTTATTTTCATACCAACTTATGCACAAAATTTCAACACATATTCTCGCTTAGTATACAGCGTGTGCCTCCCTGCTTCTTGCTGGCCTTGTTGGCGAATATGCCCCATTTACAGTTTTTAGGGTATCAGCAAACCACCTTCCTCTGAGTCCTGTGTTACGTGTTGTAGGCATAGCCTAAATAAAACAGGACTCTTCAACAAAATAAGGCATAAATATTTCATATTTTTCAAAGCATTGACTTAAAGAAAAACGAGTATGAGTAAAGTTAATACCCAATCTTGATTTTTTCTTGTCCCCAGTTACTCCATTCTTGGCGTTACTGGAAGCATGATACAAAATTGATGTCCGTTGAAAGATTACTGTGTAGAGCTAGTGCACTGAAAAGAGGACACACTGCACAGAAGCTCGATAAATGTCCTACAGAATTATGGTAGCAATCTGTTACAAAAGAAGATAGAACGTTAGGAAACTGCGATTTCTTGCGTTCATTAAACTACAGTACACCAGCTACTCGCAGCGTGCGGAAAATAAACATCTCTTACATCATACCGTCGGTAAGCAGGCTTTCCTACTACATCATAGCATTCAACGAGAAGCTTAAACACCTATTTCTTTTACACGGTGAAGGGCCCCGTAGCAGATGCAACGGACACACCAAAGCCTTAAGGCTTTTTGTGCAACCCTGTGATGAAGATAAAGATGAGCAGTTTTTTACCAAGTTTTACAAGTAATGGAGCACCAGTGGAATGAAATTGACAGGGGAAAACCGACAACTCGGAGGAAAACCTGTCCCAGTGCCACTTTGTCCACCACAAACCCCACATGGGCTGACCCGGGATCGAACCCGGGCCTCCGCAGTGGAAGGCCGGCGACTAACCGCCTGAGCCATGGCACGGCCTCTTAAACACCTATTGCTGTAGCAGTATGCCAGCTGGTGTGAAAACCACGAGCATTTGTACGACTTGACGTTATTGCAGACGTGACGTTATTGTGTCTGCATACATTATTAGCGTAACATAGCGGTAGTAAGTCCAACGTTTATTACATTAAAATCTTCTATATTGATTATTCGATTATTGAAACATTAGTGTGAATTGTAGTTCGCACGGAATGAACAACGCTAAGATTGTAATTCGCAGTTTATCTAGGTAAAGGTGAAGGTAAAGCAACCCCGTTACAGGCCTGGACAGGCCCTTAGGGTTCCAAGAGGTTAAGGTTCCCAGATTTCTAGACAATGGGCACATAAAAGTGGTAAGTTTGTCAGCCCTACACATCGGCCGCCTTTACGCCCCAGGAAATATTCCTGGTAATCATTTCTGTTAGAGGCTGACTCGACCCCAGGGCCATAGTGCGGGACTTCCGAAAACATATTACGATTCTATTTCGATAACGTTCTTCAAAGCCAAACAGCGCTAGAGTATAAACCGGGAAAGAGGTTTTACTTTTGCTCACGGTGTCCGTTGTGCCTCTGTGTGAAGAAGTAAAGTGTAAGTTGTAAAACGTAATATACTCCCAACAAACAACATGAGTTTCGATAAAGAATTTTGGAATTTCTTCTGTGCGAAATAAATAACTTCGGTGCGCAATATTGTCCTTGAACAAGATATACAGTGTATATATAATGTAATATTGTAGCACTTTGACTTAAGTGTTGTTGCTATGGAAAGGCAACGGATTGTTGACTTTGTAGTGTTGTTTACATGTATCTGTGCACAATACAAAATGTTCATTTTTGCCATGGAAATGCAGCAATTGTTTCCCTTTGCACCGTTTTCGAGCTACAGAATATTTCGTAGCCTACTGCTATCGACAATGTAAATGTACTTAGGTCTTCTTGTAAAGTGTCCGATCATTTTTAAAATTTTTAAAAAATTTGGATTTTCTAGACGTATTTTCTTCAAAGTCTCCAATATAAAATTTCATGAAAATCCGTCTAGTGGGAGCCGTTCTGATACATGCAGAGACAGACTGAAGGACAGACGTGACGAAGCTGATAGACGCTTTTAGCGACTTACGCGAACGCGCCTACTTATTTCGCTTTCGGTATTTATAAAAGGTGGTAAATTCTTATTTCTTTGTTTTATACTTAACGACATTAATAACTCAATCATAAATCGTGAAATGCTTAATGATAGGGAATTACGACTAGGAAAAGAATGATTGATAGCTACTATGCCTTAATTTTAAGTACCGCCCCAGCGTTAGACGAAGTTACTGAGGGAACCGCAATGGAATCTTCGTTTAAGAAAACTTGCTCGGAGTGCACAACATGTAGACCGCTGGAGGCTTATCAGTCTCACAAATAATTCCGTGGAGCTAGAAAATCTGTAGGAATTTAATGTTCATGGTCAGTTTCATTCGTCATCCATTTCTTAAATCTCGCAAAATGTGTGCCACTTGAACTTTTTACGCAGAAAAATCTCTAAAGAATGTCACGAACCCTAATACTCACGTATAACGACGATATATTTCTTCTAGCTGTGAGAGCACTTTATCTCGACTGATGACATTCCGTGAGAAAGCGACAGTCATAAAATTTTGTAGCTGGCATTCCGGTGCCACCTATAGTACTACCAGCGTGGACTGAAGCGCAGTATCAGGAACTTTATTACCGACCAAATACGTGGGGAAATAAAATTTCTTATAGCAAATTGTAAATATCATATAAACGTGTGGCATTATTTGTTACGAATTTTTACTGAATATCGCAATAAAATGTGGAACACATCTGTTTGTCGTTAGAATGGTTCCAGGTTTAAATAATGTCCTGGCATCTTTCATTGTGATTGAATTTCTTTCTAAATTTCTTCAACCATATGCCAGTATAGTCCTCAGCTTGGTGTAGGACTCTCTTCTTCCACAATCTTTTCATTTCTTTATTCATTAATCATCCTACAGTGAGACACTCTACAGACTGAGATATTTATAGCATCGTTAAATAAATCTCCCTTCGTTTTCAGTGCTCACAGTTAGCAACCCTTATCGGTCCAATATCAAGTTAGACTCGACAGCGTTTTCCGCTGTACCTGGTCCAATGTCTAGCTTAAATAAACACTTTATTTTACGTTGTTTTATGTTGGTGTACCCTAAGCTCCTGTAGTCGAGTTGCTGCTTTTGAACTTTTAAATTTATTAATATCCTGGAACGTCCCTCAATCCATTTACCTTCCATTTACCGCTGTCTGATGGCTTCCGTAGCTAGTAACCACCACACTCAAGCCCACACCGAAACTGATCTCTATTGCAGACCTTCGCATCACACTGTTTCCGACCTACAATGCATGTCCTGCTGTCATCCTTTCAGGACGTTCACGTACGTCTAAAAAGACCGTGACCTTTAGTGATAGCACAGACCGGCCGCGACATTATGATCCGTCGTTCCTGCGCTCAGCACTGTCCACAGCATTGTTCAATCGCCATATGTTTGCAAGTCGTGCTGTCTGTATTCTGATTCGCATAAATTGCAGCCGGGGGTTTATCATATCTATGGCACAGCCTGTCATTAAAGAAAGAGAAAGTTGATATTAACTGCTCTTTGAAAAGGGGTTTGTGTTGATAGGCCAAGTACAGAGAACTCGGAGCGAGTCTTCATCTATTTAATTTACAGATTAAAGTCTAAAATTAAGTTACGAATCATTTGTGATTAAGAGCTATAGAAGTAAATTGGATTTACTGTGTTTGAACAAGAAAGAATTCAAAGTTATTCGTAGAATTTACACAAGTAATTTAAGCAAGTACTTTGCGTGTAAATATGCTAATAGGATTTACTTGAATTTTGCTAACAATTACCCGAATAAACAGTAAAGTTTTCCTCAGAAATCTATTGAAAATGGAGTATTGTAAGTTCTTTGAATGTTATGCTGTGTATCAAATATGATACTACACCGACTTAAAATTCAAGATCAATGATGTGTTGTGCGTAGGTGTTTACAATACAGAATGGCTTTAGCAGACATCATAAATATGTTCATTTCTTTGTAAAAGTGTAAATACAAAATTTTAGGCAGGAAAATTCGGAAAAAGAATTTAGTATTGCTATCACAAGCTTGGATTGCTGTCCACTCTCCAATAAAATATCTTTCAGCACTGCAATATCCAATTCCAGAAAAACAACTCATCGCTCTGGATAATTGAAACCCCCGCACAGAGAATTCGTATCACGTTCAGAAAAAATCTCAGCGCTTAATTAGAAGTCCATCCGTAGCATACGTCTAAAAAACGAACTCATTGCAGTTTTTTCTGTCCTTCTACGTCACTGTACGGTCGTAAGGCGATAGAGATTAGATCTTTGTAAAAGTCCAACAGATTACAGAATGTTATCCGTCCTACCTTTACACTTTAAGACGAAAACAGTTCCATTCACCGAAACGTCGTTTCTTCAGCCTGACACAATGGACAATGTCCATAGTTACAGTCAAGTCTACTGCAGTTAATACAACGTGCACCTGCAGAGTGAGTGGTGAAGTCCTTATGCATCTGTCGGAATTAGGATATAGGTTATAGGGCAAGGAGTTAATGTTCAATACTTACGGTTAAAAGCACGTGTTGCAAGTGACCCCCACGGGCAGGTGACAGAGATCACTTATGCCACTTAAAGTGTATTATGTGTGTGCCTTTCCCACTTTCAGCTAAGTGCAGCACCCTTTCGCACAGGAGCGATTTTTCGCTCACTCTGTACAGGGCATACACAAAAGAATGGTGCGGTTTTAAAAGTGAATAAAATATTTATGTCTCACATTACACGGGCACAACATACACCGTCAGCGGCGGCAACTGTCCAAGTTTCTCATGCGCTACCAGCAGTTCGCTTCTCATGCTTACTGCGTGGCCGCGGAGCCAGTTTCAAAGATGGCGTTGCAGCAGGAGAAGGCTTTCTGTGTGCTCCGTTTTGAGATGCCCAGATCTGTGATTACAGTGCAGCGTGAGTTTCGTGCACGGTTTAAAAAAGACGCACCACACAAGAATAACATAAGCAGGTGGTACCGACAGTTTGTAGAAACTGGTTGCTTGTGTAAAGGCAAGAGTCCTGGTCGACCTCGTGTGTCTGATGAAAACATTGAAAGAGTGCGTGAGGCGTTTCAGCGAAGTCCCCGCAAGTCAGTGGCTACAGGAAGCAGGGAATTGGTCATGCCAAAAATGACGGTGTGGAAGGTGTTGCGTAAGCGGCTATGTTTTAACCGTACAAGATTGTAATTACCAAATGAAAAACTTGGACAGTTGCCGCCGCTGACGGTGTATGTTGTGCCCGTGTAAGGTGAGAAATACATTTTTTATTCACTTTTGATACCGCACCATTCTTTTGTGTATGCCCTGTATATACTGTTTACTTTTATTCGTTTTAATATTATATTTCCTGCTTTCTTTCTTAAACTTTTTCTCCTGAAATAGCCTGCAGACGATTGGCCAGAAAGCCCTTCTGGAGGCTGTATTCCGTGATCCATACTGTCGAGGTGTTTCATTTATTAACCACTTACATCACTGTATTTTCCACACGCATCATTTGCACAGTCTGCAAACTACCGCACGGAGTACAATATTTGCAATACTTTTAGTCCACTTTCATTTCGAAAACAAAGCATCTCTTTCAGCTTCTTTCCTCCCTTTTACATCAGCCAGTGGATTGATTTTCACAAACACTGCTGAAAACATACCATTGGAGCTTACCCTGTCGTCTGTTTAAAGTAACCACGAGGCTCTTGTGTAGCTAAGGTTTTCTATTTCACTCAGTAGGGATTGAACAAAATGTTAGCAGGAAGATTAAGTTCTTTAAAAGCAAAATTATTAGATGCATTTCTTTCATCTTCCGTTTTCCTGATTAGTCAACTTTAAAGTATTATGTGATACCTAAGTATAGATTTTAGTAAGAGGACCTGCATTCTTATAGTAGTCTAATTAGTATTTATCTAATAATAATTATATTCTAATATCTCAAAGTACTAACAATAATGCAGTAATAATAAATACTATGTAGCAGTATGTGGCACAATCACGTTAAGAGGATAATATGTAATCACCTCATCATGGAATTTGTTCATTTATTCATTATAAATTTCATTTATATTCTCAAAAGAGCTTCAATTCTTTCTCATCCTGAGTCGTATAACTCGAGCCAACATCTCCATATTTTAATATTGTCTTCCTATCTTCGTCCATGTCTCGCAGCTTGCCTCGTTCTTTTAGGTTTTCGGGCTACTTTTTTATGCATTTTTTGTTTCTCCCATTTATGTGTCATTCCCCACTTATCCCGTCAAGTATATAATTACTCACTTGTGTGAATGTTAATATTTCCAGTTATCACTCTTCGTTATTTCCTAAGGATGTGCACTGGATGACCACTTTGCGAACGCTCGGCTTTCAAGTAGCTCATGTTCCTCTGTTTCATGTTACAGTGGCGCTCGTAAGAGTATATCTAGGTGTGAGGAACCTTGTTGTTTGATATAAGACGTATTTATAAGGACTCTGTATTTTGAAAAATATTTTTTTAAATAGCTGGTAAATATGTTTCGTAATAAAATGTTTAATCTCATTCTGCATTTTAAAATTACAGGTCTGTACCTGTACATGTTGGTCGTGGAAACCTTCACGGGAGAAAATATAAAACTTCGTGTCTACGTCATCATTGGCTGGGGTAAGGTCACGTTTAATTGCTTGACAACAGTTTTTTTAATTTTGTAAATAGCATTAAGTAAGATAAAGCAAGTTACGTGTTTGGTTTACAGCATGATGTTCCTAAACATGTTAACTGCTACGTAAGTGCAAGGTGTCTGTTACATATTGCGCATAATTAATAGAATCAATGGACCATAATTTTCTTGTTTCTCTCCTTCAGCCTTCACAGACCTGACCCTTTGACTCCTTCCAAATCAGAGATTTGATTACTCTTATCGACAGTTGGTAGAACACCCCGGATGAGCGATCGACCCATTGCAAAACACCTCCCTACTCAACACAACACACATACGTAAAACTCGGATACAGTCCATGCCCCAATGCCTTGAGTTGGATTAGTAGCCATCATCCCATACTTCAAGCGGCCGAAAACATTACACACCTTAATAATGTCTGGTGAAGAGTAAACATTGCCGTTTTTCTTCTTACGCAAAATGTCACTTTCATTTAAGTTCTGCCTCTTATCCAAATGTTTGCCTCGGCACCTTTTTCGCAGTCACCCTTAGCTTATCTAAATTATACGTTCCACATAAATACGGTAACAGTTATCTGCCCATAACAACAGTTTCCAAAGGTGCCTACGTAACTTACGCACCATTAAAACTGCGTATTGAGAGATATCGGAGGTTGGCACCGTCTCTAGTTAATGCGAATCCAGCAAATTCATGTGGCACGTGGGTAACTTGGCGCTCCTTCCTGCACGAGCAACAGTATATGACTGAAGAAAACAAACTGGGAGTTGCAGATGGCGTTTTTTTCTATGAACAGGTAGAAACTTATCGATGGCATGTTCACATAACAAAGCGACATAAGGTGGCTGGGAGGAAACAAGAAATAAATTTGGAGGGGGAAAATAAATTGTGCAATTCTGAGTCATGTTTGTGCATGAATCTGTTGGTATATGTATGTGTATATACGTATGTGTATGCATATTGACATAAATTTTCCCCTTTACATGGTCACTAACACGTATGGGACATCTGACGTATTGCCTGGGCGTAGTTTGGAATACTGTCATACTTATTTCGAAGTATACGTACCTGCAGACTAAAACCCTTATGAAATTAATTCCTGTTCTTTTATGAAGAAATGTTAGCTTATGAAAAAACATGAAAAGAGACAGTTTCTAATTGAGGAAGTGTGTATTATTCAGTCGCAGAAGGCTTACTTTCGGTGTTGACAGGTAACGTTAGTTTTCAAAGGGCCTTGGCATGTAAGCACATCCATATACGAGAGATCATGAGAGTCATAACAGATGGCTTTAATCATCACAGGCATAAAAATACATTTCCCTTTTAAATGTCAACTCTCTTTTCAACAAATACGTAATGTATTTACTGATGCATAGTGCTTTTAAAATAACTCTTATTACTAATATAACTGCGCCGATCCCGGTGGCCGCGCGGTCTAATCGTAGGTCTACGTCCGCTCGCTTGCTGGGATTGCGGGTTTAAATCCCGCGCGAGGGCATGGATATCTGTCTTTTGTGAGTGTTGTGTGTTGTACAGGTAGAGGCATCTGCGACGGGCCGATCCCTCCACCAGGGGAGTCCTACCGAGTGTGAGTGTGTGTGTCATTTAGTGTGATCAGGTGCAACAATAATCCTCTACACCTATACTGAGTAGGCAGAAGAGGTCTGACTAAAAAAATTAATGTAACTACACCAATTATAGCTCCTGCGAAAGTTACGCTGAAGGTATGAGCTTACTCATGCAGTTTAACCACACTGTCTTCTCAGCTGAAGGAACTTTGTCGCAGGATGGTGTTATCTTGTCACAATTTCATCCTTCTCCAAGGAGAAGTGAAGTTTCTCACCTCCCTTCTTTTGACCTGCTCGCACTACCTTCTTATCCTAAGTTGATGCCTACACTTGATGTCTACACTTGACAGTAATGGAATACGGAGTCTGCTTCAAAGGCCCAGCCTGACACATCAGTGACAAAGAAGAATGAGCAGCAAACCCTTAAAAGCGTGTCTTCTGATGTTTTGGATACGCCTTGAGAAATTTCTGAGAACATGATCTCATAACTTGGTTTCTCGAAACTCCATGAAAATAAACACTTCCGATAGATTTTTAACTATATTAAGCCAGTAAATTGTAAATAAGCATTAATGTTTTAAATTCTTGAGCCTATTCACGCTATAGTGCTGTGTGGTGCTTCTCGATCTAGTAGTATTACAGCCCTGCTCACAATCATTTACCGAAGGTGCCTGTCGAGCGATTAAAACTTCTCAGCCTACGGGAGGTTACAGATTCGAATTTCATTCCATACACAGGTGGCCTTGTCAGATCTTTAGCCCTTTTTCTGAACCCATAACAAAAAAATTCTATAAGAATAACTTAGAACAAACTATTACCATTTCCAATGTACAGTCTGTACTTAATTATCCTACGATTTGACGCTGAATAAAATATGCAGTTGTTAAAACACCTTAAATAATCCACGAATCAATCAGTCAGATTCAAGATTCAGTAACAGACATTCTGCATAAATTGGTTTCTGTTTTTAATGAAATTTTATATTTGCAGTGTTTTAACCTTTTAAATCCTAATGGTTACTATATGTACCAACAGTTTTAACATTCAAAAATTCTACATTCTGCCCACACTGTATTTATGTGTATTGTATTTCTATTACAACAAACACCGACTTTGCCTTATATAACATAAAGTGATTTGTTTTTTTAACCGAGATGAAAAGTGTTTACTGCGCGGTACGACTGGGTCTTTAAATGAAGTTTACGCTTCGTCTTTGAAGGGTTAACAGCATCCAAAAATTTGCGACCATTTCTATTGTCAGAACGTAACTTGTAAATAAGACGTTATGTCGAAATCAAACCTGTCTTTCTGGTCACGGCAGTGTAGCGATTTTGGGACACCGAATTGATACAGCCACTTGCAAATAGCTGTTGTTAAATATTACTCAAAATTTGGCTGTTTTTAAGAATGAATTTAAGGAATAACTTTCCAAACTGCAATTTAACAACAAAATAGAGCATATATTTTATTCAATTGCTGTTATGATTCCTACAAAGCATTTAGATGCCTATTTTAAGCGTCAAATAAAAAATCACTCGTAAAATTTTCAGTTGGGTCAGATCTTATGTCTGTCACCATGCGTGCTTAGGCTTTTGGCCGTATATTTATTTTAGTTATTGACCACACGTCAAACTCACACGTACAATAATACAGTGAATAAGCTGAAAAAGAAGATGCACACAATATAAGAGAAGGAAGTAAACCACATCATCCACTACCCCGCAAAAGAGAACCTGCACACACGCCAATATGTGTGTCTGCAATTACCCTTTTTGCACCCTCAACGTTGCCCTTATTATATCCCACTACTCTGAATGCATTACGTGTTGCATGCTGTTGTGCGTCATTTCAAACATTTGTCTCTGTTTTCCCTCAAATTAGTTGTTTTGTACATAAATGAGTTTGTCCCAGCATCCGAGGTTCAGTTTAGTGTGCACGTGCAACGTGAGCGCGTAGTAGAAATGCCTTGCAAAATATAAACAAACAGTGCGATAGACAAAGCCGTAAAGTACGCTCTTGGAAAGTAAGCATTCAAAATCTTTATTTCGAGTACACGCCAGTCCACCCTTAATGTGAAATTTGATATTTTCACGGCGGTCAGTATGAAAATCAGTGTCGTCTGTCAAGAAACGCTTTGTATATACCAAAAGAAACTAGTGTTGTTTTCTTTTTTTTAAATAATACTTAATTTTTCAAAGTCCGCACAAACTCTCAAGCCTTTCAAACAAGGGGTTCGCCTTACGTTTGTGGCGATGGGCACAATGTAGGAATATTACCCTTGAATTAGAATTCAATTGCTTCAGATGTCTGTTGGTAAGATATAACCTACAGCTGACTACAAATTCAGCTCAAATTTAACTCTTCCGTGCTTGGAATTAAATGCAGAGGCAAATGTGTGCCATGTACACATTTTGACGAAGAATACAGCCCTATTATCCTAGGCTGGGGAGCCGAGATAGCGCAGACGCGATAGTGCCTTGGCTATTGCCTGGAAGATCCGGTGTTTATTTCTGGCAGGAAAAAGAGATGTTCTGCTTTCCTAAACGTACAGACAGTCTCTGGGGCCCACCCAGTCTCCTATTCAGTGGACACCAGGATTATTTCCCCGGGGGTAAAGCGGCCGGAGCGTGAAGTTGACCACTAACCTCCATCTAGTGCCTCCATGACGTGGACATGGACTGCTTGACATTTATCACCAGACGCTGAACATGTCTATGTGTTAGTACCTTCCATTAATCTGTAACAACTCTTCATTCTTTTAGGGATACCCATCCTGATCGTCATACCGTGGGCTATTGTGAAGAGCTTCGCGCCTATGGCAACGGCATCACAAGTGAGTACATCTGTTGCTTGGGATAATAATAAGTAGTTAGGTAAATGCGAATGAAGTTATAATGCGACAGGAAAAACTGCTGTAGTACAAATCTTTATTAGTACTGTGCAAAGATTACAAGATTTTGTGGTTATTTATACCAAGAAACAGTATATCTGTGTTTTTATAACATTTTATTATTCGTCATATATTACTTGCATTACATCATAGATGGCTTTCAAAATAGAATGCATGAAGATGGCTCCATCGCAACATAAAAAGTGTAGTGCGTTTTTCCCGGTACGAATGTTCAAAACAATTGTTGTGCTGTCACCGGCCGTCATAATGTAAGCACTCTTCGATTAACGTAATTGTTGTGTCGCAAAAACAATTTGCCTTGGGTGAAATCGCAAAATAGAGATAATAGGATTCAAGTACACATTCCGGCGTGTTACCGTCAGGTAAAACGTTTTAATACAGTTAAAAATGACAATCAGAATATCGAATCTTACAAATCCCTAGAAATCGACATAACTTTTGCTTAACGAAAAACACAAAGGTGGAAAAACGCCCCATTTGGTGTTGCAAATAGCCTACTGTTCTGTAATTACAACAAAGAATAATTAAAAAAGGAATGAAAGTATTTGTTATTGTTAATAAGTAGGCAAGCTGAAAGTTTTTCATTGATTGAAAATTAACACGGTGATTTAATAAACCTGCTGTACACGGTGCAGCTTGATGCACCGACATATTGTTTATATGTACACGGTGCAGCGTGATGCACCGACATATTGTTTATATGTACACGGTGCAGCGTGATACACCGACATATTATTTATATGTACACGGTGCAGCGTGATGCACCGACATATTGTTTATATGTACACGGTTCAGCGTGATGCACCGACATATTGTTTATATGTACAGGGTACAGCGTGATGCACCGACATATTGTTTATATGTACACGGTTCAGCGTGATGCACCGACATATTGTTTATATGTACAGGGTACAGCGTGATGCACCAATATATTGTTTATACCTACACGGTGCAGCGTGATGCACCGACATATTATTTATATGTACACGGTGCAGCGTGATGCACCGACATATTGTTTATATGTACACGGTGCAGCGTGATGCACCGACATATTGTTTATATGTACACGGTGCAGCGTGATGCACCGACATATTGTTTTTTTTGTACACGGTGCAGCGTGATGCACTGACATATTGTTTACATGTACACGGTGCAGCGTGATGCACCGACATATTGTTTTTTTTGTACACGGTGCAGCGTGATGCACCGACATATTGTTTATATGTACATGGTGCAGCGTGATGCAACGACATATTGTTTATACCTACACAGTGCAGCGTGATGCACCGACATGTTGTTTATATGTACACGGTGCAGCGTGATGCACCAACATATTGTTTATATGTACAGGGTGCAGCGTGATGCACCGACATATTATTTATATGTACAGGGTACAGCGTGATGCACCGACATATTGTTTATACCTACACGGTGCAGCGTGATGCACCGACATATTTTTTATATCTACGTGGTGTCAGGACCCATAAAACCACAACCTAAAATTTTACTGCCATGAAAATTTCAAATATCTTATTTAAAACAAACTTCATCAGACGTAATTTCTGTACCTCCATGAAGACGCTAAAGTCAGTAGGATGGGGTGCGTGTGGCGTGATATTCATGTGAGAAGTGAAGTTGGTTGTGGTGGTGGTCGCCGGTGTTGTCGTTTTGCTATGTTTAGTGTGTTATTTGAAGACACTCTTCATTGCAGTGTTTATATAGCGTTGGTGATGGATGAATGAGTGAGCATGTAGCATTGAAATAATTATTTTGGTAGATGATACTGATAAGCGAAAACCATATTACTCGGAGAAAAGCCTGTCCCAACGCCATTGTGTCCACCAGAAATCCCACATGAACTGGCCTGGAGTTGAGCCCGAGCATCCTTGGTGGGAGGCTCAAAACTAACGGCCTGAGTCATGGCATAGCTCATCAATGTTCTGTTGACGTGCTGCTAATGATGTGTCTATAATTAGACTCATGAATGTTGCATGCTATCAATCTTCGTGGTAGTGTCACCCTAAAATTTGTAAGACAAAAACTCCAACGATTTTCCGAACTTTTAAAAGGAGACACTAATCTGGCTGGGTCCATGTCTTCTTTATGTAAGGTATCCTAATTTTTTCTATCGTCAAAACCTTTCTTCAATTCGAAATTTAACCTCGCAGTTCTAACTGCCGTTCGGAGTTTGCACATAGCAGTACTGGCTGGCATCAAACCAATGCGCCTCCGATGTCTGCGGTTGGCTCTGGGCAAGTTCAGGTGACGTGAATACAGAAAGCGCGAGTTGTAATCGTGTTGGGACTGAAACACTTCACACAGCGTCTAAGAGTTCAGATCGTCGCTAGGCAAGTGTTCCACATCACGCAGTAATCTCAGTGACCTTCAGGCCTCAACCCTATAATTGCTGTGCTGGTACGTACAATAAGTTCATAATAGCATATGTATGTATCTTAGCAAAATTAGAGTATATATTATACAGGATGTTTATGAAATACACAGCGCCAAATTAGGAGCGTCTTCTGTTAATAAAAAGGGCATTTGTTTCACGTGAACATGGATGATGGGACGCTTCGTTTTAGAGCAATGACTTTTCTTTGAGAACAGAAGCATCGAACGAGTGTAGTGGCCACACTGCAATTCTAGGTCCAATTGACGGATAGGTCGGGGAGGATTAGTTGCATGGCGCGCAAGATGATCGGATTTAACATCCTCTGAATTTTCGCCTTAAAGTTATTGTGTGTGATACAGTGATTAAAGATATAACGGAACTAGAACATAGGGTATAAGATGCATGCGAGTTGCTTCGTAAAAAGACTGGAATATCTGATTGCATGCGAGTCATAGATGAGAGGCTAAGCGGGCTGTATATAAGCAAAGTACAGACTTCAGAATACTTGTAATATTTGTTATCAAAAGAATGTTTTTTACCGCTGATGTCGGCGATTTGTAAATGAAAACTTCTACTGTGGAAGATTTTACACTTCACTTTTTATACGTCTTCGTCTAAAATAAAATGTGTCATTATTCGAAGACAACGCGTCGTATGACTCAGGTTTACATAGACTTTTTCTTTTTTTCTTCATAGACTATACTTCTAAATTGGTCCCATATGTTTCAAAACATTTTCTGACATAAAAATAAAACATTCTTCTTTCTAGCGGCGTATTTTTCGTGTATAAACGCAGTGCTGACTGTCATATATAATTTATATATGTTGCTTGAATTCCCTTAGAAGGAATGAGATTTAAATTTCCGCTTTCGTGAAAAGATGTATATATATACCAATGTGATGAAAAGAGAAGTTCTTTTCATATGCGATTTCCCAAACATAAAAATGGGCTACGTCTCTTACTACTTACGTCATATTTGTTCCCACGTAACATATTCTGCCATAACAGGAGGAAAAACTTTCCAGCAACTGATTTTTTTTGGCGTCATCCCTTAAAAAGCACATTTGAGAATTACACTTCCGTTTAATGCATTCATGTTTTCTAGCCAGAAATTGGATGAGTCCGAATTCTAGAATCTGCAGCAATCCTATAGCGCCTCAGAATGGCCAAGTTCAGTTAGCTGTTTTCTTGTTTTTATGCGTTCTTTGTAAAACTAAATGGCATTATGCAAATTTCTTATCTTCTATGAAGGGTTCTGACGATTGTGTATGACACTCAAGGTTGTAATATTTCTGGAGTATGTCCATCATCAAGAGAGCACAGTGTTTCGTAAATTGTATCTCTTTCTGCACTCAGGCGAAAGGGTGAGGAGGCACTTATTCCTTTGTGTCCTTCACCCTACAGGGCAAGTTTTAATTATTGGAGCAGTTACTGTGATTAGCTCTCCCTAATGTACCAGTGTGACCCACTTAATTGTGGTGTGTGCCTTACTACATTTTTACCTGCAGACGGAAGAAATTCATTTTTGAAGCGTTGCCTTCTCTTTGGAATATCATGCGGTGGAGAAAGTTCGTAGACTTCTTAGCCCTGACTTTCTGCCGGAAATTATTATTTGATTTTCGGTAAATCTGAAATGAATTAAAAGTCTCGAGGTTTTATCTTTGTTTCCATAAGGTCAAATATAAATTCTCCTATTCTTGCAGCCTGTCTCGTAATTTTATCGCCTTTTAAGAAACTTCTGATTATTTGAAGAATTTACATCTAAAATATATGTCTTATTAAATCTCTTAACTGCCAATTGAAACACTTTTTAGGTTCCGTTCTTTTTGTTTTTGAAGAAAGTAGTTTACAAAGTTTCGTGTTGAAATACTAATAGATAATTTTGATCCTACTTTGAGTTCTATGCAACAGGTAAGGAAAGTTAAGGTGAAGCAATGTGTGGGTATAGATGTATGATTATATGCAGGAGGTATAGTTTATAATACAAATAAACGAATTAAACGTTGCGTCATAGCATTTGAATTGAATGAATTTACCATCAAGTAATTAAAATAGATTGTTCATTCAAAAGTATTCAACCAGTCTCACAGAACTGTCATGCAGAAGATATAAAACAATGACAATACACATTGTGGGATAGTAATAAACAACTTCTATTTATTTCGCTCTAGTGCTTCCGTGAATGTTAACTGAAAAATGCAATCCATTATAACCGTATAGATAAAATTGAAAAGCATGTGTTATCCCGTCGGAGTATACGTTTCCACCATTATTTCTTTTCACATCTCTTTCCAAGTGTTTCAGGATTATCAATTTGTATTTTTGTTTCTGGACATATAAAGAATAATCGTGCAATGTGACGTGATTTAGAGTTTTGTTGTTTATTCACGACAATATCCCACTTTATACGTTCTTTATCTACCCGAAAAACTGTAAAACCCGTGCCACATTTTCCTATCTCAAACTTTTCCTGGATTGTGAAAGGAACAACTGAGCTCCTGTGTATGACCAACTCCGGAACTCCAAGAAATGTGAGCGCTCTGAATTTTATTATTTAAGAATATTACTCAGTCAGCCATAATAGCTCATTTAGTATAACAAGATTATGGGGTGGCCAGCCAAGTAGCTGGGGTTCGATTCCCTTCAGGATCAAGAACTTTTTGTCCTCATCAAACTAACTAAGCTAACTACTCGTCTCGATTTAGCCGCGAGTTCAAGAATCACTGGAGATATACATCCATTCGCCATATACTTTAATGGCGCGCGCAGGGGCAATGGTGCATCTAGTTTTTTGTTGTTGTTTAGTGTTTTCCACAGATTTATTTAACATTTACCTGTGTTATTTGTAATTAACTTTATTTAACCCTGTTAAAGAGTAAAGTGATAGTGCCTTTCTATTCAATGCTCGCCGATTTCCAAAATAGCATTGCTTTTGAAGGTTCCAAGGCTTTGCCCATTTGTCCTTCTCAAAAGAGCAGTAAGCAGATGAATATGAAGATGGAAAATTGTTGGAAAGATACTGGCAGGGAAAAACGTATTTTAAGACTAAAACTAGCCTGAACTATACTTAAAGATTCAGGTCGTACCGCGCAGTAATCATACTCCGTCTCGGTTATAAAAGCTAATTTCTCATTTCCATACAAAACGCACTCATAGACCGTATGGGCAGAGAGTATAATTTTTTGATATTAAACCTGGTGGTAGTTATGGTAGCCCTTAAGCTGTTTAAGGTTCAAAGTGAACTGAAGTTACTCCGAAATGTGAAGGTGTTTACTGTTAGAATGTAAAGATCTTGTTCCTCACTATCAATAAGAATAATAATATGTTTGATCGTGTTGGTTGTGTGTTTGGAGGGGTGGGGAGTTAAGCACGAAAACTGGATGTTTCAACATATGCTTCGTTTACACTGATTTTTAGATAAATCACTCATGCACGGAGTCATTACCTCAAGCCTGAAGCTCGGTAGGAAATGAAGAAATATCAAAAGTAAAAAAAAAGAATAAAGACGCGAAACTTGCTCTCACAGAAGTAATCGGGCCTTCCCTGTAAGGCCGAGGTGATATCCGGACATCGGAATTACCTGGCTTGGCGCTGACTTCCGAAGATGGCAAATGTTCCTTATGAAAGGAGATGAGCTAAAAATTCTATAACAGTGATCATAAAAATTGCTAAATTTCGGTTTATAAATTATCACGCTGTAAATTCATAAGACGGATTACTCGATAAAATCAGATACTTGTCTTGAATCGCATCCTGCATATTTGAATTTACGGTATCAGAAATATACGTACTTTAACTTTTGTACAAATCAGTCTCTTTGACTTGCATTTGTTCATATAATTTGAAATATTTACAGTATATTTCGCCATTGTTTCATAGCCTAAATCCATGCCCAGTTACCTACAAGGGGATAGAAAGATTAGACCTAGGCCGAGTCCCGTAAACAGCTACATGCCATCCGTCTTGTTGTTTAACATTTATTTTTCATATTACGTCCCTTTATTTATTTTCTTTCGCGTATACAATACAAAAAAATTCAAAAACCTACATTTTCTTCTCGAAAATGTAAGTTTACCTGCATTAGTTTAACACTTGTACTTGGTAGGCCTACAGATCTACAAACACGTGTAATGCTGCTGGCGCACCAACTGAATAGATCACAGCCCACTCGAATCAAGTCTCACTCGCAAGTTTCACGGTAATTGTCACACATTCATCAGGAGCAGACCCTCAGTTTTACTCGCCTCTTATCTACTCGTGCATTGTGAGAGAGATATGCAGGAATTACACGCACAACGAGCTCTGCCTTTGCTGCATCTGAGTGTGACCGCAGCTTAAGTGGGTACGAGACACCATAATGGACTCCAATCCTTGCTGTGTCTCATGCGTTTCTTAATACCTTAAAGCAGACATTCTAAATTTTTTCAACTGAGACCCAGGTTAAATTTTAGACTAAGCTTTGTTACCTGCGACTCAGTTTTAAATTACTATTTGTATTCATTTAATTACTTTACTGTTGCTTACAAATTAAGAACATTTCTGTTACTATAATGTAGCAAACATGTAGGAAATTACGTGCGTGTGCCGAATAATAATATCGAAATAGCGTTAATAATTTAATATATTGTAGGACACAACACTTCCACGAAAGGGAAAAATTAGAAGGGATAAATAATGGAATAGTTGTATAGTTAAAATCTATAGGTATTAATGTAAACCTTGACCCTGCACAAGCTTTGAAAGTTTTCTAAACCGTGGCCGCGTATTTGAAAAGCTTTGTCTTAAGATGTGATCTCGTTGCAGTCGGCTTCGAAGTTTAGTTTTTTATGGCAAATGCTGGAAACCTGTTTCGAACAAGTAGGCTGTATAAAAATGTAGTAACACTTTCAGAGCCTCATTTTCTAAAATTGAATTTTCCCTTTCCTCTTTGATCCAGAAGGAACTCAGCAATTCTCTTTGTTTTGAACATTTTACTGCAGTACGTCGTCGTTTAGGATCGCAGTAAGCTCTCTGAAGACCAGCAGTGCTTGGAACGTCACCAGCTAAATCTTCAACGCCAATATCAAATGGGCTGCACAGCGAGCTACGTTGCATCGCATCTTCCAGGCTATAGCTGTCGAAGTCCAATTTATTTCTTCCAGAACTTTCATAACACTTCGTAGGTCAGGATATTTATCATTTTATTCTTCCATAAACAAGTTTAAAGCCCTGAAAGGAACAACCTTCTTTCTTCCCTCTTTCCTTTTCCACATTTTCAGCTCTCCTTAGAAACTGTCAGCTTCTCTGTTGATCCATTTATTGATTGATCACTGCCTTGCATTGAAATATTCAACTTATTTATTTCGTCAGATATATCTGAAAACTAACTATTTTATTTTCCACTTGAAATACCAGAATCTTAGAGCCAGGGTATGCGTTTTCACATACAAAACCCGTTGAATGAATTTTTCTTCGTGGCGGCTACCTGACCTCAGAATGATAAAGTAAAAGCCTGTAGTCGGAGCCAATATTTGGGCACATCTGGCTAAAAATCCTCTTGTTTTAAGACGTCGCATTTGTCAAATTCACACCGTGTATGATCTCTTTCATCACAGTATTCAATGAGCTATATTCTCCCTGTGGAGAAAGCAATGAAAGCCGAGATCTGCGCTCTTCTGGGATATTACGCGGCGTCGTGTGGTAATTGTTTACCGACGTTTCGGTGCAACGTATCGTTCCCATTTTCAAGGTCTTCTCGGACTCTTGACCCTTGAAGATGGGACCGATACATTGTCCCAGAACGTAGGTAAACAATTACCACACGACGCCTCGTAATATCCCAGAAGAGCGCAGATCTCATCAACATCGCTGCGGAAGCCTGAAATCAAGGCAATGAAAATTATTTATTTGCGGATTAAGTTCCTTCACTTCGGCTCAGATACCTGCGCGTGCTCCAGACTTTGCCAATACACCGCAAGTGCACAAACTGGAACACTGATTCCAGGTTAGACCTTCTTTATTTAAAAAAGTCTACTTTAAAAAACTTTCCTCTTTTCATGCCAGGCAATGGCCGGCATAACTAAAATTATACCTCCGTAGCTGTTATCCTTCGATAACACATATAAGCTATGAACTGTGTATCGCGAATCACACCAGCTATCGAATCACCACACTTCATTACATCACACTACGTACTAAAATAGGCTCATGTAGAAGGCAGTTTCGATTTATTAAACAATAGCTCGGCAAAACACCCTAAACGGCTTGTCAACACATTTGTTTGGATCGCAGCCCACAAGTAAAGAACTCCTGCATTAGAGAAGACAAATTATAATTACAATAACCCGTCGGAATTCATAAATTTATTCGTAAGTGTGTATTTTATTCATTCAGTGTAAATGTGACAGCTCTTAGGGAAATATTTTATAGCCCTACTCTGTGAGGTTCGATCTCGGATTCGAAGCCACGACCGAATTTCCTGAGGTGTAAGGCGAACTAAAAGTTTGGCATAATGCCGGTTTGTCTGCAAATTTAATTAGAATTAAATTGTTTAGAAATCTGGAATAGCGAATAATTCGGAACTGGTGTTTAAAGAGCTTCCTGGTTGTGCGTCGTATCAGCCGTTCACCTTCCTTCAGTATAATTCAAACAAAAAAGCACGCGACGTCTTAAAGTCGTTTAGGCGATTCAGATTGACGCCAGTGCGGCGCCTGGCATGAATTCAGGATGGTGTGGGAGAGTGAGACACATTACATTTCCAAGTTTCGACGTGAAAATGTTTATATATGTATATATATGCACAGTCAACACGCTAAATATACATTAAAGGTGGCCGATCGTAAGGTGACAAAGTTAATTCAACGATTTTGTGTTACTTATTAAATTTATATGGCAGTTGCTTTCAGGCTAAGCGAACTGAAGACTTTCTGATTACTTAATTTAAAGTGTCATGTTTACCTAATTCAGCGATAACGACAATTAGCGTTTGTATTATTTACGACTTATATATTCCCTGATACCAAGGACTCAAGCCACCCTGAGTGTACTGATACATAAATCTTTCCACATCAATTTTCATACACGTTCTCACCGCACAAACCAGGCAAGACATTACAAAATTTTTGTGCACGTGTATAACAACCAGCCGCGGTTACTTAGAAATAGCTGCATGCAGCTCCCAGCTATGTAATAATGATGCAATTTCTTCAGTCCACAGGGTCTAGATGTACTAGCATCACTTTACGCTGTGATCTTTGTTATTTTGCTGGAGTTAATGGGCCGAAGTTATATGTAATGAAGCAAAGCATATTTTTTTCTTATGCTTATTGCCACGCGCAGTAATTAACTGGCTTTAGTTGTGGGAATACACACTCCATTAAACACAGCCCTTGCCAATGTGGAAGGATGAAACGGAATGTAACTGGAATTATGTATAATTTATCTTTGAAGTGAAATCAGTTGTCTGTAAGTTTCATAGCATCGAAGGGAAACTTAATAATAATAATAATAATAATAATAATAATAATAATAATAAAAATTGCGTTGCCTGTTCTTGAGCGATCATCTGTGACAATATTCAGTAAACGTTCGACAGTTCGAAGAGGAAGTGACATGATAAGAGAAACGGATATGTCGTTGTGTAAACAAAGCTCCCGAAAATTATGAGTTATTTACAGTTAGCGATGTTTAATGAGGTGGAATATCGAGAGGAATGTTAATTGCTTGACAGAAACACTTCACGTATTTTGCACGCTAATTGTATCTCTATAGCTGTCACCTACATCTTCTTTTTTAAAAATCTCTGTCCTATTTGATTATCGTAAATGCATGTATAAATTTTAGTGTAAAATGTTAAATATGCTTAATAAATACGGGATGAAGGAGTTTATTGGTGTTTACTCTTCTAGCAAGAGTGGTGGTGACCATATGTTTATTTGGCCGTTAGAGATTTCCTGGTTAAGCTGTTCTTAGTAATTTGAGA
Source organism: Reticulitermes speratus (assembly GCA_021186555.1). NCBI lineage: Eukaryota > Metazoa > Arthropoda > Insecta > Blattodea > Rhinotermitidae > Reticulitermes > Reticulitermes speratus. Next base: position 20,900,939 of record JAJKFL010000009.1, read on the forward strand.
GACATCAGCGACTCGTTCACCAAGAACCCGAGACTTCTAACTTCTCGTCTGTCTCCAGTATTTCCTGCGGTACCTGCGACTCATCCACCAAGAACCCCAGAATTGTAACTTCTCGTCTCTCTCTATGCTTTTCTGGGGCACCTGCGACACATCCTTCAAGAACCCCAGGCCTCCAACTTCTCGTCTTTCTCTAGGAATTCATGCGGTATCTGCGACTCATCCACCAAGAACCCCAGACTTGTAACTTCTCGTCTCTCTCTATGCTTTCCTGGGGCACCTGCGACACATCCTTCAAGAACCCCAGGCCTCCAACTTCTCGTCTGTCTCTAGGATTTCCTGCGGTATCTGCGACTCATCCACCAAGAACCCCAGACTTGTAACTTCTCGTCTCTCTCTATGCTTTCCTGGGGCACCTGCGACACATCCTTCAAGAACCCCAGGCCTCCAACTTCTCGTCTTTCTCTAGGAATTCCTGCGGTATCTGCGACTCATCCAACGAGAACCCCAGACTTGTAACTTCTCGTCTCTCTCTATGCTTTCCTGGGGCACCTGCGACACATCCTTCAAGAACCCCAGGCCTCCAACTTCTCGTCTTTCTCTAGGAATTCCTGCGGTATCTGCGACTCATCCACCAAGAACCCCAGACTTGTAACTTCTCGTCTCTCTCTATGCTTTCCTGGGGCACCTGCGACACATCCATCAAGAACCCCAGGCCTCCAACTTCTCGTCTGTCTCTAGGATTTCCTGCGGTATTTGCGACTCATCCACCAAGAACCCCAGACTTGTTACTTCTCGTCTCTCTCTATGCTTTCCTGGGGCACCTGCTACACATCCATCAAGAACCCCAGGTCTCCAACTTCTCGGCTTCTTTCTGTAGGGTTCACTTCTACACACCACTAATGCTAGGGTCCCTGCCAACGTCATGGGAACGAATCCCGTGCTTGATTGCTGCGGTTGATACAGCAACGTTTCTGCTCACATGGGAAAAAGTTCAGTATCACATAGACACGTACCAGGTTACTCGAAGAGCGCATGCTGAATATACGTATACTTGAAGTGTTTCTGCATTTTTCCATTTTTAAAACTGCTCTGGTACTTTGAATGTAGCAAATCATAACAGTTTTAATCATCCTGGAACACTCTTAGCGTACTAATATGAAGTCCTTTCCTTACATACCAAGAACTAGTCAAGAGAGGAAGAGGGGCTGGAGTCAAGCGGTTACCCACCACGTAGTTGATCCAGATCAATGTTGCGAGTTTAGAGATTCCCACAGCTCTGTTGATGAAGATTCAAGTCTTCTGGGATAAGAAACCCTGTCGATTCATAAGCAGTCAACGAAATTTCGGAGAAGCATGCTTTGCTTGCTCCATGTTTTGGATTTATACAATCAAAGAATAGGGACGGGATAGCGTAATCGGTATGATGACTAGCCACTGGAAGGTTCAGGGTTCGAAATGCGATGGGGACGAAATTTTCCGCACACGTCCAGACCTGCCCTGGGGCCCACTCAGCCTCCTGTACAGTGGGTACCGGTTCTTTCCTGGGGATAAAACGGCCGGGGCGTAGCTTCGACTACCTACCCACATCTACCGACGAAGTTAAAGAAGGAGTAGTGCTGGACCTCTACTTCCCCTCCGTGCGTTCATGGCTTGTTATGAGTTTAACTTCATAGTTTTACCTTTTACAGTCCAAGAATAGTGGAGAGCGCTGATCCGGAAGATAGAGGCGGCCAGGTCTTTCGACACGTGGGTAACTATTTACCAGTCGTCGCAAAGTTATATTGCAGAAGACTTGAATCTTCTGGTAATCGTTATCTCCGAAAATTCAGTGTTTTATACCGTATCGACAAGCATGGTCGATCCAATTACTCGCCGTGAATTTTTTTAACGTCTGTACAAACTACATGCTTTGTTTGCACTGTAGGTGCAAGGAAATGTACCTTCAGAAATCACCTTCCTCGGTAGAATGATTAGAGGAATTCCTCTCTTAGAACAGGGTTTCATCATTTCAGACGTCTCCAATCATTCAGTCTCGGTCACTTCTTTGACCCCAGTTTTGCGTGAAGTGTTATCCTTGAGAGGCTGCAGCTGTTGTTTGTATAGCGTGGGCCTCCATTTTATTGCACGGTGGTACGACCTCAGCGCCTTGGGTTGCAAGCTAGAACACTGCGTTGTAATAACAATCGCAGAACAAGTTTCCCATCTGTTCATTTGTATGTGCGTTGTGATTCCAAACCAGCTATTATCAAATGGCTTGCGGCATTTCGAAATCGGTAAACATTAGAACAGCATGTAGGATATCCGTATAGTGACGTGGGACCTACCGATCCTAAATTTGTATCAGAAGAAAAAAGGTAATTGATCCCCACGTTTATTCCGGGGGGGGGGGGGGGAATAAAGAGCCAGATCTTCATTTTTTAAAGATAATCAGTGTATATAATGTAATGTAATATATCTGTAAAGTAACAACTTGGTACAGTTTTGTGTGACTGCACGAAGACTACTCTTTGTTCCTGAGTCTCTTTTAATATTTAAAGAACATAAATTTAACAAATAATAGAAAAAAAATTTGGTGTAACTCTCCCATAGCAATCAATTCACCAACGTAACAATGAAACATGAAATTTTAAAGTTAATAAATATTCTAGTATTATTATTATTTAACGACTTTTCTTCAACTGAGGGTGATTTCGTAAAGGTCTTGTAAAATGGGCATTTTACAATGAAGTGTCATTGTCTTATGCTAAAATATGAACCTAATAATCACTCCCTTTTGTGCGTTTACGAAAGGTCATTCCAAATATTCACGCTGGAAAAAGATGTTTAATAAGTTTTAATCTAAATAAAGAACAATCTTTCGAAAGGAGAAACTTCGGGAGTGTACGGATTATGCAGGGTACTGTTACCTTCCATCCCCCCCCCCCTCCCATGTCAGTATATGCCAAATCTGGCCTAGGCCGCCTCGTTTTGAGGTTTCTAAATCACAGACACACACACACACACACACACCCAGCAGGACTCTGAACGAGTGATCAGCTCGTCGCAGAGGCCGCTACCTACACACCACACGCAACAAACACAAGAGACGAACATCTATGCCCTCGGGGGGATTCGAACCCTCAGTATCCTCAATTGAGCAGCCGCAGACCTGCGCATTAAACCGCACGGCCAACGGCATTAGCTAGGATTCTGTTAACATAGTGAAATAAATGTGATAGCTCCCAGAACTACACTTCTCTTAGCAGAGTCCCGGGCTCGAACCTACACTGGCCTTGCGGGGTTTATAGTAGATAAGTAGAATTGGGAGAGGTTTTTCCATTCTATACTGTCAGTAAAATTCTACCAAAACTTCACATTTTTATCTCACTCATCTACCTGCCAAGTTATGTAATTTTAGGGGCTTATTGTGCAACTAAATAAAACACTGCTCCCTTTCTCTGAAAGTCACTAAAGAAGCAACTAATACAAAGCTACAATGGGTTTTGAGTGTTGTTAGACAGAGGAGAAAACGGCTGCACAGAGAATTTTTGAAGTAAACTTTAAGAAGTGGCCACTTGCAATTTCCAGAAAAGGATAAGTGCATAATATTAAGGTAGATCTTCCATGAAGAGGATGTTAAGATGGAAGGCGGAGGATACCATTTCAGAATCGTGTCGAGAGGTGGGTGTTTGTGTTAGCGATATCCATATTTAAATCTCTGGTACCAGAAATTTGTACAGTTAATTTCCTTTCACCTGCGGACATTTTCACTGACTTTAATTGCATTAGTCGAAGCAGATATCAAACTGCTAAGTAGGTACTAAACTGTAATGAGACAATCACACAAATTCTGGTCTAATAATTCCAGTTTTTTGGAATATGACTCCATGTTGATGTGTATTAGACGTATCAACATTTCTTAGGAGCTTCCTGATTCCGATTTTAGTGCAGTCCAAAAAGATTAGATTATTTTGAAAAAGGAGGCGACGAGCCTCTCCGAAACTATGCTATCTCTGTACCAGTCCAGACAATTTTATTCTCCGTAGGACTGAAATCTATTTAGTGCTGTTGTGGGAAAACAAATTTCGTAAATTTTATTTTATGCCAGGTATACACACCGTAAATTTCGATACTGTTTTCGGAAATTAAGTTCTGCTTCTCTTAATATTCATCTAATGTCAAACCAGAAGTAATATGATTATGAGTGATGAATTGGTAGCGATATTTAAGAAGCCGCCGTAGCGTATCTTGAGATAATATTCCATTTTTTTTCGGAAGGGGTGTGTCAGACCACATAGAATATGACGATATTCAATTAGTCGATCAGAATTTAAAGTGGGTCCTGCCAAGCATAAAATAAGAAAGATAAAACCTACACAGTGGTGCTTGGACTTAAGCTCTTGCAATTTATGTCACTTGCCTGATTGTTAGTTTTAAATATGTGAGGAACGTTAATTTATTTGTGTCCTTCCACAAGAAGGAGATTTCGAACTTGATCCCTCAGAATTATGATTAGTCGTGTCATCGCTGCAATACCAAAAGCTTGGTCTTTTTGTCACACAGTGCATTCCGTGTGGATCTCACTAAAAACAACTATTATTTCCCTAAACACCATAAACCAGTTGGGTCTGCAGTTTGAGAACTTTTTGTGTTCAGTGTGAGGTAGAAACTTCAAAGGATTAATTTTTCTCTGGAGATTATCCGCCATCGACACAGAATCACAAACAATACCTCGGGCTGTATGTTTGCATGTTAAGTAAAAGTAAAGTAAAGTAAAGTTTTCCCTATAACAAGCCATGAAGGCCCAAAGGGGAAGTAGAGGTATAGCTCTACTCATTCTTGACCCCGGCGCTAGTTGGGGGTGGGTGGTCAGCACCACGCCCCGGCCGCTTTACCCCCGGGAAAGACCCGGTACCCATTGTATAGGAGGCTGGGTAGGCCCCAGGGCCGGTCTGGACGTAAGAGAAAAATCTCGCCCCCACCGGGATTCGATCCGCGGACCGTCCAGCCCGTAGCGATTGCATGTTAAGTAGTCTACCGTAATTAAACAACTCTCTGATAGCTGAAACCGAAGATTCGGCAGAGCTTGTCCAATACTCCGAAATCGGACGCGGGTCTTTGAGCTACACACTTGTCCCATATGACTTCCCGTTCTCCAATAAAATGTAACTTACACCCCTCTAATTTTCTTGCAGCCGTCTTTAGTGAAGTTTATTTACAGATATCGTGGCGTTTCATGTTCCAAATCTCGTGTTTATTAGCCGTTACTTGTCTGGTTCCGTTGAATCTATCAAAGACTCTGACGTGTGTAATATTTCATATATGCTACAATGAAAGTACTTTGAAACAAATTAGTGAAACTAAATTGGAGACATGTTATTTCATGTCGGCTTAACAGTGTTTAGTGTATTGAGACAATCGATAAAGCTATGTGAACTCCATTTAAACTAGGGTTTATATGAAACTGGTACAACCGAAATAAAACGTGACTGGCATTATTTGTTACCTTTAAGTGTAGATTCTTCAACCATATTAAGTGAAATCCTCGCACTTGTTTTTGAGTCAAAAGAAGCGAAAAGACGGACAGAGAAGATCTGTCAGTTCCAATTTTATTATGTGTGCATCGTGCAAAGAATTCTTAAAACGGGCCTGTTAGAATTATTCATGTAGATCAGTCACAACTTTTAGACAATACAGTTACATTGCGTAGCGATGTAGCACATTATTTTCTCTGTGTTAATTTTAATTTGGTGTGTCTCGGTCAAACCTTTCCTTCAAGATCAAAAGAGGTAAGGGATGGTCATTCAATTCCATCTTTTTCATGTGTTGGAGATTTAAAGTTTCCAAATCAATTATAATCACAGGGTATTTTAATTTAAACTTCGATAATCCACTCACGGGAATAGGTGTTTCATATTAGACAGCAAACTGGGGAATCTTTATTAACTTCCAGTTAAGAAACTTCAGTCTTCCCATTTCATATTTATGTAAAAACTAATTATAGTTTTACCTGTCGTTTTATATGAGTTTGGATCTTCGTCATTTATACTTAAACAAAATTGAGGGCGTGTAAAGTCGACTCTCGAGTTTGATTCCCCTTCATTAACGTACGTTGCGATTCGTACCTCACATCTGATTTTGTTCTTTAGAGAAATGTATCGAAATTTTAAAGAATTAAGGCGTATGAGAACAAATTGCGGAGGAAATATTTGAAACAAAGGAACAGAAAATAATAGTAAGATGGAGGCAGTTGTATAAAGAGAACCTTTGTAAATTTTTGACTTCCACAATTATAAGAAGGACAATCATATCAAGGAAAGCAGGACATATTTGGAGGGTTTTATCGTCTATGTCGGATTAAGGCATTTCCGCTATAAGCGCTCACCGTGTCAGTTTCCGGCTGTCCTACACGGTTAGCTGCATTGATAGGGCAATGTGTCGAAGCTTACAGATCACCTTACATCACAGTTAATTGCTTTACTTATAAGATACACGCCCATCTCATTCGGGGACTCGCAACACTAAGTTGTATATCACGAAATGGAACTTTGTGTATGAAACGTGGATTTTCTTGGCTCTGATGCGTGTTGTTTTGTGTGTTCACTTTTCCATCTATACAAAATAAAGCCCAGCCTGCAAAATAGTTAAATCAGGATCTCCGATCCTGTCGTGGACTGACTGAACATACCAGTTAGAAAAATTAGCGGGTCAGCTGGCTGCAAAGAGTGCGCTGTCGTGTTCAGTTGACATTTTTGTATCAATGTACTCTGCTTTGGCCGTGGGTATCACTTTAACATGTAAATAAATAAAATAAATTTGTATTCAATTTGCCACTAATATTAAAACTTGTCTGTGGCCTTGTATACTGACACGACTGAAGGCGTATGAAGTATGCTGACAGCGATTGTTATTAGGACGTGGATTAAATTCAACTGGCTCAAACAAGAAACAATGGCAAGCTCATCTGATCGGGATAACAAAACACTTTCATAAGGTCGGGGAATTTCATGAGCGACTATAAACTCTTCACGAAAGACTCTGCTATATAAAGCTTCCTATCCACTTTATGTAATGTGCTAGATCTATGACGTGTGGCTAAATTGAGCGAGCGAATATTTGATGATAGTGACGCCAGATGTTTCCAGTCTAATAGACGGAATTACGCTTAGTGAAATGCAAAGTGAGGGTCCTTTTTAATCAGATTCTTGTTGATTGGTGAAAGTAATAGTCAGACCTTTACGAAAAACGTAGTAATGAAGATTTTCTGAACAAATGAAGTGATATATGTGATTTTTCTTTAACGCTGTGTTATAATCGACCATCAGTTATTATTATCTATATCACTATTGATACATACAAGATCGACATATATTACCCATCATAAATTTTCTCTCATAAAATATTTAAAATCAGTTTATTCATCACTTTATTCCACAAATTTCTACTTAACAAAATATTTCATTCCAATGTATTTTATTATTACAACTTCTTTTGAGTCAAGAGGTTATTGCTCTTACACGGCGAAGCAGTCATGAAAATGTTAATGTTTGCCTTCACGATAGACTTTATCAAGAAGACGTTTTGTCAAATGGTAGAACACTTACGAAAATTATTAATAAAGAAGTTACTGAACAACAAATTTTAATTGTGATTTTTTATTCCATGAAATATGCTTCATTTTCCCACTTAGAAATATCGGCTAATTTTGCAATAAAGTATTCATAATTTAGCGCTCAGGAATGCAATTGCTTCATCAGTCGTCATGAATGGAGAAGAGTCTGCTCAAAGAGGGTGTGAATTAGCGAGTGAATATTACGTTAGCCCCGTTCCATGACGTCACATTTGCAGTTAGCAAATAAAGACTGTGTTCAGTGCGTAAGATCGAGTTTTGATAAGGTTTGTTTGCCGAATTTCCCACAAAGAAGCTCTGTAATGTTTCAGCAATTAAACCCAATGGCTCTTAATAACGAGTGTGTTCACTGTATGGTAATAATACGTAAAGTTCATTATAACTGACAGATGTTCTGGTAATAGATTAGGGCTGGTTGTTAAAGGAAATATTTACAGATGTGTTGCAGTTTTTATAACATTTGTTTTTCCAGTCTTTCCACTGTCAGGGCTCCTTACACCTAAATAATACAGATGGATTATACGTGTATTTAAGTCTTATTTAGAGGGTCTATATACTCGTGTTTGTTCTTTTATTTTCTGCATTTATGTAATATTTCTTTGTAGCATGCTTCCTTTTTTTCTCTTCTTTATTAAGAGAATTACTGCAGTTGATAATACTGCTATTTTTGTTACGTTAATATTATTATTAAATTATATAGCGCAAGATATTAAGAGGAATTACTGCAGTTGATAATACTGCTATTTTTGTTACGTTAATATTATTATTAAATTATATAGCGCAAGATATTAAGAGAATTACTGCAGTTGATAATACTGCTATTTTTGTTACGTTAATATTATTATTAAATTATATAGCGCAAGATATTTCCACTTTCCTTCCTTAACATGCAAGAAAGAAGCCGGTATTTGTCACTAAATTCGATACGCTGATCACAGCAGTGATAGTTAACAAATGCCGTGTCGTGTTTGAGGTGATTCGTCGGCGACCTCTCACCGCAGAGGCACGGGTCAATATCGGGCCAGTCCATGTAGGATTTTTGGTGGACAAGTGACACTAGGTCAGGTTTTCATCTGAGAACTTCGGGTTTCCACAGTTTGTATCTTTCCACCACTGCTCCACACTCATTTTTCATTCATCTACACTCCACGCATTGTCACAGCATTTGACAGTATCGTTAAACAAGGCACGTCTCTCATTTATTTCTCTAACATTCAACAGTCCACAAAGCGAACAGACATTCTTTATTCTATACTTTATTTGTACGTGAAACGTGGCAGTACATAACAATTAATATGCAATTTCAAAGAGTGAGAGCTTTTAAATTAGGAAAGCGTTTATTTATTAACACAGCTTACATACTTGCATTCGTATATGATACATAACCCTTATTTTCAAATTCTGATAATAGTCACTAAGTAACCCCTATTTCGTATATATGGAATCGACTTTTATTTCTATCAAAAATTGTGACACATTGCACAAATTTACCTCCTATTTCGGAATTAATTATAAAAGTTGATTTCTTTGTGTTACAATAATCTGGTACAAATTGTTGTTAAGTTTCCATTTTCTGAAATGTTACATCACGTTTTTAATATGTATGACAAATCACATCACATATTTTGTGAAATCTAATACACAGGTCACAATAATTCACGAAATAAACATTTTTTCCATAACAATGACATATGTTGCAATGCATCGCTGGACTGCATTTGATACTGTCGTGTAGTTCCTGCAGGGATATTTCTGTTGGCACTGTTTGATTTCAGTGTTGGTGATATGAATAATTGAACTCTTATTAGGGAGCGAAGGTCTTCAGTTTTCTTCTCTACCAAGTTGTTATTTCGCGGTATTGAAATCTTATCTTAACAGAGGCAAAACTTCCCCTGCCTTCTACGACACCTGATGTATTACAAGTGACAAGTTAGGCCGAACAGCCGGCTCCATTTCATTTTGTAAATCTGCGAAACTTGTGGCGCCTTTTACTACACCAACCAAATGCTTTTCCAAAATCGCACATCTACAGGCGGAACTTACTTTATTCCTGGTCTCCTTTTCATAATACAAAATTCTTAATAATGATATGACATATTGTTATTATGACATATAACATTAATTGTAAATACCAGTCATGGCTTCTTTTAATTGAGCTGGAAAACTCATATGAATGGAAGTGCTTGTCGAGACCTTCTGAGGAGTAACACCATCTGTCAGGCAGTGGGAGTAACTACGTCCTTTGTGAGTGAATAACATTCACACGTAATTGATCATAAACTTCTAATTTTTTTCAGGTACAAACTGCGGAACCAGGGGTGCTGCGCAATTGCCCTTGGTGGAGTCCCCACAACTACGACTGGATATACCAAGGGCCGGCACTAGGTGTTCTGGCTATCAACTGTGTCTTCCTCCTCATGATTATGTGGGTCAGTATAGGTTATTTTAATTGGTCATTTGTGTTACGAGTTTGTATGTATATTCATGGCCTGATGCTGGTACAGAATGGATGAAATATACAGCACAGTGTGAGGAATGAAATCAGAATTTTATAATCGAAAGCTCCTCAATATTACCTTTACACGTACATTGTCTGTCTTGTTGGATAGGTTACAGAAAAATATAGCTTCGATTAAGTAGTGTACTGAAAAAACACATTAGTGTTTAAAATAAGATTTAAGCCTTTTAACACCGACTCCAAAGCGTGCAGAGCGAGTGTCCTACACAGCCTCACATTCATAGGGCACCGGCGTTCTCTGTCGGAATTAAGGTGGCCGGGGCTTGACGTTGTCTAATCACCACCATCTAGTGCCGAGGTTAAGAATGAGTGGAGCTATACTTCTAAACCCCTACATTTCTTCAAAGAATGGACAGGGAAATTTCGACCGTCGTGTTCCTAGAAGAGAATGTAAACTCAGAACTTTATGGGGTACTTCCTTTTTTCCAATCAGTGGCTTCTCTGCTAAATGTAATAGCTTTTTCAGTAATATACATCACGGCCACACACTGCCAACGTTTTCTTGGACAGTTTTAATCATTGTGTCCATGATCGAGTAATTTTGAGAGCTGACATGGTCGATTTTGGCTGCAATGTTTCAGGTGACATTATTCTACTGATATGACTCCCTGTGATTATTTTTTGTGGTGCTTTCTGAAGGATTATATTTATAACTATTTTCCTCAAAGTATCGCAGATCTGAAGAATAAAATATTGGCAGTCACCTTGTGGAGAATGTATTTCCTTGTTGTTGTTGTTGTTGTTGTTGTTGTTGTTGTTGTTGTTGTTGTTGTTGTTGTTGTTGTTGTTGTTGTTGTTGCCGCCGCCGCCGCCGCCGCCGCCACCGCTGCCGCTGGTGAGGCAGATGGTGGTGACATCTTTTGTACGTTGTTAAATAATATCAAGTTCCTCTAACCCCCGTACATTTAACAAGACACGAAATATAGCTATTAAAAATATATTACCATGAGACAGCCAAAATCATTAAATATGGAAAGCAGAACATACGCTGGCGTGGTTCAATATTTGTATTTTATTAGCAGAGTTACATCCATAAAGTCACCATCATCTTGCATGAAAACTTGTAGCGCGAGTCTCATAAACCTTAACAGTCCTCCTACTTCATTCAAATCATTGCACTTACTACTCGTACGTATGCAGGCGAAAACTGGCCCCTCCACCACTCGGAATGCGGAAACACACTGATCTACGCGCACACGACTTCGCGCACTCTCCCGACTTGTGATATCAGCCTCTGCTCGGTAACGTTACCTGCGCCTGAAGCTTGAGACTTTGTGGAATTAATACTGCTATACTTAGAAATTTTAGGACAATACATGCAGAAACACAGCTTTACCTGTTGTACTAAATTCGTGAGAAACTTCTTCAGGAAGATTATATGAATAGATTTAGGTTACTTGAGTGCAAGTTGTGGAAGAATGTGATTAGAAGACAAAAGAATACGTAAATGTGATGATACTGAAACCGACAATGTGAAGTGAACTGAAGTTGGATAAGGTGGGCGGGACGTGTGACACATGTACAGGAGATGAGAAATTCATACAGTACTTAAGTGGAAAAACCTAAAGGGAATAGGGCACTTATAATATAATCTGAGATGAGAGAATAACATTAAATTGGATTTAAAAGCAATGGCGTACCGGAATGTAAACTGTATTCAACAGGTCCTGGGTAGTGCCCAGGTCTTGGCTTCTTTGAAGACCGTAATGAACTTGCGACTTTATAGAAGAAGGGGACATTCTTGACGAATGAAGTTCTATAAAGTCTGAAGAAAGGCCGTGCTCTGCTTTATCATTTAGCGTTCTTAAGGTACACCTCTACTGAAAAATTAGACCTTTGTAATATTACATCAATATAAAACCTGCTGAAATTTTTACTGGCAAATCTCTCCGTGTGATTTCAACATATATCCCTTCCACAGAAATACTCTTTTCACATTATAAGACTTCAGGTACGTTACGTAATCACAGGTTCTCTGAATATACACCATACACACTTCAGAATATCTTCAGAAAGAGCTTGATAGGATAAGCACTGCCTAATATACAAAAATAACTTTTTATCGGAAGAGATCGGGAATAAATTACCGACAGACTTAGACGCATTCTCGACTCCTTCATAAAGATCACTGCTACCTCGCGCTCTTATCCCTAGCAATGAAAAGTGATTGCCACATAAGCACTGAAGCAGGACAGTGTTCCAACTCTCGGACCTTTTTATATATGCTTAAGTAGAGAGTTTATTATTAGAAAATCTTACACTAATTTATTTTATCGTCGTCCATGATCGTACCCATGTATAAGCCTGTAACGTTATTTAATTTGGCCTTCTTAATGAACTAATAAATTTTATTTTCCTGTCATGTTTAACGTAACATATAATGTCATCACATCTAAATTTCATCCTTCTACGAGAAGGTGAGTTTGAAACATACAGTGCAAGCAATCAATAAAGTATCATACTTTTTGCAACTCGCTGGGTTACGTTATATCCATACAGACAGTTTCACAAAAGCAACACATTTTAATAAAATAGCGACCTTTATTTCCGCGCACTGCCCATAAACACTAAAACACCTGAGGCAAAACTGCATTTATCAGTAAACTTTTTCCATGAGATCTCTGATCAGTTCAACCAAGTATGACATTTCCGGCCGCTGTATACACAGTAAACACAAAACTAACAACAACACAACCACACATGATAGTTATCTGTCGCATAACATGTACTTACTCTATAAAAGTGCATATCAACAGTGACACTGTAGATTAAAATTGAATAATAAAGTTGCATGACAAATTTTATCGATTATGAAATTTATATTTTTTGCAATTTGCCGTAATAATAATTGAATAGCAGCGACACATACGGACGCTCATTTAACCCTTTGTCACATCATAATTGCATTTTACAATTACAATTATATATGATTAATTTAAAACTTTAAAGATGAGTGCTTTAACCTTATCGGGAGCACGCGGTGGCGCAGTTGGTTCAGGAACTGCGCTACAAGCCGGAACGTGGCTGGTTCGATTCCCTATTAGGTCATTGGCATTTTTCATTGGCATAATCCTTTCAGGTACTATGGCGCTAGGGTCGACTCAGCCTGTAAGAGAAACGAGTACCAGGAATATTTCCTGCGGGGGAAAGGCGACCGGTGCGTAGGGCTGACAACCTTGCACCTTCATGTGCCTATTGTCTATAAATTCTGGTAGCCTCAACCTCCTTGAACGGTCAGGGCCTGTCCAGTCCTGTACAGGGATTGCTGATTAAATTACCTTAATTTTCACAAAAGGTTTTACGTATCCAATAGAACCAATAATAAACCTACACTGACTTTAATCCTGTGAAACTTAGTCATTATTAATTTAGCAAGCTGCAGCCGAATTTGAGGATGTCGCCTAACTATCAAAGCCTTCCGATTGGTTATTAGTGCGCAATATATAAAAAAGGTAAATATTTTGGTGTTTCACCAGGCTGTATTTTTTTCATAAAATAAACGTTTCGATCCCTATACATGGTTTCTTATAGTACCTCTTAACACATCCCCCCTCCTCATTCTTTCTTTCCAAAGGTAAACAATATGAAAAGACCCTGCCCAGACTTCCCATACTAATACTGCATGCCATATTAATTTAAATACTGGAGCCGAGAGCAGTGTCTCGGGAACACTTAATATTTTCTAAGCTTAGTTCTTGAGAATCTAAAAGTTATTTATCAGGCCGAGAATTTCCCAGCCCTTTAGGAAACCCAAAGTCTTCATCCCCACGGTTTGGAAGAGCCAACCTACAATGCGCGCCACTTCAGTCCAGTTTACACCAACACACCCTATTTCCGTGGACGAATTTCAACATTCTCCTGATCTAAACAGCGCAGTTTTTATACTAAGATACGGGCTGGACTATGAGGAGTCGTGTTTGATTCTCTTCTCCAAGACGGTCCAGACTAGGTACCGGGCATTTCCCGGCTTTTATTCAGTGGGTACCGGGGGCTTTCCTCGGTGGTGAAGTAGTCAGGGTGTGAAGCTGACCACGTCCATCTACTACGGACGTTAAGAGTGAGTGGAGATGTACCTCCTGTGCCCCATAAGCGTTTGTGGCCTGCACAGGAAGAACGTTGCCTTACCCTCACCTAAATACACTGTGTCTTCCAAGTTGCCCCACACTTTCAGAATTTCAGGGTTATATTTTCAGTTTATCTTCTGTATATTCTTCGCCTGTCCGTATATCCCGTCCATGTCGTGCTCTCTGACATCATTATCGTAGTTGTATTTTGCGAAATATAAACTCCATGCCCTGTAGAAAGATTTTTTTAACTTTCTTTGCTGCGTATGTTAGTATTATTTGATTATTAAAGAGTAGTGTCTTCGGAAAAGCGTAAAGGAAGCAGCTGGAGTCTGGTACTTTCATGGAGGGACTGAAGAACGGGATTACAGATTTTCACGTCCATAAAAACAGCTTGTAAATTATAGGCTTGCATAGTTGATTATTTTAGTTTTTAGACAAGAGAGGAAGACAGAACATCCGGCCAGAACCGATAATGATAATAATAAAATCAGTGATAAATCGTCTTAAATTTGGGTATGTTTTGCTTCCATTGAGTCCAGACTTGTTGTTTTATGTTTCTCCTCTCCCAATGTGTATTGCATGCCTGCCCATCTCATGGTCCTTGATTTCATTGTCCTGCTGTTAGCTGATAATACTATCTGAGGCTCAACACTGTGTAATTCATTGTCCTGTCTTTAAATTGAAGTGTATTGAATTATAATTTTGTCTTAACATTCATTTTTAAAACCAACTCAATGCACAAATTACAAACGTACCTAAAAGTAAGGTATTTTACCATTCCTACAAGTTTCGGCACTTACGTGCCATCCTCGGTTACTTCATACACCAAATTTAAAACTTGCTTGTTGCAAGTCTTAAATTTGGTGTAGCAAGTTTTAAATTTTGTGTACGAACTAACTGAGAATGGCACAGACGTGCGGAAACATGTAGTAGTATGAAAGATGGTACTTTTATGTATGTCTATAACATGTGCATTGACTTAGTTTTCTAAATGGCTGTCAAGCATAAAGCACGGAATGAATAACTGCAAAATATAATTTTATCTTTTGTTTTGATTGGGTGTAAATCATGATCTGTCACATAAGAGAAGAACATAGATTGAGAGTGTTCGACAATAGGGCGCTGAGGAAGAGATTTGGGCCGAAGTGAGAGGAGATAAAAGGGGGGGGGGCAGGAGAAAATTGCGTAATGAGGAGTTCCATAATTTTTACTCTTAACCAAATATTAGTAAGTTGAACAAATCAAGAATGAAATGGGTGAGTCATGTGGTACGCGTGGAGGAAGAGGAGAGGTGCGTACAGGGGTCCGGTGGGGAAACCTGAGCGAAAGAGACCACGTGGAAGACCTAGGTATAGATGTGAGGATTATATCGGAATGTATCATAAATCGGTTGGGAGGGCACTTACTTGATTTTTCTGCCTCAGAACAGGGACAAACGTTGGGCTTTTTTAAATACTGTAATGAACTTCGGTTTCAGTAAAACGTGGAGAAGGTCTTGACCAACTGAGGACCGCTTAGCTTCTCAAGAAGGTCTCTGGTCCATGGAATTGGTTGGTTAGTTAGTTATTTTGTTAGTCAGTAAGATAGTTGGTTGATTAGTTGGTTGGTTGGTTTGTTAGTTGGTTTATTTGGTTGTTTGGTTAGTTAGTTGATTTAGTTGGTTGGTTGGTTGGTTAGATAGTTTGTTAGTTATTTCGCTTCTGTTACTCTCTCTTAAATATAAATTTTCTCCTCAGCATCCCGTTCTCAAACTACCTCAATACAGTTATTCCAGAACAGTTCTAAAAATTAAAATGAATTTAATTTCTGACACAGCTGCTTACAATCCCTTTTACATCCCATCTGTAATTCCCCAATTTGGACCCCTGCTGTTCCCGTTAATTGATTTGCAGGCTGGAGAGGAGCTCTCTACCTGCACTGGAGTTACTAGCCGCCTGCCACTTCACTCCCTGTGATGTGCCTCTCCTGCTTCCAGTGTATGGTGTACTTATTTTCAGATATGAAGATGCCTTTCTGATTTCGTCACTTTTTGTAATAAAATCCCAGTCTTAACATTAATTAAACAACAAACTACAGCCGCGATAGCTCAGTTGGTTAACGCTTCCTTAAAGCACAGTAGTAAATACATGTACCACTTGGCTTTCAGAAAATTTCAGTTAATCCTGAGAGCAAATATATGGATTTCATGTCTGTCAAAGAGGGGATTATTCCTCCATACATCATAAATAAATGGTTTTTGTAAATGGGAGACAGTTGTTCTTCCTAAATATAAGAACTAAATTTTTAAACATTATTCAGATTATCCTCTTCATTCTAAGGGTTCAATTCAACAACCACGTGTTGGACGGCAGAAGTTGAATTCCCGACACGGAGAGAATTTTCACATTGCTACTGTATTCAAATTGTTTGACGCTAGTCCATCTCGCTATTCAGTGAAAGTTTGGGGAGGGGCGTATTTTATGAGACAGCAGAGCGGCCGGAGCGTGAAGGAGGCCACTCAATAGGCGTGCCGAGGTATAGGATACGTGCAGCTTTACCTCATCAGTGTCTATATGATATGACGTGGTGCTTACGCACAAGGTAAATAATAGTTCAAGTTCATTTGAAGGTTAGGTTTACTCAGCCGACTAAAACACACTTCCCAGTTTTTTTAAATCTGAAAGTTCACTATCCCTTTTTTAGAAAAAACAACCAACTAATGCACATTAATGTGCATTAGTTGGTTGTTTTTTAAAAAATAGAGTGTAAATGCTCGGTGATGATAATATAAAATTTAGTTCACTATCCTGCTCATAACGCCTCGCTAAGTCTTACTAATATACCCATTCTAAACCACGTAAGTGCAGTTCCAAACTTTGTAACGTATTTCTTGAATATTAATTTTGAACATATCATTCCATCTGCAAATATGACAAACGTGTCCTCTGATCGTGAGTTTGACTACCAAAACTTTGTATGCTTTTCTCGTTTCTTCCATATATCTTATATCTCTAAGCTGTATTACACTTTATGATTCCTTTACTCTTAAAATATTAGGCGTCTTTTTGTCGTACGTAGAGAATGAGTCGCTCACACTTCAGAGATTTTCAGGAAAATTACCTTGCCTATCATTATCTTAATCATCAGGTCGATAACACCTGTTAGAACGGTTCCACACCCATGAATTTTACTAATGAAATGTGACTTGTTAGGGCTGACGGCTGTGCTCTGTCCCTTATACACGAAAATTCACCTCGTTCAGTGGCGATTACGTTATTGTTTTCTGTAGAATAGTATGTAACCACCCACTCTCCATCTGACCTGTATTTCCATTACAACTCAATTATGCGTCAAAATTCGCGTGCAGTCTTAGCTCTTAACAGTGGCTACCGGGGAGCAAAATGAGAAACTACAAAATTATTGGAGAGAAGAAGAATCGTAGAGTTACAGTGGTGGGGGATGCAGCGGCGGCGGCGGCGGTGGTGGTGGTGGTGGTGCTGCTGCTGCTGGTAGTAGTAATAGTAGTAGTAGTAGTAATAATAGTAAGAGGTAAAATGAGAGAGTCGACCAATTTAAAGCCTGTATTTTTCAGTCTTTAACAAGCGCGCAGAATGCACTTTGGTATTTGCTGGCCGAGTTCGTGCAACACCAGTTATGTGCCTACCAACATACCTGGAACTGAGAAGCAGAAGGGCGTAAGTCCAATTTTATCATATTTGAGATAATACATCATTTTTCTTAGAATTACAAGCTTTTTCAGATGCAGATGTCTGTCAGCCCAAATACTGTCCCATTACAGCTGGCCCAAGAATTAAACAGCAGTAAGTCACATATTGGTCTAAGAAAAATGATATATTATCTCACGTATAAAATTGGACTTACACCCTTCTTTTTTCTGAGGTCCATATATATACAGGGTATACACAAAAGAATGGTGCGGTTTCAATGGTGAATAAATGGAACCGGCCCCATTATTTTGTGTATACTCTGTATATACATATATATGTGTGTGTGTGTGTATATATATATATACACACACACACAGAAAGAATGTTACGTATTTCGTATTTTTTTGTTTTTGTTTTTAAGTTATTAAAATCATTGAAAACAGCATAAATGTCAAATATGTAGCAATATGCAATGCTGCACCAGTAGGCCTACGGCACGGTACTTTTACTTAAGATACACAACAGCGGTAGCCTGCCTGTTCGGCGCCAGTGTCTGCAAGGTGTGAAGGCGCTGCATTCAGCGTGCACGTGCAGGAAACCCAGAGAACGTGTGCGACACTCAGCACAGGAATGAGTAACTTTTTTGACGAAATGCAGTGGGCGTGGCCGGTTGCAACGGAAACCGAACTAGCATGGCATCCGGCAGGGAAAAGCACGCATCGTAGGACGTACACACACGGCAGCCAAATGGTCTGTGCTCTGCGTGAACCAGTGTTACATGCGCACGGGTTTATGTAAAGAACGACCACTACTCAGTAAATAATAATACATAATTAAGATGCTGCTGATTCAGTAAAGCCCTAACATCCTGGGTGTCAAATAGTATTTCTCCCTTCTTAAATGATCCATAACCGTGCATTGAGCAATTAGATAGGGTAACTAAAAACCAACAAATGCACGTAAGTGTATGAAAGTGTGTTATACACACTGTTTACCTGCTACGTGTTTCAGCCACTCGTGTGGCCATCTTCAGAGAGGTGCATTACAAACAATACATACATCGAAATATTACAGAAGTTAAAGGAACCAAAGCATAGTTCTAAAATATTACATTTTAAAAAACATTTTTTTTAAATATATGTTAAAAATTAAAACACAGATAAAATGTTTGTGATTGATTCGATTTGTAGTGAAAAGTACGTGTGTAGTTCCATTAACTTCCGTAATATTTCGATGTATGTATTCTTTTTAATGCACCTCCCTGAAGATGGCCACATGAGTGGCCGAAACATGTAGGAGGTGTACAGTGTATAATATACTTTTATACACTTACGTGCATTTTTTGGTTTTAATGTCATACCTTAGTATTTTTCTTTTTATAACCTGTTTGCGATTTCTTAGTCGACTGTGTTTGCTGTATGCTTCACGTCTAGAGTCCGTCTTCTCTTCATATCACGCCGTGGCCTTAAGGTCCCTTCTAACATGACACGGCCTCAGTATATACCGACTTCTATCATAATACGAGGTGTGGTAGAAAAGTAATGAGACTGGCAACGCTGTGCACGAACCGACAAGGCTGCTGCCTCCCCCTTCACATGGCAGTTAGGTTAACCCCTGCCGTAGACTCAGTACAAGTTTGAACTTGCTACAGTTGCAACGCGAGTGTTGAGAGCGTCTGAAGTGAAGTTGTGTTTGTGAGGTGCGTTACGAAAATGGACCGGAAAAAGTTTGAGCAACGTTGTGCCATCAAATTTTGTGTGAAGCTTGGCGAATACGCTACTGTGGCTTATGAACAGTTACAAAGGGCTTATGGAGAACATTCCCTATCCAGGGCACAAGTTTTCAGATGGCACAAGTCCTTTTTAGAAGGCCGAGAACAAGCGGAAGACGAACCTCGTGCGGGAAGACCTTCAACCTCAAAAACGGACGACAATGTGGAAAGAGTGAGGTCTCTTGTGAGGTCAGATCGTCGATTGACGTTGAGAATGATCAGCAGTGAGTTAAATTTGAACCGGTTTACCGTCCATCAAATTTTAACACGGAATTTGGGCATGATAAAAGTGTACATCATGTAGCTGTTATCTTTGTGATGTGCCTACTTTTATTGACTTGTCTTGCAGTTTTATTGTCAGGATTATTGACTAAAATTATAGTTCACTTTCATTGTGTGTACTATTTCTATTATTATCCATATTACTTAGTGATGCAGAAGCTGACACGAATCTGTACAAAGTGGCCTTAGAGTTTCTTCTAACTCAGAAGATCGGTAAAGGTAAAGATGTCCCGTTGCACGCCATGAAGGAATATGGGCGAGTAGATGTATAGCTCCACTGATTCTTAACCTCGACACTAGGTGGAGATGAGTGTGGTTACTTCACGACCCGGCCACTTTTTTCCCGGGGAAAGAACCCCCGGTACACAATGGATATTGCTGGTATTATTAACGGTAAGAAGTCAAAAATGTTCACATGCAATTCATGATGTTCACATCAAGCTTTATCAAAATCCATCACTTGTTTCATAAGTTATTACGGAGAGACATAGACGTACTGAAAAAAGGAAATTTAAAATTAAAGTATTCAATATGAATATTAGACACTTATGTCCCACAGCAGACTTAAAAAAAAACAAAAAGTAAAATCTGGATTTGAAGAAACTGCAGTATCATTATTTTATGTGTCCAATTCTAATATTAGATGTCAGGATCATTACATTATAGCTATACGTCAATACCATTTTATTTTAATGATTCTGTAACATTTCCTTGATTGCCAATGTGCCTGTTCTGAAAACCGAATGTAACACGTGAAGATTAAATTTTCAGTAATTAAACTGCGAGACTTTAGTGACAAGAAAACGCCCATTTGCATCTGTCAGCACTATATTGGATCTTAAAGCCTTGATCGTCAAATCAGCTGCTCCGAGCGGTGTTTTTAATCTCGGCTGCTCAGTAACGGATTCGAATCCAGTGCAAGTCACATAACCACCTGCTATTACGAGAGTGTAATGCTACGTATTTGCAGAACTTAAAGCGTTGAAATGAATTTCATGGTATTGTCTGCACCGTGTCGACAATTTGAGTCTCTGTAAGGACAAAGAAGATAATGTCTCCTCGTCCTTAAGCTGTACATTAAAATGCTACAATGAATATCCGAGGTACCACGCATACAAGAGACATTCGTTTCCAATACTGGCCGAGAAATGGTATATCCTAAGAGGACCTTCGTGTTTTTTCGCAGTCCCCGCCTTGTCTATTTAAATGCCTTCTAGTCTTACGTAGATATTATTTCATACTAAAAATTCCTCACATGTTTCGTCACAGAATGCCATCCTCGGGCAAATATCCTTATTACAAAACACTGTAATTGCAATTCATGGTCTATTCTTAATTTAATAAAAGATGCTGAAAAGACACGAGTAGTAAAAATAACAGAAAGAAATAAAATTGTGACTAGAATGCGTTTTAGGGAAGATTCACGAATGAAATATTGTAGTTTAATAATTATCAAATACTTGACATTTTAATCCACAGTATATTGAAGTTCATGGATTTGTAGTGAACAGATGTTACGATGGATTGGGCCTGCATTTTTCATGGGTACTATATGAAATGTGAATGGATAATTGTCGATAAAATTTCTTGGAAACCAATAGCCTTTAAGAAGGAGAAAAATGAAAATACGAATGAAGGTGTCATATGTTAGAAGACTTGAATGTACAGCACACAGTTGTGAAAATCTCACATCTCACACCATACATGCTGCACGTGTATCAAGACTGATTTTATGTCGGAGTTATAAAGTCACTGTGCTGTTGTGGGCTTTCTTATTGGACGCGTTGAGTCTTTGGGTTCTACTGCAAGTGGATTGCTTTGGGTTGCTGAAGGCTGATTTGGTGGTCCTCATTAAGAAACCGCTTTTGAATTGTTATGTTGCAGCGGAGAGCTTTGTTTATCTGTGACGAACTGACTGTAATTGCAGGTTTTGATAACCAAACTGCGAGCCACAAACAACGCGGAGACCCAGCAGTATCGCAAAGCTACCAAAGCGCTGCTGGTCCTTATCCCTCTGTTGGGCATTACTTACATCCTCGTCATCACTGGTCCCGCAGAAGGCGTGTCTGCTGCCATCTATGATTACGTAACAGCAGTACTGCTCTCAACACAGGTAATGCTACTGATTATTCTTCGTTTAAAGGCGCCTTTTTGTGACAACATTCCTTCCAACAAAATGCACAATACTGTTCCCAGACATTTTATATTACAATATCACATTGAACACTGCTACATGTTTCGATCCCTTATGGGATCATCATCAGGGATTCACATTAAAGTAACACTGCACAAAACCGAAATAGCAATCCATGTACACAATAAAAAGATGTAAAAAATGCAACCAGTTAAAATGTAGGATTTTGTTGCGTAATGGATCCTGGTATATTGTGATTTGGAGACTGCCTACGTATGTAAGGAAGGATAAGACCTACCGTCTTATCCTTCCTTCATCGAAGATAATGGAAGCTACAGACATTGTGATTTCAACATTTGACGACATTCGACGCAACAGTTTGATCTATCGTTACTGCTAACATATTGTAAGGAAGCCGCTTCAGAATAAGAGAAAGTTGCCTATTCCTCGACAGTGAAATTGCTGAGTAGTGGTGCAGTTTGAACATCTCTTTTCGTTTGCTAAATATAAATAGATACTTGCGTGACAGAAAAAAGACAGAAATATGCCACGCTTCTCATAAGTAACTCTCGCATTTGTTGTGGCTATGACATCGTACATTAATGAAATCATTATGAAACTTCAAGGAAAACTAAATTGCTATGTGACATGTTTAGCGAAGTGAATGCCTTTGAAGCCAATTTGAGCCTAATGCACACATGTCAAGAAATAAATTCCTGAGCCACTCTCTTTCTTGCAAAACGTTCTTTGAATTTTTCACTTCACCAGGTGATTGGCATAAGCTGAAGGAAAATTTAATTGGCAACAATTAGCAGCCCCAAAACGAATTTTTAGCTGGGTTCGAAGATTGTTAGGAAAGAACAAATGAAATGCAAACGTTTCAAGATCAATTTCCTATGGCATTGATCGGGATCCAGTACAGACGCCAATGGAGGTAATTGACTAACAAAATGGCTGTAATCTGAAATATGCCTTCACGGAGGAAACGTTTAGCAATTTTGATGGCATTAAAATTGAAACTTGCAACATCATTGCATCTGTCCCGAAGAAAATAGTACCGAAAGTTGACAACACCAGATATGCAAAGAAGTGTTTTCGGCCATGAACTTCCGAAAAGTTAAATTGTGTTTGGCTTAATGAAGAACACTTGCCTAATGCGTTAGGCATATATTTTATAATTTTCCAAATAGAAATTCACTTTGTCAAGATCCCTCTTCGCTGAAATGTAAGAAAGTTTTTCTGTAATATTAAGTTAAAATAAAATTTTTCACGTGTTTGAAGCATACATAAGAGCGTGTGCTGTTACGTCATAGTATTATTTCATTCCCAGTAATCTCCATTTTATCTCTTTATCAATATATCCCAAACAAGCGGCCAGCGTTGTGAAAGGGGAAGTCGGATGCAGCCTGTAAGTACCAAAAGTTTGGCAACCCCTGCTCTCAGTTGTGCAGTTCTGTGATTTTACTTGTAGCAGTGTTGTAAAAATTTTCTTCTCTTATTTCTATTTAAAGTTCTTTTCACTAAAAAGTGATTGGTGCAGTGCGCGAAGTATTTGTGTAGCTGGTCTATGTGGTGTTGTATTGGGACTGATATTTCATACTAATATGTTAATTATAAGCAATGTTTTTATTTTCAGCATAGCTTGCTTTTAGAAAAAATTGAGGATGAAAGGCACCGTAGCTAGTATCTGTTTTCTTCATTTCATTAACAGGGTTTCACGATAGCGCTGTTCTACTGTTTCCTGAACACGGAAGTGCAGAATACCGTACGCCACCACTTTGAGCGCTGGAAGACGGCCCGCAGTTTAGGCGGGAATCGACGTTACACATACAGCAGCAAGGATTGGTCACCACGCTCCAGGACGGAGAGTATTCGGTAAGTTTTCGGCGCCTTCACAACATTTAGCATTTCATCACTCAGAGCACTATAATTACATCCACCTTTATAATTTCGAAATTCGTAGTGTCCAGTATAATACTAAGCAAGTTAAAGCCAACTGAGTAGGAGGATTATAGTAAAAAACTTATTGTCTGTTATGGTAAGTCTTCAGAATTTACAGTGATTTGTTGAGACGTGTATTCTCATTCTCGTGTGATAAGAACATATCATGGTAAGTTCATAAGTCTATCGGAAAAACAACGTTTAATTGAGAAAGAGTCGTAACATTTTCGGAACACTGCTGGTGTTGCTCACCACAGCACAAGAGGCAGATTGTCTGTTCAGGTGTACTTAAGGAAAAATATATTTTATTCACTGTTATATTGCATAATGTTATACGTTATGTTGACACTTTACATGTAAAAGTGAAATAATCAGTGTCCTCTTTATGAAACGGCCTGGGTACAAATATGTGCTTATTGCTTTATAGATGGTGGTCTATAGCCTTAGAAAGATGTGTTCCAAGTGTCTTGTGAAATGCGAATCATAACGTTACTCCTGCTTCTAGGTGCACTCTTACTAAATCATCACACATTTCTAACGATATCATTGTTTCTGACACGTCACATAATTCTCCTTCCCTCTAAATCTGGTTGCTCCTTTAATTATATACAGGATCACTTAAGGACTTCACATACACAAATCCCTTTTAAACTGACAAGTATAGAACTCCTGTACAAAACCTTCCGTGGGCATTAGTGTAGAATTTCGCACGGCTCGGTGTAAGATATTCAGGTATCTAACAGTACTTCAGAAAGAAAATATGAGTCACATGATTGTCTTCCAGGTGTCCATACTGGATGCGTAGAAAATGTATTTCATTTAGAATTGTAAGCATCTCCATGGTTGAAAATGACAGTTTTCGTAACAGAAGAGTACAATACGTGATTATTGAAATAAATGTTCGCGGAATTCGTATTGATTGCACAGATATTTAAATGTGTACTGGTGTCATTTAAATACATACCTCTTGTCTCTTCAGCGCTCTTTGCAACACTAATATTTCTCTTCTTGTTTTACGGCAACACTTCTAATATTGTCATGAATGCCGGAAACTCGGATTAGAATTGAGTCGTGCTGAAGTGTGTAAGAACTTTGATAATAGACTGAAAGTAGTTACTGACAAAATATTCCAACATTCATAGCTCAGGAAGCGAAGCACATGTATATAATTAAAGTATAATTTTTTTCAATTTGAGATGTCCTTAGCTGTAACAACCACACGGAAATACAGCAACCAATAAAACTTACTGTCACTACACACAATGTACACTGAACTTGTTAATAAGTTTTAACTGCACAGTTAATCTTGTGTTTATGGAGGTAAGACGGCCAGCAACTAATCGAATATTGGACTGTGTAAAACTCCCGACAATATGTGTAGAAACTGAAACTTCATTGGTCTCTTCGAAAGAGCCCATCAATTAATTTTTTCCTGTGTCCGTTAGGTCCTGACCACACTCTTACATCCTGTTTAAGATCCACTTTAATATTATCGTCCAACATTTAACTAGTTTCTGTGTCTAAAATGTATAAATTTTTTATAATATTTTCCAAACAAGATACAGATTCTGTCCATCTCATCCCATTTCACACATCAGTAATATCTGGCGAATCCCGCTTGAATAATATTCCGTTAAACACGGGTCTGTAGCTTTTAATGTATTCTTCAGTCTTTATTACATTTTTAGAAAAAAGGTACTGTCATATGTCAACTTGTTTTCAAATTAGTACCGTCTTTGTATGGGTAAAATATAAAAATTCAGCTTTTCTCTCGTAAAATTATTTTGCAGCAGATTATACATTTCTTGTCTTGCCTCTAATGTGATATTAATTAGTGATTTGAAAATAGAAAATAGTTAGATTTTCAAATTTATACTGATCGTAACGAATCTTCTTATTGCCTTCAGTATTGCGTTTGGAGAGATAGCTTTTGTAACGTACGTGTCAGTCGTTCATTGTACGTAACAAATTATAAAATTTACGCTTACTTACCATAAAGCGTTGGAGTTCCAAATTGTTTCTGGGTTTTCTGTCTCCTAGCCACAGCGTTACAATTGATGCGCAGTTTTCGGCAAGCCCGAATGTAGCGCTGATGCTGAGATACGGAGAAAACGCAACCTGAATGGATCGCCATATTTGCATTTTTGGCACACGGAATTTAGAAGATAAGAATCCTAATTTCGTATTCCTAAATTTCTTACGGATTCGAAATGTGATAGGAGCCGCGCATGCTGAGAGTAGGGATGCGAATGCATCTACAGAGCAAGAGTGCGAAAACTCATGCTCCCAGAAATAGGTATCTCCTTACGTAAAGTGATATTTTCAATGGTCTGTCTCAATGAAAATTGAAATGACTCGACAAATGTTAGTTACATTCTCCAATATCACGTTCCTTTCAAATCCGATCAGCAGTGCTATAACTGTGATAATAGACATGTTTTGGGTGCCGCGCGTGAATGCGATTGCATCTACAAAACACTGTTGAATGGCGCAGGTTATTTTTTATGCATTCAACGAAAACTTTTTCGATAATTTTGAGTAAATTCTTGTTTCTGTAGTAGGGTCAGTTAAAAAGGCCTACCCCTAACCTTGAAGTTAAAATCCAGTAAATTTCTGATCGCATCCCGGGACCTTCACTCTGACCACCTATGAATTCATTATAACAATGTAAAATTCATATTTTATGTTTCTTGAAATGTCCGAAGTTGCGTTGTGTTCACACTGTGATTTACATAGTAATAACAATTTTAATAAGCTGCGAAGTACAAATCTTACCCTGAATATGTAATTTAAATTGAAACGTTCCGCACTTATTTCTGATAAAGTGTGAACTACGGAAAACTACGTGTTGTATCATATTTAATTTGATTTTCTAGATTACAGTACTTCGTAATTTACGTATTTAAGTGTGTGTAGAATCATTTTTCTTCACTAAGTATCCTGTAGCTCTTTATCTTATAATTCGCACATAATTTCAGTTGATTTCAAGCTACGCAAATAAATATATCATTAAAATATTGCTTTTAACTTTTCTTATTTGCGTGATTCTTAACCACCACAACTCTATTTTAAATAACCTTACTTGGATACCCAATATTCACAGTTTCTTTACATGTCGTCGTAATTAATATGTAGATTTACTATAACTGAAAACTGATACGTTCTCTTTACTCTTTTTTCACCGTACATTGTGGTATTAATAAACACTTATTAACCAACAGTTGCACTATAAAGTAGATTGTCACTTAAAATCACTTGAAATACCCTTCATATGTTTCGGTCGACGAGCGACCATCACCAGGGGCTTCAATATATGTACAAACGTCACTACGCACTTTCACTTTTCATTGCTGGTTCGTTGATGTACACTGGGGGGTTCCTTATACGCGCTGTATTTATGTAGGGGGTGGCGTTAGTTTTTCGGTGATGATCGTTGTATGTTGAGCTGCTTCGCTGTGCGAATACATTATGGTGTTGGTTTTCTGGTTGTATCCATTGTTCTGCGTTGACGGTGGTATGATGCGAAGATGTCACATCGGTTGGTTGATGGTTTTTTGGCGTTGTTTAGCTGATGCCGGTAGTTTATCTGTTGCGTGATAATTGTAATGTGGGATGGTGTCGGTTAGGAAGTGGGATATTCGATTTTATGTGGGTGTTTAACTGTAGTTGTATGTTATTTCATGCATAAAGTGTGAATAACACACAACTACAGTTAAACACCTACATAAAAACGACTATCCCACTTCATAACCGACACGATTCCACATTACAATTACCACGAAACAGATAAACTACCGGCATCAGCTAAACAACGCCAAACAACCATCAACCAACCGACGTGACATCTTCCCATCATACCACCGTCAACGCAGAACAATGAATACAACCAGAAAACCAACACCATAACGTATTCCCACAGCGAAGGAGCTCAACATACAACGATCATCACCAAAAAACTAACGCCACCCCCTACATAAATACAACGCGTATAAGGAACCCCCCAGTGTACATCAACGAACCAGCAATGAAAAGTGAAAGTGCGTAGTGACGTTTGTACATATATTGAAGCCCCTGATGATGGTCGCTCGACGACCGAAACATATGTAGGGTGTTTCAAGTGATTTTAAGTGTCAATCTACTTTAAAGTGCAACTCTTGGTTAATAAGTGTTTATTGATACGTTCTCATTTTAAGTCCCATATTTCTTGAATAAAAGTTTGTCATTTTTCAGATAAACTTTGTTTTGTCTTATTTCCTAAGCAGAGTAATTTCTTGCAATTAGCCTCAGCAATAGTGAGTTTGTATTTTCCCAAATTATTTGAAATAGTAAGAATATTTTTACATCTGCACTCATTGTATAATAGGTGGTGAAGTGCTAATGGAAGATCATTCATAATAGCTCTAAAATGCATTGATTTTCAAAAGTTAATTTTTTTTTTAAATTATAGGAGCTTTATTTTCAATTTTTCCAACAAGTATAAACAAAAGATCTACATTTTTTCAAGCCGTGCCATTTACCAGCTTCTGGAGCCTCTACTGGGGGACCGGAGCCTCCCCTGGCATTTAATATAACAATGACAACTGATAAGTATGAAGAGTAGTGAAAATTAACAAAATAGCATAAAAAAACACTACCTGACAAATGTTAAATTCTTTTGCTTTTAACATTTTATTTTTTGGATGCATACTTACGCCACGTCTTGTATTGACACGAAGTGTTGAAGCAGTGTGACGTCACGTTTAGAAGGATTCGAGAGTGAATGACGGTACACTCGTTACTACATCTAACACAGCAAAGTTGCTGTTTTCTGCTCGTAAACACACTGTGGGAAAGTTTTTAACAAACTGACAAATGTTATTACAAATGTTAATGTTTTAAAAGGGGCTTTTATGCATTTTGTCTGTTAACTATGTTTCTTATAATTTTATGTAAACACTTGAGAACTATTACACTACCAAATTTTGATTTTTTGTGTGTGGTTTTCTTTCTGTGCTCATAGAGTCCTAGAATTAACAGTCAATTTGTTTTAAACCTGTAATGCAGTCTCTAATGCCGCAAACCATATTACTTGGACTTGACAACCTCAACTCTAGTGCTTTTCATACCCGTAATTGTGTATTGTATGTGTAAATGAATTTCTTATTAGAAAGCTTGAACTTAGATGTCTGATCTAGTTCACCAGCCATATATTTTCCGGCAGATACAAGTATTGTACATATTTTCTTTCGACTGGTATGATCTGTGTCATGCGGTGCTTCCTAATTGTTATGCAGCTTCGCTTGGCGTTAGTTGGTTTGCATTCATGGATTGAGATTAATAACTTTGCAAATGCTGAATAATTAAATGTGTGTCACTTATTTGTGCTGCATGATTACACTTACAGTTGTGAGAAATATTTTGTCGGTGTGCTGTAATATGGATACTTTGTGACATCGTTTCCTGGCCTACATTATAGAGTTTTTTATTTTATTTTAAATATCTTATTCTTTGCCGCATTTCCAAAGGATGCATTTCCTATCTTTGTCTTGTAATTTTGCCTATCATTGTTTGCGCGACATAAACATGTGCTTAGTGTCCTCAACGTTCGCTTCCGGACCAATCTTCTTACTACCGACTAATAAATATTTTATGATTTTATCTACAGTGTATATGTTTGCGCCCAATAACTTAAAATCATCAGCGTAGACCAGAGGCTGGTGTGCTTCATTCAATATGAATTCCTCCTGGTTACCTTAAATTTTCCTAATAGCCATTCTAAAGGAAATTTAAAATCATTGGTGACAAAGCATCTCCTTGTTTCAGGATGTCTTTAAAAAATGTTATCAGACAAACGTTTGCTTATCGCTAATTTCTTTCTGTGGAGAAGGGCCCCGCAGCAAATGCAAGACTTATTGTGCAACCCTACGTTGAAGATGAGGAGAAAGATGACTTTTTCATTTTTCCAAGTAATGGAGCACCGGTGGAACGAAATTTACAGGGGAAAACCGAAGTACTCGGGGAAAAACCTGTCCCAGTGCCACTTTGTCCACATGAATTGACCCGGGATCGAACCCGGGCCTCCGCGGTGAGAGGCCGACGACTAACAGCCTGAGCCATGACAAGGCCCTTAAAAACAGTTTTATAAATGCATTGTTAATTTTTAATCTTCTTAATAGTAAGTCTTGAAGGAAAAACAGAACCATCCAAATCTGAGAACACCCCGTCGACCTGATCTAGAAATATACATTACCACAAACACGTCAGCTGTAGCATAGGAGTACGTGAATTTAAAATTGTGCGTTACGTGTTGAGTTTTTGAAAGATACGTTAAAGGAAACAGAGGAAAAGAACAAATATTATTTAACTGTTCGTTCCCGGAAAAATAAATTATTTACTTTTCAGTGCAAGCCCGAGTTGCTTTACCAGAAACTCATTCAGAAAAGGGTATGTCAGACAGAAAGTTTAAAGAATAAAGATAAGCCTAATTAGTCTCGTGCGCACAGAAAGAGAATGAAAGGCAAACATAAAATGTAAAGTTACTCCTGTGCTTAATTAAATACCACGCCATGAAGAGATATGTGTGAGTTTATGTATAGCTCCATGCAGTGCATAAATTCCGTAAATAATTATTCGATGGTGAATGTCAGTTTCATAAATGACGCATGCAATTAGTCGGTTTAAATTGCCCATTAATATTAGTCACTCAGAATTCCTGTGATCAGTGTATAAGTACAGTGTCTACTGCCCAATCGGAAAAGCTTTTTCTGTGCAAAGGATCGTTAACAGTGGCCTTGTTTAAAGCAGTCGTACTCCAAGCCAAAGTCTTCAATTGAGTGCCATGTCTGTTAGGGGGAAATAACTCTGGTCCATTTTGCATTTACTAAATCTATTTAATGCTGAATGTTACAGATTTCATTCAAAATCATTTTATTAACCTAACTGCTTCTATGGGGTTACTAAAATCAATGAGAGTCATGATAAAAAAAACCTTTCTGTTAACTGAATCTTAGGCTTTCTTGAAGTCTATACTCGTAGATAGCTGATGCAATGCTTTCTTCTCTTCTCATTCTTTCTCGAGTATTTGACAAATGCGGATTATACGCTAAGTGAAATATGACCTGTTACATCGAAGTCCAAACTGATGTTCCCAAATAATTTCTCTGACATATGGAATTAAACTGGGCAGAAGGATGTTAGACAAAGTTTTGTTTGTATGTATCTGATAACAGTGATGTGTGTCAATGATTACTGCAGTCTGTTTTGTCAATCTTCTATTAAATACCTACAAATATTTACTCCTTCCAATGCTAAGGTAATTCTTGATAATCCAAATGGAATTAGTAACGCACAGTTCTCACTCCTGCTTGAATTGATTCTGCTAAAATTTGATCAGTACTTGTTGATTTTATATTTGTTTCGAAAATACACCAAACGACTGAACAGTAAAACGTGCCGCTCGAGGTGTAGCTAAGTGTTCAGTCACTGCTCCCAACATATCCTGTACACAAAACAGTGCACGTGTGCAGACCTATTACGTTTTGCTACAGCCTGGAATTAAACAACGTCGACCCACAATTCTATTTGTGTTTGTGGTAAATATGTATTCGGGGTGTGTGTTATTTTCTATTTATTTCAACATGTTTATTTAGATTCGTAGAGAAATACGAGTACATATAATAAATCCAATACTAGCGATATATCTGGGATTCTGGGAGCAAGCTAAGAGTTTGGGCCCCGTGTATTATGATTGACACACTTGTACTTCTTCGTGTCTTGCGTCATTCGCTGCAAATTAATAATACTTATTAATATTTCTAAAGTATATTTCCAGCATAACCAAAAGACGAGCTTATGTAAAGTGGCCATTCAATGACAGAAGTATCAATACTGACTTAAAATTTGGAGCCGAAACGGTGTAACAAATCTAAGCCTGGTAGATCATGAGTACTGTATGTTGGGTACAGAGTGTCAATGTAAAGAATAATAACACAAAGGATGTAAAGGACTGGGGCTAAAACACATAGCCTTTGAGAACTAAATGTCTTCTGGACTTTGTCCATCGTTCGAATAAAATATATAAAAATATAAAATACGACGTTTCGAAAGATGGTTCTTCTTCCATCTTCAGGTGAAGGGAGGGGGAGACACCTACTCGTATGGGTCCCTTAGACCGAGCTAATCTCAATCACTAGCTCGGTATAAGGGACCCACCTGAGTAGGTGTCTCCCCCTTCCTTCACCTGAAAACGGAAGAAGAACCATCTTCCGAAACGTCGTGATTTTATATTTTTATATATTTTCTTTGGACGATGGACAAAGTCCAAAAGATAATTAGTTCTCAATGTTATATACCATCGACAGAACCTTTCAGAATTTACATATCCTTTGCTTTCTTCTTGGAACTGGACATACACACTCTGCTTTTTCAGCCTTCATCATTGTATGAAGGTCAGTAGTTAAGTGTCATGCCCTGATCGGAAAGAGGTCTTGCTGCCTATTACGTAGATAGGAGGCTTGTTTGGGCCCCCGAGCCGGTCTGGAGCCTGTAGTGAAGAAAAGACTCCGCCCTTCCTAAGGATCGAACCTTGACTTGTCGGTCTTATAACCTGTATGAGATCCGTGTCTGCCGCGCGATTCGTGGATCTCATGTTGAATGTGTATGGGCTTTATAGGAAACTGTCAGAAATTCTCTACTTTATGTCCCATTAATAATGAACATCAATTTTAATTTCTGTGAATCGTTAAAATGTTTTCTTCTTTGGAATTTCTCTC
This sequence comes from Reticulitermes speratus, assembly GCA_021186555.1. NCBI lineage: Eukaryota > Metazoa > Arthropoda > Insecta > Blattodea > Rhinotermitidae > Reticulitermes > Reticulitermes speratus. Next base: position 20,933,658 of record JAJKFL010000009.1, read on the forward strand.
TATATGAAGCAGTTCATTAGTGACTTTATGTAAGTTCGGCTTTTAATGCCTCACTATAGCTAAATATCACAAGACCAGAATGATATTTCTCATGCGTCCTTTATAATGAAATGAATGATTCAAATGACTGTTTATGGTACACATTAAATAATAAATTTTTCTCCGTAAAGTAAATTTTGTAATCTGTTAATACGGCATAAATTCAGTCGAAATTACGAGACAACCTTTAACAAAAGCAGACAGAGCCAAAATTTAAAAAATGAAAGTCTGTCCAACCGTAAAATGCTGATAGTACGTCACACACGGACAGAACTGACACGACATCCATATGAGGTCTTTCTTCCTTACTTTGTAAGGGAAGTCTATAAATCGCAAGGTCCTATTTGCAAATACGGCTATACGCTGTCTACTCTATAGTGATTTATATTTTTTCCACTCTCTGAATTTATTTATTTATATACTAGGTGCGCCCAGAAAGTAATGCAACGCATTTTTTTTCTCGGCCCAATTTTGTTGGATAAAAATGATATTTTGCGTGCTGTATCTTTAAAGTGTCCCGCGTTTATGCACATAGGTGCAATGTTTCCCGCTGGATAGCAGCGCAGTAGTGAGCTTTCAAAATGGAGTCTGCAAGTGACGTGCGTTCTAAACAGAGAGCAGTAATTGAGTTTCTTTTGGCAGAAAACGAAACGAGTGAATCAATTCACAGGCGCTTAAGAAAGGTCTATGGAGACATGGCAGTGGATAAAAGCACCGTCAGCCGTTGGGCGAAGCGATTGGCGTTATCAGAACAAGGACGGGGCACTCTGTCTGATCTCCCGCGCTCGGGCCGCCCATCAATAGCTGTGACGCCTGCAACAGTGCAACGAGCCGACAGTCTTATTCGAGACGATCGGAGAATCACAACCAGGGAACTCGCCGCTGTACTCGGTATTGGTAAGGGAAGCGTCGACAAAATCATTCACCAGTTAGGATATTCAAAGGTCTGTGCCCGATGGGTCCCTCAAAACCTAACCGAAGAGCACAAGCAACGTTACGAGGTTGAGGGTGACGATTTCTTGTCCAACATTGTCACGGGTGATGAGACATGGATTCATCACTTCGAGCCCGAGACGAAAAGGCAATCCATGGAGTGGCATCACACGACCTCTCCTCGGAAGAAAAAGTTTAAAGCAGTTCCCTCAGCCGGCAAGATCATGGCGACAGACTTTTGGTACCGCGAAGGCATACATGCTCTCGCATCTCGGTGGCGTAAGGCCAAAGATTTAGAAGGAGACTATGTCGAAAAATAGGGTCAGGTAGCCAAAGATTCATGTAATGATGTGACATATTTGAAGTTTTGATAAAATCAATTGTGAATGAGAAAAAAAATGTGTTGCATTACTTTCTGGGCGTACCTAGTATTTCCTCTCATAATATAGACAGTTTTCATTGATATGGGTTTAAATACTTAATTACCTTTTGGAAGCCCACAATACTAGCTTATAATGATGACTCTTTACCAGCCTCATTGTAGTGTAGAGATGTTGTAAGATGATAAATTATTTTCGTTGCAATGTTTAAGGTCCCATGCATAAGTTGCAGAGATAATTAATAATGTAAGGTACTACCTAATCTTTCCTAACGTTCCACAAACGGAAGATTACCCATCCCTTAGTTCATTTCCCTCAGGAAGACGGAAAGCGAAGACGAGTGATTTGAGACATATACCTAAGTGTGTGCTATGAGAGTTGCTAGTAGTTACAGGCGTAAGCACAAAGCTAATACTTAGTATAAGTACCAAATGAAAAAAAGTATTAAGATAAATTTAATTCGCCTTAAAAGTGAAAACAGAATCGGAAAACGTGACATATATGTAAAAACTAAGAACCTGTTCTTATTTACGTACATGTGTTTGGTTTTCTTGTCTTTGAACAGTGATACACGTGGTGATAGTATGTGTCTTCTCCTGACAGGATGAAGCACAAAATGAAAACTGTCGGTGATAGAACTTTTGTGATGGAAAGGATAAAAATCATTGAACTCTTTGAAGGCTGACATTCATCTAAATCTATGAAAATTAATTCGTACCTCACAGAAAACATAACCTGTGTTCGTTATAAAACGAATAATTTACTATGCTTTTTGTCAGTTCTAGCTGTTTATTGCGAGACTTACACGAAACGCATAAATAGAGTGTGCTTGAACAAAATGCAGAGTTTCTTGATGTTATAGACTTTGGCACACGTAGTTACCGCGGTGCTTTACAGAGTTGAGTATTTTGTTATCCTTATGAGATAGAGGAGTCTTTAGAGATTAGAAGAAAGTTTAAATGAGGGCTTATAAATGCATTGTGTAACGTGCGTTTCAGCGTCCACCGACCGTCCGATCGATGTCTGAAATAACTGAAGAATTCAGCACTAATGGATTTTGCACCTGACGTGAAAATTAATAACGAGAGGAGGCGGCGAAAATATAAGTTCAGGCACAACCGAAAAATATTCTTCTGAGTTAGGAATTATGTAGGCCGCTGGACCAAATACATTTAAGATCAGGACTTTATACAGAACAGAAGATTAAATGCATGGATCATAATCCTTCCTTAGATGCTGAGAGTTCCTTAGATATTCGAGTAATTCCCCGCATTTCATGAAACCGGAAAGTTCATTGCCATTATACATTCGAGCCTGCCACTTATCCCTATCCTGAGCCACATGAATCGAGCCCGCGCCACCCGTGCTACTTCTTAAATATACATTTTAATATTGTCGTCCTATCTAAGCCTATATCCTCCAAGTGTCCTTCTTCATTCAGGTTTCCCCACCAAAGAACTGTATACATTTCTCTTCTATCCCATCCATGCCAAATACCTCGCCCATATCTTTCTCCTTGATGCGATCTGTTAATAACATTTGGTGAAGCGTACCAATCACGAAACTTTTCATTAGGCAATTTTCTCCAACCTCTTGTTACTTCTTCCCGCTCAGGCTCAAATGTCTCCCTCGGCCAGCAGAGAAAACTAATTACTTTGCAATTGTTTTGTCAGAAGTTGTAGTAAATTTGACGCCTTGGTTTAATGTAAATCAGTCCCACTTCTACTACTCATTGCCAAGGTTTTTAAAATTAACGCTGTTATGGCTAATGATAAAGGCCCTTGTGTTTGAAGCAGACTTTTGCCAGAACGAAAGCGGGCATCAGTCTGTGTGTAGCTACATAGAAAATGCCCTGAAGTTGGATTCGTCACACTTTACTGCATTTAATCCCTGTTTAAAGGCAGGAGTTTGTTTATTCGAAAGGCTATAAGACATTTTACTTCATATTTTGCTTATGAGACATGTTATTAGGTTTTTTTTCGCACATCTCCGCACCACTACCCTAGACTCTTAATAATTTAATGTTATTTTCAGCCTCCATTTCCCTGCTGTGAAGCGTAGGCTTTTAGTATCGTGTGTCTGTGCGTGTCCTCTCCTTAATAACTTTTGAAATTGATCATAGTCTATGTTTAATTCTTTACTATTAGGGCTACGTTACGAATTCCTGAGGTGGGATCCATACTAATGTTACTCAACTTAAAGTACTAAAATTCTGAATGGTAATAATATTAATTCAAGAATTATATAAACTTAAAATACTTCAAAAGTAAGTTTATGTTTTAATATGTAGAACTTCAGTAAGAAGGGAGTGTGAAATTTGCATTTAAAATTCGGTGTGATGATGAGAACTAATGAAGTATTGTGGGCGCAAATGTAAAATTTTATATGGAAAAGAGCAGTAAACAAAGCCATCTACTAATTTTATGGAGCTTTTATGTTGTGTGTTAAAGATTCCAAAGTATTCTATTGCTAAAAATGTTGAGGCAATTTCTGACTAGAGTTTTATAGTAAAAATATGTGGTAGTGGGACTGTGCACAAACATGTGATGCCTATGTTTACAGTCTTGTCACCTGTTAGCGTTGTAATTAAGTTTATATATAAGATTATGAAAACTTTCAATCACATTCAAAGCCCTATAATTTTCTCAGGTGGTAAAATGTTATCAAATTGCCTCTTAAACTCCAGTTGTTACTAATTGTTTTATCGATTTCATAGACAATAAAGAACATCAAATATATGTTCTTTCTTAAAGACTCGAATTCGTTTCTAGATGATATATTTTGAAGCTATGTAATCGTCGAATTTTTAGTTGGGCTCCGTGACCGAACTTCAGTCCGAAGAAATTTACCTATCCAATTTTTTTTATATTTGCGTCAGCCACTTAAGGCAAATATAATAAAATCGGCCGTGGTCTCCAACTTCAAGGATAAAAAGAAACGCTGAATCACAGAGAAAGATTAAGACGACTCATTTCTGTCGGATCTTAATGTTTTCCGATCAGTGTAACAAAATAAATACATCATGCTTCTTTAGGCGTTACAGCAGAAGTAGCTTAAGACTCTGTGACTATAATTTCTTAATTTTCTGAGTCTAAAATAACAAAGCAGAATCAAAATTACACACGTTATGATTTTGAAAATTTATAAAACTGAAAATTACGAACCAGAACATCTCTCAAAAAGGAAGACAATTAGTGACTCAGCATGATTGCCTACAGAGCACGTAGAATTAGGTAGGGAGGTAGAGGAAGGTACGAGGTAGAGAAATGAATTAGGAAAGAAAGAAATAAAGTAAAAAGAAATAAATGCAAATATCAATAAATTATTTAGTTTTCCGGTAGCGTCAGTTGAGCAGGGCATGTACGTAAATACGGCTGCAAAAGCCAAGATATTTATTCCTTACACTATGTATTCAGCTTTCAGTCATGAGTGACAGTGTCGAGAGTTCGGGTAGTGTGTGACAGCGTAAGGCAGTGGAACGACGTCATGGGCGGTTTTGGTTTCTTATGAGTCTCTGCACGCAATAGATTGGAGAACAGTTTTCTAATGTAAAGGCTTTCCCGTCTCGTAATCTTGTGCCGGATTTATCTTACCTCAGCTACGATGTAGAATCATGTCAATATCGTTTTTATTTACCTCTTCATAAGCATGTTGATTATTTAAGAATTTCTAAAATTGAGTAAATTATCACAGTCCAAAACCTTTATTTTGATTGCTGTATTTATTTATACATTTAAGTAAAATATGCTTAAAAATATTTTTTCCAATGGCGCAACAGCCCCTATTTGTCCAGGGCCTCATCATTATCGAGGCTTCACGATCACACTCAGACACACCATACTCGGTAGGACTCCTCTGGACAAGTGATCAGCCCGACGCAGAGACCTCTACGTGAAAAGACACAACACTCACAAGAGACAAATATCCATGTCCCCGGCGGAATTCGAACCAGTAATCCCAGCAAGCAAGTGGCCGCAAACCCACGCCTTGGACCGCGAGGTCACTGGAATCGGACTTAAACAAATGTTTTTTCTAAAGTAATCTAAAATATTATTTAATTTCATGGAACGAACCGCTTCAGTGACTTAGACATGTGTGGCAGAAAAGTACTGTAGACCCTCTTACGAAGGAACAACGTATGTGCGGATTTCAGAAATACAGACGAAATCTGTTGGTTCCGAAGTTTTGGTCCGCAATGGGAAAGTGTGAAATTAGCGGTTTTTACTGCATTTACAAGTCACTCTACAAATCAAAGAGTGGAGCTTCACTGCTCTTTTGACAGAGAATAAATTGCAATTTTTTTTTTAATTTCTACTTTTTTAACTTGTAAGAATACCGATACAGCCTTGTCTCCTTAATTATCATTTATTTACATTCACTACAAAGTTAATTATATTTGTGTATTACATGTATGCATTGGTGTTATATATATAGTACTGTATTTATATGTTGGCAACATTTAAGCTATATATATATAATATATATATATTTCGGAAGTACCGGACAATCGGCATTGTCGGACCACCCACTCCTCCTGTTATCCGTTCATAAGATGGTGTACAGTATAAGGATGAAGTCATAGAGCAATCGCTTCGGAGTGCGTATAATCAAGTCAGCTGGTTTGGAATAGGATCTAATGATTGGCTGATGCAAGTATGGTATTGAAACTTCGAATTCCATAAGGGGAATTTTGTTAGCGGTTTGAGTTGCTATAACGTGTTCGAGGAATCTGCTGTGTGTAGCAGGTGCCTTAAAGTAGGCGGGCTGAGAGGTGTGGTGGAGAAAAATGAAATTTGTTGTCTTCACAGAGGGAAATCTTCGGAATGCAGGCTTATTTGTTGTGACGTAATGCGTTCGGGCAAGATGTTACTCCTACTCCGCAGAGGGCGACAGTAATTTCTTCGAAACGTCGGTCACTACGAGAATACGTGGCAAAATCCATAAGACAACTACGCGATAAAAATGACTTTCTTAGGCAGTCAACAACAGATGTGACAAATATTTAACTGGAAATGTGACAGTCTACTTGTTGATCAAGCAAATTATTGGGGACAGGTTCTGAGGTGCTTTTTAAAACACAGCCCTAATCTGATACTATCATAAAACCTTGATTTTAAAATAATGCATGTGTTATTTTTGATGAGCTGGGCTAGGTTACGGGCTGGACGACCGAAAAATCCTAGTTCGATTTCTGCACGAAGATGTATATCTTCTCCAAAGCGTCCAGATCGGTTCTGGGTTCCACCCAAACTCCTATTAAATACGTAATTGAGGTTCCTTCCCTGGGGGTAAAGTGGTCGTGTGGTAAAGGGGACAACTCATCTCAATCTAGTGCCAAGGTTAAAATGAGTGCAGCTATAAATTTTTTCTTTCACACGTCCACATGGCTTGCACAGGGACAACATTACTGCTTTAAGATCTTCTTGCGGTTAATTTTACGACTCTGTCGTTATCTCATACTAGTTATGTAACATCGATTGTAGTATCGTTGGTGGCTGATTAAGTGGAAAGGATTTAGAAGGAAGCTGTTGTGGCATAATCAATATACTAACCCGGAATTTGCCTGGAAGGACTGAGGAAAACTGCGAAAATCTCAGTGCAGAGTGTCCTAGCCGAGATACGAAGGTACGCCTACAGACAGAAATTCTAGAGCGTCACCACACACCTGCCTATTTAGACATGAGAGTGAGGATCAGGTTCTGGGTGCACTTGTGTTATACGGATTCTGTTTATAAATAGACGTGATCTAACTTACTAAGTTTGTCCTTGATCGCAGAAGTAAAGACACGTGATTGTGTTGATATCGTGGTTATCACGTGGTTGTCACGAACAGTAGAGATGCAATGGATTTGTTCAGCTCCGTTTCTGAAGTGAGTTAACATTTTGATGGCAAATAAAACCCCCATGCACTGCTTTATTGTCTGCAACAGATGAGGTTCCCGTGGTGTTAATGGCTTCTCGAGGCTGGTTACTGCGTGTTGGAACGAGATGGGAGGAAGGGGAGATAATTTGTGGAAGCGAAAAAAAAAAAAAAAAAAGATGCTTGGCGGAGAAAATATTCTGTTCCGAGAATGCCCTACATAGATTATGTAAAGTCATGAATTCGTTTTTGTTGGTTTGTGGTGTGCATGAAGAAGGAGCAATTTCTATGACTTCGTTTTTGCCATAAACGCTGCTCTCATTGTCAAAGTTTTCAGTCCTGACATTTTATTTTTGTGTATTAAACGAGAACCATTGTCAAGCTCGTGTCTCGCTTGTCCCTGAATATTTCGTCCTCATATCTCTATTTCTGTCTCTTAGTTTCCTTGCCTCTATGTAACATTTTACTTGTTACTTTAAGCTCGGTAGGAAACAAAAGGGTAGTAGCGATGTTTACTACCGCACAATATTGCTTATGAAGCCACAAGACTAGTGTATTGGCGATAAAGACGATGTATTGAGAGCAGTACGAAGCTTGTTTAAAATGAGGCCTACAATCTCTTTCCTTCTTGGATCTCGACCCGTGAAGATGGGACCGACACGTTGTCCCGAAACGTCGGTAAATAATTACCACACGACGCCGTGTAATCACCCAAAATACCACAGATTACATCGACATCGCGGCGGAAGCCTGAAATCAAGATTTTTCAATCTTCTTCTTCGTAGCACTGCAGCCCTTTAAGGTTGGCCTTGGCTTCCCTTCTGGGCTTCTCAACATTATTATTTTTTACAGAATGATGTTGTCAGCCTCATGCCCAACACCCAGCTTGGAGGGTCAGGTTTTGATTTTGGTATGTGCGCTCTCTAGGGCGGTTGGCGAACGCCTAAGAAGCCCTCCCTACCTCCTCGTTGTTGGACACTTTCTGGCTCCCTTGCTGAAACCTGTCAGGCTTGGCTGATTCTACCAGTAGCCACTTTACCGCCGGCATAGCCCACACTACTTTCATTATCGCCTTAATTTTTAAACAATGCATTCTACATAACTTCACATCACGATGTGTGTATTTGTGTGTGCCTGTGTGCTTGCTTCCGTGTGTGCCTCTTTGTATCAAATACCCAGCCTTGTTTCTTTTCAACGTACGTAGTTCTGTGAGAAACCGACAGTGTGGGGCCCAGTAGACAGACAAATTGTTGTAAAATGCTAGTGGTCAAGAAATATTTGTTATATAGGACCTCGTATTTGAATGCATTCTTCCCTCAGGATAGGAATCAGTTGCGGGTTTTTCTGACTGCCATAATGAACTTCAGGTCTGTAAAAAGCAAATTGAATCTCACCGACTAATAGGACACAGAACTACAAAATCATGTAGTCACGTCATCCACCACTCTTCAACTCAACAATTTTGTCAGTTGCTTCACACAAACATCAGTCCGTGTATAGCAGGATTAATTTTACAGTCTTCAACTCCAGGCGCAGGTAACGTTAGCGAGCCTAGGTTGATGTCACAAGTTGGGAGAGTGCGCGAATTCCTGTGCGCACAGATCCGTGTGTTCGTGTAATCAGAATGGTGGAGGTGTCAGTAATCTTCTACGTACGTAGTAGCTGCAATCATGTGGCTGAGGTAGAAGGACGTAAGGTTTGTGAGACTCGCGCTGAAGGTTGTTGTGCAAAATGACGGGGACTTTGTGGACGTAATCCTGCTATGCCTGTCATAATTCGTACGGCAACTTACACGCAAAACCAACGCATTTAACGTCCCGTTACTGTGTCACAAGCTATCCTGGGTATCACCTTGACTGGAATTGTTCTTCTCGTGGAAAAGGGACTGTTTTCTATACTCGTGACCGGGTCTCTCCTAACTTTACTGTTAGTTTCTCTGCACTTGTTGCATTTATACTCTCACACTCCGGTACACATCAAACCCCGGGGGCGAAAACAAGACCGTTTAAAGGGTCAAGCCTGCATAAAGCCACAATATCTCTAAAAGTATTTATTTAGTTTAATTATTATAGTTAGTTTTATGTAAATGTTTTTTTACGCTAGTGCATGACAAAATAAATACGTTGCTTTTACGAATTCGCCTTCTCACTAGCGATTCCATGCGCTATGTAGTGTAGTTTAGTGTTTCGTAAGTTTAATTAATGTTCAATGTTTCATATTTCACAAATTTTATTATTGAAATATATTTTCAGCCTTCATACTACGAATCATTATCCTGCATATTGTGACATGAATTCTAAACGTTTCACTACCAATTGTTTCTGTAATTCACGCTGGTTATTTATATTCATGTTTAGAATAATTAAACAAATTAAAGGACTAGAATAGATTATCTTTTGAACTTCACGTTATATTTACCGTGCATTTTTGTACAATTGTCAACTCACACCAACAAACGCAACAAAACAAGTTTGTCACTGATTTCTTTATTAAAGGATTACCCCTATGCGCATTTCGGCACTTCTATATTTCCATCATCACAAACCTCAACGATCCCCCTGATGATGGCAATATAGAAGTGCCGAAATGCGCATAGGGGTAATCTTTTAATAAAGAAATCAGTGACAAACTTGTTTTGGTGCATTTGTTGGTGTGAGTTGATCAAGAGATTATCTTTTAACTCCAAAGGAAATTTTCGTGTTTTAATCTAAATAACGGTCTAATGTAGGATGTTTAAGACATGACTATAGTCATAATGTCGCCTTGTTGAAACCCATTGCAATGTTATCATGAATTAATACGTATAAATGACACATTTGCTAACTGACATATACACGTATATGGAATGTGAATAAAAGTAGCTCAGGATCGTGTCCAGTAGTGAGCTTTGGTATTAAGGGTGTTGGACCGTTGGGTTCTGCTGCCAGAGAGAAAGCCACTTCTCAGAGAGTGAATGTCTGATTGCATAGAATTTCACTGTAAGTTTATAGCACGAAAGAAGTAGTGACATCTGCCTAACACTAATACATCTATCTTAATGTCTTATGTACTTAAAGTTTGCAATAAATGTCAGCCTCCCTTCGAAGAATATTTTGGCCTGGCAGTTTAAGTGATAGATATCCGAACATGCCACTCACGAGGGAAGCACTTATCCTAACTTAGAAACCAAATAAAAGAAACGCCGACCACCTGCTTTCGAAGAAGTACTACGAGAATCATTCAGAAAATAAATTTAGGATTTTTATTTTCTTCGTTAATAAGAACAGTTGAGATTTGACTGTACTGCTGTCCAACACATTCCACATATTCCTTATCAAAACTGAGGCACATGTAGTGGAACGAGCTTACCTGTGCCCCTTGATAGAAGTCCATGCCCTCTGTTATCATCCATCTTGTCAAATTTTTTTCCACTTCGCGATCATCTTGAAATATGTGGCCTCCAGTATTTTGCTTCAGCACTGAAAACGTGCGGTAATCGCTCGGCGACGAACTCCCCTGACACGAACACAATCAGTGTCAGTTTTTTAATTAGAAAATTAAACGTTCTGTAAGTTTATTTCTTACTGACCCTAGTATTTACAGCTTGTGGTTTTGCTTGTGTAGATGTTGAACTGTATGTTTGTGGTAAGCGGTTGTAGTGTTCGTCTTTTTTTATAACTTGAAATTGCGTTTATTGCTTTTGAAGACAAAATAATGCAGCGCAATAAAAAGATATGGTATTCGTTGCGAATGTGGTATATATACAAAATAACTCTATAGAGTAAACTGTCTCTTGAAGTACTGATATTCCATTTTCTAGCCAGGTATATAATTCCCTGTCTTCCTTGGAACCACAAGGACATTACCATCTGTACAATAACGCACCACTGGATCCTATATTGAGTCTTCTGAATTCAGTTTACACACACACATATTTTTCGGAAGATTCGTGTCAATATTACTTTCCATCCACATACAGATCCTTTGTTCCATAACAAAATCTTTCACTTTGGTTGACCCAGTCCAATTTTGCGTGAACTTTTTTATTTTTATTATGTGTTTTTCATGTTTAGGCCGTCTCGTCGTATTTAAATTGCGCTAATAATATTTAATGGACAATAGGCTACAACATGTAAAGCTTCGCGTTGTGCACCTTCCTGTATCTTCCTGTTATGTAAAAATGAACTTCTCAACGTATCATAGAACACTTCTCCGTCTGTATTTTTCCCTTAGGAGTGAAAGGACATAATTCTCACCGAACCAAAATAAAAAAAAATTATTTTTTTGTTTAATTATTTTAATAATTTCAGAAGGAAGATGCAAAGAAACAAGACTGATTTAACAGTAGTAAAAGATTCCCCATATTTAATCTGCTGTGTAATTCTCAAGCTCATCGGACCCAAAAATCTCCGGTTAGTATTAAGAGCATAGCTCGGTATTATCGATTACAAACAGGAAGCCACTTTTAAATTATATACTATGAGAATACGTGAATTACAAAATTATCGTATAAATTGAATAAGTTGTGCATTGCTTCCATTCAGGTTTTACAGTTAACACGCAAAAAAGTATTCGAAAATTAAGCCTGTTGTACTGTCAGATGTTTACTGAAGCTGCACTGAAATTTGTCTTCTACTTTATCTTGCACCAATTTTTCCTATTTATTTACAATACATTTAAGAGTTGAATTTGCTAAACAGCATTCATAGACCATTGTTGGACTGTTTTATTTGGAAAATGTCAGGGAAGCAAGGAATTTCACGACTTTGTATGCGGCCAGATGATTTATGGAATGTCTCACAGGCAGGTACCGCTGTAACACATGTACTGTTGAAAACCTCCTTCTTGCTGTCTGCCGGCAGAATGTGGCATGTTGCTGGAGGTGGTGGTAGGCGCCTGCGCCCTGTTCTTAGGGCTGCCCCCTGATGACAACTTCTGCAGCCGAGCATTCTAAGTTGTTCACTCCCCAGTAGGTAAAACCGCCTTTTTGGGCGTCTATTCTTCACCTTCTTTTATCGCCAAAATGCTGATAAATATTGTTGTTCTACTTCGATTTCACTCCTGGTTTCCTTCAGAATACGGGAAAAGGAGAAATTTGATCATTTTTCTTGTGTTGTGATTATTCTTTTTATCCCAAAATTCAGAAGGTGATTGGGCTGAAAGCAGAACTTGAATATTTATCACACATTTGGTTATATTCTGGTTTGTTCGAAACTCAGTGTTCTTTTTTGTTATCTTTTCTTTGGCTCTGATTGTCGTCACTGTTGTTGTGTAATTGTGGAATTTGGTATTTCTTGAAATTTCTGTGGATATTACAAAACATTTTATTAATGTGGACTGAGTACGCTGATACTGTTACCATATGCATGAGTTGTTTACTAGTTTACGAAATTTGTGATCACAATACTAGTAAATACTTTTGTACATGCGTTAATTCGAGTACGTTTTATTTACTAATTCAATTCTGCTTAAGAAGTACAAAACAAATTAATGGTCGTCTGTGTCTGTAAGATCCACTCACCTCCACGTAGGTGCTGTTAAGCTGTTAACCAGAATCAGTCCCGTTATTCGTGTAAGGGCAAGAGCGACTAATGTCATGGGGAAAAAGGAAGTGAAGACAGCCTAATTATGAGTACAGTGGCAAGAATGGACAGATGAACGTACAAGAACAAGCTCTCGGAAGACCCTACGGGGACTGGCTTCTTCCAAAATGTGCAATGTACAAGATCAGACTCTGAAGAAATATAAACTAATAGTCACACAATTCAATAATCCCTTACATGTGTACAAGTGTCAGTTACACAGAATTGTTCTGTGCTGGCTTATAACACATAGGCATGTACACATACATACATACATACATACATATACATACACACATACGTACATACATACGTGTATGCATATATACATAAATACGTACATACGTACACACACATGCATACACGCATACACACATATACTTACATACATACTTACATACGTAAGTACATGCACACATACATACATACATACATATATACATGCATGCATATATACATAAATACATACATGCATAAGTACACACACATACATACATACACGCATACACATATACGTACACATATACATACATGCTTACATATATACGTACATGCACACATATATACATACATACATACATACATACATACATAGCAACATCATACAACATACGTATACACACAACATACCTACGTACGTACATATACACATACATACATAACATACATACATACATACATACATACATACATACATACATACATACATACATACATACATACACACACATATACATACATACACACATACATACATACACAACACACACGCCGTACAGTTTCGATATCCGTGAATATCGATACTCGGGATTTGCCCTTCCATAATCACGAATTTTAACGCTATTTTTCTACCTTTCGTGTCTGATTCCGACAAAATAAAATGACAGACTACGTGGGTGGCTATTCGGCTACTTCCTCTGACCTGCTATTGCTAAGCTCCGTCAAGTTGTGTCTTCCAGTCTGTAAGGTTACTTGTTTTGTGCTTTAGAGAATGGAACTCTACTTGAGCCATTTAACGTGTACTATGCTTCAAAATTTTATTTTATTAAAATAAGCTTGTAAGAATTGTATGTTTTTTTCGGTTTTTTGTGCTTTTATGGCTGGTATTTCAGAAGTCTGTGTAACCTAATGGGCTTTTAACATTACAAAGGAGTTCCAGTACTCATGATTCCGATGATAATGACACTTTCATCGGTTCCAGTTAATCACGAATATGGAGAACGTAATGCTATATATAAACATACTTACATACATATGCATTGGAATTTTGAAGTAATTGTTATAACAAATTTCGGAAATACAACGCAGTTAAGAATAACACTGTCAAGATTTTAGCAGTCCTGCTTCGTGACACTTAAATGTTTCTGGGATGTTACGTTGAGTTTATAGGTTTCTGGGATGTTACGCGGAGCTTAAAAGGATGTTACATAAAGCATAAAGGTTTCTGGGATGTTACGCGGAGCTTAAAGGGATTGTTATTCACAAACAACCGTGTTGTAGCTTACACGCCATATTTATTGTAAGAACTTAAAGGGTACAGACATAACACTAAGAAAAGGTATAGTCCAAAGAGTTTCAATAGAAAGATATTTAATTCCCAACATCCTCCCCACCCTGGTCAACCTCCAGAGGGATGACCAGTTGAACTGGGCGGGATATCGTGGACCCCTCCGATGTTCGAAGAATGACAGTTCGGATCCTGCCATCCCTTCCTTCTCGAAGGCCTTCTATACGCGCCTTTTTCCACATATGGCGTGGGCGCGTATCCTCCTGAAGAAGGACGACATCCCCTAGTCTGAGGCTCGATGAACCTCTCTGCGGCTGGCGGACTTCATGGAAACTCTTCAGCTGAGTGAGGTATTCCCTCTTCCATCTTCTCCAGAAGTCTTCCGTTGTCTTTTGTTGTCGTCTGAATTCCTTCGCTAAATCCCTCCTAGCTGCCGGTTCTGGCCCTGTTGGCAGCGCAGTGAGACGTTCCCCAACCAGAAAGTGCGCAGGCGTCAGTACGTCAGTAATTGCCTCGTCCTGAGAGATTGGTCTGGAGTTGAGTGCGGCTTCTATGCTGACCAGGATGGTGTTAAGGCCTTCTTCATCCACCTGCGACCGTCCCAACACCTTTCGCAAGCAGCGTTTTGTGGATCCAATCATTCTCTCCCACCATCCTCCCCACCAAGCCGCACGTGGAACTATAAATTTCCAGGTCACCCCATGCTGAGCGAGGTACTGGTGTGTCTTACTTGCTGTGAGGGCTAGCCAAAGTTCCTTCAGCTCTCTATTCGAGGCATGGAAGGTAGTGGCATTGTCCGAATAGATAGTGTTTGGCAGCCCTCGTCTTCCCACAAATCTCTCTAGTGCTAGTAAAAATCTGTCTGTGGACATATCTGAGCAGAGTTCTAAATGCAGGGCTCTTGTTGTTGCGCATGTAAATAGGACAATGTATGATTTCTTCGTAGTTTGTCCTTGTTTCACATACAGTGGACCAGCGAAGTCGATGCCTGTGACTGTGAACGGTTTGAGTGTTGAAACACGTTCCGCTGGTAACGGAGCCTCTGTTTCTTGAGCAAAGTGATTTCTTGACATCTTGCAGGGAAGACAACGGTGCAGGACGTGTTTGATCGCCTGTCGGGCTCTGAGTATCCAAAACTCGGATCTGAGTTCTGACAAGACGATGCGAACTCCGAGGTGGTGTAGGCGAATGTGTGTCTGCTGTATGAGCAGTCGAGAAAAGTGGTGTTGTCCGTCGAGGAGAATTGGATGACGCTGCTCTCTGGATAGTTCCGCAAACTGCAGACGTCCGCCGAGACGAACAAGTCCGTCGTCCAAGAATGGATTGAAGCGTGCTATCTTAGATCCTTCTGGCAGTGGCGAGCTGTTAAGGAGCGCGTCTAGTTCCATGGTGAAATGTTCTCTTTGAACAACATGCAACCAGTAGAGGCGCGCGTTTGCTAGCTCCGAAGCTGTCAATTCACCGGAAGTTCTCTCCTTCTGCATTATATTCTGTTTGAAGCGAAGTACCCACGCTGTAATTCGGAGTAATTTCCAGTAGGAACTGTACAGTGTAGCGTCTAGAAGAGGAGTCGGTGTTTTCACCGTGAGGACCTGATGAGCCAGTTTCCTTGCTTCAGGCAAAGGAGTGTCCGTTGTAGATGTATGGAGTGGCCATTGATGCGGAGGCTTTGACAGCCAAGAAGGGCCATGCCACCATATATCAGAATTCTTCAGTTTGTCTGCTGTTAAACCTCTTGAGAGAAGATCAGCTGGGTTCTCCTCCCCAGGGCAGTGTCTCCATTGTGATGGATTCGTATGATTCTGAATCTCGGTGACACGGTTGGACACGAAAGGCTTCCATCGATTGGGGTCGTGGCGTATCCAGCCTAAGGTTACAGTTGAATCGGTCCATAGTATTGCGTCTCTGACATCGACATTTGTAGCTTCATGGAAGTAGCGTAGCAGTCTTGACCCAAGTAGTGCTCCCAGAAGCTCTAGTCGCGGTAGTGTGACCCTTTTAACAGGAGCAAGCCTGTTCTTACTACAAACTAAGTGGACAGAATGATTGTTGCAAGTGGGGGTGCGAACATAGAGAACCGCTCCATATGCTCGTTCTGAGGCATCGCAGAATACATGGATTTCATAACTGTCTTTATCTGAAGTACCAACCCATCGGGGAATGAGTATATCAGATGATGAGGGCAGAGTTGCTACCCATCTATGCCATCGTGTGCCAAGATCGGGTGGCAAGATCTCATCCCATTCCATACCTCTAGACCAGGTGTCCTGGAAAAGAGTTTTTGCTATGAGAGATACGGGTGACAGCAAACCCAGTGGATCGTAAAATCGGGCAGTGGCTTGCAGTAGCTGTCTCTTGGTTGCAGGACCATCCCTAATATTGTTCGTGACGTTTTTATGATCCACAGTGAACGTGTCAGTTTGTGTGTTCCAATGTGTTCCTAATACCTGCGTTTCCGTATTGATTACTAGACCATCTGTCTTCCATAGTTCCATCAATAGCTCTGAGTTCGTAGCCCATTTTGCCATAGGTAGGCTGATTCGTCCCATGAGCGAAGTCACTTCATGGTACAGGTTGATCACTCCGTCGTCGTCCTGGGCACCAGCTGCGAAGTCATCCATGTACATATTCTTATCAACAAGGGACGCAGCTTGAGGAAACACAGTCTTGTACATTATAGCAAGTTCTCGCAGCGTGGCAGACAGGAGGAAGGGGCTGCAGGTAAGTCCGAATGGAAGTCTAGTGAAGCGATACGTGATCCGATCACTGGTTGTGATGTAGTTTCCTTCCTGGTCCAAGATTACTCGATACCACATGAACCTTGTAAGATCCCTGTGTTTTCGATGTAATACTAATTGCAAGAATGCCTGGCTGATGTCTCCAATCAAGGCAACAGGGTACAGTCGAAATCGTAATAATATTGCGAATACATCTGGGAGAAGGTTCGGACCCATTTCCAGAGAGTCATTAAGGGAAGGTGCATTGTTCTCATGCGATGAACCGTCAAAAACGATTCTCCATTTTGTAGTTCCGAGCCTTTCCTTCTTTACTGCATGATGGGGCAGGTAAAACATTTCGCGAGAGTCCTCTTCAGGTGGGGCGACTTCTACGTGTACCTTTTTAATGTGGTCCAACATCTGTGTTTGGTAAATTTGTTTC
Organism: Reticulitermes speratus; assembly: GCA_021186555.1. Taxonomy (NCBI): domain Eukaryota; kingdom Metazoa; phylum Arthropoda; class Insecta; order Blattodea; family Rhinotermitidae; genus Reticulitermes; species Reticulitermes speratus. The sequence continues at coordinate 20,951,097 of JAJKFL010000009.1, forward strand.
AGATTACCGTTCTTTTCCAATTTCTTCTCTAACGAGAGGAATCTCTTCTCCGCTTCGTGACGATTGTTCGGTACAGTGATGTTCTCTTTCCTGGGAAACGAAACCACTCTTCTCTGATCCTCGAGACAGAATGTGGCAGCAAAATCTTGAAGTAAAGCCGAATCCTTGAGGCTCGGGGCCTTGTCTTGGTTTTCCATAATGCCTATGGTTTCCAAGTCCCAGAAGCGTCTTAAGATGTCTTCAGATGGCGATGATGTATTTAGTTTCACATAGTTGACCATTACAGAATTTACTGTGATGCCGGATCTACTTCCGCTAAGTATCCAACCCAATTTAGATGGAAGTAGCACGACGGATGACGTGAGACGGATTGGCGAAGAGTCCTTAACAATTTTCCAATAGTTATCTCCTCCTATAAGGATCTCGATGGGAAGGTCTTCCGACTCATTCTTGGGGTCAGCTAACTGGAGTTTACGCGTGTGACTCAGTATCCTCACATCGTGGGGTACAGTCGGGTGTGGAGCAAAGGAGTGAAAGCTCTCGAATGCAGTAAGAGTAATGATAGAGTTTGTCAAGATCCCTTTCATATCAAACCGGACAAATCGGCGTTGTCTTGAAGTGGTAGAGGGCGTCTCGAATGCACTGACACGTAGGTCGCGACACTCCATCACGTCTAGTTTCAAGTCGTCTATAATGGACTTAGCAATAAAACTGGACTGGCTCCCACTGTCCAACACGCAGCGAGAAAGTTTGCTTAGTCCTGTAGGTCCTGTGACCCATACTCGCGCAGTTTGTAAGTAAGTAAAGTCTGGGGATATGACATCTATCTTGCCGACTGAAGTAGAGGCGAGCTGATTTACCGGGGAAACAGTACTCTCCGTCTCAATACAAATAGCTCTATGATGGTTCCTCTTGCATCTTAAACATGAGGCCTTGCCCTTCTTACTGCAGTTTCTAGCGCTATGTCCCCGATTTAAGCATAAGAAACAGCGGTTAGCTGCCTTCAGTCTCTCAATACGATCATGACCATCGCTCACCGTCTTACAGTCTTGGGCCCAATGAGAGCGGGATTCGCAGAAGACACAAAATGGTTTGATTTCTCTTTTACCCATCCGTGTGGTTTTGGCGTGTTTGGAATTAATGTGAAGCGTTGCTGCTGTGGGCATGAAGTTGGGAGTGCATTGAGGTTCTCCGCGGATCTTCTGCGCAGTAAGAACCCCATCCACCTCCTCTCCCAGGAATGCCATCAGTTTTATTACATCTCCTTCCGAAAGTCCCTGCCTTTTAACATGGACGATCCATCTTTGACACATATCTGGAGGGAAGGCACGAAGTATCTTGGGAGTTAGAACCCTACCGTACCCGCCAACATCCTCTTCCAGAGCGCGGAGCGCTTGAATACGACGGTTACATTCCAGGAATGTAGTGTTCAGTTCTTCAGGCGTTGCAGAGTGAATAGGTCTTAGCTCCTCTAAATAGTCCAGATGTGCCTGTATAATGCGGTTACGGTCACCATAGCGAGTGTGAAGGATCTTCTTTGTCTCCTCATATGTACTGGCAGTTATGGCAATTCCGTCCACTAGCATCTTCGGTTCGCCTTCCAGATACCCTCGTAAGAACACGTGTTTGTTTATGGTAGAGAGGGACGGATCTTTGTCAATGGATGATTCATACTGTTCCCAAAAGCGGGACCACGTTTCAACGTCCCCGGCGAACGGCTCGAGCTTGATGGGAGGGAGTTTCAAGGAGTGAGTGACTGCTGGAGAAGTGTAGGTTTGTTGCGGCTGAGTAACGCTTAACTGGGATGTTGAGGCTGCAAGTTGGCTGTCTATTCTCCGTGTAGCCTTCTGAATTGCGCGTTTTATCTTGTCAACATATTCTTCACAATTCTCCACATCTGCTTCATATTCACTGTCCGACAGTAGGTCGTGAATGGCGTCATCCAAGACGATGAGTCTATCCAAGGTGTCTTGAAGGCGACCTCGGAAGTGTTCGAAATCGTCTATGGAACTGTCCTCAGTAAGTCCAGAAATGGCAGTGGAAAATCTCGTAGCGTTGGCTCTCTCTCTGGTACGTTTTCTCTTTAAATTATGTAGGGTTGTAGCTGGATCTGCTGCACTGGACATTATTAATTATTTAAATTTATAAATGTCCCCTTATATTCAAATTCGCGGTAAGGCGAATATCGCCGGTCCTTCTAGGATCACAAGGCACAGGTAGAGGGCATCAGTGTTGTCGGTGACCTGTATTACCGACCGAGCCTCCAGTGCTTGTCACAAATAGTTTTCGACTTGACCGAAGGTGGCGCTTATTTTTTATTACACCAAAAGAAAGCTTAAACCCAATAAAACCTTAATAACATAATAAGGAACTGTAAAGTAATTTTAGCACGCAATTCTCAGTTAAAAGTTGTGCCAATGTTAATATAATAAGCAAAAGGAACGTAGCTGTGCGAAATGAATAATGGCGTCTCGCAGTGGCTTCCTTGGCGTGGCGTCAGTTTACTTTCCTTAAAACTGCTGAAGTTGCCGCTGCGACGTGAAGCTACCAACGTGGAATCCGTTTATGTTCAACCTCCGACGTCTTCTAACGTGACACTGCGATTTCCCGTCTTCCTGTCCCGGGTTTCGGCACCAAAAATGTTATTCACAAACAACCGTGTTGTAGCTTACACGCCATATTTATTGTAAGAACTTAAAGGGTACAGACATAACACTAAGAAAAGGTATAGTCCAAAGAGTTTCAATAGAAAGATATTTAATTCCCAACAGGGATGTTACATGAAGCTTAAAGGTTTCTGGAATGTTAAGCGGAGCTTAAAGGGATGTTATATGAAGCTTAAAAGTTTCTGGGATGTTACGCGGAGCTTAAAGGTTTCTGAGATGTTACGTGGAACTTAAAGGGATGTTACATGAAGCTTAAAAGTTTTTGGGATGTTAGGCGGAGCTTAAGGGTTTCTGGGATATTACGTCCTGTCGATTAGTAAAGAGTTATGAATGTTTCGATGTGTCATAGCGCCTTCATCTACAGGATCAAAAAATCCAAGAACTGCCTGACTGTGCTGGGTCGCCTGACCTTGAATGTTAAAGCGTTACGACTTTTGAAAAGGCCGTAACCCTTTACCAGTCGACAAAGCGTAAGCTCCAGAAGACCTGAATTTTCAACAAAATTGCTGGATGAACTTAAAACTTCGCACGCTTGCTTCGTATTCGAGAAGTTTTGGCTTCAAATCTTATCGAAGCAGAACACGTAACTGAGGTTTTTCGAGGTTATCCTCACTATGTCTTGACAAATGCCGATTATTACTTCAAAACAATCCACGGCCGCTTTCTTCTACATGCTTTTAATTTCAGTGTTTATTAATGATATATTTCATCCACGCTATGCAACACGAGTTACTGATAGTGTCATTAAACAAAATATAACTAAACGAAAGGAAGACTTCTAATAACAAAACGTGAAAATGGGCCCGAATCTGAGCCAGTTCCATCCACCTCCCATCTTGGTAACTTCTGTAACAACCATCGCCATCATTTACATTAAGCAGTTTATTGATTACGGCGTTTGTAGTTTTATTTATCTCCATGCAACTTTCACATATGTAGCACCTATAATTAATTACTGCCACCAAACAACAAACAACAATAGGCGTAATAACTTTTTTAAAATTTTTCATGTATTCAAAATACGTAGCAGATATAAAGCAGGTTTTCCCTTTGCTTTTTTAAGCACCGAGGCATGAAGGCTTGTGGGGGAGTGGAGATATATCTTCGCGCATTCTTGACCTAGGTACTAGAAGGAAATACGTATCAGTTCCACGACCATAGCCTTTTTCCCTGAGGAAACAATTACGGGTGAGCATTTAATGGGAGGCTGGGTTTGCTATGGGGCCGATTAGGATCCTGTGGAGAAGAAAAATTCGCTATCACATGCTGTAAAACAAACTTACTTATCATGTATTACTATACTGTTAGTCTAGCAAAGAGACTGGCACTTGCTGTAGATTATTCCCCAAGTTCAACCTTTGTTGTCCTGTGAAATGATAACGGACACGTAGATTTCGGCATACTGCAAATAAACCTGTCGAATTAAACACCAGTAAGATTGTTATGTTACTGGTAGGAATGGAGCACCACTTGTAAATATATACATTTGTTAATAAGAATCCGAAACGGGTAATATTCGGAGAACTTACTAATAAATGTGCATTCCAAGAACATGAAAGTAGAAGCCCGGTAGCCTGGTCCAGCGGTCGCCAACCATTCGGACCTCACGGACCACTAAACTCACAATTTTGAATCCCGCGGACCACTAACATGAATTTTTTTAAAAAGGTACAAACATCTATAAAATAATGATCATAAAATTCCATTTTATTACTATGAAATGCACTTGTTTAATTATAACAAAATTATTAGTGTGGTATTTGTTGCTGCTTGTTTTAAATAAGTATAATAAACATAAAAATTGCAAATAATGTCCAAATTTCTCCACGGACCACCAACATTTTCTCGCGGAACATCAGTGGTCCGCGGACCACCGGTTGGTGACCGCTGGCCTGGTCGGTATGGTCACTAGTATAGGGGTTGAATGACCAGGAATCGTGGCTCGGTTTCCGGCAGATTCATGAGGTTTTCTCTTCTGGAAAGTGTCCAGAGAGGCCTTGGGGCTCATGCAGTCCCCTGTTAATTTTGTTCCGTAAGTAAAGAGGCCGAGGGGTGAAGCTAACGACCCTCCTCCATTTAGGGCTAAGGTTGAGAATAACTATGCTTCCAATCCCCCATATGCCTTTGTAGCTAGCACAAGACATCTTTACATTTTCAACTTGACACAAACAGTGTGTTACGCGAAATGGAATATCAGTATACGAATTAATCTCTCATGGGCTGATCGTTCCTGTTCTAATATCAGACTTAAGAGTGGTGTTCAGCAGAATACCTCAGTGCATTTTAACTAGAACCATGGATTGTCAACATTTATATCAGAATTAAGTAAAGGTAGAAAGCCGAGTGCTTCCTGTTAAATTAATAGTTGCGCTTCTACTCAAGAAATTACCTGACTTTCAGAAACCGTAATGTCACTACCGCATTTAAAAAATCCCACCACTGCTCCCTGTCCTGCGATTTCATTATTAAGAATTAGTGCTTTAATGTACTATTTTAAGGTGGTTCTTCCCTTCATGCCAAGGTCTTCAAAGACTTCTCCTTTCTTCATATTTTTAATTAAAGTTTGTTTACCACAAACATTTTCATGTAATGTGGCTTATATAGAGGTCAAGGCCACAAGAATTGGCCACCTGGAATTGGAACCAGGGTGATAAAACCAAAACGTAATACACGGAAACACTAAGTACTGTAATTCACATTAGTACAACCCATGTAAAATATTTCAAAACTGAAATTTAAGTGTTAATTTTCCATACCTGACTTTTGGTTCTGCAAAATAAAATCATTTCTTAGCCTTAACTTTCATATCCATGTCGACGTTTTGCACAATCAGTAAAATAAACTGTGGAACACAACATTGTTATATACATATTTTACAAAAACAGTATATTATTTACACTTTATTACCAGTCGTGCATATAAATGCTGTTAAGTTTGACTCTGTTGAATAAAAAACATGTTAACCTATGTAATCACACATTCGCTGGTAGATTTGTTCTCCCTGAAAATGACTTCATGGCTGAAATGTGTCAGGGATGTTTTAATAGTTTCATTTAACAAAGGCAACTATTAAATGTTGTTTGGTGATTTATTCATCTTGACAATTTGTCTTTTTTAAGAACTGTTCCAAATACCGCCCTCCTTTATTTTCATATAGAAACAGACACAGTTCATGTATTCCCAAGTCAGAGACATATGCAAATAATCAGCATGTATAAATACATTTTAAAATATCTTAACAACAACTTTCTTCTTCTTAACAGAAATTTTAATGCTGTTTTTATTACGTTAATTTCCTTTCAAGTTTAAATTTAGAAAGTTCTGTTGCGCTTAGATCTCTTTTAAAAGAGTACGTATTCCTTTTTTGCGCCCTCAAATATTCAACAAAGTAGGCACAACAATGCATGTGTATTTAATATTAACTTGGCGACGTTCGTACACGACTTTAAAAGTGGGTTACATCGGATCTTATAGTGGTTCATTTCTGATATTAGGGAAAAAACATGAGGGACAAAATAATATTGAGTACATTAATAACATAAATGAAATACAGATATATGTAATACAGGAGATTTTAAGTTTAACACATTACACTTTCGTGCAAAGCAGTCTTTTTTAAAATAAGAAGGAAATAGAAAGATACGAAATGAAAAAATTCGGGGCTATTCTGATCACTGAAGCAGCTGTTTCAGTCTTTTGACATTATTTTACAAGCATTTTCGACACTAAACTTTTCCATGCACTCATCATCTAAAGAGACTTCCGGAAATTGCTTCTTACATTCCAGGCACCTAATCCACTCTGTTCTTAAAACTTGTTTTTCGCTGGAGTATTTTAAAACACGGAAAGTGCTGGGCACGAGTTCTTCATTGTCACTGTCAGCGAGGTCATTTCGTCGCTGGAAGCCTCAGCGCCCTTGACTGTCTTTGCTGTATTTGTCCTTTCGCGTTTTAAGTTTCCTACGGTACTTTGTTTCCGCAGTTTTGCCTCAAAATTACTCTCAGGTGTTAAGCGACGGGTTACTTTTTCTTTAACACGCTTTCTGAAATATTTTCTGGGCTTCGTAAGGTTTTATATACATATATTATGTATTACTGCAAGTGGGTTTATACCCGGTGGTAGTGGTACTACAATGACACACAACACAGAATAACATACATCACAAACAATAACATACACCACTCAAAACAATACACGACATACAAACTTACAAAAACAATAAAACACACACTACAAAAAAAAAGAGTAGATAAGCCTAACAAAAAACCTAATGTATATGAATCAGAGTTAAAAATAATTAGGTATACAAAGCAATGAATCAACCATACTATACAAAAATAAAAATCCATATCTTGAAGAAGATTATGTCCTTTTGCATGCAAATTCCACGACAACGGTCCTCGACTCATAGAAGGAACAGAAAATCCTTCAGACGACTAACACATACAGAATAAGTATAAAATTACTATTTTATGTGAAGCTTTTGGAGGTAGATCACGGTTCTTTCAGACCTCCATCGCAACATTGTTGTCCAGAATAGAGAAGTTATATCATTTGACGTATTATTTTTTTCTGAAGATGTAATTGAACATGCTATTTTGGAAGCATGCCACCTCTATCTTAATGTTTTATTGATTCTGCAGGGCCACTTTCTTTTAGTGATGAACACTTTTAAATAGTTCTTTGGATGTGTCAAACGCAGTCCAGAGCATGAGGGCGTTATCGCCCTTGTAAGACCAAATTCAGTCTTCTCGTCTCGCTTTCACGATGACCCGCAATTTGAATAGAAGTGAATACTTCCGATGCCTTCTTAAACTGCTCAACAAGCTATTGTCCAGAACAGATTTGTAAGTCCTTATAAAAAACATTTATAAATAATTTTACTCTTCGAAGTTTGAAGTTATTTTTCAGAATTCATTACTTAATTATGATAAAATTAAGAAGGAAGGGCGGCACTTGTATCACACAAAGAGGAACTGAAAATGCTTCTAGGTATTTGCTCAAAATAAGAGACCGTTTGCGAAGCCTGTCGTAAATTAGATGGTAATATTACAAGCTATGCCGAGGAAAAGTTGTAAAACCTGATCTCTTATTGCCTTGATGTCTGTGCGTAAGATGCAGTACTCCATACTTATACTATTTTAAATTTCACTTTTATAAAAGCATATCAGTTGAACACCGATATTTTACGCGTTAAATTTGTCGGATACACCCTCAAAGATTTGCATATGTTGCGTGCTTATAATTCTTTCCTTACAAATAACATTTAATACAAAATATATCGGTATTTTTGAGTTCCATTTTTATAACATATTTCACCTATTTAACAGCAATATTTTATTACTTATAACCATCTACCATCAAGGAAAGATATATTTTCACATGGTTACCGTGTTCTTTTTTGCATTCTACAAGAATGTTACCCCATGTAGAAAATCTGTGCACTTTTTCAAAGTCTTTTACAATACAAAATTTCAGGACCCCAAATCAGTGGCGCTAACATTGTTCCCGCCTCACAAATTAGTGCGTCCGCCATGTTGTTTCTGCTGATTGTACGTAGTTAGGAAATATGGGGGTGGCAGTGAACTTCAATGGAATAACATTCGTAAAATCAGTGAACGGCTTAAAAAGTTTAAATTTGAAAACACACATTTACACATACACCCACACATACAAACACAGAGGGCGGTGATCTCTTAAGGCTGTTTTTGTTTCTTTGTGAGGAAGGGAGGAAAGTTAAAATTCATCTTAGAAAGACAGGAAGTGATGGTGTGAAACTACATTTAACGGAGTCAGCATAAGTTCTGTTATTGGGATTTTGTATACAGGTTACATAAATTCTAAGTCCCAAAAAACAAGGAAGTTCTTGAGAATGTAATTACATGCTAACTTTTCAAGGAATTAGAGAAGGGATTACTTATGAGCTACCGTATCGGGTGCTGCGTAAACGTTTAATGTTCTGCCGCCATTTATTGCTTCTACGAAAAATATGTCTGTGTAACGTGTTTCATTTAGCCTCCTTAGATAATCGGAATGTTCAGAAGTGAGTGGTTCAATTAGGTAGTGTTAATTGTTTCAGTTTGGAGTCAAATAAAGGCATTCGTCGACCGAATGACATATTTCTAAAAGCGGAGTCTTTACAATACATGTATTTCTAAATAAAGTAATGCAATATGTAGTACGTCAGGTGATGCAATATTTAAGTTTCATATGATAAACATACGATTCTTAAGTCGACTGGCTTAACGTTGTCCCCAGTGAAGTATTTCCAAATATCCCAGCCATATTTAACATCATGAGTACATTCGAGATTTTATCTGGAAAATCTGAAAGGCATAAAGATAAACTTCACCCTAGAACAGGCCATGAAGGCACTTGCTTTGACCTCGGTCCTAGATGGGGGTGGGTGGACAACGCCACGCCCTGGCAACTTTACCCGCGTGAAAGAGACCTGGTACAGATTTTACAGGAGGCTGGAGAGCCCCAGAGCCGGTCGGGACTGGTGCGGAAAATCGCGTCCCCACCGGGATTCGTTCCCTGTACTGTCCAGCTCGTAGCGCGTCCCTGTACCGAATACGCTATCCCGGCCCAATGAAAGACACAAAATGGGAGACAAATATTGAAATGGATGTAGCAGAATCAGTTTTGACTATAAAGATCGGATTTATATCTTGTTTCGGGCTTCTGTCTCGGATTCTTGTGGTCATGATAGTGAGCTTTTGGGTCTGTAAGATTCGAGGAATATTTTGTCGAGTTGTGTGACTCTCGCTGTAGAGAAAAAATCCGCTGTATTGAGTTAGACGTTCTGAAGAAAGTGAGGAACTACAAGTCTTTCATATAAAGACGACAGCATCAGTATTTTTTGTTTACGGAGCTAGAGGTATCGTGACTCAGTCAGGTAAATAACAACTTTTATCACTGGATATAAATTTCTATTCAGTCCTTCATTATACATATTTAATCTTGCCCTGCTATCGGAAGTAAATTTTCATTAGGCCTGAAATTCATTTTGGTTTTATTGCAAATTTATTTATTTTTTTGGGGGACAGTTATATTAAAATTCTGGTTTTTAGGACAAAATTTATATTTACCCATTAGGATCTAGAGCTAATATTGTAATTCCCAAGTAACAAACCTACCGTTTTGATGGGTAACGATCTCACGTCTCCACTCATTCATCATGAAGTGACACAATTAGTAACATTACATGCCACTGGCCAGTTTGTCTTTTACCGTGAACAGAGGATAGCAAGTTCTTCAGATACTTTGGTCTCTTGCCCACTCACTTGTCATGCTACCACGGATCACATTTCTTCTTTTTACAGTTTTCAGAATAATGCAGAGAATGCAAATTAACCTCAAAATAATTTAGGGACACAATCATTTAGAGTCGGTTAATTTTAAGCATATTTCAAAATAATCAGCAGGATTGTAATTATTGTTATGCATAATGAGCTGTTACTTAAACTTGATACGTCTAAGCTGTTTGTTTAGAATATCTTGGAAGGTTTATATATGATTACGTCATGTCGCATAATGGCTACAATATGTAAAAAATTCACTATGCTGTGAAAGTTTTACATCACAATATGGCCATAGCCAAATTTATTTTATTCAATTTTAACATCAAGTAGTTTGTATTCTTTCGTTAAGAACATCAAATACATTATTAAAATCCTTGCAGTAGTGAAAGTATTCGAAGAAATCACAAGGGCACAAGCGACGCCCCTGTTATCTTATCGCTAATTTCGGGCCCCTTTACCAAAACTGGTTCAAGGATGTTCAAATTAACCCTTATAATTTCATACAGTTTCAGTTGGCATTATATAGGTTGGCAGTACTTATTAATAAGCTGCAAAGATGCCTTCATTATGACATTGTTTTTTGTTGTAGGAAATTATATATGAATGTCAGAGCACTTAATTCGCTCCACAACACTTAGTCTTTTACATATTACACTTAATGTAAATGTACAAACGAAATCAATGAACGTGTACACAAGTGTTCTTTCCCAAAACTTGTTGCTAACAAACTACATTGCAGTTTTGCTACGTCAGTGTAGTTGATCACTAGTTTAAGGGAATTTCCTGAGCAGCGCAACCGTGAAGTGTTCTTAGTTTTATGGCTTGGCTCGACTTGCAGGCAGGAGCTTCCAAATCCACAGCCTGTGTCCGCTATCGCACAAGATACTCGTGCTTAAGCCTATTGCCTCTTATCTGTACCAAAGCTACGCATCTGTCTGAATGTTAAAAGGCTTCTTAATTACTAGTAGTCTGTTTCTTTACTTTTGTCAAGTAGATGAATGAAATTAAAATTTATTTTTCAGATTTTGTATTGCGTTGTAAACTATGTATAAGGGCTGATGCAGTTAATGTTAAAGTGTTGTTCCAGATATCTTAATGTAGATACTAAAATCAAACACAAGAGTGTCAATTAGCTGAACTGGTCTTCAGGGTGACCCGCAGCACGCCCTGACACAGTATAATGCAGGTACTTGATACTCCCTTGCTTGTCATGAATATTTTGGCTATCGTCAGTTTTGCGTGTTTCAAAATAAATGTCAGTCTGTTAAGTCTAAGATATTCGTAACTTCAGGTAAATTTAAATTTGCACTTCAGCCCAAGGCCGTGTCCCGCTTCAAGGCTTCTTGATCTAGGTCAGTTGTCAGCTACACGCCCTGACCGATTTACCTCCCAACAAATGGCCTGCAGTTCCTAGCACTTTGAATAGCGGGCTTTGTGGATCCAACAATCAGTCACAAGGTAGTCACGAGGAGAAGAACCTCTGCCCTTGTTGGGAATCGAGCCTTGATCGTCCGGCCAGTTTCCAGTCATTTTACTGACCTAGCTGCCCTAGCTATGAACGTCAGTGCTATTAACATAGTACAAATCAGAGTAATATAAACAGGCTGTTTCCAATAATACGAGAACAACATCCTCGTTTAACCGTCTTGTTTTGTAATATGTGGAAGTTCTGGGGTTCAGATCTTATGCCTGAAGCCAGTTACCTGACAGAGAATTTTCATAATTTTTCTCAGCCTCTCAAACTGAATACTGGAATGGTACCTCAGATGAGGTCATGACTGCTTCCTTTTACGCATTTTATACGCGTCTTTAATTCTTCGGCAGTCCTTTAGAATTAGTATATTCTCAGATACTGGCATCGTTAAATAAATCATAAATAAATTTTAAATAAAGTAAATAAATATACATACATAAATCACATACAGTGATCGAATATTATTTTTATTATTTTTATTTCTCTTTTTTCCTTTCTTTCCTTCGTTAACTTCCTTTCCCTTGCCGTATTCTCTGTCTTTCCATATTTTCTTTCTTTCCGTCGTTTTTTCTTCCTTTCTTTTAACTATTTCTATTCTAATCTATCGTACTCTCATATATGCAGAACGTACTTGTCCGAAACTGATGAAACTGATATGAATTGAATAAAAATGTTTTTGACTGTCTAGTAAAACAGACGCTGGACCAAGAAAGTCGCGCAAAATTGACACAACGTTTTAAGTAAGTACACAAATTAATTGCACGGAAATCACAGTCTTTGTGAATAAAACTTTTCCAAATATCGCGAACGACGTAACAATCTCAGTACGCCTGTTATTGCTTATTGTTTTTACTGTCCGTGCATGTAAACGTAATTTGTTACAAAATTTCAAAATTTATAACTTGGTACTACACATGAAAATAAAGTTGCACTAAAGATCTACACCGACCTTAATATATAAGAGCACCCATATTTTATAGACAAAGGCCTATGTTATTATGTCATGGGTCTAACATAATGATAAACATTCATTATTGCAAGTGCATATAGTTTACTCACGAAACGGCTCGGTGTATATATTATACGTAACTTTTACTTAGAAACAATAATGTTACAAATTTACAACGACAGTCATATAACTGTTAAAAAGTGTGATGTCAAGTATCCAATATACCCGCCACTGACCTTGATATTATTTCAGCACCTGCTCAGCATGTCCACAACACTCCTTAACAGCAACTTGTCATACTTTTCAAAACATCGGTACAAATATTTTCGGGGCTGTGCATATTTCACCCTTCAGCTGTTCCATACTTTGAAGACTACTTCTTTAGATATGATTCTTAAGAAAGCCCTGTATAATATTTTCGCAAGGATTAATGTCGAAAATGTATGGTAGCTAAGATCATCCCACTCCAAAATGAACAGGTTGGCAGTTTAAAATTAATCTATCATGGAGATTTTTGTTTAAAACATCCAGAACATTATTAACAGTGGGTCTCTGTGATCTATCTTATTGGGAAAAAAGTCACGTCATTGATATCACGATATATTTTTACAAAAACTAAAAAATTATCTTCCATCATTTCCACATGACTTTCATAATTCACTTAATTCTGTAACAGTAACGGCGTCACAATTGGAAAGGCGAACCAACTCGTTACGTTGCTGGATTAATAGACCATATTCGTGGACATCTGGATTTTCTGTTCCTCTGTTCAATTCGACTGTTTGTTAAAGTTCCCTTTCAGACAGAATTGTTTTTCATATGGAAATAATATATCCGGAATAACCGGGCCTGTTTCAGTGACATAAAATTCACTACAAACGATATCCGACCATCTATGTCATGTTCACTCTATTTCTGAAAAAAAATCTGCATCATATAAGGAATTATCTTTAAATCTTCTTTCAGGATATTATTTGTTCATCTGTTGAATGAGAAGATAAACTAAACTTCTTTTTACTTCTTCGAAATGTCATTTCCACACTTCGCGCAATTTCATCAGTTTTTACTGTTCTCTCACATAAATTGCCACTCTTGAGGTTACCTAACACAGATCCAATCTTTTAAATTTTCGTACCAAACTCATGACACAGTTTCCTGAGACAGCATCATGAACATTATAAACGGTACTAATTTATTTACACTTTTCACAAGACCTCCACAAGAACACTCTCCGTTCTGTTGTGTAGAAAGTTGTCTTTACAAGTAAAGCTGTCAAATTAACCACCCATCATTATTCTTCACAAGCGCCCCAACTTAAGAACAAGTACTTCTTAAAAATAGCGTATGAATTTAAAACAGCCCTTTCGTGAAGACACTATTTCCCTAGTCAGCCAGAGCTACTTTGCTTTCAAGGACAGCAAGTGTTCTATTCATGTTAAAGATTGAGTCCTATCGAGAACCAGTTAAATCCATGTCCATTGTTGCATACTATACCCCGTCAGGCCCATTTTCAAATTGTTCTCCCACATGACCACTTCCTGTGAACATTTCCTTCTGAATGTTTTGTCTCTTCTCCACGTTTTCCCGGAGCCAGGATAGCGTAGTCGGTATAATGACTAGGCTGAAGACTGGATAACTGATAAATAGTAATTTGATTCCCGGCAGGAGTGAGAGATTTTTCTCTTCTCCGAAACGTCCAGACTGGCCCTGCGGCCCACCAGCCTCCTATTAAACGGGTACTGGAGGCTCTTTCTTTGGGGTGAAACAGTTAGGGCTTTAAGCTGGCCACTCGCCTCCATCTAGTGCCGAGATTAAGATTGAGTGGAGTTATACATCGATCCTTCCCCATGCCTTTTTGTCATGCACAGAGATAACTTAACTTTACAACGTTTTACCTCTACATGCTGCATGTTCCATCCGTCTCATACTCCTTGAGTGCATAACCACGCTAAAGTTAGATGAACAAGTCGATGTTTCCACATTTTAACGACAAGTAAATACGAGATTCCTTCGAGTTGACACTTACTGTACAGAGCTTTTAAATCAGGGATTATAAACGGGCATAAATATTCAATTTTTCTTTGTGATCAAAAATTGTACCTAGTAAACCATTAATGTGCGTTTATACATGCTAGAAAGTTACGTTTTTCCACATACTGAAGTACGTGCTGACATCCTCCAGCAACATGGGTTTTCTCAATATTGCAATAACGTTGTGTGACAGTCACAGAATACCCAATTTTCGAATACTTGGGTAGGTAGATAAGAGCCGGATATACTGGCCTGTCAGTTCACCTGACCTCATTCTTATGAGAATTATTTCATACTGGGGGCATTTAAACGAAAAATTGTCCTGCTCAAAAGTGACAGCACTGCAAGAGCTAAAAGGCAGAATGTCAGATGCTACAGTTACAGTTATACAAGATAAGTTTCAAAGCGCATGGTAAAAGCTGAATTGCAGGTTTCTTGTATGGCAAGCTACATAAAATGGAGTTCATGTCGAAATAAGACGTCTTAATAAAAACTAAACATGTTTGTTTGTAATGCACAGTACTTAATTTATATTCTCACGACAAGAAATATTTAAATTAAAATACAGGTTTTTTAATATAAAGGCCGTCTAAGTTTTACCTTTCTACTAATTCTCGCAGTTATACGAAGATCTTTGCAAAATCGGAATATATAACAATTAGTCACGAATATTCGTTTTAAAGTTGGCGAGAAAATATCTAAAATATCAGACATGATGTGCTGTCTCGAGTGAAAGTGAACTCGATTCACGTAAAAACAAAATTTTTCACTCAGGATTGAAATGAAGGAATCTGCTGTATTTATTGATCGCTAGCTGATGCATGCAACTGACTGCTGACTGCCTGTCGCTTGCATCGTTTGTCATTTGTGTTGCAATATTATCATTGTGCACACCCATATATCATTCTTGTCTCTCTTCGTAGTACTTTCATAACATCCAATCAACTTATACAAGTTTTTTTGTGTCTCTTTTTACCACCATGTCCTTTTTGTATCCTATCATTTCTCATTCCGCCACTTTCCCTCACCACTTCTTCCTCACTATCTCCGTTGCCATCTTTGGTCACGGACGTTCGCCTGATATTGCTTACCTAATCGGTTGAATTCTTCCGCCACACACACACACACACATGTATGTATTCATGCATCATATGTATATACATACGTATATGTAATACATGCATAATACGTACATACATACATACATACATACATCTGTACATAAATATATATAAAACGTATAATACGTAAATGTACACATACATCTGTACATAAATATATATAAAACATATAATACGTAAATGCACACATACATCTGTACATAAATATATATAAAACATATAATACGTAAATGCACACATACATCTGTACATAAATATATACAAAACATATAATACGTACATGCACACATACATCTGTACATAAATATATACAAAACATATAATAAATAAATGCACACATACATCTGTACATAAATATATATAAAACATATAATACGTAAATGTACACATACATCTGTACATAAATATATATAAAACATATAATACGTACATGCACACATACATCTGTACATAAATATATACAAAACATATAATACGTAAATGCACACATACATCTGTACATAAATAAATATAAAACATATAATACGTACATGCACACATACATCTGTACATAAATATACACAAAACATATAATACATAAATGCACACATACATCTGTACATAAATATATATAAAACACATAATATGTACATTCACGTAAACCTAAAAATTGTCCACCCATCAAGTGCTTCCTAATTACCACTGCTATGCGATTTGTCCCCTCCCAAACACAAAACACATCTGATCCGATTTGACTGTAACTCGCCATTTATCTTTCGTCCTTATTTCTCGTTTCATCAATTGTCCTTTACTCCTCGCGCATCATGTGTATTGACTCCACATGACTTTGTTTTTGCCATTATATTTACGTTCATGTGCCGGCGATATATATAACGTTTGACGTCACCTCCACATGTCGTGGCCTGAATTCTGCTTCCATAATTCCTCATCACGTATCATTCACTGCCTGCCACATAACTTCCTCACGCTGTTTGCCCAAATTTCTTACGCTCTGGCCGCACAATCTTCCACAAACGTAAATATAATCTTTATTGCACTCACATTACTTCCTGGTAAGACGATATTCTTCGTTATTCGTCGCACCACAAATGCATATTTATAAACTCTTATTTCATTCTGATATTTACACCTGCTTTGTATGTTGCGTTCACCGCCGAAATTATTATTATTATATTATTATTATTATTATTACACCGATTGATATCTTACACCTTGCATATTGTACTTTATAATCGGCACTGCTTCAAAAATTTTGGCTTCATCTGTCCAACTCACTTAAAATTTGGTAATCTTAATGATTCTATTGTCAAAATTATTTCTAAATAATAATTCGTGACTTAAATGCCAACGTCCTGACGACGCCATGTTACTTTATTGCATTTCTTACTCATTTACGAAAAAAAAAATATTTGTATTACGTTCGTATATTTCTCGTACCTATGACGCAATCATATTCTTCAAAAACATACAAAAAATCCTGGCACAAACGTCTGCACATGTGTGAACTCGATTACCGTGTCCCTGTGTCCTCAATATTACTCTTTCTTTAACCGTCCGTCCCTGAACCTGCCTCGTCTAGCCTGTATAACCAGCCACCTAACCAATACAGAAAGCGGGAATCAACAGTCAGCGAGACCACAACAACTACCCTGGTCGGAGGCAACAACTTCAACAACGGATCCGGCGTGCCCACTAAGATGTCCAATGGAGGAGGGTCGACTCTGCGGGGGACGTCTGTGAGTCCATTGCTCATAGCTGAGAACGCCGTTTGAAAGGTTTGCCATATCCCAAACCCTGCACAGGAAACATTGTACATATTATTGTGTGATGAAGCGCCTGGTGTATTGGAACCTGCAGGTTATCCCTAAGGACGTCCAACGCATCGGGCACCGGGGTCTACGCAACAGTGGCCACGGCAGCAGCCGTCACGACACCGACATATGGACCAAGCCTCGTTGTTGAGAATGCCGTGTGAAGGAGCGTCCCAGAGTCTGCATTCAGTAGACGAAACGTGCTCAAGATAAATTTATGCAACGTATATTATACACACTTGGTGTACAAGTGGTTGGCAGGTTACAGTAAGTCGCGTGCATTCTTGTATGTAAATTAGATCCCATTTTAAAATCAGCGAATATTTTGGATTGTACATTATGTTTATGAGGTGTGTCCTCGATGTATCCACAGTTTGTTATAAATTAAGTTAGCACACTAAGAAGACAGAATTACTTGTAATGTTGTTGCACTAAACACCGTGTCATTTTCAAAATAAATTTGTCTTTAGATTTCAAGTAAAGAATTTGGCCACGGGGCAAACCGCAGCGTGTGAAGTGATGATGACACCCGCCTGCACTATTCTGTTCGTGTAATAAAATTACAATTACGTGTGTTGCATTACAGATCGCTATTCATTGTGTCATCTTTTCGGTAATGCACGACATAAAGAACGTAAATACTACTGTCGTTCCTTAGGAAACAGAAGAAAGAGAGAGACAGAGAAGTGTTATGTTTATGACGCTTCGCATTCGCAAATATTACACAGCGGCCGTCGCAGATGTAATAAGATATGCCCATGGAGCATTGGTGGAATGATATTGATAGGGGCGTACTAAATTATTAGGGGTAAAATCTGCCCCAGTACCACTTTGTCTACCATAAATCCCACATGGACTGGATTGAACCCGGATCTCCGCGGTGAGATACTGTTTCTTTTTAAGTGTTTGCTTTGCTCCTTACAAATTGTGTGAGGCGTGGAGCATGCATCGGTCAGATGACATTATCGTCGGAAATACTGAAGGTAGGAAGTCACGTGTAATAATTGAGCTTAGATTAGTATCGTAATAAAATAGAAATTCAATTTAATTCAATAGAATAGTTATTCAAGTCAATTCTTGTTTATTAATGTGTCGAGTCAACAGCCAAATTTCCAATTGCAGAAAGAGCACAACATACAAACACAAATAAAATAGGACACTAAACAGGACACATAGAAACAAGCACAACAAGCAGAAGAGTACGTACGTAAATAAGTAATGTCACAATAGTGAAGTAATAATAATATCAGATATGACTAAGTGTGATCTTTTGCCTTCTGAAGATATCTAAATTACCATAAACTAAATTTGTCACAGTGATGCACCTGGCAGAGGGGCAGTTTCGTAATGTTGGACAAACATGAAAGAAAGGAAAGTCACGGAACTTCCTACTGGGAACTCGTAGACGAGTAATGTCCGTGGATGATGGACAAAATTTATAACTTAAACAAACATTAATGACAACAGTTTCATCAAGTTGACATCTTCACTCGCTTAAAATGCGTAACTCAAGTATTTGAAGATCATTATCATAACTGCACCCATTACTGTCTGTGGAAAAGAATTGATTTTAGCAAAGAGCTGCAAATTTCTTCTGAATGCGCTTCAGGTTTATACATTGGTAGAGGTAATTGTATTCCATACTACGAATGCGTACTCTTAATTTACGTCTAACAATTGAAGAATATAAAATTAATAAATTATCAAGAGTCCCAAAAACTTCATGGATTTAAAAAAGTATTCAACGTGAGAGTGAAAGGTAATTTAGAATCGAAACTCCCAGATCAGTGTTATTATTATTATTATTATTATTATTATTAACCCTTTACAGCCTGGTAGATACTGTGTGTACCAGCAGTTTTAACATTAAAAAATTCTACATTAACCTCAC
Organism: Reticulitermes speratus; assembly: GCA_021186555.1. Taxonomy (NCBI): domain Eukaryota; kingdom Metazoa; phylum Arthropoda; class Insecta; order Blattodea; family Rhinotermitidae; genus Reticulitermes; species Reticulitermes speratus. The sequence continues at coordinate 20,970,344 of JAJKFL010000009.1, forward strand.
AGTTTGTATTTCTGCGTTTTAAGTGAATCTGAAAAGAAACCGTCATAATTTCCGTAACCGATTGATTTTTATAACAAAGACGGAGTGTTTTTACTGCGCTGTAGGAAATTAATCTTTAAATATAATTCAGGTTAATATTTGCTTTGAAAGGTTTAAATAAATATAATATTAGGATGACATTGTGTATATCGTGCAATATTATGATAATATAGAACTTACATAACCAACATTTATTGCACAAAAATGTTGGTTATGTAAGTTCTGTATTATAATATTAGGATGTTAAATGGATTAGTTTGGCTCTGGATAGAATCCGGTGACTGTCGCTTTTGAACGAATAATAAATTTTCTTACTTTATGAAAAGCGAGGAATTTTACGAATATCTAATCAAATCATGATTCTAAATTAAAACTTCGCGCCATGGAGTCAGATGTTTTCATTCCCTGACAAGGTTCAGTACCCTGAAGATGACGCAGTGAAATACCGAACATTCCAGAGACTATCTCATTGGCATATTATCAGAAAATATTTACCTAGTGGATAATGTTTTATAATAATTGTGATAAAATAAAGTACCCGTTAATAAGAACGCGTAATTGAGCAAAATACATTCAAAGTGCTTTACAAATTGTAAGGTTACTGTATTTTGCTATCAGGTGTAATGTCGTTTTTTATATCTCGGTAAAGGCAGCAGGAATTTTATTACAGTGCACCTGGGTATTTGTTACACTTTATAAAATGAAAATTGCTGTTATTGCTTTTAATGTAGGCTTCGTTTTAAGAGACTACATGCCGAATACGTTCACATTGTGTGTATGTCTTGAAAGAAATGATTGTTGTTCTTAAGGAAGGCCACAAAATCTGGAAGTAAGGAAACCTGCTTATTTGTAATGAAGAATACATGCGATTTAGGCGCACTGTATATTTTTGTCCGTATTTTATAAGTGGTCTCTTTTATTCTTGAATACATATTTTGTAAACTATACGTGCCATACTCACAATGTCCCTCTAGAAATGTGTCTATATTGAATGACTTTAAATTTAATGAAACATTGTACGTGTTATACCTAACAGTATGTCTGAAAATTTAATACAAACCGCACTTTATTAGGACTTTGACGATTTCTTATATGGTGAATATTTCACGTTCCTGCCCTCAGTAAAAGAAGACCTGCATATTTATATACTTGTGAAGTTCTTAGCTGTTGTGTAGATCGTAGGTTAAAGCCAGCAGATGCGACAGAAACGCTCCATCGTTTCTACATTAGGTGTTCTGTGCGGCATAAGAGTACACATCAAAGCACTTACGTAGATATAAATCTGCTAATGCTTGCACAAAATATTAATTTAAAACGCATAAAATTTGGGCCACATAATAGATATATTTTATTACTACCTATAGATTCCTCGAAAGTCGGCTAATGTAGAACAAATTTCGATATATTTACATAACGTATTGTGTAAGTCATTTTTAAAGCCATAAACATGAATTTAACTTAATTTAATTTAATTTAAGGAAAGGTTTTTGTTTTATGCATCAGCTTTTAGAGTTTCCTTATTATTTTCTTAACAGGTGTTTCAGAATCAAAATTAACTAAAGTAACTTCTGGCCTGTGAGTGTTTAGAAGTTTTCACAGCTTTGTAAATAATGATTCCTGTCTTCTGGGCTGTGACGCTGCGTCACTTCCAGTGAGAAAGGAATCCTCAGCTTCTGCCCCTATTTCCATCATTCAGAATACTGAAAAATCAATTAGAATGGATCATTTGAATGATAGGCTTCATGGAATATTCTGCGTGTTACGTAGATAAAACTCGTGGGAAGCACAATAACTCCCTCATTTAGGAACTGCGGCTATATATGTAATGAACTAGACCAAAGAGTATTTCTTACTTTTAGAACATCTTCGGCTGTAATGTAATGAATACAGTGAAGGAAGAATCAGGAAAAAAGAGATGTAAATAAACATAGAAGATTTTATGAATAAAAATTGAAGTAAATGTAGAATATAGCACACGAGGATCAAATGCAGACACACTGATGTTCAAGTACAGAAAGGCACTGGTACAGAAATTTCTCCAATTATTAAGTTTTTACCCTGTCATTATATTTACACCAATGTTCCATGCTCATATTTCATTCGCCTGCCCTCATAACCTTAACAGGTGGCAGAATCGATAATAAAACACCTCTCTGCCTGTCAATAACAAAAACAGAACAAGATATACAAGTTTTACTTCGAACTACTGCACAAAGCAATTTTCACGCTCCAACATGTTTCGGCTACGTATTGTAGCCATCATCAAGGAGCCACAATATTACAAAGACACAAGCAGCGTGTTCTACGTTGGCAAATGTCAAATATACATTAGGTTTTTACAACAGTTAATCCATGTACAGTATCAATAAAATTATTTGGAAAGCCTGAAGGAAGAGATCTCTTGGATTTTGTATGCTTATATGGGAAGGTGGGGTATAATATTACAACCTAGTAAATGTCCGTGGAGCGTCACACTCTGGACTGTTAGTGTGTCATTTTTATTAAATTTTAAATTTATGATTGTTTTCAAGAAAAACACTGACGATGCGAATATAAGAAATATGTCCTTCCGCGTTTTACATAGCACGTATTCTAATTTTCTCCGTACTTTAACAACAGGTTTAAAATCGATTATAGTCGATACCTTGTAAACGGCGAGGCATTAATCATGCTAGATTTTTATGTTTAGGTCGTAACTGTCTTTCGGTCCCAGCTCGAACCTCACATAGGACACAGTTTATCTCATTCCCAAAAACTGCTATTAAAAATATCTTAACTTTGCATAGGTCTTAATGTGAAACGTGTTAGTTTTGTCCGATTTTAATCAAATCGGAAAATATGGACAAACTTTTAATAAAAAGTGCAAATGTGAAATTTCAAGAAAATCCGTCTAGTTGGAGTCGCACTGCTAAAAGCGAGCAGACGGACGGACATTATGAGGCTAATCGTCGCTTTTCGCGACTGCTTTACGGATGTTAATAAACGTTCTTACAGACGTGTTGGAGGTTGTAAATTAGATTCATCTGACTCAGAAAATCAAAGAGCTGCCGTCTGTTACGAATACGGTATTAAACGTTCCGCTTCATGAAGGGGGGGGGGGGGTGGAATTCTTCATTGGCTAAGCGAATATTAGCTTCTCAAGAAGAACTGTGCTCAGTAGACCAAGTTTACCGACACAGGATTTCAGACTCTGATCTTGATTCACCACACTTAAATGAAGGGTCAGAAATCTCAGAATGCAATAACGGATCAATGCAATTGTTCTTATTCTTTATTTTAAACCTGTGTTCTATATAAATCACAAAAACGTTCTGTTTTGTAATTACGTAACAGTCAGAGATATTATGAAGGGGACCACAAGTTAGCTGCAGTAAAATGGAAGCGAGAGGTACGTCTTCTAGTGTCGATATTAAAATTTCAGTTTTGCAGAAAATATTCCACATCGTCGTTGAAAAGATTGTTAATAATTTTTTCTCGATGGATGTAACGTATAGTAATGGATCAAAAGAATGGCTCTCTGCCTAAACTGTAGCTAGAGACAGAAATTACCTTTCAATTTTCAGCGGGCTTCGTACTTCTGAAAAATAAAACGTTGGAAACTTGAAAGCATAAACTTACCATTCTGCTGTGCTATAATGATAGTAAATTTCATGTAGACCTACAAGGCAGCCGGTGATTAAATAGCTCCAACCTCTGTTGGGAGTGGTGCAATATCGTTTTAGGGCATTTCCTTCGCAATCATCAATTACCTCTGACTAAGAGAGGGCCATTTAGCGTACACTATAGAGTAAATATATCTTTTCCTCCCATCTTCAGTGTTTTACCTGAAGACAGAGATAGGAATCGTATCCCCAAGAGTATAATTTTTAATTATTTAGAAAATATATTTTTAAAAATGTCAAGTGCGGTATCCTGACTAGGATGTCACAAAATTTAACATTAAGATTCAGAAGATCCTGGCGCTACAAACGTTGTCGGATATGCCAAAGTTGAATACCAGTATTTACTTAGCTTTATTTTAAAACCCGATCATTCAGTGTTTGTCCTAAAGTATCCGCAACTAAATCTTCTTACCCGGTGCAAACGGGAAGAATAAATTAATTGCCAAAAGGGGTGTTAATCAGAGTAGCCAGTTGCTTTACAAACAGAGTTCTTAATATATCAGAACAGAACATATCAACACCGTACGTTTCCTGTGCTACAGTATTTCTAATCGTTATGGTGGTTGTTCGTTTGCTTTGAACTTTACTCTTTCCTCCTGTATGGCACATATAACTTTAAATTTCCTTTCTTGCAGATCAACGTATTCACGAATTCTTGAGTACTCCACTTTAATTTACCCTGTGTTTCAGATCTTTGTCATTCCCGTCAGAATGTAGCGAGTTTATTTGTGCTTCTGTTCTATCTGCAATTTTTTTAAGTCTGTGAACAAAGTGGCAGTATTTTTTTCAGATTTTTCCATTAAATTTCAATAACGTGAGTCTATTTTTTAATGTTGTCGATACATCACTACAGTTGAATTTTCAACGTATGGAGAATTTTACAATATTTTTGTTGTTTGTATTGAAAGATAAAAGAGAATCAGGTATAAATTTTACTTTTTTCTTGTAGCATCTTATACACTGATAGCATTACTAATGTTGACTCTTACGTGGCCATTTTCCTTGCTCTCTGCTGACTGCAGAGGTATCATTTTTAGAATTCCACCGTACAAATAGTAAAAAAACGTCTTAATTATCCTGCATTTTCTTTTTCTTCATTAATGAAGTCTGGAAATCTTATGAATATTAAATAGCCTTCAGGAACGTGCAGACGTGGTCTTGAGTTCTTTGTTTGTAAAGGCAGAATGAACATATAATAAACGTGAGGGTACAATGAAGCGTAGAATAGAAATTCAGTGTGATACAGTTACTATCTGAAGCGATGAACTCAGATAAGCTCAGAAAATGTAAATGTTTATGAGCCCAGTACACGTGCAATGGCACTAAATGTTCAAGAACAAACTTATATGATTATATTATCCCTAACGTATTTGTAATGTAATATATTGTATATTTATAGATGTGTAACCTTGTTACATCGATGTTTGTTTTGTAAATGTCTCTATGCTTCTATTGTACTAAGTTCATATGTTGTAGCTGGTGGTCAGTGTGTTGATATTATACTGTTACAGGCGTTATTCTATATGGTTACCTTAAAATATTCAGCTCTATGTAGGATGGTCGCTGTTTATTTTGGCCTCCTGGTTTACGCTAAGAACGCTTGAATGAAATTCAGTTTAATGCTCACATTGAAAGAGATCATGTACAGTTTTATGATAAACGTATAACTTTCTTTGGTATAATCCAGAGGATGTAGGGACCAATGTAAACTTCGACGTCACTTCCCCCGTGTTGCAAATATATATATATATATATATATATATAAGAAACTTTAATGTAAACGAAATAATTCTGGACCAGAGCGCTCAATACTTTATTTTCATCAGAATCTCTGTCTTAAATGGCTATGGGGTTTTTTTCTTTAGCAGGGGTCCACAAATTTTCTCAAATCTATGAGCCACCTAAAATTTCTAGGCGCCAGAGTGATGACGTAAAGCACGTACCTTACTGAGGACCCAAAAATATTGGGCATCACCCTACAAAAATTTAGTCGTCCGAACGACCTGGCACCTGGGATTTGTGCACCCCTGTATTTAGTATTTGTTTAGTTTACATATGTGACCAGGTTGTCATTAGTTTTATTTAAAGCTGTGTACCGCGTATACAAATGAAGAAGCCTTCAAATTAACTACTTTGATAAATCCTTGAAAGTCTATTTGTGTTATCGTAAACAAAAATGCAGTGTGCATGAAACCCCATTCTTCTCCCCAATTCAACCGGCAATATAGAAACAGTCCATTTCATTTCACAGTTTTTGAAAGTAAAAGAGAAATGTAGATAAATAACATATTTCTGCTCTACCAAAACAGGATTGTTTCAATTATTCTCTTTCTAACATTCCTAAGCAAAGTATAATTATAATGCTTTCCGTAACGATTTCTGTGACTACCTCCAATTTCCTAACGCCTGTCATAACAATATTTGGGGAAGTTGTGACATGAAGAAACAACAGACTGTCTGCTCGCCTTACCTCTCTCATAGTTCACAAGCACACAGCACAATACTGTGCTTTCACGTCACCACTTCTCTATAATGTTTTAGGTGTATATTTTAAATTGTGGCTAAACAAAGAAATCGACATGAGGAAGGTATGAACCTATCATATTTGTTTTACCTCCCTATAGATTTAATGAATTTGTCGTTCTGTGTCCGTGCTTATAAGGCTTCAACATTTATCAAACTAACTTTGTATAGATGCAGCTGTACCTTTAATTATACGAACTGGGAAGTCACATATGTGCAGTGCGGGTATTTCATAATTTCGGGTTCTTTGATCTACTTTGATATACCTAATTTTCCTGTCATAATCAAGAGTTTTATAAATGGATATCGGCTTTGAAATGTTGTGGATCTTTCCGGGCTCATTGACCGACAGATATGCATGGAACGTACTGTGATTTATTTATGTAATCTGAAAATTATTATATTTTCATCCTCAAGCCGAAATAAACTTTAAGTATTAAATATTTTCTGTGTATGATTTGCCATCAATATCTTTTGTACGTTGGTAAAGGTGCATAAAATTGGTTGAGTGTTACGTAATTACCAAGCAGTAGGTAGGCCTACTCTAAAAACACCATCTGTCAGTGTAGCTCTGATAAAAATATATTTGTTAATATGAAGGCCCCGAACTTTTCTCTTCCGGAAAGTACATGAAAAAATTTACCTTTGATTCTTCAGCGCGGATGGCCTTTATGTATAAATGTCATCGGTTACACCAAGTGGTCGCATAATCTTCTGTATTTCCGTAAAATATGTGGCTGAACGAAAGAACGGGGCCTGTCCCCATGGTCATACAATTTATTTGGATCTGAAAAAGTTTAGAATGATTAATCATTCAACATCGCTTTGCATCGTATTGCAAATATTTTGCCAGTGAGTCTACGTTTCTTGAAGACATACATCTTGCTACATCAACATTAGTTTGTTTCTCATGATTACGTATATTTAATTGTACATCTGGTGACCTTTCTGTACAAAATTATGGCACATTTATAGTGTTTGTTAGCTTGTATATAGTAAAACATGGAATGAGATGTAAATAAAACTGTCTCTTACATAATGCTTTTAATTCATAATCATCACGAAATATGTGAAATTATGCTAACTGCCTGTCCAAACACACCAAGCTTGTCTTGATTGTTTTTCGGGTTAAAATGTCCCCTGGAGTAAGACTCCAAGTAACAGCGTGTGACAGGCTGCATCTAGTGGCGAGTTTACCTGTGACCAGCAGTAGGGCACTGTTGTCCTGGGCTGACATACTATTCAAAAGCTTCCCACATTTTTATTGCACAAGGACTTAGAAACGAAATGTTTTTTGCGGTAAGTTTCTTTTCACGACGCTGTTAAAAATCATTCTTATTTTCGAATTAATCATTGGACTTATTATTAAAACAAAAAAATATATATATAGAAAAAATGTTTCAGAGTTCTTTAATATTTCGGAGTGATTATGCACGTGCAGGCCTACTCCTTTTAAAGAAGCTTCACTATTCTAAGTAAATGATGAAAGCTTTTCATATCACTCAGTATGTCTGCCACCTGAGCTTTGAAACTTACCAGCTTTTTTATACTGAATGTAGTATTATTTATGAAAGCAGATAGTTCTTTTTCCAGTCATAAGCTCTGTTATAATAAAGAATGTGCTGCCAGTTCAATATATTGTGGAAATAGTCTGATATGAACACCAGATTGTGCAAGGAAATAATAATGTCTCCAGACTCCATACGATGCGATCTAGTTGACACTTCAGTTCCACCTCAAAACTTTCTCCTTACATATTAATCTGTGTGAGTTCGGAAGCGATCACAGAAAATATTGCACAAGGTAATTTTTTGTTGCTTATGTTACATGACTGCGCAGAATATCATGTTTGGAAGCATACTGTTTAAACCTCATAAGAGCAGCAGTAAATTCATTTACTACGCTCTGCAGATGAAGCTTCCTACACAGAATTCTAACGAAAATATGACAAAGTTAGAGACAGAAAGCATTTTACTTTACAATTTAAAATTCTGTTAACATTTAATATTAAGAACATGCGTAAATATTTTATTAAATTCACTGCTAGTTACCAAATGAGTTGCCAGAATTCGACTCCCTGATCTTGCTGAATTTACTATTTACAAAATGTCAACATTTTTATTACACTTAAAACATATATAGAGAGTTTAAATAATCATGTAAATTTATTCATTCTTCTCTGTCACTGCCTTTATGTCCTCCCCATGTTTCTAATAGGAAGGTGAATCAAAAAATTAAAGTGGATTTGCCAGTAGAGGCGCTGAAATCGACGCAGTGCGAAACGTAGCGGTTGCCTCAATAACTACATGCTAGGCATTGTTGCGACTAGTCAGTGTCCGGTTTAGTTATGTATATTTTTGTTTACAAACTTTCTTTAAAGACGGTGGCACCGCTTTTGAATCGCACCACTGTAGAACAGTGAGTTGTTCCGTTTTTGGGGTCAGAATATGTTAAAAGATCTGAAGCTGGCGATTTGCAACAAGCGCAGAAGTGTACTGTCCAAGAGCTTCTTTTGCACTACGATAACGGGTGTCCGCATTCCGCGGTAGCTGCCGTTGAACCAATCAGGCAGCTGAAATTTGAACTTCTCCCACACCTCCATATAGTCCGGACCTACCTCCATCGGATTATCACATGTTTGGAACACTAAAAGAAGCCTTGCGTAGAGGAAGATTTGCCAGTGATGATAAAATTAATGTTGCCTTTTTCATTGCGACATGTAATTTTGAAGTCTGTTAGCTCATTACCAAAGTTTGTGAAGACCCCATTACCTCAATCATCTGGAAGAACAATGGAGACACGAAAAGGGAGGGAGCAGGTTCCTCTAAATTTTGTTAAAGACTTACCAAACTACACGAAGTCACGTGAAATTTAAAAAATATTTACATTAAAATATATTTAAAAGTTTATAATTCTATCGGATAAGTGTGTAGTACACTATGCCGTGTTCAGAAATATAAAATAATATGCAGCAGCGGATTTTCACCTGGAGCCACTTGGCTCAGAAATGGACGTTACTTTCAGAATTCAGAACCTTAAGACACCTGGTTTATTCAAAGGGTGAAACTGACTGAAAGAAACCCGAAGTCAGCAAGGAAATAAAGTGAAAAAACTTATTACGAAGCTTAAAAGAACTTACGTAATTGCAAGTTGTCACGCAACAAGCCAAGTTCATAATCACAAACATTGCATAGTACGGCATTTAGTACTAATCATCTGTGCTTGACTAAAATTGATACTACGTAAACCAGTGTATATATAGGCCTATAAGGATTAGAAATGTTTATTAAATTTAATTTTGCTCAACTTTTTCACATTGAAGAGTGTACACCAAAATGTAAACTTATCAGTGCAGTCGAACTATTTCACGTGCTGGAAAGCTGTCTTTTAAGTTTATCCATTGCAACTTGCAATCTCTGGAACGTATAATGATGTTCTGTCAGGTGCACGAATGATAACGTCAATGTGATTTTACATGTGTTATCACTGAATACTTCAGTGTATCTTGATCTCTTTTTAATGGCTGTTATTGTGGTTCTATTGCAGTATATGAAGTGTGGGACGTTCCTTGTCCGAAGTTACAGAAGGGAAGTGTGTCACATATGCACGTACACACACGCACGCACTCACGCATAGACGCATGCATATATATACATGCATACATACATACATACATACTATACATACATATACATGCATACATATACATACATGCACACATACATACATATTATACATGCTATACATACATACATACATACATACACACATAAACACATGCTACACATATATACATACACATGCTATACATACATACACACATGCTATGCATGCTATACATACATACACACATACACACATGCTATACATATCATACATACATAACATACATACACACATACACACATGCTATACGTGCTATACGTGCTATACATACATACATACATACATACATACACACATTCACACATGCTATACGTGCTATACATACTACATACATACATACATACACACATACACACATGCTATACGTGCTATACTACATACATACATACATACACACATACACACATGCTATACGTGCTATACATACAACATACATACATACATACATACATACACACATGCTATACGTGCTATACATACACACATACACACATGCTATACGTGCTATACACACATACACACATGCTATACGTGCTATACATACATACATACACACACACACACACACACACATCAGTTTACGAACATCACTGACGTGTTCCAACGTGTCTCCGTTTCTCTGTACCAATCACCTATCCTCAGTCCAGTCCCATATCTGCCGTTTCATTCATCTAAATCTCTGTTTTCCCCTCCTGTTCATATCTGGTGCTATTCACTCGAGTCATTGTTAGTGACATCCATTCTCTATGAAATGTCTAAAAATTAATTCAATTCTCTTGCGTTCTGATTTGTTACGATGCCATTATAAAAGCCTATATTTAAATCATAACTGTATTTACACGCATCATAAAATAAACCTTTTTTCACAAACTTCTTACATTTTCTGTTCTCATCGGTTTTATAACACGGCACAGGACGACAAATGATGTGTTTTATTCCTGTTTCAAATAAGGATCTCATGACGAACTTATAATATGAAGCTTCTAAATGGAGGAGTGTGGGTGTGTATGATAGTTTGTGTGTGTGCAAATGTGTGTAATGGGCAATATATTTTGAAGGTGTTACAGCAAGCTTTTAAAAATCCGCAGGTTTTATTAAAACTGAAGTGTTAGAAACACTGTGACAGCTAAGTGCTAGGCTGTACTTTCACTAAAATTTATAGTTATTATTGCTGATTTAATTTCAGTATTTTTCTTTCAAGATGCAGGCTGCACAATCTACTTCATTCAGAGTATGCTTTAGGACTGAGACTTTGTTTGTCGACATTTCTCCACCCTGATTCTGTAACAGTCTGTGAGAGTGGTTGACTTTTTACAATATTGTTACCCGACGTTTACCATTTGTGAGGTATAATTTATATCTACAAGTTTCGGGAGTTTGTTGTATTCCACTTTTCTGGTGTTTCGCTGTCATTTTACTGGAATATTTATATTAACTTTTGCATTTCATATTAGTGGTGGTGGTTTGACCTGAACCCAAGAAGATTTTATAAGCTGGTATGCAACTCCCCGGCCTGGTGGCCTAACACAGTTGTTACCATAACAGTCCTTGTCTCAAAGTCTCCATAATTTAATTCACTCTCATCACCAATATTAATGTTAAAAATATAATGGCAATACGTCTGTGATTAGTCACCCTAAAGACATGGGTAGTATAAACTCCTGAGAGACTTTGTCAAATATCGTCTATATCACACAATGGAAAATATCCAAGATAGTACTGTATTTGTGCTGGTCTACCATCACCTCCTTGATATATGTATTATTTAAAATAATTTTCACTGTACAATTACGTTAGAATAATAATTGACAAAACAAATTAGTTTGTATTTAGTAATAGAATGTTATTTACAGACTTTTCAAAACAATAAAATTTTATAATTGTATTCACGCAGACGAAGTGTCCTATATTGGTTCACTGTGCAAGAAGAAATATATTTAGAACTGTATAATTATTCAACCGTATTATCTTTATGTTGTATATTTCCTGTTGTAACTGCATCCTGCTGTCTGTTTTCCTTCATTATATTACAGTTAATTATTCTGCCTACTCTCAGTGTTGGATTGGTCACATATGACTGTACTTATTCTGAAATGAAGAGCACGATGTCTTATGAAACATAATCACCTCCATATCCACGAAAGTATTTTTACATGTCTTAAATATGTGTAGAATTAGTTAATCCAAATAATGCATATATATACATGTGTGTGTTAATGTCAAGTGTTAAATTACAGTCTCAAGTATTTTTCCATAATTTGCACATTAAAATTCATGTACAGAATATTAGTCCATTAACAACAGGGAGACGCCACGCTTAATTGCCTCATAAAGAATTAATTACAGTTCTGCTCTAAGTGTAGGAAAGAGCTGTTATCAAATATAAAATCTGTGATAGCGGTTACGATTTTAAAGTAATATTGGAGTTCTAACACGTAGATAAGCACGATGCGATTATATTGTGCCCTTCTGCTTATGTAGACCTGTAAAAATTATGAGAGTGCTACATATTTTGATTAAGAGTGAATTAAGAAAATTATAGATCCAAATCTGCATTTTATCGTCATTTTTTTTATTTTATAAGCCCCAAATATATTATTATGATCATTCCAGAATCTGGAAAAATTAAATACCCTTTTTGCTTCATATATATTGGAGAGAAGCTGACAAAAATCAGTTTTTGTTTGTGTGTTTGTTTTCTCTTTGTTTATTTGTTGTTTGTTTGTTTGTTTGTTTGTTAGTTTGTTTGGGCATCTTTGGTGCTATGTTACTTCACTTATTAAACCGTACAGTTGATTTCAAAGAAATAAAACTTTTTCTGTCATTTCATCTCTATATATCCTGTTTACATAAATTATACTAATTTTTATATAGCCCGAGTGTTTCAGATCATGTTTGTGTTTTAAATAGGGCCTTTAACAACAGGCATCAAGAACTTCAAAGACATAAAACTTTGGAATTTTGAGAAATTATTCGGGCACATATAACAATGCAGTATTCACCAATATTTGTATGTTATATTGGCGAAGGTTATAGCTCTCATAAGGGCGCTGAAAAATATTATAATCTTTTGGAGTACGATATCATGTAGACTCCCACACAGATGCCAACACTTCGGTTGATACTTGCTGCCCGCGTCTTCAGTATAACCTAAGAAACGTGTTGCGTACATTTTGCACTCGTCCACTCACCTCGGCTTACTCGTTGATGGTTTTGTTGTGTTATTCCCGGTTGGCGCTGGTTGCTAGTTTTCCCGCTTATGCTAAAAAAGTATAGCTATTGACATTCCAGGAAGTCAAGGGCCTCGGGGTTCGCACGATAGTCCGATCTAAGGAAATATCGGGGGAGGCTATCACGATTAATACCGCCGTTTAGCTTCTCCGACAACTTAGTTCTCTCGATAATAATGCACGCTATAACCTGCTTTTGTCCAACGACTTTACTCTCACCACAATTACAATTTTAACACAACTGTTTACGGATGTTGATACCTTGAGAGCTTATGGTACTTCGTGTGTGTGTGCAGAATGTCCGGTGGTAGGTCCTGTAAAAATAACAATAAAATAATCGGATAGTAGAATCAGAAAGAGTAACAATCAGAAGAATGATCCTGAAGATCAAATTAATTAGCAACCATCATCACTGGCGCCCGGCCTGACTTCGCTTTATATATTATCTATTTGCTCTTCTAAGAATTTTGAAAGAACTTTTGATTGGCTCATAGCCAACGCCGTAGGAAAATACTTTGCAAAACTCACTTGGTCACACAAATATTACTCATTTTGTCAACAGACTTTGAAGGGACTTGGATTTCGCAGAGTTATCTTGATCACTAGATATTTTCTTGTTACTTTTAATTTCTCACACTTTTTACGCTAAAATATGACCTCAATAACTTTTGAATAATGAAAGAAAATGCACGTTAATCAAATGCTCTACGTACATCTTGTTCCTAATTTATATATACTGGACCAGTTTCCAAACCTACAGCTTAGATTTCTCCATTTTGGGATGACACGTGATGGGGCTCGAAACTAAGAGCGACCGGACACAATGTAATGCTACATTTCCTTTGGTATTAAATCCTATGATACTATATTATTATCTGAAATATTAACATAAATAATAATAAAAAATCTTAATCACTCTAAAGAAGATATTCTTGTAGAACACAAAAGACCTGGCGTTCCATAAATGATTGAGTTTACAAGGCCGAGTTATCATTTTCAATACACTGAAAGTCGCATGGTCTATTTGTGACGTATTATATAACCTTGTGCTTAACGTCGATAAGTACAGATTCCGCCTGCATTATAATTATCACATACAACCTAAAATGTTGGCACGGTCGACGTGTTTTCGATATAAATATATAAGAAAATATTCTACGCAGAATTTGTGTGTATGCTCACGATCAGTTTTAATAAGAAATTTTGTTTGTTGTGTTCCACACATTTTTATTTATATTTAACAAACCAATCTTCATATACAGCTTTTGCATATATTCATTTGTGTTTTTTAACATACTACACAAAAGTTCAGGATTCTATGATGTATAGCTTTGTTGTTGCTTCCAACACAGAAGTTCGCATGACCGGTATGTTATTCATATTAAGTTCTCTATATGATATCTTAGATGCGTATAAATTATTACAGAAGCATAAAGGTTGATAGCTTGTATTTTTCTGTAAAAATGTGATGTTGCTTTTTACAATGTAACCGGATTATTTCAAACAATAAAAATGTTATTTATTTTGTTTTATTTATCTGTATGTTCTTTATTCTGTAAATGTATGTAAATAGTATCTGTATGTTGTTTGTAATTTACGCAGTTTGTAGCTACGAAGTGTTATAATCATTGTTCTCATAGTTCTTTCCGTTGCCCTATTTTCCGTTAAACGTTACATATCTTAAGGCTACAGCAAGCCATCAAATTCTGAATAGCCTAACGTAACATGCTCCAGTCCGACACTGATGAGAATCGACAGCTTGTTTACCGCAAGCCTACTTGTGTGAACTGAATAGGAAATCATAAAAATGTACTGTAGCTGTGGTACGTGTGACGGGCCCCTTGAATACAACAGAATGAGCTTGATTGTATACTTATTTTGTTGCATTTATATTATCTGAAACATTTTATATACGTAAGTATAATATAAAATGTTTGCTATACGAGAAGTATTCCAATCGTTATATATATGTAGCAAGGTCGTTACATCGTGTTAAATAAAGTATATAATAAATTGTCTTATATTGTGTTTTATTACAGAAGAGAGCAACGATACCTGTACCGTGGTACAAGAAGGGAACAAGTCAAATTTATGAGCAAAGGCAAGAGTTTTTTCTCAGATTTTCTGCTTGCAAGTAACTGTTTCTTTTGAAAATTCAAGATTGAAATTTTAGGTTCTCACAGCAGTGTGTCTGAGGAATTCTGTCTTCTGGAAAATAAAACTACGTCAAGAGGTGAGCGGTTACTGTCGTTTCGGTGGATCGCGGTTCTTTCGAAAAGTCGGGAACCGCTTATCCAGTAACGCAGGGTCATGTCCCGAAAGAACGGTGTCCTCAAAACCAAGAGTCTTCAGATGCGGGGAAACAAACATGCAAAAAATACGGAATATTTTACTTTGGCCTGTAGTTGCAAGTGGGCCATAACTCACCAGTGTATGTTGTGTGGGTTTCGATGCAGTCTTCAGTGAACTACTTGCACTATCCCTCAATATTAACCTAATCTTTGAATGAGGAGTACCATCTAGCGCAGTGGCAGAGACAAGGACCTATGGCCTTTCGTAGAGGACTCTGCGGTGAGGAAACATCTTCACGACAATGGTAATATTAACTATGGAACATGTCGACCCAAAGTACTCACATTAATGTAATATGTATATATAATGTAGAGAAATTATAAATTATTCATAATAAACAATTGTGTTCACAGTGTTTCAGTTGAATTTGTTAAAACAGAACATGTGTATAATAATTTACTGAGAATTATGTATATAATTTTTGGCTTTATTTAAGGAAGTGTAGGGATTATAGAATCCGAAATTTTGATAAGAATGTAATTTCATGGATTAAAACGTCTTCTAAAGGCACTATGATTTGACCTTTCCCGGACAAGTTATCACCAGTTAATACAATTTTGCTTATACTGAATTACATTTGATCCTTTTAAGTGAAAGTAGTTCACACATAGTTTATTGGCCTAACACCTGCTTTAACGGTCACTGACTCTTAATTTTTCCTACACCTTGTAACCGTTTGTTGTTATTAGTCTCACCATCAACTGCCATTATGTTACTGCACACCATTAAAAGATTCGTATTTGTGACGTATACGCCTAGTGTTTTCTGTGAAGTAGTAAATAGGCTTTCAAATATTCGCAAGATGACATTCATACATCAAATGTTTACGTCGCTAAAGAATAAGCACTATTGTGATATATGGGGGTGCTCACGGCAGAGATCATGACGACATCCGTCTTTTGGTATGTGACGCCGTGTAGCGTGGTATAAATTTATTGACTTTTCGAGACATGTTCTGCCCACCACATCCAGGGTAGAAGAATTGACGCAGTGCGTTCTTAAGAAACGTCAGTGAATTTCTACGAGACTACACGGCGAAACTTCATATAAGGATGCGTTAGTAATTTTGATTTATGTAATTTATTCGGTATATATCAAGTTCCAATTGCACAATAATTATAAACGCTTAAGTTTCTGTGCTTTATTTTAAAACAAAAAGTAATTCGTGTTACCTTGCATGTAGCCTATGTATATAAATTCTCAGTGTCCGTCTGACCCATGTAGCTACCGCGAATGGCAGGCGTCCAAGTCGCTGGCTGTGTGTGGCATCAGATCGATATTTGATTTGTGACTTGCGAGGTGTCTGTATCACGTGAAGCTGTGTCGTGCGTGGTCATAAAAGTATTTTGTGAGTTCTGCCTCCCTTTCTGTGGTAGCCAATTTTTGTTGGACTACACTGAAGATAGAAGTAGAAAGGTCCTCCGAAACACCTGTACCTACATGGTGTTTTACGAATATCTCGGACGATATCAATGTTTAATATTACCGTTGTGAGAACCACAAATCTCGCGATAAAAAATTTGTTACAGGTGGTATGACGTGTTGTTTAAGTATAGGCCTATATATGTAAGTAATTTTAAGTTTATATTAAGTGTCTTTTGGTGTCAGCAACTTCGAAAAATTGGCGGTTCAAATCCGTCGTCTGAAGGCAGACAAACTGAGCCACGTTATGGAGAACTGTACTGCAAGGAATTATTGTGCAGTTTGTTTAACTGAATCGACTTGAAGTTACATGGGGAAGTAATGATCCTTACAACAGCTAGCTGCTTCAAAGTCTTCACTGAACATTTCTACTGCACTACACAAAGTCAGACTTCTATCTCGGCACGTTTTGTCAATGTCAGTGTAAATTCAGTTAATATTTCAAGGTTGTAGTCTTATTCCGAGACGTAATTGCGTGTATTACCTTAAATATTTACCAAGGTTTCGGATGAACCTCATGTCCTTTCTTACCCTGAAGATGGAACCAGCATTTTCTTACAAAATGTTGTTAATAAGGTGCTAGGATCCACGGAGTCACGTCGTAAAAGAAATTATCTTCACAGTTACCGCTAAGAAGGGTAATAAAGTAAAAAATTATTCCTAACGAAAGCCACATATCTACCTTACCAATGAGCAAGGATTTAACCCCTCGTTCTTTAAATGGCATGTATATAAATATTCTTTACATAAATTTGCGAAGCAATCATTTGGTCATTTTCAGTGTAAAAGACTGTCTGATAAAGTGATAAAAAAAGTGGAATCGGGAAATCATTGTAGATAATATAAATTTCTGGCACTGAAATCAGTCACGTATTTTTTGTAAAATTGAGAAGCACTCTCAGATTTAAGGTTTCTTCCAGAAGATGAAAAGCAGTATTAGCATCAACTACAACGTGTAGCGGCTACGAATTAATATTTTGTAATGCGCGGTAAGCCTGTAACTTCAAAATGTATTATGTGCCACCTTGTGACCTCTTGTCGCTGAGCGAAAAGACAATTAACATCTAAATGGAATGTATACCGACAAATGCATTTGTCGGTATACATTCCATTTATATATTAACAAAATGCACGGTGAACAAAAAATCAAGACAATTAACATCATATGCACCAGGCCCAATAATCACACTGATCATACTGAGTGAATAGAAAATTACTGTTTTATTCTGAGATAACCACGGTCACTAACAATGAGGGCAAACTTTATGTTGCTTCATATTATGTAGTTTCCAGTTTTGATTCTCCGTTCGGCACCCGACTCTTCTGATTAGGTACCTTAGTTCCTCCAGGTAAAGGTGGGGGAAAGTTCTGGGACGTGTTTCTTTTATCGAGAAAGTTGTCTGAAAGAGTAGGTTGTGCGAACTTATATTCGGTTTTGGGAGATAAATATTTTGTACCTTAGTTCAGATTCCAAATGTAGCGACTAAAGTTCGAACTGATATTCCTCAGTCTCTACAGGCACATTCCGGGACAGTACCTTAGAATACGTCTCTGTGTCCTCCATAGTCCTTTCAGCTTTGCCGACCGCCGTCTTCCTGCCATACCATATAACGTAGTTGAAACTACATCTTTATGTGTTCTATAAGCCACGCATTCATTTTTCTTCCACATAAGTCCCAATTTCTCTTTCAAAATTATCATCCTATTTGATGTTTTATAATAAATGTTCTCCGAAAAGTGTTGTTGATTAATTTTAGGAAATAAATCTGTGCATCGGCCAACTGAGCTGAGGACTTACGCTTCATACACACTGTGCGTGTCACAGAGGGAAGTGTAGAGCTAAGTTTTGTTTTCCTTGCATTTCGTTAAGTATTTACATTACCAAAGAAGTTTTAAATAAACTTGTTCGGTGGAATTTTGGACATTACATGGGATGTACCAATTACTGTTTTCATAATTTTGTTTTTAAATTTGATTAGAGCATCGAGATTTTCTTTTGCATTAGGCCTATATGGACCAAAATTATATCAATTGGAGTGTTGTTAAATGTAAATAACTATAGAAAACTAAATTTAAATCACTTAAATAATTACACGAAAGAGGGACAGACACAATTTATGTAGCGTTCTTTTATTTTAAGCACTTTCTAGGAAAAATTACAATGTCTTTATTGCGTGTTAGTATTTAAGCCTTAACACATATATTATATTGGTTCCTGTTAATTTTGTAGTAAATTAATTAATCTATAAACCCATATTTCCTGCCTTCGAGGTCCATATGTTCCCCGCTTAGTTGCTGTACTGCGTTTAATATATTTGCCTTAGCATCAATTACTGTTCGCTATAGTTTTAAATTGCAAGCTACGCCGTATCGTCAAATAGCCGTGACAGTCAGATCAGCGTCTCCACTATGATGTAAAGAGACAAAAAGTCTTTCTAAATTTTTATTCTGAAAACAGGTTGAAGACGCGTCGCAATCCAGCTACTGTCGTCTGTCTATATGCTTCTCAGTACAGAATTGACATGACTGGAAGCTTAATCACAATCCTGGTTGCTGATAGAGAGGTCCACATCGACAAAGATGGAACACACGGTTCTGTAATTGCATTTCTCCAGAATGTAATTAACGTTCGTACGTTCGTTTGTACCGCCTACTACCCCACTTCTTCCTATCATCCATGCTTTCTCGATATTGTTGTGTAATTACGTTTAACCTCCCGAACCCCCACTACGCCTTCTGTTGCCACCCTTGAGGAACTCCCGTCGCTTCCCTGTTGCGTATGAACACCTAATTTTATTACCTGGGAAAGAGAGCCACTTACTGCCCTTTCCGCACTGCATTGCTTTTCGAGTGTGAGTGGACCAGAGCTCGCTCGGACGTGTCTACATATCTTCCGTTGGACTCCGAATGACAGTGAACCAAGCAGCACGTGTCTTCCATCGGATTACGAGTCGCAATGGACCAGTGTTCACTTGGATTATCTACATATCATACGTTGGACTCCGAATGACAGTGAACCAATAAGCACGTGTCTTCCATCGGATTACGAGTCGCAATGGATCAGTGTTCACTTGGATAAACTACATATCTTCCGTTGGACTCCGAATGACAGTGAACCAAGAAGCACGTGTCTTCCATCGGATTACGAGTCGCAATAGACCAGTGTTCGCTTGGTAAAACTGCATAACTGACGTTGGACTCTAACAGACCTTTGTAAATTAACACTCTTGACGGGCCCACTTGGCGTCCGCTGGACTCTGAGTGAAACCAACTAAGTAACTTTAGGAAGCATGTCTTCTTTTGGACCGCAGTGAGTCAAGCAGTGCTCCCACGGATACGACTCTACGTTGGGCACTGAAACAATTTGAAAAATGGGCACCCTGTTGGGGCCCACGTGGCTGCCGCTGGACTCTGAGTGACAACAAACCACGTTGTACTCGCAAAAAATTTCTTCCTTTGAACTTTCGAGTGACAGTGGAACCGTTTTTACTCGGATATGAGTAGGTCTCTTAATGTGGACCCAGAGACACGTTGGTGAACGAGTAATATTGACAGGGGCGCTTGTCTGCCGTTGGACTGCAGATGACAGTGAACCAAGATGCAAATGGAGAAGTTTGTACGTCTCTTACTTAACTCTGAGTATTATTGTATCTTACGTTTGGCAGTGTCCTTTGACTTCGCGGAAATCACGTTTCATAGTATGAATATATTATTTTATAATTAGAAGACTTATTTCTTTGATTAGTTATCAATCCTTTGCTTATTTACTGATTGTTTTATATAACCGTTGCTAACCCTTTTAAAGTAAATGTAATCTACACGTAACCGACGCAATAAAATAATTTATCTTAATTGCATGCTAAAGAAAGTCTGGCCTATGTTCACGCGAATGTAAATACGGCAGCTTTCTGTGAAAACTGCATACTCCGTGTTTGTGTGAGTTGGTCGTGTGTGGGCATGGTTGGGTGAGTGAGTGTGTGAGAGAGTGATTGGGTGAGTGGGTGAGTGGGGGTGTGAGTGCGTGATTGCGTGAGTGAGTGGGTTAGTGAGTGAGTGGGTTAGTGAGTGGACGAGTGAGTGAGTGAGTGGGTGGGTGAGTGAGTGGGTGAGTCGGTGAGTAAGTGAATATGTGAGTGTTTAGGTGTAATTATGTGCCTAAACATTTCATCTTTTGGACCAATCAAACGATTTTCACGGATCTTGGCATAACCTTCGTGCCCTGCAATCAGTACCGTGATAGAAACATAACAGATGCGTGAATTTGTGAGGCACGAGTCACAATAGTGACTCTACTATAACGTCATGAAATACTAAGTATATTAGATCTTGTAAAATACGAAAATTTTGTTAAGATAGTATTTTTATAGATTACAAAATAGCAAGATAGTGGCCGTTAGATGGGGAGACTTTGTGGGCTCACAGCTGGTCTCACGCTCTGAGTAAGAGAAAATGTACGCTCCCGGTGAGAATAAAATTTCAGTTCTGTTGTATTCTTGCCCGTAATCTAGCCGTTAAATTTTAATGAGCTGCGCCGTTCATCCTCATTATTTAATAACCTAAATTAATTGATTACTTCACTCCTCTTTTGCCAATTTTTTTTCCTGGGACTTTAGTTCTGAGGCCCTTTTGCACTAACATGCCAGTTTCACTCCCATACACAACGACTATAAAATAATGTTATTTTATGTGTCCAAGTGTTCTTAATTACACACGACGTAAATGTAAGGACTTCTTAAAATCAAGTCAGGAACTTCCTATACGCATAGAGTAACAACTTCACCGTTGGCTTTCAATGGAAATGTAAGAATTACCTCAACTGCGGGGCGAAGTTCAATCGGCAACTCGCAAGGCTGTGGTTTTTGCATGCTGGAGTTCTTGCTTACTTTACCCACAACGTGAAAATACAGACCAGCTTAGTGGCCTTCTCGTTAGCCCGGCCTCATTCCTGCCGACTTCTACTTGTGTGGTCATTTGAAGGGCATACTTGACTCGAAAAGACCCAACTCTCAGGACAAGTTTTGGGGTTGAAGCACCTGGAATTTTTCAGCTTACAGGGAAATTATGGCGTCACAAGATCAGTCAGCTATTCAAAATAAGGTAGAAAGTTTTCAGCACCTTGTGTAAACATTCTGCCAACATTAAATACTTGTGTTGAAAGCAAATAAATACCCTCCTAAAACACAAATTTACTTGTGTCATTTGATTTGGTAATGCCTTCTGCTATCTCTAACAAACGGTTGCGACCATATTTTACAGGAATATTTTTTATGTTTTTTTAGGATTGTAACACTTATATAATTAGTGTACGCAATTAACAATCGTTCTGTACAATCCTGGCATTCAATAATTAATTGTAACAACGCATACAACTTTGTAGGGAGTTATTCCAAACCTTTAAATTATCGTAATGCGTTATGTCAAAATTGTGCCATTCAATTATTCTGTTCCTTCCCACTAAACTCTACAGGTGCTTAAATGCAGAGTAAGTACACTTTCAGAATTCCTGTCCCTTGCTATTCCCGTTTAAACATTTTCATCAAATATTTAAGTAGAAGTGTTGAGTCTTCCTCCTACGTACCTTTGTTAAAACACAAGTACCTGTTTTTACACAGGATGATAAGGAAGCATGCACATGAAGTAACAAACATAAAACATCCTTCCAGCGGAAATCCGGTTTGACAGAGGGAGAAACCCAGTTTAGCGGGAAGTGAAGGGTTGCTGTGTGCTAGACACACTCTGGGTGGATTCATTTCAACCTCTCGTCATACCCTTCGCCCTCTCGTGACTAAACTGCTGGTGTACAGTCAGTACAGTATCACTTCTACGCTAACTTCATGGAGCGAAATCCTTATTCATAATTTCGTAGCTGTTTAGCTGATTAAGAAATTGCCCCTCTTATAGAAAATCCTAAAACAGTTTATTGTATTCACAACAGCCCGTCACTAGACCCCATTCTGAGATATTTAAATCCAGTCCAAAAGTTCACGTCCTCTTTCTTCAAGTTCTTACGATATTATAATGATATTTATGCATATAATTCCCAAGTTGTTTCTTCCTTACAAATTTCTGATTAATATATAAATATCTTATTCCCTATGCATTCTAAATGTCTACCCATCTGTCTCGCTCTTGTAAGTTTTCGGCGTTTGAATGCACTCAGTTAAAATATGTCATGACATGTCCTCATTTTTTTAATGTGCTAAATCTACTGTAGAAGCCATTTAATTTGGAATGGAAAATGTTCAATAGTTTGAGATAAAAGGTCTTGTCTTGTTTGTTAAGTTATTCACAGCAATATTTCACATGAGATACGTTTGTGTTATCAGTCGAGATAGATTAGGGTTTAGAATTATGTGTAGGTAGGTATTTGGAAAAAGGGAGTTTTATGTTAACCATGTTTACAACAGCAAATCATCAGGCTGTATTTTGAGCTAGATAAATATTTATACATGTGGTACAAAGCTGTGTATTTGTTTTTTACTTATTTCACTGCCAATATCCCAGACCGTAGGCATCGGGTGCTAAGTTAGTAAACAACGAGATTGAAACAATGTGGAATGAAGCTATCGTGGGGTTAGAGATACTGAGCAGTATAGCTACGTTTTTCACATCCGGAGCGAATAATCAGAATGACCGTCCATACCAGAAGATAGAACTTTCAAAGAATCACTATCAGTTATTGACTCTTCTTTCATCTGGCCCAATAATTTAAAATTCAAAGTGAGAAAATCATTTTCGCCAATTTAAAATATTTATTTTGCCGCCAATCTTCCGCCCCTTGGACTTTGCCCCCCCCCCCCCCAAGGGTGGCTGGACAAATCACCCCTCCCACCATACCAGCTACACCGTTAGAGATATAATCCTGACGTTTGCATGGAATGACTGACAAAAACTTAGATTGTGTGGTGTGTTGGCCGAGATCATGGATGGAAAATTTCCGAATACAAATTAGAGGGGTTACCTCTTTAGTCAACTTTCTCGGTTTTAAAACGTTTAGGTTTTGATTGACAAAAGATACGTGTTAAGAAGCCCAAGCCTACGTGTAATAGTTTCCACAGAAGGACAGAGTGACTTGCCAGTAATGAATTCCCCTACCCCCGAATAAGAATCATAACAACCTGGCTAAGTGAAGTAGTAATGGCTACTAGCAGAGTGAAGCTTTAAAAATCTAATTGGAACATACATTACAGCCTGAGTGCTATTAGCAGAACCATTCAAGTAATTGCGTTTTCTACGTCGGACATAAAGTATTGGACATGGAGGACATGATATTGATTAATAGAGACACTCCAACTCAGGGGCTGGCCTCGGGAAAAGCGAGTAGTTGCTAGTCCTAATATGCTGAAGACAACAAAAGGTCTACTGGCACAGTGTAAATATAAGGTGCAAACTCTTACTTAAACAGAGATCATTAATTTATGGCTGCCTAACCCAAGACTCCTCCCTTCCGTCCCCTTTGAATTTATATATGTTTCTTTCGTTTGGAATAGACTGAGATTGGTTTTTTTATACTGTGACTTTAAGAAGCCTACAGCCCCTGATACAAGACAAGTATGAAGGCAATGGTAGCATTTTAAGTAACAGGGAAAACCTGAGTGTTGGGAGAGAAATCTGGTTCAGCGCCATCACAAACCTTTAATAAACTATGATGGGGACGAACTGGGACATTTGCTGCCAGAATACGGTGACTAAAACCTATTGACCTGAGACTACACTGTTCCATTGAGCACCATTAGGCTTTAGGAAAGTCGATAGTCTATTAATAAATTAAGATGTGGCATAGTTTTAATAAATGAAAAGTCATTTTATGCTCACAAATCTCACAATCTGGCTCTACTCTGAGCCAGTTGAAGCCACGTTGCATATTTCACGCCAAACTGTTCTTAAAGTCTATCCAAGTTAGGTGCTCGTTTCAGTTCATCTCCCTTTGTTTAACCAACTTCACAAAAATTGATAAAAAACAGAGGTTATTAAATTTTTTGTTATTCTTTTTTTTTTCTTGTTACATCCAATTATTTTTTACCAAAATATTTTCCTCAGTGCTTTGTTCTCAGACATGCTCTTCAGTGTAAGAGAACAAATTTTATAGCCGTAGCGAAATAAAGTGAAATTATAAGCTAAGTTTTTTAAATGCATCTCACACATTTTATTTAGAACATAGGATAATGTAACATTCTGATCTGAATACGAAAAAGTTTGCCAAAACTTTACGGTCGGTTAATACAAAACGAGGTTAATATAAATGTATTTTCCGGGGGAGAGGGGGGTGAATTAAAAGTAAAATAATTCCGATACAAATGCCACAGTACAGATCAAAATACTACTACTTATTATTGTAGTAAAATCGGTATTTTCAATCACCATTGGTCTCTCACTAAATAACGTAACTAAATACTACTCTCTTCGAATCCAATACTGTTGTATACCTACTAATATTTTCACGGTTCGTAATTTATTCGTCGCCTAATCCTTCAGTTTATTAATTTCCTTCTATCCGTTAAATGGCCAGGTATTATCCTCCAATTTGTAATTTCCTCTTTTTTGTATTTTGCTTTGTATCTCTTTTTTATCTGCTTTTTGTAATATTCTCTTATGCTTAATGTTATGTTTTGTCTTCCATTCTTTTATGTTTGGCGCTTCGTTCTGTTCCTGTAATTGGCCCACGGGCTTTTGATTCAGCGAGTAAATAAATTTGAATTGAAACTTGAAGTGAATTGAATTGAATCATTATTATTATTATTATTATTATTATTATTATTGTGTTCAGTCCTACTGTCTTGCACTTGCTCTGTTGGTACTGCCTTATAATTAAAGTCATAATGATAATTTTGAGTCAAAAACTAGGTGCTTCTGAAAAGCACGAGTTAGAAAATGAATCAGTAAGGTCTAAAATAATCTGACACATTTTCCTAAAATTCTAAAAATAAGGAGGCTAGAAGGAAGGAGAAGGCAAGCGTACGACTGACTTCACAAGTCCCACTTATTCTCTACGTAAGAATCAATATGGTACAGGTAGGTACTGCCTTGCCCTCAGCACCTGCCTGTTCTTTCTTTTACCAAGCATTATGCTGCTCTGTTTTTGAGACAGTTGAACGCCGCCTATCACGTCGAAGTAAGAGTAGGGTTTATTTACAAATTCTCCTCGACGAATGAAAGGTGTTACAGAAAAGGATAATTGGTAAAAGAGCTTCCTTAGGTTTTAAAATAAGCAGCATTACTTTACTTCAACTAGCCTAAGAATTTATAATTATTTTAAAACTTAATTGTTCCAGCTGCGTTGCGAAGACCTTACACGTAAGGCTGAAAGTAATTTAATATTATTTTTGAGCAAGTACTGGAAAAATTACACCTTGTTGTTAGCATTGGGTCGCGCAAAATTTGGGACAGCCCACAATTCTGTTCATACATATATATATGTGTGTGTGTGTGTGTGTGTGTGTTTTGTGTATAAGCTGTATCTAAAATGTTTAAGGAAAATTTCATAAGTTAGTTCTTCACATCAAATTAAAGAAAGTGTCATATAAACCATACGTCCGGAAATAAATTTTTGAGGTTAATTGAAAGATTATATTCAACAACAAATATCTTAAGTTTGTAATATTTTACTTACAACTGACGTAATATATTTGCAACACACTTTCGTCATTTAATAACTGTTAAGTTTTTATTGTTTATTAAGTCACAATTACAGCAAATGCTCAAAATTCCTTCCATCTGAATCATCTGATCGCACCTTTTGAAATGTCCCGAGCCGGTTACGAATGTTTTGACAGGCATAAAAAATACGTTGGTGGCGTGTTTATTGATATTCAATTGGAGCTGAATAAACTAGGGATTTTAAGTGTCCCCACAGATACAAATCTAAAGGGGGCTTTACCTCGAAAACTGTTTGCGGACATGTATTGATGTGAACTTTTTTCCTTAACTGCAATAATAATTTTGAAAATTACGGTAGTGTTTTGGGAGGACTTAAATCACTGTGAAGAGCGTCCCATATTTAACGTGTGCTGGATTTGTCGTTATCTCTGATTTGCGGCCTTGTCAATTTCCAGTATTTCCAAGAGTGAAGATAAGTTTACAGCGCGTTCGTGTATGGCCATAGCTCGCTTGATGTAGCAGATACATTGCAGTAGACAATACTGCTATCTGTTTCCATCAAAGTCAGAATGACTGCCACTTCCAAACATAGTTAATTCAAAACAAAAATGAATGTGTTTAATGTGTAAAAAATATGGTGTGAAATGTTAAGGTACTAAATTTAAATGAAGCTCTGTTTTCCCTGCGTTACGCACTTCAGTCTGTTATTTCTGCCACAAAAATTTGCATAGTTTCAGAGAGAAAAAATACAGAAATATATGTACAGTAAATAAGCAGAAAATATTGAAATACTAAACTGTAAACGAAGACTTCCCTCCTTTGAAGTACACCTTTCCACTCTTGTGTCCTATATGGCTGCTGAATTTCACCCCCTTTCCATTTGATGGTCGATGGCTTTGCTGGGAAACCACCTTTCAGTTCCTGTTCGTGTTATATGCAAGGGCGTGTTACGTATATAATTAAATTTGTGTGAGATGTCTATACGGTCCAACACTCACAGGTTTACACGAACATCTATTGGAAATCTAAATCAAGCTGCCTCTGAAACAAGGCCTAATTTTAACACCAGTTGATGTTTCAAAGGATTTTGTTGCAAGAGTTAGTTAAACTGCAAATGCCGAAAAAAGTATTCATTACAATGCAAAATTTGAGGTTCTCACGACTGTGACTATGAATCGTAGTTCCTTGTAGGAAGTGGCGCAGTCTCGTATGGTAGAAACATAAGGATGTTTAAGATAAATATACTTTTTGTATCCTAAGACAATATCCTTTAGAGTTATTTTAATTTTTAACTTACGTTAGCTAATATATTGCAGCACAAATTAAATTTAACAAAGCTATACTCTGTTCCACGTTTAGTTGAGACTACCTACTCAGCATTGCTGCGTGTATTTTAAATGGCAATCGTCACGTTGCTGCAGTCAGTATAAATAAATCGGCTGTTCTGTGGCATTCGAAATGTAAAAAAGTCTTCGGTGTTTCAAGCTACGACTGAACCGCAAATTGTACGTAAAACGTCACGCTGACAAGTTACATTTTTTTCGGCCTGTGTGAACCCTCCTCTGCCTCCTTCTTCCGTTTTCAGTAGTTTTCTTGCTTTTGTGCGTTAGTTAGTCTCGGCATCGTGAACCTGTAAATAACAGCGCCGAGGTGACCCACCTATGTGTACCGAAATGTAAGACGTTAGATGGTGAGAGTGTGAAAATCGTAGGTGATTTTGACATGGCCGCCATTTTGGCAGATTTCAAGATTTTTCGATGATTCTTTTTTTAGCATGTAGGCATATTCCTTACCTTTCAAACTATGTATCGTTTACAGCTGTAGTCGAAGTAGGCGGAGAGCACTGTGAAGAAACGTAGGTAACGCGAAAGTCTGACACCGCGAACGTCAAAAAGGAACGAATAAGTTTCTCCGAAAGATTGATTTATTCTAACCGATCTACACAGAGTCCTATCCTAGAAGACTGGAGTCTACATCAGAATGACTGTGGCAATGCCACATCTCGAGTGAAACTAACGTTTGCAGGACGGCAGGTATACCAACTGCTTGCTGTGTAGCAAGTGGTCTCAAATGAACGTTGAATCAGGTGTAGCTACTTCGATTTGTAGGCATTCCTTATAAAGTAAAAAGGAATACATTTCAAGAGTTCATTGTATTCTTCTGTGACGTAACATCAGCGCCTCAGCCGCTTTCGCAGATTATTTTTAAAAATCAACATATTTGTCTTTTAGTGAACGTTGTGAGAAAAATGCCGATTTTTAGGCATATTGAGCTATAATAAGACCTAAGTTACATAATAATCATAAACAGATTTTTTCCCATATTCCTTTACCATGAACCGTTTCTTGTATTTTGTTGAATTTCGATATAGAAAACTTCCACATTCCAGGGTCGGAAAATTCAAATTTTCATTGTCCGTGATAAAAAAGACTATTTTGTACGAGGCTAAAAAGGCATTTTTGCCATGTGTCTTATCAACTGTTTCACACCGGAGGCCCGGGTTCGATCTCGGGTCAGTCCATGTGGGATTTGTGGTGGGCACAGCTGCACTGAGACAGGGTTTTCGCCGAGTACTTCGGTTTTCCCCTGTCAATTTCATTCCACCTGTGCTCCATTACTCGGAAAAACAAAAAAAACCCTAATACTCTTCATCACAGGATTACTCAATAAGCCTCAAGGCTGCGGTGCGTCCGTAACTTCTGCTGCGAAGCCCTTCACCACAAAAAAAACTGTTTCACATATTTATTCAAATCCAACATCAGGGACTTGAGCTAAAGTTTTTCGTTTAATTCCGAATGTGTTTCATGAGGGAGATGGACATTAGCCATGTTTTGTTGAAATTTTACATACGAGTTGTTCACCAGTTTGCATTCGTGAAACTCAAGTAAGATTAATAAATTTAAACAAAGCCCTTACTAAAAAAAAATTGTACGTTATTATGAATTAAATCCTTTCCAGTCGCATACGATCCACGTTGATTTCGTTAAATCTATGCTGAAAGTTTTGTTTCGTAGTAGTTTTTTGTTTGTGCATTTTCTTCTGAACATGAAATATCCATTGCTTTGAAATCGTAAATGGATGGCTGGAAATGTCGAGAGGCAACAGAAGAGTTTCCTTTTGACAGATAGTGTCACGCACCAAACGCAGTTATGGCGAGATAAGTTATTTTGAAGAAGATTTATCACGTCTGTAGCTTAAAAGGAGTTAAAATGGCTGTTCCGCTGACATACAAGACCGACAGAGCTATGCGGTAGCAACTATACTAGAAATGTTGTTACAGTCCCTTCCACTTTCACTACAGGCTTAAATTGTGCACATTCCCACTTCGTTTCACATCAAGAGGTTGAACCTCGGCGACAGGGACAGGATACAGAATGATAACCGGATCGAAACGTGAGTTTAAATCTAAAAATTAAACAAGAGATATTAGCGTCAAAAAGTTGATTTAGTACAAGTACCGAGAGTCCAAAATTGTTCCCTCTTTTAAATATATTTTACTAGATCGTAAATGTGGAACACTTAAGATATTTTGAGATTTTTTCGAATGAAATTTTTACTCAAACATCCAGGGTGGTGAAACTAAGCACCCTTTCTTGAAATCAACATTTACTGACCTCATTATAAATTAATTACGATCCTCAGGTTGGTAAGTTTTATTAAGTTTAAGCATTTCAGCTTGTAAACATCAAACGCTGAGACACTTAGAAGGTAAAGGTAAATTTCACCCTATGACCTGCCATGAAGGCACAGAGGAGGACTAGCTGTATAGCTCTACTCCTTCCGTAACCTTGCCGCCAGATGGGAGTGGGTGGTTAACGCTACGCCCCGGCCGCTTTACTCCTGGGAATAACCCAGTACCCCTTGTATAGGAGGCTGTTTGGGCCCCAGAGGCGGTCTGAAGGGGTGCGGAAAATCTCGCCCCTACCGGGATTCGATCTCCGGACCTTCCATCCCGTTAATGAGTCGCTATACTTACTACGTTATACCCTGCCCACATATACAAATAGACTGATAGTAGGTGATAAAAAACGTGTGCGATTGTGTGAACTGAATTCAGCTGGATTAGGCTACGGACGAATGATATGTTGTTGTGTAAACAGTAATGGACGGACTTCCTGTTTCGTAAAAGGTGAGGTATTTCTTGACCGGCAGAATAACTGTCAGGTTTTCAACATACAGTCTGCACGTTGAGTTAATGAGCTAGTAATTTAGTTCCTTAATATGTTAGTTGCGATCCAGTGGCCGTGCTGTCTAAGGCGTGGGTCTGCTGCGCTCTCTTACTAGATTGTGGGTTCGAATCCCACCAGGGCATGGATGTGTGTTCTTGTGAGTGTTGTGTGTTGTCAGGTAGAGGTCTCTGCGACGAGCTGGTCCCTCGTCAGAGGAGTCTTACCGAATGTGATGTGTCTAAAGTGTGATCGTGAAGCCTCGAAAAAATGAGGCGGCCTAGGCCCCAAGGGCTGTAGAGCCATTGAAAAAGAAATGTTAGTTACAAGATCTTAATTTGCTGACTAGTCTGTCTTCTAAGAGCGTGTAAATTGTGATTGACCTTATGTTTTTCAGAGATGAAAGCGTCCTCCTTAAGCACAATATTTTACAAACTTTTATGTTGTCCTAGTATTTAAATAGTCTACAAATGAAACTTTCTGCACGTCAAGCGTATTTTAAACTTTTTTCCCCATCAAATATAAAATACATTAAAATAATTAAGTGTTCAGTATGTGGATACAACACTGATATTTTCTTCGTCTGAATGTTTAAAAGTATTACTTATATATTAAATGTTTATATTTGATATCACTGGAAACTGGCACATGTGATGGGTTAATTTTGGTTCGCCGGCAGCTGGTTTACGCACGGTGAGGTTACTGTCTATCATTTCAATCACCCTGTCGCACGTTCAACAAACCGTATCACACATTATACCTGCAGTTCTAGTCAAAATGATGCTCCATCAATCAGAGAACAGCTTCTTGTGTCGTTCAGTCACTGCGCACAAGCCAATAGAACATAACAGTGTTGAACACTAAGCCACTTTCTCTAAACAAGGGCACACACATATATTTGATGTCTACTGTCCAGGTGTACTTCAAAAGCAAAGTGTCTCTCTGCTTGATCACCAAGCGACGACGTAAAGGTAAAGATCAACGTGTTCTTAATACCTGCACCTGCCTGAATGTGATATAGGAGACAAGAACCTATGATTGTGTGAGTTGGGATAGCTCAGTCGGTATAGCGACTCGCTACGGGTTGGACGGTCCGGGGATCGAATGCCGGTGGGGGCGAGATTTTCCTCACTCTTCCAAACCGCCCCTGGAGCCCACCCAGCTTCCTATAAAATGGGTACCGGGTCTCTTTCCTGGCGGTAAAACGGCCGGGGAGTGATGTTGACCACCCACGTCCATCTAGTGCCGAGGTTAAAGAAAGCGTCCCCTCTGTTCTAGGGTTGAACCTATGTTTGTCGGGAATCTAACGCCTGTCACCCAGCCTGCAGCTGGTCGCATTAATGGCTGAAGTAAAGACGCTCTTCTTTCGTGCTTGAATCCTTTATCCTAAAAACTGAATTGAAAATGTTCTCAGTCTGTCAATCAAGAATGCCATAAACAGTGGAACCTCGAACTTCGATCACAATCCGTTCCAGGAGACGGTTCGACTTTCAAGTTGTTCGACTTTCGAGTTAAATTTCCCCATAAGAAATAATGTAAATTGAATTAATCCTTTCCAGACCCCCAACATTTACCCAATATAAAACATTTTAAGTGCCTATTTCAAAAGATCATAATGATAAAAAAAAGTATATTTAATTTCAATAATTGAAAATTTTTATTTATAATAGTACATACATAAAAAATATTGTATAATAATCAATCAATAATAATAGTAGGAGGGATATTACTGTTCACTGGAAGGTAAATTACCCTTCTTTTATCTGGACCAAGCAGAGAGAGAAGACGACCACGTGATTCTTTGTTCGACTTTGGAGTTTTTGTTCGAGATTCAAAACCGGATTTTCCTCGAATTTTTTGTTCGAGTTTTAAGTTGTTCGAACATCAAACCGTTCGAAGTTCGAGGGTCCACTGTAACTAAAAAGCCAGTCGATGGAGTTACGTATTAAGGGTTTGTATGTAATTAAAGGAGGAGGATCCTGAATGTACTTCTAACCCAGCATCCCTAAAGGACCTTTCTCATTCACTGGTTTGTCCTCTGTATAGATATATATTAAGATGTTGCACGTTACTCCGTAAAGTTAGTGGCATTTTATTTTTATCTTCGCCTTTAATTTTATTCCAAGGCGAGGTGAACAACAGGAAGGAGAAAAAAATCAATTCGAAAGCCGATATAATTTTTTGAGTTGTCGTGTGGCTACGGGACCGGTTTTTATTTTGTTTATAAACTTGTGAGTACAAAGTGATGTACACCTACACACATCAATTCAAACAATTTCCCTTTATTTTTTTTTTTTAGCACAGTTAAGAGATCTGAACACTAAACGCCCAGCAACAAGTCAAAGTGTTATTCTTAACATTGTACTGGTACCGGCTCTTTCTTCTTCACAGTAGCTTACACGTTGCTTTCTTCCCTTAAGAAACCCCCCACCCCAACCCCCACCCGCCACCCGTTCTATCAGTAATGAATTTCGTCAGTAATCCATCATACGGCAAACCAGTAGCAGAAAAGCGTAAGCTAATAATGGTCACGGCTGGCTCTAAAGCTTTATGGTTCAGTCTGATTGAATGACTGGAGATCAGAGAGACTGAAATCGACTACTCTCAGTTCACCTATCCGGAGAAGCACACCCAACTTTGTCCTGTGTGTATAATATTATTGGAGCCAAGGTAGCTGTAGTGACTAGACAAAGGGCTAGACGACCGAGGAACTGTGGTTCGATTTCTGGCAGCAGAATGATATTTGTCTTCTCCGAAGTGTCCAAGCAGGCTCCGGGGCCCACCCAGCATCCTATTCATTGCATACCTGCAGCTTTTTCTCCAGGTGGAAAATTCACCACTCATCCCCATCTAAGTAGTACCTAAGTTAAGAATAGTGAAATTATAGTTCCATTCCTCTATCTGCCTTCATATCCTGTACGAAGACCACTTTTTATTTACTTTTACACTTAGGCTGAAGAATACCACGAAAACTAAACTTTGTTCTTGTACTTCTTGACTCTTGAAGTTAGGATCGATACGTTGTCCCGAAACGTCGGTACAGAAATACCACTTAACGCTGCATAATATCCCAGAAGAGCGCAGATCTCGTCAACATCGCGGCGGAAGCTTGAAATCACGCATAAGTAAAAATGGTCGGTAATCTGGTCGAGTTCCGAAACGGTGTCCTATCGAATACAAACCGTGAGACTTAGCCGAGTGGCTGGGGGCGATGGGTGAACTTTGCATGTATGATGCCGTGTTATCGTCTGTTGTAGGTCCGCGACACGCAGCGAAGTACAAGCATGTAGTGGAGTGTGACAGCAGAACATAATGGACCCTGAGTGCATGAACACGCCAGACATTTAAAAGACTGGAACACTGTAAGATGTACTCACGTCAGTGTATTCTTCACCTCAAAGTGCGCCTAATGCACCTGAAAAGGAATCGTAATCTTGTATTCCTGTTTGTATGTTATGGGGCTGGAACCCCGTTTAGACCCAGAACTCCTCCACTGTAAAGGGTTTCTAAATCCATATTTAGAAATACAAGTGTCTGTTAGACATGACGTCAGTGTCTGAAGTCTGTCATTGCAGGGCAGCGCATCATCTCACGCGTGGACAAACACAAATCTCGTTATAACTGCACAGTAGGATCTAAACCAAGAAACCAGTATACCGATCAAGTTCACAAAAGGGTAAACTTGTGATTTGTACTTGGGCGATACCCGGTTCAAATCCTTGCTGAGGCATCAACTACTCTTACTGAGGTTTGTCATTGCCATTTTCAGTCCCCTCTAGAAAAATTACAGAGTAGTATCCCTTATAATTGACATCATTCTAAATTACAATTTCAGTTTGTGCCTCACAGAAAACAGAGTCTCTGTCTATTATAAGGAACTAACAGTGAATATTGTGTAGGCAAATAATGGTTGTTTATTTTTAGAAGTGTGGGTAATACATAAATACACTGTCTGGGAAAATTCAGACATTTTAGGCGCGTTCTCAAAATTGCGAAAAGCTACTATTAGCTTCGTCATGTCCGTTCGTCTGTCCGTCCGTCCGTCCGCATGGAACAACTCGGCTCCCACTGTACGGATTTTCATGATATTTGATATTTGAGTATTTTTCGAAAATCTGTCGAGAAAGTTAGATTTCCATTAAAACCTGACAAGAATAGTGGGTACTTTACAAGATCAATGTACATTTAGGAAAATACCTCGCGTCTTTTTTAGAATTAGAAATATTTCAGACAAAAGTTGTAGAGAAAATCAAAACACACGTTTCATGATCAATAACTTTTTTCCGAAAGTCGTGACGTTTATGAGATAATGTGGAAACATATGGTAGAGCCGGACAGGCCACAGATGACAATATAATACGGCACATGAGCTTTGCATGTTGGATAACTAAGGCTATAGGCACACTCAGAAATACTTATTGCTTTTCCGCGGCAACAATTTGTAGGCGGACGCGCCTCATTTTTAGGTTATGCCTACATTATCTGTCTTGTTGACGTTAAAACTTGGTGGTACGTATTGAACACTAGACTTCAAGACGTGAAACTAAACCCCAGTTGCTTTCTCCCACGTTTTGATTATTTATTATTCATTATCACACATTCATTCAGCGCCATGTATGAGTAAGGTTATATGTTTTGAGTTCTGACAGCGCTCTTGAAGGAGCAAAGGACAAACAACCTGCCAGCGCAATGTAGCCCAGAATATGCGCAGCTTAGATTGCACAGCTGCTGGGATCAGCTGCTTCGTTAGCCATAACAGGAAGTTTAGCAAGAACCGACGGCGCTTCCATTTACGTTTGCATTGTGAGGCATACAAGAATTGTTACTTAATAATTATTAACTCAGTGAAGGTTGACGTTTATCTAAATTATAGTTAAACAGAGCATCAGTTCGTACGTCACAAGTAGGACAGTCTTTATCCATTAAAAAGACCAGTCTGTCAGACCTCCACAGCTAAATAATAGCTGTAGTTCTATGAACGATATAGATCACAAATGTACAGTGAAGTAAAACGCGATGTTTCCTAATGCTACAACAGGTGGTATACATATTTACCACTGGACTGCAAACGGTTAATGGAGAGAACTATTAAGTTTTATTATAATCTTATTATTTTATTTTATTGCATTTTATTCATTGTGCAGAACTACACAGTGTACTCTCGATTATCCGTGTGCGGATTATCCGGTCTGCGGATTATCCGTGCACTGTCGTAAGTTCCTAATGACTGATGACAAAGGTGAGAAATAACGTGATTTAGCGCTGAGCAGTCGAACAAAATCCTCAATACAAACAAAATCACGGACTATTTACGTAAACATAAGCGTCTGCTCGTAAGCAATGTAGCTATGTATTGTGTATGTAACAAATAAATTACAGCAGAGATTTTCACACCTTTTTATCTGTAAACCCCTCTTCCAGACTGAAATATTTCGCGTAAACCTACCCCTGTTTTTTGGTTGGCAATATAGGCAAAGTAAAAAGAATGTAGATCCTAGGCCCTTTTTCGCTTGTAGGCAAATAAAATAACATTAGATAACAGTAGAATATTTTTCTTGGTGCAGATAGAAAGGCTCACATGATGTGAAGTTATGCACCTCTTTCTTCCGAAGTATTCCGTTTCAAACGGCAATACACTTGTTTTTTAATATTACCTCATATTCATAGTTAAATATTATTATAGAAGGAAATCGGTAAAAATAATTACGACAATATAAAAATGATCAACATTTTATCAGCCTTCCTCGGAACCCAGTTTGAAAAACACCGAATTTACAGTTTTACTTTTTGTCGTGACGCAATTATTCGTGTTCCTCCATTATCCGTGCACCCCTTTCGCACCGTTATCCTGGACAGTCGAGAGCATGCTGTATTAAACTACGTATTATAATTATACAATTTAATAAATTGTATCTTTGGTCAGCTCTAATAGCAAACATCTAAACTGTCACCATATGCATAGTTATTAATATGTGATAATTCGTGTAATTATATCCAGGAGGAAGATATGGATCTTATAGTTTGTGGATGACAAATGTATACAACATTGTAGCCGTAAACCACAAGAAGACAAAGTGGGAAACCTAGGCGTAAATGGAACAATAATTATAAAATATATTTTGGATAATGTTTGATGTTTTGCACACTGAGTTTAAGTGATTAGGGGTAGGGTAAAATTAAGTGTTTACAAAAAAACGTAACGAATTTTCGAGTTCCGTATAGCACGGCGAGTTTTATGACCAGTCTGACGACTCCCAGATTCTCAATAAACATTCTGCTCCATGGAATTAGTCGCTTGCTTGCTGGCGTACTTACTTACTTACTTATCTACTTACTTTCTTGCTTATTTAATTAGCGTAGTCATTGCGATGACTAAGCTACGGGCTGGACAATCGAGAAATCGTGGTTCGGTGTCCGGATGGGGCAAGAAATTTTTATCTCCTCCGAAGCGTCCAGACCGATTCTGGTCCCCCACCCCACCCATTCAGTCTCCTGTTCAATTCGTCGCTGGTAAAGCAGTCGGACTGTTAATCTGACCACTCACCTGGAGCTAGCGACAAGGATAAAATTGAGTAGAGCTATACGTCCACTCCACCATACACCTTTATGACGTGCACAAAGACAACTTGCCTTTACTTTACCTTTCCTATTTATCTATGAAAAAATGTTCGTGTAACATTTATATTATGCTTATGACCCATATTCATACAAAATTTGAGTTCAGAGGTTTAGTGCTCCTCACTATCATAGCAACAGCTACATGCAGACACAATAATGTCTACATACAAACATTGTTGTGGCTGCATGTAGCTGTTGCAACAATTACTATATGTTTGTGGCGTAATCATTATCATACAAAATGTTATGTCCTTTTACTGATGCAGTATCTCTGCTGCCTCATCAATTCCCACACGTATCACCTAGGAATTATCGTTGACTAGAAATAAGACACAGATTCAAGGGATATTGTTTTTATGTAAGTCTCCATTATAATGAGCAAATTGGTTTAAAAATTTATTAAGACCCGACATGCAGATATGTCATAATCCTATATTTATCTTTAAAATGTGATGTATTGAAAATTAAAGTATAATATAGCACTTAACGCAGTTTGTAATTAACGAGAATATTTATCGCGCTTGCTGCAGGTAGGTGATGCAGAAACTCGTTGTGCAGGCACAGCTGCTTGTTGGCGATTTTCCTGAGACAATGTCATTATTTCTTGATTCTCAGTTTCGTACGTACATTTCAGTATCTTTGATTATCTGTAACGTCCCGAAATTGAGGTTTCTTCCCCAGTTGGCGCTTGGCATGCAACAGATATCGTTGAAAGTGAAGAGATAAGCATGACAATTTGGCGGTGGTAACTACAAGCAGACTTTGGCTCCATTATCTTTAAACGATGGGCTAACACTCTCTAGGATGTTCTTAATCTATAGGTACGGAACTTTCCTACTAGAGAAATTAAATTTTACTGCAAGGTGTGTGGATTGGAATGATGATAAATTCACGAAATGAATGACATTTAGATTTTCTTAAAGATGTTAGTTTTTAGATCAGAATAATAAAATTTACAACGGTTCAGTTACTTATTTTAAAGTGAGTGTTCAATGCTTCTTACATTAGATCTTTTGTTGCTTCATTTAACTGCTCCTTGTGTAGTAGTGGAACAAAACAATATTTTTTACACTTAAACCTCTGTAACATTTCACGTACTTTTCTTGCAATATCAGGAGCTGAACACACAAGATGATGCAGACGTTTCGATGCGATACGCCAAACAGTAGCGACAAAAATGACCATACATAAATCCTGGTAGCATTATTTGTTGGCGTACGTAGCTGTTTTTGTAGACGAGGCTGTTTAACACTGTGTTCCGGTATAATCATTACTGTACACAAAATAAATTTTGAGCCTCATCACAAAGGAAGAACAAAGTACCTGTTGAAATGTGTGCGATCCAACAAATGAAAGACACTGTGGTCCACTTCACGTGCTGTGGCTGCTGCCATATCTGTTAGCATTCAATTTAAATTGTCCACGTGGCGGTTACACTGTTCTAAAGTGGTCAGAGTGTAAAACGACTGCTTCCTATTTGGAAGGTTTCGGGTTAACCCTTGTGTTGTTCTTGATTCGTGTTAGTCCCTACAGGCAAATGACGGAATAATACTTCAAATTGGCTAAATCCTAAGAAACTTATGTAACACCAACAAAGGCACTATCTGTATTTTATTCGTACTATCTTTTACATAGCTCCTACATGTTTCGGCGTTATTATCTCGCCATCTTCAGGGAGCTGACACCAAAGTTTTGTTTTATAAACTTACAGCAATAAAATAGGTCACAATAAGCGAACTGCATTGTGGTATCAATAGTGCAGAATATTACAGGTTTTGTTTAGAATAGTGTACATAAATATAATATAATATTGGTGAAACTGTAACACAGTTTGTTTGTTAAAATGGTTAAAAATTACAAATGCTTACGTTGTAATTAAATCGTTGTGTACAAACATCTATTCTTCTTGGATCCAAATTGGATCCCGTCCCTGTATGGCATGCGGTGGGTGACTTTATTTACATTGTCACAGTCACCCACCACAAGCTATGATATATCTTGTTTGAATAGTAGGCGTTCCTCGTTTTCATGTAGAAAGCACAGTTTTCAGATCATGAAAAAGGACTACCTGTAATACACGTATCTGACGTGTTTCCTGGTTTTCATCCTCAGTGCCTTTAGGAAGATGCTGAGGTAGTATCCTAAATGATTATAGAAAGAACAGTAGAACCAAAGGAATAGAAAGAAAATATGAAAGCGGAAAGAAGGAAGGCGTGAGGGAGGGAGAAAGAAAGAACGAATGAATAAATGAAAGAAAACAGAAACAAAGAAAACAGTAATGGAACAGGAAGAATAAATTAAGTGAGAAAGAAACAATGTTCAAAAGGGAAGCAGAAACATTTGCTTTTATAGGACATAAAGTCTGGACTGCGTCAGGAAACCATTTCCCCCTGAGGCTTGCGAATAGCAAATGCAACATCCCACAACACCATTTCTGCACTTTTATCCACGAGTAACGACTGTTACAAACTAGCGACCTCAAATTTGCTTTTTAATAAGTTTCTAACTTCTGTTATTCCAGCAGAAATTTGTTCTGTACGTGCAAACACAGGGTCTAGAGGGGCGTGCTGGAATCATTACTGTACATCTAGGTCCGCATAACGTCAAGCAGAACTCACTCCAGAATACATGCTGCCTCCCACAACAAAGCCCGATGTAGCAGATACACCTGCTTTTTATTGGTTCAAACAGATTCGCATCTCTGTGAAAACTTCAAAATAGCTTTTCACTGAAGTTGGTGGACAATTCCAATTTTCTACCGTAGTCAGTCATTAGTGAAGCTTAGTCTGTGTATGGCCATAGAAGGATGTTTACGTAAGGTTTACGTCTGTGTCATGTACCGCTTAGTATGTTTTGTTAAAGTTTGATATGTTAGAAGTTTACTCATTTTCATTCCATTGCTCCCTTTCTGAAGCAAGCAAGGACCGGATTACAAAGTAAACTCTGCATTCATTTCATTTTTTATTCGGAAAAGAAAACATTACCATATAATTACAGTCCGGAAGTATGTTCAAGGCGCCTGTGTAAAGCACTTGTCTTTTCCAGAATCGAATAATTGGGTAAATGTTTGATTGGCAGGTTGAAGAGATTGCGTGTAGATAGATGGATTAGCTGGGGAGTGAATTCATGGATGACAAGTAGGCAGAAGGATGGCTTGATAAACGAATATCGTTCTGAATAATGCAGGATTAAAGTTTGTCCGCAAGAGAGCAGGTTTGTTGAGACAGTTTTAGTTGATGAGGATCTATTGCGGTAGCCAGACTGTAAAACACAAGCTTCCTTGGCTTACATGTCACTACGAATCTTTTAGAGAAATCATACGGTATTTGCTATTCACATGTGGATTCAAGCTGGGTAAACAAGTGAACGCATAGTATAGTTACAAAACTGTCCACCAGAGCTTGTGAAACAACTCAAATACGACGAGATGTGAGACAAATCGTACCAAGCGCTTGTTAATGTAATGAATACCGTCCTTTGAATGAGGGGAACACTAAAGTCAGGAATAAAGAGAAATGATATGGTGGTTACAGGTACAATTTATTTTAACGTTCAAAATAACACAATATTCCCTAAAGAAACGCGTTATATCTCTGTAACTTTATTCGTCTCTCTGCAATGTTAACGAATTGGCTGGATCTTATGCAATTAGATGGAAAAACGTGCCATTGTAAGTCACACCAACGCCATGTTTCTGAAGTTTATATATTTCTTATATGAGGTTTTGTATTTTGAAAGTTGTCTTCAGTAATGTTCTTGGTTGTGATATTTTCGAAGGAACTTGCTGCCTATACCTTTAGGTGTGCTGAAATGTAAGCAGTACCATGATCCGAACTCCTG
This sequence comes from Reticulitermes speratus, assembly GCA_021186555.1. Lineage (NCBI taxonomy): Eukaryota > Metazoa > Arthropoda > Insecta > Blattodea > Rhinotermitidae > Reticulitermes > Reticulitermes speratus. The sequence goes on from JAJKFL010000009.1 coordinate 21,011,459, forward strand.
ATCCGAAATATCAGATACATCAGATACATAATACATTACCTCGTAAGCCACAACACTACAGTATTCGTAGTAACTTTGTTCGCTATTTGTACGAGGTCTCTCTCGTAGGATTGCTGTTTCTGTTTGGTGTAATTTGATTTAGCGTTTATGTTCAGTGAAGAAAATTTCTTCGTAGCTATCTTAACATTTAAAGCCAATAACTTATAGATTTTTACAAATTTTATTATCATCGAAATAAAGCAAGAAAAGAATGCTATTGAAATAGAATTACTGTAAGGAATGAGTTAGGCCGTGCCATGGCTCAGGTGGTTAGTCGCCGGCCTCTCACCGCGGAGGCCCGGGTTCGATCCGGGTCGGTCCACGTGAGATTTGTGGTGGACAAAGTGGCACTGGCACAGGTTTTTTCCCTGAGTATTTCGGTTTTCCCCTGTCATTTTCATTCCACCGGTGCTCCATTACTTGGAACAACGAAAAAACTAATCATATTCATGTCAGGGTTGCACAATAAGCATCTAGGCTGCGGTACGTCCGTAGCATCTGCTGCGGGGCCCTTTACCACATAAAAAAGGGCTGGGTTAAATATACTCGTGCAAGCATAGCAGGCGCAGTCTCTTGCTCCATATTTTGTGTTTGCCAAACAAGAATGGAAAGTAGTTTTAGCGGCCTGTTTTTCACAGATTATGCCAAACAGATCCTCCACATCGCAGCTGTCACGTCGGTAATCAGACCCTATAGAAATTCTGAGCTCCACATATTGCCTGTCTATCAATGAGAAGTCCGGTAATATGATTGCTATCTTTAAGACTCCATATAGACATTGACATGACATTTCCTCCATACAGATGCAATATTTAAACCAATATTACTCTTTATGTGCTACAGACACCGCCACATTCAACGCCAGTCAGAATTTATGTAGCCTAGGTTTTACGCCATCCTGCGTGACACCCCATTAAAAATGTATCTTGTATAAATAGTGCTTTATTTTTAAATTAACCCCCTCAACCCACATTAAGGGTCATGTAAGAGGTAGAATGTTTGTATTGAAATTTCTGCTCCAGTAATTTCAGGCTTAGTTTTACATGCAAAAATAAATTACTTGTAACCGGTCCATGATGATTTTTTTTTTACAATGGCTAGACAGCCCTAGTGGGCCAGGGCCTCCTCATTGTCGAGACTTCGCGATCACACTCAGACACACCGCACTCGGTAGGACTCCTCTGGACGAGTGATCGGTCCGTCGCAGAGACCTCTACCTGACAACACGCAACACCCACAAGAGACAGACATCCATACCCCCGGCGGAATTCGAACCCACAATCCCAGCTAGCGTGCGACCGTAGAGCAACGCCTTAGACCGCGCGGCCACTGGGATCGGCATAACGATTTTAACATTGCATGTTATGTGGAAATAATGCGATTGCCTGTCTAAAGAACAAATAATATTATAATAAGCATTAAGTGTGAATTTAAGTAGTGAGAAGTGGCCTTCTCATATAAAGGTGACTATGACGACATATACACCCGTCCACTGGCACATTTTTTTATATTTTCTGGCTTATGGGGTGGGAACGCGTAGAGAGGTGGGACTTTGGTTTGAGGGAATATGAAAGGTAAACAGTCTGGGAGTTGATCTTATATATTGGTGAAACAGGTAAACGCGGCACAATTCACGTATAACCACTGTTTTTCTGTTATGTTTCAATTTATATTAAGAAATATCACTGTAATGACTTGTCTGTTTGTTGGTTAGCTTGAGTCCTAACGCACGAGTAAATTTTCTGTAAATTTCATGCGTAACGCAGAACGGCAGAATTAAATTTATTACTTCACGATGGATAACCTTTAACATATTTTCTCTGCATGTGGTGTAAAGGTAAATGTTTTTTTTTTCGAAACGTCGAAACAGAATGCGTCTCACTCTCCCACGCCATTTGGAATTCAAGCAAGCCCCCCCCCCCCCCCACACGTTGGCTAAAAATACAAATCGTCTATGTGATGTAAGATGTTGCGTGGTTGCTTGTTTGCAATGTATTCGAGCAGAGGGATCGGCTGCTACGTCGCACAATCAGGCAGTCTTTTCGATCTCAATTTCGAAAGATTCGCCATATCAGATTTCTAAGCAATTTAAATTTCATTCAATTTGCTTATAAACCAGAATTGTAAAAATCACTTTTTTTGCCTTACAATTCAGAGAATTCGATCCGAGCTTCGAATCGCAGATGTGATTGTTACATTGATTCTTAATTTAAAGTTTCGGTGCTGAACTTCGTAGATACCAGTATTTCGGAGCAAATACATTTCCCATCTTCAAGGTTGAAAATTTTTAATTTTTTGATATTTTGACATTTATAAAAATATATCGAATGTAACTCAATTACTGTATTAATCCAAGAAAAAATGTTATGATTTTCACGATAGTTTAAGTCATTTAGATATAATAAAATATGTTCCCGAAGATTTTCACGGTAAAGCAAAGACTACTCTGAAGATGGAGGCATCAGGTTCTACCGAAATAATGATATCTATTTACAAATCTACATGGCGCCATATCTGTTCACCGGCACTGCTTTTAGAACCTCAGAGCTAGCAGAACATATTCTCAGTGTTCGTTTTGTGCAAGATGAGAACCCAATATATCAAACATGTGACGGAAAGCAGGTGTTATCTACAGAGTGTACGTTGTTACATAGAATTCCACACAACTGCTTGACTATAGATTACTGCCAACTTGATGCACATCGCCTTTATCCTTGCGTCCTCAAAGCAGGAGTGTTAACTACTCAGCCACAAATTTCGTGTTTCGAAATATGAGAGCTAGATTTCCTTACAAACGACCACTTTCAAAAGACATGAGTTTCGTATAATGTTTTTCGGTGCATTTCAAAGTTTGCTAAATATGCACCCTATCTAAATATTACAAAATCTGTTTCCCTTTTTAAATATCTGCACAATTCATCATAATCGGAATGTGACCTTGAGAGATCTTAGGCTTCTTCGCAACTGTGATTGTGTTATCAAAATTGTAAGCATTTAGTGATGTTTCGTTACGAAATTGATGAATCCTTCTTCAGTCTTTAAATATGGTATTAAGTAGTGTGCAAGGGCCGTGCCATGGCTCAGACGGTTAGTCGTCGGTCTCTCACCGCGGAGGCTCGGGTTCAATTCCGGTTCGGTCAGTGTGGGACTTGTGGTGGACAAAGTGGCACTGGCACAGGTTTTGTCCCGAGTACTTAGGTTTTCCCTTATCAGTTTTATTCCACCGGTTCTCCATTACAAGGAAAAACGAAAAAAAATATCGTCTTTATCATAGGGTTGCACAATAAGCCTCAAGGCTGCGGTGCGTCCGTAGCATCTGTTGCGGGGCCCTTCATCAAAAAAGAAAGCAGTGTGCATTTTTGTGAGCATTCTGTGGTACATTTTGTAAACTCTGGAGGAGGCTTTCAAGTATAACACTTTTTAACTTTGCCTCAAACCCTAGGATTTAGCACGGCAGTGCACGAAGAACACAACCTTCCAGATATCAACTTTTAGGCACACGTGTACTGAAATTATTACAACGACAAAGCTTTTATAGGAGTCGCTTCCTAAACGTTTTTTTTTTTTTTGCTTAGAATTTGAAAATACCTCGACACCGGAAGGTAGAAGAGGACGACTAAGAATAAGAAGAAGAAGAAGAAGAAAAAGAATTTGAAAATACAACATTTGAAAGGTTTGTATTTTAGACACACCGTAGATACTACAAATATTTCTGAAACATCTGTCAGTTCCCTAACTAATTGGGCCCACTTTTAACAGTAAGCCCATTTTTTTCTTTAAATATAGTTGTTATGCGAAGTAGGATAGACAGAAGTTATTGCCTTTTACTAAATTCTTATGTAATATACCGACGTGTACATTGGTGATTGGTTTCGGGAAAGCTTGCTACTTCCATCTTCAAGATAGGATAAAGGCAGGAAGCTCCTCCGAAACGTCGGTAACTCGTTACCAAGCGACAAGGCGTTGTATACCAAAAGAGTTTTATCTTCAGCAACAAAGCTGTAAAAACATATTTATTTACTAATAGATAGCTTATTTCTTACAAACTTTTTAGAGAGAAAAATTTTAATTACTGTTATTTGACGACTCACAGCAAATTTTCCCATTTATAAAAAGAAATTTCTATAATCTAACCCAAAACAGGTGGCAGTTTAACAGATATATATCCAGTAACAAGATTGCTCAGTTAGGACCACGGAATGTACATATAATAATTTCTTGTTTTACCAACCCCTTTATTTCATTTCGGTCTGTGTGCTATCAGATATAAAGCAGAAAGTCGAGTCCTGTGAAATGAACAGAACAGAAGAGAAAGCAGTTGACAATGACCAAGCTGGCTGCCAGAGAATGGAGCAGCTGGCAACGGCATGATTTTCGATTAGATCTGCACTGTCTCTCTCTTGATCAACCCACCCCCCACCTTCTCTTTTCCAAAGACCACAACATCAATCCATCCCCTATGCGGTATTAAAAGTTTTAGCGAAGCCAATTAATTTTCGATGATGTGGCTTTGAAATTTTTATTTTGTTCGTGCGTCACCAATATTATTTCGTCCTGCTGAAGATATAAGAGAATCCTTTGTTAAAGCTCTCAGCACTTGTAAACCCTTTTTGAGGTTGACAACTGAAATGCTGCAGGAAATTCTTCTTACGAAGACAGAGCTATTGAACGAAATTTAAGGACTACAGGTTGACCCAAAATTTTGGTATAAATAATTCTTAAAAATTTGTATTTGAAACATGGGATTTCGATTTTTATTTTTCACGAAAAGGCAAAATATCGATGAGTTTTCTGCTGACATATATAAGTTTATTTATGCCAACTACTGCACACCAATTACATATGTTCATTCTATGTACTCCTACATGTTGGTATAAATAAACTTATATATGTATAAAATCTGCACGGAATATGTATAATATTAAGTATATTTTCTGAAGACGTTTATTCTCTCTGTTCCAAATTCGACTTATACACTAGAATAATAGGCTACAAATGCAATTACAGCGAGCAAGTTTTAATATATCTTAGCAGAACATATGTCTTAAATCTATACAAACCTGAAGATTAAAATATATTCTTACAGAACTATACTTATGCCTGCCGTTTTAAACTGGGCCGAAACTTGGTGTCTCACATCAGCAGAACAATATCAGCTGAGGGTGTTCGAGACGGCCTGCTGAGGAAAGTATCTGGACATAAAAGAGATGACTTAACAGGAGAATCGATGAACCCGCATAATTATGAACTTCATGATTGGTACTCCTCCCCACTTGTTATTCGGGCGATCAAATCAAAGAGAGTGAAAATGGCAGAGCATGTGACATGTGTGGCGGAGGAAAGAAACGGACATGCTGTTTAGGTTGGCAAACCTGAAGGAACGAAAAAACATGAAAAACGTAGCAGTGTATGTAGTGATAATATTTCAATCAATTTAAAAAAAAATGGTTGGAGGGTATGGACTGGATTCAACTGGCTCAGGATGGGGATAAGTGGCGTGCTGTTGTGAACACGGTAACAAACCTTTGTGCTGATTAAAGTGTGGGGAATACCTTGACTGGAAGAAGAACTGTTAGGTTTTCAAGAAGACTATCAGTGAACAGAATAGAATGTGGAAGAAGGCGACTGTAATCTAAGGTAAGGTAATACAGGTAAAGTTATAACATTACAGGCCTGGACAGGCCCTTAGGACCCCAGGAGGTTGAGGCTCCCAGAATTTCTAGACAATCGGCACATGAAGGTGGTAAGGTTGTCAGCCTTACGCACTGGCCGCCTTTACCCCGCAGGAGATATCCCTGGTACTCATTAAGTCAATGAAGCATAAGTTAAGATAATGCTTACATGAAATTGTCTATAGGGATTGAGTGAAACCACAAAATACCTGTCAGGGTAGCCTGTCTGCGGTCCGAAATGTGAACATGGGGCCTCCTGGTTAGAGAGAAATGCTACCACTCAACTACATTCCGTCCAAGTACGAATTTTTCAGAGTAACTAAAAATCAATAATATTATACTTACAAATAAATGAGTGTTATTGCACATAAAAGAATCTTAGAGCTGTGAAATCTCTTCAAGAAAACACAGACATTAAAATCATAATCCATACTTTACCGTGAACCTTAAAATATTCATCGTTTAAAGTCTCACAATTAACGCATTTTTAAAACATATCAAGCCGAATGTGTCCATGCTGTGTACCTTGTAGATGTAAAAATTGGACTGACATTGAAAAATAACTGGGAAGGGCGGAAGCTGGTGAATTGTACGTGTGTCTTTTCCCGACATTAGTTTTGGGACATGACTACTAAAACAACAATTGGATAAAAGTGAAACTGAACAGAAAGCGGTTACTGTGACACTAAAACACTACTGCAAAGATTAAATGTATATATTTCACCATGAGGCATGAATGTCTCAGAACTGGGTGCCGAGATCTTCCAGGGGCCCAAGTGGTTAGAAGTCAGTTCGTCATCCAAAAAGGAGGTGACATTAAAAATTCTGATATGCGCTGACAGAGTAGACTAATACCAGCCTGGAAAGTGATGGCAGTGGTAATAAACTTAGAATGTTTCAGGGAAACCTAAAATTCATGGACGGACAATTAAAATAACCAGCTTTCTTTTCTACAACAAAATTCTTGACCTTCTAAATATCAATCAACCAATACTTTGTATAATTTTAATTTAAAAAGGAGCCTAACCATGTGGTGTGACTGGGCCTCATGCCTTCAAGAAAAACAAGTACACATTTATCATGAATTCTGAGCACTACTGCACTATGCTGCAAATATTTGTGGCTATATAATGCAAAGAACAATGCAAAAGTCATATATGTATGTTTCCAAAAGGATGAAGCAACGTTCCACATGGCAAGGCAAAGCATGACTTTCCTTGAGAGAATAATTTCACTACTGGGTAACATTTCTTGGCCAGCACAATCTCCAAAATTGGCAACCCCAGACTTTTTCTTGTGGTATCTTGTGGTTTCTGAAGTATAAAGTGCATGCTGTATGCACTCACTGCACCCAAGACCTGGAAATCCACATTACAGAGGCAACTGGAACAATTAAGAATGTGTGGAGCTATTCTTCCATTACCCCATATGACTTCTTGTTAAGGGGCTTAATTATGCACAGGGACTACTTTACTTTTACGTTTAACATATAATGTATTCTAACAATGCTTAGTTCAATTTTTTTCTCCTCATAATTTTAAATTCTTTGTAGTAAGCCTATACCATATGTTTTTAAAATACATGCCTGCAAGAATGAAGTTCTAAGGAAATATTTCATGCCCAGGCACAAATAGCCACTACAATTGAGGCTCTACTACTGTTACTAATTACTACTAACTACTACTAGTTGTACTACTACTACTACTACTACTACTACTACTACTACTACTAATACTACTACTACTACTACTACACCTAAGAGAGTTGAGATTTTCACAAGGGTGTGTTCAGATTTCAGTCTTCTGATTTGTGACATCATGTAGCCTTATAAGTCCATACCAACATTGTGGATTAACCTAGTGTCTGCATCTTTAAGATTGACATGAGTAGAGTGAGGATACATGGAAGGTGGCCACTTGGATCTATGAAAGAGAGAGAGAGAGAGTATGGAACTGGGATAGTGTGATGTGCAGGGAAAGTGGAGAAGGAAGTGTGGAAAAAGGGCTCACTGCAAGTACATTGTATGTAAATAGGAACATGGGAGATGGTAAAATACTATACTTAATGTATTCTTTTCAGAAGTAGACTTGTTTTATATCTCAGGTCATCTTACACACACACACACACACACGCACACACACAGGGAAATATATGAGTAAACCATAGCATAGGGCCTAATTCATAATTTAGGTGTTATAGTATAGTTAAGTAAGCATTTGAAGAAGAGTAGTCACCACACATTTTTTCCAGCATTCCATATTCAGTGTGAAACTTAAAAACAGAAGCATTCCTACAGCATAATAAATTAGACAAAGTTGCTAAAAGTTGTCGCTGTTATTGTCAGGAAAATTTTCAAGATGAGTGCTGATTTGTTACAGATGGTGGGTGGGGGATTAGAAATAAGTGCGCGTTCAAGAAAAATTAGACATCTTTTGTGTTAGGCTTGAACATTCTACTCAAAAATATCTTCCACAGGAGTCCGGTGTTTCAGCTTTACCTCTTTCTGGAAAAGAAGTTACACTTTTTACAGAAGTGTCATGAATGTGTATCTAAGAGTAGGTAGCATTTCCACTATATGATGTAAGTTAATTAATTCTAAGTGAGTATTAATCATAACGAACAACTTAATGATCTGTACTCATTACCAAATATTATTCGGGTAATCAAATCAAGAAGAATGAAGTGGGCAGGGCATGTAGCACGTATGGGGGAGGGGAGAGGTTCATAAAGGATTTTGGTGGGGAGACCTGAAGGAAGGAGACCACTTGGAAGACACAGGTATAGAAGGGAGGATAATATTAAAATGGATCTTCAAGAAGTGGGATGGGGGGGCATGGACTGGATTGATATGGCTCAGGATAGGGACAGGTGGTGGGCTCTTGTGAGTGCGGTAATGACCCTTCAGATTCCATAAAACACAGGGAATTTCTTGACTAGCTGAGGACCTGTTAGCTTCTCAAGAAGGACTCTGCTGCATAGAGTTAGTTACTTAGTTAGTTAGTTTGTTAGTTAGTTAGAGTATTAATCACATTAGCGTCATCTCTGAAGACCACATTTTTTTTTTCTACGGAGCTCACACATTAACAAACTTACACATTGCAGGTAGATGTAAATCAGGGTAAAAAAATATGATTATTCCTCCTGGGTCCAAACTTTCAAGAACACAACATTCACTGTAATTAACAGGAATGAATACAAATGCCTTACGCAACAGTCCATTGGCTTCTGGGAACAGATCCAGCACTCATTTATGCACAAATACACCAAACAGCCAATGAAATGAGCAAACTTATGATACAGTAATATTTGCAAAGAAATTAAAGTGCATGAATCTTTTAAACGCGTAAAACATTGGAACAACGGATAAATGACAGTAAATTAGTTACAACAGACGCTGTGTTAATTTCAAATATGTGTCACACTTTTCAACATTTCCAACAATTTGCTAAACACCTCTGTAAGTGACTCACATTTAGTGGCAAAGGCCCTTTGGTAGACTAGATAAATTGCTGATTTCTGTGTACCAAATTGAACAGTCTGTGACTGTAGCCCTGATGAGAACACATTGAATTCAATTTCATTCCAGGACAAGTAATGCATGACAGCACCTAGCATGAAAAGAATAATATTGCAAAACAGGTTTAAAGCCAAAAGGTGCATCAATTTCCTTTACGACATAATGTTGAAGGTTACAGAAAATAATAACGTAATTACACGATAAAAAAACATTACAAGCAACGTCACATAAAGACGTGAATTTGTACACAGTGAAGAATGGGAGGTGTGATGCAACTGTCACCACGACCGAGCCACCAAAGCCGGTCAAAGTATCACTACCATTTCGCTATAGATGGCAACACGACAAGAAATAATGTTGTCTGTGGGAATACTTCCGTGCATGGATTAACGTCCGTGCACGCGCCTGCTCCCACTACGATCCATGCCCACAACGGCTACTACTACTGTATGATCTCAGCACAGATTACTACAAGCCACTGTTTTGATTGCATAAGTAGATGTCATGGAATCACAACTACCAACGTGTTCGAAGTGTAACTGGCAAGTCACATTAATATGTTAGTAAGTGTGTTGCAGTGTTGTAGCAGTTATGTTTGGCATGAAATTTGTTTCCATAGCAAGGCTAAAGTGAATCTTTATTTACGTACAATTTGATGTTTAGAGTCTCAGCAACGTTAGGGCGTAAGTTTTTTAATCATTGCAGTAGGAAAGTATCGAACATCTTTAAGCTTTTAGCAGTCGGTTTAACCTAATCGTTATTTGTTTAATGTCACACAAATGTCACTCCTTATGTAATTTGTTGTGGACAATTACAGGATAGTTTTTCGGGTCCACATTTTGTGGGCATGAACAATTTCGATGCTGTTACGGCAGGTGTTGCTCAATGAGGACCAAAAGTTTTGTTCTATTTCTAATTTTTGTTGTGGCCACCAGTATATTCCTCATTCTGGTAGGCAATCAGCGCCCTTCAATCCAGACAATAGTGACAGAAACTCACAAGCAGCTGAACAATCTAAAGAATTTCAAGGTAATACAAATTCACTTTATTTTCTTAAATGCATAACTGCATTTGATTATGTAATTTCACCTAGCTGTGCTGATGCAGTTAATAATTTAGATACCATCACACAGTTCGCTTAAATTTTAACAAATATGTTTAAGGCGATTGTTAATGTTAGGCTGAATGAAATATTTATACTAGTTGGTGTCCTGAATGAAATGTTTGTGTTTTAGGAGAACTTGGAAAATGCAGAAGAAAAAAGGTTCTTAGCAGATGACAAGTATCTTACTTTGTTGGGATTTACAGAAAATCCACGATTATACCCATCTGCAGTGTGGAAAAATACTTCTCTTCCTATAATTGTCACTTACGTAAGTACCTTCATTCTGTCTGCTGCTAAATGTATGCAGAGAAGGTTTATTTTCCATCCCAGTAGTCATTATAATGTCAGTTTGCACCCTCCTCACATCCAGGTTTGACAGTTTACAGCTCATGTTGTCTTAAACAAGTCAGTTTCTGAGGGTAATTTTTTATCGTCACAAACTCTGGTTGAAAGTAGACTGTTCAGACTTCTCTTTCATGGATGAAGGTGTTAGAATATATAGTAAGGTTTTTTTACAAAGTGTCATGTCTTTAATATTCATTTTGACTGTGCAAAAAAGAGAAGTTTATTTGCTGTAAACTGAATTCTCCAAATTTGTAATTATGCTCATATTGCTCCTCATTACCCTTATGAACTCAAATGTGACATTTTATCTGAGTCTTTAGTCTTAATTCACCGTGCATTTTTATTATTCCAGAAATACACCAACAGATGCACAAATCACTAAAAAGGTGCAGTCAGCCCTTTATTATAGTCGAACCCTACATATGTTTCGGCTCTCCATGAGCCATCATCAGGTGCTTTCTAATAGTGCTTCTCAAATGCTGGATCGGCCTATTATTGACATTCGTAAAATTTTTGTGCACTGTTTATAAAAACATATATAAGTAAAATCGTGAGTATAAAATATAGTTTAAATGAAGAATGTTAAAACCACACTGTTCACTGTATCTTCGCACTTTTTGATGTTCCACAGTTCACCTTCACCAGATACACTTTAAGACGCAGCCCCACACTACAGCACCAGAACCACCTCTTCTTCATAACTATATCACACATCGTCACAAGACTACTCACTACAACGTAAAAGACGAAGTGCCAAATTCATACAGTACGCACCATCCATTACCATCCAGAGCAAATTCCATCGCAATCAACATAGTGCAGTGTATGATCTTGTGGAACATCAAAAAGTGCGAAGATGCAGTGAACAGTGTGGTTTTAACATTCTATCATTTTAACTATATTTTATACTCACGATTTTACTTATATATGTTTTTATAAACAGTGCACAAAAATTTTACGAATGTCAATAATAGGCCGATCCAGCATTTGAGAAGCACTATTAGAAAGCCCCTGATGATGGCTCATGGAGAGCCGAAACATATGTAGGGTTCGACTATAATAAAGGGCTGACTGCACCTTTTTAGTGATTTGTGCATTTATTGGTGTATTTCTGGAATTTTATCTGAAGTTACTTTTTGCTGAATTTAATATAAAATTGTTCTCTAAATTAGTTCTTTTTGATTGAAAATTTGGTCTAGTACCACAGTACATGTTGCAGTTGAGTGTTTAGTACTTTTGTGTCATGTTTCATATGCCAGGGTTGATTTTTGATCCTGGGGCAGGCTATTCTGATTGGGTATTTTTGTGGTTTTCCTCAGTGCAACATAACGATAGGCCACAATTGCTTACCAGGGCCAGTCTGAGACACCTGGGTGCCCCGGGCAGATTAATAATTTGGTGCCCCAGGCAGGCTAATAATTTGGTGCCCCTTAAAGCCGGTATTCTTTGAACTTTTTCAGCCTAGGACAGGGCTGGCAAACCTTTTTGAGGGTGTGTGCTCAAATTGCAGGTAATTTTGGGAGAAATTGTTTTGCATGTGGAAACCAGAGTTTACTAGCAACATATTTCCAATTATTCCTGTGACACCTTAGCACGTCTTATAGGTTGGCACCCTAGGCAGCTGCCTGGCTGGCCCGCCCCCTGTTCTGCCCCCCGTTGCGTTCAGTACGCCATTCACAGTCATCCTTCCATTCAGCACTAGCAAACTAATGCTGTGGCACAAGAACCCAAAGGTTCAACACCCATAATACTAAAACACACCAATATACAGAATTCTGAGTTAGTGTCATCCACCTCTAGCCTCAGAACCTGTCTTCCTAAAATCTGTCCTAATGTTATCCTTCCATTCAGTCCTCCTCCTCAGTGTTTTGATTAGCTAAGAACCTGTTAACTTCTAAGGGACTCTGCTGTATGGCGTTAGTCAATTAGCTGTATTGTGACTTTGTTACTGATTGTGTATCATGTTAAGGTTGCTGCCTGCATTATTTCATTTTTAATATTTGGCTTTGTCTGTTTTTGTGTTATGTTCCCCTGTATAAGATCACTAACTCCATGGATCAGAGTCCTTGAAAAGCTGATAGCTTATCAGCTAGTCGAGAAATTCCCCGCGTTTTGTGAAAGCCAGATGTTCATTACCACATTTGCAAGAGCCCACCCCTTGTCCCTGTCCTGAGCCTGTTTAAGATAACATTACATGAAATCACAAATTTTGTTTTGTGAATTCAAACAGTACAGATTTTATACCGTATAGGTACATGGTTTTTTATTGCATTTTGTTAAATATATAGTATAACGTATGAATTTCAGATAAGAGTTAACATAGCTGAAAGAGATCTGAATTTTATATCACATTTTTTATATTATCTTCACCGTGCATTTTTTAACAACTCACAAATTACACACCAACGAAATGCACTATATTTTCACTTTTTATTCTTTAACCCCTACCTATGTTTCAGCCTTTACAAGGCCATCTTCAGGGGGCTTGTAATCTACATTTACTTTATATCCATTATTTATATTTGCTATTATGTTTTTGTATCACATGTAGTCAAGTTTCATTTTAGTTGATTTTATATTCTGTGTTTTATATATTTTAAATACAGAAATTGTAAATAACTGTAATGTATAAATGATAATGAAACTTGACTACATGTGATATAAAAACATAATAGCAGACATAAATAATGGATGTAAAGTAAATGTAGATTACGAGCCCCCTGAAGATGGCCTTGTAAAGGCTGAAACATAGGTAGGGGTTAAAGAATAAAAAGGGAAAATATAGTGCATTTTGTTGGTGTGTAATTTGTGAATTTATATCACATGTTCTGTTTTGTGTGAGCAGTCATTTTTGGAAAGTGATGGAGTTTGATTTTAACTTCATATACATGTTGTCCTGAAAGTTGCTTTACCAACATCATACTCATGTTCTGAAGAAACACTACTTTATTTAGAACCAAGGTGCAAATGGAGTACATACACCAGTGACATAACAATTGATAGAAACAAGAGTTAGTGTAACCACAGTGTTGCCAACTGATGCAGATAAAAAACTGGATGCAAGTGAAAATAATCACAGTTAGTTACTTCACTGTCTCGGTACAGCAGCTTTTAGAACATCCACTATTTAGGGCAAGGAAAGCATGTAAGTACAGCACAGTTACATTGTCCAGACTGTAGATTTCAGGTGTAAGAATTTGACATCATGCTGCTTCAGTTAATGAAACTTTCTGTCTTTAATGCATTTGTGTGTGTGTGTGTGTGTGTGTGGTGTGTGTGTGTGTGTGTGTGTGTGAACTGTTATCCTTGTATGTAAAAGGGACTACTATAGCAATTCAATGTTTCAGGTATTGGATGGGGATGAGCAACAAGGTATAGGGTTCGCAAGAAATGTTGCACATTTTCTGCCTAACCATACAACTTTAATCTACAATTTGGGTTTAGGACAATATGAACTTCAAATGGTAGGTATATTTAATGTTGGAAGTGCCAGATAGTTTTATTGAACACAGCATTGTGCAGTGGAGCCAGGACTAGGCTACAGGCTGGACAGTTGGGGTTTGAACTGGACAGGGGAAAGAGAGTTTTCTCTTGTCCAGAACATCCATACTGGCTCTGGGGCCCACCCAGCTGCCTATTCAGTGGGCTCAAGGGTACTTGCTTGAGGGGGGGGGAGGGGAAGTAAAGCAGCCAGGACATGAAGTTGACCACTCCCCTCCATTTACTGCTGAGGTTAAGAATGAGTGGAGCAGTACTTCTTCTCGTAAATGCCTTCATGGCATGGATAGGGACAGCTTTACCTTTAGCAGTGTGCAGTGGGTACTACTCTTTGAGTTCAGGGAGTTCTTGCTTGTTATCTTAGCTAGAAGCCTATTCTGACATTTTTTTCTCGTCTGAGCCAGGAAAATGCTGAGGGGGGATAGTGTTTGCTTTCTTTTACATCCTTTGTAACTCATTCATTACCATGTTACAGTAATCTATTGCTGTGTCATGTTCATTATATATGAAATAAAATGACCTTGATTTAATTAAATGATAATCTAATCAGTGCACAGAAGGGTCACTTGGATTATTACTGCTGCCTGTTTCTGTATTTAAAGTTAGTAGAAAATAATTGCATGGTATTTTGAAATTGTAACTTACAAATAATGGTTTCAGCAATTTATGCTGGGTGTATTACACTGCACTTCATAAAGCATGTTGCTGAAGCTTCTGAGACATGTTGCTTTAAATTTTTATCTCTGATATGTATGGAAACATAACTATTGTAGCAAAGTTATGTGTTTCTCACGGCACAGCATTGCATTTGTCACAGTTTGTAAGTACGTGTAACTATTGAATTTGGATGGAGTTTCCCAGGGGTAAATTCTAGGGCCTTGTGCTGTCCATAATATTCACAAATGACCTTCCCTCTAGAACCCATAACATTTGCTCATACACTAGCATGATAATGTGGGCTGGGATAGCATAGTCGGTATAGCGACTCGCTACGGGCTGGATGGTCCGGGGATCGAATCCCGGTGGGGGCAAGATTTCCCGCACCCATCCAGACAGGCCCTGGGGCCCACCCAGCCTCCTGTACAATGGGTACCGGGTCTCTTTCCCGGGGGTAAAGCGGCCGGGGTGTGAAGTTGACCACCCACCCCCATCTAGCACCGAGGTTAAAGAAAGAGTAGAGCTATACCTCTACTCCCCCTCTGGGCCTTCATGGCCTGTTCTAGGGAGAACTTTACCTTTACTAGCATCATAATTTCTAGTAAAATTTTGATTGTGTCTGTACAGTGTCAAAGTTGGTTCTGTCTTACATGAATAAATGGTTAACTGCTAATAAGATGGTCCTAAATCTAGATAAAATGAATATGATAAAATTCATAACAAATAATTTGCCATACTGTGTATTAATAAGTATTGGTTGTAAAGAAAAGTATATAGGAAAATAATAAATACAAAATTCCTTGGTTTACAAATTGATAACCACCTAAACTTGAAGAATCATATTGATCAGATGATTCCTAAGATAAGTGGAGCATATGCAGGTAGATCAGTGGTCCATATCAGTAACATTACCACATTCAAATCAATCTATTTTACTTATTTTCACTGTATAATAAAGTATGGAATAATTTTCTGGGGCAATTCTTCCAACAGTGACAAGATACTTGCTTTACAAAAGAAAATTGTTAGAATTGTGGTTGGTGTAAAACCTATAACCCCATGTAGAAGTCTGTTTAAGAAACTAGATTTTACTTACTCAATGCCAATATATATTTTCATTAATGAACTTCATTGTAAACAATCAAGAAAATTTTCAAACAGATTCGCCTGTGCACAGTATTAATGCAAGGAATAAATGCCATCTTTATAGACAAACTGCCAACCTTTCACGTTTTCAAAAAAGTGTAGGCCAATATCGAAATTTTCAACAGCTTACCACTTAGTCTCATGAGTCTTAGGGACAAAAGGCGCAATTTAAAGTGGCATTATGAATATACATAAATACACAATCCTTTTACTCTCTTGGTTAATTGTTTTATGTTTAAGGATGATCTTACTACTGTATATGAAATCTTTCTAGTATTTTTATTGTACTAATTCTGTATGCCGTGCATATTTAGTATATTTTGTATGTGTTTGACTTATTCTACATCCTGCTGTCATTTTGAAAAACTTTTGGATCTATGAAATGTATGTATGTGTGTATGTATGTTGAGTACGCTAGAGTAGAGTAGGGCGGGCAGCATAGTCACCCTTGAACCTTGACTGTTTCCGATCTTTTGTGCAACCCTTTGCTTAAGCATTCAGCAGCCCCACACTTTGAAGAAAGTGCAGTACCTTGCTGATGGAGATGTTTCCAAAGTCACATGGTTTCAAGAAATGGTGGCCCAGGTGCCTAAATCGTATACTGCCAGTGCCTCACACTCACAAAGAACATGTCTGGCCGTTCCAAATGCCTGTTTGCGTCTATCACACTCAGGACTGTCTACCAGCCCAACTTTAAATAGGTGTCCTTTCAAATAATAGTGCCCTGTTAGCAGCCCCAGCCCCATCATTATTCTTAGCTGGTTTCTGCTCAAGCTGAGTAATTCCCCAGCTCTTTTAGCAGAGGGCATGTATGTATGTATGGATCCTATTGCACCCAACAGATACATAGATCATGAAAGACGTACTCCTAAGGTACACCTACAGGCGCAAGTAATACACCCGTTTTCCTGCACAGAAGAAACAGTACCCAGTAATGCATGTTTGAAGTTAAGAAATAACATACTTGCACAGCTTGAGGGATGTGCTGACTTGATCTGTTTCAGCAAGATGGCCATGCTTCAAATCCTTATGATAATGTGTGATAATAATAGAACATAGAATTTCTAAATAAGAGATAGGCAGAGGATGACAAGTTTCTTAACTTTGCTGTTCACCCAAACTCAGGCTTCTGTATTTCTTTTTTGGGGTCATGTAAGTGGGTAAAATGTCCTTGCAACTAATGTCACTATGAAGTCAAAAGGAAGAATGTCAGAAGTTACGTTCACCCAAGATAGTTTGGATCGCACGTGGTAACAGCACACGTACTTCAGATTCTACAGACTGGGTTTATATTGAAATAATACTTCCAGAATGAAATGTACACTGTCTGTTTGTTTGTTTGTTTGTTTATCTTATCAGATTCAGTACACATATACATTCCAAATACCAGCATTCTTTCATGGAAACCATCCATAGTATCTTGTAATATTCATTTAGTATATTTTTACCATCTTAGTTTTGAAAGATCATGATACTTCATATTCTTTATATCTGCTATATATTTAAAGATGTCTTAACTGCATATGTCAATGAGTTTTAGCAGTACTTGTTATGCATTCCAGTTTTGGTTAAAATGCACAGATCAGGGGTCTGGCTAGACAGCTTTGAAAGGATGACTTAAGTCTAGCAGCTTTTATCAGACCATAACAGCAGTACTGTATTGCAGATTATATTTATACTTTTTTGCTTTGTCAGTTTGAGCACATCACAAATGTGACTGAACCCTTTGGTAGGGAAAGTGTGCTGTATATAGTTTCCTTCCTGCCTGGCTGTCATTTAGAGGCATGCATTAGAGTAACATTCTTATTTTACCAAGTGCACATATCACAAATACAGAGTTTTTGTGTTTTGTTGAAGTGTCTCTTAAAAACAAAGTTTCTTAGTACTGCGTTGCCTTGCGAGTTTTTGAGTTTTCACAGCGGTGTAGTTGAGGTCTCTGTTTTTCTGGGATGGGGTAATTACCTGGCCATTAATTACCCTTTGATGCAGCACCACATCCCTCAGCTGCATTGCCTTGTTACATCCCCTCTTGATTTTCCCATTCTCCTTATATGTATGTACACAGTGTGTACACATGTACTGACATCTGACGACCTGATCGGTGGTAGCTGTTAACATGTCTTTTTTATTTCAGCTTCAAAGTCATTGTAACAGTAGTCGATGCAGTGTTGTAAATTTGAGCTCAGTTTCTTTCCTTCACATGTTGAAGAGGAAAGGCTTCACGCATTTCGTCCACTTATAATTCAGGTAACTTTTACCTATAAGCAGTGCTTAGTTCAACAGCTGCATATACCACCCAGATGGGGCCTTAATGTTTCTAACAAATAATGTAGTGCTATGAAACTCTGCCTTCCACTGAATCCACAGTACATTACCACAAGATACTATTTTAGATCTCTCTTGATACTCATCTCCCATACATGCTTTGCCCTTCTGTGTTGCCAAACAATTGTGTGTTTCAGTGTAACCCTTACACATATGTAACACAGACATGATAATGAAACATGTATACTGTTTTTTTATTCTGACATCAATAGGGGAAATCATGTATTACAGTGTTTCTCATCATGTAACGTTTTATGCTTCACTTCTATGACACATTAACTGTGGCGTTTTTGTATTAAAAAGTGACTACACTATGTGGAATTATTCTACTTCCATAAGTATCAAGTCTGATTTTTAGTTTTTATTTCTCACACTTGATTGCATTGCAGTCTTCTTTCATGTGTAAGATATTAGTGAAAACACGTCATAATTCATGTGTTTCGATGAAAGTTGTTAGTTATGCTTTAAGAATAATGTATTCCATTTGTGTGTGGTGCAGTACTCCAAAGACTATAGACACTTTAGTTGATAAACGGGGTATTTTGCTGTATTTAGCTAATGAGGATCACGTAAAGCATACAAACAAACAGCTGAATAAAAGCAAGGAAGAGGAGAGTGTTTTGAACTTGTTCAACTATATTAAAAGAAAAAGTCCTCAGGAAAATAATGTAATTTGTGAGTTAAACTTGCAGTTACAGGCATTTGGTTAGGTTCATGTTGTGTGGACAAGGTAACATCTCTGTAATAAATTGTACAGTTATGTGTTTCCATTTTGTCACATAAATACATCTGCGACCTGTGGTTAACAGCAAGATTATTGAGGCTTTTTGAATCATGATTGTGTATTGGCCATGCATTAAACTTGTCTATAACCTATACATCTGTGTCGTGCATTGTGCCGCTGACCATGCCATGACTCAGGCAGTTGGTCATCAGCCTGTCACAGCAGATGCCCGAGTTTGATTCCAGGCCAATCAAAGTGGGATTTGTGGCAGACAGAGTGGTACTGAGACAGGTTTTTCTCCAAGTACTTCAGTTTTCCCTTTTCTGTATAATTCCACCATTCCTTATTTTTATTTCAATTATGTACCACTGATGCTATATAATCTTGGAAATTGACAGCATCATTAAAGAAGGCTCTTCTCTCTTACTCTCATTATTCTCCTATATGTTGCATTGTTATTGTTGTTATTAGTGCAGTGGTTTTTTTTTTTAGAAGGTGTCAAGTAGGTCATAGTAATAGTGGTGCTAGTAAAATGGACTGTCAATCACAACTGTACTTTCAGACAGTATCTTTTATTGTCCAAAATTTTCTAGTTGTTTCAGTTTTTCCGTAAAGCCATCATCAGGCACAGGCATAAGAATATAAAAGAAAAAAGTACTTGTATACAAAGCAGTACTCATTGAAAAGGAGACCTAAGATCTCAATCTTACAGATTATTCATATAGGTTTTATATATTGGCTGAAACTGAGTTAAAAGTTAAACATGTAAAACCTATGTATCTGTAAGACTGAAATTTCAGTCTAGTTTTTAATTAGTATTGTTTTGTATAAAAATACTTGTTTTTTTCTGTATTTTTATGCCCGTTCCCAATTATGGCTTTATGTAAAAGCCAAGACGTGTAGCACACTTTGGACAATAAAAGATATTGTGTGAAAATACAGTTTTACTTGATGGTCTGTCGCTTTTATTCGTGCATCTCAATGGAATGTCTCCCCCTAACAGGGTCATGTCTAATCTTTCAGGTGTCTAAAATGCCTTACACCAATGGTACGTGTTCTTTAAACGTGTTTTACCTGCCCAATATTGCCTGTTAATTAGGATGCTTTGAACAAGGCTGGTGCTGCCCTCTTTCTGGAGTCTGACCATCGCCTTGTCACTGGACACCTGGAGCCTTTGATTCATCAGGCTTTGGGAGGTGCAGGGGTGGTGAGTTGGGCCACTCACTATGCAACCTCTTCACTTACTCATCCAAAGATGTTTGATTACTTCCACACCAATGCTGAGAGTTTCTTGTTCTTGCCTATGGTTGAAACAACAGTGCTTCTCTTCTACAACTTGCCTGGTATCCACAATGGTCTGATGTTGCCATGGGTTCAGTGTGCTCTTACACAGGACTGCGTTCTTCCAGTCGGTAAGTGTTGCCTGACCTCTGCTGTAGTGAATGTCCTCGGTTATGTTTGAGCAGTATACCTTGCTGCAGTTAAATATATTAAAGGCAAAATTTGAAGTTCTGTTGTGTGGATTATACAGTGGATCCTCGTTGCATCGTCCCCGTTACCTTTGTTTTCCCGCATATATTGTCTATGAGTGGCTTGGTTGGAAAAGTCGAGAGGAGAGCAAGAAAGCCATGGATTACACAGGAGATGATCAGTAAAATGGATGAACGAAGGAAATGGAAGAATGTCAACAATGAAGAAGGAAGGAAGAATTACAGAAGACTAAGGAACGAATTGAAAAGAGCCACGGACAACGCCAAGAAGGAATATCTGGAGAGCATATGCGACGAGATCATAGAATTTCAAAGAATAGGACGTTATGATTTAATGTACATGAAGACAAAGGAACTAGGTTGGAAAGAAAACCATGGGATGCAAAACATTGGCATTGAAGACTCTCAAGGCAATATAATAATAAATCAGAGACGAGTATTGCAAAATTGGGAGAATTATATCACAGAGCTCTACGATCGAGCTAATCGACCAGAACATCTAGACGTCGAACCTGAAGATGAAGTAGATGAAGACGAGAAAGGCCCTTATATTTTGCAAAGTGAAGTGGAAAAAGCTATCAAGGAGATGAGGGATAAGAAGGCTACAGGAGATGATGATGTACCTGGGGATGTACTCAAATTGTTGGGAGAAGGTGGTCTAAGGCTAATGACACAGATGATCAACAGCATGTATGTAACTGGAGAATGGCCCAGAGATTTTATTGAAGTTACAATGATTGCCTTAAAGAAGAAGCCCAAAGCTACAAAATGCAGCGACCATCGCACAATCAGCATCATCGCTCATGCAGCAAAGATAGTAGCGAGGATACTTAGAAGAAGGATTGAGAGGAAAATTGAAGATGCACTTGGAGAAGATCAGTTTGGATTTAGAAGAGGAAAAGGAATTAGGGATGCAATTGGGATGCTGAGAATAATATCAGAACGAACCTTGGTCATAGATGAGGAATTGTGTGCTTGCTTCATAGACTGGCAGAAGGCATTTGACCGTGTCAACTGGACCAAATTAATGCAAATCCTAAAAGGAATTGGGATAGACTGGCGCGAAAGAAGATTGATCAGCAAATTGTACATGGAACAGAGTGTCAAAATACGACTGGACCAAGGGGAGACGAGAAGTGTGAAGATTGGAAGAGGAGTTAGACAAGGTTGCTGCTTGTCACCGATTCTGTTCAACTTATACAGCGAGTACCTTACCAAGGAAGCTCTTGAAGGGTTTGGAGACTTCAAAATAGGAGGACAAGTAATTCGCACTGTGAAATATGCAGATGACCTTGTGCTACTGGCTAGGGAAGAAAAGGTGCTACAGGGCATGATTGATAGACTAATTGAAATTGGAAGACGCTATGGAATGGAAATGAATGTGGGAAAAACTAAAGTAATGAAAATCTCAAGGCAACCATCCCCAATGAAAATTATGATAGATCAAAAACAATTGGAGAATGTGGAATATTTCAGTTATTTGGGTAGCATGATAACAAGTGATGCAAGGTGTACACGTGAAATTAAATCCAGAATTGCCATGGCAAAAACAGCATTCAACAAGAAGAAAAATCTTTTCACCAGCAAACTGGAATTAAATTTAAGGAAGAAACTAGTAAAGTGCTACATTTGGAGCATAGCTTTGTATGGTGCTGAAACGTGGACACTTTGGAAAGTAGATCAGAAATATCTGGAAAGTTTTGAAATGTGGTGCTGGAGAAGAATGGAGAAGATCAGTTGGACCGATCGTGTGAGAAATGAAGAAGTATTACACAGAGTCAAGGAGGAGAGGAATATCCTACATACAATAAAAAGAAGAAAGGCTAACTGGATTGGTCACATCTTGTGTAGAAACTGCCTTCTGAAACACGTGATTGAAGGAAAGTTAGAAGGAAGGATAGAAATGACGGGACGACGAGGGAGAAGACGTAAGCAGCTACTGGATGACCTTAAGGAAAAGAAAAGATACTGGAAATTGAAAGAGGAAGCACTAGATCGCACCCTGTGGAGAACTCGCTTTGGAAGAGGCTACGGACCTGTCGTAAGACAGACTACAGAATGAATGAATGAATATATTGTCTGCCTTATTTGGTCCCTGAACTATCCCCATATAAATAACACTATTTTTTGCCGCCTCCATTGGTCCTCGAACTGTCATTGTATCGCATCCGTCACTGAAAAATCACGGTCCTGACGCAACATTTTTCCACATGGATAGTATTTTTTAAATTTGAAACAATGATTTAGTGCACTGCGCGCTCATGTGTTGCTTTCTTAGTGCCGCCTAGATTGCCTGCTGCGTGTTGAACCAAATACCAGAATGAGAAAATTACCTTAGTTTCTATGATTTTGGTTTTCCGCGAGATTGAGATGCATGTATATTCTTATACAAGATCTTCGAAAGACTCTGGAAAAGTTACAGTTTTACTTTGTGTTAACAGTGATGGAAGTGACAAACAAGTGCCGATTGTTATCGGAAAATCTCCGAAACCGCTATGTTTCAAGAATATAAAAAAATTACCCTCCAAATACCACATGAACAATAAAGTGTGGATGAACACAGACATTTTTTCTTCATTTCTGCATTCATTAGACACAAGTATGGGTGCGCAAAACAGGAACATTCTCCTCTTTGTAAACAATTGTGCCGCACATCCAAAGGATACATCGTTTCTAAGAAATGTAAAAGTCATACGGTCATTTAGGGGTAATAAAGTGTTATAAGCAGCTTCATAGAAAACGCCTCGTGCAAACAGCTGTTTGCTTAATGGATGCAGACAAAGATACGAAAAAGAAGATAAACGTGTTGGAAGCTTTGCACTACACTGTGGCAGCCTTGCAACAAGTAACCCAGCAGACAATCGAAAATTGTTTTCGGAAAGCTGGTTATGTGCAGGGACAATCTTCAGGCGATAGTGATGTCGTATTGACCAACGATGATGACGATTTCTGCCAAGACTGGGAAAAGTTCAGTGGCATGAACAAAGATATGTTCGAGGACTACGTCTCTGTGGACAGTCACATGGCAACCAGTGGTGTAGAAACAGTGCAGGAGCTGTGCGAGAGCCTCGTGGCGTCCGGGAGTGTGGAGGGGGAAGAAGGAGAAAAAAAGAAGATGGTGAACCTGTAGTTGTGCCGAACTTTGCTGAGACACATGAAGCGCTGATGAAAGTAAAATCTTTCTTTTATGCACACAGCACGAGTGACAGTGATCGTGAAAGTGTTCTAGGCCTTGAAAAATCGTACTTTGAATTGAGGCGTAAAGATTGCACAAAACAAATGTCAATCAAAGATTTTTTCAGCAAAAAGTAATAATAATCATTAAATTGTTCTGATCTATAATTTTTAATGGTTTCCCGGTTCTATTGTTTTCCCCTATGTATCGTTTTTGTTTTCCATCCCCCTGAAAAACGATGCATCGAGGTTTTACTGTA
This sequence comes from Reticulitermes speratus, assembly GCA_021186555.1. Lineage (NCBI taxonomy): Eukaryota > Metazoa > Arthropoda > Insecta > Blattodea > Rhinotermitidae > Reticulitermes > Reticulitermes speratus. The sequence continues at coordinate 21,035,411 of JAJKFL010000009.1, forward strand.
TTTACTTCTGTACATTTCTGAGCTTATTCAAAAGCTTCTCTCATATTTTGGGAATGTGTTTACCTATGTACCCCTGCTATGGAAGCTTGTGGATGAGCTTTTTTGTGGGTCTCAATCTGATAGGAAAATGGGGTTTATCTAGTATATGGAAGGGCCCAAAACAAGAAAACGTACTGGAACAAGTGTATGTGGTTGGGGCACCACAAGGACCCTAAGTTTTGGCCTTAGATGTCATACTACAGTGTTTTGGGCAGAAGTACTTGCCCTTAAGGCATATAATAGAGAACATAAACAGAAACTAACAAGTTAGGAAATGTTGGCATGGCATAACACTTCTGGCACATCACTCTGTTATTCACCCAAGATTAAAATTTATGAATACTTTCAAGAATAACACTGAAAAATTTATATTTTAAATGTGGCATTTGATATTTTATACAACACACACCGTAAGTACTCTCTGCATCTTAGCAAAATGTTTATCGTCAGTTATGCTTAATTTTTATGCTGTTACTAGAATATGGAGAAAATTATAGTTTGGCTTATGTGTAATAACAGTACAGTGAATTTACAGAGGTGTGTTTTAACTGGTCACTACGTGAAAATAATGAAATCAACCACTTTTAAATGTCATCTAAATACAATCATCACTTTTTCTCCTCTCTTTCCCCCAGTTTTATGGTACAGTTTTTGTTACTGTTAATCATGGTATATTTTTGTTTCTGTCTTTGGCAGGTGCACAGTCGGGTGGTTGTCGTTTTAACAAAAAGCCACATTACCGTTACTCAGGATGCCATCGGTATGATGGCTCTGCCCTCAATATTGTTCTTGGCCTTAAATTTGAATTTAATGTAGGACAGTACACATACAGAGGTCATGAGAAGTTCTTCAGGAAAGTTGGGCCAGATGTTGTTGCAGCAGAGATGGCAGGGTTGGATGGAAATGCTACTGAGTCAACAGTTATAACCAGGGATGGCATCTGAGGAACCTTACCAAATATGTAATAACAGTTCCTCAGAATTGTCACAGGTCAGTGCTGTGAAAAATTATACTAGTAGCTTTGAAATGCAATGTGAAACTGTACCACATCTGATCAAACTGTAGCTGTCTTTCAGTTGAAATTATATGAATGGTTTAGAAGAATTAATTCACTTGGAGAAAGGAGAAACAGGAGTTGTATGGTAAGTTAGGTATGGTAAGTAAGGTAGGTTAACCCTTTGGTGCCAAAGGACGACTATAGTTGTCACGCAGTGAAATGCTGAGAAAGCTGAATGACAACTGTAACAGCAGTTCATTAGACAAATAACGTTTTCAGCTCTGTAATATTCAATGAGTGGGTTGGCACAGTAGGAACACCTCACAACTCACATTCATGCAATAACCAGCCCTGTTGTAGCAGAATCCCTAGCTGAACATCTCTGATTCCAAAGCCTGCCTTTGGACCCTGTGCCAATTCTGTCATCCTCTCAACCAGTATCCCTAAAATCCATTTTAATAATATCCTTGTGTATCCTCAGTCTTCCAGCAGTTGTTTTCTGAGAGTCATTCCCACCAAAAGATTTCATATATGAACCCCAATCTGGGTGCATCATTTTATGCCTGTTTTTCTCAGTACTTCCAGTCAACTGCTGAGGTGTATCTTGATATAGACCACAGATTATTTGTCACACATTTGTCCCAATTTGTTACATCATAATTGTTCAAATACACTCCATCCAGCATTCCAGAGTCTCAACAGTTAATACAGTGTTGTAAAATGTTGTATTTGCCCAACCAATGTGTCACAGTTAACTACGGCTTGGACTTTGTGTAGCGTGCCACAAATTGGATGATCCACATTTATTCAGTCACAAGCGTCCCGTTGCAGCTGGACAAGTTTCAGTTTGCTGTGGTTGTAAAATCAAGGGGCAGTCTTGGGGAAAACCCATCTGGTATCATGCACATTCGGTTCTGTTGAGATGCAAAGACTGATGTTAGCTGTAGAACACAGTTTTCTGTCTGATGATGTGAACATACCTTATCATCAAGAGACTATAAATTCAGCCAAAGTCTGTTGTATAGAATTGTGTGCCTATTTTCACAATTTGAAATTGTCAAAAATATATACACCTTTTTAGGTTATGAATGCACATGTGAAACCTTATATCACACTAATGTCAGGAAAATAAATTGTGATTAGTCTTACGAAAGCTGCAAAAGTGTTTGACTGTAGGTTAGCATAGTAACAGATTTTTTTGTGTTAACATTCACAGACTGATCTTTCAGTGTTATATAAAAGTTTATGTAGGTGAGGAACAAGTAATTAGTTTGTTGTTGTAGTGTACTGTTTCTGTTCTTGGAATGTTGATTATGTTTGGATGCAGACATGTGAAGTGTTGTTCCTGCAGGCAGTTGCTGAACTAGTACCTTAAAATGGGCCAAAAACAACTTCCTTCCACATTCATCTCAAGTTATTGTCATTAGACACTGTATATCACCTGCTAAGTTCAGGATGTTCTGTAAAAACTGAGATGCAGTCTTATATTTGTACATATCACCATGTACTTTTTGTACAGTCTTAGTCATTAAACCACCACATTAACTTTACTCGAAAATAACACATTCGATCTTGACATAAAACTTGTGTCCAGACATCTCATAATAAAAATATTATTTTAAAAATGTATATATGTATGTGTTTGCATCCTTTTTGACTAAGTTCCCGAGTCACATGTAGTTGGGTTCTGAGTGTAATTTATACTTCTTGATAATAGCTCGTGAGGGGCTGCAGTAGAGAGTTAGGGGTTATTCCCCAATAAAGTTTATTTGTTGCCATAGTTACTAAGTAAGATGCAGCACACATTTACAGTGTCATTGTTTCAGGTGGAACTCCCATGGTTGGTGATGTGCAGTGGAATTTAATAAGGATCAATATTCAAGACTGATAGAACTGGAACCATTAGCTTATCCTTATTTGTTCCAACAGAAATGTGTGTTTGAAAAGGTTCAGTTGAACGTGTAGTCCAACAGATTTTGCTTTAATGGTAATTTAGTCATGTGGAAGATAATTTGAGAGTGGCATTGAGGCCAGGAATACTGTGAAAATAAAAATATTTATTTATGTGATGACTTTTTAGTCATGGCTTATTTTATGCCTACATGGAGATGTCAATAAAAAGTTAAGTGTAGGGAACATGGCAGTATACAGAACAGTTTTTGATTGAAAAGATTGATACATATTTACATAGTTTAATTGATGTTATTAAAATGGTTGTGCCACTATTTCTGGAAACATAAACATTTCAGTTTTTGAGGCTTTGTAGAGTTTGATTATGAAAAAAAGCTTGCATTATTTGAGAGTGCAGGATCGTTGAAAGAGTAAGAACTTTTTTCTTAAGGGAAAAGTGTTTCAAAAGAAATTGGTATTCCGAAAATTAATCTTTGTGAAATGATTAAATCACTTTGTAGTATTCTATCTTTTGTGCTACATTGTGACCTATATTTTGATTTGGTTTCCCTCCATCCTATGGCACTACATCCTGTAGTCGAGCCTTGGCCTCCCATTGATTTGGTTTACATTTCAAAATTTGACCTATCAATTAGTGGTTATAAATATAATTTTTTATTAGTGTTTATTTAGCAGTGATTTACTTTCAAAACTAGCTGTCTCAAATGCTGCGAAATGTTTGTGTTACATTTACTCTACTAGCCATCAAATAACATGACATTACCCTAAGCCCTTGTTGTTGTGATTTAAATTCAGTTCAGGTTATTTCATTCCCAGCAAAGACTTGGTAGGAACATTAGGTATAGAGTGATGGTTTTCTTGATATAGGAAACTGTGGGCAGATATTGCTCTGCTTTGTTTTATTGAGCTTGTAAAAGGTGTGTACTAAGCTTATGTTAAAGATGAAGATGTAAGTATACTAATTCCTGGTCTCAGTACTTTGTATAAAACATGTAGATATTGTGAGGACATTATTTTCTGTATAAATTGTAGGTAAGTTACTGTATATGTATATACATATAATTTATTTTAACAGTGTGTTATGATGTAGAATATTCAGGAAGTCCATTCTGTGATTTTAATGTAGCTCTTTTTTTCCTGTTGTTAAAAATAATTCTATAAAATAATTCCAAACACAAAACAATAGAATTAAATAAATAGACCAACAAATGCACTATTTAACTACTTTAATGTAGTGTCCTTCTTGTATCACCCTACACGTTTTTCGGACCTAAAGTCCATCTTCATAGGGGTCTCAGTAGTTAAATAGTGCATTTGTTGGTCTATTTATTTAATTTGATTCATAGAAATGCACGGTGATAACAGTGTGAAATTTATAAGTGCCAAACAGGCAAAAACAACATACCAACATCACAACATCAGGAAAAAATTAGTAGTTAAATAGTGCATTTGTTTGTCTATTTATTTAATTTGATTCATAGAAATGCACGGTGATAACAGTGTGAAATTTACAAAACAATGGAATTTAGTAAGTGTACAGTGCTTAGTGTTTTTATCTTAATGATATCTCTGTCAGCCAACAGAACAGTTTTTTGTTAAAGCGACCCACTTGCTAAAACAATTTCTGGTTTAAGTTTTCTCTTCTACTACCAGGGCATTTCAGAAGTTTTGTGTATGGTTTTATTGTAATAACAAAATACTAGATAAAAATACTATTGATATTCCTGAATGTATATACACATGTCCTCTACTCAATGGAATCACCAGCACTGTCCACACACTTTTCCCGTCTACGTGGTAAACGATCAATTGCAGCTCTTTTTTTGTCCGCGGACGGACGCTTTAAAGAGGCAGTGACAGCAGTGTTGATATCGTCTTCCGACTCAAATCTTTTTCCCCAAACATGTTCTTTCACACGTGAAAACAACCAATAATCACATAGAGTGAAATCTGGAGAGTAGGGAGGATGTGCCAACACCTCTGAGCCCCCACATTGCACCAGATTTTGCACATCACGATGGTGATGAGGTGTTGCGTTGTCCTGGAGCAAAATGGCACCACGTTCCAGCAGTTCTGGTTGTTTACGGCGAAGAGCCAGCCTCACCCTATCAGAAGTTGGAATCTCGCCAGCAAGTGTTTACCATATCCTCACCAACTGCTTGGGGAAAAGAAAAGTGTGTGCAAAGTGGATTCCACACGTGCTCAACGATAACCAAAGAGCCATGCGTGTTCTTCTCGCCACCATCCATCTGCAGCATTGGAGAAATGAAGGCAGTGCATTCCTCGATCGCATTTTAACGGTTGACGAGTAATGGATGCATTCATTTGACCCTCAGCTGAAACAACAGAATGCTGAATGGTGCGCCCCAATGTCACCGAGGAAGAAAATTGCATGGCGCAGTCTCAGTGCTCTGTCATGTTCTTCAGCCAAAATGGGCTTGTGCTTGACCATCCTGTGCCAGTTGGCACCACGGTCAATGGCCCATATTACTGCTCACTCTTGCAGGATAAGGTGAGGCCAGCTCTTCGCCGTAAACAACCAGAATTGCTGGAGCGTGGTGCCATTTTGCTCCAGGACAAGCAACACCTCATCACCATCGTGATGTGCAAAATCTGGTGCAACGTTGGGGCTGAGAAGTGTTGGCACATCCTCCCTACTCTCCGGATTTCACCCCATGTGATTATTGGTTGTTTTCACGTGTGAAAGAACATGTTCGGGGAAAATGATTTCAATCAGAAGACGATATCAACACTGCTGTCACTGCCTCTTTAAAGCGTCCGTCCGCGGCCAAAAACAGAGCTGCAATTGATTGTTTACCACGTAGATGGGAAAAGTGGGTGGACAGTGCTGGTGATTCCATTGAGTAGAGGACATGTGTAAATACATTCAGGAATATCAATAGTATTTTTATGTAGTATTTTGTTATTAATATAAAATCATACACAAAACTTCTGAAATGCGCCTAGTAGAAAGAAGTAATGAGAGGTGTCTTCATGAGCTTAATTTCCTTAAGAAGAAGGAATAATGATCTTTAAATTAATGTGAAGCCAGTGTGAGATGTGTTTTTGTGTATGCTTCTGTGGAGGAAAGACATAAATTAATTTCACCTTCTTTGAAAATAAATAATTTATGTCTTTAGTTTATCATCCCCTCTTACAGTCTGCCAAATCCAGACTGTAGCTTCAAATTAGATTAACACTGTATGTCAAGGATAAAAATATAGTGTAGTTTGGGAAAGAGTTAGAAGATGGCAGTAATATTCAGTTTGGTCCATGGGCCTCCAGATGACTCTACAGGAATATATATATGCAAGATATGAAAGTGGCATCCATTTACATCATTATCACCACTACCACTACCATCATCATCATCATCACCACCACCACCATAATCATCAAACTGTTGTCATGTTTTTATGCAGTCTGGTCTCACTTTTCTCTTCCAGTTTCCTTTGAGTCTTGTGTCAGTCAGTCAGTCTGCACTTAATAGTTTGTAGAGTGTAGTAGCCATTAAAAGAGATGAAATCATTCTGAAGTTTTGATCAATGTGTTGCTTCCTTTTGTAGTTTTTTCTGTATATATTTTGTTGCCCATTTGCTTTGGAATTAATAGCAAACAAATGACCAGTGCTACATGAAACTGGATGGCAGGTGCAAGGTATGGTGTGTATGGATATTTATGAAAGTGGTTTAAGTGTCCTGTATTGAAACCAATTTTAAATAGAACAGTGATTCAGATACTTCACAACAATGCTTACCAAACTCATAACCAAATTTGTAGGGATTTTTGAGGGGCGTATTCATCATTAACTTTATGTATGTCTTTCCCAAGAAACTGATCTAGGCTCTTATTCGAGGGTGTGGAATGCAAGAATTTTTATGCTTTCGTGGGTGTGGATAAGTGTGCAAATGTGGAGAGTGTATTTGAGAAGAAAGTGTTCTGTTTATTTTCTCGCATTTAAGTGATTGGCAGTCGTGTTTATGGCTATGAAACCTGGTTTTTTTATTGATTATGCCAAAGTGGCATGCCAGGGAACATTATAACAGTGTGAGATTTAAAACTGTCACATCAATGACTATCGGGAATACTATCATCTCTAATATGATGCCATGCAGTGGTGAAAACTTTTGAATGTGTTAGAGTAACTTGCACCCTCCAGCTTCAGGGTATAACAGGTGACAAATTACCACCAGAGTATATAGTGTCACATCCCAGAAGACATTACTGGTATTCTTCATTACAAGAGTGTGTTGACATTTCTTGTGATTCTATGCTGATGATTCACTGAGCTAGCCTTTATTCATATATGCAGCAGTTTGTTTCAGGAGCACTCACAGTCAAAATGGTCTCATTGCACTAGTCACAGAATGCCCATCAGAAAGTTCAGTCTCAGCATATTTTTATCAGAATGGAGTTTTGACCTACCATTGGAATCCATTTTTTTAACATTTTTTTCCAGCATTCAGCGAATTTCCAGTCAATAAATCAGAAATGTCACTTTCAGTAGTCCCAAGTTTTCTTCTTTATGCATAATTTATGTAATTTCTCTTGTTCATTGTCTTTTTTACATGTGTGACAGTTTTTGTTTAGGTTCTCGTATTTATTTGTGTCAAGTTTTGGAAACACTGCTATTAGCAGGGAAGCTATGAAAATTGACCTCATGTATCCTTCATAATGAATATGCCTTTATGGACACACAGAAGTACAAAGCAGTTACCCCTCAACTGTGATTAATCTGCCCTTCAGAGATGGACTTTGCCTGGCCATGCAGTGTTAATGTTTTCTGACTCACAAACATTCCATGTTACAAAGAATGTATGTCAGTACACATGAACTTTAATTTGATGGGTGTCATCCCATTGTTTATCAATAAAAAGTGTTCAATTTTTCAGTCTAACACAACTGTATATTTATTATGGCTTAATTACATGTTGGAATCCCTATTGGGACCATTATCAAGCTATTGTATAAAACTGTTAAAAACAAAGGCAAAAGCATACACAAATATACACAAAACTGAAGTGTATATTTTACGTCTGCTCTGGTCTTTGTTTTGGAAAGTTTTATACAGTAGCCTGATGATGGTCCAAGTAGGGACCAAAACGTATAGTTAAGCCTTAATAAATATACAGTTGTGTTAAACTGGAAAATTCAGGTGCTTATTTGTGGATACATGAACTTTGTTTTATTCTGTTTCTGTCTGTCCATTGAGGAGTACACTCTGAGCTTCAAGATTGCTGCCATTATCACTTTCATTATGCCAGACTAAAACTTTTCCTGAAGATTATCCCAGTTTTAATTTGTGATAGTTTCAAGAAATATCCAGAATTCAAAGTGTCGCTGCTTATTGTATACTTTGCTGGAAGGACTTCATATTACCAAGAGGAATGTTGCTCACGTAATGAAGTGATAAATTAGCGTTATGAAGTGTAGTCATGTGGATGCCTCTTAAGAACACCGACAACAGGTTCATCTAAAACTGTTTCTTTTCACATTTTAGTAAAACAGTATGAACAGCATGTAACAGCTTATCTTTCAACATTTATCTTCCATTCTTAATATATATTGCACACATTATATTATACATTTTGTGTGGGTTGTGTAATCAGTGTTAAAGGTTAACACTTCAGTACATCACAACCAATAATGAATACTCTGTACAGTTTCTTTGCCGTGACATCACATAATAAACTTCCCTGTATTTTGTCATACTGCTGTATCATTAATGTGTTTTCATCTCAATATATACTCATATTTTCTATGAAACTGGATTATAAATTGTAAGTGTGAGTCTTTTCTTTACCACACATACATCGAATTTTATCTGCATTGATCTTTTTTTTTAATCCTGTACAGAATTTGAACGTAAATGCCGTATTTTCCTGAATGTAAGACGAGAATTTTTTCCTAATTCGTCATCTGAAAAATGGAGGATTATCTGTAATCACACACAAATTTAAACACATTTTAAGTATTTTCCTGAACATTGAAGAATGTGAAGGGGAGCGAGGTCATCATGTCTTCAAGTAAATACAGTATTACACTCAGGATTACAAGGGTTTTTGATTTGCCTGTCATCTCATATTGAAAAAGAAACTCAGGCATGGGAATGGCTCCAGTTCCCAAAACATGTTCTTTTTTTAATATGTGACATAGTCCAGAATCCAAGTAATGTGTAATAAATGTACTATACCAATGGCAGAACTCTTTAGACATGATAAATCCATAACTTTCATGAGAGATTGATTGTAGAATAAATTAAGATGAACAAATGAAAGAGGAATTATACGAGCTGTAATTTGTGTTATGAAACTGAAGATTCATTATCAGAATCATGGTTCTGTAGGTATTTTATTTAAATTCCTGCTGGTGCAGCCTGTTTTTATGACAAACAAACTGTTGATTCAGCCTTGCAGTCTGCAAATTTATTTTTGTAATGTATTTTACAACATAGTTTTAACAGTCAAATTCTGGATGGCTACAAGTTGCTATATCATAGAGGAATGGTACTTGTATTAGATGATGATGATCTGCATGCATCAGATGTATGTATGAACGCTGTGCATAGTAATTAAAAATAATGTTTCATTATCAGTTCCTCATTTTCTGTGGAGGGATTAATTATTTAAATTATTGTTTATTTGCCATGCATCGTGCATATCTTTTATACTAAAATGTTTTCACTGTTATGTTTTATTGTTCATTGAGATGTTGGTCCCTCTATATTAATTTTAGTGCATATTTCAGCTGTGATTCTAATGTCATCAATCTGAGTACCAAATCTTTTTTAGCTGTGAAATTTTCATAGCATTCCGTGTTCATTGTGGATTTATGGGCGATGTACAATGTCAGAACAGTAAAAATAACGGCCCTTTTTTTATTGAATGTCGTAGTCAGATGGTTAGCACTCCTGCTTCTTATTTTGTAGCTCCTGGGCTCGAATCTGAACCAGGAGACTGGCTGCCGTGGCTGAAGTTTTGCCGTGATTGCTTCCTTGCACGCCCTTTGTAATTAATTATTCATTAACTGTTTTGTCATTGAACACTACTAGACTCCTGACAGCTTAATGAAATAAACCACAAACATACAGACGTTTGTAAAACATTTATAAAGTTTGTCATTTTAACCTGTCCCCCATTCCCTATGTAGTTGCTCCAGATATTAACTGGTTGGAATGTCTGGAATGACTTATTACCCAATTGCTGGTGATAATTACAGATTCAGGTGTGTAGTTTAGGCATAAAACTGTATCATCATCTCTTAGTGTTTCACTTCCAAGCTACACAATCAGTTCCTGTCAGATGTTTTTGAATAATCTACAGCACGTAAGTAAATATGGAGAAAATCTGTAGGAAGTAAGATATGCCTTGAAGGCTAGTAAATTTATGAAGTATTCATGTTTTCTTTGTTCATGATAGTGAGAGGTATCCATTTGTAGGAGTGCAATAATGTTGTTTGAAACGTGACTGAAATGGCTTTTTTTTTTATCACATTTAATTTTTGTGTGTTGGTGCTGTGTTTTTTAATTCTTTAAACTGATACATAAGATATTGTAAGTATACTACGTATTATTGTGAATAGTCCAGGGTAAAGGTGGATGAATGGCCATAACTTGCTTGTAATTTTCTAGGTGTTTTTTTTTTAATTGTTGAATATTCAATATGAAGAAAAATATATCGGACCCAAAGTAAAATGCTCTTTCTATTTTTTCTGTCTATAAATTTGTATAATGTGATGTTTGCTGTTAAAAATAGATATCTTTGCTATTCAGAACACATTAAAGTAGTCAATAAATCACTATAATTTTTGCAGTATATGGTTCGTAAACAAATGTTTATTTCAACAAACCACCATCTAATAAAGAGATTATATTTTAGTAATTGTAGTCTCATTGCACCTGATCTGAAAAATAACATGTCATGGCAAAAACCGTGAATTAAGAGTGGTGTGGCTAGATACAGAATGGTAATAAGTTTTTCATGAAGTTGTTATTTGTGGCTCATGTTGAACTGGAGTCAGAACAGCAGTCTATGATGCACAATAATTTCAAACCAAAAATAGTGTGTCACAGCATCTAAGTTAAAACACAGATATACAGGTTTGTTGTGCTCTCTGGTCCTTTCCATGACCCATCTTACATTGGCAATTTGGTCCCTTTCCTGAATCCTGCTTGTTCCACTGGCATTTCACGTTCTATATATGGTTCAAGTCGTTTCTGAACTATTCTCAGTAGGATCTCGCTTGCGTGAGGGATTAATGGAATGGTGCGATTATTCGAGCACTCTCTGACATTTCCTTTCTTGGGTAGAGGTATGAAGATAGACTGTTTCCACTCTCGTGGCCATTTCACCTTCTCCCATACTTTATTACACAAGATAATAGTCATTGCTGGGATGACTTCTTCTTTGATGGCTTTTAACAATTCTATTTGTATGTTGTCACACCAAGGGGCTTTGTTCTAAGGCAGCTGATGTATAGCCCACCTTACCTCACTCTCCAGAATCCACAGTTCTTTCTCGTATGTGGGGCCATTTAAGTCTTCAGGCTGTTCATTTGTTTTGTACAGCTCTGTTGTGTACTCTTTCCATCTTTCTAAAATTTTTTCCTTTTCAGTTATTAATTCTCCATTTTTGCCTTTGAGTGCACCTGTTTTGGGGATAAACTGCCTAGTGAGCTCTCTAATTATCCTGAACATATCTCTGGGCCTCTTTTTCTGGGCTTTCTACTTTAAATCGCGGCATTTCTCTTTTATGAATCTTTCTTTATCTTTCCTTGCTTCTCTTTGAAACTCAGAGTTCAATCTTCTTACTTCTGCCCTGTTTTCTACTTGTTTTGCTTTCCATCTCTCTTCTGCAATCTTGAGGGTTCTTTCTGTGAGCCATTTGGGACCTGTCTTTATTCTTTTTTCAGGTATATTCTTCATGGCAGCTTCTGTTATAACCCTTCTTATCTCTTCCCAGAGATTATCTTACATACTATTCCTAAATACCTACAAGGTTTTACAATTATGATACTGCAGACATGCCTATAAATAGAAGCAGGCCTCGACTAGATCAGCACTTAAACCAGGCTTATGCATTGTCATATAATGGCAACCCTATGCGTATGTATTAGCCTGAAGATGGCTCACAAAAGACCTGAAACATGTAGCTGAACTATAAATATAAATATTATATATATAAATATAATATATATATATATTATTGTGCCATACTGTAAACTTTTAAAATTTATTTATTGAAAAATAGTCAATTCTGAAACAAAATGAATTGTTTTTTAAATGTTGCAGCTGTTTGTACATATAGTTAACCACTTTGAATGATTAATCCAAAATAATTGTATTTGTATTATTTACTCTATGCCTTAGGGGGAGAGTTTGGGAGTGCTGCAGGCCATATTGCACAATCTAACATGCTTAGAAGGGACAAATGAGATTTAGGGTTCTGACAGCATGGAATGTAAAGAATACTGACTTTCGGAATGTGACGCCTTGTAGCCTGGTAGAAATTTACTAACGTTTCGGAGAAATGTGCTGCCTCCATTTTCAGGGTAAAATAGTAGGCTGCATGGAAAAATTATGTTAATATACATGGACTGGCTGAAAGGACGTGGTTTCCCAAGCGAGGCAGCACGTTCCTCAGAAATGTCAGTACATTTTTACCAGACTGCATGGCGTCATATCACAGACGCCTTAGTATGACAGGAGGATAAGATCTGTTTGTGTACCTCGAAATTCTCTTATTTTCGCATTTCCCGCCGATTTCGAAGACGACTTATGGGATGTTATCAAGCAACGTACTGTTTTCATTTGCAGTATTCACCCTTTTTAAACAGAATTTAATGTCAATGTTACGTCTTTTAATGTAAGTAATTACAAAGTTACTTACTCGTAATATTTGTGTGACATTTAACAAATTAATTTGCGATATTAATCCTTAAACGGGTTTTTATTTTTGAAACAGCTGTTACGCGTTTGTTTTTTATGTTCCTGTTATGATGGAGGTGGTGAGCGAATACTTCAATATGTTTTTTATCATTTTAGAGTTAGGACTCTGTAAACATACGCATATGAAATAGTTGAGAGAGTGGAAGTCCAGATGGATTACCGGGGAATGGGTCATTATGACCCGACTGTGACTGCTGCATCAGATGAAATGCTACGTACGTATAACATTCATTTAATACATTATTAAATTACACGATGTTCTGTTCATTGAGAGTAACGTGTTGCACGTCAAGTTTTACGAGCTTATCAATTAGAAGGAAAAGTGATGTCTCTACATATTGTCGCAATGAATAGCACAGGTCCCTTTACGTAATTTATCAAGCATTCTTTCTTCAGGTGATTCATTCCCATTGTGTTTACAGTATCACAAGAATAATGTAAATATGTTCCGTCTAAACACAACTTATTCCCGGCTATCTAGGTAGACATCATCAGGCTGAATATGAAGAATATGAAAAGGGAATATTTACAGCTGCAATTACTGATCTGAGATCTTAAATTTATAACAGGAATGTTATATAATACATAGAAACACGTAAAAAATTATACGCAGTTTCAAGACTAATACATTATAAAGTCTAAACTTATTTCATTGGGTGGTTGATTGTAGTTGTGTGTTAAAATAAAATAATACAATGAATACTTAAAATGAACCATTATAAAGTTCAACTTCACATAAGTTTCTATTTTACTTCTTTATTTTACTTTTAATCCAGTTTATGTATATTAAATTTAACTCACCTCAATTCATTACTAAAATACCAAATATCAATTCACATCTTCTATACATAGCTAACAACAATCTGTCAATTGATGCAATACCATTCGAGCGAATGTAACAATGCTTCAGCAGGCTGCCATTGAGCCAAAAAATACATGAGACCTCAAAAACAAATACATACAAAGCCCTGTCTGTATATAGTTGTGTATGATACTCCACCTTTAATTTATTTGAGGCAGTATGTTTTATTTCAACACACAGCTACAATCTACCACCCAATGAAACAAGTTTAAACTTTATAAATTATTATTCTTTAAAATGCATATAATTTGTTACGTGTTTCTGTATAGTATATGACATTCTTGTTGTAAATTTGAGATCTCAGATCAGTAATTGCAGCTGTAAATATTCAGTTTTTATATTCGTCATATTCAGCCTGATGATGGCTACCTAGCTACCCAAAACATGTAGCTGCTTTTAATTTCAATTTGTAGGACAAAAATTGTGCTTAGAGGGAACATATTTACATTATTCTAGTGAAAAGCATTCATTGTTGCACAGATATATTGAACTGACTGTTAGGAGTTAGTTCAGGTTAGAAATGTGTGAATGTGTTATTGAGTTGTATGGGCACATATCTAGGGTACAGTGGTCATGGAAGCATTTGTTGGTTAAGTGTTATAATGTAAAGTGTGAGGGCAAGTACCCTTAAAAACCAAAATCAGGGACAAGTTATGGGTTTGGGTAGGTTACAGTAGTCTGTTAGCTGTAGTAACTGTAATTAAACCCCTAATGTAGCAATAAATATATGTAGTCTTTGTACTGTACAGTTATTTCACTACATGAAAAGGACCGTGGTAAGAGATGACAATAGACATAAGTGTAGGTCCGCATGCTGTTATTTTTAAAGCTTTCCAAATTGTGAAGTACTGTACATGAACTTGAACTGTGTGTTCATGAAACATGAATTGTCATGTATCTTGAATTCTTTCGTGACATAGTTGTATATACCATGGCATTAGCATAAACCACATTTTAGCACTACATTGTAAGCTAAATTTTGGCTGAAGTATTAGGGAGGGATTGTACCTATAAATTATGGTGTTCTTTAAAGTACAGCTTTGTCTGAAGCATGTTGTTTCGCGTGTTGTTGTGTGGAGTGGTATAAGCTTATACCACTCCACACAACAGCACGTGAAACAACACGCTTATAATCAACAACAAATACAATACCATGATTCTGTGCATCAAGTGACCAACGCTGCTATTTTAAATCTTGACTTTAACTTATATGATAAAATTATAAGTTTTACAGTTTTACATATTTTACAAAATCAAATGTTTTAAAACTTATTACTGAGACAAGTGTGCTCTTCGGTCCCTTTTAACATGCGATGTGAAGTGTAGTAGCCTATTTACCCCCCTGAAGATGGTCTACGGACTGAAACACGTGTAGGGAATACATCGATACTAATAAAACTAAAAAAGTAGTTTATGTTTGTGCATTTGTAGGTAAATTGAATAGTGAGTGAAAATGCACGGTGAAAGCAATATATATAAAAAAAAGGAGATGCTTTATTGCCATTGCTTTTCAACTTTGCTTTGGAATATGCCATTAGGAGGGTTCAGGCAAACCAGGAAGGTTTAAAATTGAATGGTATTCATCAGCTTCTAGTTTATGCTGATGATGTTAATATATTGGGTGGAAGCATACATGCTATAAAGAAAAACACAGAAACTTTAGTAGTCACTAGTAAGGAGATTCGTCTAGAAGTAAATGCTGAGAAAACTACGTACATGGTCATGCCTCGCAATCAGAATGCAGGACAAAATCACAACATAAAGTTAGATGATAAATCTTTTGAAAGGGTAGAACAGTTCAAATATCTGGGAACAACCCTAACAAATTGAAATTCCATTCAGGAAGAAATCAAGAGCAGATTGAAGTCAGGGAATGCTTGTTATCATTCGGTGCAGGATATTCTGTCTTCCAGTTTGCTATCTAAAAGTACAAAGATTCAAATATACAGAACTGTAATTTTGCCTGTTGTTTTGTATGGGTGTGAGACTTGGTCTCTCACACTGAGGGAGGAGCATAGGCTGAGGGTGTTCGAGAATAGGGTGCTGAGGAGGATATTTGGGCCTAAGAGGGATGAGGTAACGGGAGTGGAGAAGACTACATAACAAGGAACTTAATGATCTGTACTCATCACCGAATATTATTCGGGTGATCAAATCAAGAAGTATGAGGTGGGTGGGGCATGTAGCCTGTATGGGTGAGGGGAGCGGTGCATACAGGATTGTGGTGGGAGACCTAAGGGAAGGAGACCACTTGGAAGGCCCAGGCATAGATGGGAGGATAATATTAAAATGGATTTTCAAGACGTGGGATGGGGGGGCATGGACTGGATTGATATGGCTCAGGATAGGGACAAGTGACGGGCTCTTGTGAGTGAGTGCGGTAATGAACCTTTGGGTTCCACAAAACGTGGGGAATTTTTAGACTAGCTGACGACCTGCTAGTTCTCAAGATGGACTCGGCTCCATGGAGTTAGTTAGTTAGTTGCTGAAACCTATAGTAAAGTCTGGGTAGGTAAACATATGTCTCACAATTTGCCTATACAGAGTAGCTGGAAATAAGGAAATACTTATCATCATTGCTCTTAGCTTTGCTTTTGAATGTGGCATTGAGAAGGCCCAAGAAAATGAGGAAGGATTATAACTTTGTCTGTTGTTTTGTACGGGCATGAAACTAAGTCCTCCACAGTGGGGGAAGAACATAGACTAGAGGTACTTGAGAACAGTGTCCTGAGGAGAACTTGTGGACCTACAAGGAAGAAAGTCACAGGAAGCTGGATGAAATTGCACAGTCATGAGCTTCATGATTTTTGCTATAAATATTAGGATGATTAATTTAAGAAGGATGACATGGCTGGGGCATGTAGCACACATGAGACAAGAGAAATGCATGCATAGTTTAGGTGAGAAGACTTCTAGGCATAGATGGGGCATAATATATTGGATATTAAGAAAGAGGGTGGGAGGTTGTAGACTGGCTCAGGATAGGAACCAGTGGTTGGCTCGTGTGAACATAGTAATGAACCTTCAGGATCCATAATATGCATGGAATTGCTTGACTGGCCTGGCAGGTATTACCTTCTCATTGAAAGGCCCTGTTCCGTGGGGTTAGAATTAGTTGCTGTTATTATAAAGTATGAGATAAAGCACCATTTATGCAGTACAATCACAAGTTTTAATCTGCATGAAGAAAGTGCTTGTATTATTTATATACTGGCGCTGGAATGTTTTGGCAATATGTATTGATCGTACATTGAAGCAATGTTGGGAAGCCTTGTATCTGCTTTTGGAAGGAAAAGAAATGCCGAAGGTACTTTGCAAGGACAAGAGAATCTTGTCATACTGATGCAATATCTCCTTACCTGTCCCTTCATAAATATGGCTTCTCAGTTCACATCCTTGTTTCAATGGGACCCCTAAAATGCCCATATATATTCTCATATCACTTTTCATGTCCCTTGTGTGATGAGAGTACTGGGGACCCTTTAAAAGGTCATTCTTTGTCATATTACTCATTCTTTGGGGACCTGAAAAGGGTCATTTTGTTTCTTGATTTCATACATTTGCTGTGCACTGTTCCTATTGGCCAGGACCAAGCTCTAGTTAACTATCTTCCTTGCATCTGCCTATGGGACCCAGCTGCACCTTCACCATAATTCGTTCATTGCCAGCTTAGACCTAATCCTTAAGCCCAACAGAAGGAGGTAGCGTGTTCCTTCAAACCAGTATCTACCTACAAGGCTAGTGTCATAACCAGTGGTCCACAAATTTTCCAGAAATCTAGAAATCAGTTGTGCAGGATTTGTGCATACCTGCCGTACATAATGTACGAGTATCCCCAGTGTCGTATGATGACAAATCATCATGCAGTTGGTGTGTTACTTAATAATGCATGACCCACTTAATTAGATACACTGAGTGGGCCCCACAGCTAGTTTGGATGTAGTGTCAAAGAGATTAATTCTTAGCCCTGTTTGAAATTCAGATAGCTTGTGGTTGGTCTTTTATTATCTGAACTGCCTTGGTTCATATTCCTTTATGAACTGTAGCTGCTGGTTGTAATTTTATTTTTATTCTGTGTAGTGTATGCTGATGGCAGTGCACATTATCCTGTGGAAGAAGAATCATATGAACTACCAAGTGAAGGGTTTGTTCCCACAAGTGAACATTTTGCTGAGGGCTATACAGATGCAGAGTTTCAGGAAACACACACCATCCTTGCAGATGGGGGTGAACGTTTTGGTGTCTCAGCAATTGCATTTGATCAGCAAGAAGAATTGCTGTGGATGGGTAATCAGGGTGTAAGTACCTTAAAGATATTCTTAACATTTAATGCATTACAAAGAGGCCACTAGCTAGTGTTACTGCTTTTGTACCATCACTTTGACTAGTGGTAACCACCTATTGAGCAGTTTAACTCAGTGGTATGTGTCTCACCTGTAATATGGATGCTTGGTGCTTCAAATTTTGGTCACTGTAGGTCTTGCAACACTTAATTTGTTTTCTAGGCACAGTCGCAAAATTGCGCAAAGCAACTGTTAGCTTCGTTGTGTCTGTCTGGACTGAATGGTACCAGGAATTTTGTCATGTAACCTGCTTCTGATATCTTTTTCATGCAATTTCATTTGTGAGTGCTGTTTGCAAATATTTTAACTTTGCCATATTTTAAAAGGATGTATTATCTGTCTTTACTTTGTCATGTTGTCCTGCATTCTGTTCTTGAGACATGAACATTAATTTTCTCAGCATTTACTTCTAGAATCTCCATACTAGTGACTAATGAAGCTTCTGTGTTTTTATTTATTGTATGTATACTTTTGCTTGATAAATTATTATCAACATAGACCAGAACCTGATGTGTCCCAATCATGCACACATTTTTTCTGTAAGTCAGTGATGGACAATGCTGTGCGCATTACCCAGCAAAATATCTAACGCTTGGGTGATGTCTGTCAGCTTAAGCATGTGTCCCCTCTGGTGAGGGCATCTGCACAACTAACATTGTCATCTGTGGTGGATATGCTTGGATGTCTAAGTTGCTGCTTGTTATCAATGTCTGTCCTGCCATTATCAAAAGCACTGCACCATACGAGGTCTGACACAAAAAAACGAGACTGTGTCTGTAACTATTTCTGTTTGACAAATTCAGCAAATTAACTATGATCGCCTTCAAAGTAGTTCCCTTCTGAGTTAACACACAGCTGCATACGATGCTGCCAACGTTCAAAGCAATTCTGCATGTCATTTTCTGTCAGACTGTTGAGGATCTCCGTCGTTTTTACTTTCACATCTTCTACCGATAAAAAATGGGTCCCTTTGAGCACCAACTTGATCTTTGGGAAGAGGTAGAAGTCACAGGGAGCGAGGTCTGGCGAATAAGGTGGGTGCTCCATCACAGTGATGTTTTTATTGGCTAAAAAACTGCTTCACAGACAAAGCGTTGTGGGCTGGCGCGTTATCCTGATGCAAAATCCACCCGTTTTGTCACAATTCCGGTCGTTTCCTTCTCACACGTTCTCGTAATTTCGTCAACACTTCAATGTAATAGTGTTGATTTACCGTCTGGCCGCTAGGTACCCACTCTGCCATCACAATACCCTGGATATCGAAGAAAACAATCAACATGGCCTTGAACCTCGAACGACTCATGCGTGCTTTTTTTGGTCTTGGAGATGATGTTGACTTCCACTGCATTGATTGTCGCTTGGTTTCCGGATCATATGTAAATATCCAAGTTTCATCACAAGTAGTGACCGAATTCAACAAATCTGGTTCATCCTCAATGCGTTGCAAAAGGTCCGAACACAATTCCTGACGGCGTTCTTTTTGTTCATCTGACAGAATTTTTGGAACCATTTTTACACAAACCTTTGTCATGTTCAATTCTTCCGTTAGAATTCGTCGAACACTTTCCCTATCCAAATTAACTTTCTCAGCTACTGCTCGAACACACCAACCTTCTGTCTTTTCGAATCACATGTCGCACTTTTTCAATGTTGTCATCGTTAACAGCTGTGCGTGGCTGGCCTGGGCGATCATCATCTTTCACGCTTTCTCTGCCTTCCGAAAATCGTTTGTGCCACTCAAAAACGCGTGCACGAGATATGCAATCTTCACCATAAGCCTCAGTCAATAATTGAAAAGTTTCCGTCGCGGATTTCTTCAGTTTAACAAGAAACTTGGTGTTAACTCGTTCACTTTTGCAGTCCGACATTTTCCGTCCGAGGGTAAAAACACGCCTATATTTGAAGATGCGTCAGCTTGTACTGAGTGAAGCGATCAAGCTGAAACTTGTAACACTGTGACAGGACAGATCATGTTCCATAGCCGTATATTTGTTTCATCCCCCCACTCTTGGTTCCAGAGCTATAGGGTTAGTCTCGTTTTTTTTGTGTCAGTCCTCGTATGTACACCTGTTTCCATGACCTTACATGCACTGTGTACACCTCAACCAACTGACGACGAATTTCCACCTGTGCGACTCCTTTCACACACAAAACTGAATCACACCATGTAGTTTGATATTTGACTATGTTTCCAGTATGCCAGCCATTTTAAAATGATTGTACTGGATACAACACACTTATAGTGCCCTCTCATGGCTGTATGATTAAACAGACAATCTATACATGCCTGTTCCATAGCAAAATATGTGGGTGGATGGTGCTTATTTCCTTGTTTTTAAAATCTCCCTTGTATGTACATTTAGGGATGGTACGATGTTTTACATGCACCCTGATAAAATTTTATGGTTGCAGAATACTTTAAAATACCTCTAAGGTTTGTAATTCTAAGAGGCAGTACAAAATGTTTTCTTGTAATTGAACAGTAATCATAATTATCAAAGTGCCTCTAAAACTGCATTTAGATTTTCATGTGAAGTTATACTACAAGTTCAAAACTGAATTACTGACTGATGACTGACTCCTTTAATTTAACTGAAATGTGCTCTTTCACTGAAATTTTGAATAATGGTACCTCACTTCACAGTGCATTGTTGATTTATACATGAGATATTTAGTAGTACCTCAGCAATAATTATGCATTATAATGCCTTTTTTCAGGGTCATGTCACTTCATACTATGGACCAGGCCTCCAGAAATACACTTCCTTCCAAGTCCACGCAAATCAGGAGGTCCGACATATCCACACATTTGAAGGGGGGATCTTGGCTTTAACACAAACTGCCCTTCGTTGTCAAATGCGACGAGGAATACCAATATTTACGCATAGGTAATATAATGTATGAATATTTCTAGCTGTTAATCGTAATATTTGCTCTTCATGAATCATTATTAAGTTTTTGGTGTGCTGAAATCAAGAAGGATCAGATAGACGTGTGACACAATGGAGAGGTAAGAATTGTGTGCAAGGTTTAAGTCGGGAAGTGTAAAAGGAAGGCATCACTTCTGAGACCTTTGTATAGATAAGAGTATGATATTGACACATTTGGTCTCTTATCCAAGATTGCTCATTTACTGGTACCTTGTCTGAACTACTCGTGACCAAGATTGGAGGGTAACACGCTGTGACAAGGCAAAATATTTCCCTTACACAATGCACTTTGAGCACATAATTTTTCTTCTTTGTCACTAACTTATGAGTACATTTTGTGAGTTCTTGGACGAATGTATGTCACTTGTTACTGGTGTCAGCATGTACCGCATTATGGGTATAAAATTTTACAAACATTGTTTTCCACATTATCATGAGTCTGGCTTGGTGATGGGCCACCTGAACATCCAAAATCCACAACTAAAGTTTGGCTACTTTTGAAGCATGCATGCTATTCAAGGTTTGTATTCTACTTGTGGCATTATCACAAAAGGTTTTTTAAGCATTTTTTTAGTCTCAGAAGCTAGTTTTTCAAGGTGACAAACAAAACTTGATGCAGATTCTCTCTTCCTTAAGCTCTGCCATTTCACTGGGCTGCAATGATCACAGGATATACTCAACACAAACGCACTTAAATGTCATTTGCACAAAAAAACAACATTCTGTTACAGTGACACTCATTAAACTAATTCACAGTAAATCACCTCCTCAGTACTTAGCAATGCTTAGTTGCATTATACCCTGTCACTGCTCCATATGTTGAGTCCAGAAACAATTGGCTTGCACCTCCTCTATGATGACGCAGTTTATTTTGAACGTGATTAATCTCATATCCCTGCTAGAACAGTATGATACTTTTTATGGATTCAGTATTGATACCTTTTATCAGGCCTTGTGTGTTTCCTCAGGTCATGAATATGGATACTGAAAGTACAGTAGCGTAGCAGTGAAATTACTAATCCCTATTCAGAATGTCTTGCAATGTACTCTCAGCCATCATGTGGTAACATGGAAGTGTAATCATTAAGAGAACATCTAAAATCCGCAGTTGATAAGTGAATATTCTGTGAAACATGAACACATCAAAACACAGCATTACAAAAACAAAAACACCTGAAAGATAAGGGGGATGGTTAGTTGATTGATTTGTAGGCTGTTGAATGAGGCTGAATAAAGTGCAGAGGTTATGTAGCATCAAATCTTATGAAAATGTGGTTAAGGTTACTGAACAGGAACTGATGGTGAAGGAATCTCTTGTAATGTACAGTATGTAGCATACTATTGTGTATTGTTTTTGGCACATTTGCATGCCCACTGACTGACTTAATAGAAGTGCTGTATGTTCACATGTAATAGCTCAAGATCTGCTGAACAGATCTTTATGAAACTTTATGTTGCAGAGTTATATGAAAATTTGTTGGGCTGTTTCAGTTTTGCTTTAGATCAGGCAATTTTAAGGACCACTTTACACAAAGACCTACCTGTGTTTCTGTGTGCAGTGTTTACATTCCTGCTTTGCACATGCACAACTCCTAGCACAAAGTTAGGAAATAAAATTAGACTGTGTGTAATTTAAATTTCATGTTCCAAAAACGAAAATCTGGTGCTTCAGGTAGTTTCTGCTGTCCATATCCCAGCAACAGCACTACAGTTGGGTATAATAGCAACTGCACACCACATATAATGTTGTTGCTAGGATTTGTAGAGCAGAAAATTCACAATAGTTACACTGTGCATACATTGTTAACTTGGTTTGCAGTTCAGATAGCATGGAAGAAATGCAATGCCAACTTCAGATTTCTCCAGATACATTATTAATGGGTGGACACCAAGATAAAATAATTGAATTCAATCTAAGTCAGGGTCAAGAAACAAATCTGGTATGTACTTTCTTTACACTCATGTAGTAATTAGATGAGACATCATTATGTGCTGTTTATTTTTTCATTATGTAGTGTATATAATTAGATTTAATCCCTTAACCATTCATCTGTCCTATGGCACTACAGCCCGTAGTCGAGCCTTGACCTCCCATAATTTCTGCCTCCAAACTGTTCTATTTTGAGCTGTCAGCTTGCAGTTGCGACACTGGAGAAGTCTGACAGCATCTTCTTTTACACCTTCCTCCCATTTACACCTTGGTCTCCCTGCTGGTCAATTACCAGTAAACCCAGCTTTTCAGGTTTTTTTTGGGTATGCGTTCGAGAGGGAGTCTTTGTACATGTCCAGCCCTTTGAAATCTCTTGAATTTAATGCAGGATACTAGGTCAAGATCTTTATATTCTCTATAAAGTTCTTCATTATATCTAATCCTCCACCTCCCATTCTCTCTCACGGGTCCAAAAATTTGTCTTAAGATTTTCCTTTCAAGGGAGTTCAGAAGGTCGTTGGTTTTTTTGGAGAGTTTCCAGGTTTCACAACCATACGTTAGGACCGTACGAGTCAAGGTCATATGTAGTCTTATTTTAACAAACTTACATACCATCCGGCTTTTCATTAGTGCGAGAAGTGAGTACTATGCATTATTAGCTAGGATTAATCTCCTTTGGATTTCTGAGAGCTCATTATCGTCCGTAATACAGCATCCTAAATATACAAAACTGTTAACTAGTTCAATGTTGTGCCCACCAATATTTAAACTGATCTGTATTAACTTTAGAGCAAGACATGGTCATAGCTTTAGTTTTGCTGGTATTAATATGAAGCCCAATTTCTGTGGCTGCTTCCTGGAGTTCCTGATATACCTCCTCAGTTCTAACATTCCTGCTCAGGAGACAGATATCATCTGCATATCCTATAATTTGTGCAGTGTGATGTTGTAGAGTTCCCTTCCTATTGACTGATAGCTTCCTGATGACATAATCAAGAGCCAAATTAAATAGCGATGGGGCCAGCCCATCACCTTGTTTAAGGCTCTGCCTTATTTTAAATGTTTGTCAACTGAGTTTGAACCTTCACTTGGGCTTCTGAATCGTTCATTATAGCTTTAACTAACCTTATTAGTTTACCAGGTATCCCAAATTATACATTATCATATACAGCTTTTCACAATTAATACTGTCATAATCCACATATATTTGGTATACCTTAATATTGTTCTCCCAGCATTTCTCAAGTATCTGTTTATCTGTAAAAAGTTGATCTATGGTAGATCTTCCTGTTCTGAAGCCGGCATGATATTCTCCAATTGTATTTTCTGTGTATGGCTCTAATTTGATGCGTAAAATGTTGGTGAGCACTTTATAGGCTGCACGTAAGAAGGTGAACCCCCTGTAGTTCTCACAACTCAGTTTATCATCCTTCTTATGGCTGGGACAAATTATGCTTTTACTCCAGTCATCAGGTATTTGCTCCTGATCCCAAATAAGGGATATTAAGTTATGGATAGTCAACCTTGGTGGACTAGTGGTTAGCTTGCTCACCACTGGACCCAAGGTTCGCGGGTTTGATCCCGACCGAGGTCAATGGCTTTTTAAGGGTGATAAAAATCCGGAGCACCACTTCCTTCGGAGGGGAAGTAAAGCCGTCAGTCCCATGTCGTAGATTTACGGCATGTAAAAGAACCTTACGGGCATGAATAGAACTAGTAATGCTCGTAAGCAAAATTCAGCGGCCATTTCTCACCCAAGTCTCCTGACAGACTGCCAGATGGCTCTGGCAGTCACATCAGGATTGAGTCGAACAGCGCGGCCAGTAGGCTGGTCACTCTCTGCCACAAATGCACAAGACCAAGTAACCTCGGAAAGAGGAGGCCCAAGCCCATATAGGGCTGTCAAGCCATGGTTATTATTATAAGTTATGGATAGCATTTATGACTTTATTCTCTCCATCCTTAAGAAGTTCAGCAGGAATGTTGTCTGCCTTGTGGTTTTTCAGTGCCCCTAAAGCATCTCTGACTTCTTCCAAAGTTGGGCATTCCACAGGATGTAAATCTTCATTTGTGTCAGAAAATTCATTTATTTCCCCTTCCATCTTTCACTAATTTTTGTACATTCTCCAATAATGTTACCCTGCATATCCTTGCACAGCTCTGTTGACAGTTTAAAACCTTCCCTGTATGATCTGACTTCCTTAAAGGCTTTATGCAAATCATTCTTATTGAATTCCTCAGTTATCCTAAGTAGATGCTCGTTTAATTTCTTTGTTTCTTCCTACATAGTTTTTCTGTTAGTCTTCTTTTCTTTTCAAACTCTATTCTTTTAGCACAGGTTGGTCTACTTAGCCATGCTTTGTAAAACTGGTTCTTGGATCTTATCATGGTTTCACATTCATTATCAAACCAATCATTTCTTTCAGGTCTGTCCTCATATCCTAGTATTTCCACTGCTGCGTTCATAACAATACCTTAATAGTTTTCCAAGTTCTATCAACATTATCCTTGTCATCATTTCCCATTGTTATCTAAGTAGTCTTTTCCTCTATGGCATGCCAGTACTTTTCTTGGACAGCTGGACCTTTAAGTTCCTGGACTTTTATTTTTGGTGTTTTGAACATCCGGTCATTTTTCCAAGCCACTGTTCTGCATCTATATACTATTTTGACTAAATAGTTGTCTGAGTCTCCACTGGCACCCCGACAGGTTATGACATCCATAATGCCAGTAGCACTCCTCTTATCTATAAGAACATGATCTATTTGATTACAAGTTTTTCTGTCAGGGGATCTGTCAAGTGCCTTTGTATATATTCTTATGTGGGAAATGAGTTTAGCTGATTATCATATTTCTGCTCATTGCAAAGTCTATGGCTCTTAGACCATTGTTGTGAGATGTTAAATTAGGCTTTCCTTACCGGTAATGTCTCTAAACATCTCTTCTCTGCCGATTTTAGTATTTAGGTCTCCTGTTATTATTTTAATATCATTGGATGGGGTACAATGATATATTCTTTCCAATAGACTATAAAATACCTCTTCCTCTGTCTTTTCACTATCCTCTGTGGGGGCATGTACATTGATGATGGCTAAATTAAAAAATGTGGATATTTTCTGAGTGTGCACATCCTCTTGTTGTTAGATATAAATGCCATAATATTCCTCTTCGTTACTTTATCTACTATGAATGCTACTCCACACTCTTTTTCCATTCTGCTTCCCACTGTGGAGGATGGTGTGTGTTTTAGTATCCCATATATTATTTCCAATCCATTTAGTTTCTTGTATAGCTACAATGTGCAGCCGATACAAATCAAGTTGTTGTGTAAGAGCTCTCAGATTACTGGCTTTATGAAGAGTCCTCACGTTCCATGTTCCAATGCATAAATACATGTTCCATTGTGTAAATTCATGTTCCTTTGCTTTCTTTGTCGTTGATAGTAACCATCATTCTGAGGCTTATTGGGTTTCGTAATAATAAGATTTTACGATTGGGGTTATTAGCCACACGATCAACCCCCAGCAATTCTGGAGGGCCAATGGGTTGCTTCTTCATCTGGCTTCTCCCCACCAACCTGCCTGGCAAGGGAGGCCCTACCAGTAGCAAGCTACCGCCAGTATAGCTTGGTGGATCATTTAAGCACGGAAGCCCCACCACCTCATCAGGGTCTTGCAACCCTTAAGTGGGGAATCCCTTAACCATTACATTGTTATAATCTGGAAGGACAAGCTTTTTGCCATGGCAGAAATAAACTGACCACTTCTTCACTATACCAAATTATTCATTTTGTAGGAAACTTTTTTCATGATATAGTCTGTAATTCAAATAAAAGTACTGTTTCTACCATTAATTTTTTCTGCACTTTCATTTGATGTGTGAAAAGTCTCATATAGATTATGTGTTGGCAGTTGTTTTTAATTATTTATTCTTTTAGTTACATGTGGGAAAGAATGGATGTGCTATATTGCGGCAACATCCTCGATTTGTATGTGCTGGAGACCCAGCTGGTAGAATCGATCTACGTGACCCCAACACTCTGAAAGTGGAACATTCATTAGAGGCACATTCAGGAAGTTTATCAGACTTTGATGTACATGGAAATCTTTTAGTAACCTGTGGATTCTCAAACAGGTGTAGTATATCAGTTTACACGTAGTTGACTGTTGCCTGCATATGTTTATGGTTAATACCAGATTATTCTTATTCCATATTTAAGTAATTTCTGCATTTGTAGTTTGCTGCTGCCATATTTTTCTTATTTTAATCCTATGTAGTTACCTATTGCCTCTGGATTTGTTTATTTTCAGTATTTTAGTCTTACATATTTTACTTTTGCCTCCATGATTTCATTCAAGTTGTCACGATCCATTTTATTTCAGAGAGGCACAACTAAGCTTTGAGAGTAATATGACTGTGTTGCATGTCAATCACCAGCTCTTTGTCTGGTGATTGAGTGACTAAGGTGTCTTACTGTCAAGTATTTCAAACATTTGGCACTACCTGCTCCCATTTGCAGTACAATGCTCCTTCACCATGACCCAACCAGAAACCAGCTGACCATCATCAGGGTAGTCATCAAAAATAGACAACCCCAGACCTTTAACTGTAGGAACAGATACGAACTGACTACAGACTGTTGTCGCCTCATGTTCTCCAAAATTTTTAACCACATAGCACCTTCCTGTTGGATACTTCACATCATGAGATATGTATATTGGTCCACTTCCTCCTTCATCCTCAAATTAACACTGAAGTTTGCAGCTGTGATGTACATCAAAATGGAGCAGCTTCAGCATAAGACATGAGTAAATCTTGAAAGCCATAGTTACACAGTTTTTGGCATGTTCCATTATGAAAGTATTTTTAAATAACTTACAAAGAACTGGTTTTTCTGATTAGTTGTTTTATATGGCTTACAGTGAATAGTGTTTTTTCATCATTTCAACTCTGATCTTGAAGTGTTCGTCATTTTTATGCTATAGCACTCAGTTTTGCTCAGAAGGTACGAATCAAAGCTATAAGAGTTTGGTGGTATAGAGTCATCACCACCACATCAATTCCTGACTATCAATATATCAGTTTCGACAAAAATTAAAGGCACGATGCAAGTTATCTTTGAATATGATGTGTGCCCTGAAATTCAAACAAATGCTTTTGGCCTTTTAGTGTGTGGTTTTTCACATGCCTCTGTTATAGTATTCTGTAGATCCTTCCATGAAAATGTGTCTGTGTGGATTGTAGAGACACTTAGGTTTCCTTTCGACAAACGTTTACACAGCTCAACTTTTATGTATGCTGGCATTCAACCCTCTACCCACCAAATACCGTATATTCTCGAATCTAATCCGCACCCTTTTTACAGTTTTAGAGGGCTAAAAAATCAGATGCGGATTAGATTCGCGTGCGGATTAGATTCGCGGTGTAGAGCTGGATTTTGGAAAAATGATTGAGCTGCTGTACGTGCCGTAAGAACAATACAATACAATAATCTATTACTTTATTATTTATTATTATAATTTATTATTCATCAGACTCGCCGTCATCACTCATAACTGAACATAACACATAAATGAATTTCCTTCGTGACGCCTCACACCCGCTGATCGCTGCCTTGTGTTTCCGCCATAGTCGAACGTTGCTTTCATCAACTCCTAAAATTGCAGCGGCTTTGCGGTTTCCATTCTCCTCTGCGCACCGAATAACTTCACGTTTGAACTTTGCCGTATATGAGAGTCGTTTAGATTTCAGGTGTCCCTCTTCCATAACTACGGTACACGACAAATTGGAACAAGCACCTCCCACGTTTCAACAACTAAGGCTCAGCTGGCTTCAGACAAGATTGCGCACGTCTGTTGAGAAAGGCCCCGCCTCTATCGGTATGACTCATCGGCCACAGGCGTAGCGTCGGATTTTAACGCATTGGTAACATCCAATATTATTCAGTCAGTCGCCCCGTGGGCAAGGGGTGGTTGAAGGAAAGGTGCAGATTAGAATCGCAAACTAACTTTTTTTCGTTTAAGAAGTCGCCAAAATCTGGGTGCGGATTAGATTCGGATGCGGATTAGATTCGAGAATATACGGTATATGTGTGTGTGTAATTTTATTTATGTATGTAGAGTGTATGTACCATTAATCCTGCAACTGTTTAGTGAGATACTAAGCAAAGTGATTGTGTTAAAGCCTAGAAGTAGTTGTGGGTACAGTACATAAGTCAACATAAAAAAAAAAGATAATTCTAAGCATAGAAATTAAACCTTAGTTTGTGTGATGTAGTCTTTCAGTTTAGATGTGTATTAATGACTAGACAATTTTTCTTGCAATGGAAGTTTCCATTCTGAATGTAATGTGATCTTTATGCACCTTGAATTTTGTGTTTTTAGAAAAGTATGCATAAGGCCAAGTTTATGTAAGTCAGGGCTTACTTAACCTGGGGCAGGGGGTGGGGGCATTACTGTATTTGTCTCTTGTAATGAAATACTTATATGTATATGATGAATTTGTACATATTTGTGCTGTTCAGGCAAGGAAACTTGTCCGTTGATCGTTTCCTCATGGTATATGATCTGCGTGTAATGCGTGCCGTCACACCCATCCAAGTGGTGTTGGACCCTCTGCTGCTAAGGTTCCTGCCATCATTTTCATCTCGTCTAGTTACTATGTCAGCTCTTGGTCAAATGCAGCTTGTTGACACTGTAGCTCTTTCACAGCCAAATCTGTGTTTATATCAGGTATGTAAAAACTTGCTGGTAAATGCAGGAAATGTGTATATCACAATGTAAAGTAGAATTCCTTTAAAACAGCATTTACAGGACCGGACAGGTGCCAGATTATTAAATATTCCAGTTTTATTAGACAGTACCTGTAATTAATTAAGTTCTTTCAAGTTTTGTTACTGCCCGCAGAGAATGTGCCCTTGTCAGTTATTTTTATTTCATCATATAAAGACTTAGCTTTGTCAATTATCATAGGCCCAATCATGGGGTTTCCTTTGAAAGGTGTTGCTGTAAACCAGTTTTACAACACCTTGTCCTGTTGTGGTAATTTAGGCTCTTTCAATGTCTGTCACGTCTAAAGGTCCTTCACACTTTCACTTGATGCCATAAACGAACATAATTGGTCTTTCCCTTTCTTTATATTATAGATAATATATGGTCCAATGTTGTATGAAGCTGTAACCTCTCTTTCGCCACTTTCAAGCCTCTTACTTATTTAAAGTTTCTGAGTAATTATTAAAGTGACATGTTTCCTCTTGCCAACAGTACCGTGTTTACACATCTTTGGATCTTTTGAAGCCATTATAATAGCTCAATGGGCTCAGTGATGTCCACTTAACTCAATATAAAGTCACTGAACCAATACACCGGAAGTTACAGACGGCAGAACTTCTGGCCTTGGGACTGTTTTCCTCAAGTGCCAAACTATCATGAGTGCCATATTAAAGGAATTCTATTGTATTTCTGTTCAGGAATGAATATATATATATATATATATATATATATAAATCTTATTAATTCAAACATCCATGTACCTATATTTTTATACTTTGTACTGATTATATTTATAGTAAAAAAATTTAAAAATATAAGGACCCAATACTTAACAGGTTGGTATACTGGTAACATGTTGGGCTTGTATTTGGAATGTGCCTCATGGACTTGGACAGGGACTGGCTATTCTGACTGAATTTTGTTGTTTTCCAGGCAAATGCTGGGTTAACACCTTCATTACCTCATGACTACTGTCAAATTCTAGTTGTTTATTCACCAGTCTTCCTACCATGCATACTATATAGCCTGTAATACTGACAGTATTGTAAAATAAACCACCTAAACTTGAAAATCACATACCGTTGTTATACATACATTATCTACTAAAATTTCTGTATCATCTTCAATCTTGCCAGGTTTTAGACAACTGATATTTTACCAAGGAATTGGGGCTTCATTCTCAACAGGGGAAGAGATTTTTCTCTTCTCCAAGTCATCCAGAATGGCTCTAAGGCTCACCCAGCCAGCAGTTTTGTGTGTACAGGGGGTCGCTTCTCTTGGGGTAAAGCAGCTGGCTTGTGACACAGACCACATGCCTGCATTTAGTACTGAAGTTAAGAATGAGTTCAGCAATAACTTTGCTCTCCACATATGCCATCTTGGGATGCACAAGGACAAGGCAGCTTATAATTTACGTAAAAAGTGATGTTGGCAGCAATGGGAAAAGCTGGGTATTTTAAACAGTATATAGCTTCCCCCATTTGCAATAGGTTAATTTGCTTTGACTTGTTAGTTAATAGCAGTAATTTGATATGTGAGGTTTGAAGTTCTTACAGCAATGGGTGCCTAGGATTCAAGTCTTCTGGGATGTTAATTGTTAGGTGGTAAATAGCTGCAGACATTTCAAAGGATCACAGTGTGTTCATCTTCAGTCAGGCATTTCTTGGACTGCTTGACTTCTGAAGATGAAGGCACTGCAATTCATCAAAATGTCTTGTAACTGGTTGCCAGTTGACATGACATAACATCCCACTTCAATACTCTTGACATGTTGAATGTGGTTGCTCCGTAGATAGATTGCATGAAAGAAGAAAAAGATGCAGCAGTATGATTTTGGGCAGGATGTGAAAGTTGCTGAAACATGTGGAGGAATGACAGTTTTTTGTGGCAGTTACCATGCACTAAAGGAGAGTTTACATATAGGTTTAAAGATTCAAGAGAGGGTGCATTAGTATTTGTGTAACCATTGACTGCAACATGTGTTGAGATTAAGCAGCAGGTTGTTTTAGCATATCTTGGACAGTTGGTGACATTTCATCAGTCATGGATCTGAAGTGATATAAGAGGTAGAATGGTTTAAGTTGCCATCAGAAATGTTTTATTGAATGGAATTGGGACACTTGTGGGGAGCAGATGTTTTGAAAAGCAGTTGGACTGTGTTGAAAAGTAAGATGTCATAAGCAGTATGTTTACATTTTCAAAACTTGCATGAGGTGTAGCTGTTCAGTTCACAGAATCATTTTGTCGCACAGCCTTTTGTGTTATATTAATCTTTAAAGTACGAATGTTAGATATATCTAACGCAGCCTGCAATCCCCAGTGGCCCAATGTTAGATATATCTAACGCTGTGCACGCGTGACGTTTTTCAGCTCTGACAGTGTTTGCTTTAGCAGGAAACCCAAACAAACCCATTGAGGGCCCCACCAGCAGGTCTGGAATTCGTCATGAGCAATGATGTAATTTATGGCGGTCCGGGTTTCGATATTATTTATGACCGAACTTGACCTTTGGTTATCAGCTGAGGAGGTGGCAGGCGAAATACAGTAGACCGTTGTATGAGGTTGAAACATAGAAGCTGGACCAGGAAGGGCTCAAGTTTAGTCTTCTGGCAGCTTTCATAGCAGTGTGGCATATCTGATATTGTTTTGCATTTGCGGACTGGCATATATATAGTGTGACAGTGGCGGATTGGTTATGTACTAAAATCCACAATTTTTTGTAATATTTATTGACAAAGCTTCAGGTAGTATTTTTCACAGTCGTGTTTGAGGTTACTTTATCGGCGCCGAACTGGTAAATATTGCATAACTTCAGTGGCGGATTGTAAGGAAGTACTCCTTACTGATTATTTCTATTTGTTCTTCAGTGTTTACTGACACAGTTTCATCTGCATTACTTTCCCAGTGACCCAATCATTATTTGATAGACAAATTTTATATCAGTGGTGAATTTCCAATAACTTTCATCTATTCGGTTTATTTGGGACCCTTTGAAATGGAACCTCAGATGCGAGCTAGATATTCAAAACCACTCGAGCCAGACGAAATAGAGGAAGTACTGATGGATGAGGAATCTGATGAGGAATTGGAAGAGACAGACGAACTTATGGAATCTCGTGTGCAGTCCTCATCCTCAGAAGACGAAGATAGTACTGAGGAAACCGAAGTTACGTTTCGGGCTAGCAGCGCCGGGGATTCGTCAAATGTCTTTGATTTCACTGGACCTCCAAATGGCGTCAGCCGATCAGCTGCCTCAGATATAAATGCAGAATCCTCTCCCTTTTCAATCTTCATTCTCTTCTTCAGGCAGATTTTTCAAATTACGCTAGATGACACGAATCGCTACTTTCATCAGTATATGGCATCCAAAGACACAAAAAGCACTTCAGCACAGCCACCTGATATTACGATCGAAGAAATATAGATACGCGTGATGTTTACATTCTCACGAACATACACGCTCCTCCCGTTGAAGGCAATTTCTCTGACGAATCTGGCCGTGCTATCAAATCTACTGTAGTAGAAGACTACATTGGTCTGTGCATAGTGAACTACTTCGAGAAGTGGCCTACGCGTGTGAACCTGAGTCGCTAGACACAAAGAGCAGCGTTCAATGTTGTGGCGTGAGTCGACACATATCGTTGTACAGATGGAACAGAATACATTTGCCGGTGCAAATAAGGGTTGTATATTTCTGTGAACGTAACATCACACATTCCTACGGTGTAAAGCAAGGGGTAAGTACAATAAAAATCCACAGAAGTGACATAAAATATATTACACTAAATAACTTTTGAATTTATCAGAAAGTTCCGAGAGTACGTTTTATTGCTAAAAATTGACACTGTCCATAAATGTAGAAATTTACTCTCTTTCAGACAGTTTTTATTTCATAATTTTATGTTATATAGAGCGGAAAATATATCTGTTTTTGTGGAGGTCTGCAGTTGTAAGATTTAAATGCCCGAAAAAGTCCGGCCAGCAGGAGACTAGGGGCTTTTAAAAGTCCGTACGTTAAAGGTTAAACTTGTGTTGAAATCATATCTCTGCATGTTTAACACAGGCTGTAGTTTAAACGCTAGTGGGAGTTATGTCAGAGCCTTGGCAGACGTAAGAGGTGTGTGTGTTCATGTCTTTCATCGAAAAATGAGTAATCAGAATTTAGAGCAAAGAAGTAACATTAAGTTTTATGTGAAATTAGGAAAGAGTGCAAGTGAAGCTGGCAGTCGTCTCTGATGCACATGGCACAGAAGGTGTAAAGCAGTCAGATATTTTTAAGTAGCATAAACAGTTCAAAGGGAGTCAGGAGAATGTAGAAGATATTGGAAGAAACAGATATACAGAAAAGTGCGAAATCATGTTTGTTCAGACAAGGTCAGTCAGTCAACCAGGCTTGTTATGTAAAAATGATGATGAGCTTACTTGAAGCTGTGTGTAGAGAAAGGCTGAACTTGGACCAACAATTAGTTCCTCCATCAGGACAAGGCTGCAGCTCACCAAGCACTCCAGCAGGTACGGAACACCCTCGTTTATTCACAAGATTTGGCTCCCAGTGACTTGGCTCTGTGCAAAATTAAAATCCACCTTAAAGGGGCAAAGATTTCAGGACATCAAAAATGTTCATCAAAGTGTGAAGGTTATTCTGATAGGGGAGTTCTAGAAATGTTTCTAACAGTGACAGCATTGCTGAGCTAAAGGTACAGCTGCTCAAGGAGACATTTTGAATTTGACCCTTCACATTAAGCTGTAAATATTTAGGAGTATTTACAATAAAATCATTTTTTGAGCTTAACAGCCACACCTCATACTACATTTTCTGCCGGATGCCAGATATTTGCTCAGATATGCTGAGTTCAGATGAAGTTATTGTTATATTCTGTCCATCAGTTGAAATTCCATCGTAATCCCAACTACACACATTAGATGCCCAGGAATTGTGATATTGCAAGGAATGATTCACTGCCATTGCTGATTAAATCAACGGCCTGTGTTGTCCATATTTCTCTTTAAATAAAAATTGGTAATTGTGTGTGTGTGTAAAATGGGTAGTTGGTTTTTAACAAGAAATGAAGCCATTGACAGCAGTGCATTGAACAGCTGTCAGGTGAACCTGAATTTGGCCTTACTAAAATAATTGAATTTCATTGCCAGAGAACATCAGCTATTTTTGGACTTCAGCTAGCGGTGATCACACATTGAGAACAACGTTCTACCATATATCCCTTAATGAATATTTATTTTTGTGGACATTTTGCATGAATGTATCTGACCACATTTTCATTCCTTTTCCAGATCAACACTGCTGGCTCTATGTGTCTGGCACTTGATGTTTCGTCTTCCTGTCAGTGTATGGCTTTTGGTGATGGTGGTGGTTCTATCCATTTCTATACATCCAATCCACACACAGCCATGTTCAATAGCTTTTCACGTGAGACCGAATTTGCCGATCCTGTTGAACCTCTACCACCAATCAGTATTCTGGATGATGTTACACCACTGTCATCAGTTCCATTACCATATTGCCAGCAAGGGACTACATTGCTCTCTGACTGGCCAGAACAATATTTGAAGAAAGTGTACAGGTATTTTATTTCTTAATTCATTTTCTGTAAAATATTTTTGTGATGAATGTTGTTGTAATGAAGCTTTTTTATCACTCTTTTGTTGCTCATTGCAGTTGTGATTTTACTGTTACGGAGTTGTGGAAATTTTATGAACATTTCACATTTTTAATGTTTTGTGATACACAACAGTGGTGGTGGTGTTGGAGGAGGTGGTGGTGGTGGTGGTGGTGGTGGCAGCAGCGATAATAGTAATAGTAATAGTAATAGTAAAAAGGTTGCAGAATGAAAATATTGGAATGTAATGGAATTGTTAATAGATTAGTAATATTAGCATGTTTGCTGCCATGGTGGTCACTGATGTCAGCTGCAGACCTTTTATCTTGCACACAAATGGGCACCAATATCTGGTAGTTAATGCTTCATTATACAGTAAAACCCCGATTTAATGTTCCCGCATTTAGTGAAATCCGGGATTTAGTGATGATTTTTTTCATGTCCCGACAATAGCTCCATATAAACAATGTTTTATTTTCCCGCATGTAGTGAATCCCGATTTAGAAAAAAAACCCGCATGTAGTGGAAAATATTACGTACTCATACTTCAATTGTTATTTGACATTTCCCGCGTTTAGTAAATTTTGAGTAAAGTTGAAAATTGCACCTGACATGGACACAGATTTTGAAGAGTTTGTGCGGTGTGATGATCTTGAGAGTACGTCTGGTCCTCCGCAAGACGTGGAAGAAATCTGTGATGCTAAAGA
Source organism: Reticulitermes speratus (assembly GCA_021186555.1). Classification (NCBI taxonomy): domain Eukaryota; kingdom Metazoa; phylum Arthropoda; class Insecta; order Blattodea; family Rhinotermitidae; genus Reticulitermes; species Reticulitermes speratus. The sequence continues at coordinate 21,071,464 of JAJKFL010000009.1, forward strand.
GGTAGAGGAAGAAGAAGAACAGGCAGTACAGGAAGAAGAATCAGTTCCCCACACTTGGTGAAGCGGTTCAGGCACTTGAAATGGTACGAAGATATTTAACTTCTTTTGGTGTCGACAACACTACTATATCAAAAGTAAATTCTTTGGAGCGAGAAGTTCTGAATGTTCAGAGCACGTGCCAGAAGAAACAAGCAAGTTTTCTGGACTATTTTAATAAATAATTTTCTTATAGCTATGTATGCTTGGTTTTTTAATAATTCTGATATTTTTTGATGTGAAAATTCCAAATATATTTTAATATTTTCTATTTAAAGTTGTATGATGAAGCTTTTTAAAGGACGGATGAAAAATTGTTTAAAGATTTATGTCAATTTTGAAAATACTTTTAAAATTTTGAAATCATTTTTTGTGATCATGATTCATTACAGAAAATTTCATTTTCAATAGCAGTAAGGCTTGCTTGTCACTGGAATTTGTTTCTAAATGTTTATTGTAAAAATATTAATATAAGTATTGTGCATACAAAGTTGAAAAATGGATTTTTATTATAGAGACCATAATGGAACTAATAAACAAGCAAAAAAGATAAATTTAACTCATTTTAATTGAAAACCTCGATTTAGTGAAATATATTCTAATCCCCCAGCAATTCATTAAATAGGGGTTTTACTGTATTTATATTTTTCTGTCACGTTTATGCTGCTAGCACGTGGTCTTCGATATTTTTGGCATTGCAAACTGAGACTTTTTTGTGCCAGAAGCATTGCATTTATCTTGAAATGTCTTACCATAATGCAGTTGTTACTGCTATAACGCACAGTATTGAGGAGAACCTGTGCAGTCGGCATGGAGTGTTATTTTATGAACGTTTTTTTTTTCAGGTGTTTATTCAGTTTTTTAATGCAGCTGTTGTAATATTTTTGGACAGTTCAGCTGGTGACTTCTTTTTTCTTGAAAGAATGGAGATAACATTCTTGTCATTGTCTTGTAGAAGGTGCATTTGCATTTTTTTTTTTTCTGTGCTTTCTGAACTTTGCAGTTACCACATGCTCAGTTATATTTCCTAAATTAATTTTTAACCAAAAATTTAAGTCTGAAAGTTGTGATGAATAAAGTATGTGAACACTACTTTTCAGTATAACAACATGTATTACCACCAACACGTACACAATATTGACGTACAATGTAACAAACGTTATAAGACTCCCAACATGTTTCGGTGTAACATCACACCATCCTAAGGGGAGACACACTTCTTCTTCTTATACAGGCACGACAACCTCATCCTTTGTAGGTTTTGGCCTTCTCAACTATATCTTTCCATTTCTTCCTATCCTGGATGCAGTTTCTCCAGTTTTTGACATTTTGAATCCTCAAGTCTGCCATAAACATCATCTTCCCATCTATTCTTCGGTCTTCCACGCATTCGTATAGATATAGGCTTCCAGTTATAGATTCTTTTAACCAATCTGTCATTTTCCATTCGGTACACATGCCCAAACCACCCTAATCTTTGTGCTTTTATATGGTTTACTATGTTCTTATATTTTATTAGTTTATTAAGCTCTTCATTGGTTTTAATTCTCCATGAGCCATCCATGTTTTTACTTGGTCCAAAAATCCTTCTTAGTATCTTCCTTTCATATATGAGCAATTTTTGCTTCATTGCTTCTTTCAGGACCCATGTTTCAGAGCCATAGGTAACCACCGGTCTTATAACCGTTCTATAGAAATGTAATTTTAAACTCTTAGCAATTAGTTTGTTTTTAAATAAGGTTTGGTTTGCATAATATGCTTTGTTACCTTGGATTATCCTTGTTTTGATTTCTTCTTCTATTGTATTATCTCCATTTACGATTGATCCAAGGTATTTATATGATCTTTTTTGCTCTAGACATGTACCGTTACAGTTAAGTTCTGTTAATTTGTGTGTTTGTTTAGCACACTTTATGTATTTAGTTTTTTGTGTATTAATTACTAGCCCATACTTATATGATTGCTTTTAGTTTCTGGAAGGTGTCGATAGCAGCTTGCTTGGTCCTTGCAGTAATTAGTATGTCATCAGCATAGGCAATACTTTGTTTTAACCGTGTTGAAATATTCCCTCTAACATCTAATTGATTCATAATTGAGTCAATTATCATACTGAACAGAGTTGCAGACAGTGGATCTCCTTGTTTCACCCCAGTTTCAATTTTAATTTCTCCACTTAGGTCAGTATTTACTTTGACTTTCGCTTTTGTGTTTTCTAGCGTTAAGGAAATTAATTTTATCAACTTTGATGGTACTTCATATTGTTTTAGACATTCTAATATTTTCTTCCGGTGCACCGAATCAAATGCATGTGTGTAATCTATGAATATATTATTCAGTTCGATATTGTATTCATGACACTTCTCAAAAATCTGTCTCACTATAAATATATTATCTATTGTTGATCTGTTTGTCCTGAAACCCATTTGAAAATCGCCAAGTTTATTCTCAATAATCTGTATGAGCCGTTTATTCAACAGTATTGCCAGTATTTTATATGCTGTGTTTAGCAGAGTTATTGGCCTGTAATTTTTGCAATCCAGCCTGTCACCTTTTTTGTAGATTGGACAGATGATTCCTTCCCTCCATTGTTCTGGTAACTGTTCTTTGTCCCAAATATTTAGTATTAGTCTATGCACTTTATATTTCAATGTTCTTCCACCGTATTTGATTAATTCTGGGCATATATTGTCAGACCCCGCTGCTTTGTTGTTTTTTAATTTGTTTATAATACTGCAAATTTCATTGAAGGTTGGTGGTATAATTTCTTGGTTATCATCCACAATATTCTCTATCGTGACTGGATCTGCTGTTGTTCCATCTTCTTCAAATAAGTTTCTAAAATACTCTTTCCATATTTCCAATATTTTTTCTTTTTGTATTATTATATTTCCATCTCCGTCCTTACATTGGATTGGCATGTTTGTTTGCCATTTATCAAGTTCTTTGGCGTCTTTGTAGAATTTCCTTACTTCGTTCTTCTTAAAGTTTTCTTCTATTTGGCTTATTTTATTGTTAAGCCATTCTTTTTTCTTAATTCTACAGATTTTATTTGCTTCCAGCCTCTTAGAATTATAATATTCTTGATTTGCTGTTGTATTAATTTGCATGTATTTCTTCCTGGCAATATTCTTTTCTTGTATCGCTCTCCGGCATTCTTCATCCCACCATTCGTTTCTATTTTGTTTATCTTGTTTTTTGATTATATTATTTGCCGCTTCGATTATGGCATTCTTTACTCCTTCCCATTCCTTGTTGATTTCTTGGGTCTCTGGCAGTTCGATTAATTTCTTATGTAATTCTGTTTGTACTGTCTTATTTTTGTTGTATCTGTAAATGCATTCTTATTCCAGTGTGTGTTGGGTGTAGGTTTCTTCTTGTATGCAAGTGGTAACTTTTGCTTGAGGATAGTTTTTCACCAGGAAATGGTCTGAATCGATGCTCGGTCCTCTCATTGTTCGAATGTCTTCAATTAGATCCCTTTTCTTTTTATTTATTAATACATGATCAATTTGGTTTATTGTCTTTTGGTCAGGAGATATCCAGGTTCCCATATGTATCTTTTTATGTTGAAACTTTGTACTCATTACTTGCATTTCATTTACTGTTGCAAATTCACACAGTAATTCTCCATTTTCACTTGTTTGTTCATGCAACGTATGTTTGCCTGTGACATTTTTGTATGTATCCTCCTTCCCTAATTTTGCGTTGAAATTACCTAGTATGATTATTGTGTCACTACGTGGAGTATTATCTATCATGTTCTGTAGTTCTTCATAGAACTGTTCTTTAGTTTCTGTTTCTTTCTCCTCTGTTGGGGCATATGCACTGATTATTGTTATGTTATTAAATTTTCCTTTGATTCTCAATTTACACAGTCTTTCATTTACTGGTGAGAAGTTCAAAACATGATTGTGTATTGTTTTTTTAACATAAAAACCAGTGCCTGCTTGTCCACTCTTCAAAGTAGATCCACTGTAATATAGAGAGTAATTCTTTTTGTTAATTATTCCATTCCCTTTCCATCTTGTTTCTTGTATTGCCACAATCTCTAAGCTTGTGTTTGCTAGTTGATCATCCAATTCTTGCATTTTACCTACTTTTAATAATGTCTTAACATTCCATGTTCCAATTATTAATTTGTTTCCTTTTGTCCTTTTAACTCGCCTTGGTCTGCATCCAAATATCCGTCCGGCATTCTTTCGTTGAGATTCTTTAGCAATTGTTGTTTTTATAGGGCAAGGTGCTGGCCTTGCGCCTAACCCCCGTAACTTGGAGGACCTGGTTTTTCTGGTTGGGTTTACTTCCTACTGGCTTGTCCCAAGTACAGGTCAGGACTCGTTTTTTTTCGCTCCTCATTGCTTACCACATGTCGTTACCAGTGGCATTAACCATAACATCTGGTATATGGACGTTGGCAGGAATAAAATGGCATATTTTCAGGTTTTAACGGAAACACCCTCCCACATCGATTGACTCAGACAACTATAGCTCCCTTTTGGAACCCCCAAGGGGGGGGGGAGACACACAGAACACTTAAAAATACACAAGCCTAGTTGGTTAGGTTTTTGTTAAAAACATGTTAAAATTCACATGACGCCATGTGTTAAAATATTATACAAAAGTTGCTGATGCGTTGCGAATTGTTCATCGACGAATGTGCCAAGACATGTAGTGTAGCAGAGTCAAGCATCAGGTTTTATTATTTAGCCTGGTATTGGCCTCGTCCTATAAAAATCACAAAATACTATAAGAAATGTAAGGGTTATTGTATGCCAGACATGCAAAAATTGGAAAGATCGAGATACGTACCAGAATACTTGAACCTGCTGTTTGTGTGATGGTGGTTATTGGTTGACTGCTGGCAAGCAAGTGAAGGGAGGTACCTAACAAGACACCTACCTAGGTAGTATACCTATGATTGTGAGATTAAACAAGGGGTTGGGGTCATTGACTGTTTGTTCATTTATCAACAAACCATGCTGTTGGTAGAGTTTATGAAGTAATTTTTTCCAGCGATGTCATGTGCTTTCCTTTTGTGCAGGTCTTAACTACTGTAATATTCTCGATCTAATCGCATTCAGATTGAATTAATCCGCACCATTTTTTGTATCTAATCGAAAAAGTTTTATTCGGATTCTAATCCCGCACCTTCCTTCAACCACCTTTTGCGCACACGAGTCGAACTCGACTTGAATATTTTTGGATGTTACCAATGGTAAAATCGAGCTAGTTACGGCAAATGGCCGATGGTGTCTACATATATGTGGGCCTTTCTCAACAGACTGCGCATTAGGTATGAAGCAGCTGATATTTTAGTTGTTGCAAGTGTGGGGTGTGTTGTTCAATTTGTCGTGTTTTACCGTTGTAATCATGAGGGGACACCCGAAATTTAAACGATTATATTACGCAAGTTAACTGAGTTTTTTCATGGCAGGTAGGAGAATGAAGAACGCAAAGCCGCTGTCAATTTTTGGAGTTGGTTGAAAGCAAGTTGTTCGACTATGGGGGGTACACAAAGCAACGATCTCAGTTAATTTGAGCGTGCACGAAGGAAATTCACTGGTACCAGAAAGAGAATCTGAAATGATAGATGCAGTCTTCAGTTTTTTCAAGAGAGACCGAGCAAGATTGGCTGTTTATGCTGATTTTAATGAAATAATTCTCCTGAGAGGCGATAAAGAAGCCGATCTTTGAACAATCTCGAATTGTGAGTATGACGCGATGATGTATGAATATACATTTAAACAAAGAAAATAAAATATTATTATTTATTGTATTGTTCTGCACGTTGTTTATTAAGTAACGTTATTACGATTATGTATATTATTGATACTGGCAGTCATCATTTATTCCAAAATCTAGCTCTAGACGCGAATTATCACGGAATTCTATCCGCATTCGATTCATTGCCTCTAAAACTGTAAAAAAAAGTGGGATTAGATTCTGTAATAATACGTAATGGTGAGAGTTTCTTGTCTAGTTCATATTCAGTTCGTTATATTAGAATTTTAGATTAAATAGGCATTAAGCTAGATCTAGGTGGTTTATCTAATGCAACATGTCTTTTTAAATCTGTTTACTATCTGTCTTCCAGACTGCCCCACATCACTTGTTGCACTGATTAAAGTTTAGTTTGTAAATTCCACTCTGTATATTTGTTTGGATAGTCTGAGCTGTAACTCCAAAATAGCTCTACTTTGTCAGAAAAAACTGTGCAGTTGTGTTCCTGAATAAAATTTGTCCACTTTCGTAACTAATGGATAAGTATGTTATGTTCTCTAATTTTGTGTTTGTGCAACTTGTGAGTTTTGTTGTAGTTTAAATTTTATGTTATTGTTCTATTTTCTGTAAATCATTTTGAGGGGTTAGCCCCTTTATTTACTGTGTACATTAAGTTTATCATTTCTTTCTTTCCATGGTTGGGAGGGGTTTTGTATGTAATCTGTAAACGAAGAAAATGGTAAGCTGTTTAATTTATGTTTTGATGGCATCTTTGGAAATGAAAGTTGTGTCATGGTTGTGGGTTTCCCAGTAATTAATAAACTCAAGATTACTTACAGTGTTTTTAATTTTAAGTCTACCTTAAGGTTTGGAGAATTACCACTAATAGTACTTAGAAACAAAAGTCTGAAATAGTGCAGATTTCATTCTCTCCTTATTTTGAAACCTGCTGTAATACGAATGTTCAGCAAATGTTTCGTCCACCTTGCAAATGGTGTTATTACGCTGATTTTACATGAATCAAAATAAATTTCTCACAACAATTATAAAGACCACCCTAATATGGTACTTAAGTTGATATGTGATGTCACTGGCATTACCATTTATTGTATTTGGCACTTGAATGTGTGTAACACTGAGAAAATCAGAATCTTTTCAACATTTTATGCAGAGAATGCAGCAAGATGGTGGATAAGGATAGTTTCATTGTTTGAAAAAAATGTATGCCAAAATATATCTTGGGCAATGTCACTGCAGATCTAAATTTATCATGAGTAATTTAGCCAGGTGAAATTCACCCGAATGCTTGTACGTTCATGATCTGAATCATCTGCCTTCCATCTGCTTTCTAAAAGTTTGAAGATTAATAATTGCGTAGTTACAATATGTACTCAACAACTCCATGGAGCAGAGGTCTCGAGAAGCTACACGTATGTTCAGCTGTCTAAACATTCCACAGTTTTATGGAACGAAGATTCATTCCCAGCATTCACAAGGCCGCAACCAGTCACTATCCTTGATCATATTCCAGGCCTTCTGAACATTCCATCCACTTCTGAGATCATTTTAATATTATCCTCCCATGACTCGCCCACCTCATTCTTCTTGATTTGAACACCCGAATAATATTTGGTGATGATTATAGATCATTAAGTTCCTCGTTATGTAGTCTTCACCACTCCAATGTTACCTCATCCCTCTTAGACCCAAATATCCTCCTCAGCACCTATTCTCGAACACCCTCAGCCTATGTTCCTCCCTCAGAGTGAGAGACCAAGTTTCGCACCCATACAAAACAACAGGCAAAATTATAGTTCTGTATATCTTAATCTTTGTATTTTTGAATAGCAAACTGGAAGACAGAAGATCCTGCACCGAATGATAACAGGCATTCCCCAACTTCAATCTGCTCTTAATTTCTTCCTGAATGGAATTTCGATTCGTTAGGGCTGTTCCCAAATATTTGAACTGTTCCACCCTTTCAAAGGATTTATTATCTACCTTTATGTTGTGATTTTGTCCTGCATTCTGATCTCGAGACATGACCATGTACTTAGTTTTCTCAGCATTTACTTCTAGATCAGTCTCCTTACTAGTGACTACTAAAGCTTCTGTGTTTTTCTTTAATAGTATGTATGCTTCTGCCCAATATATTAACATCATCAGCATAAACTAGAAGCTGATGTGTACCATTTAATTTCAAGCCCTCCTGGTTTGCCTGAACCCTCCTAATGGCATATTCCAAAGCAAAGTTGAAAGAAATGGCAATAAAGCATCTCCTTGTTTTAAACCATTCTTAATAGGAAATGTGTCAGACAAATGTTTGCCTACCCGGACTCTGCTATAGGTTTCATTTAGACACATTTTTACTAGCCTTACTAGTTTCATAGGAATACCAAATTCAATGAAAATATTATACAAGACCTTCCTCCTAACTGAAACATAGGCTTTCTTGAAGTCTATAAATAGCTGATGCACTGCTCATTGTATTCCCATTTTTTTCTCAAGTATTTGGCTATTGCAGAATATGTGATCAGTAGTCGACTTGTTACATCGAAATCCACACTGATGCTCCCCCAATAATTTCCTCTGCATTTGGAGTTAACCTTGACAGAAGGATGGTGGATAGAATTTTGCATGTGGTTGACAAAAGTGATATGCCAAAATAATTATTGCAATCTGTCTTATCACCCTTCTTATAAATAGGTACAATGATTGACTCCTTCCACTGCTCAGACAATTCCTCTTTATTCCAAATAGAATTAATAAGTTTATGGATCTCTGAACGAATTGTCCTACCACCTGCTTTAATCAGTCCTGTTGGAATTTGATCAATACCTGGTGATTTGTGCCGTTTTAGCTTTACAATAGCCATCTCAACCTCAAGAGTCACTGGGCTCAGGCACCAGTGGCTCTGCTGTATGTATTTCAGTCTGCCTAACATCATTAACCCCATGTACATTCAATAGCTGAAAGAAATGATTCCTCCACCTAGCCAAAATACTGTGTAAGTCTGCAACCAGATCACCCTTCTCATCCTTTACTGCATTATTTCTGGGCTGGTAACTCTTCTTAAAGTCATTGATGCCCCTATACAAGACTCTGATATTCTTGTTCTTACTGTTTGTTTCAAGTTGATTAATTTTAGCTTTCAGATATTCCTTCTTTTTATTTCTGAAATGTCTACTAGCTTCATGTCTTACATTGTTCAGATGATGTACATTACTTTGGTTTGGATTCTGTAACCACTGCATTTTAGCCTGCTTCCTTTGATCTAAAAATTTTGAACATTCTTTGTGAAACCATGGTTTATGCTGCTTCCTTTCAGACAGCCCTAGACTCTCTTTAGCTGAGATTTTGATACTCTCTTTAATGTTTTCCCAAGCTCTATTTATGTCCTCTCTAACATTTAAGTTTTCCAAAGCTGCAAACCTGTTTGAGATCTTTATCTGCTACTGTTTCCTAACCTCTAGTTCACTTAGCTTCTAGAGATTACATCTCTCCGCCTCAAACTTCTGTGCTGTTTGTTTACTTTACCGCCAGTCTTTCCCTAACTTTTGCAACCACCAGATAGTGATCAGTATCACAGTCAGCTCCCCTGAGAAGATCACACATCGAGTATACTTGAATGCCATCTCCTATCTATCAATACGTGATCGATCTGATTGTGAGTCTTCCCATCCGGAGAGGTCCATGTGTATTTATGAATATTTCAGTGCGGGAACATCATGCTCTTAACAACCAGACTTTTTGATGTGGCAAAGTTTACTACTCTAACACCATTATCATTACTGTCCTCATGTAAACTCTCATTCCCGATCGTCGGTTTGAAAATATCCTCCCTCCCCAATTTTGCATTAAAATCCCCTAACAGAATTTTCATATGGTACTTAGAAAAATGATTGAAAACCTGTTCTAATTCCTCATAGAAACTGTCCTTTGAGTCATCACTTTTCTCCTCAGTTGGTGCATTTTATGATATTACACCAGCGACCTCTCAGCACTATATATGAAATCCTATCACTAACAAACTCTACTCTCTTAATTGCTGATACTATTCTCTGGTGTACAAAAAAAACCTGTTCCCAATTGATGACTTTCATTCCCTTTCCATAGAAAAAAGTATAATTTCCTGCTCTTACTGTGCCTTCTTTGTCCCACCTAACCTCCTGTACACCCACTAAATCTCATTTATACCTCGCTAATTCCCTGGCCACTGTCATAAGTGACCCTGACCTATACAGGCTCCTCACGTTCCATGTCCCAAATCTCGTATTTCTTTTCCATTGCTTAAGTTGTACCAAAGAATCAGTCCAGGTTTGAGGCTTTGTCAAATGTTTCGTAACATGGTAATTTTTTACGGTGAGTAGTTGTTAGCACCTTGCTCAACCCCCAAGCTGGAGGACCACCCCTTGTCAGCTGTCCGCGACTGCTGATTCAATGTATTCGCAGCTACCCTCCATATCCGGAGGCCGTTCCTCCATCCGCAACCTGAGGATGCGCCATGCCGTGGTGACAGGGACCCACTTGTCTATAATTTCGTTTTTTGTTTTGTACAGATATGAGACTTGGGCTGTCACATTCAGGAAAAAACGTAGGTGTTTGGGAACAGGGTACTGAGCAGAATAGTTGTACCTAAGAGAGGGAGGCAGCAACATGAGACTGGAGAAAACTGCATAATGTGTTGCTTCATACTTTGTACCCCTTAGGATGGTCAGGTGAAGGGGGTGTGTGTGTGGTGGGTAGAAGCATGTAGCACACATGGGAGAGGAGAAACGTGTATACAGAGTTTTGGTCAAAAGACCTGAAGGAATGAGACTGACTGGAAGATCAAAACACAGAGTGGGATTGAGGGGTAATATTAAAGTGGATCTGAAGGAAGTAGGATGGGAGTGTGTGGACTGGATTTATGTGGCTCTATTGTGAATACGGTAATGAAACCCCAGGTTCCATAAAATGGAATTCTTGGCCAGCTGAGCAACTAGTAGCTTATCAGGAGTGTGCTGCATGGATTGTGTTCAGACACTTGTTTTTTATGTTGTTCTGTCAAAATAAATGACAATATTTTACACCCATACAAAACAGCTCACAGGATTGTCATTTGGTATATCCTGATGACACTGTTTAAATTTTAAACTATCTGTACATCTCTGTATGGTTCACATTCAACAAAGCAATGCTCTTTTTTGTTTCTCATTACCCTGAATTTTATATTTTTCTACCTTCACTGTGTCAATGGTTTCTAACTTGTATTTCAGGCGGACACCACCAATCGACCAAGAGATACTGAGAACCATGAAAATGCAGGGAACTATTGGCTATGCACCAAACCCCATGAGCTGCCGAAGAAATCAAGTGAGATTACAGATTTTAAAAAATCCTTCATATGAAGTATTGTAGTCTCATAATTTAAGAGCTGGGTTGTTATAGTATTTATGGTTGGGTGAATGCAAGAATGATTTCGCTTGAATACCATATATGTACAGAAGCTTGATGGAACTTTGGAAATTAAATTGGCACTTCCATAATTTTTACATGTTCATAATGAGTACCTTGCTTAAATGGACATGGGCTGTGATTATGGCATTTGCTGAGGATGCCAACATGTGACATGTCTTTACTTAGTGAATATTACAGTAAGTGTATATCGTAAATTGAAATTATTTCTTGCATTTATGTAGTTTATATTAAAGCCAATAAAATGTCACAAATACCTTGTTTCTCACTCATGTAATTCAGATATTATGATGATGAAGCTGAAACAAGCCCATCCAACCATTCCACAGAGTGAAAGGCTGTCAGTATGCAGTCTGGGCCTTGCCTTCAAAACTGCAGGTTGAGGTACAGAGAGTGGGTGAGAGAGAACAGCCATAGTTGCCCATTGGGAATCCATTTACAGAGCCATTCAGGAGGCAACGCACTAGCATCCACACTGCTGTTTCCACTTTCCTTATGTGGTTTTAGAGCTACAACCTGACCTGTACGTATTATTCTCTTGACAGTTCGGTGCCCTTTGAATACATCTTTTTAATGCAGGTTGTACTTTTGTTCAGTTGTGATCTGTGTGTGTAGTTAGGTTCAGATTTATTTCCCACATTGTTAGTATCAGTAATCTGTTGTGGATCATTTCCTGAGAAAATATAATTTTTTTTAACATTTGTACTTATTAAAATACACTTTTATTGCGGGTATTGTACCCAATTACTGGCACCGTGACTTTCATTTTAAATATTTTTGTTTGGCTTACTTTATCTTGTAGATTTAGCCCAAGCTGTGATGGTTTTTACTTACCTGTCAGATCATTTCCTGTGGCTGTCTGTTAATTGGTTCACTCTCCAGCAGGTTATATTTTACGACATCCAGGATCAATAAGATGTTTCATACATGCCCACTCAGTAATGAACCTGCCATGTAAGATGCATATAAGAAAAATGGCTAAAGAGGTTTTTTACATTTTTTTAAAAATAATAAGGTAAACTTAATAATAAAAGTGACAGAGGATATCAAAGTGAAAGCTACCTAAACATGTTGAAACTTAAGTCCATAGTTATCAGATGGCAGGATGCAGACACGTGTTACATCTATAGAGTTGTATGCGTACTGTGCTTATCTGTGGTGGATGGAACTTGTTATATGCAGCAGTAAAGACATTTGTAAACTTGAGTAACAGAAAAACATTATTTAGTATGCTATAATTAAGTTGTGACTGACAGAAGTTAAAAAATTTTCTTTCAGTTTGTCAAAACATATTGTTTTAGAGAGATGTGTGGAAAAATTATATGTGGTATTCAAGTGAATAAAATATGCAAAGGTGGTGGTAATGTTGAGTGTGGGTAGTCCCCATCCTTCACCTTGGAGCTCCAGCTCCAAGGTGAAGGCATAGATAACTAATGCGTGTGTCGTTTATGCATGAAATCTCTACCATTACAAGCAGCCATATGACATCTTCCTGTGGAAGCTACATTTTGGTTGACTAGATGAAATTTGACACAGTATGGAGGTACTCAGTTTGGACTTCACAGTTATGTGTTCAGATATCATCTTTGATTCTGTTCATACTTTGTGCAGAACATTGTGTGCTTAGCTGCAGTAGGGGTTAATGCCATTATTTTTGTATTCAGAAAAACAGTAATTTACAGCTACATCTCAGAGTAATGAAATTTGACAGAATGATTGTGTTTATCAGGGTAATGACGATAAGTATGAAGTTTAAACTTGAATTTTCTGTTGTCTGTTGGGAGTGTAAGGTCCGTGCCAAAGGCTGTAACAGGACAGGTTTGGCAGGCAGTGTACTCGCCTCTCCAGGTAAATTAAAGCAAGTCATATCAGAAAACCAGGTCTCAGAAATGCTTGTGTGATTAAAATTCCTGAGGTAGAAGGTTACATATTGGCCAGGTATTATTTTATCAATCAACAAGAAGCGTAAGGTAGATGTGAATATTTTAACATGAAATTACTGTGACGTCTCATATGAATATTTCTTTGCTGAAAGCATTGTGTATGATATTAACAGTCACTGAATTGGAATGCATAAGGTAGATAGAGAGGAATGGATTGTATTTGTATAGATTAGTCTGGTGCCTCCACTTACTCATTTTAGTATATATTTTGGTTAAATATACAGCACATAAACAACAGTTCGTGCTCTTATCTACAGCTTTGTTACGGCTTGTAAGATTTAAAAGTTCTGACGGCAGTAGATGATGGTCTCCTGGGATGTGATGCCATGTAGTTTGGTATACAGGTACCAATATTTTGGAAGAATATGTTTTTTTTTCATCACCCTGAGAACCTGAAACCTCACAAATGACTTGTCTGGGAAAGAGTATTGTACATAATATCTTCCAGTGCAAATCCCTTAAAATGCAGAAAGCCAAGCTGCTAAGTTTCTTATCCACATTTTGGCCCAGAAGATAAAGGGACTATGTTCCTCTGAAACATTCTGTCTACCAAACTACATGGCACTCTATCCCAACAGACATTAGTCTTCCTGGTACATGCACTTTATAGAGCAAGTCATCGGCCAGTAGGTGGCTTCTGCTTGTTAAAAAAATTCACATGTTGTTATGTGATGTACAGTAATTGGAGGTTCTGTCTGTGTTCAGTAATTGTTGTCCATGAAATTTCCTGTCTGAAATTAATGGCGTTGAAACTGTGCCCTTTTCACACCAGTGTAGCTATTCTGTGATGTGTTTAATTTCTCCTATGCAGGATTCGAGTCTGTAAAGCCTACGAAGTGCTAAGTTACTTCTGTAGGTTTTTGTTTCAGGTTTCACCAGAAATAAAAGTCGTATACTTTCCAATCCAGGGAACCTGAAGCAATAATTCTTTACTCTTAAATTGTTTATCAAGGATGGTTCATAAGAGTCCACACTGAATTTTGTATATTATATTATATTATACGATTTCAAATACCGATTTTTTCAATACACACGTATCTGTTACAAGGTTAGTTAAAATCGTGATGCAACATTGTAACCTATTGTTCTTTCATTTAGCAGAGAAATTATATACTCATTTTTTATTAATTATTTTATACACATCTGTGACGTAATGTAATACAGTTAATACAGAAAAAGCTCACAAAAAATGTTGACGTTTGTCAAACTTAGATCGGTGTTTATTGTCATTGTTTATTAAAATTGGAGTTGGTAGATCTTTGTTTCAAACTGTTTTTATACACTTTTGACATAAAATCTTGCAGTTCATCCATAGCTTTCACGATTCTGTCATATGCGTCACTTGCACTTACTACCGAATCCAGCATCTACGCCATTAGAGCTTCTTTGCAAGGGGATCAGGCAGGGAGAGGCCGAGTTTCCTCCATCTTCTCCTCTTTCTTGCCTACCATGTGCTCCAAGCTAGGGCCAGGGCTAATCATTATTTTCTCCTGGTGATGGAAAAATGTGAGGTCTGTTGACCTTTAACTGGCTGATGCTTTCTGTTAGATTTGGTACTCAGGTAGCTGTGCATTAAACTTTTTATTTATTGCCCAAACCTATCGTGTATCTGGGAAGGTACGTGCATTACGGATTTAAGATTTTCACTTTAGATCAGTCAACAGTCTTCTGCTTCCCATACTTCTGCCAGTAAATAAACTGTATCAGGATAAAGTATTGCAGTTTTTTGCAGACCATGAAAAATGATTGTAGCTTAGAATTTATTGATAAAATTCAGGTGTTGCCAGCACATCATTGCATCCCATAGTGTTAAAATTTAAATTCCTGTTAACTGTTATGGGTTACGCAAATGTGGTTTAGATGTTATGTTTCTTTATGGATCTGAGGGATATGATTCCTGTACTTGAAATATTGATGAACTTTATTTTATTTTTTTAATTGTCAGTAGTGTAGTGTGGCCGTCTTATGTATATACTTCTCATAGCTGATTTTCTTTTGTTAGTTTTGTACCTAGTGGTATAAAATGAGTTTGCCATAATTGTCTCTGTATATATTTAAATATAAGTTCTGTTGCATGCTCATAAATATGATCCACTGTTGTGAAATTTATAAGGGAATATAGAAGAGCATTAGTATTGCATAAACTGGCAGGGAATACACCTTAAACTCCAGAGTCATCCTTCAAGCTGGCTGAAGTAGTAACACAACTTTTCATATCAATTTATACAGTATATTATATTTACAGTGATTTTGATAGATAGATTTTAGTCTTCATAGTGATCTTAAAACACTCATATATAAATATTATGCTGTCATAAGGGAACACAAATTGGAACAGTCTAACCATTAACATCAAATTCCAAGTCCAGTTGTTTTATCTTATTGTATTGTGGACTCATGCAGAATGTATGAAAGTGGCATTTCGCATTATTAGGAATTGTACAGTGTATGATCTGCTAGAAATAATCAGTAGTTCAGAATTGTGTGTTCAGTTGTATTTTCTGGCATGGAGGAATTACTAAAATTAATATTTGTTTTTAATTTTATAATTGAAATCTTTAAGAAAGGATTACTTGATTCAGCCAGTGAAATAATGACTTTCACACAACTCAAGTTTGTACAGACAGAAACAGCAAATAATACAGGATATTCTTTTGCTTTATTGTTTATCAGAACTGGGGATCATTTTGTATTTTGGTCCATGTATCTATGAACATGGATGCATAGTGACATCCAAAGTTATGTTAATGGTTAGTCTGTTTAAATTTATTTTTAAAGTTGGAACATCCCCATAGGTCTTGTAGGTATATTTTTAAATGTTTATCATTGCATATAAAATGCCACTAGAAACCCTTGTTTGATAATAATTACATAAAGTGTGGCCTTTTCACAGCAGTGAAGATTTAAATTGTGGCCCTCTGAAGATGGGGGTAGCAGGTACCTCCAAAATATTATTAGCAACTGCCTACTGAACTACATATATTGTCACTGTCTAACTACAGTTATGATTTAGTTGCTTTTAATGAAACAGGATCCCAGCTGAGTTAAGGCTTAATTAGAATATGAATGTGTGTAAATTTGGTGTTATGTTATATTTATGTAATGAGGTGCTGATGATTTTGTTTAAAAAAGTCTTGCTTTATTTCTTTCATATTTTAATTATATTGCTTTGTTACATGTTGATCGTGTAATCTCATCTACTGTATTTGTTAATATTGTTATTGCAAGAAACAGATACAACTTTGTATTAGCTGCAACTTCTGTTGCTGGAGCTGGATGTAAAACAGTTTAGTTAAGAACTCAAAATTTATTTTAGTTGGTAAAGTTGAAATTTGAATTTTGACTTAATATATGTGAAAGCTTTGACATCCTTTGTTTGATAATAGCAGTGAACTTAACATTTTTAATATATTCCAGTACTTATTATCAACTGTATTTTCTATGATAATAACTAAACTGCGTTTAATGATTGTAGTTGAAAATATTATATACTTTATTTAAAATAGTACAGTCAAATAAAGGTTATATGAACAATCATAAACCTTTCATTTTACTTCCTCTTGCCTGACTTGATTCAGTGGGATCACTGTTGCTACTTTCCTTTCTGTTTATGTGTTTAATTTTGCTGGTATTCACTCCTAGCAACCTTGAACATATTTAACCCTTGGTTGTGGTTTTTTGGTCAGCTTGAAGCATGTTAACATATATTTCACATGACATTTGATCTGTGGAGTTCATGACAAGGCTGTTTGCTTGTTACAGTAACAGAAGTATTGAGGTCAGTGAAGAATGTTTCTATTCCCATTTTGTTCTTACACTGTGGGGCTGCATGTGATGATTCAACAATTATTGTTTTCACAACTCATTATAGATTGCTCATGATCTTATACAGGATGAACAAAGACTGCATGGCCAAACTTCACAGGGTGAACCTATGCTGCAGTACAAGAAAAACTGTTGTATGAACGTAGGTCCTCAGCATGGTTTTTGAGTTACAGCCTACAGAAAATCAAAATGCTCAAAATATCCAGGTTGAACTTCAATGCAGAACACACATCTGAACGCTGTTTGTTATCCTCACTGGGAAATCCCAGATGTATGAATCATCTCAAATCCATTCTGTATCATTGTTGGATGTCACTGACTTCTGTAGCATAAGCAGTAGTCTTCTTCAGGTGTTCCCAGAGATAAAGTCTAATGGATCTAAATCTGGGGAATGAGTAGGCCATTCTGTTATTTGACCATGTTGTATTGACGTATCTGGAAACAGATTCAAGAATGCACAAAATGCAAGAAGAAAATGGGCACATTCATGCATAAACCATAAGTGGATCCTAGGCTAAAGATACACATCTTTGTAATAGCTCTGGAAGGATGTTTTGTAGCAAATCATGGCAAATGGCCTCAGTGAAACGTCATGGAAGGAATTGGGGTCCTGGAAGCCTGTCTTCTGCATTGCCTGCTCACACATTTAGAGAAAATTGTCATAGGGGCCTGTAATGCAAAGTTCCGTGTGGATTTTTGTCTGCCCCTGCATGTTGATTGTGGACATTGATTTTTCCATCTCTTGAGGATTCTACCTTATTGTTAAATAACATAAAAGGTGGAAATGCAGGATTGCCAGCATGTTTATAAACCACTTGCAAAAGGTTCTTGTAAGGTAATCAGCTGGCTGATGTAGATGTGTGCGCATGTGTGCAGGACTAGTCGCCCTGTGTTCTGTGAAACTCCCTCATGCATACCTGTTTTCCTTGTGCTTGCCTGTGGATTGGCAGAAATCACATCGAGGATTCTGCCTTTTCATCAACGCATTAACACATTTTATAGTATGTATATAAGCCATGTATTAATGGCGGAAAAGAATTTTTAAATCTGTAAGTCAATGGTTCATTGTTCTTTGGACATGTGGCATGCATCATATTCACTGCCATAAGTTCTGCCAAATATCAGATGCATGTTGGTGATTTCAGGAAAAGTGTGCTCATCTGCTTCACCAGTTTGACACTTCAAATGGAACAAACTGATGTTAGTTAGCAACATGCAGACTGATGCAAGTTTGAGTTAAACTGTGTTGCAGCTAAGGCATTTTTTAGTCTTCAGGAGGCTGTAACTCATAAACCATGGTACAGAGGACATATGTTCCTATGATATGTTTTTGTTGCACTGCAGTGTAGACTCACCCCCAAAAGTCTGGCTGTGCATTTTCATTCATCCTGTATATCATTGCTTGATAAGTGAATGGATCTCCATTTAAAAAAACAGACACATTTCAGCGTAAAAGGGATTACCAAGGTTGAAAAAATGCAGTCTCTAAACTGATAACTATTTGGAATTTTGAATTTCATGTTTTTATACAGATCGCTTAGTACAGGTATCTCATTTGTCATGTCCCTGAGCATGGCAGCTGTTACGGAATGTCCCAGCAGATGGAGGCTTTTTCTGCATAAAGCTGCCATACTCAGGGAGATGATAAAGGGATGCTGCATTATTAGGGTGGTGAAAAGTATGGCCTTGCAATAGGGTAGACATATAGCTAGGGTGATTGAGGTGTGAAATGCGTACAGATTGTTGGAAAGAAGCTGAAGCTGTAGTCTGGTAGAAATTTACCAGCATTCAAAGGAACATACTGCCTCCATCTTTGGGGTATGAGATTAACTTGGATCATAGGAAAATTAGTTCTGGTGATGGGAATTGGGTAGCATAGTGTCTTTCCAAGCGGCAGTCTTTGGTGTTAATGGTGTTTATGCTTCAGGTTCTTTTTTTCAGAGAGTCAGTTGGTTACTCTTAATAATACTGCTTTCATTCTGTATAAAAGTTAAGTGGATTAAATATGATGTTAGAAGCTCAAGTGCTGTAGATTTTTAGAGACTGAAAATGTCTCAGAACTGTACAAATGTTTTAATTTTAGAATGGAAGGCTGCCATTGCCACAGAAGTGTATATGACGAGAGTTCCCTACAATATTTTAGTGGTTATTTGTATTTCATACTTCGGACGTCTGGGATTTGTTTGCTAGGACAGCTTAAGATAGCTGGAGGTTGTTCCTTGTTGCTTGCCTACAGTATTTTTCAACTATGAATCTGCCAGCATAGATATTAAACTGCAGAAGAAAACAGAAAATATTGTAGAACTTAGCTCTGTTCAACAAAAACTTGTGTTTCTGCAGTTGTGTTGTGAATATCAGTTGGGTAGCAAATCTGTTTTAAAATTGCAAAGCAAGAAGCTGATTTTGTCAACAAATAATTATTTTAGCTGCAGTTTGAATCTGGATGGTTAAAAGCCAAGAAAACTTTTAATTTTGAGGCGGTGAAATGTTTCTTTTTGGACGAAACAGAGTATGAGCTTCAAAATGTGGTTTTTATTTACATTATTTAGAAATTACGTAATTGGTGTCATAAGGGTTTAGATTTGGTTTCTAGGTGCAAAGTTTTTTTTGCAGGATTGTTTAGGGCTTAAATAACTTCCTCAGTTTTGACTGACATTACAACTGAAAGGCTGATACACTGAACTTTGATTTATTTATTCATGGGCATTCAGTTTTAGAAGTCTACACTATTTGTGTGATGATATGTACATGAAAGTTCTAGCATTGTAGTCTATGTTCAGGTGAAGGCAGTCTTCCACCTAATCAGTACCCTGTCCCTGTGCACAGCATGAAGGTGTATGGGGGAGTAGACATATAGCTCCATTCATTCTTAATCTTGACACTGACTGCAGATTAGTGATTAACTTAGCTCGATGCCCTAGGCAAAGATCCCCAGCACCCATTGCATAGATGGCTGTGTGAGCCAAAGAGGTGGTCTTGATGCTTTAGAGTAGAGAAAAATATGTTGCGGCTGCCCCCTATTACCTAGTCACTATACTGGCTATATCACCCCTGCTCCTTTTATGAATAGTTATGAAAATTTCATGTTAATGTGGTACGTATCACCACAGTAGGCCTCATACTCATGTGAATTGAAGGAGACAGTTGCCAGGCATGAAAGGTATTTGCACAAGCAGTCATGAAGAGCAGACAGGGGACATTGTTGCAGCTTGCAGGTTGGACAGATGGTAACAGCCCCGTATCATGTAAAACTATACTAAGGCTACAGAAAGATGTCTCATAGATGGTTGGGATTTCCCATTTCTACATACTGTTGTTTTTCTCTCCAGCTCCTTTGGCCTGCGTCAACAAAAGCCTTGGTGCTTGTTGCTAGTGAAGGTTATCACTACCAACAACTCTGTGAACAGAATGTCTATACACTATTGCATGAGAGTACAGGGAACTGTGCTAGAAGGGGAAGTGTAATAGTTTGACAGAGATGTGGAGGGGATTGATTCATAAAATGTCTCTCCATGGCCTTGATATAGCTTCTTACAAAAGTCACAAGGGGTTTCAGAATTTGACAGATTTTTTATGTGTATTTAATTCAGCCACTTTAGGTATAGTCCAGTGATAGAGTCTTGTAAATATGGCATTAAACCTTCAGATTCTATAAAAATGCAGGTAATTCCTTTGACCTGGCAAATGAGTCATTTAATGAAGAAGTGTTCTGTTGTGTGAATGTTTTGTTTATTTTAAAAATAATAGTAAATAGGAATTTTAGCAGAACCCTAACAGTAGATAGTTACAAGCTCCATCAGTATGGAGTTAAAAATGGATATATTAGTGCATGGAAAAGAGGCTTATATGCAACATAACATTTTTCAGTAAATCTCTTTCAGTCCAGCATTTCCAGTGTGGGCACTACTACAGTTTTTGAAACATGTATAATTCCTCCCCACAATGACTGTTATTCAGAGATTCAGCATAACTGACTATTATTATTTCCATCAGTCAGTTGCAGGAATTGCTAAGGCTTATGGGGATATTGCGAATATGACTGGGGCATTATTTTATTGTACATGAACCTGCAAATGTAGTGTGATATGAGCCAAGATATTTCAGTCAATATAATGACTGACAACAGATTAGATTGCTGGGGCTTGATTTACAGCAAGAGCTGAGTTTTGCTATTTGTCATGTCCAGACCAGCTCTAGTTGCAACTAAAGGATTCTGACAGTAATGTTTGGTAATGGGTATGACTGGTGTTTTGAACATTGTTCATTGCCTGGGGTTAAAAGACTGACATTTTGGAGAATGGATCTGTTTCCATCTTCAAGGAGAAAGGGAGCACCTAGTCTGGAGGACCCGTTAGAAAGAGCTGGTTTCTGTCATGGTCCCAGTGACGGAGTGATAAAGGGCCCTCCACAATAGGTTCTCTCTGTGTCCCCTTTCTTCCTAAAATGGAGACATTCATTTATCAAAGGATGGATTTTTTGGCTGAGACAATTGACAGTGTCCAAAAATCAGTCACGTCTATTACAGCTGTAGTTTTCCTTTCTTCTGAGAGTAATGTGGCCTGAGTATGGTAACTGATCACTCATCTCTGTCTAGTGCCAAGCTGGAGAATGTGTGAAGCTATGTCTATACCTCCTGATCCATCATTGTGGCATGATGCTTGAATGGAGTGACAACTTTACCTTTGACCATATTTAGAGTGGCTCTGTGTCATAGCACATACAGACCATATTTCATCTAACTTATTGCCATTATTGTGTTTCATTCACTTTGTGTGCTCCCTGGAATTGGCACGCTACATTGCATGGTAGAGCAAATTCACTATGAATTATGTGTACATAATAAAGCACAGCAGTTTGGATTTGTAGGATTTTTTGGACTCTTAAGTAGGGTGATGTTGCACTATTTGTAGTGAGAGGTGTTTAACTCTATTTCAAAAAGTAAGGAGCAGAATATCTCTTTAAAAATATTGCCTGTTTTTTAGCAAATTGGTTAACATGTGAACATAAGAGTAATATGCCATTGTGAACTACAGATATTTTGCTAGTGTGATATTATGACATATGAAGTATGTCATTTGTGTCGGTGTTAATTTGTTGGGGGTGTATGTAATTAATGTCTAAGTGTATGATATAAATTATTTTTCTTATACTTTGTAAACTATTAACCATATAAAAATATTTCAGCAGTAGTTGTAGATCTGAATGAGAGATACATTCTGAAACAGCAGTGCCAGCTGTTAATGTTCTTTTAACTTACTCGTAATATGACTTGCTTAATTTAAAAAGGGTAAGAAAAAGGTAAAGTTCACCCTATAACATGCCATGAAGGCATGGTGGGGTGGGGGGGGGGGGTGTTAGAGATATAGCTCTACCCTATATATAGCTATACCTTGGTGCTAGGTGGGGATGGATGGTCAATGCAATGCCATGGCCGCTTTACTCTCTGGAAAGAGCCCCGGTACCCATTGTACATGAGGCTTGAGAGAGTTAGTGTGGATTCCATGGAAGTCATTGCTGAACTGTTGAGCTCAATGGAACCAAGTCTGGGAAGCACTGACTTTCATTTTATCTAGGCAGTCACATAATTTATTTGCATCTGTTATACACGAGTATCAGGTTCGCCCCTCATAGGAGACAGGAGTGGGTGGAGGTTGTGCTTGCTGTGTGTATTACATGGCTCAAAGGCATTGCTTAGCCTCCTGTTATTCTGAGTTACCACATTCACTGACTCTGCTGCTATTGAGCATTGAATTTTAGATATTTCATGTAGGAGTTTTATAATTGTTTCTAATTGATGTGTGGGGTGATTTCAGCCGTATTAGATTTCTGAATGTAGCAAGTAATGAAGACAGTAAAAAATATTTTCCAAGTGATTGGATCTAAGGCTTGGTGGTTTAAAAAAATCTGAATTTTTATGTGACTTGTTCAAGGTCTGTCATTTTCAAGCTGCTACAAATTTCCATTCCATACATGTGAACAGAATTACCCATGGAGGATGTGTAGAATGTCTGAAGGGTCTGTGCACTGAATCTCATTCCTCTGCAGTTAGTTTAGGAGGAATGTTGAATGTTTTGTGAGAATAGTGTTCTCAATGTGTAGGAAGTAATGTTGGTCAATCAGTCACACCTTTTTAAGGTGCTTGGAAAATATGATGAAGATTTATGAGAAATTACTGGTTTGTTTTAGTTTAGAATACAACATCTGAGGATGTGTAGTGCATATCTCCCCTAAGTTCAAGTGAAAACACGGGCATTATTTGCATTCACTTATAATACAAAGGAATTTAAAAAAATACGGTATCAAATGCCTGGCACAAGGGTAGCAGATGGTACACATCAGAAGAAATCAGGGTCGAGTATCTAGCCAAGAGGTGACAGCTTTCTTTGTGTTGCTGTCTGTTGCAATTTACTTGCCAGCCAGATGCTTCTTGAGGGGTCGGTCCAAAGAGGTAGAAATCACTGGTAGCAAGATCAGGACTTTTGTGAGGGTGGTATATAATCTCCCAGCCATAGCACTGTAACCTGTCACAAGTCCAGTTGGCAGTATGGGGTCCAGTGATTTCCATCTCTTTAAATCATGTAATATGCACCTGGCTGGCAAGTGATTTGCAACAGAGACTTGTGTGAAGCAAGCTTTCACTGCCTGGCTACAGACACTTGTTACTATTTCTTCTATGCCAGAATATAAAACTTGGTGCCATGATGGGACAAATGAGTAAATGTCAGTGGTGACTACAGAGAGGTATGATGTGCACCATCTGATGCCCATGTGCTGTGCATGCACCCATGTGAGAATGAAGTTCAATATTCTTTGGTTTTTTTTGTATCT
Source organism: Reticulitermes speratus (assembly GCA_021186555.1). NCBI lineage: Eukaryota > Metazoa > Arthropoda > Insecta > Blattodea > Rhinotermitidae > Reticulitermes > Reticulitermes speratus. The sequence continues at coordinate 21,095,274 of JAJKFL010000009.1, forward strand.
CTGAGAGTTGTTGTTATTGGAAGACTGTGCTTTGGGTCAATTGTAATATGGCATACTTATATTTTCTTGTACACTTTTACCATTTGAAGAGGATGATAACATTTTGATTCTTACAGGTGGCATATAAGCTGGAGAAACATGGTGGGCGCCATAGGCAGACAAAACTGTTCAGTAATGATTCTCGGACAGGTAAATCAGGGGAAGAGGCAAATTTCATTGCAATTCCGAAGCGTTACCGTAAGATTGATGTCAAGTATTCAAAGATGGGCATGGACGACTTTGATTTTGAGAAGTACAACAAGACTAAATTCTCTGGTCTTGAAGCAACTCTTCCCAACTCCTACTGCAATGCAATGCTTCAGGTAAGCATGAAGTGCCGTGACACTTTGGAGGCTTTCTGTTTGAGTGTTTTGAGCTTTCACTCTGTTCGCATGAGAGTTCCATGAAGCATTAATTGTAAACCTTGCCTGTAAGGGCTGACCCTTATGAGTCATCTTATTAATGGAACTTCTACATAGACCAAATGTCAAGGTCTAGTTTTTGTACTCCTCTGTATTTGAATATTTGGAATGTCCCAGGTTCAGATCTCAACCCTATGACCGGCTATTGTGACTCAGGGTTTTTTTTTCTTCAGGCTGGCGGGGCAAATAGAAGGATTAGGCCATGACCACTTCCTTTCACATTCATTCTGTTTTACTGTTCATTATTAATTGTATCATTTTATGCTATGTAATCTGAGTAACTGAAAATGTCATTAAATGAAACATATCATTTAACAACACATTTCTGGCAAACTAGTTTTTCTGCTTCATGTTTGATCCCAAGACAAACTTGCAGATGGATATCTCAGCTGCTGCCAGAGAATCTCCATACAAACAGATATTGTTCTCTGAATTGCAGCACTTACATCTGAAATTAAATACTAAATTTAATCAGTATCAGGCATATCTTATGTTTTAAGTAAAGAATAAAATATGGTTTAATAATATCAGTTAAGAAATTGGACATTATATGCTAACAACAGCATGGTATTCTTCATATTTATAGTAGTTATTTCCTTCATGGCACATTGATAACATCCCCTTTATTCTTGTGACTTGACTGTTTTCACTGTATTGTTGTCCATAAAGTTTTAGTATGTGTAGTATGGTTATCAGGTTTTCATTGTTGTCATTATCTTAATTTGCAAATCATCTTACAATCTCTTTGTAGCCAAATGAACAGTCCTTACTGCATTGCATACAAAATTTTAGTTGAAAAATTCGTAATGTGATTTCTTATGGTCTTGTTCTGTTGAGTTTGCGAAAGGAAGACACAGCATGTCAGACTGAGGCATAGGTGAGTGGGCAATTGGTTGGTTGGTTGGTTGGTTGGTTGGTTGGTTGGTTGGTTGGTTGGTTGGTGTATTGATTGGTTGATTGATTGACTGACTGACTGAATGAATGAAGGAGTTGTCACAGAACTGCAACCATCTGCAATTTATTATGCATGGTAGAGGTGTTGGTGTGAACAGGATTTTTATAGCACTGCAATGGGGTCTGGGTGTGCTCTGTGTTGTAAACCTGGTGATAGATGGATCTTTAGGTTCCATAAAAGATACAGAATTTCTGGAGCAAGTATGAACTAGCATCCTGTTGCATTGAAGGGTTAAATCATTAGAAGGATAATTCTTTAAGTGATTTTAGATCACCAAGTCATAACTTTTTGTCAGGTGCTGTACTATGTGAACCCTGTGCGGAGTATTCTGCTGTCACATCTGTGCCAGAAGGAGTTCTGCCTGGCTTGTGAGCTCGGATATCTGTTCCACATGTTGGATACATCACAAGGATTTCCCTGCCAGTCCAGCAACTTCCTTCGGGCTTTCCGTACCGTTCCTGAAGCGTCAGCACTTGGTCTTATTCTTTCTGACCAAAATCCTGAAAGTAAAAAGAAAGTGAACTTAATCCAACTTATTCAGGTATGTTACTGTATATGGCTAACTATTTTACATTAAGATTGGAGGGGAAAAATGTACTGCAGGTTAGAGTACTCATATGTAACATACAAATTCTTTGTTATTATAGGCCTGACTAGTGTTTGGACATTGTGCCTTGTCTTAGGTTTATTTTACCACAATAGGTTTATTTCACCACAAAATATTGAGAACTGGTTCTGTTTTTGTCTTTAGGTGGAAATGGGGAGAGGGATGCTAGTCTGGTGGGTCCACTAGTAAGAACCAGTGTCTGTCACTTAAAGATAGTATATACAGTGATGGGATATTACAATAGGCTTATTGTTTTTTTTAACATTGTCCAGTATCTTAGGTTTATTACACCACAAAATTGAGAAATGGGTCTGTTTTCATCTTCAATTGGAAATGGGGGACATGCAGCTCTTTCTAACAGGCCTACCAGATTAGGTTCCCTCTTCTCCATTTCTACCCAAGGGCCCAGTTTTCAAATCGTCATAGCAAACCTTATGAAGGACAGTCTCCAAAACATAAGTCAAGCCTGCTGTGACCGTAGTTTTCAGAATCCTTAAAACTGGACTTAAATTCTTTGTTATTTTCCATCCCTAATTGGTCTCGATATTTACTTACCACAGAACTGATGAACAGTGTATGTGCTAGACTGTATAGGGTCATAAATTCTGTTGTTACTAAAGCTAATTACTTATATTGGGCTGTTAACATGAACTGTGTGTTTATATCCTTCAAAATGTGTTAGTTTGATAAATTTAATTCCATGTGCTGCTTGTGCTGTTGCATATGAGTGCCCCCTGTTATGAAAGTTTTCTTTGTAATACTTACCAGAGTTGGAATCGCTTCATCCTGCATCAAATTCATTATGAGATCCTAGAAACACGAAAACGAAAACTCTTGGAGCAGCAACGGAAGAATGGTTTATCTCAAACATTTGGTCGGGACTACTTTTTATACAAGGAAAAGGACTTTCCGAGCTTACTTGGTGATATCCATTCAAGACTCATGCCGAAAGCCAATGGTGACACTTTAACCTTCCAAGATGCAGATGAAAACAGAAGTAAGAGAATCCCAAACATTCCCAGCATTCTGAATGACATTCATTTATGTCTTACACCCAAAACACTGCTAGCATATTGTCATAGCTCCAATACTTACAGTGAAGAAGAGGTAAATATGTGTGGATATCAACATCACCTGAAGGTACAGTAATGAAAAATTATAATATGGTTCATCATATTTACAGAATACAGGATGATTTTTAATTGAATGTGGAGTAATTAAAATTCTTGAAAAGGGTTTGAAAGTAAACAGTCAATACAATGAAATTTTAAGGGTTAGGAAGCTTTGGTGCCCATTCTTACACCCATAACAGTGTGCTGTGTACATTTTATCAGGGCCAAGTTCAAATAAAACTACCTTATGTAGTAGTGCCCTTAAGCCTGAAGGTATTTTTGATATTATTTACATCCACAACTGTTGAAGATGACTGAGGTCTGGGATGTGACGCCGTGTAGTCTGGTATAAATGCATACTCATGCTGTAGCAGTAGGCTTCCCTGAAATATCAACATACTTCTACCAGACAACAGGACATTATATCCCAGAAGACAGCAATTTTTATAGTCACTACCATAAGAACCTTAAATCTCACAGTACTGTTGAAGTAGTGTACTGATCGCTGTTAGGTAGCCTCACAAGGGGACACCACCTTTACGAAGGCCCATGTAGAGCTGGGCTGGGAGGATCACATGCTTCAAGGAAGGTGGGGGCTATGCTGATGGTAGTGTAACTACTGGCAGGGTTACCCAAGCCAGACAGGCCTCAGTGGAGGAGTCAGACAAAGCATGTCACTAGGGAATAAGCCCTGGTATAAAGTCCTTGTGCCGATCCCAGTGGTCGTGCAGTCTAAGGCGTGTGTCTGCGGCCGCTCGCTTACTGGGATTGTGGGTTCGAATCCCACTGGGGGCATGGATGTCTGTCTCTTGTGAGTGTTGTGTGTTGTCAGGTAGAGGTCTCTGCGACCGGCTGGTCACTTGTCCAGAGGAGTCCTACCGAGTGTGGTGTGTCTAATGTGTGTGATCATGAAACCTCGAAATGGGGAACCCTATGCACCCGAAAAGGGGCTGTTGAGCCATAGGGAAAAAAAAAAAATAAATAAATAAAGTCCTTGTACTCCTGGTTGGGGGTTCGGCATAGGGTTAAAAACCCTACTGTGTAAAACACTTGTTTCGAAATTCCAGTTGAAAGGAGAGGCCATGGCCAGGAAATGGGCCAACGAGCCGTAGGAAGAAGGAAGCTCTGAGTTAGAATATATTGACGATGGCAGTTAAATGTAGTATGAAGATGTGTTGCTGCCCAAAGCCCTTTTCTCTGAACTGTATATTCTTGTCTATGTTCCCAGTTAGAATGATTGAAACCAAAAAGACTTGAGTCAAGGTAGCCAGTAGTCTGGATAAGATTATAACCGTATACTTCCTGAATAAAACTCAAAAAAGCGTTACTGCCATGAATTTAGGTATGAATGTTTCGTTGTGATCGTAATACAGTTAAATGAAGAGAAAGACTATTAATCACAGCTTAGTATTGACTAGCTATTTATTTGTCAAAATGCACTACATGTTTTGGCTTAGAAAGCCATCATCAGGTGCCCCATTTATAAAAATATTTAAAGAAATTGTATTTATGTGTTATAAATTAATGGTAAGATCTGAGATCTCAGTCTTTTACAGTGTATAAGATATTGTCCTTATTATTGAGTCTTGTGTTCATTACAGCTGAAACATAATAAAAACTATTGTTTTAAGCTTTGATTAAAACAACCTCATTATGTCAGGACATTCTTTAGTATCATATTCCTTTAGTTAATGTATTTAAATATCCCTCCATAAATTTTACTAAAATATATTTATTACTTATTTATAACTTCGAACTTTTTCAGAAACGTCACTTTGTACGAGTACATTGAAGCCTAAAGAAGGTGTTAATTAGGCCTGCACATGTCGTATGAACCATAAATAACACATCAAAACACATTACATTATTACATATTTTATCAAGATTATGAGAAGTACTACCTGTTTTAAGTAATAACTAAGGCACCTGATGGTGTCTTTCTAAGATGGAACATGTAGTGAATTTTGACAACTGAATAGTTTGTCATTATTAAGGTGTGAGTGATGGCTTTTCTCCTCATTTATCTGCATTACTGCTATGACATGTGGCATGGTTTTTTTGATGTAGAGTGTTATAAATATGTACAATGTGCTGCACATTGTGGAAGGGATGTGTCCTCAAAAATGTGTCCATGTTATAAAATTCTATAACACAAATTCTGTTTTCCACTGACCTCTTAAATAAGGGTAATGTGCAATGCAGATTAAACTAAGATAGTAATAGTACCCATAGTATGAACCATCACCCTGCATCTCTGACATGTTTGCATAACCTAGCGATTGGCCTGCTGGATATCCTGTATAGGTGTATAAGTATTTTCTCTCTTTCTACTTCCTACTTACACATTTCATCCATGGGGCTCGAAAATGGCCGTTCTGTATTGTGATTTGTTACATTTCACCTTTTCCATTGGCTCAGACTGGGCTGTTATCTCCTCTCCCTCTCCTGTAGTTTTGATTGGCTACTGTGTCAGTATCCACCTACATGGTGTCAAAACCGAGAAGACAGAAACCTAAGTGATCTGCACTCTGAATACTTAGAAACTTGTATTATACATATATAAAACTGATATACTTGCGTGGCACACAGTTTTTCTTGACACAGTAACACAGTAATACATTGACTGAAGTAAAGACAGGAGTTTAACTTTTATGAGGAAATTTCATTCCCCATCAATCTTTCTCCATGAATATGTAGTTTATTTTGCTATTAAAAATTGAGAGAAAACTTTACCAACTAAGGAAACGTTCACCTGGCTCATGTATTTTGATGGTCAAGAAATTAAAAGGTCTGAACATCACAGAACCCTAACCAGTTTGCCACACAGGACTTTTATATCATACATCATTGGTTTCCAGCCCACATGATAGCCATAGTACTGAGCAGATAGGTGTATGGTTAGCAATCTCATAGTATTCAGAGGTACCCAGTTTTAGTCGCAGCTGGGTTATGATTATCAACACTGAGCCTTTTGTGTTTTTACACATTCTCTGTGGGCAAATTTTGAGGTACGCCATAAACACTCTTCAAAATCATTATCTGCTTATTAGTTACGATCATCTTTCCACTTCATCCAATGCTAAATAAATTACATCTGGAGCCAAAACGTTGTTAAGTAACCTAGGAATTACTCAGTTAACAGCCCCAGTATCAGGTGCTGGGATAGCTCAGTTAGTCTAGTGGTTAGGCTACAGGTTGGACAGTTGGGGAATCATTATTTGGTTCCTGGCAAGGGAAAGAGATTTGTTTCTTCTCCACAACATCCAGACTGGGTCTGGGGTCCACCCAGCCTCCTGTTCAGTGGGTACTGGGGGCTTTCTTCCCTGGGGGCAAAGCAGCCAGGGTGTGAAACTGACCACTCACCTCCATCTAGTACCAAGGTTAAGAATAATTGGAGCTATAGTCTGCTCCTTGCACATGCCTTCATGGCATGCACAAAAACAAATTTATGTTGACATTTGCTGTCCTCAGTGTCAGATGTGTTATTTAGTAATGAGGTAAAAATTCAAGATACAGATCCTATAATGTTACATCTTCCATAAATAGTTATTGTTTGAAAATACAGAGTGTTTAAAGAAAGCATTTATTTATTAAGCACCTTTAAATTTATAAGAGCAGCATGAAAGTTAATGTGTGTGTACTTCCATGTACATGAAATTGTAGTTTACAGTTTACTATGAAGGGAAGATGTATGGTTTTAATGGCAGTTCATCATCAATATTGATCATGTTTCTGGGTGATGGTACATGTAGACGTGAACTTCTTGGAGATCCTTATTGTTCCTATATGCAAGGTGAAGTAAGCATAGGGTGGCCCCTGCCAGTGTTGATAATACAATTGTAATGAATTAAAAATTGGAGTGACGTTTTGATTGATAGATTATTGGATATGTTACATTTTTTTAAAATTTTACTCAAGGCCAGGATCCAGCCACAGGTCAGTTTTTAAGAATTTGCATTTCTTTTTGTTAGTAATGGAAATTTGGCAACATTAATGATGGATTGAATAGGTAGAAGTTTGTTGAAATTGCTTATGCAGAGATGGAGGTAGAGTGAATACAGGATTTATTGGGATATATGTTAGAGACAGGATATGTGATGCCAGAATTAGGCTTTGAGGGTTTTTAAATAAGATGATAGTTTGATGAACAGAGGGACTATTAGTGTTTAAGAGGGCAGTTGGTTAAATTGTATTGGATAGGTATGTAGAAGGAGAGCTAGTTTCGTGTTGTATTCATTAGCAAGTGTGCTAAAGAAAGATTTGTGAGGTTTATAGGAAAACATGCAGATAGATGAAGTTTGAAGTTGGGTTAGGAACAGTTAAGCAGGTTAGGAATTGAGGAACTGAATTATGTGGGATCTGATTGGTGCATGAGGTATGATTGATTAGTTACTATTCTAGTACGATTACGCAGATAGAACCATTTAGAATTTGGGACTTTGGTAATTAAAGTGAGTGAATGAGATTGAAGTGAATTTATGCATGTATGAGAGTTGACGTAATTTTGGTTGTAGGAATGCTGTTAGCATGTATGAATTTTGGGTAACAATTTATTTGTGAGTACAGTTAGAATACTGAGTGGAAAAGTTTATACATTTAGAGGTATAGAGTTTAAGTTAACTTGTAACAGTTAGTCCACACACACTTGGCTTTGTGAGAATGGTAACCTCAGCATTTTTACACTTGTATGCTGGAGGACATGGGAACCACAGTATCAGCATATTCCTTATTAGGTAATGATGTTTTCATTGGTTAGTTAATGCAGGGACTAGAAGTAAATGAAATGCATTAATTTGATTGGATGAGAAGGTAGGAGATGAAGTGAGGTAGTCATGTTGATGATGAAACAGGGTGTGGTTTGGAAGTTATTAAATATAGGTGAGGACAATGCCTAGGGACGATTTTGGAACATATTTTGGCGCAAGATGTGAGACAGATTGGAAGGTGGATTTTAAATTTTAACTTGTAAAATTTTATGAAGAAATTACGATGTGAAATTAATTGTGAAATACTTAATTATCTGTGTGAAGATATTTTGATGGAGTAATTTGAAAGTAACGCAAAAATTAAGTTAATATAAAGTGAAATGGCAGTGTAGCACCTTATCTTGTGGTTACGTAGTAAGTTGGCAGTGAAAATGCTGTACTTATGCACCAATATAATATGTGCAAGTATTTGGAAGTATGAACAGGCAATTGATGTTGATGTATCCAGAGGGAACATGGATTATTTTGTAACACAAGGTAGGTTGGCAAAAGAATAAGTTTTTTGGATTGTTTATATGTTTTAATTTGAGAGTTGGTACTTGGAATGAAATTTTGAAATTGATGAATTTTATTATGAAGTATTAACAAACACAATTATTTAGTTAGGAAAATTGTGTAAAGTTGTCGCAAGTGTGAGTGGGCCAAACTGAACGGGTAATATATTATTCAGTAGAAAGTTGTGTGAGTAATGAAAATTTAAATGAATAGGTTATATTAAATTTTGTAGAATCGAGGGAATTAACTGAAAGGTTAAAAGAATTGATAATAAGAAATTGTGTAGGGAAACGTTTAAATTGGATTAAATTGTATAGAAATGTTTAACTTTGTAAACTGAATGAGAGAAAATTTAGTTATTTGATTAATTGAGAATTATTAATGGGAATTTATTTTATTATGATGTTTGAAAATTAGGATTTAGAAGATTTGAATAAATTTTATTATTTACTTTGGTTATATATATTATAAGAGTGGTTTAATGGTTTTAATAATGGTGATGAAGAAGAACATTCCAAATATAATCACATCCCATGTGTAATTAGTTCCTTAAGAGACAGGAAGATCCCAAGTGATAACCGGTAGCAGTATTAGTTAAGGTCAGAGGATTAGTTGATCGTTGGTATGGTTATACCAAAGCAGTTAGGTGATGCTAGCTGGGCTAGGCACGCCTGCGGGGGATACTCAGCCGTGTATCGACTGAGCTAGATGCCCCACTTTATGAAGGTTGAAGCAGTTGTAAGTAATCTGCAGATATACAGAAATTTCTGGTGGCATCTCTATTATAGAGTATAAGAGAGTGGGTGAAGCCAGACGCAGCGGTGTACTGTGGGGCTCACCACGTGTAGACGTCCTGGGAGTATGGACTGCCCGGGCGCTACATCCGGGTTGGTGTCTGTGTACACTAACCAGTTGTTACGCTACCGAAGGGTGACGGTTGGTCACCAAATCCCTGAAGTTTCAAGCACACTCAGGTCACGATACCAGTAGAAAGGGTTTCTTCGAGAACACTCTATGTGCTCTCTCTCTCTAGTAAGAAACCCCTTTCTTACACAATTATACCAGTCAATGGCAAATGCATTTGGTATCACTATGCCTGGAAAGGGAGATGGGGAATTATACCCAAAACACCTGTATTATACTCTACATCTGTATTAGATTTGAAGCTTTCATGGCAACTATATGAAGTGAAGTCTTCTCAGATGACCATCTGTATGAACTGGAGTAAGTCACCAATAGTGATCCTGCACCAGTCTGTTCATTCTGCTGTTCTCATATTCGTGTCAGGGTTCATTGTGTGTTAATTGCAGTGCCGTTCATGGCATATTGTGTGACATCCTGGTGACAGTTATCATAGTCTTTGAAATGTTATAGCATTTGTGAATAGTATTTGGCTCTCAGAGTCAATATAATTATGTTTCAGCAATTCTAAAACTTTTGAGTCTCTTGGAGACACTTTGGATATGTACTTTATCGTCATATAGCTGATCACACAAGAAGATTTCATAACCTGCATGTGTGTGAGGCAGCCAGGATAGAGTATTCAGTATAGTGACCACGCTACAGGCTGGACGGTCCAAGGTTAGAATCCTGGCAAGGGCAGTAGATTTTTCGCTTCATCGAAACATGCAGACCAGCTCTGGGACCCACCCAGCCTCCTATTAAATGGGTACCAGGTTTATTTCCTAGGCATAAAGCTGACCACTCACCTCCATGTAGTGCTGAGGTTTATAATGAGGTACCTATACTCTTCCTGTATGCCTTCATAGTGATGGCAGGGACGTTGCCCTTTTTTTTAACTTTTACATTTTACATCTGCGTGGTGCCATAACCCAGAAGTGGGATCTGAAGAAAAGTATTCATTTAGGATTTTTGTAATACACATGTAGTTTTACGTCTAAGGACACTCATAGCGATAGTCATTACATTTCGTAGAGCTTAACTGAATGTAGTGAAAGTTCATAAAACTGTTACTTACATAGACAAATGTTTGTACCTGTTTTGGTAATGACATCCTGTATTCAGTAAATAGGCTGACTAACACCGTGTTTGTCTGCTGTCGGAACATTTCCTGCTTCCTCTGTTGCCTGACAGCTGTGATGACATCACATGTAATGTATTAGTTCTAAGTTCTTTAAACATTTACTGAAGTCAGTGGTGGGAATGGACAGTAATTTTTCATATCAAGATATGAAAGGAAAATGATTATCTGAAGATGCTACATATTGTTTTTATCCACACACACACATGCATACACACACATACACAACCATTATCATGTACCATATCCCCATATCCTGTGAGTAAACGGAAGAATGGTTTCTGTTCATATGTACTAAGAACAGACAGGCAAAATTTATCATGAATTTGTTTAAATTACAGAAATTAGATGTGGATATTATGACTATAGCTTGGGTCAGCAACCTATGGCCTTTGCTCTTGTTAATCCAGCTCACCCTTGCCAAAAAAAAAAAAAAGAGGGGGGGTGCTGGTGGTGGTGATTTTTCAACAATTCATTCTTCTTTTAACCTTGCACTGAATTAGCATCTTTCATACTAATATTTATATTCAAATATAGTTTTTCCTGACAACTTTGAAAATTGCACCATCACCAACTATCCAAATTATAGATTTCTTCAGTACTAAAATTCAGTTGCACTCCTCTCATTAAAGTTAAGATGGAAGGTCACAATGTATTTGTGATTATCTTGTTGTCACTGTGCAGCAAAGACAGAAATGCTGTATTTACAGTGCTTCACACTGTGTTACAACTTATTCAGTCTTTCATTATTCAGATGCTATTGTGTTAATTTTGTGGCATTACTATTTTTTTCATTTTTTCAAAAGCTTTTGGAGAATTCTTGATGGTATGTTTAATAAAGAAATCACAGTGTGATGGAAAGGCAAATACAAATTGTATTGATTATAAAATTGGAGTGTATAAGCTTTAAAATGGTGCAAGTCTCATAGCAATGTAGCATTCTGTTTAGAAGACAGAACCTTTTAACATTTTGTATTTACTTTACAATCATGGTTGACAACCGTTTCATAGATTGGGCATTGAGGACCAATAGAGTGGCCTCTGCGAAGTTCTGATCATACACCATATGATTTGTTTTTGTGATGATGGGTCAAAGAACAAGTTACTGAGCAAAATCAAGAATAATTTATGAACTGGAACAACAAATGTGAGGAACTTTTGCCACCAGTCCTCTTAATTTCTTAAGAAGAAGTATTGGGTGTGTGGCTTCTGGGCTTCAACAGTGTGTGCAAAATGCTGGGGCCTGTATTGAATCTGAAACTAAATGGTAGTATCATTTATTCTATAGTCTGTCTTACGACAGGTCCGTAGTCTCTTCCAAAGTGTGTTCTCCACAGGGTGTGATCTAGTGCTTCCTCTTTCAATTTCCAGTATCTCCTCTTTTCATTAAGGTCATCCAGTAGCTGCTTACGCCTTTTTCCTCATCTTCCCGTCATTTTTATCCTTTCCTCTAACTTTCCTTCAATCACGTGTTTTAGAAGGCAGTTTCTACACAAGATGTGACCAATCCAGTTACCGTTTCTTCTTTTTATTGTGTGTAGGATATTCCTCTCCTCCTTGACTCTGTGTAATACTTCTTCATTTCTCACACAATCGGTTCAACTGATCTTCTCCATTCTTCTCCAGCACCACATTTTAAAACTTTCCAGGTATTTGTGATTTACTTTCCGAAGTGTCCATGTTTCAGTACCATACCAAACTATGCTCCAAATGTAGCACTTTACTAATTTCTTTCTGAGATTTAAGTCCAATTTCCTGGTGAAAAGAGTCTTCTTCTTGTTGAATGCTGCTTTTGCCATGGCAATTCTGGATTTAATTTCACGTGTACACCTTGCATCTTTTGTTATGCTACCCAAATAATTGAAATATTCCACATTCTCCAATTGTTTTTGATCTATCATAATTTTTATTGGGTATGGTTGCCTTGAGATTCTCATTACCTTAGTTTTTTCCACATTCATTTCCATTCCATAGCATCTTCCAATTTGAATTAGTCTATCAATCATGCCCTGTAGCAGCTTTTCTTCCTTAGCCAGTAGCACAAGGTCATCTGCATATTTCACAGTGCAAATTACTTGCCCTCCTATTTTGAAGTCTCCAAACCCTTGAAGAGCTTCCTTGGTAAGGTACTCGCTGTATAAGTTGAACAGAATCGGCGACAAATAGCAACCTTGTCTAACTCCTCTTCCAATCTTCACACTTCTAGTCTCCCCTTGGTCCAGTCGTATTTTGACACTCTGTTCCATGTACAATTTGCTGATCAATCTTCTTTCGCAAAAGTCTATCCCATTTCCCTTTAGGATCTGTATTAATTTGGTCCAGTTGACACGGTCAAATGCCTTCTGCCAGTCTGTGAAGGAAGCACACAATTCCTCATCTGTGCCCAAGGTTCGTTCTGATATAAATGCAAGAAATGGTAGTGTATGGGCTTTAAAATAGTGCAAGAATTGTACAAATGCAGGATTCCATTTAGAAGATAGAAACATTTAACATCGTGTATTTACTGTGAAATCAGCTGGTATATTTGTGTGATTTTGCTGCTGCTATTTAACTTTAAAACCTGTGTGCTCCACTTCTGCTTCACTTCTTGGCCGTGTGACCCACTGTTACACAAAAGTTGCCAACCCCCACACTATAGTATCCCCAAGCTAACAGTATTCATGAAAAATTACCTTACAGTTCTCATCATTGACAAGGATGGTTGTTTTCCTGTTTAAATAATCTGGTTGCATTTGTTGGATTACACCAGCGCGTTCTTAGGGAATGATAATTTTTTAAAGCTTTGTAAACAAATTTTATAGAAATGGCATGTGGCTCTTTCGGTGCTGTTTGTAGGAACATTTGTAATGAAATTTGTCAAACAGTATGATATTTCACCTTCAATCTATGCAGAATTGATTATTATTTAACCTATTGAAGTGAATCTGCATTATATATATATATATATATATATATATATATATACAGATGTGGCAAAGAAACCTGACGGTTTTAAAGTCCTATTATTTTAGCAACCACGTGGGGTGAGGTAGTGGGACCAAGGTCAGTGGCTAGCTTATTTCATGCCATTTCAGTAACTGTGCAGCCTGATACATTAGTTGCTGAAGGTTATTTCAACACTGGCGATTGTGTGGTTACAACACAACAATTATTTCATACACGTTTTCACAGTCCTCTCTGTTCCAAGTCGTAAGACTGTAAAAGTATGGGTATAGAACTTTCAGAGAAGTCCTTCAGGCTTAAAAAACGACCCCTGAAGCAGAATTCCCATGGTACAAACACAGAAAACTCTGAAAAGCTAAGAGTTGGTACTGTGAGAAGTCCAAGGCGTTCGGTTAGGGGGCATTCCCTTCTGTAGGATTATCTGATCTCAGGTGAAATAACGCATCGGGTTATGAACACACTTCGAGGAACACTGGACACTGTGTGAGAAATAGTGGGAGACATGTAAGTGACATACTTTTGAAATGCAAAGTGGCGTGTAATGTGTTTTTTCAGTGATAGTAACTATTCCATACAATGAAACTAATTGTATTATATCATTTTTAAAACCATCAGGGGGGGGGGGGCCTGAATGTAACATATTTATAATCTCAACAAATAAAGAAATAGTGGTCTGTGATAATTTCCTCACAAGCTTAACACTTTTAACATATCATCTAAATACTATTGTCTAACAACTGGAGGACTAAAAATGCAAGGTGTTTTAACATACTGCTTGTTTCAAAATAACTTTTCAATGGTTGTGCCTGTGGTCTGTGAAAATATGAAGTTTATTTATTTGTGTTGCATGTGAGAAGGTGAGAGGCAAGAGAAAGGAAAGTCCAATTCTGGAAGTGAAGAGCAAGATGAGGAAACTGAAATTACTCGTCTCTTTGGGATGAAACAAATTCACGTTCACAGATGTCTAAAATGTGGTCGTGAAGTTAGCAAAGAGTCCATAGTTCTGCTGTGTAATCTCATATATCCAGACATTACTACAGGTATGAGTTCCAATTTATTGGACAGTAACTTTGGAGTCTTGTGCAGCTCAACAGTTACATTTTCTGGTGAATTCACGGACAATAAACATGACGCAATTGTGGCATTCATATTATTTTATAAATATGCATAATTAAATTTAGGTGAATGTGTGCTGAGTGAAATTACTGGTGTTTAGTAACATGTCTTGTTTATATTCTAGGGAAAGCAGAGTTCAGTTTCTGTGATGTGCTACTACAAAGTTTGTGTCCAGAAAAGATAACTCCAGCATGGTGTGATTGCTGTGAGAAATATCTGCCAACTGTGCAGTCTCGCCAGTTAAAAGTTCTGCCAAACATTCTTGTCATGAACTGTGGTCTTGACAATCAACAGGTTGGAATATTTATTTTTAAAATATGTAACCTGATATTTTCATAGCTACTGTATAGCATTATTACCTCTTTGTGCTACCATGTATTTGCAATGTCATTCCAAGTATATATTCGAGCTGTGTGTACTGTCAGCCCTTTCAGTGTCATAGCAAGGCATGATGTCACTGTTGTGTTGCCTGAGCAAGCTGGCTCAAGCATTAAAACTACAACTTGTAATGGGGAGGTGCCTAGTCTGAACCTGGGCAGGGACACTGAGTATTCCGATTTTCCTCATTGTCATCAGACAAATGCCAGCACAGGAGTCTCGAGTCAATTTCCCTGAATATATGAGGCCAAATATTTAAAGAAAAAATATGTCCAAATCCTCCAGGCTTCCAAGGATCACATATTTTAAAACAGTAAACAGTTTGAATCCATTTCCCCACATATACAGGGCCAAATTTGTGAGGTACTAGACACAGAAATTCTCCAAAATCCCAGGGATCACATCCACAGAGCATGAATGTTTCCACAGAAAACTGTATTAGTCTTGCTTGAACCTGCCATTTTTTTTCCACTTATCTGCCCATGATCCAGGTTCTTATACACAATTTTGGAACTGTAAATAGGACATGACTGTAAAGGCAAATGACCATATGACCATTAGAACATTGGTTGATGATGATGATGTAACAATGGTTATGATGCTAAGGGTAGTGGCGGTGGTTGTCGTTGATGGTGGTCATGGTGTTAGAGGTGGTGGTGGTCATGGTGATGGTGGTAGTGGCGATGGAATTGTGCACAGTGTGCTTAAAATAAATACTGCACTATGTGCAAAGTTAGTCATTGCATTTGCTGTAGTCTGTGGTAGGCTGTTGTTTAAATAACTTATTTATAAGCTGCCATTGTTGCTGGCATGTCAGTGATCATTGATAAATTCATAATAATTGTCAAAACAACACCTGTAAACAGGGAATTGTTAATGAGTATTTTATTATCTTGTAATTTTAAAATTAAAAACTCACTGCATTCAACATTCTTGTCACAACCATACATCACTATCCCACATACTGATGTTTAGAAAGAACAGTGATGTCTTGCTCCCACTGATGGCAGGAAACTGGGGGAAACACACATGTAAACAGTGTTTTCAGTCTTTTCAAAATATTAGCTTTGCATAAAATTTTCATTTTATGAATCTGTGGAAAGAACATGAGCTTTTTTTGTGGTTTCTTTATTGATATTGTTGGTAGTCTAGGGTATACAGTGGAAGGGACTTGTGGCATAATTTAAAGTACTGTTATAGCATTTTCAGCCAGCCTAGAATGGAATAGTGCAATGTAACTTAATATTTAGATGTCAGATATTAATTTAGGAACATAATTTATGAATATAAGTCTCTCTTTTGAAACTTATATAAACACATCTGCACAAATCACAGCATGTAGTTTACTAACCTGTTTTATGTGATAACCATGCAGTATGTTCCACCTGTGTCAGTTACATTGTATTAAAACTGTGTATGACCTCTTTTTTTTACAGAATAAACATTTCTGGCAAACACAAATGGACCAAATTGTTCAGAAGGTACTAGACCAGGCTGGTATCCAAGGTACTGGTGGTTCAACGGGTAAACCTTGTCGGTATGGCTCCAACTGTTCTAGATCAGGCTGCCGTTTTAAACATGTTGGCAGACCAGGAGGTAATTGTTATTTCAGACTTTATAGTTTTGTAAATTCATATTTTTAAGTCTTAATTTGTCTTTGTAAGTGTATCTTTCTGAGCGTGACTTTATCAGAATAAATATAATCACTACAAACACATAGTACTGAATGCTGTATTCTGAATTTCTATTTAAGAGGCACATTCCTTCATTCTCAGATCATCTGCTTGATTTTGGTAGTGCCACTGATTCCACGCAGTTTACACATTACCCTTCTATACACAAAGGTGATTCTATTATCCTAGCACTTTTAGCCCTCATATCAGTATCACATCCAAAATTCCATCAGGAAAAGTTGGCAAAGGTGGAAAGAGGACTCTGTTGTCACTCAGTGTTGTAAAGCAGTGGGAGTTATTAATTCATGAAGGAGGCTGTGCTATAGCACAAGCAGTTAGGGTTGGGTTCATTCTGAGGTTAGTCCATATGGGATATGTGGTAGAAAAACTAGCACTGGGGCAGGTTTTTCTTTGAGCTCCTGGGTTTTCTCTGCCAATTAATCCACCAGTGCTGCACACTTATCTGTTATCTGAGTCTGATACAATATGCCTATTTGAGGCAACAGTACCAAAGGACTGACTGTCAGCCTGTGCTCAAATTTCAAGAAAAGGGAGTTTTGCAGAAAGAGTTTATGCTTGTTTAGTGAATGTAAAATATGAGTTACTTAGATTGTAAGCTGTTCAGAATGTGCCAGAAGTAATGATAAATACTGCTGTATATGTATGGTCTTGTTTTACAAGTTGGGTGTTCTTATTGAAAGTTGTAGATTAAAGAAGAATTTGTTATATGAAAATTAACTTTCCATTACTTTAATCATTTTTATCAATGTGATTAAATATATGACACCACACCAGGTTGAATTCATTTTGTTCTGAATTTTAAAACCCAGTATTTTTTAATGTTGGACTGAATTTAACAGCCCCCCCTTCCCCAACTCCCCCATTAATTAAACATGACAAATCACAGAATTGACAGTAGAACCCTCAAGGGACCAGAGGATTAGGGACTTCTTAAGCGGGAAGACGTATTAAGAGGGAAGCTTATTAAAAGCAATAGGATTTCTGGACTTTAAAAATCAGACTTCTTGCAGGGGAATACTTCTTATGTGGGGACTTCTTATCCAGGTTCTACTGTATGTTTATTTTTCAGATGCTCGAAAAATTTAGTAATCCTGTGTAATGAGGACTTTGTGTATTTACCATCAATGTGTCTAATTTTTTCTGTGGTGCAACAGCCCAATCAGGCCTAGGCCACCTTATTGAGGAGGGAACTGAAGTCAGGGCTCCTGCTTTCTGCACCTTTTTTGAAATGTAATTCCTTTACTCAGTTATCCTTAAAATGACCTGTAGCATACTGACATTGCAAGTAATCAGAGGTCAACATGTTGTTTGGTAGAAGCTGTCCTAAATGTGGGAGTATGGTGGTGTTGTCACTCACATTCTGAAGCTCAATTCTGCTGTCAAATATCTTTATCAGAAACCACTATGAAGGATATATTTTCACTCTGTAGTTAAAATGGATTTTCTTGTGCCTAAGAGATATCACTGGGAGCTGGGATGGCATAGTTGTATAGTGACTGGGCTATGGGCTGGACAACTGAGGAATTGTGGCTCAATTCCTAGCGGAGCAAGAGATTTTTCTCTTCTGCAAAGCATCCAGACCAGGTCTGTGGCCCACCCATCCTCCTGTTCAATGAGTATGGGAGGTACTTTGTCCATGAGTAAAATGGCCAGGGCACGAATCTGACCACTCACATCCATCAAGTGCCAAGCTTAACCTTTATTCTGCCAGGGTGGGTATTTGAATTGCAGCACATGGTTTATAAAAAATGTATTATTTGAACAGGAAAAGATAAAATTATGAAATAAACTGCATTTTGTGGAAAATAAAACATAGATTGTGCAGCATGTCTTAAAAATGCAGCAAATTTTTTTGTTGCCTAAAGATATAAAGTGAATTTCTAGGGGTACATGAATGCAGGTCTTTAAAAAGTTAAGAACAAGTGGAGCGCTATGTCCCCTCCCCCCATATGCCTTCATGGTGTGCACAGTGGACAGCTTTACTTTACTTCAGAGACATTCTTCGTAACTCAGAGTTTATAGTTTCCTTTCACTGTGACTAAGGTATATTGTTGTTATTATTATCTTTCTTAGATCACATGATAAAGAATTGAAATGGATGGGCACACACTGTATTTCATGTTGCAGTGTAATGTCTTGAAACATGGAGCAGTTTTTGTAAGCTGCAGAACTGCATGCTGCTGTAATCCTTAGGCACTGACAAAAAGCAAAATATAGTTACTTGATAATGCTGCATCTTGTCCATGAGAAAGTAGCATTTTGAATTCACGTTGACACTTATTACTGACCAGACTTCATTATACATCATTCAGTTCAGTTCCTGTGACAGCTGTGCTTTGAGTGTGTGCATGTCATGCAAAATGTGCATGGAAACTACAAGATGACTCGTGTTCTGTGATAGGCAGTGGGGAATTTAACCAGTGTATGGGAGTTTTGTGTGTAATATAACAGAACCAGAGAAAAGTGACTAGTGATAGTTGTCAGATAAAATAATGTCCCCGTATAATTTTTTTATATTAAGTATGAAACAAGAAATGTAAAGACATGGGATCCCATGTTTAGATATATCCAGAGGCCTTGCTGTTGGTCACTATATCCTTGTAATTTTTGAGTTGGCCTGATAATTGCTTTGGAATTAAGGCAAAACATGTAGTCACTGCATCATAGAGTAAGCAAGTTGTGTTGACTGTGATACACCTTGTGAGTCTTTGAAGATACTTTTGACCATCTGCTGAAGTCTCACAAATATCATGCTCTGACTTTTGGGAAAATATAGGTTTCAGTTGTGTCTTTACCATGGGAAGTATTAAGCAAAGAATATTTAATGACATAAGGATGTTCCCTATACTTCATTCTTTGTCTGTAGTTGAAATTATATGTACAACATTTTGGAGGCTACTTTCTCCATCTTTTAGGTAAGAAACAAGGAAGGAGAGAAAATATGTACTCAGTTGGATCCCTTAAGCAAAGCTGTTTCTTGTTACTGGCCCCAGAAACATTGTAAACATAATCACTGTTACAGACAATGCACAGTGTTTTAATGACATTATGACATGACAGATCTTTGTGACAAACAAGCAGAACTACAGAATATGCTTATGGCACATCCTTTGTAAGTAAAGAAGGAATTTGCACTTACATCAGTCTTTTTATTGTTTATATTGTAGTGGTATAAGTAACATTTTTGTAACTTTTTTTCCAGAAAACAGTTTTATAAATACAGGTCTTCTATATAATACACATTCTTGGCTTCCTATGCATATTCGAATAGAGCTGTTAAGAAAGGGAGGAGTTAACATTAAGAAAATACTGCCAGCAGATATGGAGTCCCCAGATGAAGTGAGTATTAAAGAAGAGTGCTATAAATTTGTAAGTTTGTGTGGGATTATATACAGCGGCAGAGGAGAAGATCTGGAGAGGGAGGGGGGAAGGGGGTTGGTAATGCATCATTCACTGATTTTAGTTTGAACTTGATACTGATTTTCTTCTGTCTTTAACACTTTTATGTGGGATTATTTAAATTATGGTATCTATTATGCTGTGCCACAGGGTTTGAAGAAGTGTAGGAAAGGATTATAACTTTGACATTGTTTAAATGTAAATCTAAATTTTTCAAACATGTATTACAAAATTCACATTAGTTGATCTGTAGCTACATGGTTTTCATTGTATGGTGTAAGGTTCCCATAGCAGTGACGATGATGATTGTTGTCTTAAAGTATCTTCATGATTTTATTATTGATGTTTAACATAGTGAGAATACCCATGAACTGTTTAAGCGGCATGGAATTTAGTTTTTTGTGGGTGGTTTTTTAAATAATCTGTTCTGCAGTGGCTTCTGTATGGCTTCTACTCCACACAGACATATATTATAACTGCAGATATTAGTTACATTTCCTGAAGACTTATTTCTGTTGTACATGCACTGCTTTTGGTGTCAGAGAGCATTCTTTTTGTCTGTTTGTTTTAATTGTAATACTTGCTAGAGCCTGTTGAAAAGGAGATAGAAGAAGAATAAAGGAGATCCAAATGCTGTAGGTGAATAGAAGAAACTTCATAACATTTCTTATTGCTGATGCTAGCAAATTCAGTATTTTGGTTTTCTTTCATGATTCAAATTCAGTAAGAACCGAATTGTCCACAATATCAGTAATAACAGCATCAGAATATATTCACAGCATGAACTGTTACAGGGCCTTTGGTTCTTTGTCTCTGGTAAATTGTACTATGAAATGAACTAGACTTCAGAAGCACTCTACTTTCTTTGGACTTTGTCCCTTATCTATTATACAATAAAATCACCATGTTTGAGAAGCCATTGCTGTTTCTATCCTCAGGTGCAAACCTATCTGGTGGATCTCTCAGACAGAACTACTCTCAGTCACTGGGCTTGTGAAACATGGTGTTTTAATTGTGTAATAGGTGATGAACAAGGTCAAAAGAAAGAAGAGTGTTTCTGAAGATCACAGACCATTGTCAAAGCCCCAGAGAATTGAACCTAATCTTCATTTGTCATTAGGAAGAATGGAAGCATATATATATATATGTAATACTTTTACTGTGGATTTTTAAAATTAATTATGGTAGTATTCTTCCAGTTTCTGTGTAAAGCAAGCTTTTTGATACATCTATCAATGTAAGCGTGTAAAAGTTAATGATGCAAATGTGTGTCGCACAAGGTAGCTGCTATATGCTAGTTGTGCAGTATTGTCACAATGACTGGAGAATTGTTCATTAATTAATTGTTATATCACTGTTGTATGTAGATATCTCTTATATCAACATCTCATATTCACCAGCTGAATGTTGTGGTGCTGGAGCATTCTTCACCCAGAGACATATATTTTCAGGTTGCCATGTCTGAGGATGTGATACAAGCCATCAGTTACGACTTGGCTGCCAGTGTGTGCTACATTGATTATCCTCACCAACATGAAAGGAGAAACTTGGTGGCACTTATCAATGTAGGTCCTCACTACCATGACAGGTCTTTGGGCTCACCTATCAGCCAGTGGTATATCTTCAATGACTTCAGGTGAGTTACATTCAGAGGTGTAATTGATCTGGTTTGTTTCATTTCTTGAGGTCTTTTTTCTCCTTCCTCCTCTTTTAATTCTGCATCTTTTTCCCTTTCTGAGTTGTTTCCACTTAATATATGTTTTCTCACAACCAAGCCTCTTTTGTCTCTCTCTGTTCCATGAGTTTCATTTCACATTCTTCCTTTTGTGTGACATTCTTCCCAACCTGTTTTTTCCCATATTCATCTCGGTCGTCCTGTTGGGTATTTTCCTTTTAGTTTCACTGTCAGGAACTTCTTTGGGATGTGTCCATACAGTCTCATTCTATTGTTATTTTGTTATTCAAGGTTTTATCTTTCAATTTCTCTAATTCCTTTTATTTTTTGTTCTGTCTTCTCTGGTTTATTCTTCTGTCCTTAAGAACTTAGGAGCTGGGATAGCATAGTCACTATAGTGAGTAGGCTGTGGGCTGTACCGTCCAGTTTTCGAATCCCGGTAGGGGCAAGAAATTTTTCTCGTCTGTGAAACATCCAGACCGGCTCTGGGGACCACCCAGCCTCCTACTCACTGGGTACTGGGATTCTTTCCTGGGAGTTAAGCAGGTGGGACATGAAATTGACCACTCACCTGCCTCTAATGCCAAGATTAAGAATGAGTGGTGCTGTACTTTTTCTCTCCTTACATGCCTTTGTGGCATGGGCAGGGACAACTTTACCTTTAACTTTTTAAGAACATAATCTCTGACCCCATTAACCAACTGATATCTGCCGTTGTCCATGAAAACTATGTAGTAAAATCGTAATAATAGCTTGGTACCATATTCTAAATTTTTATATAGATATTTCACCATAAAAATCATTGACATATGATATGACAGTTGCTGTACATTAGTTTGGAATACTCGAATCAAGACCTCCCGTAATGTTGCTGTTGTGACAAATGCCTCCAGATTGACTTGATGGACGTCTCTTCGTTTATATTGCCTGCCACAATGATAAAGTTTATTTTTGCAGTGCAAGCACTCTGAGGGTTCTCTGTGGTGGGGTAGCTATGAAAATAAAGGCTAGTAGGTGGATATGCAGCTTGGTGTGGACTCTGGACCATTGTTGGAGCCCAGTGTTCCCTGCATTCCTGACATGTAAGTTTTAGTAGGGGTTTAGGCTTTGATCCATGTGCAAATAAATCTGCACATGGAAATAAGCAAGTGTTACATTTTTGACCCTTTGAGCAAGAGTTCACGTTTTTATTTCTTGTCATTGGTTCCTCTAGAGCTCCAATAGTTTCCAAATCCTCATTCAGCAAAACCTTTATGTACTGCAAATATGTCACATTCATTCTCTGAAGTGCTGTGATGCTGAAATCTAATACTTATTCTAAGTGCTATACCTCACCTGGCAGTAGAATCCAAAGATTCATCGCTCTGAACTGGTCCCATCCACCTCCCATCGCCATGCTCTTCCAAGTGATTGCTTTCCAAGAGGTTTCTCCCCCAAAATTCCATACACATTTCTTTTCTTCTCCATCTGAACTAATCTGTGGCCCGTTACAGCCTCCTTGATTTCAGAGCCTCAGCAATATTCTAGGTGATGTGCATAAGTTACAAAGTTCCTTGTTATGTAAATACCCTAATTTGTCTGCCTGTTAGGTCCATATAGTTTCCTATGCTCCTTGTTTTGAAATGGTTGTAATTCACATTCTTTCCTTAAGGTAAAATACCTTGGATTTATATCTCTTTGGGCTTGTAAAGGAGAATGATACAGAACTGTAGTATGGCATCATTTTGAAGATAATGACAGTGCTTTTAAGTGCTTACACTTTTGCCTTGTTGCAGCATCTCACCTGTTCCTGCCCATGAAGTGAACTGGTTCAGTTTGGATTGGAAGATACCCTGTGTTCTATACTGGATAAACCGAGACATGCCCAAGAATGTGGTCCCCCCAGTTAAGAACCCTCTCGCAATAGATGTGTTTCTAGAAGACAAGTGTTTAGCACTCAATAATGGGGCCAGAAAAATGATCATATTCACACCCTTGGCAGCAGATGAAATGCCTGGGCAAGGTACAGAATAGTTCTTTAACTCTTTAAAGCCTACTGGTTACTGTGCATACCACCAGGTTTAACACTAAAGAATCTACATTTTGCCCACACACACTGTATTTATGTATTCTGCATGAGTCTTGGAATAGAAACTGATTATTTCGCCCTAACAAGTATTAACTGATTTGCCTTCATAATGAAGCACACTGTATTGTCTATTAACTATGAACTGAATCTTTAATGTAGATTAATTTTAGTCTTCAAATGGTCAATTCAGACGATGATAATTTCAAAAAATTCTTTTGCTTAACAAACTAATTAAATAATTCCATGATGATTGGTCTTCTTTAAGCTGTTCACAGTTATTAAGATGGTCAAGAAATTTGTGTTATGGAACCCAAAGGTTTATCACCATGATGAGGGAAGCCCGCCACAAAATATTGTCGTGAGCCAGTTCAGTGCACTTCTCATACTTGCAGTCTATTTTGTTGCTATTAATTGGGACAGTCTCTAATGACACAGACTCAAACAAACCTTGTGTATGCACTAAATAAGCTGCTTTAGATCTGGTGTAGGATTGACAGTGGGATTCAGAGTGAGCATCTGGCATATGACTCCACAGTCATGAGGTTCCATTGTGTATGTCTTTCAGGATAGAACTTCTACCCTGAAGGCAGAGGCAGCAGGTTCCTCTGGAACATTGGTAACTACCAACAAACTATAGTGCATGGTGTCTTTACCCTGAAGAACACAGTCTGTGGAAACCTCAAACCTCATCTAATTAATTTAACACACTGAAACCAAAATATATGAAACCTGGGGATTCCATGCTTCTGGTGTATGATGCTGTGTTATTGGGTAGTCGGATTCCAGCATTTTGCATCATAATTGTGCCCTTATCTTCAAGGGCTGGAATGTCCAAATGCCTTCTTGGAATTCACACTGCTGTGCATGTTCGTTGTGACCCATATGCTATTGCTATCAGTCAGTATTTTAATTGCAATCTGGACTGTGGTTGTTATAGTCACAGATGTAAAATATACTCATGGATATACAGCTGTATGTACTGTGCTGCAGATGGCTGCAACTACAGTTTCAAAGATGAGTTTACGTAAATGAGGAAGTCTTTAAGTAAAATGTAATATTCAGACTAGGCATGTAGGGCATAGTACAATACCTGTGGATAGTATGGTCAAGTGTAAAGCATAGCATAATAATGCAGTTGAGAAGTGTATAAACTAGAACTTGTACAAGAATCGCTGTCGTTCTGCTCATATACTGGATTTTAGTGCCATAATTATATATGTATGTGTTCTGTATTGAGACATTCAGTTGACTGATAACTGTATTATTTGCCTTTCATTTGTGTGTTCAGACAGTTAAATATACATTAGTAGAACTCAGTCAAATACAGAACAGTGTTATCAGCTGAATGTGTTCTGCTGTGACTCACTTCAGTACTCCCTACTTCTTAGTTGTAACATGAACATGAACATTCTGGAGTCATAATCACTGTGTTATGCAATTAAGAAAATATTTGACAAGGTAATAAAGTAACTTAGAAAAGTACAATGATGACAGAAATAATGTAAGAAAACGTGTTGTGGTTAGTGGCTCCAGTTGTGTCCATATTTATCTTCTAGCATATTTCAGCTTTTGTAATTGGGAAATAGTCATTGTCTTAGGTGGCAAAATATATGAGACATTTAATGTGCCATCATCTGTCAAGTATTGGTCCTCGGAAGTAAATTTGCTGTTAGTGTAAAGGGAACAACAAGACAGGCAATGTACATATAAACATAACATTCAGGCGCGTTCACGTAACCATTGCTGCCTTGGAAAAACATAAGTTTTACATATTCTGAGTGTGTGTTTGTAGTCTTAGTGCAATGTGCATGCGTCATATTCTGTTGTTATCTCTGGCCTCTCTGGCTCTACTATATTTTTCCACATTATCTCATAAACAGCACTATTTTTGGAAAAAAAAAAAAAGTAGTTGAATATGAAATGTGTATTTTGATTTTCTCTGCAACTTTTGTCTGAAACATTTCTCATCCTAAGAAGAATTCAGCGAGATATCATAAATGTATATAGTTCTTCATGTGAAGTACCCATTATTCTTGTCAGATTTTAATCAAACTTCAATTTTCTTGACAGAATCTTGAAAAATACTCAAATATCAAATTTCATGAAAATCCGTCCAATGGGAGCCGAGTTGTTCCATGTGGACGGACAAACATGGACAGATGGATGGATGGACAGACAGACAGACAGACATGACGAAGCTAATATCGCTTTTCGCAATTTTGCAAATGCACCTATCAACTGAGCATTTCTATATTACACAACCTCAAAACAGTCCACGAATGTGGGACTTCCGAATTCTGTGTATGTTTTTACTCCAGGGACCAGGCTAACTTAGGTGATTTAATGACTTAGGCTATGGGCTGGATGACTAAGGAATCAGAGTTTGCTGCCTGTTAGAAAGAAGAAATTTTCCTCTCCTCCAATGCATCCATACTGACTGTGCGGCCCACCCTGCCTGCTATTGAAAGGGTACATACATTGGGCTTCTTGCCTGGGTTTAAAGTAGCTGAGAGCATGAAGCTAACCATCGCCTTCAGGTAGTGCCAGGTTAAGTAGTATGCATCAAGTATTCACTCTCCAATATACTTTCATGGCATGGTGCTAAACTTAGTAATTAAGAAATCTTGTTACACTTTAAACCACACAGTAGGCAACAAACCTATTTATCACTGGCGTGTATAAAAATACGGTATTTGTATAAAGCAAGTGGACTTAGTAAGAGACCTGTAGATTTAATTTTTATTTCTGTCAACCTGAACACAATACTGATAAGGAAACCCTGTCCTTTTACCTCCAAAATGTGAAACAATTAGAATAGATAATTTATGGTTTCATTCATATCAAATTATGGTGTTACAGGTGACATAGTAGCAATGGATGCTGAGTTTGTGACATTAAACCAAGAAGAGGCTGAACTTCGTAGTGATGGTAAATTGTCAACTATCAAACCATCACATATGTCTGTAGCTCGTATCACTTGCATACGTGGG
Organism: Reticulitermes speratus; assembly: GCA_021186555.1. NCBI lineage: Eukaryota > Metazoa > Arthropoda > Insecta > Blattodea > Rhinotermitidae > Reticulitermes > Reticulitermes speratus. The sequence continues at coordinate 21,121,974 of JAJKFL010000009.1, forward strand.
TAAGTACATAAAGATGTCATTTTGAACCTCAAGTCTCAAGAAGTATGAAACAAATACTACAACACCTTTTACACCTTAGGGATTCTTTTAAAATACAGTCTTGCACACATACAAGTAAATGTTATAGACACAAAATTTAGTAAAAATCCCTTTGTAAGAAAGAAGTATGTAAGATTTGTTGAAGCTAAACTTCCTAAACAAGGAACTGACATTGTTAATATCTGTTGAAGGACATTATCATATATTATTTCAATCTACAATCCTTGACCTTTGGGTCCCCAAGTTGGCCACTTTCCAAGATGTGAAGTAAAAGCAGAGTTGGCTCTATACATGCCATGAGGGCATATGAGGATTGGAGTTATTTTTCCACTCATTCTTAACCTTGGCACTAGATGGGGGTGAGTGATCAGCTCCATGCCCCTGCTGCTTTACTTCTGGAGAAGGTGCCCCCAGTTCCCATTGAATAGGAGGCTGGGTGGACCCTACAGCTAGTCTGGATGTTTTGGAGAAGAGAGAAGTCTCTTGCTCCCATTGGAAGTTGGGCCGCAATTCATTGGACTTTCAGCCAATAGCCAAATCACTATATCAACTATGCTATCTGAGCTCCATTTCCAAGGGATATCTCTATGAAAATTCTGTGTGCACTAGCCATAAGCCCATCATGTGATTGCCTGCCATAATATTTATGTGCTGCCCCACACCCTCTTTCATTGGTCATTTCTTTATGCTTAGAGCAAACCAAGCATTAATTTCATATGAGTGTTGCCATCCAGATGTGCTGTGTTGTGTGCTCAATGCTCAACTGTTTCTTCAGCCTCAGCTCGTACCTCATTTGTAGATGGTTGAATAAATTAATCATAGTATTTGGTGTTGTGGCTGTCCAGTGGAAAACATTAAACTGACCCTGCCTGTTGTGACATAATAATTAATTAAAGAAGTGTCTTTGAACTAATATTATGCCCACATAGAGTTGATTATTCAATCACTGGAGTGTAGGTATCCATTGTTTTATCAGTGGTTTGGAAACTAACAATTGATGCGTTTCTAAATTTGGCAGATACAGGCTTATAGTTTGCTGAGCTGGAGCAGCAGGTGGTGTTAAGTTTGGAGTGACAGACGTACAGCTGTTGGAATGAAACAATAAGATTTATTGGTGCAGACTCCCTTAGTGATGTTAACAGATCTTGTCTGTCCAGCTTCAAGACTGAGAGATCCCCATCAGGCTTGGAAAAATGAGTAATTAGAGGATATATAATCCACAACCCACCTCAGACGTGGCTTACAAGTGTCTGTTAATTAGAACAATGTGGTTATAGCAATTGTTCTGTCTCCCCACCTGGATCAGGGATTAGACTGTGATAGAGGCCTGTCCCCTGACTGTCTGACCTTAGGGTAACGTTCAGTTATTGAGTCTTTTGAAATAATACAAGATGACATTACAACATTCATGAAATAAAATTAACATGATATTACTTGCAAGACCTATTCTAGCACCCTGAAATTAATGTGATACTACTTGCTTAATATAGTGCATATAGCACCTATAATATTACAGTAGCTGTATAAAACAATGCATATAACAGTAGATAACTCCTGTATATAACACCATTCTTAACATATAGAGTAATAGGATGTCAGTAAGATTAATTTATTTACACAGTTGTAGTAAATTCAGTTTCAAGATAAAAAAGAAGTTATGGTTGGTATCATATTTCTTTCTAGATGTTGGACATTTCACCACATTCTGTTCCACTTCCAGCTCATGAAAGAAGAGTGGCTCTGATTCATATTATATTCCATCTACTTGTAACTTCTGTTGCAGGTATGGTCCACTGGAAGGAACACCATTCATTGATGACTACATCTCAACACAGGAACAAGTGGTAGACTACTTAACAAAGTTCTCTGGCATCAAACCAGGAGACTTGGATGCCAACTTCAGCTCTAAGCACCTCACAACACTGAAAGCCACATACCAGAAACTTCGCTTTCTTGTTGATAATGGGGTTAAGTTTGTTGGGCATGGCCTCAAAAATGACTTCAGGTACAATAACTACTTTTGATTTATTTGGTAGGATCAGAAAGTTTTTATGATTCAGTCGTGCCAAGATAAGCATGCCTGCTGTTAAAGATAGGGAGGTAGAGCTTGCAGGGTTAGACTATGTGATGTTTGTGGAGTAAGTTAGAACAAGTTGAGAATTGTTAGTGTGGTGCAGACGGCCATGGAGTTGAAGTATGTTGCCAGTGCGTGTCACAACGTCTCTGTTTCAACAAAAGGCTAACATCAGATTCTTTTGTGAACTGGAGAAGTCAGCAGTGGAAACTGTTGTAAGCCTCAATATGGTTTATGGAGATGTCAGTCATGTGCAACTGGTACAGCTGAGCTAATAACGGTCAAGAATTGCTAGAAGGTGAGTGCAGCGGTAGGCCAGAAACATTAAGAGATGATGAAAATGTGGCCAAAGGTTGCACTGTTGTGACATCAGACCAGTGTATGAAATTGCAAATGAAATTTACATCTCAAACAGATCGGTTCAGAGCATTCTGAAAGACAATGGTTGTGCAAAATTTGTGCCATGCATTCTGACAAAGGACCAGATAGAGATCGGGAAGGTGGTTGCTGCTGAACTCTTTGAATGATCAACACAAGAAGCAGATGTCCTATCAAAGATCATTACTGATGAGAATCTTGGGTCTTTGCCTGTGATCCTGAGATGAAACATCAGTCCTCTGAATGGCACACCAGTATGTCACAAAGTCTCAACAAGAGGTCATGCTTATCACTTCTTTAACAACTTTGGTTTGGTGCACCTCAAATGTGTCCCTATAGGACAAACAGTGAATTCCACTTTTTATATCAAAACTCTGAAGCATCTGAGGAATGCCATTTGGCACACAAGGCTGGAAAAATGGGGCAACAATTGGATTCTGCACTGTGACAGTGTGCTTTGTCACATCTCCCTCACAATGCAGCAGTTTTTACTGAATAACCAAATTCCAACCATCCCCCAGCCACTGTATTCTTCAGGTTTCACTGCCTGTAACTTTTGGCTCTTCCTGAGACCCAAGAATGGGCTCAAAGGTCGTTGTTTTCACGTGTAGAGACATTTTACAGAATGTAATGGCAGGTTCCACAGTGATGCAAAAAGAACCTTGCGGAGGTGCCTCCAGCAATGGTGGGACTGCTGGAGCAAGTTGCGCGCGCGCGCATGTGTGGGTGTGTGCGTGCGTGCGTGCATGTGCACGTGCCAATGAATCAGAGTTCTGAATTTCAGTCTTGAAGGTGGATGGTAAGGTGACTACACGATTTAGTATACCATTTCATTGACAGAAGCATAATTTGATGTGTTAAGTTAATAGTCTTCTTTGATTGTAATGAAAGAAAACCAGAATAAAAGAGAAGAGGACAAAGTTTGATGTCAGTGAATGAATTAGAATACTGGGGGCCCCAGAAGCCTGTATCACAAATTAAATTGTATCCCATTGGCCATTGAGAGACTCGAATCAATCAGTGAAGTTATAATAAAATAGTGAATTCCAGATCATCGTATGAGAGTGTAATTTCTGTAAGTACAGCCACTTTTTTGTGGATTATTGTATGATGCAGTCAGTACTGGTATCTAAGATTAAAGAAAAGAGTTGACGGTGGGATGATTAGTGAATGATGAATGGAAATAATTTGGAAGGAAGCAGTCATGGTATAATCAGAATACTGAGGAATACCACAAACATTTCCTGTCAATGATGTAGCCACAATTTAACCAGACACCTCCTAAATGCAAGTCTAGATGGTACTGCTGCATCAACCTGCTGGGTGGCACTTTTATTGCCTGTAGTTTTGTGTCTTGTGAATTCTGGACTTGCTTGCCTGAATTAACATGTGATGTGTTCTGATTTGCAGAGTTATCAATTTAGTGGTTCCTGCAGACCAAGTAATTGACACAGTACTTCTTTTCCATCTGCCGCACCATCGCATGGTTTCCCTTCGCTTTCTAGCTTGGCATTTTCTTGGTGAGTATTCCATAACAATATGTGTTTGTATGGTCTGTGATTACATTATTTGAACAGTTAAATGTGTTCATAACATTACAGACACTTTTTAACACACATCTATATAACACATTAACATATTGATTTCTTTCAGATTGTATAAAAAGGTGCATGTTGGGGTTTCTGTTCTTCTGGGATATGATACTGTGACTCTGGGTAATTGGTTCCTGACATTTTGAGACAATGCAGTGGTTCCTTCTTCAAAGATCAGTATGTCAAAGAAGAAGAAGAGACCACTACGTTGTCTTCAAATGTCAGGAACCAATTACCTAGTGACACAGTGTCATGTCCTAGAAGAATGGAAACCTCGCTTACACCACTGCTAGAACCTAAAAACTTGCAAGTTACTTGTTACACGTACATGCATAGTGATAAAAAGCAAAAGTAAGTGGTATAAGGTATCATCTTTTATTTATTTATGGTTTATTTAGTGACACTATCAGTAACTGGGATTTATAGTATCAAGGGATCGGATGATTAATGAATTGGAAAATACATGGAAGGAAGCCATCATGACCAAATTTGAGGTACTACCGTGGTACAATCTCTTGTACTCTTCATGTAATATTGCAGTGGTGATTAAATCAAGGAGAATAATACTGGTAGGGACTGAGTGTTGTGGTCGAGCGTAAAGCACTCCTACTTCGCTCTTGGTAGATTCTGGGTTTAAATCTTGGCTCAGAGACCAGGTACACTGATTGAGATTTTTGGTGGCTTTTTCTTAGTCCCTCCAGCAAAATGCTGGAATAGTACCTTAAATTGGACTACAGCAGCTTGCAGAATCTTCCCAATTCACTACTCACTGATCTTCCTAAAGTCAATGTTGTATAACTGGCTCAACTGATGATGTCATCAACCAGAATAAAAATTGATGGAGCGCACATGGGAGAGATAATAAGTGCATATACAATTTTAGGCATAAAATACGAAGAATATGTACTATGTAGGATACCTATAGATGGGAGGTTAATATTAAAATGGATTTTAGAAAAGTATTGTGTGTTTGTGTGGACTGAATTCAACTGTCTATTTTACAATTCAGTGGCAGGACTTTGTAAAGATAGTAATGAGTCTTTGATTTCCTAATAGCAGGGAATTTCTTGGTCAGCTGATCACCTATAAACTTTTCAGTGTAGTTCCTTGACCATACAGTAAGTTTGTTGGTTGGTTAATTGTTACTGCATGGTCTTTGATGTATTATCATATTTAGCCAAATTTAAGATGACCTCACATATTTGAGCATCAAATTTAAGGCATAACCCTCGTGTTGCATTCGAGTAAATACGGTATGTTATGCTGAATGGTAATGTGATAAATTCTTTTCTTTTAGGACTAAAGATTCAGTCAGTCACTCATGATTCCATTGAGGATGCTCGGACTGCCCTCCAGTTATATCAACGTTATCGGGAAATTGAATTGAAAGGCAATGTGACTGCCACATTGAAAGAACTGTATGAAGTTGGTGAGAGGTTACAATGGCAGGTACCACTGGGTATTGATACTTAAGATATTCTGGCATATGGGTTATTAAATCCAAAGATAGTTTTAATTCTTATGAAGGGAATACTTTGTAAGCAATCTTTTTGTCAATAGAGCTTTCAAAGAAATAAAAATGCAGACCATTCAAGGGACATAGTGGATCTGAAAAGATGAAATATTAATGTTCCTTTTCAAAATGGGTAGTGTCTTATGAAATCATGAATATACTATTTATTTTTGTATTTTAAATGTTAATACTTTGCCAGAATTAGTACAGATTTTCTGTATGAATAGTTCTGCTTCATAATTTTTTGACCACTCAGTGAGGGGCTAAATGCATTTTTTGTAGGAACTTCAACATTTAATTGTATGTATTCCTTTAAGGAACTTACATAATTAAATACTTAATTCCCTTGCTTGTTCTGTCAAAATGATAAGGTTAAATGCTCATTCCATACCTCCATTACCAGTGTAGATGAATTTTGTATACTTTTAGGACCTTTTAGCAAATGTTTAAATCATGGGTCTCCGACCGCGACCCGCCAGGTTGTATTATGTGGCCCATGACCACGTTTTTAAATTGTGTCTGTACAGTAAAAATTTCACAATAATTTAGGCAGTTAGGTATACCACTTACTATTATTTTGCCATGTGTGGCCCATGAACCAGCCCACAATAATGGATGTGGCCCTTTGCCATAAAAAGGTTGGAGACCAATGGTTTAAATGAACTTAATGTGTAGTGTTTTTTTAGATTTCATGTAGAGTAGTACAGTCAATGAATATATGTCATTAATTTTATGCAACGAAAGATTAGGGCGTTTTCATTATTTGTTGTTCAGTTGGTTAATATTTTTAACTGATGTAGAACTTACTCATGCCACATTGAAATCATTTGATATGTAAGTAAGATTTCTTGCACAGCAATATTCAAACTTATTATCGTGTTGATGCTTGTTCAGACTCTTAATGATGTGCTCATCATCATAACTACTTGTAAAAAGCTTACATAAATTGGTTTAAGGAGCAGGATGGGTACAGACCTCTATATTTAAAAATACAAGTTTGCCACTTGGTTCCTTTCTTTTTTATCACTTTCAACCCCCCCCCCCCCATTTCAGCAAATTCCTATAATTAAATAAAAATTACAATTCTGTTAAATTCCCAAAATTAAACATTTAATATTTTTTCCCTCTGTACAGTAAAATTATAATTAAATTAGCACAGCACATGCTAGTTGCTGGTAGTACTTAATTCTGCCAGTAGGTGAATCTGCCAATATTGTATAATTTTTTGTCCCTAAATCTCTAAAATGATGGGAAGGAAAGGTGAGGAGAGGGTGAACATTAAAGTGCAATGAAGTATGGGAATGACAGGGACAGTAGCCCCACTTAAAGTTAGGGGGAGGGGGGTGGGGTGTCAGTGAGCTACTTGAGCAGGGGAGGAGCTGTTAGTTAAAGTCATACATTTTTCAGCCTAAAATTAGTTTTAGATAGAGGATGTACCGTATATTCTCGAATCTAATCCGCACCTTTTTACAGTTTTAGAGGGCTAAAAAATCAGATGCGGATTAAATTCGCGGTCTAGAGCTGGATTTTGGAAAAATGATTGAGCTGCTGTACAATATAACAATAACGTAATTAACGTAATTAATAAACAACGTAAGAACAATACAATACAATAATCTATTATTTTATTATTTATTATTATAATTTATTATTCATCAGACTCGCCGTCATCACTCATAACTGAATCGTTATCCGTGCTCTCCACCCAGTCACTATCATCTTTATCTTCAACATCGTCCTCCCATATAATGTCATCTTCGGATGATAATTGTTGATAATTCAACAACTTTTGTTCAAAATCTTTTGGGAGCTTTTGGCATCGTCATACGCCGCAACGCCAGCCCCATTCGGCGCATGAACCTTATGGCCCGTCCTTTACTGGCTTTAAAACGACTTCGAGGAATGTTCAAAGATCTGGACTTTATCGCCTCCTCGCGAAGTAGATCATAACTGACTTTATCGCCTCCTCGCGAAGTAGATCATAACTCACAAGCAGTCCAGTCTTGCGTCTCTTTTGAAAAAACGTCAAGACTGCATCATCAATTTCAGGAAATCGTCCTTTCTTGGGTCCAGTGAATTTCCTTCGTGGCGCCTCACACCCGCTGATCGCTGACTTGTGTTTCCGCCACAGTCGAACGTTGCTTTCATCAACTCCAAAAATTGCAGCAGCTTTGCGGTTTCCATTCTCCTCTGCGCACCGAATAACTTGACGTTTGAACTTTGCCGTATATGAGAGTCGTTTAGATTTCAGGCGTCCCTCTTCCATAACTACGGTGCACGACAAATTGGAACAAGCACCTCCCACATTTCAACAACTAAGGCACGAGCTGGATTCAGACGAGATTTCGCACGTCTGTTGAGAAAGGCCCCGCCTCACGGTATCGTTATGAGTCATCTTCCCCAGGCGTAGCGTCGTATTTTAACGCATTGGTAACATCCAATATTATTCAATCAGTCGCCCCGTGGGCAAGGGGTGGTTGAAGGAAAGGTGTGGATTAGAATCGCGAACTAACTTTTTTTCGTTTAAGAAGTTGCGAAAAACTGGGTGCGGATTAGATTCGAGAATATACGGTATTTCAAAATTATTCATATCATGGAAGATAATTTGGAAGTAAGGTGGAACATGCAAAAATAACTGGCATGGTGGTCACAGGAAATTTATATTTATTATTACTGTTGCACTCCAATTAGACTTGTCAGCCAAAGGCAAGTTTGCATGACTGTGAACTTGTAAGGTTGAATCTGGCAAATTGGGTGTAGTAAGAATTTGTACTAGTGGAAATTATGCATAGACCTGAATTGTAACATTATTGAGATTCTTATAACATTAATTTGTGGTTCTTGTTAGCATGTGGGCTCAAGCATTTGAATGAGGGTAGGTGTCATAACATTTTTCCCACAAATCATTACTTCACTTCATAACTCTTCAAACCCTTCATGGCTGAAATGCTTCTCATGCCAAGCCCCTACACCTTTTATTCATTAACTTAATCATAATTTTATGGGATGTCATTGAAATGGCAAATACCTTCCTGCTTAGAGTACAAATTGGTTTTAATATAATAAGTATATCATCATCTTCATCATCATCATCATGATTACCGATTGAAGGTAAAGCATCAAAGGCAGTATGAATTACATTTTAGCCCATTTGTTATTGGGGACAGAACTGTTTTGCCATTTGATACTGCAGCAGTACCCAAAGTCTGAGACGAATCATTACTGGCTAACACCCTTCCTTTAAATAAAGTGGGAGGATTACCATAACTAGACGAGGTTTCAGAACCATCCGGCCATCTCCACACACACTAAATGTAACTCATAGACGTGTAGAAAATTGCCCTGTGGAAGCAATACTGCCAGAAAATTAGGTCGGTACACTGTATGTCACATGCACTAGTAAACTTGGAATGTAGTTGAAAGACAACTCCCAAATGGAAGTTACAATTACAAAGATACTGTAATTACATTCTCACTGCGTTTATAATGTAAAGTATTTGATGTAATTTTATACAACACTGCTTTTTATGTGTGATATTCAATTAATTGTTTGTACTCTTCTATAATACATTTGACAATTTTAATCTTGTGACGTGGTTTGGTTGTAATGGTAGTTTATATCACAGGTGATGTAGAATTGGTCATTATATTAGGTTTCTCTTTACATTCCTATCGTACTGTAATATGTTTTTACCTGTAAGACTTTCTGGTATTTCTAAATAAGTTGACCAAAAGAATGAAGTATGTACCATTCCACTTGATACATAATCTTCCACTTAATTCACAATCTGTAACTTAATTTTAATCAGGGTATAAATAACTTTGAAACATGTAACCTATTGTGAGAGGATATTCTATTTTTTTTAGATTACTTTTTACACATCAAAGACAGTGTCCAAATGGATGGATCATGTTTGTTCTTCTTTATGATGTCAATTTGAACTTTGTGATCATATTTTTGGCTCAGTATATCATCATGTATGTTGTGGCACACACAGAAATTTATGGTTCAATAAGAAAAGTGAGTTAAATATTAGTATGTCATATTGACAGATCAAATTCTGCTGTTGAATACCTGCCATTCTGAGAATTGACATCCATAATTTGTAGCATTTATCAAGTACAAGCAATACTTAATGCATTTGTTGCAGTATGTTTTGAGTGTTGTACTATGTAAAAAAAAGTAGAAAGTTGTTCCAGTCTTTTGAAGGACTCACTACATCCTTCTTCAGGGTCAAAACAGTAGTTCTTCTAAGTGGTTGGGATCTTTTTAGCATGGCACAACACTGTAAGACTGCAATAACTATAAACCGCCATGAATCCATTTAGTGTAACTTCTTAGGTTAATATTTGTATTTAGTGTGACTTATTTTATGACTAGGTGTGGGGTTTGTTCTTATATTAATCCAGAAACAAAGGTATGTAATATTTTAGATAGAAGAATTGAGATGAACAGTTTAGAAATTTTTGCTATAACTTAAGAGGTGCCTATTAACAGAATCTTAAAATGTTTAGAATTATCCAGTTTCTGAACTCTGTCCATCATCTTTTATTCAGCAAAGAACAGTATTTCAGAAATTGGTTCCGTTTCCATCTTCAGCTGGAAATGTGAGGAGGCACCTACTCAGTTGGCTCCAGTAGAAGCAACTACTTTCAGTTACCACTGGACGACCTATGTCAGTCGACTGCCATTATATATGCACCTAGAAACAGGTTTTGTCCATGGGAGATAAGAGGAAATATGCAATAAAAATTATGAAAGATGCAAGACTTCAGATTTCCACAGCACTTTTGTTGAGGATTCAGGTCTTGTGGGATGTGACACTGTGTCACTGCATTGCTACCCCACAGTTTGAAGGAATGTAGTGCCTTACTCTTCAGCGCTCAAAGGTGAAGGCAAGACATTACTTCAAAATGTCAGGAGACACTAACCCATCAACACAACGTCACATCCCAGAAGATCTGAATCCTCAAAAACTGTAGAAATACCCATGAAGGCCTAAAAATAATACAGCCATATTTCCCTTTTTACAAAACCTGATCATAGGTGCATATATAGATGTAGTTGACTGTCGTAGGTTGTTCAGTGATCACAGTAGCTTTTGCTGTCATTATATGTCTTGAAGCTTGTGTGGCGACAAAGTTGAATAAATCTTCTCAGGTTGACAGTCACGTCAGAATGTTCGAGTCCACCAATGTTTCAGAGACCAACAATGTCTCCAGTGTCAACACCCTGATGACAGAGACAGAATTGGTCTTTTTTGTCAAACCCAAGTGAGTTGATGCCTCCTCACCTTTTTTACCTGAAATTGGGAACATTGTGTTCTTTTCAGACTACATGATGATGGACAGTGACCACAAACCAAGTAATCATAAGTGTAATGTATCATCACCAGAATTGTTAAGAATTGTGTGTTTGTATGTGCGCAACAACTAATACTTCTATTACAAACTTGTAGACTTCATTTTAGTTCTAGTATTCTTAAACATGTCACTCTTATTGGAAGAGGGTTGTGGTTAAAGGAATTTTGTCACATGTGCAAAGTGCTGTGTAATAATTTCATATGACTCGTACCTTTCTTTGTAATGCTTCAAACCATTAAAGTGACACCTTGCACCACAGTAGGAACCTGTGATGATATAATTGTGCATTAGGTAGGCATTTGACATCATAAATATCCAGTAATTTGAAATGTGACTGAAAGATTTTTTTTATATCTCATACCACACAGTATTTTAAGGAAGTACCTTGATACATTAATGTAATAAAAAAAAATTGTTGAGAAATGAAAGAGCGCTGTCACTTCTTGCTGTGGTTTGAAAATTGTCTTGTCTTTCTTGCATGTGTGATATATGTATAAGTGATTTCAGGTTTTTACTGTGGCTCAATGCTGATGTGGATCCTGGTCGTGCGTAATGGCACTGTAGATATGGGCTATATTGCTATTGTTTTATACAGAGCTGTACTTTTTCCATCTTGATGGGGAAGTGACTGCAGCGTGGCCTGCGCCAGTATGTGTAGTGGGCTGGCTTAAGGCTACCACAATAACCACAAGCGCCAGGGATCTGCCGGCCCCCAGATGACAGGATCATCATTGAAAATTAGATTTTGAAACAAGTGTGGTCACTTTAAATTTCACATAAAATAATTGCCATTGAATTTTGTATAAAAATTTATTTCAGTAACGGGCAGTTATATCGAATATCCATTCATGGAATTTTTGGGATACCATTGTCAAACAATCAATTACACATTTCTGAAACAAGCAACATGTGTTGTGCAGTTTAAAGTTCACAGTGGCAATATTTGCAACACAAAGCAAGAGCAATAAAATATTAAGGTGAGTTATGTAGCAAATTGCAGTAGTATGCTTAGAGTGTGGCATTTGTGTTGTGTTTTACCAGGTAACACAAACATTGTTCAGTGTAGATTTGATCATGCCTCAGTTTGTGACTTTCCACATTTATGTCCAATCACACCTTCATGCAGGTGCCCCAAACCTTTGTTTTGCAGGAGGCACCAAAATGTCTTAAACCAGACCTGCTTAAACTACACCTTTTGTGTCAAGTGATAGCCAGATGAAGTGGGATGGAAAAGTTGGGCTAACAAGGGTTAGTCTCTTTCACAGGGGACAAAGGGGTGCTGTGTCTGGAAAACCTGTGTGGGGAGTGTTGATCAGTGGGGAAAGGAGGAGGAAAAATATGAAGAGGAGAAATGAGAAAATTAAAAAGGAATAACATTAAGCCCTGTGAACTGTTCTCACTCAGACTTCAGAAACAATAAATCTCTTAGGTGTTTGGAAGGACAACTCAGAAAAACGCAGACATATATCCGTGCCACATGTTTGAGGAAAATCCATGACCCCATTGTTCAAGGGATCCAAGACCATATGCATCTTATGCCACACTAAAAATGAATTATTGAAAAATTAAATACAGTATAATGAATCATGACTAGGCAGAAGTGATTTTTGACAAAACTTAAAATCTTGTGAATACTGAAGGTCATTCATACACTTGTAAATTCAAGTTTAAATGTGAAATAATCATATTTGTTATGTCAAACCTCACACTTATTAGTGTATGTGATCAGTTTTCTTATTTGTATCAACTTACTTTGTAAAAACTTGGTATGTTTTAGTGACCAAAGACAAATCACTTAAGGAAGAAAGAACTGTGTATGCAGAGAAAGTACTGCATGCTTATTAGTGCATGTCATAGCTTGCAGTTAAGTTTAGAATACTGGGATCTTTGTACTGAATGAATATATTGTGATTGAATGTTATTTATTTACAACACTATTTTAAAAGTTATGGTGTGACTTCTCATTGAAATTAAAACAAAATGTATACAAGAAAATATTTTTATATTTAAAGTACTGTCGAATCATGAACTTAAATTTTATGTACTGTATTCGATGTTTAAAATTTTGCTACAGTAGGATTTCTTTACTCTGGCACCCACAGGACAAGACAGGTGCCTAATTATCAGACAGTACATTTACCAACCTAAGTCTTTACAGGTAGTTTATTTTGTTACTGCTCCTATACTTGGGCTGCACAATAAATCAGAGGAGGATTCCATTTGGATATCTCCTTCGCCTGCTGGTCCTTAAAATTTTGCAGGCTGCCCTCAGAGAATGTGCACTTGTCAGTTATTTTCATTGTTAACAAGACGTAGCTTTTTCAATTATCATAGGCCCTGTCACGGATTGTCCTTCGGAACACATTGCAGTAAACCACGTACACAACCCCCTGTCTAATTGTGCTAATTTAGGCTGTTTCAGTGTCTGTCACTTAAAAAGGCCCTTCTGTATTTCCATATCATAGACACAATCCAATATTGTATGAAGCCATAACCAAACTTTGGCTTTCACCACTTTCAAGCGTCCTAATTATTTTAAGTAGCTGAGGAATTGTTAAAGTTACGTGTTTCCTCTTGCCAGCAGTACCGTGTTTATTCGTCTGGGGGTCCTTTGAAGCCACTATAATAGCTAGATGGTCTCAGTGGAGTCCATATAATGCAAGATAAAATCGCGGAATCGGTATGCTTACTGGAAGTTAAACCAACGGTGAAACTTCCAGTCTTGGGACTAGCTGTCAGGAGTGCTGGATTATCATTAGCTGGATTAAAGGAATTCTACTGTGTATTTAATTGGTGTACTTTGATCTTGAATGATGTATGTCATTATTTGAAATAGTTCAGTACTTGCAACCATTTAATACATTCCTTGTACTTTACTGTGAAGAATGAGTGCTATTTTGTAAGGAAGACACTGAAATACAGTTCAGACAATTCTATGTAATTTATCCATCATTATCATAACTATATACATCTTCCTTCCTGCCTGCTAGTTGCATTTTCCATTCGTATTACGTGACTGTTATAAGTTCTTGATTTAATAGTATTTCTTAAGACTAGTTGATAAGATTTTTGATAGATAAGGATGGTGGGGATTTGTCACTTGAAATGTGTTCAAACATGGTCAGTTCACATGAAAGTAACTTCATTGTTGGAGCATAAAAATCCATGTACTGTATTTTGAGTATGTTTTTTATAGAATTCTTTGGATACAGCACTTAATATTTCTTATCATAACTATGATTCACACATAATTAAGTGCAGAGGAATCTAAGAATATGTTAATGTCTCTTCACTACAGTGCAGGAAAAACTGTAGTATAATATGTATATTAGTCAGAAAGTAATACTTTCCATTTATTTCATGCCATTTATTTGTTAGATATGTGAAAATTTCACACATTTTCACTACAGCATTGCTGAAGGCATAGTTATTCATCAGCATAATTTCCACTTTTGTCAGCAGCCTTCCACCTTTGAACAAGGGCATGTGTTCCAGCCTGGTAAAAATTGTTCTCCTTCATCTGCAGCCACTGGCGTACTATTGGCAGTGCCCCATCATCCACATAATGGTACCCCTGCAGACTGTCTTTCAAAGCACCAAACAGGTGAAAATATAATGTGAGGTCAGGGCTGTACAGTGAGTAGCAACACCGTCCATTTTGTGATGGCCTCAGTGGTGCACACACTTCTGTGTGGCCTGGCATTATCATGGGAGGAGCAACACTTCTGACATTTTTCTTATGGGATAAACTTGACAAAGGTGAGCATTCAGACTTCTTATTGTTTCATTATAGTGATCAGAGTTCACTGTTGTGCCTCTGGCCAAGAATTTCAGAATAATAATAATACCTTGCTCAACCCAGAAGACTGTAGCCATGATTTTTCCTGCTGATGGCACCCTCTTGAATATCTTCTTCCTTCACTATGTCATGAGGCATGCCATTCCCTCAACTGCTGCTGGGATTCGGGTTCCAAATGGTAGACCCAGGTTTCATACCCTGTAACAATTCATGACAGGAAGTCGTCACCTCCTGTATCATATCAGTGCAAGAGAGCAGTGGTGATTGCTTTCCCTGCCTCTCTGTGCGCATCTGTCAGTGTTTATGGCAACCCATGATTAGAATATCCAAGCTCTTCAGTAATTTCCATTATGTTGCCTTTGCTACTGGGTGGAAGTGGAGCCTGTTTCGTCTATTATGTAACCATCCCCATGCATCAATTCATTAACCCAGCAAATGATGTCAGCATCACATTATTATTATTATTATTATTATTGTTATTTATCACCTTTATGCAGGGTATTTACAATTATGTACCTGAAACAAACAATGTTTCTAGGGTATATAGTTTTGCAGCTATTCTGTATGTACAGTTTTTGCTACAAGTAATGTTATTTCCCATGTTAAACGGTTTGTACTTTTACATTAGTGCTTTCTGAAGTATGTGTGCAGTGCCCAAAATGGCTGTATTTTGCAGTTCCTTGATTTTGTATGTTCCAGGTATGTTGCTCAGGTATTTTCTGAATGCTTTGGAAATGGTTTGAATTGCCCCTATTATTAATGATATCACTTTTGTTTTTATATTCCACATGCACTGTATTTCTCTTGTAAGGCCTTTATATTTTAGAATTTCTCATTTCTGTCTCCTGAAATTGCAACATCTATTTTAATGTACATGTTTCTTTCTCATTAACATGGATTATGATGTCCGGTTTTGTCAAACTGCACTTGTTGATCTCTTTCTACTAATTTTTATACGAGTACGTGCTCTTACCAGTGTTACTCTTCTGATTTTACCCCTATTTACTTGCATAAGTTAAAGTGTAATTAAGCACACGCTCTATCATGTCTCTTTACGTATTGTTCTTTTGCCTGTATTGGGCATTCTGATGTGTTCTGTTTCCCCCCCCGCTATGGCTCGACAGCCCCTAAGGGGCCTAGGCCTCCTCATTTTTCGAGGTTTTGCGATCACACACTTGGAGACACGCCACAATCGGTAGGACTCTTCTGGACGAGTGACCAGCCAGTCGCAGAGACCTCTACCTGACAACACACAACACTCACAAGAGACAGACATCCATGCCTCCGGTGGGATTCAAACCCACAATCCCAGCAAGCGAGCGGCCGTAGACCAACACCTTAGACCGCGCGGCTACTGGGATCAGCTTATGTGTTCTACTGTCTCATCAAATTGTTGACATAGTCTACATTTGCTGTCTGTTTCTGTTTGTAATATTCTTGTTGTATGATATTTTGTTTGTAATGCCTGGTCTTGTGCAGCTATTATTTCACTTTCAGTATCTGCTTTCAGTTCTCCCCTCGACAGCCACAGGAACATGTCTTCTTCACTAATATACTGTCAATCTGTACTTCTAACATACTGGCCATTCATTACTTTGCTTTCCCATTTTTTTTTTCTAAGGACTCTCCTAATCTTGCTTTTGTGTGTTGAGTGCCTTTTTTGTGTCACAGTTCTCATTTGATTGGTTTAATTCTGCAACCTTTGCTGCTCCTGTAATTGTTGAATTCATATTTGGTTGATTGCTTTCATGGCTCTTAACAATGTTTACAAACTGGTCTTCTTAATATTCGGTGTTCAGATATTCTGAAATACTGATATCTCTGCTTTATATGTCGCTTCAATTTGTAACAGGCTTCTTCCTCCTCCGTTCCTTTTTGCATATAGCGTCTGTATATAAGCTTTTGTGTGATGCATTTTATACATTGTTATTATCTTTCCAGTTTTCTTGTAAATGTTTCTTATTTCTTCTAACCTCCACTTAATGTTACGAAAACTGTATCTGAATACTGGAATGGTTAATGCTCCAGTTGCTGTAGTATTATTCTTGACATTCAACTCCGACTACAGTATCATTCTTAATCTCCTGATGTATTCCTTCTTCAAACTTTCTTTCATTTGTTGATGTATACCTCCACTCTTCCTGTGGTACAGGCGGTAGAAAGACAAAGAGTCCTTAACATCCCCATAACAAAAAATCGCATGGCGTTAGGTCAGGCGGTCTTGGTGTCCAGCGAAGCAGCGCCTGGTCTCCAGCGATCGTGCATCCGATCCAGCGTTGGGGCAAATGCTGCTTGAGGTAGCCGCGGACGAGGGGTCGTAATGTGGCCAGCGGCACGTACACATAAACTTAAAGAGTTTCTATATGTGGGTCGCATATTGAAGTCCTTTCTGCCATTCAAGTATACCTATTTTGTGAAATGTGTCAGGGAATTATGAATAACCTGTATTTTGAAATGTTTATAAGACTGCAAAGAAAAAAGACCATTTCACGATAGACATGTACTATTGTATGATGTAACATGGACGCAGTTTTGTACAGTGATGAGTCATGTGCATTTATTGCCCAACATATTGCTGATGAAATGAAAAACAAAATCTCATAAAACACTGTAATGAACACAAGAAAGTTACGCGTGTATGTTTTTGTGAATGAATCAACGTCACTTAGTTAAGAAACTGCATTACGTAGTACTAGCTGTTCCTAAACCATTTTTAAAGAAGAATATCCTGGACAGGCCTACATCATTAATATGGATTTCATTGAGCTGGAGATTGGAGATGCTGTAAGTGTAACAGAAACGTTACTGTGTTTAGATTCTTAAGGTTTTGTGCAGACATTTTTGGAAGAATGCTGTATATGTTTTATTTGCGATGGTGCATCTTATGTTGACCCACCTGCATCTAGCGCCGAGGTTAAAGAAAGAGTAGAGCTATACCTCTACTCCCTCTCTGGGCCTTCATGGCCTGTTCTGGGGTGAACTTTACCTTTACCTTGACCATCTTATGTTGGGAAGAAAAGCTAGTACTGCAAATCGTCTTCAGAAACTTTCGTAAAATTTTTGCCTGGCACTGTTGTAATCTCAGATTAGATCTCGTCGTGAGGGACATTGTAGGGGCGGCCCACGGCATGAACTATTTCGTAATACTCGTACTTTCAACAGGCTGTATTCTCTATCACCAGTGTCCCCAGAATCAACAAGAATTTAATGAACTTGCAAGCTCTAGGCATAAGTTTATTAAGCACTGGAAGAATACGGACGGTACGATGGGCGGCTTCCCCAAAAATTCGCATTGATGTAATCATAATTTTGCTGCGCTAAAACTACCATCTCAGTAAAACGTCAGACTTTAAAAAAATACAAAGACATAATTTTGTCCAGAGCTTTTATTTATTACCCGATTGACCAGATTTTCTTGCAACGTAAAATAACATGATGCGTCAAGCAGATGAAACAGCGTAAGAATTAAAATAAACATGAGATTTGAGGTTCTCGCGCGGTATGTCCATTAGAACTGTGCTGTAACAAAAGAAATGGGAAAAGTGCAGCCGACAAACGGCGGACAGTTGTTACGAAGTATTGCCAAAAGTAGAATAATGACGACTACCACAGCACGTAGTCCGTAGTATGATAGGCGAAAATGCGAGAGGCAACGCGTAGAGCTACTCAATAACATGCTACACTTCGTGTTGAAAATTGGCCAAAGTTGATGTTTAGTATGACCACGGAAATGTAAGAAAACTTCATGTGAAGGGCCAAAACTTTCTGTAGACAAAAATGTAATTTGTGATTACCTCCTGTGGGGCATTATTTTGCCTTACAACTGGTGTCACTCTACACACGGACCGTTTTGCCGGACTGCAGGCGGCGCAGCATTTGTAGCTCTTCCACTTCGCCGTGAGTCGGAGACCACAAGTGACTGGCGACACTTGTCAGATAAAACAATGTCACTTTGTGCAAGGTCTAAATTGCCTTTGTTTTCTTTATTTTAGATTAGGGCGATGTTTGCCATAGCTGTTTCGAGTAGGCCTATTTCCGGACCCAGTTTCCTAGAGGGTCAGGGCCTTTCTAGCTCAAGTTCGAGTCTAAAGTTTTTTCCTGGATCGGGGTAACTCACATCGCTGGCTGAAGCGTTCCGTTATGACCTGCTGAGGTTGGGCTTGGTTCATAAATACATAACCTGTGGAGCTGCTATTGTTGTAACTGAAATATGTGACTGGGTTGGGTTTCGTTACTAGGTTGAGAACTTAGCTTTCTAAAAGGTATAGAAATTCTGCGGCCGTCCTCCCTCCCTTGCCTAGGTGACATTTCAAATTTACCGTCAGGATTAGTGATTTATCACTTCTTATTTTATGTAAGTATAAATATTTTGAATGAAGTATTATTCAGTCAAGTGCAAGGCCGGAGACTGTCAATATGAATACTACGTACAACGTTCTGAGATGCAAAGCCGTGTAGCATGCACAACTTCATTTCCTAGAAGATCTGCATAAACTCTTAAAAAAAACATGTTTTTATAGTTTAACGTTCACAACAAAATTAAAAAATTTGTGTAGGTTGCTAACGAAATTTGCAAAATTGTAAAGGAAGGTAGCATGTAGCCTATATAATACTATTCTATACGGTCGGTATTTTCTTACTTATTCTTACCACGCGTACTGAGCACAGAGTGCGGAGCATAGGGCCTCCTTTCAGAGGTTTCTTGGTCTGGAAGTGTGCATTCTGTAGTGGGTGGTGTAGTCCACTGACTGCACCATTTCTACTCATCCTGATATGAGTTAATCAGGAGACTTGGGTGAGAAATTCATGCCCGTAAGGTTCTTTTACATGCCGTACGACATGGGACCGACGGCTTTACTTCCCCTCCGAAGGAAGTTGTGCTACGGATTTTTATCACCCTTAAAAATCCCTCGACCTCGGCCGAGATTGAACCTGCGAACCTTGGGTCCAGTGTAGAGCACGCTAACCACTAGTCCACCGAGGTCGACACAGATTAACGTAATAGTCATTAAAAACGTAGAGATATAGGCCTACATGAAATATTTATATCTTGCCGGCATTTCCAGGTGCCTTCAAGGCGTTTTCATTTCCAGTTTGCCTTCTGAGGACAGCAGTAAATGTGGTTAGTGTATTTATAAATTGATTATAGGTGCCTTTTGGTACCAGTGGCAAGCAGACGTTCGCCTTTTTTAATAGGTAGCTTTTAAAGTCAGGTCACGCCTAGCTCTGATCCATGGGTCATGTCAGGTCAAAACTGGGAACAGTCACTATTCCATGTTATAGTGTAGAAGGCAGAGAATGCTTTGAAACGCGTGTGTTTGTTCGATGTTGGAGGTGTATAAAGTGTAGTTCGGTTACTTTGTCATAAAATTACATAAAAATTGTTTGTTTAATATGTGGGCGAAACTTCGTCTTTTGCTCCATGGTAAGAAATAAGGTAGTTTGAGAGCGAAATACTCGTATCATACAGACATAAGAAGGAGGACATAACAGGTGGACTATGGAACGAGAAACTTCTAATCTGTTTTCTTTGATTCATTTTGAGTTTCATAACCTGTACGTAGTATAAGATCCATTTTTAACCTGATCTAATCAAGTAGGATTATATGGTTTATACAAAATTGTACTTCGACTGTTGTTTTTATGGATGTAAAACTTGATCTATCACCTTATTGAGAGAGATTAAATTGTGGATGTCTGAGAGCAGGGACTTAAGCAGACGTACCAGGAGAAACTGCATAACAAGAAACTTCATAGTTCGAAAACTTTGCCACGCATGATTACGTTATGAGAAGCAAGAAGGATGAGGTTGGTTGGGCATGTAGCACACATAGCAGCGAGAGTGGGTGAGTGAGTGAGTGAGTGAGAGTTATACAAAATTTTGCTCGGAAACCCCATAGGAAGGAGACCACTTGGAAGACCTGGGAGTAGATGGTATAATACCAGAATGAATTTTAAAGAAATAAGATAGCAGTTTGTGGACTGGATTGATATGGCTCAGAATAAAGGAGTGGCAGACTTTAACACTAATGAAACTTCAGATTCCTCATAAGCTTGGGAACTTCTTGTGTAGTGCAGCAACTATTGAATTCTCAAGAACGACCCCCATGGAGTTTGTTTGTTGGTTAGGATGGGGTGGGTGACTCATGTAGCACACATAGGAGAAGTGAAATGCTTAAAACATGTTTATACAGACATCTCAAATAAAGGGACCGAAGGGAGTTTGAAGTATAGAGGGGAGGATAATATTAAACCATTTAGAAAAAGACCTTATATTTTTATTATCCTGAGGTGTTTTAAATTCTCATGTTGCTTATACAGATTTAGTTTTTTAATAATAATGATGGGTTCCAGTAAAAATTAAAATAAACTTTACTCTAAATATCCTGTGGTGATAATACATGAAGTATATTAAATAATCCATTAGTCACAACAGAAAGTTTTTATTGTTATCAGCGATATAATGTACTTTATGACATGTTTCGGCCAACTTGACCATCTTCAGGTAATAATGTGTGCGAAATACTTGGGAGGAAATTGTCAACATAAATTACTATAAAAAAAGAAATGAGATCTCATTTTTACATACAATAGTAATATATAAGGTTATGTTACAGAAATAAATCTTGAAGTAGGAGGTATTGCAGCTGTTTGGAGTTGTATCTTTATTAATTTAAGGTTATATTATGTAAAGTGCTCGATTATGGTGTATAATATTACTTTTTGAAGATTTTTTTTTAAATACAATGTGAAAATGTTGAGTGGATTCAAATGGAATAGAATAGGTTCAAATGGTGAACTTCTGTGAATGTGGTGTTGCAAATTTGGAATGTGTAGGAAATAGGGGATATCTTGGATAATGATGTTTTTGAGCATTCCACTGCAGTTCTTTTTCAGTCTATATACATACTGTTATAATGAACATTTGCACACAACAGAGTCCTTACTCACATATGATATCAACCTGTTATCCCATATTAGCAGCACATTTCAGTTCATTGACTCCACTTTGTAGGACAGTGAAATACTATACAAACAAACACTGAAATATAATTTAGAGAAACATATGTAAAATACATACAAGTGTGATGTAACACGAATAAGAATACATATATCAGTGAAGTAGCTGGGGAATGAGCAAGCAGCTGCCCCATGTGGCAGAGTCCAAGGAATAGCGAAATGGATATTTTTAAATAAAAAAATAAAAAAAAAAGGATTTTCTGCATGTAAAAAAATTTTAAATTTTTGAGCCAAATAAAAGAAATTCCAATAAATTATTGTGATTTTGTTAATTTCTATGAGAGACAGCCATTGTGGTTACTTGTTCAGGTTGTCATAACATCTGCCTAAGCTACTACACATAACAGTACATGATTGTAGAATTCAATTTAAATGCAAGTTGCTATGAATGAACATAAATCTAAAGTCTGTGACACATACATGTACTCTATCACTTTTTTAGGTTTAAAAGCACGTCAGCTTTTGGAAACTGTCTGTGCTTCTGTCATGTGGCAAAAAATACAGCAAATGTGGCATCTGCTCTGTTGCTGGAACAATGCCACCAGTGTGTATAACAGGTTGACATCAAAAGCATTATAGTACTGTATAGAATATGTTGATTGGAAGAGTCAACATCAAGTTTCAGGGAAGTTTGTATGCTGTGAATTTAGTTAGGTCTGAAGTTATTTAGCTCACGTTGTTTTAATATGATCTAAGTCCCTGCTCTTCCTTTGTTTCTCACACTCAACAGTTAGATTATTTTAATGTCATGTATCTAATTGAGTGGTTTGAACAATTTAATTGTCATTGTTTTCTATTCCTCCATTTCGTACTTATCAGTACACTCTCATTTCGATCATACAGCCCCTCATCAGTTTTATATTGTATTGGCTGAATTATAGATTTCGGAATGTGTGAATGGCATTTGGTAGCTTGCCACAAACATGCATTTGTACATTGTCCATAATCTTTTTAATCATTAGGAGAAAATAAAACATTGCTTATTCATAATTCCTTGCAGCTAAGATAAATTGAGCAGTAGATACTTTGTGTCTGTAAAACATAAATTTTTTACGCCTGAAAATTACAATCGCAGGACATCTTAACTTGTCATTTTTTTTGGTATCTAATAAAGTCGCTAATCATGGCAGTCTTTGTTTTGCCATAGAACTTTTGAGATGAATTACTCCTTTTATGCTTCTTTCACTGCCTTCTATGCAGTTATTATATATCACATACTCAGTCATGGTCACTATTACAGTTGAGAAGAGTCTGATATTTTGCTCATCAATTTAGTTACAAACAGGCCAAACTTACATGGATGTAGTTTTATTAATTGCCACAGCTGTGTTGTGGGGAATTCTGTTATGCTGACAAGATCCAGGAAATTAAAATGGGGAAACCCTGATTTCCTCATCTGCAACTGCACAATGTCAGTTAAATTCCTGTTTTATTTATATACCTGGTTGCACTAGTGCTTTGTTGATGGTGCAGTTTGCATGACAAATCTGTGATGCTTGTAATCCAGCAGTTCAGGTGAACACAATTTGAAAATTTAACACTTTTTATATTATTTTTAAACAGTCAAGTGCATGACATAGCTTTTGTCCCAGATGTGTTGGCCACATGTGATGAGACATCATGAATTCTATATAAACTTCACTCACATATGAATTGAGTTCAGTAGTATTTACATTGCACATGAATTAACTACCTTATAACAAGCAAATTGGTTGTTTACTTGTGACTTGTATTTGATTTGGGAAGTGTCCAGCATAAGCATCATCTAAGACACTATGTTGAGAATGTTCCATGATTTTCCTAAGTCACTCCATGTAACTTTTGGTATAGTACCTAAAATTACACCACAATCCCTCCCTTTTCAATTCATTATGCACTTATCACCCATCATACCTAAATTTTATCGCACATCCAATTGACACTATATTGTCTGTGCTAGTGGCAGCATAAATCAATAAACTATGAATAAATAAGTCATTAAAACACAACATGATGTGGACAGACAGTGGCAAAATGCATTGCTGTTCACCCGATAATCTCAAAACAGTACATGTAACGATTGTTATGTAGACAGCAAAGTTAATAAAAATAGTATATTTTATATAACTAAAAAGTCATATCCTATATCTACACAAACCCACATAAAACTCCAGTGTTTCTCATAATACAATTTAAGAATCATAGATTATTTTCCTGTTGTAGATCTGTTAGTAATATTTTGGAGCATTGTCCTTCTTGAGAAGCAAATAGTTGTTCAGCTCAGCTAGTTTTCTTGCTCAAAATAACATGTGTTGGAAAAGTCGCTTAATGTTAACATAAAGAAGACTTTTATACTAAACTGAATAACATTAATACATGACTTCTTTAAATTATGAATGACATTTAATTTGCTTATATTGCACTTTACAGAATGTGCAAGATTAATAAGACATAATGACAGTACGCCCGTATTTCCCCAGAACACTGACATGATCACTGCCGATATTTTTATTGATTATGTCCACAGAGCTTACATTTTAATCTTATACTGGAAAGCAAGAATAACATTTTCATAATATTAACATGGGCACTATTGTATTTGAATGATATACAGTCGGTATTCAGTAAGCGTCATAATACTGCTGTATTTATGGAAGTATTGTTATTTGTCTGATCTGTTCACTCCAGTAGAATCACCCCCAGGGCCATTGCAGTGTAGCTGAACATTGTGCATGTTAATTATTTAACAGCTTTCACTACAATACAGTGCTGCTCAGCATTCTCTACTTCAATTGAAACATATCAAGAAAATAATACCTCCCTAAGTAAACCTGTGTTATAATGGGTTTTGAATTTGACTGTGTTACTCATTTACCAATTCAATTGCATATTAAAAACAGCATTTGAAATTTTTATTGTTTCACCTAGCAGGGTTCACATTGGGTCTGTGATACCCATTCCATTTTAATTCCCATGCATTCTAATAAAGGCCTGCAGCAGTTGTATTGGCACTGTCTGCCTTCCTGTCGCTTCCTTCATGGTAGCTTATGCTTTGTTTCACTTTTACTCCTTGGCTCTTTGGAACAAGAGTTCTTTTATGGTACTAGGTCTTCTAGATCCATTGCAGGCATTTAGAACACAAATTTGCTATTTCAGTTAAGTTTGGTTTTTATTATCTTTATCAGTTTGTTGTATGACATCTGATTCATACGTAACAAACTGTATGACATTATGTTATTAAAAGTGTCAAAGATTTTTCTTCAACAATTGGATGAATAGTTATCATCAACATCATCATCATCACCATCATCTGTATCCTAGAAAGAGTTCTTCTTGGCTTTTCACTGAGTGGTGATCATTTCATTTATCCTAGAAGCAGTACAGTTTCAGTTTTCACTGAGCAGCATTTCTGCCCAATATCCTAGCACAGGCTATGAAGTTGTATTGTGACTGAAAATTCTGATATTAATATTATTGATGGAACTTCTGACAGACACAGAGTATGAAACTGTAAGAAATGAAGAATAAAGCGAGGAACTATCTGCACTCTGTATTTTGATATTGCTTACCTGGTACCAGTAGTTATGCACAAATTTTGCCTGAATGTGAACTGTAGAAAGATAGTGAGAACTTATTAAAGACAGTGAAGAAACAAAAGTTTTCTTCCATTGCTATTAATTCTTCAGTTTTCAAAGGTATCACTACTTTGTTTTGGGAGTGCCTGAAAATAGACTTTGAATAGAATTCAGCCTTGTGTTCTTACATTATTGTGTTACATCTTTATTTTGTTTAGTTATAGTAGATATGTTCGTGGAATAATGTTTTTTGTTTTCAATATTTTCCCTTTTTACAGGTGAGGCTCTATTTTTGCTGTGGGCTGTTGGTAAGTTCTTGTACATCACTCTGTGTTTGGATAAAGCTCAAGTGTTATAGTAAATATTCTTAAACATATTCCAGAGCTATCCTTGTTTAGTTTAAATAAGGCTATGTTCTGTGTCTTAATAAGTTAATGCTTTCAGTTTTTTTTAGAAGTGGTATGATTATTGGTGTTTCAAAATCAGGCATGAGCAATGCCAGGTTAATATAAATTGATTTAGAACACATAATAATTTTAAAATATTACATTCATTTCACTCAAAAACATTTAAGTTGTGTAACAGTGTTATCTTGTGGACTCACGGATTATTTTAATTCCTTAGTTTTCACATCAGAAAATTATGGAGGACAGAGACATTAGATACATTGTCATTTAAAATTTGCTCTTAATTTAATTAAATTTTAAGTTCTGTAAAATGACATGTTTTTTCTTTCTGACAAAGTGAACTTCAGGTTCCTGAGTGAAAATAGACTAAGGCCTGCTATGTTTGGTAGTCAGTCAACTGAATCATTGGAATTTACATTATAATACGAAATTCAGAAAATTTATGTTCAAAGTATAGTAATATGAATCAGTAAAATGACGAACACCTTACGTGATTTTCACATTATATTCACCGTGCATTTTGTTGGTGTGAGTTAATAAACCATATGTGATGTTACTCTTTGAAGACTAAATGTCTTAAGTATCCATACACTATATAATCATTCATTAGATTGCTAACACTAGCAGCAGTTTAATTGGAATTGTCAAAATACAACAAAATTACTTAATGTCACTAATAACCACCAAACTTATTTGCTATGATAATACTGGGGTAATGACTGAATAATGTAAACTTTGGTAGAATGAATGACAGAAAAAATGGAGGAGCACTGTGATTACCTGGCCAAAAGCAGATTTTTCCACTCACAAGCAACACAGATATACCATTTGAATTTCGATTTGGTGAGCAATATTTATTATTCATAGTGATTACTTACATCCTTGAACTCTTGATTTATTCCTCACTGATAAAACATTGGATTTTTGAGTATGCTGTACAACCTTGTGCATGATGCATGACATTAGCTTATTGGACATACTGTGTTTAATTTTTTGCACACCTGTGCAGTCACCTTGTGTGATTCTTGAATTGACTGTTGAGCATTCTGTGCAACCCCCACACCTGATGCTTAGGATTCGTTTCTTGATCTTCCTGCCCGATCATTTTGGCATCCTGTGCAACCTCCAAGCACAATACTCGAGACTTGTTTTGGGGCACTCTGTGCCAGTGCATCTCCTAAGTATGATATTGAATACTGTTTTTTGGAGCACTCTTTGGAAAATATTTTGTGGATTATATTGTATGGGCTTTCCCCAAGTGTTGGGGTTTTCCATGAGCGTTATTCTTGAGATAAGTTTCTTGTCACCCAGTGCCTAATTTTCAAAATATAAAAATCACTTTTTGGGGCTTCCTTTCTAAGACAGCTTCTGTGTTTATGCTTTTATGCTGTAATTATTAGTTTCCAAGATAGAGAGTGTGATGGATGGACAGACTATATGAATTAGTCTTTACAGAATAAGTCAGAATTAGCATCAATCTTTTGGAATACCATAACTGAGTTATTGTCCAAGAAATAGCGAATTTTATCAGTTTGAACCAGAAGTTTCTCTTGAGTCTGTTGTCAGTCTCAACTTCACTGTCAATGTCTTTGTGCTTTAAGTTGCATAAAAGTTTATGACCTGTTGTGTTTCATAAAGAACCATCACTGGGTCTTTGTACCCAGACATTCTAGAGAACTTCTGATCCCACAAATTATATGGATGAGCCTCACAGAAGTGTAGTCTTTCCAGCAGGATGGTTCAGTGCTTCACTTCAGTGTGGATGTGAGAGATTTTTTGGATCTCCATTTATCAGATCAATGGATGGCATGAGCTGATCCAATTTTGTGGCCTCCTCATTCACTGTACCTCACGTAGATAGACTTTATCACCTGTGGATTCACTAAGGATCATGTTGCTGGTTACCATTCACAAATCATCATCAAGAATGGAGTGACAGGATTACTGTAGTGACTGTGACAGGTACACAAGACATGTTGCAGAAAACATGGCTGAAATGTGTACCAAATCACTGATGGTAGCCATATTGAAATTATGTAATCGGACTGTATACACTAAAGTTTGAAGTTTACACCTGTGTTGCAAAATTGCTACCTCTCTTCTGTGTCACAATAGGAAACTTTTGCAAACCTCCAGGACTGAGCAGCTACAATTTTTGTACTCTGTATACATAGATTGGACAGTCAAGCTGCACAAAAAACATTTTAACTCCTTTCAAAAGTGTTTTGGGTGCTGTAACACATGGGAATAGTAGGCAATGACTGACAAAACAGGGATTTGAAACTTCATTCATAGACCCATGGCCTGCCTGAGCCCTGTTTGATGGAACAGTGAGGCAGACTTCAACAGACTGGAAGGGTTTGAAGACACCTGGAACATTGATCATCGATAACTGAAAAGAAGTCTATGAAACTTCTTATTTCAGGACGCTTGTTAATAAGCCTGGGGAACTATTCCAACTAAATAGAGAACATTTAAAATCTGTGACAAAGTTTTTGTAGGTCACTGTCACTTAAAAGACATACATGAATAGAGACTGGTTAGTAGTCACTGCAGCAGTTGCCAAAATTAATTAAACATCTTTCCATATATCTAATGCACTAAGTCCATTGCATTATCATACATACCATGACTTCATTGTTTACTTTTTGAACTGTAGTGACTGTCCTAAGGTCCCAGTTAGTAATCCATTCAGTTTATTTGAATTGCAGGGTTACTGGTGGAAAACTGATGGGGATATATCGTGACTTGTTACAGCGTAAGTTTGGTTTGCCACATTACGCTGTTCTGTTCTATTCTAGATTTGTATGGTCTATCATACTGTAGGTCAGTTGTGAATGTATAATGAATGAGTGGTGCGTGAAGGCTCACAAATATTGCTAATGGTTTATTCTTTTGAGATATGGTCTATGATGGTCAGTTTAAGGTATCATTCTTTTAGACAGAATATTAGTTTTAGAGAGTACAATAGCTGCCTTTTAACCCCTTCAAGACTGAAATTCTTCTACATCCCATATGAATACTAAGTTCCTGGTCTTTTAACAGACATGAAAACAGTGTATGTCTGTTATAACAACCAACCAGTTAATGCTGCTTGGGGAAATAACTGGTTTTGATTATGGTAATAATATGAAACATAAAAATATTGTGTGTGGGATACAAAGCTTCTGATATTGCAGCAGTTGGTACCTGTAGTTACCACAGTGCTTTAGTTATTTAAGGAGATAATAACATCAACAACACATTCTGCATATCACCAGCAATGGCAGAATATTTTATTCTCTGAGAGTTTGGCTTAGAGTTCTGAGATGATGACTGAATTTCTAAAGGAACTGTATCAGGTTTTTTGAAAATGCTGAGGGAGTAATGGAGGGCTGAAAACACATGAACGATTCTAGAACCATTACATTGGAAAAATTAAACTTAAGCTTCAAATATTCTTTTAAAGAATAATCTATTATTAACATCCTAAGCTTTTATCTATTCTTCGTGTGGTTTCTGGGTTAGTTGCTTAAGGCAAGCCAAAAATAAGCTTTCTCCCTTCAGCATACAAATGGCATCCTCATTAGCACTGTATCCTTATATTGTGACCAATCAGTAGAGTCCTGTTAATCTGCGGGGTCACATGGTTTTTGATGTCCTGAAAACACTATAAAGACCACTCTTACAGCTGAGATCTTCGTTCTTCTGGGATGTTGTGCCCTGTCACGGGGTGTCTCTTGCCCAGCATTTCGAGGACATATATATTGACCTCATATTCAAGGGTCAAATGCCCTATGAAAAATTCTCTCTCTCTTCCTTTTCTCTTTTTTTCTCCTCCTCCTCCTCTTCTCATTCTCCTCCCATTTCTTTACTGCACACCTAACCCTTCAAGGTGAAGCCACCACATGGTCATGAAACGTTGGGCAACGCAAACCGACAAAGTGCAACACACCAGAACAAGACAGGCAATCTACGTAAAAGCATATATTGGGGCTCTTTCGCATAACCATTTTTGCTGTAGAAAAGTAATAAGTATTACATATTCTGTGTGTATGTCTGTAGCCTTATTTACCCAACATGTAAAGCACATGTGCTTTATTTTATTGTCATCTGTGGCCTATCTGGTTCTACCAATTTTTTCCACCTTGTCTCATAAACGGCACAATTTTCGGGAAAAGGTTATTGAATATAAAATGTGTGTTTTGATTTTCTCTACAACCTTTGAAACATGTCTCATTCTAAGAAGAAGTCAGTGAGATATCATAAAAATACAGAGTTCTTCATATAAAGCACCCATTATTCTTGTCAGATTCTAATGAACCATGAATTTTCTCGCCAGATTTTTAAAAAATACTTTACTATCAAATTTCATGAAAATCCATACAGCGGGAGCCAAGTTGTTCCATGCGGACAGACAGACATGATGAAGCTAATAATTACTTTTCACAATTTTGTGAATGTGCCTAAAAACGAAGATCTTACCTGCACCACTTCGGAAACTTGAAAACTCAGTCTTAACAGACTTATCTGTCAGGAGGTGTGTACTTCAGTCTACTGATAGCTGTACATGAGAGAAGATGAGTGTGTATTTTCATACTATCGAACATGAGTTATTATACGTTACCAAGTAATCTGTAAGGAAAATTTGTAACTACCAAATAATGCTGATATTGGCCAGTTATGTGTAGGGATAAAACATTCATTATTATGCATGACATGCATCAGCAAATCTCATGGTAATTAATTAATGACTGTAGCTAGGGACACCAACATTAAATATTATGCATGCTATACATCAGCAACTATCATGGTAATGCATTAATGATAAATGTTTACCAGCAGTTCTGTAGCTACTCTATCACCACCTCTGCTTTTGCTGTTGATACCTGAATTAACTGTGTGTTCATCCCTCTAATTTATCTCCCCTATCACATAGGCCAGAAGCCACAGCATGTTCTGCTGTCAAATGCCTAATTAAGAAGTCATTTTGGATTTCATGTGCAGTCAGTTTGAATATTAATCACAGTACAGAGATGCTCTGGAGTGGTTCTTTTGGAATTCTCACATTTTTTTGCCATTCTATTATTGTTGCTAACAAATTTATGTCAGATGTGATTTTTTTTGTTATAGCAAAAATGGATTGGGTTCGTGTAAATAAATTATTCATTCAGATGCATTTCTTAGGCTCACAGTTGTTGGTTCTGTAAGAATGACCACCGATATATAACTAACATGTTTTGTTGAAGCTTCAGTGCCTCCTTAAGAACCTAACTCTTCGCTTTGCCATTTCTGGTGAAGAGTCATCTTCACTTAAGTCCATTGAAGTCCTCCTTGGTGTGGCTTTTGTAGGCGTTGCTGCTCCACTTGGAGTTTTGGTATGCTCCTTGGGTGTGAAGGAGTGTCGAATAATTGAAGCAGCCACTTCTATGTGGACAGGGAATGAGCTGCGGCGTAGCAGTGGTGGTGGACGAGCACCTGGTAGAGATGTGAAACAATAATAGTGACATACACTTATGTGCTGTATTTCAAATAGGAAGGACACCTATGCTTCTACAGTGGAAGTGATATGACATCAAACATAAGAACTTTGACCATGACCTTGGTTTTCACACCACCCCGTTCCCAGTGAGGAAAACTGAAGGAGGGTAATTTCCACCACATGTGTTGGTATAACATAATAAGAATCTTGAAACACTGTACTATTTACTTGGGATTTTAGAGTTATTTATGAAGATTTATATCTTCAGGGGTTTTTTCTCTGTTGACTGGAAACTTGTGACACGTAATGCCGTCTTCATGGTTAAGCAGTCAAGCAGTTGAATACAGCACTTAATTGGACTGCTTGACCTCGAAGATGGAGGCACAGCGATCTTTGGCAACTTTGACACGGCATAACATCCAAGAGGTCTTGAGTCTTCAGCAACACTACTGTTAGGACTTCAAATCTGACAGCGTATTTTACTTTTGTGAAGAAGGGAGAATACTGCAGCCACCAGATTTAGTGTACTTTTATGCAAGAGTCATATAAACTTATGTCAGCACCAGGGGCGCACCAAAGGTGGGGGGGGGGGGCTGCCGGGCTGCAGCCCCTCCAAATCCCCCAAAACCGAAATTTAAAAAACACAGATTTTGTTGATGTTATGATATCAGAATTTTTATGTGATTTACCCTTCAGCCGAAATCAGCCACTGAAAGTGGCTGTTGTCTAGTACATTAGAATTTTGAAAAATAAATTATTGAAATTAAAGAATCGTATGTATATAAATGCAGTTGCCGACAGTTATGTTATAATTATGACCTGATTTTATAACATAATTTTTAAAACTAAATGTAAAGTACAGTCAACCCCGGTTATAACGACATCGGTTTATGCGAAAACTCGTCTATAGCGTCAGATATACTGTGGTACCAATTAATTCCTCACTGTTAACCATAACATTATACTCCTCGGTTATAACAACACTCGTTTATAACGACACAAAATATTCAGTCCCCTTCATGACGTTATAACAGAGTTCGACTGTGTATATAGCCTCAAGGTCAGCCCTTCCAGTAAAAAGTTCTGGGTGCGCACCTGGTCAGCACATGTAGTCCGTAAGGATGACATAACCAAGGTGAAGGTAGTACACAGAACTTCAAGCGCTTTCTTTGAGATTTTATGTCTCTGTGCAGAGCAGCTTACACGTTCGGTGTAAATGCAGGCTTAAATCTACTGACATGTAGGCTGTCACCTGCCGAGATAGAGACAGGGAGAGAGGCATTACACTGCAGTGTTCTTCCCGGTGTGGTATTAGGTATACTGTTATGTAAAATATGGATTTTCTATATAAGTTTACAAATGTTAGTATTGTTTTTTTTTTGCAATTAATGCAATTGTTGGGAGATGTGAGGTTATCACAGCGATATTGATGATGGATGTTACGCCGTGTTGACTGGTAAACTGTTACAGACCTTGCAAAGTATCGTAATTCCAGGATCTTCATGGGCAAGCAGGCCAAGAGATGCTCTTCTTGAACTGCTTGACACTACGATTCTCCGAAACGTCGGAAGACTTCAAAAGACATAACTGCTGTATGTTAAGCCGCTATTACTCGCAGTAAATTACGTGTAATTTGAAGTCAACCCGACAACTCCTACGGCACCGCCCTGCCATTAAGTAGGAAGGAGAGAATATAAAGACAGGAGACATACCCTGTAGTTCAACTGTCAGTCGGTCTTCATACGGACTCATCAAGTGATCTGCGAGAAGAAACATGCGGACGGACAGAACGTTTCCCCGGCACTCACCTAGAAGTTTCGTGTGCTGGCGACGTGGGGCCACAGAGGATCCTGCACTACAGTTACTGGACTCCAGGAGAATCACCTGCTGCTGGTGCAGCACCGACTCCCTTCTTGCATGTCTGCTCACAGTTAGGTCGACCAATGAGCAGCGCCGGTTGTCCAGCGAGTAGGAGCTGCTTCCAATGGCGCTGGTCCTGCCATCACCGATAACGGATTGTTGTCCCAACTGCGTGTAACGCAATACAAAAGTTCCAAACCCTCTAGCTACACCTTAACCCACGTTACGATTTGACCTTTAAGAAGTGCAAGATGGGCTCAGGCCCTAATTTGAGATCGATCGTGTATTCCGAACATTCACTGGGAACAGCCTGTTGTTAAAGAATTCGATGGAACTTATTGACTTCAGATGTATTACTTCTCTTTAACCCTTTGACTTCTATGCCCGAGATACCCCAGTCCAGGGCAGACAACGTATCGTGGTTTGTATCCAAGCAATGTATTGTGCAAACAGTTGGAAGTATCCGTATATTTCATCCACGATTTATTTGTCAGTAAGCTCAGATATAAGCCTACTGAGCAGTCACAAAAGGTAATAAAAATCTGAATTTATGATATAGACGTTGATTTTGTCATTTTCTATACAGGGTAATTCGAAATTTAAGAAGTTATAAAAGCACAGCTGTGGTTTTAAGACAATGATATGAAACCTGTAGCCCAACATATCACAAAGAACATTCCCACTACGTTTATTGTCCGACAAATGTATACTTTTATTCACTATTAATTTTTGTGAAACACAGTCCTACATGTTTCGAACTTTATCCCGGTTCATCTTCAGGGACTTCAGTATTTTAAATTACACTGACTAAATAAAAGTGTACATTTGTCGGACAATAAACATAGAAAAGATAATGTACGGAATGAATAATATTAAACATTCCCACTATTTTTCATATACTGCTAAGAATGCCCTCATACGCTTGCTGCATGGATTGTGTAATCAGAGTTTCAATACAGATGGTAGGCATGTAGATGGCACCCGTTACAAAACCCCGCAATGAGAAGTCCAAGGAGGTTAAGTCAAGTGAAAATGCCAGGGTAATGTTAATTGCAGATTTCGATTCTTTAACCAACGTGCTGACAACTGGCAGACGCGGCAAATCGCTCTCTGGACATAGGACTTTATATAATAATGTTTTGAGTTTTTGGTCTCACAGTACCTGATTCATAAGTAAACTACACTATTTAAATAATTTGTTTTAAAAGACCAAATCACCTTTCCACTGCTACATCCAGACCGGCTGTGTGGTCCACTCTCTTATTGTATGGAAAGCAAGGCGGCCGGAGCGTAAACTTAACACCATTCTCAGTCTCAGGAATGCTTGAACCTTGACCGCCACCTTCGTTGCTGTGTACTTACAGTATGTTGTTAAGTACAGGGAGCTCTTTGTGTTATAAATAACATAAAACGGAGACTAAGACAAGTACCGACGCTTTTTAAATTGACACAACACTTGTATGCCAGTTCAAGAATGTATCGAGAGGTTTTTTCATGGCGAAACAGCCCCTAGTGGGCCAGGGCCTCCTCATTATTGAGGCTTCACGATCACACTCAGACACACCACACTCGGTAGGACTCTTCTGGACGAGTGATCAGCCCGACGCAGAGACCTCTACCTGACGACACACAACACTCACACGGGGCAGATGTCCATACCCCCGGCGGGATTCGAACCCACAATCCCAGCAAGCAAGCGGCCGCAGACCCACGCCTTCGGCCGTTCGGCCACTGTGAGAGGTTTATTGGTAGATTGTTTAACGACGGAACCGGGACGGCGTAGTCGGTTTAGTGATTAGGCCACGGGCTGCACAGCCGAGGGATCATCCAATTCTCTGCAAGGAAAATGGATTTTTTTCTTCTCCAAAGCGTCCAGACCGGTTCTCGGACCCCCCCCCCCCCCCAGCCATTTATTCAGGGGGTACCAGGGGTGCTTTCCCCGGGTTTAAAGTGGTCGGGGCGTGAACCTGACCATTCACCTCCATCTAGCAACGATGTTAAGAATGAGTGGAGCTCTAACTCCACTCACTCATATGCCTTTTAGAGCGTGCACAGAAAACAATTTTGATTATATTTAGTGACGCTCTTTGTACTGTGGATATCATATGGCTTTATGATTTGAGAGGAAGATAAAGGCAATAATTTAGGAAATATCGTAAACCACATTGATATTGGTCATCTGGTGTCCCACGGACGGTGGAATAAAATGGACTTGGCATGAGGGAGACAGGGAATGTATAAACGCTTTTGATTGAGAATCTTCTTGGAAATAACCTGCTAGGAAGAACCGAAATGAAGATAGGATAACATTAAGATGAAAGTTATGGAGTTAGGTTTTGAGGTCTGAATATATATGCAAGCTTTGATATTAGCGGTGTGGAAACTTCAGGGTTTTGCTACCACATTATTAGTAAGCAAGGCTTTGGCTAGAGGAGGTAATGTTTTCTTCGTGGTTCGGGAGACTTGTACTGACGGAAACCACAAAAACCCCTATTGGAACGTCGGTCCAAGTGTAGAACGTAGTTGACACACCAACCAACATGCTCGGCCTGAAGACACAGGCTTATTCGTCGAGCAGAGGACTGGATGCTACACAAGTGATGGCTGATGTAGTTCATAGTTATTAATTTAAATATGACATTGATATTTGTCAGGGCCAGAGGCGGGAGGAACTAAATGATGCAGGACGGATTGTGGTCATGTTAAGCTGTCTAATTTTGAATTTTTAACGGCACCACGACTTCGTATTTAAAAGTAAATATTAGCAGGTTTAAGATGATTAAGCGTCCATTGAAAGGGAAGAGGGTGTCAGTCTTTTGAACTGCGCCTGTCTTCTTATAGTACAAACATAGAAATATCTGCCATTTCTCTAGGTGCCGGCAACCGCCCTCTGTTTCGTGTGTTAACTTGGACTTGTACTCTACCGACTGAGCACGCGTGGCGCAGTTGGTTGAGGCACTGCGCTACAAGCCGGAACGTCGCGGTTTCGATTCCCGATGGTGTCATTGGAATTTTTCGGTCGCACTATGTCCCTGGGGTCGACTCAGATTCTAACAGAAATATTTCCTGGGGGGTAAAGGCGGCCGGTGCGTAGGGCTAACAACTTTACCACCTTCATATGCCTATTGTCTGGAACCCTAAGGGTCTGTCCAGGCCTGTAATGGGATTGCTTTACCTTTACCTTTACTGTACTGACTACTAATTATCTGTCTACGTGGAGCAGAGTCGTCCTTCTAAAAGCTAATCGTTCTTCAGCTAGTAAAATTCCCGCACTTTATTGAGCCCGAAAGTCTATCGCCGCTCCCACAAGAGACCGCAACTTTTTCCGGTCCCTCGCCAGATCAGTCCGCGACCTCCTATCCGAATGAATACAGACTTTAGTATTTTCCTACCA
Organism: Reticulitermes speratus; assembly: GCA_021186555.1. Classification (NCBI taxonomy): domain Eukaryota; kingdom Metazoa; phylum Arthropoda; class Insecta; order Blattodea; family Rhinotermitidae; genus Reticulitermes; species Reticulitermes speratus. The sequence goes on from JAJKFL010000009.1 coordinate 21,158,429, forward strand.
TATACGCGTAATTCTTCTAAGTAGTCTCACTCTTGCAGGTTCGTTCCCTCTCCCCCCATACGTGCCACATTCTTGACCGATCTCATTCTCCTTGATCTGATCACCAGAGTATTTGACACGGGGTACAAATCATGACGCTTCTCACTGTGTAATTTTCTCCAGTTCCTCTTGGGCCCAAATATCTTCCTCAGCACCCCATTCTCGAACACTTTCAGCGTATGTTCTTCCCATAATGTAAGAGGCTTTACATAATTTTTATTCAGGTTTTCTGCAATGTCTGCATGTCTCGCAATCAGAAAGCAGGACAAAATCACAACATAAAGATAGATAATAAATCGTTTGAAAGGGTGGAACAGTTCAAATATTTGGGAACAACCCTAACAAATCGAAATTCCATTCAAGAAGAAATTAAGAGCAGATTGAAGTCGGGGAGTGCTTGTTATCATTCGGTGCAGGATCTTCTGTCTTCCAGTTTGCTATCCAAAAATACAAAGATTAAGATATACAGAACTATAATTTTGCTTGTTGTTTTGTATGGGTGTGAGACTTGGTCTCTCACACTGAGGGAGGAACAAAGGCTGAGGGTGTTCGTGAATAGGGTGCTGAGGAGGATATTTGGGCATAAGAGGGACGGGGTAACAGGGGAGTGGAGAAGACTACATAACGAGGAACTTAATGATCTGTACTCATCACCAGATATTATTCGGGTGATCAAATCAAGAAGAATGAGGTGGGCGGGGCATGTAGAACGTATGGGTGAGGGGAAAGGTGCATACAGGATTTTGGTGGGGAGACCTGAGGGAAGGAGACCACTTGGAAGACCCAGGCGTAGATGGGAGAATAATATTAAAATGGATCTTCCAAGAGGTGGGATGGGATGTCGTAGCCTGGATTGATATGGCTCAGGATAGGGACAGTTGGCGGGCTCTTGTGAATGAGGTAATGAACTTTAGGGTTTCATAAAATGCGGGGAATTTCTTGACTAGCTGACGACCTGCTAGTTTCGCAAGAAGGACTCTGCTCCATGGAGTTAGTTAGTTAGTTAGTTAGTTAGTTAGTGTCTTTAATGATGAATTTATTTATGTTTGTAGTTCTCAAAGTTTCTAAAGTTAATTTTTCTCCGTGTCTAATATTTTAAGGGAAACTAATTTTTTCCCTTGCACATAGGCTCTGCTGCCATACAAGATCTCCCTAAAATTTATTTCAATATGGCGAACGTAAAATACGAAACTTGCAACTAGGTTTGTTAAATAGTTACGTTCAGGTTTTAACAACGAATTTTCTCTAAAAAAGTAAATATTTTTATCACGTTTCCTTTTGTTTCTCAGTTCGATGTCTGCTGCTTATATTTCAGTGATCAAATAATCAAGTCTTTGTGGATAATTGTATTCTTTCCGATCTTATACCAGGCGTAGTCCTACGTTTGGGACGTCTCTTCCGGCCCAGTTTCTTTCGCAATCAGACGATCCAAACAACGTTACATTTAAAAACTAAATGTTGTAATGAAGTTATGTGTTGAAGTAAACTGGCTTTGAAAGGGATTTCTTATATGGATGTGTCCAACATTCAGAAAATCACATTGAAATCCAGTGTCGGACTCAGTGTGACAATTGTGAAATTGAAACAAAATAAATTGGACCTGGTTCAAATATATGGATTTCAAATGGTTAATATATGATTGAATTTAGAAAGACTCTATGCACCTGGCATTCTATTTAGAGAACATGTAATTCTTATGTCATTGTATCATTACTAGTCTACTAAATACTCGTAACTGCATGAAACAGAATTTTTCTTCAAAAGGTCAAATTGTACTCGTTTATCTAGCAGAAAATTTTTCATTCTGTACAGAACCAAACGATTCGTCACCGCGTTTTCCACAACCACCAAGTCCGAGGCCTTGTGCAGTATTTTGTAACATACTGGTTTTATACCGTGAGGAATTATTACCCCACACCGAAACCCAACGCTGGGGGACAACCCCTTATCACTTGTCAACGACTAGTTATTAAGTACATTCACATCTACCCTCCACGTATGTGATGCATTTTCTCGACCCTGGGCAGGCCCATGTGGGATTTATGGTGGACAAATTGACACTGGGACAGGTTTTTTTTTCGGGTACTTCAATTTTCCCTTGTCAGTATCATTCCACGCATGCCCCACAACATGTCTTCATTTACCACGGAAGCTACATTAACTTAGAAACTGAAGGCATCGTCAAAACACTTCTCTCTCCATCGGCAACATGACGACTCGCCATGACGTGATGCCGATGAGACCCGCTTAAGAGGAACTACCTTTTTATAGGAATTGTAAAAATATCGAGACTGACGGGCAGAATTAATTAATTTATTTATTCAGTTAAAAAGTGGATACCTTGCTTAGACTCAGTTTAGAAGTAATGAACAGTGCTTGCAATAGTCTTTCAGTAGGAGTTGTCACATCTTCAGAATGTGATAATAACGAGTATTTTATATACTCATCTTAAAGTCACGAATATACGGGTTGAAATTCGATTTATGATTCCTGCGTGATGGGAATATCTATTAATAATTCCTGCATGAAGAATTTTGCTAGCCACAGTGGGGAACAGAGAATGAAATAAAGAAGATTTAAGAAATGATTTTCCCGAATTACAAACTTATAAGAAAGGATAATTCAGTTTCCACAATTATAAGTAGACAGACATGTAATAATTGTTAATTCCGTATATAATCCATACTTAATAAAATACGTTCTGTTGTAACTGATTCAGAACGTGCATTGTTTCAGGTGATACGCTGCTACTAACCTGCACATAAATACAGGGCTGTTGATGAATACGTGTCGGGTGGATTTGCTGTAGTGAAGACATATGGAATAGAAAGGTAAGTATTCTGTATGAACATAATGTGTTACATTATTCTGATATTTAACCCTTTGCAGTAGTTTGACAGAGGTGAACCATCCGACTGTTCATATTAAATTAGCTCGTGATATAACTAAACAACAGAGGTAATGTACGTGTAACGTAACCTTGAGGCGCTTTCGCATAACCACTGTTACAGTATAAAAGGTATAAGTATTACAAACTCTGAGTGTGTGTTTGTAGCCTTAGTTATCCAGCATGCAATGCGCATGCGCCGTTCAAATACAAAATACTGAACCAACAAATGCACTCTTATTATTTTTTATATGTTATATATTACAATCTCTGTGAGCTAGTCAAACATTAATATTATTCATTCCGTACATTTTCTTTTCTACGTTTATTGTCCGACAAATGTGCACTTTTATTCACTATTAATTTGTGAAACACAGTCCTACATGTTTCGAACCTTATCCCGGTTCATCTTCAGGGACTTCAGTATTTTAAATTACACTGATTTTTTACATCAATGTTACAATTTATACACTGGTTAAAATGATAATAACTGAATAATATATCAATTTGTTTGTATGAATTTTTACAATCAAGTTATACACTGTTAAAATGATAAAAAGTGTTATATAGCAGTCGTTTGTTTCGATGTTACAAATCAGTTTATTTATTTTCCCATTGGCTCGACAGCCCCTTGGGGGCCTAGGCCGCCTCATTTTTCGAGGCTTCACGATCACTCACTTTAGACACACCACACTCGGTAGGACTCCTCTGGACGAGGGACCAGCCCGTCGCAGAGACCTCTACCTGACATCACACAACACTCACAACAGACAGACATCCATGCCCTACGAGGGATTTATTTTTTTTTTCTGTCCGGGGGTTTTCCCCTTTGATCCATTTTTGTACTGTTTAAATCCTTTTTCGTCCTTCATGTCACTTTACGTTCCATGCTACCGTCCTTATACAACAAACACAAGAGACAGACATCCATGCCGTAGGGGATTCGAACCCACAATCCCAGTAAGCGAGTGGCCGTAGATCCACGCCTTAGACCGCGCGGCCACTGGGATCGGCACAAATCAGATTATATACAGGTTTAAAATGTTAAAAGTTGAGCCTGTGTATAACCTGATTTGTAACATCGAAACAAACGACTGCTATATAGCACTTTTTATCATTTTAACAGTGTATAACTTGATTGTAAAAATTCATACAAACAAATTTATATATTATTCAGTTTTTGCCATTTTAACCGGTGTACAAATTGTATCATTGATGTAAAGAATCAGTGTAATTTAAAATACTGAAGTCCCTGAAGATGAACCGGGATAAGGTTCGAAACATGTAGGACTGTGTTTCACAAATTAATAGTGAATAAAAGTGTACATTCTTCGGGCAATAAACATAGTCTAACATGTTTCGATCCCCTCCTGGGATAATCATCAGGGACTCTTGTGAGAATATGAATTACAGAAACAAAACTAACAATATAAGTAAAAAGGTAAAGCAATCCCATTACACTCCTGGACAGGCCCTGAGGGTTCCAGGAGTTTGAGGCTTCCAGATTTGTAGACAATCGGCACATGAAGGTGGTAAGGTTGTCAGCCCTACGCACCGGCCGCCTTTACCCCCCAGGAAATATTCCTAGTACTCATTTCCGTTACAGGCTGAGTCGACCACAGGGCCGTAGTGCGGCCGGAAGGATTATGTCAATGAAAAATTCCAGTGACACCATCGGGAATCGAACCCGCTACCTGCCGGCTTGTAGCGTAGTGAATAAAAACATGCTAAAGATATAAAATGTATAAAAGATGGTTAGATTGTAGGCGATCTTTCGTGGTGGATCCCTGATCTACTGAGTACAGGAAACTGGATTTTTGTATGCGGATGGATAAGACAGTACTGTGACAATAATAACAGTAATTGAGTATCGAAACGCGTTTTTGATAACAAGACGAAATACATATAAATCATTGATTCAATATGACTGGTAATTACGGTCTATTAAGATATCACAAAAATGACCCAACAAATTAACTCAGATTTACCGCAAGAATGGGGCAGGCATTCACGCAGTTGGCTGAGGCACTGCGCTAGAAGCCGAAGGTTGCGGGTTCGATTTCCGATGGTGTTATTAGATTTTTCATTAACTTAATCCTTCCGGCCGCACTATGGCCCTGGGGTCGACTCATGCTCTAACAGAAATGAGTAGCTGGGGGGTAAATGCGGCCGGTGTGCAGGGCCTCAACATCCTGGAAACCGTAGGGCCTTTCGAGGCATGTGCAGGGATTGCTTTACTTTACTGAATGTAAGCTTCTAAAGAGCAGCACCTTCTTGTGCTGTAATTTGTATTTTTACTCACCAGTTTATGAACATAAACTTATCTGCTGATAACTTATCAGGTAACCTGTGAGCCTGAACACTGACGTGTTTAATTAGACCTACCTTCTTATCACACAGACGATCTCGGCATACTTCAAACAAAGCTATCGAGGCAGAAACCACGAGCAGAACTCCCAACAAAATATGACATACAACAGTTGTAGCGTTGGTAACCGTCTTGGTCTTGTCACCTCCAGAATTATATTGCTGATTGTTTTCAGCACTTGCGCCGCTCGCAGGAATTTCGTCCCTCTTACGTCCGTGTCCGTCCGTGAGACTGTCATATTCGTCCTCGTAAATCAAATCTTCAAAAGGTACTAAGTTACTATTGTTAAGGTATGATCGCGCTCGGTATCTGCAGCGTTTCGTAAGCACATTGAGCACAGTTTCACGGTCAGAAACACAAACATTTCGTGCAACGAAGTATTCAGAATTAACAACACTCTTTAAGACGCAAGGATATCCATTATCGTTTATATACGCGCAGTCTTGTAATATCTGAGATCTTCTGTCGGACATAACTTCCACTAAACTGTGCCCCACATAAAAACAAACATCTTGATATTTTATTATTCCAAATACTTGGCATAATCTAATTATACCATTAAACTGTATTTCTTTATCTTTCTTTGTGTTATTGTAACTTTCATCCTCTCTTATCTCGGCATCTTTTTGTATATTCCACTTACACGTGTTCGTTAAATAGACGGGACACACGGCAAGAGGTTTCTTTTGAAATAGTTGTTGATACAGAATTTCTGTGAGCGGATGCATGACCTTAATTTTTCCGGAACCTCCCTCATCTCTTTCGGTTGAAAAACTTTTATGTTCTGTATCTTCAGCTTGCCTTGCAATTTTATCCACCGCATAATAAACGCTTAGAGCTAAGAAAAATGAGAGCACAGAAACACCTGCAAGGAGAACTAAACCTCTGTGTTTTAGAACCATTGTGTTCAAAATGGATTCCCAATACCCACTGTGCTCAGTGTGTTCAAGTGTGTCACATTGTGGAACTGATGTGAAAAAACTGCACAGGTGTAGAAAGAGTTCCACAGTCTCGGATCATCTCACGGCGGAGATAGTTCCATCATCCTTGTAAAGTTTATGTATCAAATGACGATAAAAACTGTAAGTGTAGATGAATATTCAAAGAGTATAAATATGTGATTTATTAATATTGTATTTGCAACACTGTAATTAAGCCATGAACCACTAAAATATATGCCTTACTTCTCCACTGATAGCATCTCCAGTGAACCACACGTAATTAAATATCGAAGAGTTAATTTAAGTGCACGCTTCACGCTTTAAGAAAAGGAAATCAATTGCACTCACATATAAGAATAAACTTCATTTTAAATTATCATATCGGAGATTACTGCCCAACAGAATCAAACGCGAACAAGCAAGAGCGGAAACACCGACGTCCAGGACCGTTCTGAATTGTACAAGGCTCTTAAGAGCTCTATCAGTAGCAATTTGACACTTGGCTACATTTATTATATAATTACGCATTCAAGGAGAGTATTCAACTTTAATACGCCACAGGACACGATGGCACGAATTCGAGGCAGTGTTCACCGGCACTTATCTGTCGCTTCCTGCTTCCAATTTACAGATAGATACTTGAGACAATAAAAAAGAAAGCATATGGCAGTAGCTTGACTAAGGTTGCACGTTGCGGCCACGGGAATCAATATTTTGAGCTGGGACAAGGCAACGGCGCATGCCTGCATCTTCCTTCCTCTGCAGTCCTCGGAAATAGAGCAGGGCGCGTTCATTTGCGATACGCGTAATTAACAGAGCCTTCTGAGCACTTTATAGGAGGATTACAAAATCTCACCGCCGAGTTAAAATATTTCCTGTTCGTCAGCAAGCACTTTCTTTTATGAAAAGGGTGATGATCCTTGGGGTTCCCCAAAAGGAGGATAATTATTTGAAATTCTGTGTAAATTTCATCCTTCAAGAAAGGAGTAGATAGGACCGTGCCATGGCTCAGGCGGTTAGTCGCCGTCCTCCCACCGCGGAAGCCCTGGTTCGATCCCGGGTCAGTCCATGTGGGGTTTGTTATGGACAAAGTGGCACTGGGACAGGTTTTTCTCCAGTGATTCCGTTTTCCCCCTTAAATTTCATTCCACCGTTGCTCCATTACTTGGAAAAATAAAAAAAACTAACCCTCTTTCTCTTCACCTTCATCACAGGGTTGCACAATAAGCCTCAAGGCTGCGGTGCGTCCGTAGCTTCTGCTGCGGGGCCCTTCTCCACACACACACACACACACACAAGTGTAGATAAATCAAGAAACACCCCTAAAATGAAATAAACACATAAACCGAACTGTATGTTGGCTGCTTCAAGGTTACACCAGAAGTTCCTTACCAGAAGAAAAGTGGTGTTGGCCTTCCTCGGTAATGGAATTTGTGACAAGTCTCCTGCTGCATATTTGTGTAGAGTTATTCCGTTATTTGAGAGCGACATGAAGAATGATTATTGTGAGTTGGCTTCTTAGATCCGATTTTATGCATTTCTTCGTGGCAAAAACGAAATACGATGTTGTTGTTGTTGTTTGTATTTTCTGTTTACTCAATATTTATTTTTGTGGGGAGTACTATTTCGGTATTTTATTCTCATTCTGGACAATTACTGATCAATTTATTGAGTTTAGAAAACATATATTTATTTTTGGATATAAAATAAAAACAAAACTATATCTTAAGAAAAATATGGCTTTTCGAAATTCTGAACTATCACGTTGCTGTAGTTCACCTAAAGACGAAAGCAGTCTGCTTTTTGAAACGTCTTGTTTGTATAATCAGTGACGATGGAAAAAGGCCAACTACACATCAGTGATAAACTTAATATTATTCACTCCGTACATTTTAACTCTGTATTTATAGTCCGACAAATGTACAATTTAATCACATTAATTGTGTAATTTCACTGTCTTACATGTTTCGAACCCTTAATTTTGGTTCATCTTCAGGGACTCATTATCTCAAATCACACACTATTTACACCAACTGGTACAATTGTTTACATAGTAAAACATGAATTTTTTACAATTGTGCATATACACTGTTTAAAACAAATAAAAAGTGATCATTTTAGTTGTTGGTTGTTTCGAGTCTTACATTGGTTAAAATTTTAAAAGTTGTATAAAAGTTGAATAATCTGTGCTGTTTTGATATCCTGAAACATAAAATATCTAAGATAAACTAGCAATTTTGTCTTAGATAACGAAACATGTCTGTTTAGCAATTAGCACTTTCTTATTCCGAAGCCCGGAGTCGTCTTTTCTACCCGAATTCGGGCTCTTCTGTTTGTTTTTGCCGTTTGCTTCAGTAGCTGTAGAAAAGGCCCGTTCAACTCGTAGGTCGCGGGCAAAGTGTTGCTCGCGACTCAATATTTTGTTGCCCGCGGAGATATTTGAAATGAAAAAAATCTGTTGTAACCTATTCTCTAGCAAAGCTGAGATAGAACGTCGAAGGGATTTGGAAAAATTTGAACTGTCCATTTATGGAGACGTACATTGCATTGCTAATCCATTTTGTTGAAATGTGCTACAAATACCGACACCTTAGCCTATGTAGTGTAGCCGAACATTATTGGAGCAGTTCGGCTCTCCTTCCCCACTCTTCTATATATAGTAGGCAGAAGAAAGGACCAGGTGTCCCGCGCCAGTTGGCGTCCAGTACAGGAAAGGAGTAGACGAATGGTATTGTGCTAACGTTTGTATTGTAATAAAATAAATAAAGTTAAACCTTTGAAGAGAACAGTCTCGTAATTTGATGTATATCAAATTAATAAAAAGTAACCAGCAAAGTTCGGTTATAGTAGTGAATTGCATTTTTTTTTAAATTTGTTTCCTATTATCAGTAGCTTATACTTCTGTTGAGCATTATGTACTTAAAATACACGGGTAAGATTAGGCATATACTTATTCATTCTTCATTCTGTGTGTTGAATTTCATGTTGCCCACACTCGGACCAAATTTTGCCGAGTTGCCCGCACCATATAAAAGGTTGAACAGGACTGCTCTAGACGAATTCTAGAATAGTAGGCCTACCTCACACAGGCCAGTATCCAGTCCTTCAAAATCCTTTACAGTTATTCTGTAGAACAGCTTGGAAATATACAGAATACGTTGGTAAAGTGTAAAGGAAATAAGCCAAATCTCTAGCTTTTGCACTTTGCCCAAAGTTCTCGGACACTGTATATCTGAACAAAACGTTTTGTGTATAACGTGGATGAGAGAATGCTCACGTTTCAGGATACTTTGGCTTAATTGTTCTTTTCAGCAAATAACGTATAAATAACTATTATTTTAGTATTTAGATATGAATAATTAAATGCGTACTAGTGAATGCAAATAATTCTTTTCATCTGATATATAAGAGTATTTAACACAGTGTAAGTTAATGCTGAAATATATTCTTCCTTACATAGGCCCATGTATTCACAGTTACATACTGACCTGTTAATTTGTGATTTTCCAATGCTGGTAATGTTGCACTCACACAAATCGTTTTGCTTCTTATGAAGTATGTAGGCGATTTTTTCCACACTTATTTCCTATTATGAACTATGTTTTGCCATAAGTTTGGCTAGCTTGGGTTTAAATTTTCGGAACACACAATATGCTGTATATTGACGGCCAGTTGTTTTCAGTACTTCTGATTACGTGTTTTGATTTGCATACGACGGTTAAATATTATACACGATATCGAAGACTGTAAGATGCCAATACACGCCTGTCTCGTACCCAACCACCAGGTCCTTGTTATATGTATCTACATGCAGTTCAGTAGTATCTTTGTGTTGAAATTCCTGATTGGTGGATGACTATAAATTTAGTGTCCTTTAGCTGTTTGAACATTTTGTCCTACATTCTTACCCTAGTATTTTCGGACGGCCTCCTGAGAAATCTGAAGGAAACAAGGACGGGAATTCCCATGGTGGGAAATTCTGCGATGTACATGACCCTCATTTCCTTTATTTTGGAAATAAGGATGGATTGGAACGAACAGTGCAGCTTCACTGGAACCTAATGAAGCTAACCATGACCTCCTACCAGTAATCCGACTTTTATCCAAGAAAACTGGTGACATTGATCTATCCGATTTCTAGAGTCCAAAAAAACATGAGACTAATCCAAGTAGTCTGTACGTCCTCTGGTTTTACGCCTCTTGATTTAAATTAATGATACTAATAGTCTTTTCGTGTTGCTGCTATGAAGGGGAAGTTATTGTACATGTTTGTTATCGGCATCTTTACTTTGTTCCTTACAATTTTGTCTAGAAGTTTTAGTCTAAATGTTATAACTGAGTGTATTGTCAACTGTAATACCAATTGAAACTTTGTAGGCATCTCTCATTTTTTTTCTCTGCCTGTCTGCCTTTGTCTGTCTGCTTGCCTACCTACTATCCATCCATCCATCCGTCCGTCCTTCTATCTATCTATTTATCTATCTATCTACCTGCCTGTCTGTCCGCCTTTTCGTGTGCCTATCTATATACATACTTTCACTTTCAACGATCTACCTACCTACCTACCTACCTACCAACCTACTTATTTAACTGCCTGTCTACCTACCTACCTACCTACCTACCTATCTACCTACCTACCTACACAGTATAAACTACGTGTTCTACCATAACGCTATTATACGTGGAATCCATTGCTTATACAGGGACATTATTTTATCCGACTAATATCGTTTACCACTTCCTGTCCGCTCGCTTGTCGGACAAACGTGAAGCCTGTAGGCCCCGAAACACGGCAAACTGGAACAGCGTCTGGAAGTGATAATAATATTGGCCCCTATACTTTTACGTTCGATTTTTCCTTTGATACCTATGGAGACGACAAACGCCACTGGATTGGTAAAAGTGGCTGACAATATAAAGAAGCAAATGACAGTTACATTCGTCAGCTTTGAGATATCTGATAGATTTGTATGTAAGCCCTATAGAATATTTTAGTGACATGGACCGACGTTTTAGATCCCATCAGTGCTGTGGTTTTCAGCGTTTTGTCTCCCGTGACGCCATTAATTAACGTACACATACACTAGATGTCATTAGCAGTAACGTGGTTTTGTCCGCAGAGCTTACCGAACGTGTGAACATCGTGTGCTTTCTTTCGGTACTGCAGCTACTTCTCTTGTAAATGTACGTATGTGAAACAACATATGCCTGTGTAGCACATTTCACAGCCCCATCTCCACTGCTCCTAGTGCCAGCAATAACTTGGGCTGTTGTATTTCGGAAGACTCAATAACTTACACGCCTCAAACAAAATAACATGTTTTGGCAGCTATAATGTAAAGCAAAGCCTGGGTAGGTGGTGCGGTGCATTACTGAAAGATGCTAGCAACTTAGGATGTTTAACAACTAACACGACTGACCACTGCGGTGTCGGGACTGGTGCCACAGACGTTTCGGCTATACTACACGGAAGATTGGTTTGTGTGACACTTGACGCGTTCGTTCCGCCCTTCTGCCAACTGGCATATTTTGCGCCCGAGTCCTATTGACAGAAATCTGTTAAATTGATATTTCATGTCTACAATAAATCTTGAGGACTTTAGTAATTTCTGTCCGTACCAGTATAGCTCAGTAGGTATAGCGACTCGCTACGGGCTGGACGGTCCGGGGATCGAAACTTGGTGGGGGCGAGATTTTCCGCAGCCGTCCAGACCGACCCTGGGGCCCACCCAGTCTCCTATAAAATGGGTACCGGGTCTCTTTCCCGGGGGTAAAGCGGCCGGGGCGTGGAGTTGACCACCCACCCTCATCTAGTGCCAAGGTTAAAGAAAGAGTAGAGCTATACCTCTACTCCCCCTCTGGGCCTTCATGGCCCGTTCTAGGGAGAACTTTACCTGTACCTTTACAACATTCTAAACTCTTGTCAGAAGTTTAGTACCATTTCGAATTCGATAGGGTTATCGACTGTCCAGACTGGCCATTGTGTTTTTCTCTTACTTTTTCCAGACAGATGCAGCAATGGTACATACGAGACAGCCTGTTTCTAAATCCTTACTTGCTTGCCTTTATGTTAACCTAAGCTTCCTTGGTTCTGTCTAGATTCTACAGTTAAAATAGCATTATTCAATAATTTTGCATACATGAACGAATTATTCATTTGTGAAATTGGACTTGGGCTTTTGCCTTCGTTGGTTATTTTCTTTTTCTCAAACATTTTAAAAATCTCATCCTTAACACCTCACACATTGCGATGATTGGTGTCGCGTTGTTTAAGGCAGACATACACGAAGAGCATGTTACTAACAGCAACTGTTCCCTGTCGGCTGTAGTTTAACAGACTGCACAAATTACAAATGAGGACGGTGACTAGTCTGTAATCTCCGCTGTTGTGACCTCTCTCATTTTCTTCTTTTGAACTGAATAGAGACTGTGTACTTTCCCAACATTCAATAGATGAGCGTGTAATACAGTTCTCTTCTTATTATGGCGTCGTCACTGTGGCTTGTTCTCAGTTAACTTGACATATTGAGGTAGGTTATGGTGTGAACGGAGAACGTGTCGCTCTGGCCTCTGTGCAGCTTATTATTTGGTCAGCAGTGTAAGGTATTGGAGGAATTTGTTTGGTTCGTTTACATGACTTGGAAAACATTTCATATGAAACAGTGGAATATAAAAATACACAAAGCTAAAATGAATCATTTAATTTCGCACCGTCGGAATAAACCCTTTTACAAGTGCACATTATTTGTTGAAGTGTTGATATAATACTCGACAATATTCATTAGTTTTGTTGGTAAAGGATTGTGTAAGTCTTAATTGCAATGGGTTTACAACTGAAAAAACAATAATATCATTTATTTGACATCTGTTTGTATAAGGTTCGTGGTTGTACGTTTATAAAGACTGCATTATTTTGTATTATGAAAATAGTGCCAACGGAAAGCAGCTCAGAAATATGGATTATCTACAAATTTATCGGTCCAATTGCTCACCACGTTCTGAGTCTGTAACAAGAACACAGCCAATGAATTTTCTTGCTCTTCGGACCACAGGATTAGATCTGAACTTACACGTACATGGGTCTTCGCAAGTGTGTCAACAATTGTTTGTAGGTGACGGAAGAAATATTAAAATTCTCGGTCAACTTTCCAACGATTCTTTTTGCAACAACTCCGAACTTACTGGCTCAGAATTGTTAACCACCTTAGATAAGCCTGTTAGAAGACCAAAACTGAAGCACCGTTTGGAGAAGTATGTGAATACACGTTGCACAATGCAGCTTGGACCTTCGTCTTCAAAAAGTTTATCAGCTGTTCAACTTAAACAGGAAAACTCAATAAAGTACATTCATCCCTGCCTCAGCGCTGATGGGAAAGAAGTTATTTTGGAAGTGGAATGTGGCTCAAATAAAGGAGATCTCTACCTGTCGCGCCTATGTCAAGGATCGAAAGGATCGTGCATCTTGTTCCAGAACACTTGGTTGACACCGAATCAATTCCAGTCAGTAAGTGGACGTGACGCAGCCAAGGACTGGAAACGCTCCATCAGACACCGCGGGAGAAGTGTCAAGCTGTTGTTGTCAAAGGGAATCCTGGCACATAACTCGGGATGTAACTGTCAGATTGGTATTAGCATGCCTAGGAATTTTCAGGTGAGTATGCCATTTCCTTAAGATATTGCTGCAATATATATGCATATATATGTATATATCAATTGCACCTCATTTCATGAGATTTTTGTATAGAAATGTAAATTTTAATGTTATTGGTATACGTGCTTTGAAACAACACGTGTCTGTGCAGATGTAGATCACAGCCGAATTATAATTTGAGTGGATCTCTATTGCTGTGTGTGTTGGTGAGTTGTATGATCTCACCAGTGTTACTGCTTCGGGAGAATCATCCAAAGAAATTCATATGACTTTACGATATCTGTTCTGCTGCACTTTACTGTCGTTCACACACACTGTCTACCTCTTGGCACATACAGTGTTCGCAGGTAGAATCGTAACGTAGAGCTAATGAACGGTGCTGAAATGTCGTAAAGCATATATATTGAATGATAACATTAAAATGGATCTTAAAGCAACTGGTATGGAAACGTGGATAAGATTCATCTGACTAATCAGTGATGGGCTGCTCTGTGAACACTGTAAGGACGGTTCCGTAGAGAGATAGAGAGCTTACTGATGAGATGGGTCACTGTTGAATTCTGTAGAGGAACTTTGCTCTATAAAATTGAGTGGAATGTTAATTATCCACACCTTACTCTAGGTTTCGTATAGCGGGACATTAACTCAATATTCGGCAGCTTGTCTCTGTACGCGGGAAGGAGACCTTGGAAGACCCAGGCGTAGATGGCGTAAAATGGAGTTTCAAGAAGTGGGATGGGGGGGCATGGATTGGATTGATATGGCTCAGGATAGGGACAGGTGGCGGGCTCTTGTGAATGCGGTAATGAACCTTTGGGTTCCATAAAACACGGGGAATTTCTTGACTAGCTGAGGACCTGTTAGCTTCTCAAGAAGGACTCTGGTCCATGGAGTTAGTTAGTCTCGATACGCGCTTGTCAAATGTAAACTTATCTTTCACATACCTACACATAAGGCCAAAGGCTCAAATCTACGGGATTCTGACAACGACATAATCGTGTCGCATTTGTGACGATTTGGCCTTTGAACTTTGTCCGTCGTATAGTGTCCCAAAAATGAAAATATAAACGCAAAGTTTCGGAAGTTCAATCTGTTTCAATTCTCACGCAAGAATATGGGGTGCCCAGTAATCGGTTCGTCCTGTTGGACAGGCCTATTCTCAGCCTGTGGGCCCAACGGATTAAGGGGCTGTATTTATTTATTTGTTTGTTTGTTTTTGGAACACTGGACGATGTACAAATTTTGAAAGCTGAGTAGTTCTAATTTGTTAGTTTTCCTATGTCCGTCCCTCTGTTTGCATGTAACCACAGGAAATACAGGCTGGGACTCCGTATGTTAGTCTCTTTTTTCTTTTGTGGTGAAGGGCTCCGCATCAGATGCTACGGACACACCGCAGCTTTGAGGCTTATTGTGCAACCCTGTTATGAAGATGATTATTTTTTCGTTTTTCCTTTAATGGAGCACCGGTGGAATGAAATTGACAGGGGAAAACCGTAGTACTCAGGGAAAAACCTATCCCAGTGCCACTTTGTCCACCACAAATCCCACATGGACTGACCCGGGGTCGAACCCGGGCCTCCGCGGTGAGAGGCCGGCGACTAATCTCCTTCCAAGTAATTGTTTCGGACAGTTTTGATTTTTTTATTTTATTTTATTTTAATTGTTATGGTATGAAGGGTATAAATTAAATTTTCGTCTGATATCTATGACGTATTTTGATGAAACATCTATTGCTGCAATATCCCGATAGTCTTTGCAGGACTAAGCTGTATCCACGCTAACCTTAAGGACAAATTTAGGTGAGAGCACAGATGCACTTTTTGTAGATCTGTGTATGAAATCGTTGGCATATTTGGATTGAAACTAACACAGCCTACAAGACTTTCAATGTATTGCATGTATCATTGTTATTCATCGCGGTGTAGCCATATAGTGATTGTTTTGTGCAGTACGTATTTGCAAAGCAATGAATCGTAAGTGGGATATTATGTGCTTTGCGACTGGCGCGCTGTAGTCTGGAACACTTGTACCAAATTTTCAGATTAACTTCCCGCCGCTGTCAACAGGGTAAATAATGATGGTCTACTGATGAAGACTAGCTTTACCTAATGGGCCCATCTGAAGAGGCTTTCCCGCCCCCGATTCACCTGAGAACGTAGAGAGAGTCAGTCTCCGAGATGTCGTGTCCTTAGACTCTTCTCTTTTAATCAGTCGGTGGACAAAATCGAATTGGATTGCCGTTATAGTAGTAGTATTAGTAGTACTAGTAGTAGTAGTGGCAGTACTAGGAGGAAGAGGTTGAGGCTCCCAGGATTACTAGACAATCGGCACATGAAAGTTGCAAGCTTGTCATTCCTACGCACCGGCCGCCTTTACGCGCCAAGAGACATTCCTGGTACTCATTTCTGTTGGAGGCTGAGTCGACTCCAGGGCCATAGCGCGGAAAGAAGGATTAAGTCAATGGAAAATTTCAATGACTCCATCAGAAATTGAACCCGCGACCTTTCGGCTTGTAGCGCAGTGCCTATCAACTGCGCCACCGCGTGCCCCCTAGCATTAGCTTAATATGTTCTGTTATTTCCGTCTATCGGTCAATTATTACGAAGCCCAACTAAGCATTAACATTCAGATGGACACAAGGCAAATTATACTTACAAAGTCCGTCACAGTAAACTCACAACACTCAGTGCAACAAAATGCACTGTATTGTTCTCAGATATTTTATATTACATTATCATGTTGAACACTGCTACGTGTTTTAAGTTAAAACCACCTAATTCTCAAGATTATTAACAGAGTAAGATGTATTTATAACCCCTACACACGTTTCGGCAATCAAATTGCTGAAACGTGTGTAGGGGTTATAAATACATCTTACTCTGTTAATAATCTTGTGCATTTGTTGGTTTTAACTTAAACTCATGCTAAAACGCACGGTACATACAACATAAAAAAATTCCTACATGTTTCGGTCCCTTATGGAATCATCAACAGAGAATCACATTAAAGTAACACTGCACAAAACCGTACCAGCAATCCGTGTACACATTAAAAAGATGTAAATAGCCAAACAGTTAAAATGTAGGCTTTTTTTTTTTTTTGCATATTGGATCCTGGTACGCAGTGTTTTGGAGACAGCCTACGTATTTAAGGAGGGATAAGATCGTAGTGGTTGACTTTTGACATCTTTTAAATGTGTACATGGATTGCTAGTTTCGTTTTGTGCAGTGTCACTTTAATGTGATTCCCTGATGATGATCACATAAGGGATCGAAACATGTAGCAGTGTTCAACGTGATATTGTAATATAAAATATCTGGGAACAATATAGTGCATTTTGTTGGGCTGAGTGTTGTGAGGTGATTGTCGGCAGTGCACAGAATGAACAATATAAAATCCGTCATAGTACAGTAGTCCCCCCGTATCCGCGGGTGATACGTTCCAAGACCTACCGCGGATGCCCGAAACCGCGGATAGTAGCGAACCCTATATAAAAAAGCGCAGAGTAAACTTTAGATCGACTAAAGTCGAGGCTGGCAAAGTAAAACATAAATACTGAAATCGACCATGGTCGACTTTGGCAGAGAATGTGTTAATATTTTCGGGCCGCGGTAAACCGCGGATACCAAATCCGCAGATACGGGGGTTCTACTGTACTTGTGCCCATATAAGGTAAACTGCTTTTAAGTATGGCGTGTAGAGGTGCGTCGGAATGTGTCAATGGACTCGGAAGTTTATTTAGGGCAGTTAGTTTGCCACGTATCTTAATTTCCTGTCTCACATGCCCACATTTTGGAAGGAAACAACACTCACACGGAGTGTCCGTAACTAACTGACTGCATGGAGCGAAACCTCTCTAGGGAGTCGCCGTGAGCTCAGTCGCAAACCCCCGCCTGTACTTCCCGAATACAAGTCTTTTAATTTTATCAACGTTTAACTAAGCTGCTGGGTGTAGATGGTGACGAAACATGTTGTTACGGGAAAGGATTATGTGGCATGGTTGAAAACCTTCAGGAATGTTTGGACTGAATCCCTTTGTGGTGTCTGAATGCATCACATGACTTCTTCGGAGTTCATTTCGGCTTATCTGGACATAGCAAAACAAATTCATTCGTGCGACGAGAAAGCTCTCGTTGACATCACGGTCGGTCACCCTGAACGAATAGGCTGACAAACAAACGAACGCCGACTTCGTTTTCACACCAATAACTTTCACAATAAGTAGTCCCTGGTGGGACTCAATTTTATGCAGATAATAAACAGAATCTCAGTACCAATGAGCAATATTACTATCGTGGTGAATGTGGTTTTATTTATGCTGATATGATTATTGTCTAATTTTATTTAATCACTAACCCTACAGTAGCAACATTATTTGGGAGTAATTTAAACTACGAAATTCTTACGTATATACACAGTACTGGTATATGTATGGATTTAAGTGTCTTCGGTTTGGACATTTTCTTGTAGTTTACGCGAAAGTCATTAAAAACCTTTAATTTTAAGACACTCCTCTCGACATTTATGCTCACTCTGTCGCAACCTGTTGACGGGAAATCTTCACCTCCACAGGGAGGTTTGCGCTCACGACCTCATTTCTGATGTCAAAACTCAATGGATAAGCCCGATGTCATTGCAGTCTCAAATCATTTAGGATCTCAAGGATACGAGACTGCAAGAAAAATGTCAAATAACCTAAGTTGAAGACATGAACTTAGTTCTACTTATTTTTTATAGAAGTTAATTGAGCACAAAAGCTTCCATGAATTTTCGAAAATTTAATAAAATTATAATAATATTTGAGGCTCTGACGGCGTGCTGATTATTAAGAGAGGTACGTATCTATTACCACGTGACGTGGTTTCCAGAGGGTGCTCATCTCAAAAGGGTATAATACTATTTTTCTGGATCAATTCATGGTTATTATTTTCTAAGGGGTAAATGTAATTTCACTTACTTTTAATAAAATGTTATTTTACAAAAATTAGCTGGTAGTACGTTCCATATTTTTCAGTACAAATCCAAATTTCAAAATCTTAAAACGTATTTTTTTTTCAATGTTTTTTTTTCCGTTATGAAAAACTGCTTTCATAATTTCTTACGGCTGCTTTACAGTAACGTGGCAAGGAAATTATTTAACTATTAGACAAACGTAGATTTCGACGTGGCAAATTAATTTTTGGTTTTGCGAATGGAACTTGATGTAACTTCTCAAGACTTTTATGTAGTCCGTATAGTGGGGAAGGGACCTAGCCAGCTTTTATTCACTCAAACAATTCAAATTTCTTTATATGTCTGCTCTATATACAAGCGTATGACGAATCCAAGATGACGGGAAAAATAATTCGTGTCTTTATAGCTCATCCACTTTCTTCCTTCCCTCTATCCTCTCGCACATGTATCTCTTTCTGTTTGTAACGTATTTCTTTCCCGCTCCTACTTGTCCGACCTATCGTCATTACTCCCTCTATGCCCTAATGACAGCACCGTATTTTGAGTTCTCCCTATCCTAGCAACAGTGCTAAAACTAAACTATTTTTTCCCCTCTGGCGTGACAGGAATTTTCTATTCTGGTGTGTATGATATGGAGCTTTCGCCATGTTTCATTTTATATTCTTAGCTACAATAGTACATGAAATGCTGTCGAACCTAAAACGAATTACAGGTTTCATTTTCTCGCCGTACAAAAGTTTGATTTTAATTCAGAGAGTACGTTAAACATTGTATATCTATATATTCAGAACAAAACATTGCGAGAGACCGTACAATGTATGGCTGTCTCACATTAGTATTTGTAGCAAATTAAAAGAATACGTAAACGAAGTAGCATTCACTAACGCTCTACAAGTTAACAGGTAAAGATGAAGTTTTCTCTTTGCTTAGTTAATTAAGCACCACACGATTATGGCGAGTGGGGCTGACTCCTGACCCTTGAACATGGGACCGATACGTTGTCCCGAAACGTCGGTAAACAATTACCACACGACGCCGCGTAATATCCCAGAAGAGCGTATATCTCAACATCGCGGCGGAAGCCTAAAATCAAGGTACAGAGAGTGTCGTTAAATAAACCGTAAATAAATATGTTAATTCACAGTTATGATGTAGGAAAAGAAGTTACTTGCGATCTCTTACCTATTGCAAAATCGGAAGTTGCTTGTTCGGTCTGTAGTGTAATCTAGCGGAAAGCACTGGAAACTTTAACACGAGCTAATGACTGCTGCCATCTATGGGAAGTTAGTACCACTACGTGTATTTGTTGGTTGTAACATGAAGAACGGCCAGCAGTTGGGCACAAATTCAGATGTCCAGTGTTATATCCACTTACTACAAATTGCGTATTAGAAGGTGACTTTCAGACTTACTTGGGTGCTTTAGTTTTCGTTATCTCATCTAATTGCACTCTATGGATCACAAAAAAATTAAGTATGAACCCGTACATTTTTCTTGCGAGAACCAGTTTCGCTTCCAATCAACACTGGCTTTTCCATTGTTTTTAAGTCTCTTCCGTCTAGACAGAAAAGGAACACTCATAAGACGTCATCACTGATCTTTGGCTCCTTTTTCGAAGCTGTGGTAATTAAAGTATTTTTTGTATTCCACAGTAGTCTAGCGCACCATCTTTTTCATGTTCTGTCACACGCGTTATTCACAGTCATCCGAACATTCCGCTCTGCGCAGCTGATTGGATTGAAATAAGGAGCTTCATGACTTGTACTCTTCAACAATATTATTCTATTAAAATCTAAGACGATTAGATGGATGGGATATACAGCACGAGTGGGGAAGATGACATATGCTACAGAATATCAGAAAGAGGACTGGAAGGAAAAAATTGGCATTAGATATCTGAGATAGATTGGATGATAATATTAAAATGGGCCATGAAGTGACAGGATATAATACATTGAACTAATTTAGGATAGGGTCTAATGGTGGGCTTTTGTGAATACTGTAATACATGTTATGTTCCTTATTTGCTGAGTAACTAACAATTTTTCAGACACTCTAATACGTGGAGATAATTTATACTGATTTGTTAGAACTAGCTCAATATCATATCCAGTTTGGCAACCTCATGCTACAGGAATTGCATTTTTTAAATTTAATGCCATAGAAGTGGTTGGGTGGCTATCTTCTTTTTTATTTGTTTATGAATGAGCTATTTATTAGTTTGCTTATCTAATTCATCAGTAATTTCCTACTTGCTTACTTGAGTCTTAGACTTATAAAAGTGTTCGACGTTTGGTTTTGGGCAAATACGGTACTTTCTGAACTCTTTCTTCCTCAAAGACAATAGTCATACCGGTGGCCATATATTCAGGACAGAAGGAATCAGCCCCAGAAACTAGTAACTTCTGCCTGGGTGACACATAAAGCACGTACCGTGGCAGGTGGCACTGAGTACGTGCAGTCATGGTGCTCAGCGGCTGCCATCCCTTCAAGTGTCTGCCGTGACCCAACTCATGTGCTAAGTTGTCTGTCACGCACAATGTGTGTCTGAACTGTGGGGCATCTTGAGACCAAGCGCTCACAATAATGTAGATGTTCTGCGTGATTCTTGGACCACGTAACGCATTTTGGGTAAGTAAGGAAATCAAATGAGGAATGATTTCTGACTGCCGATCCCAGTGGCCGCGCTGCCTAAGGCGTGGGTCTGCGGCCGCTCGCTTGCTGGGATTGTGGGTTCGAATCCCGCCACGGTCATGGTTATCTGTCTCTTGTGAATGTCGTGTGTTGTCAGGTAGAGGTCTCTGCGTCGGGCTGATCACCCGTTCAAGAGAGTTCTACCGAATGTTGTGTGTCTGAGTGTGATCGTGAATACTAGATCGTGAGGATTCCCTGGCCCAATAGGGGCTGTTTCGCAATGAAAAAAAAAGTAATGTAATCTACTTTGCGACAGTAGATTTGTGCGATTGTCTCCGACGTATCTTAGCCAACTGTTGCCAGTCATTTGTTTTTCTTTGTGCTGAAATCGTACCGATTTACTGTGGAAGGAATATTGTGAAAGCAACTAGATAGACATGTCACATAAAGAAAATAAAATGGTTATTTTTATAACAGGCTGCCGATAATGGAAGGACATGTAATTGAAAGCATGGGGAGTGATAATGTGGGTCAGTAGGCCTACATATACTGTATTACGTTGTCGTATTACTGGCGATAAGGTACAGAACTACAGTGCAAATTAATATAGAAGAACGTCGTGGGTTGAATGATTCCTAATTTTTAGGCGCATTCGCAAAATTGTAAAAGCGACTATTAGCTTTGTCATCTATCTGTCCGTCTGTCTGTCTGTCCGTCCGCATGGGGCAACACACCTCCCACCGGAAGGGTTTTCGTGAAATTTGACATTTGAGCATTTTACGTAAATCTGTCGAGAAAATTCAAGTTTCATTATAATCTGATAAGAATAACGGGTACTTTACACGAAGACCTATGTACATGAAGATAGTATCTCGCACAGTTCTTCTTAGAATGAGAAAAATATTTCAGACAAAATTTGTACAGAAAATAAAAATAACATACTTTATATTAATAACGTTTGTCCGGAAATCGTGACGTTTGTGAGCTAATGTGGAAAAATATGGTAGAGCCGGACAGGCCACAGATGACAATATAATACGGCACATATGCTTTGCATGCTGGATAACTAGGTTACAGACACACACACACACACACACAAACGCACACACACACACACACACACACACACACACACAGGAGTATTTAATACGTATTGCTTTTTCACGTCAGCAGTGGTCACACGAAAGCGCCTCAATGTTAGTTATACGTACATTGCCTATCTTGTTAAAAACACTTTTTGACCTAAACGAAATAACTTATGGAGCGTCCTATTGTAGGGTGTTTTGTCAATGATGAATTATAAGGAAGCGATCGTGACCTATTTTAAGTAATATCCCGTTATTTTTCGTAGAGGGTCTGAGAAAACCCGCAGAGAGTATAACCTGTTTTGGATCTAGATTTGAAACTTGAACCTCCGGAATAGGTCGCATGAATGTACTATTTGACAGTGACATTCAGTGCAGGATGCAAGTCTTGCCTCTACAGCAACCTGCACGACCGTAAGTGAACAGGAAGATTAGGGAAAATGAACTGATCAAATATGGTGACGTGATTTGAAGTGAAAATAATTATGAAAGGGAACACTAAAACAGCCAGGACAAACATAATACGATATCTAAACAATGTGGATTATGACTGTCATTATAAAAACATCAGTCTGCCTTCTTCACAGGTAACAACGACATGTTTTAGCTGTACATGTTCCAGGTGTATTTAAATTCTACGGTCTCTTATTTTGAAGTGCAGTTAATAACATTCTTGCATACTATTGATATACATTGTGACTTAGCTTCCAAATGGAGACAATGCTACATTACACACGTCATAGCTTGATTTATTTATAAATCTTGAAGTTCCTTCCTGACATATAATTTATCACAGTTCTTTTTATTACAGTCTTTTCATTCGAGTTAAAAATAAATTACAATGCCCAAACTTTGCAACAGCGGTCTAATTATCATAGTACACTGCAATCTGTAAAGGCAGAGACAAATTAATGGTCGACATGTTTACAGAACCAGTCTCATAAGATTGCATATTCCAAGCTAAGGGCAGAAATGTTAAGCTAATATTCCACGGCCATTTTATTTACACTGCACACTTGTCGTGTGATCTTATAACAAATTACACGACATATGTATGCAGAACAGTCGCCTTGCGGTCTAAGACGTGGTTTTGCTGCCGCTCGTTTGCTGGGATCGTGGGTTCGAATTCCGCCTGGGGTGTGGATGTCTGTCTCTTGTGAGTGCTGTGTATTGTCGGGTAGAGATCTCTGCGTCGGGCTGATCACTCGTCCAGAGAAGTCCTACCGAATGCGGTGTGTCTAAAATGAGTATGATCGCAAATCCTCGCAATGGCAGGCCATGACCCGAATAAGCGCCGAAGCGCCACAGGAATGTACGCAGAATATATGTATCAATTACCGGTCAAGCTTGGAAGTGTGAGCAGTATACGCTTATCAAATACCAGCGAAATGAAATCTGTGGTCTTCTGGGTTATGACACGGCGTCGTGTGGTAAATAATTACCACACGACGCCGTGTAATAACCCAGAAGACCACAGATTTCATCAACATCGAGGTTAACAGCGAAATGTTTTCCAGAATATATTTTTGTTACAGTAACAACTAGTTTGTGATCGAAATTCTCTAAGTTTGTAAGTTATTCGTTCACAGAGGACGTGAGACTTCAGACATCTGAAGTTATACAGCAATGCTGCTGATGATTCAAATCTTTTGGCATACGACGCTGTGTTTGTGAACGAGTGGTTCCCGATGTTTCGATTAAAGCTTCTTCGACTGCTCGACCCTGACGATGACGGCAGCACGATCCTTCGAAAGGTCGGGAACTACTCACCTAATGACAGAACTTTATATCCTAACAAAATTGTCTTCGACGTAGCAGTTATTCTTTAAAGCGTTCAGAGTAGGCAATAAAAATATTGGTATGTAGATTATGGTTGATGAAATATCTGCATTTATTACTACTTGCATTCACTTGGCTTTTATCAGAAGGTACACATAACAAATATCCTGTTCGTAATACAGATTCTGTTGTTACAGATAAGTAATCTGAAATTTATCAAGATGTCTTACGAAATATCTGTGTTTTGTGCATGCATAAATTTAGGGCCTCTATCAAAACGCCTTCTTTTTCCTCCAGGTTCATGTATGAAAGTGATGCGGATTTGTTTCCTGTGTTGGGCTTTTGCTGTTGATTCCTGTAATTTTTCAAAATGTGATACGACCATTTGGTAGCATTTGAACTATCCGAGAGAAATTGTGTATTTGGATTGGAGAATAATATAATTTCCTTCTTCACGGCAGACACATCTGGAACTTTCGATTACCCGACCGCATGTCGGCCACATCAGTGTCAGAAATGGTTGCACAGAACCTCGAAACGAGTCTCTTATGTAAGCAAGGTCGATCCCAGTCCGTGGAACATGCGTAATTTATATAAGAAACTGGGAATTTGACGCGCAGAATAAAAATTTTGGCGCACTGCGTTCTGCATTATGATTATAACAACAGTAAGACTAACGAACATAAAATGTGTTTCATTGTTCTCTGCAACGTTTGTTCAAAATAATATGTGTTTCGACCAGTATTCAGTGCGCGCAGAGAGCCTAGTCTTATAACGACTGCGTTATGAAAAAAAAACAACCGAAAAACTGTGGTCTCATTCTCGACAGACGCAAAAGACTTTTCTCTAATCCAAGGCGTCATCATTGGCTTTGAGGCCCGCGCAGCTTCCTGTTCAATGGGTACCGGGGCTTTCTTCCTGGGGGGGGGGGGGGGTAAAGTGACTCACCTCCGTCTCGCTGTACCTCCTCACTCCCGTATGCCTTCATGGCGTGCCCATACGAAAAGTAATAGAAATGCTGAAGAAATGATATTTATTGTAAGTCGACAGTTTAAAAAGTCTAGCAAAGCCTTTAACCTCAAACTTTACGAGTACAACTCTTTTTATCCCCGAAATTTACTTGACGGAGTCCCGGCCTTCAGGTCGTGAGAGGGACCTCCTGGGGTGGCGGAAGCGAAGGAAAAATTGTCATCATCCTTGGACCTCTCATGCGAGCCACTAGAGCGGCAAATGCTTGAATTCGGTAAATGCTTGAATGGGCTAGAAATATGATCATGGTGAGTAGGAGAGGATTTGAAAGTCGACAATCAAAGAATATTTGAAGGAATAATCGTGGGAATTGCTTGCAGAAACTAAGGAAACACAAGAAATGTCACTTTATACCGATGATTTGTAGCCCCACCATGATTCAGGCAATCCTAACCCCGAGATCTGGGCCTAAGTTTAAGAAACCTGAACTTTCAAGTCTTTTGGAGTGTTACGCCGTGTCGACTGGTAAATAGTTACTGACATTTTAAAGGATCGTTGTGCCTATATCTTGAGGTTCAAGCAGTGCAATTATACTGCTTCGCTTTGAAGATCGAGGCACTACATAGCTTCGAAACGTCGGTAACTATTATCAGTTGATAAGGTGGAATATCCCAGTACACTTGAATCATCAGCAACACCGCTGTGAAAACCACAGATATGACACTTTAATAAAGACGTTCGTGCGTCAAATGGAGAGTAAGAGGACGGCTGTTAAAGACGAGCGGTATGGACTAAATGCTGGAATAAGCAATGTGCTTGCTGCATTTTAAATCCATGGACTGTGTAACAAAAATCATCGCCATAGGCCACAGCTGCTTAACGATGAGATTTAAACAATTTGCCTTCCAAGAACGATTCTCACTGTCATACTGAACTGAAAGCTGAACGTTACGTTTCTGAAAAGCTCAGCTTTGCGATACACTCCCAATTTCTCAAGCACGTTAAATGTACTGTGATCGAGGTAAGCGCTCGAATTTTAATGCTCAATTTGGACGTCATTTACTGTTATGATTGATGCTCAGAACAGTCATTCCTGCGGAACAAAATCTGATTATTACTGAGCATTTTGTCAGATGGTCTTTAGTGCAATGCAGCCTTCTAAGACGAACACAAGCTTTTAAAATGCCTTACAAGAAGTGCATAAAGTTAACGCACGAAAGAGAAGTCATTGTACAGCTACATGACTAATTTCGTCAGTTGCTTAACCGATTTAGATACGTAATTTTTATGCGGGTTATAATAGATGTTGGACAAATTTGTTTCAAACCCTTCTAGCGTATAATTACACGAAGACCACATTTATGAATCTGTCATAACGGCAATTTTTACGAGAATTTGCACAAGCAATGTGTTGTTGTTGTTGTTGTCGTCTTCGACACTGGAATTATTGCTATTATTATTGAAACAGATTCTGTGCTAATCTGTGACATTTTTATATAAACTTATCTATGTTTTTCAGGGTGTATGGTTTTTCCCCAGTACTTCTTCTATATTGCTTCTTTCCCGCAATATTGTTTTTGTTTTGTCTGTTTAGTGTTTTGTTTTTGTGTATTTGTACTTTTTTGTGTTTTGTTTGTGTCTATGTGCTGGCTTTGTAATAGGCACTTGTGCTGTTAAGCCTGCACGTTAATAAATGCGCATTGAATTGAATTATTTATTAAAAGGCTTTTCCTGTTTTCTAGGATATATATAATCAAACGAGATGGGAAGATTATCTTTAATCTTTTGTAGCTAATAATCTGTAAATAATCTGCCCTGGTCTGTTTCAAACTACTACCCAGACATTTCAGAGATGAGACTAAGCAATACCCAGGAGTACCTTGTTAGAATATCCAACCTTGTTAGAGGATCCTGGCCAAGATTCAAAACTTATAACTGCCGAATTTAAAGACAGAACATCGGTGCACCAACCTGTTCGACAAGAAAATTATAAATTCCTTCTAGCCTCTGGTCGTTGAAATCCGATATTAAAGTTTCTTACGTCACTTTTGTATCCAAGATTTTATTGCTGCTGTATTGACTACATCTTCGCTCTTTTAAAACCACAACCACAATGAAAATAGAAGAATAAAGGGAATAACAAAAAGTAACTTGTAAGAAGATGACAGTAATTTTCGTTCGCCTCTCCGACTGCATGTGATTACAGGTGGCAGCAGCGGCCTGCTGTATAATGGCGGCCCATTTGCACCTATACACATAATGATAAAGTGGCTGGAAGCAAATTAGGGCCATGGTTGAGATAGTGGCAACATGTTTGGCGGTAATTTAACTTTTATTTAAAGTCCCTTGGAAGCGTAAATGGCTTAAGGTTTGTGATTAACAGCGCAGAGCATGAATGAATCGTTGCCCTTAGTAACATGATAATCTTAGTGTATTGTCCTCGTGAACTTCTAGATATTTTGATAAAATGGGAACTTAGCAAGAAGTTACCCAACAAAACACTTTTCGTACCAATCATCACCTGTTTCATTGTGGGCATCAGCATTTTTTTTTTTTTTCCACAGAAAGACGATTTACAATATTGATACAAGTCCATTTTCTTCATCGGCAGGCACTTACGTAGAGAACCCTGTGTTTTAGCTTTTTATCCTTTATCTATTTTTTGCCTTTTCATTCTTTTTGCGGCGTGTGTTCTGTATTGGTCTTGGATTCACATGTGTTGGCTACACAATGAAATTTTCTTCGCTGAACTTCTTCTAAAGAGACAGTGACGACGCCATGACACAATGTCCTTGGTTCAGTCATGATGGCTGTGGTCCTTATCCTTTCATAAGCAGAATAATGCGAAATGTTTATCTGTTTCAGTTTAGAAGATCAAGGTTATTAGTTACCGGCCTGTTTCGGAAACAAATTTCGTGAGTTTTCCGTCGTGCACAATTCCTAACGCAATCCCTATATGTCACGTGCCTGCCGATCACGCCATTTTATTTTATCGTCATTTACCCTTGCACCGATAACAGTAGGCCCCGACTGTCTTCAACGCGCATTTTTAGAACTTGAATCCTCTAAATATATGTAAGTTAAAGCTCGGAGACCTGGGTTCGTTCCCGTACCAGTCATGTGGAATTTGTAGTGGACAAATGGGCAGGGATGCCTCCCCTTCTTCCCCCTGTCAGTATAATTCCACCAAAGACGCATGACTCATACAGCATAATTCCACCAAAGACGCATGACTCATACAGTACAATTCCACCAAAGACGCATGACTCATACAGTATAATTCCACCAAAGACGCATGACTCATACAGTATAAATTCCACCAAAGACGCATGACTCATACAGTATAATTCCACCAAAGACGCATGACTCATACAGTATAATTCCACCAAAGACGCATGACTAATACAGTATAATTCCACCAAAGACGCATGACTAATACAGTATAATTCCACCAAAGACGCATGACTCATATTTCAGTCATCTACCATAGACAATAAAAAAATCAAAGCAATTGACAACGTTGTAAAATAAAACACCTTTCTCTCCCCTCCCTCGCCCCATAACTTGAACAATGTCATTCTAAAAATACAGTACGTTTTTTCTCGAAACTTCAACTTGTAGTGTAACTATTAAACAGGTTCAAAGCATGTTGTCTTTCTTTGCATATAAGATCTTGTTCACGTAAGGCGCTTCAGAAAAACAGCGTTAAATATTCTGTAGCAACACAGACGTCGTACCACAATACCACAAGAAATCATAAACTGATTATAAGGTCCCTAACAGCCTACTGGACTGGCTGTATGAGCAAACCACTACAGCAATGGTAGGGGCTGTTTCGCGTAACTAGGACAGTGATGATCTAAGAAAGGAATGCAGTGTTATTAAAACAAATGTAACACACAGTTAACCTTTACTGTCACCTGCTACAAGAAACGTAACTACATCATAACCAAATGGGACAGAATAAGAAATGTGGCCTTGGTACAAGATTGGTGCCTTTAGAAATAATATCACTTATGCTGGCACATCCTGCACTTATATTCGGACATCCTCAACCATTCTTTCGGGCTGCATAGTCTGAATTATTGACTGTCCAATTCTATGTAGCGGAGTTATTTTTGAGAAGTTAATAGTTCCTCAGCAAATCAAGAACCTCCATACACTTTATGATTCCCGGAGGTATATTACCGCACTAACAAGTGTGCACCACTAGCCCTGTCCTAAGCCAGAAGATCTAGTCCTCGCTCTCCCCTCCTGTTTCATTTTATGTTCATTTAAATGTCCCCTATCTATGTCTAGGTCTTGCAAGTGATTTAGTTTTCCCCCCAAAACCTTATAAATATTTCTCCTCTTTTTCCCTCTCTTATACGTTCCAACATCATCCTCCTTGATTTAATCACCTTAGTAATATTTAGTAACTGATACAAACGATAAACTTCCTCATCACGGACCTTTCTCTGGTCTCCTGTTACTTCCTGCTTCAGACTCAAATGCATTTTTCAGCACCCTCTTCTCGAAAGCCCTCAGCTCATGTTCTCTGATTTATTGACAGAGTCGTTAAGTAAATTACAAACAAACAAACACCTTGTCGTAATCCAACAAAAGCCAGGCATATAAACCTAATCGAAGCCCTGAGGACCGTAAAGCAAACAGAAGGAAATGAATAGAAAGGAAAACGTCAAAGCATTATGGAAAAGTATTTATGTCCAGGCCGTGCGGTCTAAGGCGTGGGTCTGCGGCCGCTCGCTTGCTAGAATTGTGGGTTCGAATCTCACCGGGGGCATGGATGTATGTCTCTTGTGATTGTTGTGTGTTGTCAGGTAGAGGTCTCTGCGACGAGCTGGTCCCTCGTCCAGAGGAGTCCTACCGAGTGTGGTGTGTCTAAAAAGTGTGATCGTGAAGCCTCGAAAAATGAGGCGGCCTAGGCCCCAAAGGGGCTGTCGAGCCATTAAAAAAAAGTCCAGAAAAACAGCTCGTCTTCTCACGAACAGTAGTTTAAACTACTTACAAATTTGAAGAAAAAATTATTTAAGATTGGAGGAAATAAATTCCGATACGCAGTAAAGAGGCCAAAGAGTGTGAAATTCTTTACCTCTGATATTCACCCCTCCCTTCTGATAGAACCATATGCTGTTTTTTATGTTGTGTAGACTACTGTACTTAGTGCATCCCACTTCTTTGGATTCATATCAGCGTATCTTTTCATCTATTTGTTAATATAAATACACTAATAACGCATATTTATTTTTTGCCATGTATTATATACGAGTATATTGCTTATCTCGGGCTAATTACCTAATTATAATTGTTAAATTACAGGGAAATTAATTTGTTGACAAATGTTCGCTACTAATTATATACAACCAATATCTTCATAAGCCTAGGCGTATTGTGTTTGTAAGAATGGTAGACAGCGTGTAAATGATTTAATTAATGATCTACTGCGTAACCTGTAACAGCGAGTCGAAGAAGAAAAATAAGTAAGATCTTATAGCTCCTGGAAATTCTACTGATACGGTAGTGGATCTGTCGTGGCCTTGGCCTGGTAAACCATCAAAAATCTTGTGTCTTGATTGTATTCTGCCTACTGCAAAGACAAGCATATTACGTGAAGGAGGAGGAAGACCAGAAAGTGAATGACGTCAACAGGAGGCGGTCGTCGAACGAGTGTTACTACTGTAACGCCTTACGATGTACTCGAAAGTGCAGACATTTACGGGACGTCCAGTTCCCAAGCTGTTACCGCTGACTACCCAAGTTCAAGGTTAGTTATTCATCATTATCCAACGATTGTTACAAAGCAGACGAAACGAATCAAAAGATAACTCTAATTCATCTACAGACGAACACAAGATCGTCTTAAATAACTGACTGAAGGAGTGCTTCACAGTTTACAGGGGGGCATCTGACTAGCCAATCCGCCTCGCTAAAGTGTTGAACTTTCAGTCACATCACGCACCAAATTTATGCTTTGATGTTCCTGCCTTGTCATGATGTTGCAGTTCCATCGTGTGAAAAGGTTTGGGCGTAATGAAAGGTCGCTGACCGCTGAATCATGATCTGTTTCGCGAACTTCATCCACAGTTTTAACTGTGAAAATGATAAAGTCTTTGAGTTTTGTAAATTCATCCAGCAGAAGAGTAACTTTGCCCAGTGGAATTTCCTTTTGTTAGGCCTTACAAAATTATAACCTCAATTATGAAGTAATGCCTTCTCTGCTATTTTGCAATCTTTATTGGTATTAGTGTTCATTTGTTGTGATAGTAAAAGCCTCTTATTGCAAAGCGTATCACACTTTATAGTGTCATATATTATTTTGTCATAACTCGTATATTCCATAATTAAAGTTTGAAATATCTTACACATAATTTGTCTAAACACAGGCATTTTTTTCTGCACGTTATTCCGACTCTGAAACTCCCCTTTCTCTAAACGAATTTATAAAGGTACAGATGTCCATGGACACACCATAAAGGTATATGTGGAGTGGAAGTATAGCTCCACTCTTTCCCGAAGTCTGCACCAGATTTCGGCTAGTATTCAGCTTCGCGCGCCTTCCGCTCTACCCCCGGAGGCACAACCCCCGGTACCGATTAAGTAGTGCACGGTGTTGACTCCACAGCCGGTCTCGACGTTTTAGAGAAGAGAAAAGTTTCTTCTCCCTGCTGAGAATCGAACTACGATTATTCGGTCGTCCCGTCACTATACCGATAGCGCTGTCCCAGCTCCCAGTCCAGTTTATAAAGAGGTATTACCCTGGAGATAATGAGGATGGAGCCCAAAGCGGGCCACTTGATTTAATAGTACAGCGCGTACAATATATGGAGCCTCCACGCCCCCGACACATCTTCAATGGCTTCTAGCGAAGGCGTTGTACAATGCAACTTTTTTACTTCAGCTTGTTATTTGTCCATAACATTGAATACAAACAAGTGAATGAGTGAGATTTGTGTGGGGAAGAGGGATTATTCTAAAGGTCTGAAAAAGTACTAATACTTTTTCCACTGTCGTTAATGCATTCACTCGGTCATTTCACTGTATCAGTGTTACTACGCATTTCAGCTATCTTTCCAATTCATACCGTTGTTATGCTTATTTGAACAGATAGAATTCTTTGTGAATATAACGCTTAGAGGCACTGCCTGTTCATAGCAGAGATGCAGCATTGTAGTAACAACAAGCCTCGTTTTAATGTAGTTGCCATTCAATTGCAACTCTATTCTTTACAAACTAATAGAGATAAATGGAAGCCTGATACACAGCACACCATTTCTTATACACGGCGGCATAAACAGGACTGGACTGTCTTTTCCTTCGCCATATGAATTTGAGCCTCATCGCAAGAGCATGAAGAATGACGAGGATTGAGAGTCAGTAAGTCGCTGAAACACTAAAGGTAGAAAGGAAGGTCCAATCAGCGAACAAATGCAACTGCATTCATGATTAGGGCCTTAAAAATGCTGTGTGTTCTTCTTTCCCCGATGCCTCAGTCCTTATTCCTCCGGCCACGATGTCTAGCTCCTGCCCACCCTTTTCCATACAGAACATGTTCTGTTCTCATCAGCTGTGCCCTGAATATGGAGGATGTATAACACTCCGAAACGCTGGAAGCCTTTTCCAGTGTTTCGGAGCGCCGATAGTTCTGCTGGGCCGCCATTGACAATAGCATGTGCTAAGTGGAAGAAAAGGTGATGAGCGTATCAGGGACAACAGAAGAATCGTCAGTGACGGAAGTGCGTTTCCACTGGACATTAGTCACGGAAAGACACGGGGCTACAAATGGCTTAAGGCTCAAATGAAATGTTTTCATTCTCGTGGAATCAGAGAACTTGACAGTTGGATGACAAGCATTGAAAATCCGGGTGGTAACATAGAATATTAAGGCGTATTTTGTGTTATTTTGTCAAAACTCGTAACTAAAGTCGCCTTTCATTCCTTGTTCACCTTCTTATAATTTATAGCAGGCATAAACCTTGCACCTTTGATAGTGTCTCTGAACAGGGCAGCTGTCACAGGAACTTTACAGCGTAGGAAGCCTGCTTTCGCCAGAAAATTAGAGCCTGTTTTCCCCTTCAGGTCAAATTATTATTACCTTATTTCATAGACGAGTCTCGAAGTGTCGACCTCCAGCTTCTAAGCAGGTCTCGCATCTTCTGAAAATATTTCTCGACACACGACGAAATGCTTGTTTGAAATATTAGCATTCCTCTCCGAATATATTTCTGTGGCTTGATGTTACAAGGGCCAAAGTCAAAAATAGCTAATTTTCGGCAACCAGCATTTGAAATTTTCCAGCAGCTTAGCGTCTGATGTATTACGTTAATACTTACCCCTACCAATTTGGCACTTAAATCTTTTTATTAGGTATCCTTAGCACTTCTTTCCAGAATTTTTGTGAATTTTGAGGACAAACCCTTCTCAAAAAAGGAATAACATCGACCCTTTTAGGAGGAAACATTTTATCCAAATCTTGACGTTGGCCCTAATGTTGCTTGTAATGAACAAGCTTTTTTTCATCTTTTTTAATATTTATGATTTATTTACTCGTTTATTTATTGGTTTGTTTGACATTACATGTTTCTTTGTAATGTTACTGAAAAATCTAAGAACTCAAACACAAAGCAAATGAAACTTTTTATTAAAAAACAGTGAAAGGAATTACCTATAAAGTAGCGTTTTTATAAAATAAACAAGAAAATATTATCTCTCTATTAATTGTAAACATTTGAAAATGTAAAAATATTTTAACAAAATCCAGCATTTATTTAGCATAACTGTATATTGTTCTTTACGATACTGATAGCTTTACTCATATTCATCCTCAGATTTAGTAAGAACATCTTTCACCTCGGAGCATGCTTCCAGTGTTAAGAGGAACGTTCTATAAAATAAGCAGGTGTTAGGTTGAATGAACCGCTTGAAAGTATAGCTTTAAGATCTGCCAGTTTTTGCGCCGAAAGAAGTAGTGGTTTATCTGCAATCGGTGTGAGCAAAAAATCATTCCGTGATTTCCTCAGTGTTTGGTTTTTGGACAGGTCTAGGATTTTGAAGTGTTCATCTTGAAATGTGCAGGCCTACTTGAAGAGGATCTGTTCTGAATGGTCAGGGCTATGCCCCCTCCATTTTATTTTCTGCCACGATACAGGTTCTCCTATATTTGTAGTTCTACGAATGTCAACTGTCTTGACCAAGAATTTGAAATTCAGAAATTCCTTCTGCTACATCTCTGTTACAGCGGTCGGTTTTTTACGTTGAATACACTTAATAAGATTTGCCCAGTCTCTCGGTAGCTCCAAACTAGCTGTTGTGTTTATTCTTGTCTTTTCTACCAAGGCATGAACTGTATCAGCGTCCAAGTGAGTTTTCCTCTGCTCAAGGAGTTTGTGATTTATTAATACTGACCTTCCTTTAGAAATAAATTCTCAGACTTTCACTGGAAATATGATTGCTACATAAATATTACGGTTTTGACCTAGAGAATAATCGTTGTAAAATTTATTTCTTTCGTGTCATGTGGAAGTTCACTTAAGCATTCTTTAATACAGTAAGCTGTTTCGTGGCCACTTCTTACAGCCATAGTTTCATCCCACATGTAGCAGATAAGCCTTGAAGCATCAGCTTTCCTGTAATAAAGTATTAAATTCAGAGTCTATATTTGTCTTTTGTAAAATGACAATCCACTTTCTAGCAGAGGAGTAGGAGGGACATCTGCAAATCAGAAGAGACCAAAACATGTGTTGGATTCCTATTACACTTAATGTTTTCTTACTGTTTCTCCCTGTATGAAGAATCAGCCAAATCTAAGTGGGGTTTTTTCCCCCTCTTGATCTCGTGAGCGTTCTGCACAAAACTCATGACTTTAGTAGCATTCCACACTTATCACACGTGCCACAAGTATCACTTTTTGGTTTCTGAAATGCCAAACTGAACTCCTCTACAAAGATTTTTGTATAAAAACTTCCGTTTACGAAAAACATTTTTCTCTGTACAGTTCTGATTGTAGAGTCCGTAAGTTTTGGAAATAGATAAATCGAGGGAAGGTATTTCTTTTTGGTAGGAGACCTGGAAAAATGGTTTTTAAATTTAGTTACGCTCTATCTTCAGAATGCGAACATTCAAAACCCCTAATACTAAAGCACGCCATTTGACATGCGCCTAAATTTTTCCGTAAAACTTTCATCCCCATAATCTACTTTCCTAAGGTCCACCTTAAAGTTATCTTACCAGTTCGGTAGTCTTTTTCAGAGGTTTCTACACTGACATTCTCTATACACTTCAACATTAGTGTGGACGTAAAACGAGTCAACTTTTCTTTCCTTGTTAAACCTGTATTAAGAGCAGCGTAATTAGCAAGTTTACACATAGTGTAAATATTTTGGCACATTCGCTCCTACTCAGATCTCGTGCTGCCAATAGTTTATGGTTTCCCCATATCCTGGAAATGCTTTGCAATCGATGCGTATTTTCTTTCACAATCGACTGTAGCGCAATTGCTGGTGTGCAGGGTAAGCAAGAGTAATAAAAAATTTCAGATTTCAATTTTTGGCACACTGGGTTTTTTTTATACGGCGTCGAATGTTATTTTCCTGACGCCATGGTCCAAGGCATTACAGGAAATGCACGTGCGCAAAGCAGGTATAATGCGACCGCACGTGGACCCAGAGAGCACGTGGTGCTTCGTGCAAAGTGTCGTTAATATTGTCTGAACTTGATGAAAATTGAAATTAGTTTACACTTAATAAATTCTCCAATATTAATTTTTCATTAAGAAATCGACTACAGTTTCTCGAATTCTCATTTGCGTACAGACAGAAGGAAGAACAGCAATTTTAATGGGGGCTGTGCGGGATTGAAACGGGCCTAAAGCGAAGCGATTTTCTTGTGTGCTCTAGGTGTTGTGAACCCACTGTGATAATCTTGTTTGATTTTGTAGGCGGTGCGGCTGGTCTTTTCGACACCTTCACGTGAAAATACGACATGCAGAGAATGAAACAAGGTGCATAAAAACTTTGCCTGATGTGACTAATTTTTCATTCGATCCTCTAACTTTATTTCTTCTGTTGTATAATACAGGAACGACTTGTGTGTCGATTATTTACACATAATTTCACGTAAAACTTTTTTCCTTTCCTTCTGAGAGGGCATTAGGGCATGGTACAGTTGGTAAGCCTGACAGGCAGCCATTAGAAGATGAGAAAGGAACAGGCATGACCACCTTGTGTTCGCTTCAATGTCGCTTTCGGGCGCTGCTCAGTCGGGGGGGGGGGGGGGGGGGGAGGGGGCGATTTCAGACTGAAGGTTTGTGTATTTAACTGCATAAACCGTATAAGGAACATTATAATTCAGAAGAAGTCTGTTTGAAATTTGTTCACCAGTCCATATATTGCTGATTTCGAAGGTATTGAAACAATGGGAAAATTACTGCTAATTTTGTTACGACCCTTTTATAGGATTTCTTCCTTATATAGGTTTCCACAATCGAAATCCTCTGCACTTCATAATCACGAAAAAATAATAATTTAATTTGTTGCGCCCAGCGTGTTAACTGGACTTACGACTAAGCCTGCAAATGAAGCATTGCAACTCAACGCGCTGCGATAGAACTACGAGATGAGTCATATAGTGTAAGATAAACATGCCGATAGCGCGAGTTCAACTTTTAAACTGAGGCGTTGTACAAGACGATTTAAGGTTTTGAAAGTAAAGTTACATTTATTCCTGTGTACGTCATGAAGACATGTGGGGAAATTGAGGTATAGCTCCACTAATTTTTAATCGATTAGTGGGTCCCTGTCATCACGGCATGGCGCGTCCTCGGGTTGCGGATGGAGGAACGGCCTCCGAATATGCAGGGTAGCTGCGAATATGCAGTCGCGGACAGCCGAAAAGGGGTGGTCCTCCAGCTTGGGGGTTGGACGAGGTGCTAACAACTCCTCACCGTAAAAAATTACCATGTTACGAAACACTATACAGAGCCTCGGACCTGGACTGATTCTTTGCTCAGGATAGGGACAGGTGGCGGGCTCTTGTGAGTGCGGTAATGAACCTTCGTGTTCCATAAAACGCGGGAATTTCTTGACTAGCTGACGACCTGTTAGCTTCTCAAGAAGGACTCTGCTCCATGGAGTTAGTTAGTTAGTTAATTTTTAATCGAAACTGGATAGAGGTCAGTGGTAGCCTCACGCCCCAGCCCCTTTGTCCTGAGGAGAAACCCCCGGCACCCATTAAATAAGAGGCTGTCTGTGCCCCATAACCGGAATTGACGCTCTTGTCGGGAATTGAAATCGGATTAATTGAACGTCTAGACACTGTACGGACTGAGCCATCCGCACTCCTTGAGCGGGAAGTTTAGGAATTGCATTTGTATCTAAGCGAGAGAATATACACTTAGGATGAGGACAGAGAAAATTACGTGAATCCTCCCCCCCCCCCCCCCCCCCCCCCCCCCGCCATAATATTACTCTTTCTAGAATGCTGAGAGAAGTAGCAGCCGTGGCGAAGTGTTGGGCATGATGCGTGTGCCGTACCTACTGATTTACAGCTCAAGAAGCGGCAAGGCACAGGAACCCCCTGCTGTGGTGTTATAGCGCGTTACTGCCACTTCGATACGAGTTATGCTGATCGGTCCTTTATAAAGAACCAGACAGTCTTCCTATCCTTATTCTTGTGTTACTACCTCATCCCATTC
Organism: Reticulitermes speratus; assembly: GCA_021186555.1. Lineage (NCBI taxonomy): Eukaryota > Metazoa > Arthropoda > Insecta > Blattodea > Rhinotermitidae > Reticulitermes > Reticulitermes speratus. The sequence continues at coordinate 21,196,423 of JAJKFL010000009.1, forward strand.
TCTGTAAATAATATGTAAAATATTGTTTTAAACTTGTCGATATCACCATTTGTTAATCGACTACTGCCCGCAGGAGCACTTCAGACTTCATACGACATGAAATATTTGAATATGCAGTATTGAATTTACGGTAATATTGTGCGTTTTAGGAAATACAGGTTAATTCTAAGCATACGCGTAACTTGGGTAATAACATTGGGGAGGGGTTGTGGGGACAAAATCGACCATGGATATTAGGAACTTTAATTTAATTTACGAAGGAGTAACGTTAGAGGGAGAAGATGGGTTTGAACCAGTCCTTAATAAACACACTCCCCTTTACGCCACTCTCATCCCAATTCTTTTATTGGCCCTCTTCAACTCAGTAGCCGAAAAGCTTATTCTTAGGTAGATAAAATATTGGAGGGGTATTTGCCCCCCTTGCCCCCTCCCCCAAGCAAATACAAGGAAAAAATATACTTTCAGAATTCTTATTCCATATAATTTTGAAGATACAGGTAGACAGTCACAGAAATGAGTAAAACGAAAATTTCCTTTCAATAAAAAACGGTAATTTACTTGAGGATATAGTAGTGCTGCGATGATTTTATGGAGGCAGTACACTCCTTTGGAACATCTCTTAACTACAATTGACACGGCGTATCATCCCATGAGACTTGAATCTTCATCAGCACTGCTCTGAGAACCTCACACCTTTCAAGACAATAAGTGATTACTCAAATCTGCTGTGAAGTACGATGTCCTGCAGACATATTTTAAGTGTCCTGTAGTTAACGTTATAAATGCAAGAGTTTCGTTATATTTTCTATTTCGTGAAATATATGGATTAAAGTATAATTTTGTATCCTATCTTCAGACTTATGTTTCATAACACGCTGTTGTTGCAAATATATATTGTCAGAATTCATGACGAATTGAACAGTTTAATTCTTCTCGCATGACAGTTTCTGCTACGTATTTTCTAAATTGCGGATTATGTGTTTCTTATGAGTCTGGTTTCGAGGTCTCCAGTGGTTGCTACAAGTTAAAATAATTACTTTATATTTGTCGAAAAATAAAAAAAACAAATTATTTTTTCCTTTTCTCACAGTACAGAAATATTCGTACGTTAGCCCATGCCGGTGGCCGAGCGGTCTAAGGCGTAGGTCTGCGGCCGCTTGCTTGCTGGGATTGAGAGTTCGAATCCCGCGGGGGCATGGATGTCTGTCTCTTGTGAGTGTTGTGTGTTGTCAGGTAGAGGTCCCTGCGACGTGCCGATCACCCGTCCAGTGGAGTCCTACCGAGAGTGGTGTCTCTGAGTGTGATCTCGAAACCTCAGCAATGAGGAGGCCTAGGCCCTCTAGGGCTGTCGAGCCATAAAAAGAATACAAATACCTTATTTGTTAATAGTTAAGCATGGAGTTACGTTGTGTTTAGTGGTACAACTTCAGTTCTCATATTTTTGTGGATCCGCCGATTGTAAATATGTATTTTGTTTCTCTTCTAGTTTTTTCTTTCCCACGCTTAGGATTTATAAAATAAAATACATATTTAGAGTAACCTGTGCTTACATTTTTCTAAGAGTCTTGAGAATACAAACTTGCTTGCCCTTTGTCAGTTTGTTTTCGGGCTGCCGTCTACTGTATTTATTTATACTTGGCTTATTTAACGACACGCTCTGTGGTCAAGATTATATAGAATCGAGTAATGATGTGATTAACTTAGTATTTAATGATTTGAAAATGATGTGAAAGTCAGCGGCCTAGCCAGATTTAAGATAGGCCTACCTATTTTATTGAAATTTGCCTGCGTAGATTGATGAAAGTCACGAAAATACTCAGTGCGAATAGTCAGTATCCGAAAATAGATTTGAACCTGAGGCATCTCGAATACAAATAAACGTTGACTACTGCACCACCTAGAAGATGCGACATTTGCAACGACTCACAGAAAATTTCTCTCAAATTTGAGCCTATACGAATATTATGGAATTTTAATTCTTTCTGGAAATGGGTAGATATACTAAGTTTTAATCCATAATTCAGTGGTCTTCAAAATCTTAATATTTGTAGAACCCTTGTGACTAAATCTGAATTTTGGCATTAGCCTTGTAAAGTAAAAGTGTACTTCAGGGTGAAAAAAAAAATGAAATAAGGTTTCCGCAGAACATAATCTGAATACTACTGCCCAAGTTCAATCTCTGTTTAAAATTCATATCGCAAAGCGTTCTGAACTGTGTCTTTTGTGTTGCATGGTAGTGACAGGAAGACGTAGATGGCAGTAGTGCCACTGGTGTTCTCTTGCTGCCTAAAGGTTATTTCTTGTGTGTCCTGTCTACAATAACCAAGTGTTGTTGTACTGATAGGGGCATTACGACTGCTTAATGGCCGTGCCTGCATTTAAGTGAAGTGTTTCCGTGTGAGGTGCATCCTGTTAATTGTAAGAGTTACATTGTGTCTACGGTCTTTATTTACTTTTATGGTGCATAATACGATGGTATCATGATGACAGCTTAAGTGCAAATAATGAATACGCTTTTATAAACTGCAAGTGTGATGTGTTTCATTGTGATGCCTATGATTTAGATACGAGTTTACTGCTGTTTACATCGGGTAAGTTGTGTTTGCGCTAGTAACGTAAATAAAATTCCAGGTCGATAAGACTTTTAGAAGTCTTGGTTAGTTATTTCTCAACCAAATGTGGGCTTTGTTAGATTAAGGTTTGTATATGAGTAACTGTAAAAGAAACCGAATTCACAAAAAGCTACTGGTGATAATGATATTGTAAAGTTGCTTTTATCTTATTAGCGTACTTTCAAAGAACATCATACGTTATAAGCACGTGAAAGTAATGTACAAATGCAAGCATTCAAACCTACCAATTAATTAATTAAGCACGGAATTTATTTACAAGAAATTCAGTATTTTTTTTTCTGAGCACCGTTCTATAGGTATTTGAATCAAGTACTGTACGATCTACCGATGACGTAGATAGAAGTGTAGAATTAGTAAATGTACATAGAATCTAGAAGGATAAAGGATTCTGAAACATGGACACTAAGTTCAGAATATATTAAAATACATGTTCCAGATAAAACTAGTAAGAATTTGTTTGTAATGGCGTTAAGCTTTCTGGTTCTATCTCCAGATTAGTCGTGCGTTGGTTGGCTGTCTAGTGTATAAACCTGAAGTTCATAACTGGTTACCAGATTTGTTGAAGACTGGTGACATTTTACGAAATAGTTAGAAAGAAGTTTCTGACCTGTTATGAAAACAAATCTAACATTCTTCCATCAGTTTACAAGAAACATTGAAGTTGTTTGTATATTTTACAAACTAGAAGTAATGAAATGCAAGAAAACATTAACAAATCGCTACCAAATTTGTAAATGAAGCTTTTGCCGGATATTTAACTCATGCTGTGTTAAGATACGCGTTTGAGTAGAAGTGTTAACTCTTTCCTTTTTATCTCAAAGCTCCTTGTTTTTATGGTAGGTCAATCGACATAGTTGTGTATAAACAGCCGGTCTCGGCTCTCATATCTGAATTACATCCATCACAAGTAAGAAAGTTAACCCAACCAAAACTGACGACTTGTCTAATTTACCAAGTTTAACACAAGTGGTTGAAGGTTAATGAAGATTTATAATATATTTACATGAGGTAAAAATAGTTTTCTCTTTTTATAGGGAGTTCAATTGAAAGCGGACCCCAGACGCACGGCAAGCTTAACGGCTTCACAGCCCCTCAATTATATATACATAATGCTATCGCATGTTGGAGTAGGTTTTGGAAATGACCACCTTAAACTCTCATACATGCTTGACACCTGGTGAATAGATTAAATACTGTTTGAAAGTCTTGCTTAGAAATTTCCGATACTGCAAGGCAAGTTTAACGGCAGCTGCTTGCTTACACAACGCCCGTCCTATCATCGCGTGTACGCTACATTCCTTGTCTTTATTTACACAGTTGTTTTCAATCTGCTGCTGTAACAGACGCTCGCATCACAGTGTAAGGTACATTTCATTTGTTCATAAGTATCCAATACAGTTTAATACAAAGGATTTTCATTGTGAAAGTCTATATAAGGAAGAATTGTACGAAAAGTACCGTAGGAAATTTAGAATACCTTCTCCCGGTGTTTCAGTTCTTTCAAAACCAAGCATGTCTGAAATTTGGAGATAATTTCTAACACCTAGTCTTGACATCCGGTAAGTTATATTATACATATTATAGGCAGAAATGTAAGGCTTTTAACCTTGCCGTGCCTCTGACTTCGCTTTTCAGTTGAACTCCCTGTATTATTCCCAAGAGAAAGTTTTGCTTCGCCAGTCTAATGGGTCGCAAATAGAATCGTACTAAATTTAATATGTGTTCAAAAATAGGACTCTGGATAAAGTTCTTCAGTTCTAAACGATTACCAAATATTAAATTATAATTTCGTGTTGCATATTTCAGTAGGTCATGTTACATATATTGGGTTGGCCTGGTGAAGTGTAAACAAAAATTTTGACTTTCGATTGTAGGTCGTCGCTTCTTACTGCCCTTTCGAAAGTGTGAGATTAAATAATTCGTAAAGTGTAGTAAATAACAGACAGATCATGCTAGTCGGAGATGGAATTTGACGAACGAACTACGGGAGCGGTCTGTGACTCTCAGAGGATGATGACGTTTTTATACAGTATCGTAATATTAGTTATTCTGTCAAATACGAACTTAAAAAACTGGAATTTCTTCCATAAACGTTACAGGTTACTGTGACAACTCTTTAACCTATAGGCCTGATTGATTTATTCATTTAATATGTGCAATAATCTGAATGCTAAGTTAACACATTGGTTCAGTCCATGTCGGATTTATGGTGGACAAAGTGACACTGGGACAGGTTTTTCCCCGAAAACTTCGGTTTTCCCCTGTCAATTTCATTCCACCGATGCTCCATGACAAGGAAAAACGAAAATACTAATCATCTTCATCACAGGTTTGCACAATAAGCCTCAGGCTGCGGTGCGTCCGTAGCATCTGCTGCGGGGCCCTTCACCACAAAAAAAACATCGGTTTTACTATGATTCGGACGGGAGGAGGGATGTAAAATTCTCTGAAACTTTCTTCGGTCGAAGTCCTCTAAGACAGCTGATGTATTTAATTTTCTAATTTCCTTATTTCCTCGAATTTGTGAGGATATCCTATGGCGTAAATAAGATTTCTCTAGTACTAACACTGCAATATAACAGCTACTTTACGCGAAAATTAAACAGGTCTACCCCTTAAAATTTATCCTCGGCGAGCGACCATATAAATGTATTTCAAATAAATTCAGCGGTATTAGTAACAGCTGCGTGTTGTGCTATTTGCTAGCTTTATGACAAGGGAAATTTTTACCTGTAATATGGCCTGGAAAGTACCTGCGTCGATATAAACCAGCATTAAATGTATTCAGTTTATTCGATTGCAGACCTCCTGTTAATGTTAGTATGCACATGGACTGACATAATACCCTGTCTAACATTGTTGCTGTTTTTATTGTGTTTGAGTTGTATTTTCATTGTCGTCGTTACATTGCTGTTTCTGCTCACCTTCTTGATTCAGTTTGATATCGCTGGTCAGTACAATTAATCGATCAACACTGCGAGTGTCACAGCAGGTCTGTAGGCTTTTTCACGACGTTTGAGGATTTCGGGTTTCCTTCCTTTGCATAAGAGTAAGCTGGAATGCCTCTTACAGAATTCAGAAAATGTATTTTAATTTTGACCAGTCATTTGAAAATTTAGTCTTATAATTAAATATGACTTCTCTTTATAGCTACCATGTATAGCCTTTTTATGTTCGTAATAAATTTCTGGAACATGTGACTAAATTCGGCTGTTTGTGAATACCCTGTATTTGGGAGTTGGTTACGTAAGCCACATGCAGTTATAAACAAGTTATCTCTTTATTGAACCAGGGGCTGTTGCTTCGAGTTAATGCAGCTGCAATAACCATCTGAAATATTCAGTAAGTGTCTGAATTCGGTTTTTTTAATAATAAGGTATACAGCAATTTTAAATCACTCTGTGTTTTTACCAGTTAGTTAAGTTGTAACAGGCTCCAGTGTGACGGTACGCAGTTTGTTATAATTCTTTTTGCAGCAATCTTTAATGTTTGCACTATTATCTGTGAAATTCCGTAAAATGTAAATTTCCCGGAAAAAAGAATTCTGACGGCCATAGTGCAGTGTGCGGACACTACAATCATTAGTGCTGGCAATGACGTGACGTAGTGTCCGTGTCCTTAACATGCAGTTGACTGCTCTTGTTTCATTCAGTATATCTATGCTAGATAAAACCTGCTTGTGAAGTCGAAAAGTACGTCGTGATACAAAAATACTTTCCTTTCCAAAAACAATGAGGCTTGCGAGGTTTCGTTAATATTTCGGAGAAGAAGTTTTCTTTCTACTGACCCTTCCAAAGTGAAATCCGCTTATGTTCGAAGGGACCGGAACAGTCTGCCGTTTCATTCACGATGCAAGTGAACAATTCAGACAGACATGCTGCATATTTTTATCACATTTTACTCTGCAGTACATATTTTCGGATTGCTTTAGTCCCTTTCTTTCTACCTACCTTCATTCCTCAAGTTTTTCTTGCCCTTTTTCTTCTTTTCCTGTCTTTTTAATTTAGCCTTATCAGCTTCTCTTTCGTTTTTCTTTCAATACATTTGTTTTTATTTCTTTACTTCTTTCCCGTCCCCTTCTCTCTCTTTTAACTTTCCCGGTTTTCTTCTAAATCGAATTTTTCTCCCTTTTCATTCTTTCTTTCTCTTCTATATCCTTTCTTTCTTCCTTTTTTCTTTCTCTCTTTCCCAGTACATTCATGCACTGTGCACACTGTTTCGATAGGCGTGCTTAATACTTTTCCCTGTGTGGTAGAACTGTTTCTGCCAGAATTAATTCCAGGAAACAGAATGCTAGACGTAATAATGAGATTTTAACTAACAAGAAAACTGTTTTCTTAAAGCGAAGTTTAATTTCCGGCCCAAGCTAAATAGTTTATGTTTATTGTCATTGATTTTACCTTAATGCTTGCTGCATATTCAAGGTCTATGAGAAATTTTCTGACAAAGACAATTTTCTGTCAGTCTATATTCTAGTCAACCAAAATCGTCGGTAATTTCTTTCCATTTACAGAATTTGACTTTCAATACCTCTCACCCCTCTGTAATCCATGAAGGGCGTATCAGGTATGAAGGGTTAATCCGTCCCCGAGCCCAGTGTTTGGTCTTTGTATCGTGACTAGTGGTCCACAAACGGGGGTCGAACCCTTGGTTCAAATGTAATTGCCTAGCGTCAAACCTGCAGTGAGCATAGCTACGTACTATATATATATTGTGGCCTCTAGCAACCTACAGACTGAGTGGACGGAAGGAAACACGAGAGTTTTATATTATAATAAATTATATCCACTCATTTGTTCTTATTAGGCCACTGTATTCCATATCTGACAAACTCCGAGTTACGTTGTTTGCTAACGTTACGTGACTAACTCAGAGGATGCAAAGTTAATGGACTCTCGTATGATGCAATCAGAGGTTAAAGGAAGTTTTGCTGTTTTGCTTGTATTAGTAATGTGTATGTGTCAGAGATGGCACCACTGACAACTTTCAGCGCGAATAGCTGTTACAAATACATTCTGTAAACAGCCGAACTGTAATTAAAAAAGAATACGTCCGTGTGCCAACAAGCTGCATGTCATACTGTAGGATTAACAGCACACGAGCATGTGTTTAAAGAAGTTACAGTGTACTTTACTAAGGTGTTTCGATTATATAAAGTAAATAGCGGTGTATAAAACAACGAATGAATAAATGCAGTAGTGAAGAGGAAAAAAGTTTGCAGTCATTGAGGTCACTTCCTATATATATAATGGGACAAAAGTATCGGGCCCTTTACATGAAGAACTAAGTGCATTTCATATTATTGACAGTGACAATTGTGTCGCAACAATACAGAGAACAAAAACACTAAAGAGAAGGCATTGTGCATTACCATTCATCACCCTGTAGTCTGTCTTAAGACAGGTCCGTAGCCTCTTCCAAAGCGAGTTCTCCACACAGTGCGATCTAGTGCTGCCTCTCGCAATTTCCAGTATCTTCTCCTTAAGGTCATAAAGTAGCTGCTTACGTTTTCTTCCTCGTCTTCCCGTCTTTCAATCACGTGTTTTAGAAGGCAGTTTCTACGCAAGGTGTGACCAATCCAGTTAGCCTTTCTTCTTTTTATTGTACGTAGGATATTACCATGGCGACGCATTTAGTATATATTTTTGACACTGACCCATATAGTTCAATAAAATTTTCTTTTAAGAAATTTTGTTTTCTGTTTTGTTGAGCGATAATATTAAAGAGAACACACTATTATGTTTCCTTAGCGACGCGTTTATTTGTATTGTTGACAGCCACGTGCGTAGGTCAACACAACAAATGCGATGGGCTTTATGTAAGTGGTGTTGACGAAATTCCCACGGCAACAATGGTTATGCGAACGAGCCGCAGTGTTACGCTATACGCACAGTACCTATCTTGTTCGTCATCTTTCCATTTCATTCGATGTGCAAGTTTTTCACTTGAAATAACATCACAAACGAAACATTGAGTCAGTGTATAAACGTCTCATTTAAAGGGCACCCGGTCGGATCGTAACCAGTTTACCTGGTAATAATCCCTTAGTATAATAAAATGCAACAGCTACATTCAATCACTCTCATCTAGCGCACAGCCATAATTTCATTCCCCCATACAGCTTCATAACGTGCACAGGAGTAACTTTATCATACAGCTACATTTTACGTTACTTGTACCGTAAATTTTTAACTATACAGGTTATACACAAAAGAATGGTGCGGTTTACTATGTATTTAGTATGGAAACCGCACCATTCTTTTGTGTATACCCTGTATATATCTTATGCAGACAAATGTACACTGTTTTATGTTATTTAACACAGTTTTTATTAAATGCTGCCCAACATGTTTCTAGCCTATATAAGGCTCATCTTCAGGGGCTCTTTCGTTGAAATTACAACAGCTATATTATTGGTATAGAAAATTCGTAAAGTGCCGTTAGATGTACTTGGTTATTGATATTGTAACAGTCATTCTGCTTTCACTATAGATTTGTTGGAGGCCTTCAACGGAAGAGCCCCTGAAGATGAGCCTTATATAGGCTAGAAACATGTTGGGCAGCATTTAATAAAAATTGTGTTAATAACATAAAACAGTGTACATTTGTCTGCATAAGATATATATAGCTACATTTTATTCACTCTATCTATTGCACAGCCATACTTTCATTCACCCGTACGCCTTCATAACATGCACAGGAATAACTTCATTATACAGATACATTTTAAGCCTTTAATATCTGTCTCCAAAAAGTCCCATTTAATTACGTGTTTTAAATTTTGGATTTCGTTGAAATTAGACCTATTTAATTTTAATTGCTCAAGAACGAAACACGTTTCCCGCCACAGCTGTCGCATAGCATTGTCGTCTGTACTTCCAACAGATGGTAACGTTTGATGGAAATTCCAGGTGCAGTGAACCGATCGAATTGATGCAAGGCGTTACGAATACTTCTAGGATCGATGTAATAGATTTTGGTGCTGTAATGTTTAAAATCATGTAGGTGATGCCTAGAGCCTACAAGTCTTAAATCAGCAAGAGGGCCAGGCGTCAGGTGCACTGTAAAGCAGTTTCGTGAGAGATATATCACACACCGCATGTCCTGCAAGGTCGTTTGTCAGACAGGATCTTGGGTGTGTCGTGAAAGCGATTTTAAATATTATTTGGGGGGGGGGGGCAAAGAGAGCTGTGTCTTACAGGTGGAAAAACAAGGAGCTACTCCCACAGACCGGGTAGATAGGTTCAGTAGTTCAACCTCACTTGTCTGTATGCTATCTAGCGCCCACAGAACGGTATAATATATTATAATCGCGCTATCAACAGGGAATGACAGCGATAAAAATGACATCCAGCAGGATAAATTTATTTCAGAATGAAGATGGTAATGCGTTTTGAATATAGAAGTTTATTGTAGTTTAAATAAATTATGCGTTAATGTATTCAAATTAAAATCACAGTATTTATGAATGTAATCATGGTAAATACGCAATAAGCAATAGAACGAACAATTCACGCTTCCGCCGCGGCGTAGATGAGATCTTCGCTCTTCTGGATTGTTACGCAGTGTATGTTGGTAGTTGTTTACCGACGTTTCGGGACAGCCTATCCCTCCCATCTTTAGGGGTCTAGGGCTTGCTAGACCCTTGAAGCTGGGGCCGATAGGCTGTCCCGAAACGTCGGTAATAATTAGCAACATACGCTGCAAGTGCTTCCGTCCTCAGGTGGGGGGATAGGGAAATGTATTTGCTCTGGTGAACTCCGTAGAAAGAGCTGATCTCAGTCACTGGGCGCTACAGGCAACTCAGCTGGCCAAAATATGTACTTGAGGCCAGGTCTTGTCCATGGCTTATAACCGATTTAGACTTCGACTTGTTGTAACCGAACTTTGCTAAGGTAAATATTTTGACCAGCTGAGACGACAGCATTGCCCTGTGACTCAGACCAACTCTTTCTTAAGGGTCCTCCAAAGTAAGTGCATTTCCCCATCCCCTTCGCCTGAGGATCGAAACAAATCCGGCTTCCGAAACGTAATGTTCTTTACATTATATGATGGTAAAAGTGCAACATAAAAGTGTTTCTGAATGCATGCCGGTGTTTATCCATGTTCTTGCGAGCATGTTATGGCACAAAATAGGTAGAGATGTTGCACAAAGTACTACACTAGTGCTGTAGCTACAGATATCGCTATCTTCACACATGTGTTTGCAAGCATGTTATGGCACAAAATAGGTAGAGATGTTGCACAAAGTACTGCATTAGTGCTGTAGCTACAGATATCGCTATCTTCACACATGTGTTTGCAAGCATGTTATGGCACAAAATAGGTAGAGATGTTGCACAAAGTACTGCATAGTGTTGTAGCTACAGATATCGCTATCTTCACACATGTGTTTGCAAGCATGTTATGGCAAAATAGGTAGAGATGTTTGCACAAAGAACTGCATAGTGCTGTAGCTACAGATTCGCTATTCACACATGTGTTTGCAAGCATGTTATGGCACAAATATTTTAGAGATGTTGCACAAAGTACTGCATAGTGTTTGTAGCTACAGATATCGCTAGTTCACCATGTGTTTGCAAGCATGTTATGGCACAAAATAGTAGAGATGTGCACAAATTACTACCTAGTGCTGTAGCTACAGATATCGCTATCTTCACACATGTGTTTGCAAGCATGTTAGGGCACAAAATAGGTGAGATGTTCACAAGATGCATTAGTGCTGTAGCTACAGATATCGCTATCTTTACACATGTTTTTACAAGCAACATCTAGTAGTGAAAGAATTTTCCAGACGAAAAATGTATCACTTGAGAGTTGACTGGATCCGAGTGTAGCAGTAATATCCTCCATATTATTTGGGGGGGGGGGAGTTTTCTTCTGTGTAACATTCGTGGGTTCCTGTCCTTCAGTCAGTTGACGTATAGAAAGTGCCGCTGCCTCAATGATTTTTTATCCTTGCATCAAAATTTTTGAACAAGCTCCGGCTGTAACACCACATGTAGTCCTGCAACTACTCAGCCGGGTATTCGGCATACTAATTAAATACTTCGTTTTAAGTGGGAATGCCAGAGGACGGTGCTTATAGTACGGCTCAGAGCAAGCAATATGGCTTTCATGAGCGCCTGTATTCGCCGATAATAGAGATGGAGTGGCTTTTCTGTTATAACGCCACCACTTTGTTGCCGTACGAGAGGGGCTTAAGTTAGACGTCAGGCTAGTCTCTCTATCTCTCTCTCTCTCTCTCTTTCTCTATCATGCGTTTTTTTCTCCCTCCTAACTAGAGGGGCTTAGGTTAGACGTCAGGCTAGTCTCTCTCTCTTTCTATCTTGCGTTTCTCCCTCCCTCCTAACTAGAGGGGTTTAGGTTAGACGTCAGGCTAGTCTCTCTCTCTTTCTATCATGCGTTTTTCTCTCCCTCCTTAATAGCGGGCTTAGGTTAGACGTCAGGCTAGTCTCTCTCTCTTTCTATCATGCGTTCTCTCCCTCTTAAAGAGGGGCTTAGGTTAGACGTCAGGGAAGTCTCTCTCTCTTTCTATCATGTGTTTTCTCTCCTCCTTAATAGAGGGCTTAGGTTTAGACGTCAGCAAGTCTCTCTCTTTCTATCATGTGTTTTCTCTCCCTCCTAATAGAGGGGCTTAGGTTAGACGTCAGGCATGTCTCTCTCTCTTTCTATCATGGTTTTTTCTCCCTCCTTATAGAGGGCTTAGGTTAGACGTCAGGCAAGTCTCTCCTCTTTCTATCATGCGTTTTCTCCCTCCTTAATAGAGGGGCTTAGGTTAGACGTCAGGCAAGTCTCTCTCTCTCTCTATCATGGTTTTCTCTCCCTCCTTAATAGAGGGGCTTAGGTTAGACGTCAGGCAAGTCTCTCTCTCTTTCTATCATGTGTTTTCTCTCCCTCCTTAATAGGGGCTTAGGTTAGACGTCAGGCAGTCTCTCTCTCTCTATCATGTGTTTCTCTCCTCCTTAATAGAGGGGCTTAGGTTAGACGTCAGGCAAGTCTCTCTCTCTTTCTATCATGTGTTTTCTCTCCCTCCTTAATAGAGGGGCTTAGGTTAGACGTCAGGCAAGTCTCTCTCTCTCTCTATCATGTGTTTTTAATCCCTCCTTACTAGAGCGGCTTAGGTTAGACGTCAGACTAGTCTCTCTCTGTCACAATATGCCCCTTTGTAGCCAAAACAGGAGTGGTGAGGTTATAACAGGAAAGATTCGAGACAGAGACTGAAAAACTGACGGAAAAAATGGCCAAAATTGGGGTACCATTTTTATGTTGGTTCCCTACGGAACACATATGTGAGGGTAATTTTCCAGCTATTTCTGCTTTCATAGTGCTTGTTTTAACTTTGTCTTCAAACTCATGTAGTAATTCGCCATTTTTCGCATCAAAGTGGTATGCAATACGTAACAGCCATTCAGGGAAATTAATATACCATGAAGATTAAAAAGCCAGAAGGCAAAATTTGCAGTATCTTCTTTCTTCATATACCATCTGACTTTTTCATTTCTTAATTCCTTGTTATTTGCTATTCTTATTTTTCCATTCCTATTATTGCCGTCTTAATCTTCGTCATGATCGTGATGTTCATGTTCGTATCAACAGCAATGTCTGTCATCCTTGACTACAACTGTTTCATCGCACTGGTCGTTTGAATACCGTACCCTGCACTATATAACTCGTAATACATGTCCTTCTTTCTACCAGTGCTTAGGCCTGAATACTTATTCCATTTCACTTCGAAAATCCAAAGCGCCGGCAAAAATTTAAGTATTCATTCCTTTAACATTATACGAAATATTTTAGGGCGCGGCGGTGAAAGTAAGAAGCTACTCTTTTTTGTAATATGACACCATGTAGCCTGGTAGAAATTTATAGACGTTTCAGAGAAACCTGCCTCGATCTTGAGGTTAGGATGAGGAGGCAGCGATTTGCTCTGGAAAGTCGGCAAATTTCTACGAACATACACGGCGTCACACCCCCGATGGCAGTATTCTTCAAGGAGGATTAGATTAGCGGGACATGTAGCACTAGTGACAAAGACGTGAGAGCTCAATGGAAGTATTACTTGGAAGATCTAGGCACAGGTGAGAGGATAGTATTAAAATGCGGCTTAAATAGGTTTTGAGGATGCGGACTGGACTCAAAAGGACCGTTTAATGAATGTTCCCGCGCAGTCACTGAAAACAGTATAGAAATTCCTAGCGGTTTTATATATATTTTAGTTTTAACGTACAAAGGTTGGGGACAGCAAGATGCAACCGATTATTGTATGCTTTTAATTTATTCTTGATATTTTTATATTTACTGTTGTTTTCAGATATATAAAGGCTTCGTCGTTTCGTTGAGTAAAATAAGGAACGAAAGAGGGATATTTGAAATTGATGTCTTCTGTTTTCAAACAACTTCACATTCAGCAACACCGGACATTTTTTTTCAGACAAGATACATTCCTCGTCACGTGTATCTGCTTATATATTAATGGCAAATGTTAACCTTAAACTTCTGTAAAATAACACTGCAACCTTTGAACTTTTTATCTTATCTATTCGCAAATAAATTCTATCAAATATAACGAAATAATCCAACATTTTTTTTAATCGTCAAATACAACCATTATCTTTCTTTATACATCCCTACATTGTGCACAATCTATTTAGAAACCTTGGCCCATTATTAAGGACTTCATGTAATTTATAACTGCTGAGGTTTCTGATGCCGCAATAACGTCAAATTTGCACACATATTTTAGGTAGAGTTTCTGATGTTTACGATAAATTATCGTTTTAATTAAAGATTTTTAATTCATACACCGTATGGAATTTACATCTAAAATTGTAGCCTATTTAAAAGGGGGTCACTTATCGTAGGCCACTGATATCTCGTAAGAAACAGGAAGCCCCAGATAATGAAAAATTAGTCCAAAACTTGGCCGAGCGTAATGCAAAGAACATCAGAGAAGGATAGTGGTTCTATTTAACGGTTACGTAAAGGGCGAACTACGTCATAAGGACAGTCCGTGGAAGTCGTAATGGATAGTTGTCTGGGGAAATAATTTTGTGCTTCACAGCACTACGCTTTCATCTAGAATCATCAGTAAATGTTGCTTGTAACTTGACGAGGAAAGCTCAAGCTTCTGAAGAAGAGAGTCGTGAGTTCGTAGTGGTGAATATAATATTTAATAACTAACTAACTCCATGGGGCATCATTTTTTTGGGAAGCTAATAATTCGTCGGCTAATCAAGATATTGTCGGCAGCTTATGGAAATCGGTGGTTCTTTACCATATGCACAACAGCCCGCCAATTATGCTTATCTCAAGCCACATCAACCCAGTAGAGGCGCTCCAAGCCTGTTTTTTTAAGATACATCTTAATGTAAATTTTCCATCTACGCCTAGGTCTTCCAATGCTTATTTTCCTTTAGGTTTCCCTACCAGAATCCTGCATGCATTTCTCTCCGCCCCCACACATAACATATACGTCACTCATCTCATCTCCTTCTTGATTTGGTCACCCTATATTTGATGAAAAGTACTAACCATATGGCCCTTCATTTTGCAATTTCCCCAGTCTCCCCTTATTTATTCCCTCTTAGACCTAAATATCTTCCTTAGCACCCTATTCTCGAAAACCCTCAGCCCATATTCTTCCCTTAATGTGAGAAATCACATTTTACTCCTTTCGAAATAAGAGGCAAAATTATATTTCTACACTCGTAGTTCATAATCTGCACGTTTTAGGTGGCAAAAGAGCGAAAAAAAATTCTAGATTAAATGGTATCGGGCATTTCCCGAAATTAATTTGTCCTTTAACTTCTTTGAATTGTTAGTGTCGTTCCCAAATATTTAAACTTCGTCACATTTTCACATAATTTATTATCTGAGTTTACGTTGTTATCTTGTCCTGTATTCTATTCAGGAGACTTGAACATATAATTAGTTTTCTCAGCATTTAGCCTTGTTTTTAGACAATGTCCGTACTAGCGACTAATAAGCCGTCTGTTTCTGGTTCGATTTCAGTCCCTCCTGGTTTACTTTGACATTCCCAGTGACATATTCTAAAGCCAATTTCAAAAGCAGTGGAAATAAAGCACTATTCAATGACAGGTTATTGCATACAAAATATAAACCTTGATACGCAAATGCATAGTTGTATCGGACGGTTACAATGTTCTTTTACAGTCTACGCCACAATCGCACTATCAGCTTGCGTAATGCTTTACATTTTTTTCCTATGGCTCGACAGCCCTATATGGGCCTGGGGCTCCTCGTTTCGTCGAGGTTTCATGGTCACACACATTTGAGACACACCACAGTCGGTAGGACTCCTCTGGACGAGGGACCAGCTCGTCGCAGAGACCTCTACCTAACAACACACAACACTCACAAGAGACAGACATCCATGCCCCGGTGGGATTCGAACCCACGATCCTAGTAAGCGAGCGGCCGAAGACCCACGTCTTAGACCGCACGGCCACTGGGATCGGCGCGTTATGCCTTACATAACCAATGTAAATAAGAGCATCATCAGGGAAATTGTCAGCATGTGCTTCTGGATAGTCACAAGTTGTTCTAAAGAAACCAGTACTATTCCACGAGAAGTTATCAGATAAGTTACGATATGAATACAGTGACAGACGAGATGAATCTTTGCGACCTGGCAGGTGTCTGTTAAAGGTGCTGCTAGCTATTTGCAGTATCATTATACGGGTGCCGAGTACTATGGCGTCAACTGTGGGAACTAGATGTAGGGACTGCAATAAAACCACACTAAAGAGGAACCTCAAATAAATGGAACCAAGCATGTGTTTGCGTAGTGAAAACAAATGCAAATGTAAACGCCATAAACGCGTAAAGGAAGAATCTGATGGAAATAGTGTGCTTGACTATTTATTGCTTCCTACTGGTGTAATTGCATTCTGAACTAAGCGTCCTGCAATTTGTGTGGTACAATATGAAATAATGTCACAATCTGAAAAGATCCAAGGCAGTCGGCAAAGAAATAAAGACAATAAAAGACAATAGATTAACTGGCCACTGAAAATGAAGGTAGATGAAAAAGTACAGTGGCGCCCGGTTATAATTATATCGGTTTATACGACACCTCGTCTATAGCGTCAGATATGCTGTCATACCAATTCATTCTTTACTCTTAACCGTAACATTGTACTATTCGGTTAGAACAATACTCGTTTATAACAACACAAAATATTCAGCCCCTTTTATGACGTTTATAACCGATTACGACTGTAGTTACAGAAAGAAAAGAGGGAATAGAGAGACAAAGATAGGAAAATACAGATACTTTGTATTCGGTTACAATAGGCCGTGTAATGTAGAGAGTAGCGTTGAATTTCTGACTTGGATCTACAGTATTTGAGCTTAAACACAGGATATAGATAATACACACTCTTCTACGCAGAAATAAATACCCAATAAGCACAAACATTAATGTACGTTATATATATAAAGATGCACTTAGTACATCAGAGAGAACATTTAAGAATGGCCTGTCGATCAATGTATATGAAAAAATCTCTTTATTGGTAAATCTGCAGAACACACGAATTCACTCCATGGGTACAATTCAGAGTTTCTTGATGTTACAGCTGTTGGTACACAGGTTACTGGTAACCGCTGGATTTTAAACGGCTCAAAACCCTGTCGAAAATCGAAAAACATTGCATATAAGCTTATTATGTGGTATTTAGTTATAAAACAGGTCTTACTACACGCCAAGAGGAGACAGCAGGATACGCTCAATGTGAGCCTGTTTATTTAGTTATTTTACGACACCGTATTAACTGATGAATTTATGTGACATTGAAACAGATGTGATAATATGCGTTTGAGCAACGAATCGGGAAAGATGTGATAGGAAGTGACTATGTCCACTCATTACCCTCTCTTGTGGGATTTACTCTGCTTGCAGACACGGAGGACACCGTCAAAAACTTGGGATTCTAACTTTGGTACTACTTGATTGCGGATTTTACGTGTTATCATTGTGAACCTTCTTGTTCATAGTCTCGATTCGACGTGTTGTCATTGTGAACCCGATTCTTCATAGCCTCGATTCCATGTGTTATCGTTGTGAAACCGCTTGTTCATAGCCTCAGTTCCACGTATTGTCATAGTGAACCCCCTTGTTCATAGCCTCAGTTCGACATATTGTCATAGTGAAACCCCTTGTTCATAGCCTCAGTTCGACATATTGTCATAGTGAACCCCCTTGTTCATAGCCTCAGTTCGACATATTGTCATAGTGAAACCCCTTGTTCATAGCCTCAGTTCGACATATTGTCATAGTGAACCCCCTTGTTCATAGCCTCAGTTCGACATATTGTCATAGTGAACCCCCTTGTTCATAGCCTCAGTTCGACGTATTGTCATAGTGAACCCCCTTGTTCATAGCCTCAGTTCGACGTATTGTCATAGTGAACCCCCTTGTTCATAAGTTCGACGTCTTGTCATAGTGAACTCCCTTGTTCATAGCCTCAGTTCGACATATTGTCATAGTGAACCCCCTTGTTCATAGCCTCAGTTCGACGTATTGTCATAGTGAACCCCTTGTTCATAGCCTCAGTTCGACGTATTGTCATAGTGAACCCCCTTGTTCATAGCCTCAGTTCGACATATTGTCATAGTGAACCCCCTTGTTCATAGCCTCAGTTCGACGTATTGTCATAGTGAACCCCCTTGTTCATAAGTTCGACGTCTTGTCATAGTGAACTCCCTTGTTCATAGCCTCAGTTCGACATATTGTCATAGTGAACCCCCTTGTTCATAGCCTCAGTTCGACGTATTGTCATAGTGAACCCCCTTGTTCATAGCCTCAGTTCGACGTATTGTCATAGTGAACCCCCTTGTTCATAGCCTCAGTTCGACGTATTGTCATAGTGAACCCCCTTGTTCATAAGTTCGACGTCTTGTCATAGTGAACTCCCTTGTTCATAGCCTCAGTTCGACGTATTGTCATAGTGAACCCCCTTGTTCATAAGTTCGACGTATTGTCATAGTGAACTCCCTTGTTCATAGCCTCAGTTCGACGTATTGTCATAGTGAACCCCTTGTTCATAGCCTCAATTCCACGTGTTATAATTGTGAATATGTTTGTTCCTAACCTCTAAATGCGATATATCTCTGTCAGTATACTAACAGATATCCTGTCGCAAATATGGATATGTAAATGTATGTTATAAGCAAGAAATTTATCTTTAGAAAGTGTGTAAGCTTGTGTAATCCCAGGGAAACATTTACTTGGTTCGAGTAAGCGTAGTTGTATAGTCGTGTCGTAGCTCAGGCGTTTAGGTGCCAGCCCCTCGCCTAGCAGGGCCAGATCACTCTCAGGATAGTCGATGTTTGATTTACAGTATGCAGATTGCGACTGGGCATGTTTTTCTATCAGTACATTGATTTTTTTATCAGCTATCATTCCACCAGTTTTCCATACTTGTCTTTTATCAGGGACGGATAAAATAAACTCACTGGAAGCGCAGTTCCAAGGGCTCATTCTCACGAACTCCTGCAAATAACTCTTTATTCTTGTAATCCAATACTATTATCGGACTGGAAACATGTTTTGCTAGCGTCATCATAGCCTTTCCTGTAGCTAACTTGTTTGCTACGAGTAGAACCACGTGCTTTGGTCAGGTTTGTGGGATTTGACTGACTGCGAGCTGGCGAACCTGAATTTGGTTCCCGATAGAGACATCGATCACTCTCTTCACAACCGCGTCCGAACTCTGCTTGGAACAAACTTCTAACAATTTTCCGCTTATCTAAAACACTTCACGCACTGGAATCAGAAAGATTTGAACTGGGTGTATGTTAAGATGCATATTATTCGCACAGTGCAAGGTCTTTCGGTATCACAATGTGGTCTGGCATTTTTAAATTATTATCGACGGATTTCTTTATCGTGAAAGCATATAGCAGGGTAGAGGAATAGCTCCACTCGCTCTTAACCTCGGCACTAAATGGAGGTGAGTGGTT
Organism: Reticulitermes speratus; assembly: GCA_021186555.1. Lineage (NCBI taxonomy): Eukaryota > Metazoa > Arthropoda > Insecta > Blattodea > Rhinotermitidae > Reticulitermes > Reticulitermes speratus. The sequence goes on from JAJKFL010000009.1 coordinate 21,216,045, forward strand.
AATTTCACGAACCGGCCGCTTTACCCCTGGGAAATAATATCGGTACCCATTAAACAGAAGACTGGGTAGGCCCCAAAGCCAATCTGGACTTTTGGAGAAGAGAAAAATCTGTTGCCACAAAAGCGATTCGAACCCCGGAGCGTCCAGCTATTCCAACCTAGTCGCTACTTCGTCTCCCACCACCAAAGACCTCTATTTTCATTGCTTCTATCCCACAGACTCAATGGTCTTAGGCGAATTCACATACCTTGGGACCGCCTTGTACCGTGCTGCGTCCTTACGTCCGTCCATCCATGCGCACGTAACAGCTCGAGGACCGCAGGATGGAATTTCACGAAGAATTGTTGTAAGAGTTCAGTTTCGATGAACGCCGCAGTAAAATAACGGCCACGTTACTCGAAGACGTACGTGCATTCGAACGGGCATCTCCAGCGTACATAGCCTAGCCACATCCTAAGATAAAAACAAGACAGGCAATGTACGTATAAACGTAATATTGAAAAGCGTTCGCGTAACCACTGTTGCCGTCGAAAAGCAATAAGTATTACATTATTCTGAGTGTGTGTTTGCAGCCTTATTTATTCAGCATGCAATGCGCCATATTATATTGTCTTCTGTGGCCTGTCTGACTACCATATTTTCTCATATTATCTTATAAACGACATCATTTTCGGAAAATAGTTATTGCATACGAAATATGTGTTTTGTTTTTTTCTACAACTTTTGTCTGAAAAAAATTCTCATTATAAGAAGAATTCGGCGAGATGTTGTCGTCAATGCAAATACATCTTCATGTAAAGTGCCCACTATTCTTGTCAGATTTCAATGAAACTTGGATTTTTTCGACAGATTATCGAAATATTCTCAAATATAAACTTTCATGAAAATCCGTCCCGTGGGAGCAGAGTTGTTCCATGCAGACGGACAGACGCACAGACATCACGAAGCTAATAGTCGTCATTCGTAATTTTGTGAGCGCACCTAACAAACGAAAGTCTTTATTTCTTTTACAGTGCACTGCAAATCGTTCTGTTTTGTTCTTTTAATGTGGGTCTTTATTAAAATATGACTTTGAGAGTCCATTGTTATTTTCTTAGTCGTTAGCTGAAGCTTTTTCCGAAAACATGACTCCATTTTTTCCAGTAATGATAAATATTCTATTATAGCTTCTTTTACAGTAGACATTATAAGCCTACTGCATCGGAACCTAAAAATTACATTTTCCCAACAACTTGAATGTGTCTAAGCTACCCCTATTCCAATACAGAATTTAATACAAATGTCTTTGAATACGCTCATTTGCTTTTTGTGCAAAGAACGACTGACCAAGACAGTGAAACAGAACATTCTTCATCCGCTACACTGTTTCATAAGATTCTACCTTCCCTCTCGGTTCAACAACTATTCGCCTGTGATAACTTGTACAGTCTGCTAAAAGAATTGTCGGAGATCGTTACGTTTTTAGGCGCGTTCGCAAAATTGCGAAAAAGAAATCTATTAGCTTCGTCATGTCTGTCTCTCCGTCCGTCCGTATGGAACAACTCTGCTCCCACTGGACGGATTTCCAGACAGAAGTTGTAGACCAAATCAAAATACACATTTTACATTCAATAACTTTTTTTCCGAAAATCGTGCCGTTTATGAGATAATGTGGAAAAATATGGTAGAGCCGGACTGGCCACGGATGACGATATAATACGGGGCATGCACTTTGCATGCTGGATAAGCAAGGCTACAGACACACACTCAGAACATGTAATACTTATTGCTTTTCCACGGCAACAGTGGTTACGCGAACGCGCCTGAATTTTACGTTATACGTACATTGCCTGTCTTATACGCTGGCAACACGAAATGAGCCACTCCCTTTGACAAGACATCAGCAGCTTCACAGTATGTAGTATCCTGCACTTGTGTTTGGGAAAGTAAAAAATGACACAGCTTTAGCGGAAAATATGTCATTGATAGAGATAAAAGTCACTCAGCCACGCGCAAACACACACACACACACACACACACACAGGCCTACACGCGCATATCAGCTTGAAACGTGGATACTGTCTTACCCCACTCTACCTTTCCGCTCTTCCCCATCCCCTCCATCATTTAACCTGCCAGTCACTTTCCCCTCTGACCCCGCCAGGGCTAAGGCCAGTGAGCACATACAGCACCAGGCACCTGTTAGACAATAAGTGAAACCAATTAGTGAATTATGTCGTATATGTTTGCAGTGTGACGAGCGATAGAAGGCGCAGTTGGAAAAGACATGTGTAGTGAACTAGTTGAGCTTATGCTGTCAAAACTGCATGCTGTGGGTTTGTCTGTCTGAATACCAGCATACGGGAAGTCATTTGTGTATAGCGGTCAGTTGATGTGTATGATTTAAGTTGCTCGGTAGCGTGTGCTGCGTTGCTGGTGTTGCGTGTGCTTTTTATCAGCAAGTGTGGACTTCTTGAGCAGCAATACCAGTACGTTTTGGTGTTTCAGCCTTAGTGTCGCGGTTTTGTGTTGGAAAACAAAATCCGAAGTGGGGACTGCCAAAGGTAAGTTTTATACGCAGCAAGTGTACAACTGAAATACGTAGCGCATCGTGCCCCAAAAAGAAATTAATGCTAAGTTTTTCTGTAAAATAAACCAAATTGATTCAGTCGGCACAACAGTTGTGCACGAAACACAACGCGATGTCAGCTTTAAAGAAAATTAACACTAATTTTGTTATTTACTTCGGTATATTTTAAGGAAAGTACGGGTATTTCCAAGGGGCCGGGATAGCGTAGTCGGTAAAGCGACTCGCTACGGGCTGGAGGACCCGGGCTTCGAATCCCGGGGGGGGGGGGCGAGATTTTCCGACCTATCCAGACTGACCCAGGGGGCCGATCCAGTCTCCGGTACAATGGTTAAAGCGGCCGGGGCGTGGCGCTGACCACCCCTCCCTTCTAGTGCCAGGGTCGAGAATGGGTAGAGCTGTACCTCTACCTCTCTGTGCCTGCTTGGCATGTAACGGGGCAGCTTTATCTTTTTACAGTTATTACAGTGCGTCTCCCCCCACTCCTATTTTACCTATGAATGTGTGCGTATACAGGGCATTGCAAAACTTCAGTAATTCTACGGTTTCATTTAGAACTGTGGTTCTCAGTGCTGTAGGTGAGTGAGGTTTTTCGACCAAACCAGTATGGTTTCAAAACCTACACCAGTTTCATTTACTAAAATACTTACGCCGACTGGTCACAAAATATTTGTCTGCTGACTTCTGACTTGTAGTCAGGAGGTCCAGGTTCGAATCTGGGCCGTAACTCATGACTGACTGATGCTTGTGCCCTTTTACTTACTGCCTCCAAGTAGGCCTACATGCCGACAGTGGAATAGCTGCGATGTTTGGCGCCTGGAGGCGAGTAGGCCTAATCACAATGGCCGCCCCTAACAGAAATTATGAATTCACTGTTTAAAACACCAACAAAATGCACTTCACTTTCACTTTTATTATATATTAATCGACCCCTACATATGTTTCGGTTTTATGTAAAACCATCTTCAGGGGGTACAAAAACTACGTTCATTCCACATCCAATGTTACTTCTGCCATTATACTTGTGCAGTATCTTTGTATGCAAGTTACATTCACTTTCAAAATCAGAATATAAAACATATAAAAAAACCCAGAGTATAAAATCCTTAAAAATTCGTAAAAAATTCGTGTCGAAATAGTACAATGCAGCAGTGTGGATCACTATGTTACCTTTACACCTCTGGCTTTTTTTCTTGGTTATGTATATTTGATGGACATTTAGTAACTATGTCGTGCTCTTTTCTGTCGTCTGTGTCTCATGCTGCGGTGTGTACTAAAAAAAATAAATTATGAAGTTTAAAAAAATCAGAATTAATTACTGAATTTACTTTTATTTTATTTCAGTAATTTAAAGAATTTTTGAGTGCAAAAATCACATTTTTTATTTTAAATTATCATTTTGGCACTCCTTGACTCTGCCGCCCTGGCGGCCGCACTACTCGCCCCTCTCCCCCCCCCCCTCAGCCACTCTCCTGTATGCCGGGGTGCGCCTCATTATGCCAGTCCGTTTTCTTTCACGTCTGTCCATATTAATTATTTAATACTCATCTATCATTCACTCTATATAACAGAATAGCCGACACCGTCGATATATAGATTATAAAAATATAAATTGCATTTGTTAGATGTGAAATGTGCGCTGAGAAAGCTAAGGGAAGCAGATTACAAGTCATTGCATAAATTCATGCAATCTAGTTGCCCATTCTAGCAGCAATGCCGAGGAGAGGGCGGTAGCCGATACAAATTACCGTGGCCCGGCCTTCTGGAAGGGGGCCCGGGGCCCGAATATGTTGCATATGTTTTTATTTTTAGTCGGTCCGCCCAGTGCTGGTGGGCCCGAAAAAAATTGTTTCACCGGACTCCGAACTCGCTGTCGGCGGCACTGGCTAGCAGACACATAGAAAGCTATAAAATGTATTCGGTTACTGTGTTCCGTCTGCAGTACGCAGACACGGATCTGTCGGTCACCGCCTGGTACCCCTTTAAGCTGCTGATTGCTGTGCAACCATCTGACCCATGTTTTTTCAGTGCTATTACCAGTGCCTGAAAAGTCGAAACACTGTACGGTATTCAGCGTGAAACTGTGTACTAAGGTCGTATAAATAAATTTACTCTTCTCAGAATAATTAAAATTATAAAAGAAAGTGTTCTATGGAAGTTAGAAGAGTAGAGATATTAGAGGCATAGAAAAGGAGCATGAAGAAACGAAAATAGGTCAGTAGTACCACTGATAACAGGAACTGCGACGTTTAATGCACTAGTTGTGAAGTACGTCGACACCAAGCCCAATCACGAAGGTGCAAACAGCGCTCACAACTACAGAAAGCTGGCTGCATAAAAGTGTTCAGAAATCGTGTTGGCAATAAAGCTTCTATGTTTCATCGGCTGTCAGTAAAAATCAAAGAAATGCTTGTTGCCAACATCGGTGTGACCTATAGGGCCGACTGCCAACATTATTTTTAGCACTGATTGAGACGGGGAGGTTAAAAGCATCGGTTTCGATATAAATGGAATGATGCAACTTATTGAAGTGTGCTGTTGCTCAGAGTGTATTGTGGAACTCCAAATATATAATTACAAAAATAAGTATGAAAGGGATTCTTTGGTTGAAATTACGCTGGGAGATGGATATCAGTTCGAGAGCAAAATGAACCGCCGCTGCATCTATGAGGACGTCCTCTTCTTTCCACGTGATGCGTTCATCCAGTTCTGGATTCAGAAAAATACTATTTTTTGGTGTGGACTGGTCAACAATAATAGCAGCACTTTAACCTTGGTGTGGGCATAACATAATGTGTAGGGGTTTAAAGCATTTAAGCCGTTGCCAGGGTGTAGGTTTATGGGAAGGTACGTTAGGCCTGTAACAAGGTACATACATGGTCTTAAAGACCGTACAATAAATGCGTAATAATCACACCGTGTCTTTTCTTCCAGCTCCATGTTTTTTTCCCGCAACTAGGCTCGAAAGATATACAAATTTATACTGAGTGGTTGGGGTAGATTTAATATTGGTTCATAGCCTATTTTACAGTCTGAATTGTACGTGAAGCTTTGATTAAATTTAAATAGTTTTATAAAAAAAAGGTGCTCATTATACCAGACATAAAATATGGATTTTATCAAGGCCTAAGAGTTCACTTTTAAACGTTTCTTCTATGTGGTTAATATTTAAAGACACAAGGAAAGTGTACTGTGATTCCTTGATGTTTGTTATGTGTCTTGCGACAGCAGGTAAATAAACACCAAGGCCAATAAGGTAACCTACGCAAAGTTTTAACAAGATAGGAAATGTACGTATAACATAGCATTGAAGCGCTTTCCAATCTTTGCATGCTGGACTCTTCTTAATTGATTATACTACTTAATCCACTGTGGTTCAGAATTGTGTGTATGTTGATACTATTACTTAAATCTATTTAAAAATAAATAGGTTTTGATTTTCTCTACAAATTTATCTGAACTTTTCCTCACTCCAAGAAAAATTCAGCGAGATTTTATCATAAACATACTTAGGTTTTCATGTAGATTGCCTGACATTTTTGTCCGAATTTAACCGAACTTGGGTTTTCTCAACATAAGTGCACAATACAAAATTTTAGAAAAATTATTTCAGTGGTAGACAAGATGCTCCGTGCGGACGGACAGACGGACAGGCATGACGACGCTAATAGCCATTTTTCGCGACTTGGCCAACCTGTGCTTGGTAAATCTGTAGGTACACGTAACGTGGTAATGCAGGTAAGTACGTACTCAACTGGAATACACTTTTATACTGCCGTTATTTAAGCGTGATGGTATATAATTCACATAGGAACACTGATTTCTCACAAACTAGGAAATAATGCTGTGGCGTACAGTCACGTAGTCGAAACATGTCACAGAAACAGCAGGTCTCCTGATAAGTGTGCCTCTCTCTTCGTATGTCTGTGAGTTTCTATTAAATAAGGTGTGGGGTGGTAAGGATATGGGTTCATGTAAATGAACGTTATACAGGACCATTAAAATCCGGGAAATTTATTCTTCCGCGGATAATCTTCTCAATAAACACTCTATCAAACCAATTCCATTTAGTTCGTTCAAAGCTTTGGATTTTAAAACCATTGAACTAAACGAAAGCATTGCAATAGGGATTACTGTTTTGCTCTACTCTTTCGGCCTCAAGAATTCGAAAAATATCACAATTTTTATTTTATGTTTTATTCTAACCGTTTATCTCAAATTTAACACAAGGGACAAGCCATCAAATTATTGTTGTCGCTCGAAGATCTATCTCCATCTCCAACTTGTTTCGATCATTATTGGCTCTGTTGTTTCTCCCTGAAGATGATTCTACAAGGATAAAAACATGCAGGGCCGATCCCAGTGGCCGTGCGGTCTGAGGCGTGGGTCTGCGGCCGCTCGCTTACTAGGATTGTGGGTTCGAATCCTTCCTAGGGCATGGATGTCTGTCTCTTGTGAGTGTTATGTGTTGTCAGGTAGAGGTCTCTGCGACGAGCTGGTCCCTCGTCCAGAGGAGTCCTACCGAGTGTGGTGTGTCTATCAGTGTGATCGTGAAGCCTCGAAAATAAAAATGAGGCGGCCTAGGCCCCCAAGGGGCTGTTGAGCCATTAAAAAAACATGCAGGAGATAGATCTTGAAGTTGTAACAGTAAATGTGCTTTGATGGTTTCTTCTTCCTGTTGAAACAATGTTTATGCTTGTGCTTTTTCTATGGCGCTTCGGCTTGTTGCCGGGGTTTCGAGAAAGTTTAATTTTACAGCCCCACGCCCAACTCCCAATGTGGAGGGCCAGGGTATCTCTCTTTTTCCCGGCACATCGCTCAAAACCTGTCTGGCGTGGGTGGCCCTACCAGCAGCTAGGCTGCCATCCGCATAAATTTTGATGTTTAATATAAGCAAAATTTCCTACATGAAGTCTAAAATATTCTGATATTTTGAGACGCATGAACTAAGAGATTACACGAACGGTCAGGACTGGCGCCTTACTGCTCTCTTTCCTTTGATGCTGAAAGTACCTGTTAAGTGAGACAGAACAACACGCAACTTTTAGCACGATTTAGTGGCCGGACTTTGTCCTTCAGCCGGTGTTTCAGAAGACGTAACACTGGACGATGGACAGAGTCCGGTAATTAGCCTTGCTAAGTGTACCACTGTCAGAACCCTATAAACTTAAGCATGAAACAGATAATATTTTTATTGGACAACTAATCGTAAAACATCTTAATACTGCTGATTTCCAGACTGTTCACTTGACCAGAAGAACGAGAAAGAGTTGCGTCAATAATGGAGCGATACTAGGTAGTTGGTGAATGGAAAGAGAGTGGAAAATTATACCACAGTTGGGCTGCACATGGGTTGCAGTGGTATGGATTATGACGCTGTATGTAATGGCATATAGTTACCGACGTTTTGGAGGGGTTTGCTACCTCCATCTTCAGGGTACTGCAAGTGTTCTAGGTCTGTCCTGAAGATGGAGGCAGCTAACTTCTCCAAATTCGGTAAGTAAAACCGGTATACACGGCGTCATATCCCAAACGACTTGAATCTTCATCAGTACCGTTTTGAAAACCTCAGATGACGTATGCGCTACATGTATTTTTCAACTCGGATATCTCTTGGTCGCTCAGGATAGGGACAGGTGGCGGGCTCTTGTGAGTGCGGTAATGAACCTTCGGGTTCCATAAAATGCGGGGAATTTCTTGACTAGCTGACGACCTGTTAGCTTCTCAAGAAGGACTCTGCTCCATTGAGTTAGTTAGTTATCTCTTGGTCTGGTTTGCCGTCATGTATAGCTGATGAAACGTATTGTTGCAAAATAATGAGCAGTAAATACGTGTCACATATTCTTATTCTGTTGTTGACAAGGCTGACGAATATTTCATATGCTGCAGATATCCCTGTACTTTCGTAATTACGCGTTGACACTTTATTTCTTGTGAAGATTAAACGTAATGTAACACGAGTTTATTTTAAAAAACAAGAGGGGCAATGTACGTATAAACATTGGGGCGCCTATGTGTAATCATCGTTGCCGTCCAAAAGCAAAAGTATTAGACTACATAATGTCTCACTACCAACTAAATGCACATAAAAAAAAACAATATAAGATTTCTTTAAAATCGCCTAAAAGGCCCCTACATATGTTTCGGTTTTCAAAAAACCATCATCAGGGGGTCACAGAATTGTACTTTTCAAAATACGTCCATGCGTTCCTCTATCAGCACATCATAGGGGCCTTTTAGACAATTTTAAAGAAACCTTATATTGGTTTTTTTTAATGTGTATTTAGTTGGTAGTGAGACATTGGTTAGTGAGAATGCACGGTGAACCTAGAATAAAATTTATTAGACTACATATTCTGAGCCTTAGCTATCCCGCATGTAAAGCGCATGGGCCGTATTATGTTGCCCTGTGGCCTGTCCGGCTGTACCACATTTTTCCACATTATCTCATAAACGACACGATTTTCGGGAAAAAGTTATTTATTGAACATAAAATGTATGTTTTTAATGTCTATACAAATTTGTGTGAAACATTTCTAATTCTAAGATGAATTCAGAGAGATACAATAACGAGTGTAAATAGGTCTTCATGTAAAGTACCCGCCATTCTTGTCAGATTATAATGAAAGTTGAATTTTCTCGACAGATTTTAGGAAAATACTTAAATATAAAATTTCATGACAATGCGTCCAGTTGAGAGTTGAGTCGTTTAATGCGAACAGACAGGCAGACAGACATAACGAAGCTAATAGTCGCTTTTCACAATTTTGCGAAAGCGCCTAAAAATTGGCAGCTGAAATATAATAAATTCACGGTTTGCACAACAATTTATTCTTTATTTTTTAATTATGGCATCATTGTGAGGTGTTTCAGTCATGTTTCGTAGCCATCTTCATGTACTTCTCCAATAGTTACCGGGGAATCACATGAACGAATGAACTTTGCGATCCAAAAGTTGTACACACAGCAAAACACAGTTAAAGTTAGGCCCAGTATACGTGTGTAAAGCCAACAAGTTACAACTTCGTATGGGAGAATCTCTTAAATTAAGTTATAAGCCAACCGATGCACACTAAAACCACTCTTTAAGTAGCTTTATTATAAAATTGTTAAAATTGTACCCCTACACGTGTTTCGATCCTAGGATCATCGTCAGGGGGGTTTCTTGCTAAAAGCTACAGTCACTTCAACACATGATTTAAAATATTTATATCAAAGGGCAGATAGAATATTTTAAATCATGTGTTGAAGTGACTGTAGCTTTTAGCAATAAACCCCCCTGACGATGATCCTAGGATCGAAACACGTGTAGGGGTACAATTTTAACAATTTTATAATAAAGCTACTTAAAGAGTGGTTTTAGTGTGCATCGGTTGGTTTATAACTTAATTTAATATGACGAAGATGCACGGTGTAAACAATGGGAGAATCTCTCTTTACTTCCATTTGTAATCTAGCCATATTAGGATGTTGTTAGCTATCGTAGCGTATTGCTAAGGCCCTGTTCATCACCATGACTGTGTGGGTGTTCTGTTGTAATGCAGTCTAAGAATAGAGGAGCCTATGTCGTATATATACGGCTGTTGAGAACATGTATGCACGTTATTCCATAAGTTACATATTACATATTGGTAGAGAGTGTTCATTGTGTGTTCTGCCGGTGTGATCTCTATTTTGTCTTTTTTATCGCGTTGTACTGCACCCTTTACTTTTCTGACAATACCACATGCATTGTAATATTGTGATTAAACTAAATTATTATAGCAGTATAGTGATGTTTTATTGCGCACCGAGTTGCTGTGTGTGTGTGTGTGTGTGTGTGTGTGTGTTTGCTTCCTGCACTACGTAATGATGAATTTGAATTCATAAGCGTATACAATGAATGGTATTGATGTTCATTGTTGAAGAGTAAAGCAGGTGGTTTTTCCGTTCAAGCTAATGGCGGTGAAACAATTGGAGTAACAAAAATTCGAGTTTCGTGACCACTCTTCGGAACGGAACTATCGCGTGAGTGGGTCGTACGTGTACACTACTGATAGTGTATCTGTTTTCCTTGCAGGCTGTGTGTGTTTTTGTAGCATTCATTGCGTAGTAAATTACTTAATACAAGTCTTGTGAATTGGGTAGTTCAGTTAATATGTTGAGTGACTTCGGGCCGAATGACCAAGTTTCAGTTCCCGCAAAGGACAGCTATTTTTCTCTTCACGACACATCCGGACAGGCTGTGGAGCCGACCGAGACACCTGTTCAGTGCGTACCGGGATCTCTTTCAGCAATAAAAGCAGCCGGGCACTCAAACTGGCATTCACTTCCATATAGTGTCCAGGTTCGTAATACATGGTACAGAACTTCGTATCCCTCTCGCGACTTCATGGAGAGGTACTTAATTAAGCACAATGAAGAATTTAACCTTGCACTTTGCGTCAGTGAGATCTATACTGTGTATAACGTAAAAGGTAAAGATCACCGTATAACCTGCCAAGAAGGCACGGAAGGAAGGGTAGAGGTATAGCTCTACTGTTTCTTTAACCTCGGTGCTAGATGGGGTGGGTGGTTAACGCCACGCCTCAGCCGCTTTAACCCAAGAATGACCCAGGGCCGGTCTGGGCTGGTGCGGAATATCTCGCCCTTTCCGGGAACTCTGTATAACGTATCAAATGTAGGCTATTTACAATCAGTTTTATAGAGAATATATTGCGGGAAGGAGAAGATAGATAGGAGTTTAGTATAACGTAAAGTGTTCTCTGAAAGGAGGCAGACTTACCAGCCTACACAACCTGATATTCTATATGGTTATCTGTGTAATCCCATCGCGAGGACCTCAAAATTTGCATTTCGTTGTATTATTGTCACGGATCAAAATAAGATCAAGAAATATGAGTGTAGGCCGTGTATTATGAAATGCGGTAAGAAGTCTCGAGGACCAAAAATCAGACAGGCAGATGTAGTCCGTCACTAATTCGGTAATTATGTGCATCTAAACCGTGAGCTACGTGTGCACAGAGCGAGAAACTGAACAAGGTATCACGCAGTCCAAGGTGGCTGTGTTTTGTTGCGCACGTTCTGACATGGTTATATCCCTGCTCCATGTGTAAGTTCCGAGGTCGTGACCAAGATCAAGATCATAGACTTCTTGACCGGGATTAACAATATTGCAAATGGTGCATTCCGTGACATAGTACAAAAATCTTACCAGGGCATTTCTTACTTTCAAAATGTAATGTTTCACGGCGCTCACATATACGTAATTTCATTTACGCCCATATAAAGAAATATGGCTTTTCCTGCGCCGACTGTCACAAAACTCGCTAATGCCCAACGACATTATGTGCAGATCCTTATACCGAATTTCGCCCAAATCGCACAATAAATGTGGAAGATACGGATAGAAATTTATTACGTCTGTACGTAAAACATGGCATTCCCTGTGCCGATTTTCACGAAACTCGCAGTCACTCAAATTCTTGTGGACATCTCCTGTACCGAATTTTAACTGATTCGAAAGAAAAAATTAGAAAATATGAGAAAAATGTGTTTTACACCCTTAATAAAATATGGCTTTCAATGCACCGATTTTCACAAAACTCGCATTTGCTTAACGGCACAATATGAAATTTTCAGTACCGAATTTCACGCAAATCAGTTAAGATATGTGGAAAGTACGGATAGAAATTCATTTACGCACTTAGGTTAATTATGTCTGTCGCTGAGTTGATTTTCACGAAACTCACACTTCCTTGATGACTTTGTTAAAATCTACAGCCTACCGAATTACTTGAAAATCAAACAAACCCTCTAGCAGCCGATGATGTGTTACAGACGGACTGGCGAACCTCTCCTTAACATAGGAAGCCTTTTTTCCTTCATAAAGAACGCCCTAATAATCCAGCGGTGTTATATTTGCGGGAGTGACGCTCGTGAAGTGTTAAGTTATCGAGGGTTTTGTTTTTTAATTTTTGCGTTTTGTCTTTTTTTTTTGGAGATGGCTCTTTTGAATGATGAAACCGTAGGGTAATGATTTATTCAGCTATATTAGACAGAAGTTTGTTTGTGTCGAACAATTTGCATGAGCTGTAAGAACTAATATCTACGAAACTACTTTCTTTGCGAATGTTAATTGTGCAACGGGTTCAGAACGATTTGGAGTGGCTTTTAAAAATCACACACTTTTGTTTCTGTACTCATAGACGTGCGTATGGGTGAGCCGGTCTGTCCAGGCTCACCCTAATGTCTCAAAAACAGCAAAAAGGTATTTTGTGTCTCATTTTTAAGTAGAGCTTAGATGTTAGTTTTTTTTTAAAAAGTTTATTAAAGTTTTATTTTCTTTAGTTTGATGAATAAAAATCATGTCCTTTATGACGGAGTATACATTAAATGTTAGCCTTTTAAAAATATTAAAATTACAATTCGCTGAATGCACAACCTAACGAAATGTGCTGCCCACGCTTATGTCTGTACAATGAAAACTTTCATCAAAGCAACTTCTCTTAGGGGTTCCATCACTCAGTTTGAGAACTGTTCGCTTTGCACGAGGTGTGACAACCTTCTTGCCGATCCCGGTGGCCGCGCGTTCTAAGGCGAGAGTCTGCGGCCGCCGGGGGCATGGATGTCTGTCTGTTGTTGAGTGTTCTGTGCTGTCAGGTAGAGGTCTCTGCGTCGGGCTGATCACTCGTCCAGAGGAGTCCTACCGAGTATGGGGTGTCTGAGTGTAATCGTGAAGCCTCGATAATGAGGAGGCCCGGGCCCACTAGGGGCTGTTGCGCCATGAAAAAAAAAAAAAAGTCTTCCCTCACGCCTTCATTTCCGCTTGTCTATACCGATTTTAATTACGTGTAATATCGACCGGTTTCCCGAACCGCGTTTACCTGGCTGTACTTCTAACTGTGGAAAGAAAGAACTGTATTTATTGGTCTCATATTTTTTACAGGACGGTATTTGTTTATCAGTAAGCGAAATTTTTATTGTATTACATGTTCCTTTTATCTGCCCTTGCCTGGTATGTGACTTGTGACAATTGCCTCTGTTTGTGTGTGTTTAAAACACGAAAACGTTTCTTTGGTCTTTCTTCTTAAGCATATTCACTTAGAGTTTTTGAAAGATTCCGTGAATTTTTTAATATTAGCAATACGTTATACAAGTTAATCACATTATTAGGCCTATATTACTGATCTAAAATGAAAGAAAAGGTTCTACTGAGTGTTCTAAGATATACGCACTCAAGCATACGTACTGACACGCGTACTATTATTTTATAATTAGCATTAGGTCTATTTTGAGACCTGGAGTATCGTGGTCAGTATTGTACCTGGGCTGCTGAGTGGACAGGAGCGAAATCGTGGTCCGTTTCCGGCAGGAGCAAGTGTTTTTTATCTTCACTTAAAAGTCCAGACTTGCTCTGGGGCCCACCCAGCCTCCTATTCGATGTGTGCTGGGGTTCTTTCCTTGGAAGTAAAATTTCTGGAGCGTGAATCTGACACAACCCCATCTCGTGCCGAAGTTAAAAATGAGTTTAGGCTTAACCACCACTCTTTCATATGCCTTCATGGTGTGCACAGGGACACCTTAACCTTTACTAGGCCTGTACCTTAACATGTTGTACTTCTGGTGTTATGTTTATAGTGAGAGTAACAAGTAATGTGTTAGTAGTGTAAGATTAATGCACCCATATTTCGAAATGAAGCTGATGTTGTGAAAGATGTCGCGTAATATTAAGACAAGTGTCGTGGTTCATCTTTGCTTATGCTGTTACAACTAAGACACTGTGGCAATTGAAAGCTGATGCTGGACTTGAATTTTCTTCGAACTTGTTTCTCTTAAAGTGATAATCGTGATAATTTTATGTTGTGCCTTATAATTATGATAGTAGATTTATGAACAATGTCTTTTACAGTTGATTTCAGGCTTCCGCCGCGATGTTCATGAGATCTGCGCTCTTCAGAGATATTACGCGGCGTTGTGTGGTAATTGTTTACCGACCCCGGTCTCTTGACCCGTGAAGATGTGACCGATACGTTGTCCCGAAACGTCGGTAAACAATTACCACACGACGCCGCGTAATATCCCAGAAGAGCGCAGATCTCTTGTACACGTATCTCATATTCAGTAACTGATGCCAACAAGGGGTTATCAGTCATGGCTATTTTTACCGTATAGACATATGATTAGGCCAACCTCTCTTGTCACCTTGTCTCTTTACTTTCATGTCCGAAACCACGTGATTATGATATTTCGGAACTGGAATTTCGTAGACAGTTGAAATTTGAAGGCCTGCTTATAAAAGCTGTCCGTTTTATCGTGTCCCTGAGCACGGCACCTCTCACGGGAGCTTTATGGCGTAGGAATCCTGCAGCTGTCGGGAATTCAGAATTATTTTTTTATCCTGCAATTCAACTTGCCTTATTTCATAAAAGAGTCTCCAATTTCTCTAAATTCCCGACGGATGCAGGCTTCCTTTGCGATAAGGCTGCCATACTCATGGACATGATAAGATGGACATCCTGTGTATTCAGATTTGTAACTCAATTTCTTTTAATTTTACATAAAAATCTTCATCTATAAGATTATCTTACACGTGTTGTGCTACGTGTTGGGTGTGCCGTTATCACTCACACTGCTCCTAATCGAGAGGAGTTTTAAACTTCGGAAATATAATCTGATGTACGTCAACGTGCTATGTACTGAGCCCCTGTTAATATCCGATAAATACTGTATAGATAGAGAAGGGAGCAGGAAAGGCAGTGCACGTGTAACGTAACGTTGTGGCGCGTTTGCTTAGTGTTTACACCTCCTCAGCCTGACACCATTTCAGCTGAAGAGAGCGCTTTTCTGGCGATTAAATGTCGCAGGGAACAATAAAACTTTCTTACGTCTTAGTTTAAATTTCCCGATATTTTTACTCGATTTTAAACAAAGTTGGACTTTCTCGACAGTTTCTCGTAAATCTGTCAAGTGGGTGCCGCGATGACAGAGGGGGACAGATGGACTGTCGGACAGATAGAGGGAGGGACGGACGAATAACGTGATGCCATTTCAGTCGAAGCGAGCGCTCGTATGGCCATTTAATGTCGCCGGTGAAAATAAAACGTACTTAGGTCTTCACGAAAAGTGTTCGATATTTTTGCCCGATTTTAACCAAATTTGGATTCTTTCGACACATTTTCATGAAAGTCCCCAACATGAAATCTCACCGAAATCTGTCCAGTGAGAGCCGGGCTGATACATGCTGACGGACAGACAAACAGCAGGCAGGGAGACGGACAGACGGACATGATGACGGTATTACGCTCTTTTCACATCTACACGACCGCGCCTAAAAAACAGAAAGAAAAGGGGGAAGAAAAACACTTGCACTCCTACTACGGAAACGGTATGGGATAAATAACTATATAGTAGTCCTTGAGAAACCAGAAGTTTCCCACATGGTCAAATTCTCCACAATTTTTGGTAACCTGTTACTCCTTACCTTATTCACTAAAGCCCGCAACTTATACCTATCCTGAACCAGATAAATCCAATTCGCAACTTCACGCCTGCCCCCAAGTCTTCAAAATTATATTTTTTCTTGAGGTTTCCTCACCAAAATACTGTGCGTTAGAAGGTTTGTTTTCCGGACTGCTAGCTAGAAGTCAGTATGTATTCGGAACGTCCTGCGACCGACCATCTCAGCACAGATTTTCTTGGTTTTTTCTGTGTTTTAAAGCAAAAGCTGAGACGGTTTCAAAGTTCCATATAGTTACGGCATGCTTCTCTTGCACCTCTCGCGATTTAAATTCGTCAAAGATAATACCCTTACTCTAATGACCACCAAATTTTGCGCTTGAACATTAATCAAGTAAATGAAAATCCCGCGACCCCTATTTCAAGCCACTGCTTCTAAAGATGATAACATCTTCACTTCATGCTGCTCCTGTCATAAGGTTTAGCGGGCCAAGTCTAGAAACCTACCAACGAAGTGATGACCTGTATGCCTCCTTTCTCTCTCTCTTAATTTGCCTTGAAAGGGGAAAATTAATAGTGTCGTGCTTCGTTCATTTTAATTGCAAAGACCGCCATTTTTCATGATCGCGAAGTAGTCTCTTTCCCCAAGACTCATTTACTATCGTGTAATTTATCTGAGCCCTTCAAGTGTCTCCTCTCCTTCAGAACGTCAAGCTGTCCCAACAGGTAACTATTCTGACTTGTATTCGGACGGTGTCCGGTTCAAGTCTTGGCCAGGACACTGACTATCCTGAGTGAGATGTTTTATTGCATTCCTCATTACCTCCAAGGAAATTCAGGTATAATATGCTTAACTTTAATTAGGTCATTGTCGATGTCTTCCACATCCTTTGCAATTTGTTCTTTATTTTGACATTATCACCCAATACTCGACTATCCCGTAACACACCTGTTTCGCTCAGTACTTCCTAAGCAACGACAGTGCATAGAGGCTCACACTATGTATTACCAAGGATATTTGCAGCCCTTGTATACATTTACGCAAGCACTGACACATACGATCTCAAAATTAAATTCTTTATTGCAATTTATTCCGCTCACAATTATGTTTCTAGTCACAGTTACACAGTTTCATGTAGAAAAGAGGTCATAATATAAGGAAAACAAGGAGTGTTGATATCCTAAATATTCCTTCAATCAAGGGCACACATTTTAAGGAATGCGAATATAAAACTTCTCCCCAAGACCAAATATCTGCAAGAAAACCTGCACTCACATCCGGAAGTAATATTACACTAGTTTAATCCTAATCAATTTAATGCTATTTATAAATTTTTATTTTGTCACATTTATTGGATTTAACATAATTTTTGACTACTAATTTCGGCTTATCGTATTTATAAGATTATGATATTTTTGTAAAGTGATCCCAACCATGAACATGGATGATATGAAATAGTATTATACAATTTACATAATATTTTTTGTCTTATTTGCCTGATGATGGCTTCATGTTAAGCCGAGACATATTGCATTAAACTATCCACTATACAAAAAGAGTTGTGGTTGACGGTTATTACTCATCTATGCATCTCTTTGTTATTGTCCGATCATTCGACGCTATATGGTCTGAGTTACTGACAGCATTATTACATAAACTATACGCACTCTCCCACACGAAGCTTTCCAGAATTATACCCGCAACTTTATTACCCCATAATGTATGTCTTTTCCATCACATCAGCCCGGAATGGACCATCCCAAAAACTGAAGGCAATATTTACGTAAAATGTACGACTTTTATGTAGATGTCCGAAGTTTACATAGTAAACATAAAGTTATTAGCGTTGATACACACAGAAGCTATTGATATGGTAATCATAATAATATTCCAGGAACTTGTAAATATAAAATTTAAACAAATAGTAATTTATCGACTTTCGAACAAAACAAGCCACAAATAATTATTAACGAAATGAAGAACTTGTTTTACCAGTTCACGAAAATGACATTGCGAGAGGATTGCACCGTAAAAATTGTAAAGATACGATTTATGACCCTTTAATTTAAATATAGTCAGGAAAACAGACCGTAATTTTTGGGGTTCTGTAAGCGGTCGATGATTGTTTAGCTATCGAGAAACTTCTGTGTTGTTATGCAAGCCAAAAGACATAATTTCTGCCACACAGTGAATTGGTATTCCTTTTGACTGAAATGTATTAATACATTTCAGAATTAATTTGTTGTGGCTCAGTATATTATCTTGAAGAGGTACAACACTCGGTGTAATTTCTGGGCTACGGTCTAGACGACTGGGGAAATGATGTTTAATTTCCTGTAGGGTCTCTTTTCTCTTCTTCTCCACCTTATTCAGACCGATACTGGATGGCTATGAAGTTGTCTTATTCAGCCGAAAACACTTCTCCATAAGCGTAAACTTAATTGGAGTGAAAAATAAAAATGTGTAGACTGATATCCCCCAATAGGGCAACAGCCCCTAGTGGGTCAGGGCCTTCTCATTATCGATGCTTCACGATCACACTCATTTAGACACACCACATTCGGTAGGACTCTTCTGGACGAGTGATCATCCCGACGCAGAGACCTCTACTTGACAACACTCACAAGAGACAGACATGCACGCTCCCGGCGGGATTCGAACCCGCAATCTCAGCAAGCGACCGGTCGCATACCCAAGCCTGAGACCGCACGGCCACCTGGATCTTCGTAGACTGATGTAGTAATAATTATATAAATGGCATAACCTACACCAAGGAAAACAAGCAATAATGCACCTTCAGAATGGAGGTTACTTAGCAACGTATTGAAAATTTAATCAGAAAAGGAGTACTGTCTTCAAAGTTAATTCTTAATTTTTAGTTTTTAAAAATGTATTTAACATAATTTTACATAACTTCAGTCTAATCACAGATATTCAGGTTAATTATATTGAGAAAACTTACAATAATATAAAATATAAACCTTATGTGAAGGAATAAGTTCTCAGTTTTCATGTACGCTATTGTTATATACCAACAAATTAATTTTCTGTTTATTTTTGGGTGGTACCTGATGATGGCCCTATGACCGCAACATGTTGTATGTATAACTAACATAATATAGAATATAACACGTGTGCTGTGATTGACTGATATATAATACCGTCCTTTGTAACAACAAATTGCTTTGTCTAAATTAAAATTGACATTATAATAGCCTTATGGTGTCGATACTGAAAAATACGTGGAATTTGCATTAACATTAACTTTGTATCATATTACTTCATTATTACGCAGAATGTATGTATACCTGCCACGTACAAGCGATGAATTGTCAGCTTAGTGTCTCACATGGCTTGCTGTTAGAGAAATCCGAGGACTCCTTACACTTGCTTATGGGCCTGTAAATTTACAAATCCCCCCAAAAAAGGCTTAAAATTGGCGGCTTTTAACTTTCGTATATATTTTTGCTAATTTATAATTCCCTCAGTCTAGTATTCACCGCTATATAACTCACCAAGTTCTTCAAAAGCCTGCTCCGAAACACGTTTTAGTGAAATACCCCTCATACCCATGGGAGGAGGGGTCGAGAACCTGTCGTGAAATAATAGCCAAAAAACTGATTCCTGTATCTCTTGTAACTCCAACCTCAATCCTCCAACGCATTGCGTCACTTTAATCACTAAGGCGACCCGACCCGGGAACCTGTCTTCACTACACATGTTCTAGAGCGTATAATGGTATTGGGATATTCCATAATTCGTAAGGAAACTTTCATTGTATATTTCGAGATACTGTCCTATCATACGCCTGAAGAAAGAGAGGAATACCTTAAGAAACCTCAAACCAGTAAAAACAATAACCGTCCTAGGCTCGAAACGGGTACCTCCTAAATACTTGCAGCGTCATTCCGTCACAACGTTTTCGGTCCTTCAACAAACCAACACTCCAGAAAAATACAGACCCATAGGCCTCTTCAGGACAGAGTGGTCCAGGGATTTTTTGAACAGTCATTCAACATGTTTGTTACATCGAAGTAACCTGTCTGCCTTTTTAAATCAACCCAGAAGGCGTTAGTTATACAGCTCAGCGCACGTACTTTACTACGACATAATTATTTAATATTTCCATAAATATGCGCTATATTAAAAAAATGTTTCCGATAAAGAGTTTTATGAAATTATAAAATGTACAGGTGTTTTTATTTGAGGTAACAAATTTCGGTATGATGAACGAGTTTTGACCAATTTGATGAAGTTAAGTTCTGATTTCAGGTAAACGAAAGCTTTTGCTTAATATTGGATATTCCGTTGTGTTTTAACACGAAACGAATACCGTACAGATCGTCAAATACGACACTTCCAGACAGTCCTTATTGTCTAAAGTGTACTTAATGCTTTAATAAGCCTATGAGACGAAAACAATACAAAGTTTATATAGTATTTTACATGTGTAGCACGCCTTAGGTACTAAAAGAAATTTCTAGACAGCTGTAGTTGTTCGTATATATCTCATTTGTAACGCTTATTTTTGACCAACTTTTAATGTCGATTTCCCATAATACATCTAATAGAAGTCCGTTCACGTCTTCGGTTATGAGATATGTGGACGAACAGGCATATTCCCATTGATAAGTATATTCATGCTTTTTGTGCAAAGTAAATCGTGCGCCTATAATTTTCGGCTTTACCGCTTTGAAGACACAAGAACTGGGTTGGGTTGCTAACTTCGAGTGGGTACCAAAGACGAAATCGTGGCTATTAGAGTGGCATGCTTTAGTACAACATCTTTATGGGAATATAATCTGTCTTGGTACACAAATCTACTACAGAATTTACTTTACTTCTAGAAATATTTGACTAAGGTCTTCACAAACACATACGCAAGCATCTACCAGACAAGAACGCCTTTGTACCAGGTGTTATTTTATATTTTTTCTGTTAAAAAGGAGTTTGCCCTTTAGCTGAAACCATTCGCTAGTGTGATAAGACTGCTAATTCTTTTTTCTCAACCTCTTGTGAATATATTATGCTAATTTATACATAGTACATTTGTGTTATGTGTGAATGCATACTGGAGAGAGAGAAGTGAGAGAGAGAGAGCAGAGGTGGAAACCTTGTTACCAGATATTCTCTGCAGACTGTCATTATAACTGACATGTGAAATTGTGTTATTAAATATGATAGTGCATATAAAGTGCATATTGGAGGCAAGATTTTGTTTTTTGTCTATGGAAAATATAAATACTCACCCTGGATGATGGTGGGCCGGGATAGCGTAGTCGGTATAGCGACTTGCTACGGGCTGGACTGTCCGGGGATCGAGTCCCGGTGGGGGAGAGATTTTCCGCAGCTGTCCAGACCGGCCCTGGGGCCCACCCAGTCTTCTATACAATGTGTATCGGGTCTCGTTCCCGGGGGTAAAGCGGCCGGGGCGTTGAGTTGACCATCCACCCTCATCTAGTGCCAGGGTTAAAGAAAGAGTAGAGTTATACTCTACTCCCCCTCTGGACCTTCTTGGCCCGTTCTAGGTTGAACTTTACTTTTACATTTACCTTTAACGTGGATGATGATTTAGAAAAACGTGGAAAACACGAACAACCTGTTTTCTAGTAAGTAGGGGCAAGATGGAAATTTGGTGACAATGAAAAGTTGCGGCCAACAACGGGTATTATTATTATTATTATTATTATTGATTATTTACTGCAATTGGGTTTTCACCCGGTGGCAGTAGTCCTTACACTAGTACACACAATACAAATGGACATATAATATACATGGGACATTTTATTACAAGGGAATAGTTTTTGTGAAGAAATAATTGAAGTTTTTGAGTAGGACTGCATTTCTGACAAAACGGCGAGCATCATACCGAACGTCACGACTGAGTGGTTAGCAATGCTTCTTTGTATTTGGGAGGTTTCGGGTTTGGATCTCGGTCCAGAAACCTTTTATTCCAAGGGAACATTCGTAGGTTTTGCTCAGCGCACTTAGGAAACTTCTGGCATCGTAGCTTAAAATTGGCCACGACCGATTTCCTTCACACCCCAATACATTACCGTCTTTGTGCCACTTGACCCTGTGTAGTCTACTCTTGCCGTTTCTTGCGTTGTGCCAAAGAATGCTTGCATCTCGAGGCCATTTGTGACATTTCGTAACACGCTTATTTTTACGGCGAAGGGCTGTTAGTCTTAGCTAAACACTCAGGATAATGGAAGATCACTTGTCGCCTATCCATTACTTGATATTCAACACGGCTACGTCTACCACCCTATCTGGAAGTCGTTTGCTCCAAAGTTAGTCTGGGGGCTCGCCAATCATAGGCTACAGGGGCCACATAATATACACTGACCGCCTTTGCACAACACTGTGTTTCTCTTGAGAGCAGAATGTCTGAAAACTTTGTCTCTTTGACAGTAGTCTTAGGAAGAGTGTTTAGAGAAAATCCAAAAATTTTCAGTTCTGTAGGCCTTCTTGTTATGGTAACAGGATATAACTTACTAACATTTATCATTCTTTATTTCTCACCAGATTGTTCTCAAGACTGTCAGCGGCGTTAATTATGAGCTAAAAACCAGCGTCCGGAGACCTGGTGTCTCTCCGTCATTATGGTCAATGATGACAGAGAGCAGGTCGCCAAACGTTGGTTATTTACCCATAATTGGCGCGGCTGGTGGCCCGGGAACCATTTAGTGAGCTTGTTTGCTGTGAAAGCTTCAAATATTACGTACTCTTTTTTTTTTTTTGTTTCAGGTGAGTCAGAGGGTTAACCGTGTTGTTGTGCTGCTCATTTCTTTCTGCAGGCCCCACCTGACAGCTGGAGAAACTGTGAGTCTCTATTTCAAATGTTGTACAAATGTCAGAAAGCTCACAGTAGGTGTACTCATCCAAGCGAGTTCAGTTCGTGGCACTGCCGCATGATAAATGGAAACACAATTCGTTCCACGGTTAAGTCACGTTAATTGCCCTTCACAACATTTTGGATGTATTGTGACTTATCATTAGCATTATACGAAGGCTTGTGAACATGATGAACTAAAGTTTCTTTAGATAGGACCTACAATCTTCGCCATTTTCCAGTCACATGCTTAGTTCTATATAATAAAACAAAGCAGTTGTTTTATAGAGATTCAGACCGAGACACAATGAATGAAATACATTTAGGACAAAGATAGGTGGGTAATGGCCGCAGTTATATTATACACAGTATTTACGCATTAAGAGTGTTTACGTTTGGTTGTAGTAACCTGGGATATGTGTTCTAAACTTGAATAATTTAGGGATTTGTTTGTAAGGCGTGGATCGAAACACCATTTACAGGAGGCCTGCTCGGAAATCGTGTATTTGTTTTTATACAAGAAATAAGCTCTTTCTTGGCATTGGAAGTGGTCTGTATTATGTGATGAAGCGTGACAAAATAACTAAAATTGTATTTCAGTCGTTGGTATGTTAATGAGGCATTATAAATACATAGATACATTTTAGTTAGAAGTTTTGAAGGTAAGAGACTATTAGGGGGACATAGGAATGGAATGGATACGAAGATAACAAGAGGGTCGGTCAGAAAATAAGTTCACATGGCGTATAATTTCGTATTAAAGAACATGCACTGGTTGCGATTATATCATGGGAATTTTCGCCGAGAGATTATCGTCTGATTCGAAAACTGAAGCAAAATATTATAGGCCATTAATTTAAAGATGACCGCTAGGTGGACACGTGTGACGTGATAGCTTGTAACGTAGAAGACGGGCTGCAGGAACGAGGAATGGGGGAGTTCGTTCCGCGTTATGACAAATGCCAGAGACATTGCGGGGAATATGGGAAAAGTGGTGGCTTAGCAGTGCAATGTGAACTGTTCTTATTAGATTTTTTTTCCAATCGCTCGACAGCCCCTTGAGGGACTAGGCCGCCTCATTTTTCAAGGCTTCACGATCACACACTTTTAGACACGCCACACTCGGTAGGACTCCTCTGGACGAGGGACCAGCTCGTCGCAGAGACCTCTACCTGACAACAAACAACACACACACAAGAGACAGACATCCGTGCCGTAGGCGGGATTCGAACCCACAATCCCAGTAAGCGAGCGGCCGTATACCCACGACTTAGACCGCGCGGCCACTGGGATCGGCTCTTATTAGATGATAGGGCATATTATTATTATATTGATTTATTTATATTCTTCCAATAGCTAAAATGAGGCCTATACAGCGTCGAATGTCAAATGATTAATGGTTAATGAACCAGAAATTGTGTTCAACAAAGCTACCGTTAACTAATTTAAGGTCATTTCCCTACATTCGTCTCGAAAAAAAAAAACTCCTCAGTTAATATTGCCGGTGTCCGGGCCGAGATTGCAACCACGGACCTCCCAAATACGAAGCAGAATTGTTAACCAGTGGACCGTGACGTCCAGTGAAAAGTTCCGGAAGGTACTTTTGTGAAGACAGTAATGAAGCTTGGGAGTTCTGTAAAAGCAGTTGTAAGAATGGTGCCTTCTGATGGAGGAGGTAATTAATTGGTTGATTAGTGGCTTTGTTTATGTCTAAGATGTATAGTCTCACAGTTTTTTTAAATTATTTGTGACAGTGACCCTATGAATTGATAAGTATTTGGCAGGAAACTGCTTTGGTTTCTTTTAAGTGTTTCCTTAACAGTTACCTATCCGAACTACAGAACCGCCTTCTTGATGAATTATAGTCAATTTATTAAACCACCTAAATGCACGCAACTATTCACATATAAATATTGCATACATCGCTCCGACAGGTTTTAAACCTGGCATCACGTGCTCCCTGAAGATGGTGTTTTGAACGCCGAAACATGTAGGAGCGATATATGTAATATTTATATGTGAAGAGTTGTGTGCATTTAGTTGGTTTAATAGATTGACTATAATTTATCAGAACAATGCACGGAATGAACAACCTTAAAACACATTCTCGGTGTTTGGTCATTAAGAAGTATTACAAAATATGCCATTTCTACCTCTTCAAACCATTTTCTTGCCTTGCAGAATTTTAAAACCATACTACTCTCTCAGCACGACCGAAGCCAATGGTTTCAGATCAATATTAGTCTACTACCTATTGAAAGTGAGCGATTAACCGCTTATATTAAATTAACGCTTCACAAGAAACACACCGGGAAATTTATTTTCTGTCCAGTGCTCCTCAGTATTTGAAAGAGCAATGCTTTGTGTCAAGGTTCCCAGGCTTTGCCCGCCTCTCCTTCTGATAAGAGTGGTATTAATGTGAAAGTATGGAGCACTGGTAGAATGATACTGGTACTGGAAAATCGCAGTACTCTCAGAAAAACCTCTCCGATTGCCGTTTAGTCCCCCACTAAACTTACACTGACTGGCCCGGCATCGAACCTGGGCTTAGTAATTGTGTAAAAACTTTCAGTAATGTAAAATTGTAAGCAGGAATAGTTGACAAGCACTGAGACTGATAGAACGATCGTCATGTCAGAGGCGACGCCCCAGAAAAACCAAGACAGCAGTTGTCAAGATTTCAAACTAAAATCGGATTATGAATCCCAGTGGGTGCTTGACACCAAGATATCTGGACTAACTGACCGTCATTTGCAAAGTGGCTTGCATTTAGAATTCGACTTGGACGCAGGCAGCAGGAGCTTATCGGATTACAGTGCTTCCCATACTACTAGAAAGAGACTGTCTTAATACGAAAGCGACATAATATCCAGCAGTCAACTGTCCGATGCCAGTTTCGTGACACGATATAATAGAAATCGCGTACAGTTTGAACGATCTTTGAATGATGTACTTGGCGTGTACCTTATCCGAACTGTAGTGAACAATTTTTCTCCCGAGTTTCTAATGCGTTAATCTAAAATTATTTTCTTTGGGTTAAAATCCCATTGTTCGGGTTGGTTTCCATCCGACTTTCTGTGTACCAGTAGTGTATGATTGCAACATCCTGATCTGTGCCAAGTGCTGTGCGTCAGTGGTGTATGACATCCTGATCTGTGCCAAGTGCTGTGTACCAGTAGTGTATGATCGCAACATCCTGATCTGTGCCAAGTGCTGTGCATCAGTGGTGTATGACATCCTGATCTGTGCCAAGTGCTGTGTACCGGTAGTGTATGATCGCAACATCCTGATCTGTGCCAAGTGCTGTGTACCAGTAGTGTATGATCGCAACATCCTGATCTGTGCCAAGTGCTATGTACCATTAGTGTATGATCGCAACACCCTGATCTGTGCCAAGTGCTGTGCGTCAGTGGTGTATGATCGCAACATCCTGATCTGTGCCAAGTGCTGTGCGTCAGTGGTGTATGACATCCTGATCTGTGCCAAGTGATGTGTACCAGTAGTGTATGATCGCAACATCCTGATCTGTGCCAAGTGCTGTGTACCAGTAGTGTATGATCGCAACATCCTGATCTGTGCCAAGTGATGTGTACCAGTAGTATATGATCGCAACATCCTGATCTGTGCCAAGTGATGTGTACCAGTAGTGTATGATCGCAACATCCTGATCTGTGCCAAGTGCTGTGTACCAGTAGTGTGTGATCGCAACATCCTGATCTGTGCCAAGTGATGTGTACCAGTAGTGTATGATCGCAACATCCTGATCTGTGCCAAGTGATGTGTACCAGTAGTGTATGATCGCAACATCCTGATCTGTGCCAAGTGATGTGTACCAGTAGTGTATGATCGCAACATCCTGATCTGTGCCAAGTGCTGTGTACCAGTAGTGTATGATCGCAACATCCTGATCTGTGCCAAGTGATGTGTACCAGTAGTGTATGATCGCAACATCCTGATCTGTGCCAAGTGCTGTGTACCAGTAGTGTATGATCGCAACATCCTGATCTGTGCCAAGTGCTGTGTACCAGTAGTGTATGATCGCAACATCCTGATCTGTGACAAGTGATGTGTACCAGTAGTGTATGATCGCAACATCCTGATCTGTGCCAAGTGCTGTGTACCAGTAGTGTATGATCGCAACATCCTGATCTGTGACAAGTGCTGTGTACCAGTAGTGTATGATCGCAACATCCTGATCTGTGACAAGTGCTGTGTACCAGTAGTGTATGATCGCAACATCCTGATCTGTGACAAGTGCTGTGTACCAGTAGTGTATGATCGCAACATCCTGATCTGTGACAAGTGCTGTGTACCAGTAGTGTATGATCGCAACATCCTGATCTGTGCCAAGTGATGTGTACCAGTAGTGTATGATCGCAACATCCTGATCTGTGACAAGTGCTGTGTACCAGTAGTGTATGATCGCAACATCCTGATCTGTGACAAGTGCTGTGTACCAGTAGTGTATGATCGCAACATCCTGATCTGTGCCAAGTGCTGTGTACCGTAGTGTATGATCGCAACATCCTGATCTGTGACAAGTGCTGTGTACCAGTAGTGTATGATCGCAACATCCTGATCTGTGACAAGTGATGTGTACCAGTAGTGTATGATCGCAACATCCTGATCTGTGACAAGTGCTGTGTACCAGTAGTGTATGATCGCAACATCCTGATCTGTGACAAGTGCTGTGTACCAGTAGTGTATGATCGCAACATCCTGATCTGTGACAAGTGCTGTATTGCAGAAAATAAGATTTATTTTGCTTGTATTTACAGACTAGTCATTTTCTTGCAAAATTTCTCTGTGTAATCTTGCATGCGGATATCTCATCCCCATAATTTTGCCAATTTGCTGTTCCGTGCTCTCTTCGGCCATCTGTCTCTTCCAGTTCTATTGCAAGAATATTTAATGCGTTGGTATCTAATAATTTTACATATGTACATGTATATATACAGGCCTATGATGTGCATACTTACGTACTCACACACACACACACACATATATATGTGTGTGTTTGATCTTTTTAAGACAGAAAAGGCTGGGGCAGGACAGGATTGTGCAAATAATACGGTAGTCTTTTTGGTGTTATTAATACTGAAAACAATCATCAGTCTTTCACGCATCCAGTCATTCATACGTACATAAATATACAAGCATGTATGTGTATACGTATATATAATAGTATAGTATTGTTTATAATACTAACAATAACAATAACAGCAACGCTACTACGGACAGTAATACTAATATACGCATGTTATTTGCAGCACCCATCCTTGTTATGACTCTTTATCAGTCTTCAAATAGAATAAAATTGCTTTTATTTTGATATTCTGAGATTAATATAAACTAATGCACTAGAACAATTCATTGCACATACAAGCTTTGCAGATAAAGTTTCGAGTCACAAACTCCAAAAGCAAAGAAATTAGTGTACATTTTGCCTGTTGCAAACCAACATCCCGACATTTATGAGAGAAATGTCACTTGCCCCGTGTACCAATATTAGCATGTTAAATAAGGCAGAAAGTCGTCTTCGTCACGTCGCTCAAAACAAAGCCTTGCCTCCCGCTACATATGTCCCCCCATAAAACATTGTTTAGTTAGCAGCTAGGGACGTGTGCCGTTCTCGTTTGCTTGCAACGTTGCGATTCTTTTTACTGCTGTGAAAACTTTACCATCGCCTGTACAGACAAAGGTACTGATTTCAGCACAAATACCGGGACTCCTTTTAACTGGGAATATGAAGAAACCCAAAACGTATGCTCCATGTTAAAAAGTATTCAGTCTTATTATGACGTGAAGTGATGTGAAGTGAAGTGTTTTGGTTTCGAAGTGAAGTGAATTTAGTTCTTGGGGGATATAAAGCCGGGATTAGACGGCGCGTGGCTCGGCTCGTTTTACGTCATAACTGATGTCATTGACAAAGAATCGTATTCAAACGCGCCGTGTATCGGGCCTGGCGCGGCGCGGCTTGTGATTGGGCGAGCGAGGCTCGTTGGATCGCCGCAGAAGCGGTTTTTTCACGATCCTCAAAGAGACTCGGCGCGGGCAGCTGTTGCGGCTACACGGGGCTTGCAGTCTACGCGCCAAGCCAGTCTCGTCCAAGTCTCTATACACTTAGGTCTGGTCTTTGTTTTCTGCTGTCGGGGTGCGCGAACAGTGAAATTTTCTGTCCCACAATTGGTATTGGCTAGAATGAAGTGGTCAAACGAGGACATTTTTAAGTTCATAGAACAACACGACTTATTCCACAAGCCGAGCCGAACCTACCCGAGCAAGGCCTCTGGTCCGCCATTTGCCGAGCTGCGCCGCGTCGTGTAGCCAGATTGTCTTTTCTGTTCCGATCTGTTGGCCGAGCAAGTGACGTCACGTCACTCGACGAGCCGCGCGCCGTCTAATCCGGCCTAAGTATCATGTACTTTGGTCTCACTTTATACTGAGGATATTCTAACGCATTGTGATTATTTAATGTGTAGGTGTTTTTGTAATGTGCGTGTGTTTTGTTTTGTATTGTGTGTGGGTGTTTTTGTAGGGTGTGGATGTTTTTGTAAGGTGTGGATGTTTTTGTAATGTATGTACTTGTATTTACTGTATGTATTTTGTTTTGTAATTGTGTATAGATTGTTTTGTATTGTTACTTTTATGTATATTATATGTCCATTTGTATTGTGTGTACTAGTGTAAGGACTACTGCCACCGGGTGAAAACCCAATTGCAGTAAATAATAATTGTTACCGGCTGTTCTGTTATTTATCGGCGCTACTTCAACTGGTGAAAGTATAGGGTACAGTGTCGTATGAGGCGAAGATGATCGTGAATGGTGACTGGGTAAGGGTTCCTGTAATGACGTGCCTTATTCGTCTGGTGGAGATTGACGAGGACAAGGTAGATCCTGTACGCTTATTGTGACAGTTCTGACGCATTATCTGACTTATATAATTATCTCGGAAACCTCGAGTCCCACGGAAAAGATTTATTGAATCAAAAAACCTGTCATTTTCTGTACAACGGGTTTCCCCAAATATTCTTTATTTCTGTCAATATTTAGCTACTTTCGAGATGCACGCAGCAGCGCATGTTTGTAGCTGTATGTGTATAAAGTGTTCATTATTGGTATCCGATTTTAGCCACAATTGGAATGTGTCAATATAGTGATAAAACTTTACCAATACCAAATTTCATGAAAATCCCTTCAACGGACAGGCAGTGTTGCTGCTACATAAACTTGTTGGGTGGTATCATCTGCCACTACTACTGCTACTACTACTACTACTACTGCTGCTACTGCTAGTACTGCTGACATCATAGTAGGCTGATATTTATCATGTTATTGGACTTAGACTCCTTTAAATCAGATTTATTTATTTTTATGTTCAATATTACTAAACGTGTTGCCGTCGAACAAAATCACCCTTTATTGCTTTAGCAATAATGCTACATGTTTCGGTCCTTCTTACGGACTATCATCAGGAGAATAAGTACATATCTAAAACACAAGTATGTATGCAAGTTGAATAATATTAATCTCTGAGCTCGCAAATTAATAATAAACTTGAATACATACTAGTGTTTTAGATATGCATTTATACTCCTGATGATAGTCCGTAAGAAGGACCGAAACATGTAGCATCATTGATACAAGCAATAAAGAGTAGTTATGTTCAACGGCAGCACGTTTAGTAATACTGAAATGTCACGACATAACGGGATGAATTCCGTTAAAAAAAAAAATTCATGTTTAAACTTTTGAGGCATGCAATTCATTTCGTATCTAACAGGAAACACAGTACGCCTTCCTTATGAAAGTCGATCCGTTAATACTGTTGCAGAAGTACTCGGTGCTGACTGCGAGAATCATATGAAGAGTATAATAAACTGTGTGCATTAAAAGGGTAAGAGAGACACGTGCTAGAAAGATGCTTATAAACTGTGTTCGCTGTGTTGCATTATTATGCAGTGATGTTTTCGTGCCGTATTTTGTATAGTGAGGGAGGAGAGTGTCGGATAGGACTGGTAATTTCGGGTACCCCCCCCCCCCCCCTCTAGGCAATACTGGTGCTGTAATTATGTAAGGAACAAATGAACTAAGTTCTGCCACCATAACAAACATGTTGTGACCTGTCGCCATATTGGTAAAGTGAGTTTATCGCACTTTAAGTCCCGTTTGTGTCATTTTCCAAAAATCGAAGTTTCTGAAGGTTAACAAAACTTATTCAAGTAGACAGTTATTATAACGTTTGTCGCGGTTCAGCATATTGCGTTCAAATGAGCTTGATTTTAACAGTTAGATGCACTGTGGGTGATAATGCTAGCGCCAGTAGGTTTTGTGACTCTGCGGTTCGGATTGCAGACGTGAGTGGCCGTAAATATCGGACAGTATGCGACATTACTTGCCGCATTCACTTGATCTTTCTTTTTGAAAGTCGAAGAAACGTGTTATTTGAAATTCAGCATACTAAGAACATTTAAATAATTTCAATATTTCCTGATTATTGTCTTGCGTGTACGTCACTTTTGTTGGTAATGTTGGACAATATCCGACATGTAATTGAAGGCTTCCGCCGTGGTCGTAATGTTGCTTAAAATCTTCTGGGTTGTTACCCGGCGTCATTTTTTGGTGTATGACCAACGTTTCGGGATCACTTGTTTTTCCCCATCTTCAGGGTCTTAGGAAAAAGGACATTACCAACCACTTCTTTGTTTTGCACTTTTCTTCCTCAAATCATTATACATCCGATCATATTTTTCATAACATCTTGGGCGTCTTCCAGCTACTAAATAAATAACATCAGATAACATTCTGGTATAAAATAAAAAAAAATTATGGCATACCAAACACTTGCAAAAACAAAACGGTATCCGGCGGTCCCCTCCCTTGCTCTACTGATAGAACTACATGCAGAATTTTCACTCCTGCCTAGTTCCACGAGTTTTTTCAAGCGCTGCATCTATAAATATTTTTACTGTAGTGTAAGTGGCAACAATATTCAGAGCACATTAGCTCAGCAGTTCAAATGCTACCAACACAGTTGGTTACGCGCCGCGAGGTGTTCCAGTTTCCAGTTCTGTTCCAGCTACTGTTGCAGCTGCAAGGTGCACGTTGCCTCAGCCAAACTAAGTCTCAGATCACGACATCTTGGCGGTCTGTTCTGCACAATAATATTTATGTGATTCGTTATAACCCATTCTCCTCCGGAGCTGTCAGTAATTCTACTTTCACTGCTTCTGAATTGTGGGTACAGTCACTTGCCTTCGCCTTGAAACATGTAAAGCCATAAAACGATTATCTAACAGAAATAATTGAGGATCTGGCTTACAAAACCGGACTTGGACGTGTACACAGTGGGTCTCTTTTCATTCAGAGTTTTAATGGAGTTCAGACAAGTTCACGTTTATAACTGCTTAGGGCGCTGAAGAATTTGAAGTTTTAATATTTCGGTTTCGTTCTTCCTAGATCACGATTTGTACTTGATAACGCTGAGTTTATAAGGAATTATCAAGGGAAAAGCATGAGTAATAACCTGTATTTTCATTAACAGTTGTAATTTTGTGTATTAGGACTACATAATGAGGAGCTATACAAATCGCCTAATATTATTGGATGTTCAAATAAAGGAAGGTGATTTCGGTGAATCGTGCAGTGCTGATGGGAGAGATGAGAAGTGTGTACATAATTTTGATTGTGAAGCCTGAAGTAACGAGACCAGTAATGATATAAGTCTAGGGATAGATTGATATAGTACTAGAATGGAATATTAACATTAAAATGTGACTTTATGAAATGTATTTAACTAACTCAGAAGAGAAAAAATGGTGGACTATTAGGAACGTCTTAATGACCCTTCGGGTTCCAGAATTAGAGGGAATTTCTTTATTAGCTGGTTAAATTTCTTATGTTCAAGTAGTGGAGTTTTCACGCCGATTATCTGCTGGATGAGGTCTACCGGAACCCATGCCAACATAGTATATTAGCCAGGGGCGGGGCGTCCATGTAACGGGTCTAAGAGTCGCTTACACCTTCAAATTAAATGAAAACTTTCTTTCGTAATAAGTTTGTGCAGTTAACATTTCCTTCCACTCTTGAGCCTCTAACAAAGAATCTTCAGATCTGTAACAGCACCTGCAACATAGAGCAGTGCTAACAGCGCTTACAGGAGCAAAACACCTCACGCCTTGCCACTGGTATAATCCCTGTATAGTTATAAGCAGATCGTCAAGTATCATTCTTGTTACTGTGCGGTCTAGGTTATCATAGGCCAGTCATGTGACTTGCATGGCAAGCGAGAAATACCTGCAGAAGTTTAGTAGGAACCTCTTCGAAAGCGGTTGCTATGAAGAACAAAATGAAGATGGATCTTAGGGGAAGTATTGTGAGGATGGGTCGCAAATGGAATCGGCTCAATGATATACCCAACGAAGATCCTTGGTATTATGCGTGATTTCAGGCTTCCGCCGCAATGTAGATGAGATCTGCGCTCTTCTGGGATATTATGCAGCGTTGAGTGGTAGTTCTGTACCGACGTTTCAGGACACCCTATCTGTCCCAACTTCAAAGGTAAATAAATCTTTTTGCACTTCTTGACCCTTGAAGAAGGAACCGATAATTTGTCCCGAAACGTCGCTACAAAACTACCACTCAGCGCTGCGTAATATCCCAGAAGAGCGCAGATCTCAGCTTTGGTATTAGCGGTGATATGACCGTACAGTTAGAAATGGAATGAGGCTCTATTGACTTCAGGACTGAAGATGTCATTCAGTTTACCAAACACTGCTGAAGAGCAAACCTGTAAGTCGTGACTTTGACCGAAGAGTTGGGGACAGTGAGGCAGGAGTCGAACACCTGTGTGGAAAAGTAAACACACACCTGGGCTGAAAACAGAACAGCTGTGTGGAATGTATTGGTTAAGTATTTTACAGCTATAAGCGGCAGTTCAAAACAACGGAATTAATTTTGGTTTCACTAGCTGAGGCGGGCTGTCTGGCAAAGCCAAAAGATGTACTTTTAACAGATTTTTTCCTTCACCTTTAATTTCCGGGTTTCATGTTTATACTGACTGTTCGTCAAAACCCAGATTTATCCTAGCGGAAGACAAAGGGCTCCCAGAACATCGTACTTGGAGAGCGATGGGAAATAAAATAGGGTAAATAACAACAGGAGGGACAAGATTACACAGTGAAGGCCATGATAATTTGTGGGATGAAATATTCAGTTGATACTAAGTCAAGAAAGATAAGATGGGATGGGTAAGTAAAATGAAATGGCGAAATGAATAGATATAACATTTTCGTTGGAGAAACCGAAGGTACGAGACCACTTGGATGATGAGAAGATAGTATTAAAATATGTATTATTTAATAATCTGTGAAAGTGTGTATTAAATTAAAGTGGCTAAAGATAGGTGCTGTAGTGGGTTTTTGTAATCACGCTGATTAGTATTCGGGTTCCATATAAGCGGCGGAATTTTTGAGCACCTGAGAAACTATAAATAGGCCTATTTCAAGACTGACTCTATGGCAGAGATGAATCAATTCACTGCCTGGTGTCAGATTTACATCGAAAGTTCATTACCAGCAGAGCGTGTTTTGCCGTCCTCCAGCCCCGGTACCTCCTTGTTAACCTGCTACACAGTTTTGCTCAATTCCTCAATTATTATCTTGTGCCTGAATTTTAAATAATCATATACGACGACATTCGTTTTGCAAGGTTTGACGGTCTCACGACGGTACAATAAATATAATTGTCTTTTAGATGTGATGTCGTGTAGTCTGGTAAAATGTACATACTTTTGGAGGAAGCTGCTGTTATCTCAGACTGCCCTGAAGATGGAGGCAGTATGTTCAGCCTAAATATCTGTAAATTTTCAACAGGCTTCATGGCGTTACGTCCTGTAATACAGTAACCCACGGAATTTATGTACTTTGTCTTATAGCTTCATAAAATTGACTTGACGCCTGTGTATTTTACGCTGCAAAATAATTGACAAGATAGAACAGCATATTGTGTTCTTGTAGCTGTCTTTCTGTGGGTAAACTTCCTTCTACGTATTCGGGATGGATGAGTAAAATAACATCAAGAAGATAACGTATGAAGAAAAAATTATGTCTTAGAGAACCCGTGCATTATCAGGTGTCTGCAGACATTATTGTGGACAAAACGTGCATCCTGCGGTGCCAGCCGATATCTCAGTCGGTGCGAAACCTGGCATCGGTGCTAGCCGATAGCTCAGTCAGTACCAAACGTGGCACCGGTGCTAGCCGATAGCTCAGTCGGTACCAAACGTGGGATCGGTGCAAGCCGACAGCTCAGTCGGTAGGAAATTGGCAACAGATGCCAGCCGATAAAATCTGAGTACGAAAGTTGGCATCAGTTACAGCCATTTACTTATTCGGTACGAAACGTGGCGCCGGTGCAAGCCGATATGTCAATGTGAAACTTAGCATCGACGCCAATAGCTCTCCATCTCTTCCCTGTAACATAGAATAACTACACTACTTTAAGTGATAAAGTTTGGGGTAACGTCCTTTTTCACTGAACTTAATGAAATCAGCTTTAAAGGGTCATGATGATGGTGTATTGTCATTGACCTGACTTATGCAGAATGCGGCAATAGAATGTGACGATTTTCAGATCGCTGTTTTGATGAATTGCATTGAATATAAGAAACACAAAAAATTACGGAGTATCAGTAGTAAAATGCCATTCAATGTATACTTTTTATTTTTTTAATTACATCGCCTAAGTCGTCTATCTGGCATGCAATACCTTCCTGTAATTGCGATCGGCAGTTAAATATAAATTCGCAGGAGACGTTTGTCAGAGCCTCTAATTTCGATCCTGACGGGCTCTTCCATCCCTTAGCGTGCTACAAAAGAATGCGATAATATTCAGAACTCAACTGCAGCTGACGTACTGCAACGTCGGGGGCAAATTTTATGCCTTTGTGCAGTTATGGCTAATTTCCGATCACGATTACAGGAATGTATTGCATGCCAGGGAGACAAATTAAGAGATGTAATTTTTAAGAAGTAAAAGGCGAATATTAAATGTCATTTTGCTGCTGATACTCCGTAAATTTTGTGTTTCGCATATTCAACCCAATTCGTCAAAACAGCGATCTGAAAATCGTCACATTCTATTGCCGCATACTGTATTTAGTTCTGCAGTGTTGGAGAGGGGCACGGATACCGTAGTGATATAGTGCCAACGCTGTGTGCTAATGAACGGTCTGGAGTTCGATTTCTGGCAGGGACAAAATCTCCAAAACGTTGTGGAGGTTTAACGTGAAAAGCTGGACAGGGCTGGACGGTGCCCAGAATATAAGTGGCGTCTGTTCATGATAACATACGGGATAGGAATTTCACAAAGAACCATGGAAAAGAAGTGCATCTGATGCCTCCTGAAGTTTAGACGAAACTAATTATGAAAGGTACATTGCATTACAGAGAATTTATCTGGAAGAAGTGGCGGATATGAGCAAACGCTAATGCCTCCGTTCTAAAAGCAAGTAGGTTATTCACCGTAGGAGGGAGAGTTTTCCTATAAATTGTGTCTGTGTCTGGCTAATTATTGCTTTCTGTCTTTGTGTCCTCCTTTACCTCCCATTTTCTGTCATTCTTTTGTTTTCGTTCGTTTAATTCTTCCTTTGTTCGTTATTCCTTACCTTGTCTCGTATTCCTGTCCCTCTTACTTTCTGTCAAATTTTTATTTATTTTCTACCTCGGTGCGTTCTTTTTCGTTTGGTTAATGTAGTTTATTTCCTTTGTCTTTTACCTTTCTCCTTTCGTTCTGCGTTTGTGTATTATTTCTTCCATTTTACGCTCTTTATTTTGTTCATTATTTCCTTTCTTTGTTTCTTATTTCCTTCACTCCTTTCTCTTTCTCTCTTTACGTCTCCTGTTTACCGTCTCTTTTTCCCTTCTGTTTTGAGTTTCTTTTTTGTGTATTTTTCACACTTTCTCTTTTGATCTATTATTCCTTTTCTCCTTCCTCCCTATCGTTTATTTGTCCTTACTTTGTCATTTTTATACTATGTGTCTCTCTTCCACTTTTATGTCCATTCGTTCTTTACTTGTTTTTTCTTGGGTGGCTGCCAATCCCCTTCATCCACATGTACTCGTAATTCGGATCGTCGTGCAGTTTCTTGATATGTGGCGTACATTTAGACTCCTTTTCAATTAATGATCTCTCATACTGATTCCGACACTAATTAAGTTCATTTGAATTAATAGTTAAATGCTGAGTGAGTCAGACAGGCTACTGATTTGCATATCGAATGGAGCGTTTCGAGATCAGTGACCGAATTTCGAACTATTGACGACACGCACTTCTAGTGGCGGTTATGACGACACTTGCTGACGAAAGCAGGAATGTGCCTTATCGCCACTCACTCGCGACCTCGGCAGTGAAGTGTACAATGCAAACCGCGGCGACCTCTTCAAACGTACCGTGAAATACGGAGAAACGTTCAAAGCAAACAGCACTCTCGAGTTCTCCTGCCCTCCCAAAACGAGCCGATGTTTTATGGCATCGCTGCGTTATCTGTCAAGCAAGCCAGGTTGTGACACAGCATGGTGACGTACGTGCTGCAGAATCTCACATGGACTGGTCCGGAATTGCATCCGAAGCTCCCTGGTGAAGGTTCGCTGATTAATCTTCTAAGCCAGTTTAAAATAAATTTCTGTTCTGTACATAAATTTGGGGGTAAGCGGTGGCGCAGTTGGATGACGCACTGTGCCACAAGCCATAAGGCCGCGGGTTCGATTCCCGATGGGGTCATTGAGATTTTTTATTGACTTAATCGTTCCGGCCAAACTATGCCCCTGGAGTCGACTCAGCCTCTAGCAGAAATGAGTACCAGGGGTACCTCCTGGGGGTAAAGGCGGCCGGTGCGTACGGTTGACAACCTTACCACCTTCATGTGCCGATTGTCTGGAAATTCTTGGAACCTCAACCTCCTGGAGCCCTAAGGGCCTCTGCAGGCCTGTAGTGGAATTGCTTTGCCTTTTCCTTTATATGTAAATATTTGGTCTGTGCCTCACAAAGAACACAGTGTGCTGCAATGACAAACAGTTGGTGAATGCTAGACTATATAGGGAAACGGTGGATATTTCATGGTAAAAATCATGCGAAAAGTATAAATGGACCGTGTCGGTGAAGTTCAGATTTTTTAGTGGTAAACCTGGTGGTACATCAACTAACCACTAGGCTTCGAATGGTTATGAATAAATAAAGAACCGTTTCGGGGTCTTTGTAGCGGTGCAGCACTGGTCTCGCGCGTTTCGACGACTGAATTGTTTGTCAAGGGACAAAGGTGAGAGGGGAGCAGGCGGGGGTCTTATCGCCATCCTGTCGACCACACGTGACGCTGACTGGTCTCCGTAACCGCAATACCTCCATTTCCGTCGACAAAAAAGTTGGCACTGTACAGTTTATTCACTGTCAACAGCACGGGGACGATGACTAGGAATAAAAATAATAGCGATGATGATGATAATGATGATGATAAGAATACTGTTGCTGCTGTTACTACTACTACTACTACTACTACTACTACTACTACTACTACTACTACTACTACTACTACTACCGCCAATAACGATGATAATGAAGATGAAGATGATGATAATAAAAATAACAACCTTCCAGTTTGTGATAGCGATCCAGAACAAGGTTATTAGTACCAACAATTATAACAAATACATTTTGAAGGACCCGAATGTTGCTAACGATAGCCGTAGAAAATGTCGAGAGAAATCAGAAACCTTTGAACATAGAACTGGCCCACGCCGTGCATTAATTCAAGGTGACTAAACCCATCGTCACAGTGAAGTAGTCAACATCGTCGAGAATTGGCTATCAAATGTGGACTATCCAAGGGAACACCGACGCCGTATTAAATAAACATGAGCTACAATCTGCGCTAGAGAAGACATAAACTGTACTATGACAGGTTCATAACAACTGACAGGACTGTCCATAACAACAGACCGGACATGGTTATACTCAACAAAACCATCTAACAAGCATATCTAATACATGTACCAATTCCTAACATCCACAACCTTCACAGCACTATCGCCGAGAAGCCCCAGAAATATACAGACCTAAAAGAAGAGCTACCAGAATATGGCAATTGAATCCAGTCTGTATAGTACCATTAGTATTATCCACAACGGATATTATCCCAAAAAAACTACACAATAGCTTGAAACCGCGTAATCTTCACACTGGTGTATATATTCTCACACAGAAAGCCGTATAGTTAAAGTTTGTAGCAGAAAAATGAATAAGAAGTTCTTGGTCAGTAAGACGCGTACTTTTTGAAAACCAACGAAACCGCTGTGAATTCAGGATGTTAACAATGATGATGATAATCATAATAATAATAAATTATGTCAGCATGCCCAATATTGGTAAAAGAGCAATATATAAAGAGACGTGATAGAGTGTAAGCTCAACTACACTTTACCATATGCATGGAAATAGGGGTAAAATTAGAAACGGAACACTGGTATGAGCATGTGCCAAAATTAGTAGAAAGAGGTGATGAAGGTGAGATTATGGAATCAACAAGTGCAAACCAAGAGAACCCTCCCTAACAATAAACCGGACATCATAATTCGCGATAATGAAAAGGGAACATGTCTGTTAACATATATTGAAATTTCAGAAGATACAAATGAGATAAAGAAAGAAGCCGAAATATTTTAAAATATAAATGCCTTGCAATAGAGTTACAGCCATGTGGAATGTGAAGACAACAGTGATACCAGTAATAACAGGGGCAACTGGACCAAAAAATACCTG
The DNA here is from genome assembly GCA_021186555.1 of Reticulitermes speratus. NCBI lineage: Eukaryota > Metazoa > Arthropoda > Insecta > Blattodea > Rhinotermitidae > Reticulitermes > Reticulitermes speratus. The sequence continues at coordinate 21,255,697 of JAJKFL010000009.1, forward strand.
AGCAACGTACCGGGAAAGCACGAAAAAAGGAACAATAGAAAATACCCATACTGGGCACTGCACACTTACTGTACTTCGGAAAGTACTAATGTAAAAGTACAAAGCGTTTCTCATGGGAAATAACATTACATGTACCATAAATTTTAACCACAGAATACCTGCAGCTTTATGTGCCCTAGAAACATGGTTTGTTTCAGCTAGTATATATAATTGTAAATACCTTGTATGAGGTTGAGAACAAATAATAATAATAATAATAATAATAATAATAATAATGTGCTCGATGCCATTTTATAAATTAGAAACCATCAGCAAAATTGAAAGCGGCCTCTCGGTCATTGTCAACAAAACACACCCACAGCTACAGCTGTTCATGTCAGTGCCAAGATTCGCAATAAGAGTGAAAGGCCCCACATTTTCATGTCAAATTGAATACGGGTAAAGGGAACGCGGTCTAAAAGCATAATTATTTGCAGCAGCAGAAGCAGATCTGTCTGCTACACGCTTTAGGGACAATATGTAGGTTATACTAGCATGCGGAAACATCACACTGTCAGAAAATTTCTGGTCTTAATGTGTCATGGTCGAATCCAATTTATAAGTAAATAACCGAGTATCAAGGAAACTGACAATTTCCAAACTTCCTTTCATGTAGTGGTAGATACGACAACAAAGTAAGTGTAATGCTGTTTTAAGAGTCATAGACTGTGACATCTCGTTGCGATGCTTGAATAGAAAAGCAGATGGAGCTTTAATCACAGCTATATTTTCAGACAATATATTTTATTGTCCTAAACGTGCAACATGTTTCGGCTTTTCCATAAAGCTGCCATACACACTCACTAACTCCATGGAGCAGAGTCCTTCTTGAGAAGCTAGCAGGTCCTCAGCTAGTCAAGAAATTCCCCGCGTGTTATGGAACCCGAAGTTTCATTACCGCACTCAAAAAAGCCCGCCACATGTCCCTATCCTGAGCCATATCAATCCAGTCCATGCCCCCCCCCCCATCCCACTTCTTGAAGATCCATTTTAATATTATTCTCCCATCTACGCCTGGGTCTTCCAAGTGGTCTCCTTCCCTCAGGTCTCCCCACCAAAATCCTGTATGCACCTCTCCCCTCGCCCATACGTTCTACATGCCCCGCCCACCTCATTCTTCTCGATTTGATCACCCGAATAATATTTGGTGATGAGTACAGATCAATAAGTTCCTTGTTATGTAGTTTTCTCCACTCCCCTTTTACCTCGTCCCTCTTGGGCCCAAATATCCTCCTCAGCACCATATTCTCAAACACCCTCAGCCTATGTTCCTCCCTCAGTGTGAGAGACCAAGTCTCACACCCATACAAAACAACAGGCAAAATTATAATTCTGTATATCTTAATCTTTGTATTTTTGGATAGCAAACTGGAAGACAGAAGATCCTGCACAGAATGATAACAAGCATTCCCCAACTTCAATCTGCTCTTAATTTCTTCCTGAATGGAATTTTTATTTGTTAGGGTTGTTCCCAAATATTTGAACTGTTCCACCCTTTCAAACGATTTATTATCTAACTTTATGTTGTGATTTTGTCCTGCATTCTGATTGCGAGACATGACCATGTACTTAGTTCTCTCAGCATTTACTTCTAGACCAATCTCCTTACTAGTGACTACTAAAGCTTTTGTGTTTTTCTTTATGGCATGTACGCTTCCACCCAATATATTAATATCATCAGCATAAACTAGAAGCTGATGTGTACCATTCTACTTTAAGCCCTCATGGTTTGCCTGAACCCTCCTAATGGCATATACCAAAGCAAAGTTGAAAAGCAATGGCGATAAAGCATCTCCTTTTTTCAAATCATTCTTAATAGGAAATGTGTCAGACAAATGTTTGCCTACCCGGACTCTGCTATAAGTTTCATTTAGACACATTTTTACTAGCCTTACTAGTTTCATGGGGATACCAAATTCAGTGATAATATTATTATTATTATACAAGACATCCCTCCTAACTGAATCATAGGCTTTCTTGAAGTCTATAAATAGCTGATGCACTGCCTCATTACATTCCCATTTTTTCTCAAGTATTTGACGAATGCAGAATATATGATCAGTAGTCGACCTCTTACGTCTAAATCCACACCGATGCTCCCCAATAATTTCCTCTGCATATGGAGTTAACCTTGACAGAAGGATGTAGGATAGAATTTTGTATGTGGTTGACAAAAGTGTTATGCCTCGATAATTACTGCAATCTGTTTTATCGCCCTTCTTATAAATAGGTACAATGATTGACTCCTTCCACTGCTCAGGAAATTCCTCTTTATTCCAAATAGAATTAATAAGTTTATGGATCTCAGAACGAATTGTCCTACCTCCTGCTTTAATCAGTTCTGCTGGAATTTGATCAATACCTGGTGATTTGTGCCTTTTTAACTTTTCAATAGCCATCTCAACCTCAGAGTCTCTGGGCTCAGGCACTAGTGGCTCTGCTGTATGTATTTCTGCCTGCCTAACATCATTAACCCCATGTACATTCAATAGCTGAAAGAAATGATTCTTCCACCTTGCCAAGATACTGTGGGAGTCTGCAACCAGATCACCCTTCTCATCCTTTACTACATTATTTCTAGGCTGGTAACCCTTCTTAAAGTCACTGATGCCCCTATACAAGTCTCTGATATTCTTGTTCTTACTGTTTGTTTCAAGTTCATTAATTTTAGCTTTCAGATATTCCTTTTTTTCTTGTTCCTGAAATGTCTACTAGCTTCACGTCTTACATTGTTCAGATTATCTACATTACTTTGGTTTGGATTCTGTAACCATTGAAATTTAGCCTGCTTATTTTTATCTAAAAATTTTGAACATTCTTTGTGAAACCATGGTTTATGCTGCTTCCTTTCATACAGCTCTAGACTCTCTTTAGCTGAGATTGTGATACTCCCTTTAATGTTTTCCCAAGCCCTATGTATGTCCTCACTAACATTTAAGTTTGCCAAGGCTGCAAATCTGTTTGAGATCTTTATCTGATACTGTTTCCTAACCCTTAGTTCACTTAGCTTCTTGAGATTAAATCTCTCCGCATCAAACTTCTGTGCGGCTTGTTTAATTACCGCCAGTCTTTCCCTAACTTTTGCAACCACCAGATAGTGATCAGTATCACAGTCAGCTCCCCTGAACGATCGCACATCGAGTATACTTAATGGCATTTCCTATCTATCAATACGTGATCAATCTGATTATGAGTCTTCCCATCAGGAGAGGTCCAGGTGTATTGATGAATATTTCGTTGCGGGATCATCGTGCTCTTAACAACTACATTTTTTTATGTGGCAAAGTTTACTACTCTAACACCATTATCATTACTATCCTCATGTAAACTCTCATTCCCGATCGTCGGTTTGAAAGTATCCTCCCGCCCCAGTTTTGCATTAAAATCTTTTAACAGAATTTTGATATGGTACTTAGGAAATTGATAAAAAACCTGTTCTAATTCCTCGTAGAAACTGTCCTTTGAGTCATCACTTTTCTCCTCAGTTGGTGCATGCACATTCAGAACAATGATATTACACCAGCGACCTCTCAGCACCATATATGACATCCTATCACTAACAAACTCTACTCTGTTAATTGCTGATACTATTCTATGATGTACAAAAAAAAACCTGTTCCCAGTTGATGACTTTCATTTCCTTTTCCATAGAAAAAAGTATAATGCCCTGCTCTTACTGTGCCTCCTTTGTCCCACCTAACCTCCTCTACACCCACTAAATCTAATTTGTACCTCGCTAATTCCCTGGCCACTGTCATAAGTGACCCTGACCTATACAGGCTCCTCACGTTCTAAGTTCCAAATCTCATATTTATTTTCCATTGCTTAAGTCGTACCAAAGAATCAGTCCAGGTCCGAGGCTTTGCGATATGTTTCGTAACGTGGTAATTTTTTACGATGAGGATTTGTTAGCACCTCGACCAACCCCCAAGCTGGAGGACCATCCCTTGTCGGCTGTCCGCGGCTGCTTATTCGCAGCTACCCTCCATATCCGGAGGCCGTTCCTCCATCCGCAACCCGAGGACGCACCATGTCTTGGTGACAGGGACCCATTTATCATGACATCACCAGACACAGGCGTAAAATTATAAGAAAATACATGTATCGAAAACCTATATGAATTCCTTAAGGTTGAGATCTGTCTCCTTTCTAATTAGTATTTTTTGTATAAAAGTGCTTGTTGTTTCTTATATTTTTATGCACGTGCCTGATGATAACTTCATGGAAAAGCCGAAATATGAAGCACTTTTGTACAATAAAAGATATTGTCTGAAAATAAACTTGTGATTGACGGAAATGATATTGGCGGCACTGAAAATACGGATATAGACAATAATAAATCTTGTGATACCTGAGCTTGTTATGGCAGGGTCAACAATAAAGACCGATGTCTTATAGAATGTGATGCTGGCAAAAAAAAAGAAGGTAAAGCAATACCTGTACAGGCTAAACAGGCCCTGAGGGTTCCAGAGGGTTGAGGCTCCCAGAGTTTCTAGACAGTCAGGGGTGTGAATGTAGTGAAATTGACGTTAGAGCGGCAGAGATCATCATGGCGAAAACTGTGTGATCCATTGGAAAGCCTTCGAATTGGAGAAAGATTCTAAGACAGACGGACGAGTTTTGCGTTCTGGCCGGCGGTAGACTGAAACGTATTGCTGAGGCTAAGAATTAAATCGGCCAGCCTATCCAGTACGACTGAACTAATGGTGTGGTGAACCTGGTTCTAAAATTATCATCAGTCATGGAAAGGAACGACGAAAAATGTTTGAAGGCCAACACAAAAAAAAATGTTTGTCTATGTCATCATCATTATCATCAGCACTACAGCCCTTGGTGGGCTTTGGCTTCCTTCACAACTCTCCTCCAGCCTAGTCTGTCCTCTACTCTTCCTCTCCAGCCTTTGACCCCCATCACCACAAGGTCCATGACCACATTGCCCAACCATCTTGTACGTGGTCGTCCCTTCCTTCTTGTGCAGAATAATCTCCCCTTCAGCATACTTTTAGGCATCCGTTCCTCCGACATTATCTCCACATGCCCTAGCCATCTTATCCTCTGTGCTTTCACGGATCTTACAATGGCATGTCCTTTGATCAGTTCATTTAATTCTGCATTATAGCGTATTCTCCATTCACCTCTATTTTTTTTCTATGTGGACGCAGGAAAATTGTTGTCCTTTGTTCCAGGTACAACGAAAACACAGTACGGTGGGTGAAGTTAAAAGTGCCTAAATATTGTGATTGTGATTCTGATAAAATTTTATTATAGGTCTACTAGTGTCACAGTTCCCAAACATTGGATTGCGGCGACATTTGGATGGCTAACATTGTGAAGGCCAAGAACTAAAAACAGATTGGTTGCGTTTATTTTTGTACATAACATTTACCTCCATTTGCAAAAAATAATAACATATGATAATAGCATATTTATAAAAAGTTTCTAATTTGCCCCTAAATGCCTGTTTCAATTCGTCGAGGGATAATTTCTTTCGTAATTGCATCCCTCGAATTTCTTCCTTTCGTACTTTTCCCCCGTTCGCAAATAAAAATTCTGTGGTATAAGATTTGAGCTTCCTGGAAGAGAGGTTTCTAGTGCAATTCCACCATCGATAATGAAACTTAGTCTTCGAAATCCTGTCGAACTATACGCTTGAAATATGATGAAGCCACGTGCAGGTGGAAGATTATGGCAGTTTTTATTTCACTTTCTCTATCTTTATTGAGTGATGTAAGAGAAAATTCTAACGTGTCCAAATAAATGTTGCTCCATAATGGTGTATTCAGGAAAACTTGTATCTCTAAATGAACGAGCCATTCCACTTGAAAAGTACAAACGTCTTTTTTCAGTGATTTTGTACAGCCTACATACAATTACAAAATATGGACTTGTGTAACTTTAATAGCATTTTAATATGAAGTGTGACCGCGCCATGGCTCAGGCGGTTACTTTCTGCCTGCTCACCGCGGAGACCCGATTTCAGTCCCAGCCCAGTCTATGTGGGATTTGTGGTGGACAAAGTGGCACTGGGACAGGTTTCTTTCCGAGTACTTCGGTTTCCCGCTGTCATATAATTTCACCATTACTCCACGCCCATTCTGGCCCAACCCGATAAACATAATTCGTGATGTCAACGCGTAGTTCTGCTCTGCACCGTGGAAGTTTCGTTTGCACTTGTAAATATTTGACTCGAATTATTTCGGGATAGGAACGTCATGTTGGAATTTGTGAGCTTTATTTTGAACTTATTAATATGTAATGATAGTGAGAGATAGACGAATGGTTTTTAGTAACTGCGATTAAAGACATTATCAACTTACTCTCGGTATTTCCTCTCGAAAATACAGCGTGTAAAATGCAAATAGGACTAGGCCCTATTTTGGTTGCTTCTTTGTTTTAGGTTATTTAGTGACTCTTTATCCACCGGCCGTGTTGAAAATAATTGCAAAGTGGAAAGTAAACATTTGTCTTTTTCTAGTTTGCCTCCTTCGGACTGGCTCATTTTTAAGTACTGTGAATGATTTTAATTTTACTTAAACAGCGGTAAGGTAGACGCAACGTAGGCGGTGTAGCAAGCATGTGGGAAAAGACGATGAAAATGGACCTTTGATAGAATAACTGTCAGCGACGGAAACAGACGTGGATGGGAAGGTGGACGCAGTTTTGACGAATCGTGCTTGATTATATCAACATACATGAAGTGGTTAGTGGCGGGGTTTTGTGAAGGCGGCAATGAATCTTCGGACTTCGTAAAATGTGTCAGTATCTTCTTTCATTACTTGAACTATTAACCACTTCTCCAAAAGAGTGGTAGGTAGGAATTAGAAAATGATGGAATTCAAAAGAAGAAAAAAGATATGAAGTAAGTATGTAAACATGTTGAATTTACTAGTAAAATTATGGGAACACTTTCTCGGTTTAGCGTGCGGGAGAAGATTGCAGGTAGCCTGATTTCTGATGCAGATTGTCGTATTGATTTTACAATGCATACGAATGGAACCGACAAACAAGAAGCATTCAGAGGATGAGAGTGATTGAAGACCGTGAAATGCCGCTTATTGTCAGCCATTATTGAATGAACGCTCCGCCAGACATGGATCCGTGATATAATGGCCTGTCCGCATTGTGAAAGCAGATAAACTTTGTTACAGTCGTAATAATGATTTTACTGTTGTAAGAACGCTGTCGAAAAATACTGTTTTACAGTGGACTCTCGATTATCCGTGCGCGGATTATCCGGTTTGGGGATTATCCCTGCACGATTTTAAGTGGCTAATGACATAAACGAAGATGTCAACGTGATTTAGCCCCAAGTGCTAGAACAAAATTCTCAATACAGCAATCTGGATCTTTCGTGCGTATTCGTGTACATTCCGCTATGTCTGTATTATGTATGTAATAATTAAATCACATTTTTTTAGTGGCTCTATCAAGTATTTGTTTTGGATTATCCATGTTTCTCAATTATTCGTGCAGCCCTCCGCACCATTATCCCTTATAACCGAGAGTACACTGTGTATATTTTTGTTGGTTACAGTGACTACGATAAAGATAATTCTTCGGAATATAAGATAAGAAAATACGATAAAGCTGTTTACAGAGTAAAAAATATATTTTTCAAGCGTTGTTGTGAAATTAGGTCTCTGGCGTTACACAAAGAACTTACGTTGAAGGTTTCTGCTCGTAACTCATACCTGCATAGTACACTTAACTTGCATGTATCTTCTTTGTTTACAGACATTATCTGCGTGGTTCGATCACATCGATTAGCCTAAGAGAAATCACTTATTCAACAAGAACAAGAGTTGAACATACGGAAGGCTATTACAATAATTACAATAATATGAAGAATGTTTTATTAAAATTTGCATAGAAAATCTCAATTAAAATGAGAATGTGTGAAACCAATTTTCCCACATTCTCATTTTTATTTTTTAGTAGTACCGCAGCCTGGAACACATCAACACTACAGCAACCAACAGAGTCACACTATTCACAGTCACTAATACAATTTTAACACAACTACAAAGACTGCTTCCAAAAATTATGTATTGCACAATATAAGACTGCTACTCGTACATACCAAAGAAGACGGAATGTTTATGATAATAAGATCCAAAAATAAGAAACCGAAGAAGTATATTACTACAACTAAGTTAGTGAGATATATTTTTTCAAAATAAAAAACCTTATTGTGAAAATGAATACTCTCTACTGGTAAAGGTAAAGCAATCCCATTACAGGCCTGGACAGGCCCTTAGGGTCCAGGAGGTTGAGGCTCCCAGATTTCTAGACAGTCGGCACATGAAGGTGGTAAGGTTGTCAGCCCTACGCACCGGCCGCCTTTACCCCCCAGGAAATACTCCTGGTACTCATTTCTGTTGGAGGCTGAGTCGACCTCAGGGCCATATTGCGACCGAAAGGATTATGTCAATGAAAAATTCCAATGACACTTTCGGAAATCGAACCCGCGACCTTCCGGCTTGTAGAGCAATGCCTCAATCAACTGCGCCACCGCGTGCCCCCACTCTCTACTGGGCAGTGTGCAAATAATTGTTACAAGGAGAAACATGCGTAATTTAACACACGTAGGCATAAAATTGCCGTACTTAAAAATATGAGTTGAGGATTCTTCACTCCGTTAAATGTTAATATAATGAATGTTACAATAAATAAATGTTAATAGAATATTATTCACTTGTTTATTAGACATGTCTGATAATATTGCTAGTCTATCGTAATAACTCTCCGTATGTTTCACTGTTGTTGGTGTCGCTGATAAAGATCCGTATGTCTGAAACATGTAGGGAACTGTTGTAAATTAAAAGAGGATTTACATGTTAACTATACGCTTATGGTATGAGTTTTTTATCAGTTTGAGCCTAGTATATGTGATGAAAATGAACTGCTGTAAAGTACACGCAGTGCGGGTCTTCGACATCAAAATGTTGAGAAAAATATGTGGAACTAAGTGAGATGAATTAGCAGAAGTATGGATAGAACTGCATAATTGTCAGATCCATAGTTTGCACTGATCACCATATATTATTATTATTATTATTATTATTATTATTGTAGTTACGGAATCAAGAAGGTTATGATGGGCGGAAGTTGTAGTACATCTGCAGGAAATAATAAATGCATACAGTTTTAATATCGAATCTCAAAGTAATATACTATTTTGGAAACCCAGGCTTACATAGGAGGATAATATTAAAATGATCTTTGAAGAAGTGGAATGTGGGTTGGGTTGAAATGGTTCAGTGTAATAGTTTCCAGAGACGAGATTTTGTGTAAACGGAAATAAACCTTCGGGTTGCATAAAAGCTAGAGTATTTCTTGACCATTTGAAGGACTACTCTTCCCCTAAGGAGGCAGTAAAAATGAAGTCATTATACTACACCATGTCACATACCATAGGACAGTATTTGCCTATTTTTATTTTCAGATAAAATTGTAAGTCAGTGGTTTGCCGTCTGGAGACCAGCGTTACGGAAGTTACAATGAACAGTGTTGTATTTTATAAAATTATGCCTGAAAAGTAATTTGTGTTTAGAGAAGAAATAAATAAACCTATCGTTTTGTATTACATTTTCTGGTGGTTAGTTGGAGGGGGTCACGCTTTTAAAAAAGGTTAGCATCACTACTCAGCTGAAACGGTCATTATCTCTGTCAGTGGGTCTCCAAACACAATATTTCCGAAAATATGTCGCATAGTTAATCAAGGTGAAACTTTTTCTCGACGAAATACTGTAAATTTAACAGCTTCGTAATGGGAAAATACCTTGTTCTTTATTTATCAGTTTTTGAAACATAACAAAAACCGCCATAACAAAAGACTGAACTCACTCCCGTGAGAGTCAGTGATGTGTCCCAAATAACTATCGGCTTACATAAAAAGTATAAATAAGAACCTGACTGGGAGACCTGTTTTTTTATCTGTGCCATATTTTAACCACAAACCACGAAATGACTTAAATTTCAACCTGACATAGTCTTCATGCATCAGTACGTCAGAACGTAGCTGCGCCTTCATTGCCCCTACACAGGTTAGGCTTATGGCATGGGCGTGGGGAGAGGGAGTAGGTTGATTATATGGAGCGAGAAAAAGTTACCGTACAGCCTGATCTCTTAAGTCATGGGCAGGTAATACAACAGTGTGTTTACTGGCGACGGATATTTTGTCTTACATTGCAAAGTAAATGTGACAGAACACAACTCTATTACTAATATATCTAAACATCTTTGTCTACAATATATGATTATCCAGAGGTAATTGTATGCACCACCTGCTTTTAACATTAATGCTCCGCATTTTCCACACGCAATGTTTTTCGTTTTGTGTAGTTTTGACTACAAGCAACAGTCATTTCTCTAACAGCATGAGCCGTTTGACCATTAATAATATTAAAGTCTACAAAAAGGGAAAACTAAAGGAAGTAATAATGTTTAACACATGTGAAAATTTATCTTTTATGGTACGAGTGTGTGATGCCGTGTAGCCTCGTAGGTAGGTAACTAACGACGTTTCGGTTGCAACCTCCTGCCTTTGCCACCATGAGTGAATTCTGAAAGAGTTTTGCCCCACTGGGCTTGGTATTTCACACCGAAGAGGCAGCAGGTTTTTCCAAAACGTTGGTAACTAGGCGTCTGGAAGACATCACTCTTCATAAAGACTCGTAAGAAATTCCGAAGGACAAAGAAACCAAAAACCTTAACTCGTGCTGTTTAACCTGAGATTAGAAGGTAGTATGAAGTAAAAACGAAGTGCACGAAACATTTCTACCAGTATTGTTATACATATGATAAATTGAATGTCTTACTATCAACCAAAATAACACGGCAGCAACTCTCATGAAAGAGAAGCGGAATACAGAACTCACTACTTATAAAACAGTATTAACTACTTTTATTACGCTGCGATAACATTTTCGTATACAAAATAAAACATGTGAAACTGGCCACCCTTAAGGTCATAGTTGGCCATATTTTTAAAGAACACGCGAAATAACGTTAATTTATTTGAGAAGGGTCGTCTTTAAACCTATCTGTTTTGTATGGATCCCTTCTACACTAGTTTCCATCAACATCAAAGGCTATAAATGAGGTATGTGAAAGTGCAAATAACGCTTGAACACATTTATACACTTATTTTAATATTAGCTGTTACTGAGGAAATGTAGGCGATTTGGCTTAAGCAACTGCTAACTTATGGATTACCTACATTTTACTGATGCGAAACGTATTTAAATTAGTCCCTCCGACGTTTAATGTGGGCTTCCTGTAACACACTACATCTAAATAATTTCTGTAGTTACGATATGGTAATATGCATGGGGCAGAAAGACCACGCCTGTATGTAGGAATGTGTTCAAAGAAAACCTAGGCCTAATATTTAAATTGATAATGTTTTTTAATTTTATTTTTAAGGAACTGCAATTTCATAATTGTGTTCAATTCTGCTTTTATTAAAATGCTTGACAAGGGCACTGAAAAATCAGGCAAACTAAGCGCAAAAGGCTAGAAATGAAGGAAGAGAATGCCAAAGAAACATTTGTGGAGAAAAGGTATCTGCGGATAAGGTATAAAATAAATAAATGCAAAATAACAGACTTTAGATAAGGCCTCTATATGGACTATAAAACAAATCAGTCAGGATATATTTCAGGAAGCGAAGAAATTATTTATTAAAAATGTCAGTTTTCCTACAGATGATGATGATGATGATGATGGTGACGGTGGTGACTGTATAAGTTGAAGCTCAGACATTAGGTGGAAACAAAGATTACAAAAACTAAGCACATCAGAGAATTACCAAATGTATAAACACTTTATAGCTCTGTGACGTACTCGTAAGTACCATATGCTTTAACATGCGGAATTTCACATTTTACAACACGCCGTACTTACGCGCTTCGTTGAATCTCAAAATGAAGTTAGTGTATTTGGTTAATCAGCATTAACTTTCTGGTCCTTCTAGTAGTAACAGACCCTGTTCTCCGTGAGTTACGAACTGAGGTTTTAGGTATATAATATAGGCGAATGTCAGTCTTTAAAGAGATAGTTATTAACTACAATATATATGGACTCTGTGTGCTTGTGTAGGTCAAAACATTTGAAGGAAAGTTGGCATCATAAGTCTCAACTTTTTGTTTTCTCGTCAGATTCGACAAAATGTTACATTTTATCCTTAACCCACTTTGTTCTATGTACTTTCTTTAATGTTTTGTACTAGTGCATTCCCGCGGTAACGTGTACTTTATATTGGTGAAGAGGACACGTATAGTTCGCAGTAACTGTTAAGAAACGACTGGAAGTGAGCGTTGTGTTTATTAATCTTCTCAAATGCCATACAAATTCAGTCCAGAAAAGGGTGTTTTGTAGACGAGTATTTATTGTGCATCTGTAAAGACTGAATGAGTCTGTACAATTTCAAAAGTTATTCAGCATTGAATAAGGCATGATAATAGGCCTAATTATGAACATTGAGACGAGGAACTGGAGCGAAACATTTCTATCTTACACGAGAGGATGAAGAAGAGCACAAAATCAAAGTGAGTGTAGCCAGTCTCTGGGCCTACGTACCGGTTAAACCTCTACGGCAGTCAAAATTGGTGTTAATTACTACACATTGAGTTGCGGTGGATCTTATCGCACGACCTATTTTCTGTTGACTTAGACAACAAATGCTTTTAGTGTACTGAAGCGATAAGAGATCTTTGTGCTATTCGAATGGTCTGAGTTTCTGCTGTTTCGATCGAACTGTTTATGTTAGGCCGTAGTAAGGACCAACAAGAAGAAAGCGAAATGCACATTTCTTAACTACTTTCATCCATGTAGAGAACCTGACAGAATTACAAAGTCTAAAGCGAATAGTTTATTGCAAAACTTAATTCTGAATTGGAATACCCCAAAGGATCTAATCCAGGAGTGTAAAAATTCCGGACGCCAGGCAGCTCGGGCGAATAAATTTTTTAATTAGCGCATAACATTTTGATTCTCAATGTAAAACTTTTTATATTCCCCTTCTGGTGCCGCGAATTTTTAGATGGATCCTAGATTTTTGGAAAATTTTTGTACCCCTGGCCTAACCCATTATTGCCAAAGGAAGGGGGTGAGAGAGGATCGAAGGAAAGAAGAAAAAAAAAGAATATGTTGCAAAAAATTTGTTTTTTCTAGTTGCACAGCGTTTATTTTGCACTTGTGCAGTATTTTCGTTGAAGCCACAAGACAATTTGGCCAGTTCACACAACGCCACATATCTCTGCGTACTGTAACCGAAAGACAAAACGGCTAGCGTCGTATAATTGCCCTTGAAATAGAACGGAATTCGAAACAGTTTTGAGGGATTAAAATACATGTAGGGGTTGGGAGTTATATGAGGGTGCAAATCAAGCTGCAGCGTTTTGAAATATGATTGAGACGGTACCAATAATTCACAGTGCGAGAATCCTGCTAGACTGAACCTGTCTTCAAACGAATTTGCAATTAGTTTCTTCACGTTTACAGTACCATAGTTTTGCTACTGGGTCCAAATTTTCGTATTTGCAAGAGGTTAAAGTGTCTGACTTAGGAAATACCTGACGGACTATCTTTCCCTCCAGCCGCACAACAACAGAACCTTGCACAGTACTGCTTCGTGGCTGGTACATTGGCACATTGACTTGACGCAATGCTGATATTCAATAAGCATTAAACTTTCCGAAGAAAATGCAGGGAATGGATGAATGACAATCTGTAAACAAAGATGAAAGCATTTGTTATTAAAATTATACAACGCAACTTGTTCACAATCTGTCTACTTGTTGCTTTATGTATTCACAATTATAATAACTAAGTCCATGGATCAATATTAATATATATTTTACTGGCAAAACAACAATTTATTGTGTTTAACAATGCTACGTGTTTCGGTCTGTACGACCATGGGTGTACGTAATTTAAAACTAAGTGGTATGCATTAGAAATGTATTGTAACGTGCGAGATCTTTTATATTTTACAATGATCGTAACATTGAAGTATTACTTTTTCTACCTTGTGGTATATTTTTGTTGTTAAAATCATGATGCATTGTTACTATAATTCGTTAAAATGTATTTTTGTTAAAACATTTTGATGAAATGCTATGCGTTAACTGTATTCCGTTTGACTTGTGTATTTAGTTTCCTAATGTGTTTATATTTATCTGCGTGTACACGTTCTCATGAATCCGGTACGTTCTAGGCAAATGACTTGCTATCCTTATTTGACGTTCAGACTATACTGGTTGCCTATGTCGCTGGTTTTGTTATGCATTAGGTATGTTTACATTTTCTATTTAGTCCTTTCTGCAGAATATCGGTTTTCGTGTCGTCGCTCTTTCCTTATCTTATTGTTTACTGTGCACCAGGTAACTTAGTTACCTCTCCTGTCTCCCGTACGTACCACATATCCTTTCCATCTCATTCTTCTTCATTTGATCTGCCGAATAATATTCGGTAAAGAGTACATATCATAAAGCTTCTCGTTATGTAGTCTTCTCCGCTACCCTGTTACCTCGTCCCTCTTAGGCCCAAATATCTTTCTCAGCATCCTATTCTCGAACACCCTCAGCCTATATTCCTCCCTCAATGTGAGAGACCAAGTTTCACACCCATACAAAACAACAGGCAAAATTATAGTTCTGTGTCTCTTAATCTTTATATTTTTGGACAGAAAACTGGAAGACAAAAGATTCTACACCGAATGATAACAAGCATTCCCTGGCTTCAGTCTGCTCTTAATTTCTTCATGAATGGAATTTTGATTTGTTAGCGTAATAATAATAATAATTATTATTATTATAATGATACGCTAAAGTTTTATGTATAGGCCTCACATTATACTGATTCAGAACCTAAAAATTATTTTTAATTTAATTGAATATATAAGCCATCGGCCATATCAATACAGTCGATATTTCGATATTCACGGTATGTGGGCCCTTAAATGCCGATATTTAATAAGCGAATGATCATGCACGCCTCTGACCGATATTAGTCGTGACATACGCACATTACTGGTCCTAACACACATGAGAGCACGTCTGTTGTGTGTGTGGGATTACAGGTCTGCTGTCTCAGCATTTCCACATATATCATCTCTCACGATCGTCGGTAGGTGCAAATACCTTTACAATCCCAAGTCAGCTATTTTGGAATTCAAGAAGGGCGAGCTAGGATAACTACGGACATGTTGTGCAACTTCAGCGGGCAGCCTACAGTTGTTTTCATAATAAGATCTGCACAAACGTTTTCAGTTTAATAGCAATAATGTTTCGTATAGCTACATACTACATATAGCTACATGTCGCTTACGGACAGTACAATACAATTTATTATGGCGACGTAGTTCAACGTTGTTTAAAATGAATAACCTGTAATTGTCCTTCAATTCGACGCTCATTAACAAATTTGACCATAAAAAATCACCCAATGACTCCTCCAAAAACAAAAAGCTTTTCTTGAGGCCTCTGTTCGTCTGTGATGTGGCCCCACTTCACTGAGTAACGTTCGTCTGTGATGTGACCCCACTTCACTGAGTACTGTTTGTCTGTGATGTGGCCCCACTTCACTGAGTACTGTTGGTCTGTGATGTGGCCCCACTTCACTGAGTAGTTTGTGATGTGGCCCCACTTCACTGAGTACTGTTTGTCTGTGATGTGGCCCCACTTCACTGAGTACTGTTCGTCTGTGATGTGGCCCCACTTCACTGAGTAGTTTGTTTGTGATGTGGCCCGACTTCACTGAGTACTGTTCGTCTGTGATGTGGCCCCACTTCACTGAGTACTGTTCGTCTGTGACGTGGCCCCACTTCACTGAGTAGGCTACTGTTCGTCTGTGATGTGGCCCACTTCACTGAGTAGTTTGTGATGTGGCCCCACTTCACTGAGTACTGTTTGTCTGTGATGTGGCCCCACTTCACTGAGTACTGTTCGTCTGTGATGTGGCCCCACTTCACTGAGTACTGTTCGTCTGTGACGTGGCCCCACTTCACTGAGTAGGCTACTGTTCGTCTGTGATGTGGCCCACTTCACTGAGTAGTTTGTGATGTGGCCCCACTTCACTGAGTACTGTTTGTCTGTGATGTGGCCCCACTTCACTGAGTACTGTTCGTCTGTGATGTGGCCCCACTTCACTGAGTAGTTTGTTTGTGATGTGGCCCGACTTCACTGAGTACTGTTCGTCTGTGATGTGGCCCCACTTCACTGAGTACTGTTCGTCTGTGACGTGGCCCCACTTCACTGAGTAGGCTACTGTTCGTCTGTGATGTGGCCCACTTCACTGAGTACTGTTTGTGATGTGGCCCCACTTCACTGAGTAATGTTCGTCTGTGATGTGGTCCCACTTCACTGAGTACTGTTTGTCTGTGGTGTGGCCCCACTTCACTGAGTACTGTTCGTCTGTGATGTGGCCCCACTTCACTTTGTAGGCTACTGTTCGTCTGTAATGTGGCCCCACTTCACTGAGTACTGTTCGTCTGTGATATGGCCCCACTTCACTGAGTACTGTTCGTTTGTGATGTGGCCCCACTTCACTGAGTACTGTTCGTCTGTGATGTGGCCCCACATCACTGAGTAACTGGTATCCGACTTTTCGATAAAACCTATTGATTTCATTTTCAAGGGTCGAAATGTACCAGTGGATCAGGAGTCGAAGTGTGCAACAAGAATTCTTCTTGGACATTTCGACACTTGATCGAACATGAGATCACTAGGTTGTTTCGAAACGTCGGGCGGAAATTAGCCAGTAACGTAGCGCCAATCGCAGAATAACGGAGAGCTTAATTACACCGATTCGAAAGCCTGAATTTCGCGTCTGTCTTCTTCATCCACAAAAACTGAATTACCTGAAGCCTGTTACGAGTTTCAGAAATTGCGTTGCGTTTCCTTCTACTTCTTAGTATTCCTGTAAATCTTTGTCATTTATATAATACTTGTGGGGCCTGTGTCACTTTAGAGGCCTTGCATCTTGTATTCTACCTGCTTGTTGTGGCTAATTGACATTTTAATTCCGGCCTCGGTGCACTGTGCGGACCTTTATATCTTTCACATGCCGCTGTCCTCAGCACTTTACGACAATTCATGCATGTAAGTGTACTATAAATTTCAGATCCATCTGTCCTGGGCAGTATTTGGAATTTAAAGACCAGAGTCACTGGAGGATTAAAATGTCAAAATATTAATTATAACAATATTCGTAATTTGTTACATCGTTTAAGCTACTGTAAGATGAATTTTCAATGCAGTGAATAAAAGTTTAATGTGATTGTAAAGATGAGATCTCGGTCCGTGGAAAGATAAGTGTAAAGTTATTACATAACTGGTTTTCTTTTGCTTCTGTTATAGGCCTGATGATGACCCGATTTGGCCAAAACATATAGCAATTTTATATTATAATATATTGTTTTAAAATAAAATGACTGAATTAGAGTGTTGTCTCTATTATATTAATAATGTATATAACACAGCTGGATGCTTTCTTTAAGATCATAAAACTGAGTGCGCAGGTTCGAATCCTGGCCAAGGCATTGGCGTAAGTCCTTGTCTTTCTGCGGCCCGTTGTGCCGGTCTGTGCAGGTACGCGTCGCACTGCACCGGTTGTCCAGCAGAGAATTTCTGCCATGTGTCTAAGAATCTGTAGTTCAGAATTAATTGTGAACCGGAACAGACATATGCCTTAAGTTCAGTAATATAATAACAAGTACGTTTATTCTCATAACTGCATGAAACCTCATTCACGCACACCTTTACTCCTTCTACATCGCACTTGCCCTACATTATCTCTTACGTGCCCAAACGTGCCACAAATTGACCTCTTCGACCGCCCGACCGCCCTCCAGGTTGTTGTTCAGGTCGCAGGTGATACTGGCTATCTAATCTAGTCTTGTTCGTTCACTGTTACTTCAGTGACGGACTGGCAAGCTGCTACTGCTCATAACAGACTGAAAAATATTGTACTCTCGCGCGCTGAAAAACTTGAAGAAGGAACTGTGACGTTTTCATCCGTATATTGTAACCTGCATTAATATTACCTTCACCGGACGCAACTTTTTTGAAAAGTCCCTCTTGACCAACCGTAATTTGTAAGTACAGTCATCCCTCGCGTTTGGCGGGGGTTAGGTTCTAAGACACCCCGCGAAAGACGAAAATCCGCGGGGAATTTACTGCTTTCCAAAAACAATATTTTAGTATTCGTTAGTGTTTTTCTTTATAATAAGGTATTTAATGTTTTATGCCTAAATCTCTTTTACTCATTTAGCCACAAACTAACTAACTAACTAACTAACTCCATGGAACAGAGTCCTTCTTGAGAAGCTAACAGGTCGTCAGCTAGTCAAGAAATTCCCCGCGTTTTATGGAACCCGAAGGTTCATTACCGAACCCACAACAGCCCGCCACCTGTCCCTATCCTGAGCCATATCAATCCAGTCCATGCCCCCCCATCCCACTTCTTGAAGATCCATTTTAATATTATCCTCCCATCTAGGCCTGGGTCTTCCAAGTGGTCTCCTTCCCTCAGGTCTCCCCACCAAAACCCTGTATGCACCTCTCCCCTCACCCATACGTTCTACATGCCCCGCCCACCTCATTCTTCTCGATTTGATCACCCGAATAATATTTGGTGATGAGTACAGATCATTAAGTTCCCCTTTACGTAGTCTTCTCCACTCCCCTGTTACCCCGTCCGTCTTAGGTTCAAATATCCTCCTCAGCACCCTATTCTCGAACACCCTCAGCCTATGTTCCTCCCTCAGTGTGAGAGACCAAGTCTCACAGCCATACACAACAACAGGCAACATTATAGTTCTGTATATCTTAATCTTTGTATTTTTGGATAGCAAACTGGAAGACAGAAGATCCTGCACCGAATGATAACAAGCACTCCCCGACTTCAATCTGCTCTTAATTTCTTCCTGAATGGAATTTTGATTTGTTAGGGTTGTTCCTAAATATTTGAACTGTTCCACAACTAATGAAAACTAATGAAACGCACACTAATGAAAATGAAAAATGAAAAGCATTTTAATTTACTTTTTACGCACTTTTGATTTTATTTTGCTACTGGTTAAGGTCGGAGTTCCGTTTCTTTGCAGAAACATTGCGATGGACAGCTGCTTCCTCTTTTTTCCTTCAACTCCTTGTATATCCCGCTTCTAGAACCTGTAGAATGTCGTGGAAACGTTATGGAATTGTTTCATTTTTATTCCTGTGACGACACCGCGAATTTGCGAAACCTCGAAGTACGAACCCGCGAAAATCGAGGGATGACTGCAGTTATGACCATATCATTGTCATTCGCTCCCTCTTCCCCGAATTTCTCAAGGCATGGCAAGTTAGATAATGCAGGCATAGTATAAAAATTTTCTTCATTCTGTTTAATTATGTCGAAGACTTAATGTTAAATTGTACTGGGTTTAACAAGTGTCTTCTGTTTTTTAGTGCTGTTGGAAACCGTTTCTGCCCCAATAAGTTCTTAGCGATTTGCGCTCGTGGTGCACGTATTCGACACGTGTTTGTGTTGTGCAGTATTAATCAAAACTGGAACCTGTCGGCAAACCTTATTAACACTCCACCGTATCAAATTTCAAGAAAATTCGATCAGCCGTTCTCGAGTTGTAGCTGTAGTATAGACAGTAGTATAGTAGTAGTATAGTGTAGTATAGACAGAATTAACGAAGCACGTGGATGCATTTGTGCCACTTTCGTGTAGCAAGAAAAATCGACAGTAGTCATGTTAACACTAGGACTATGTTGGCATTATTTTGACCCTTCGTTCAACCACCGCCAACTCAGCTACGCTGACAGTAAAATACACCGATGTAGATATTTTCTATCTTTTCCGGAGGTTCGATGCTAATATTTATCCTATTTGGCTAGTGGTGCTGTGTTGAGGTGGACTGGATTTTCGGTGTTTCGGACATTTTTGCTTCTTCACCATTAAAGCGATATGACACTACGCGATTTGTTGTTAACTAGTAATTATATACAGTACCTTGTAAGTTCATCGGAAATTACGAATGATTCTTACTCAGGTCTCATGCGAACGTTAAAATAATCAAATTAACCATTTAAGGCCCAGTGGTTATTTTACGTGCCATATAATTTTGCCTGTTGTTTTGTATGGATGTGAAACTTGGTCACTCACATTGAGGGAGGAACGTAAGCTGAGGGTGTTTGAGAATAGGGTGCTGAGGAAGACATTTGGGCCTAAGAGAGACGAGGTAACATGGAAGTGGAGAAGACTAAATAACGAGAATATGTACTTATCATCAAATATTATTCGGGTGATCAAATCAAGAAAAATGAGGTGAGCATAGGATGTAGCACGTATGAGGGAGAGGAGAGGTGCGTACAGGATCTTGGTGGGGAGATCTGAGGGAAGGAGTCCACTTGGAAGACCCAGGCGTAGGTGGGAGGATAATATGAAAATGGAACTTCAAGAGGTGGGATGGAGGGGCATGGACTGGATTGATATGGCTCAGGATAGGGACAGGTGGCGGACTCTTGTGAACGAGATAATGAACCTTCGGGTTCCATAAAATGCGGGGAATTTCTTGACTAGTTGAGGACTTGTTACCTTCTCGAGAAGGACTGCTGCATGGAGTTAGTTGGTTAGTTAGTTAGTGAGTTAGTAGGTCTAATACTGAAATCTGTCAAATTATGGTAGACGGATTGATGTACATGACAATTATGGGGTGTGCGTAATTTTTTTATTCACACTTAATTGTCCCTCAGTCATCCAAACCCGTTGTCAGTAATCCACGTTTCTTTCTAGATTTAGAATTTCTTCGCCATTTTAAAATATCGCCATATTTTATTCAAGAGAATTACAACAGGACAACTTATTTCCAGCATCCATTATTCCCTCAACTGCATACTGAAGCTATTTATTTGAGTAGAGAGTAAGAGAAAATACCGCACAAGTGACGTGGCAGGCTCGTAAAATGAACAGTTTGTGGTCACTTCAGGTGTAATGGAATGCATAATAAATTGGTATGATATCTTTAATTACTGACGTCTTCACAATCACTATACAATTTTTTCTCGGTACAACATTTCCATATTTTACACCGGTTGTATTTCACTGATTTCTTCAGTGGCAGGGAAGAAAGAAAGAAAGAAAGAGTTCACTTTCACGCGTTTGAGGTATTTTGACAACTAGATAAAAGTTTCCTTTGGATAAATTCTGAAGTTTTCTGAAGACAGTGTATTATGTTTTGTATTATTACGTTTCTGAAATTTGTCCGACGTCTCTCGTTTAAGGAACTGTAGGATTCGTGACCTGCAGCCTTTCCCCTTCTCAGGTGAAATGGGAGCCGCCTACGCTACTGGGTCCAGCAGCAAGACGTTGATTGAGAATAGCTCTTTCTGTCAGTCCCACATGAGTGTGTCCCCACCTTTCACCTGAGCACTAGAACATATGCAATTTCCTGAAACGTTTTTTTTCTTCCTTACACACGAAACACGGGGCTATTTCCCTTTAGTTCGTCTGAAGTGTGAGATGTTTATCTGTGAGAGTTTCCCTCTTTTCACTCTGTTAGCAACATCACATGATTTTGTTCATGAGCTGCTTTTTTCGTAAATGGTTTCATTTTCAGTAGTGTTTGTGTCAATATTTTGTCACTCTGTAAATTCGACCTTCTACACATTTCCGTGGAAAGTTTGAAGATACAAGTTTGGATGACGAGCAAAATTTTTATTGTGATCTGACCCTACTTTAATACGGGATTTTATTTAAAGCGAATTCTCACATGAATGCAACTATCGCGTTATGTCAGGACTGACTGCAGTTGTTTTATATGATGGCTTATTCTTTCGACGTGGACCTAACACGACTGAGTGAAGCTCATCCCTTAGACCAGTGGTATTCAACCTTTTTTGTTCGCGTACCCCCAGATATAATTTCTCTTCAACTTTGTACCCCCAAAGTTGTTGGTGCATAATTCAAGTTATACGTAGTCTATAATCTACATCTAAAATAAGTCAAATAAATTACATCCAAAATAATGTATTAAATAATAAGTTTTAAATGAGAAAAAATAGAATCAAGCTATTAAATAACAAATATATTATTGCCTATCATATAAAAATTAATAAAGGAACAAAGGTATTTTAGCAAAGCAAAATTATATGCACTGTGTGGAATAAAATGAAACTAGCCGCCCAGATAAGGAGAGATAGAGAGAGAAAAAATGGCGCTCCCAAATCGCTTGTCCTTACGTCCGGGTCTCTTGTGGCTAACCCTAAATCTGGCCCTGATTATTCGGTGTTTATCATGAAATAATGTATTTATTTTTTTTTAAATTTACGTACCCCTAAGATGTCTTCGCCTACCCCCGGAGGTACGCGTACCCCAGGTTGAATACCACTGCCTTAGAGTAACTAAAGTAGCATGACGTATAGCATGCTGAGGCTCGGGATACAATAGGAGTGAGCTGGCCCGTAAGGCAGCTCTTTGCAGGAGCATTCAGCTACTTTGTGGGGCGCTTGAAGAAACCTCACTTTACAACAGTGGTGTAAACATTTTCGAAAAATCTAGAAGGCTCCTCAATATTCTAGGCGCCATAATGTTGACATGAAGAGTTTCCATACTGAGGACCCACAAATGTTTGGCACCACCGTATAAACTTTAGTCGTCATGGCGACCTAGTTTTTGGGATTTGTGCAACCATGATTTACGTAACTAGTAATGTCAACGAAAGACAAAAATCATATATCGTCAGAAACTATTTACCTAAAAAATATATTTCTGTCCTTCTGTTACCGTCTGAATCTTTGGAAAGTTTTTGAAAGATATCCGTACCGAATTTTCTAAAGAACGCTTTTATAGGACGTCGTCAGCTCTTTGATTTGACCACACTGACAGTATTGCTAACACCGCTCAAGATGACTCAAGCACTACGGCTTCTGACTTGTATTCCGGACATACCCGTTTAGAATCCGACGAGATAGACTATGGAGATGGACATTTTTCGTAGTCTTCCTCAGTGCGTCCACTAAACTCTTTGGATAGCACCTCCTTAAATTAGGTCACAACTGCTGCATTTACATCATCATCATCACCACCACCAACATCATAATAATTATCTTCATTGCACCTGGACTGAGGTCACCCGCAGATATCGTTATCTGCTAAACCACCGACACGAACGTATCAGGATATGTTGTTGATCTGTCTGACCCGAACTCGGTCTTTGCACACTGCAACATTTGCCGCAAAACCAGCTGCTAGCGTAACATATTGCGTTTTCATTGTATGACGCTGTGTAAGGATGGCGCAAGCGCTGAACTAGGCCAGGTCGGCTTGCTTTTACAAGCATGTTCGCAGCGTCAGAACTTGAAAAGTCCGTATATTTGGGTGGAGAGACAAATACCTTTTTTCGAGCATACCAACGCCATTTTTTTTTCTTGTAAAAGGAATGTCTTTTCTTAAGGTAAATGAATTTGGAATTAATTTCAAGGCACAGGTAATATGTATTGTGACCCGAGATATTACACACCTATGCACATGGCAATCTAGGAAGGAGGGACGCTGCCTGTAGCAATCGGTGTTGATGAGCGCTTAGAAGCCATGATACAAAACAAGATATCCTGAGATAACGATCGCTGGAATGGTCGTTGCTCCCGTTAACAGCACGAATACAGCAACTGACTGTGTTACGAAGAAGAGGTGGTGGCAACAGTCTGGCGGTGTCAGTATAATAATGATCAGATTACTTGCAAGTTGTTTGTGCGAGGGTGAAGAGGCAAACTGGTAAGAGGACGAACACTGCACATGCACCACCGAAAGTTGGCTATGCGTTTCAAAAACTTTCAAAGTGACTGGAGCCATGAATGTACTCCGAACAGAGTAAAATGTTCTTGACAGAGGGATAACACTGCCTGGCCTTTCCGAGGTGGTCCAAAGAGCGACACCGCCGTGTTTCAGTGCTAGGGAACGCAGCTAGCAAGTAATCTGGTCACTACTGTACATGTACACCTGCCGTTTACATGCATGCGAAATATGTAGCTTGAGATAAACCCAAACTATCTGTTGTCAAGATAATTTGAAACGCCTTTGGGGGGGGGGGGGGCATCGCTAGGGTAAAGCAAAGCGTTCAATTTCATCGCTGTTGCTAGGATACATAAAACACAATTCTTTCCTCAGGTTTTAGTTATATTTTTCTGCACTGCAGGAAAGTTTCATATTGTTTATCGCCATAGTACCGTTTGGTGACACATAATAAATACATAAGCGTACCAAGTAGATCGTTTTATGGGCATACTGTTGCTGGCGGTAAAATAATAGTAGCCATAGATCACTTACGGCGTTATGTAGTGCCTACTTTATGTAATTTCTTAGCCGTGATATTATGCAGAATGGACGAGACGGACGGAGACTGCGGAAACATAAATTTTTTTATGTTATGGAGTGCATATGTATAACTGATGAGAATTTGAACGACGCCGAGTATATTTGTGGGCTGGAGGGGTGCTGGGGGCAAGTCGTCCTTTTGGAGAATATATTGCTTTGATCAGAGGGCTACCTGACGTCGCAAACCACTGTAAAAGTGACAAGTGTTTTATTTCACGTGATTTGTGCGTCAGGACCGGAGGATGTTCGTGTTTGAGGTTAGGTCTACGGCATTTGTTCGATATCTGCTATCGTAGTACGCATTTAAATGTCAATATTATCCATTCCGTGCAATATAAGTAATATGTTTTGTTGTTCTTTCGAAAGTTCTATTGATTTGTATTATTTTCAGTAGTAAGTTCAGTTGCAGACAGATGGAGCAATCATCAGTAACTGCCAATGGAACATATCGTTACCACATGTTACAGAGATGTTTCTACTGATTAAAGATTTATTAAGTAAAACAAATACTCTGATAATTATGACATCATAGGACTATGTTTTCTTGTAGGATGGTGAAATATCCTAAAATGCTGTTCTGATATGACAGTACTATCAAACCCTACGCACGTTCTATTTCGTACGTTCCGATAATAATTGTTATCGGGGCTGACAGAGTAACGCCGACGCCTGTTTGACAAAGTAAACATTAATTTCCCATCTGAAGGCCATTTATGTTTTGAACCTTACGTGTAAGTATAACCTTTTGTCTAACATGTCACTTTGAACAATCTGTGTAAACTTTTCACTTCGATTTTTATCTCAGATTAGAAAGGTTTTTTGAAAAAAATTTTATATATTTTTAAGTGCCAGGATTATGAATGTTTCGTCAAATAGAATAACTTTGTAATTTACTAAATGAAATGTTATTTACACAAACGCTTTCAAAGTACATGAATGGAATAAATACAGAGATTTTTGTAAATGAAATTCACAGAAAGAAAAGCACTTTGAATCAAATTTAAATTATTATTACAATATATTTTTATCATTATTATACATTTAGGTACAGTACTGCCGCTTTAAGGAGTTTTACTTTATCACTGGGCAATAATGTTTTTTATGTTACCTATAGCACGGAATTTCCCCTCGGTAATCCGGGTAATTCGGACCACCCCTGCCCCGATTCAGTCTGGATGACCAGGGAACTACTGTACTTTATATCAGGCCACGACTGTTTCCTTCCACACCGTCTGCAATTAGTTACTCACTTTAATGTTACTATTTGACGCCATTGTGTTTAGAGCTACTGACGACGCCGTTAAATGAAAGGTAAATACAATCGATCGTCCTTCAGCGCCTTAATCAGCCATATTCGCTCGTCCTCTTTCGAAGTTCCCACCGTTACGTTAACTTTTGTCGTGCTCATAGACTAATCGCCATGCTAAAGAATAGTTTTTTCTTTCAGTTTCACTATTTTTTTTTTGTATTTTCTGACCACACAAGAATCGAATCACACTTTTTTACGCATATTATCTTAAACGCCAGTACTGAAAATGGTGCGCAAATGAGGAAAGGCTCATGTTGTTCATAATATCTTCAATTTTGTGCAGTGCTGCCGGCTTCGCTTCTATGGTAAACAGTCTTTGACTTGAATTTGCTACTCGCTATGCAATATTTGTAACTAATATTTTCTTTATGGTTTCAAATTCCTTGGGTTAGGAATATTTGGGACGTTGTGTAACTCTTCTCGAATCGGCCATACCATGGCTCAGGCGGTTAGTCGCCGGCCTCCCACCGCGGAGGCCCGGGTTCGATCCCGGGTCAGTCCATGTGGGATTTGTGATGGACAAAGTGGCACTGGGACAGGTTTTTCTCCGAGTACTTCGGTTTTCCGCTGTCTCATTCCACCGGTGCTCCATTACATTACTTGCAAAAATGTAAAAAACTAATCATCTTTCTCTTCATCTTCATCACAAGGGTTGCACAATAAGCCTTAAGGCTGCGGTGCGTCCGTAGCTTCTGCTGCGAGACCCTTCTCCACAAAAAAATCTCTTCTCGGATGAGCAAAGAAAGTCTGCTAGTAAGAATTAATGGCAGCCGACGTTAAAACACTGATGCAGGCGTTCTGAGTACAGTACAATTTCGTCAGATTGCATTATGATACAATTAAGAGTTTGAGGGCTACAAGTGACAGTAAATGCATTGGTATGAATCTCGCACACTTGTTTGAAATGGGTGTATGTGCTGCAGAATATCTAGTATCTTCTCGTGTTTGATGCTGAGTAAATCTGGTATAATTTTACCCTCAACATGGAAGCAGTACGTTTCTCCGAAACATTGGAAACTTTCCACTAGACAAAACGGCATCACATCCCAGAAGACCATATTGTTTACAATTACCACTATGAGAACTTTAATTGTTACTGATTTACTGCCTGACTGAACACCGGATGGTAACTGCCCCCATTCTATTTAACAGCGGTGTGGGCTGTAGGATTTTCATTCCACCACTCGTCGCTGTGATCCGCCTTCAGTACAGTCAGCCAGTGTACTTCATCATAATTCTTTATTATTCCATCACAAACAATCCGCCACAAGTAGGGATTGTCTAGAAACAGTGTACATTGCATGTGCCATCGAGCAGTGCATTATGCACTAAATTCTGGACTGTCCGTTTAAAGCCACTCGCGGTCATAAGGTGCATATTCTGATTTTTGAGGCGGATTTATGTGTTCTCAGCAACCACTCGATGTATGCTGTCTTTTCGGCCTGACAGCTACTTGGCACTGTGTCTCTAAATCGCAGCTTATTTTACACATACACACAGACCTGTGTATTTGGCAACATTTAAAATTTCTTGATGTGTTTGGACATTGCTTGGGATTTGATCCAAAACTCTCATCCATTTTTACCAAGCAGGTAACCTATAATACCAGAAAATAGATTGCTGGGTGGAATATAAGAAAATGAGAAGAACAGCATTAAGAAACAGCATAATGAAGACGTTATATTTTATACTGTTTCCCGGATACGTCAAATCATTGTGGGTGAGATGAATAGAAAATGTAGCACTTGTTGGGATGGTAAGAAGTATGCAGAATGTTGATAGAAAAACCTCGAGGGAGAGACCATTTGGGAGACCTAGACATAGATGACAGGGTGATTTTAAATTGTGCCTTAAGGGAATAGGCCTATGTTTCTTGTCGCTTGTCCAGTATAGCGACAAATGGCGGACTGTTGTCAATTAATATTCGGTTTGCATAGATGGCGAGGAATATTTTTACCATCAGAGCAACTGTCATATTTTTAAATGTCAGCTCCACGAAAGGAACCTGTTTTGAATCTTGGAGAAGGCTTTGTATCTGACAGATTTTGGTGGGTGTGTTTGCTTTTTGTTTATATTAACAAGTTGTTATAGTACGTGCGACCCGATCAAAATTCTTCTGTCCTTTTGCCGCCTAGTCTTATCCACGCTCTTCAACCTCTGACTTCCTTCTTGAGGTACCCGATTCTAATTCCAGCCACTAGTTGCTATCTGATAGTTTTCGTGTTTTTTTAGTTATTCGCTTTGAAGTGTTTCACATTATGTATAGTGTGCCATTTGATCGCGCAGTTAACCTATAGTTTGCACCAGTGTATGCGACTTTTTCTGGTGGATAACTGTTTGAATACCTGCAAGGCTATGCTGTCTAGATTAGTTTCTTCGTCGTTTTCTTTAGTTTAGAAACGGGTGCCGATTTTTAATGAATTTTCAAACGGAGCACAACTTTAAAGGTTGGACAGGAAGCTGTCATCTGGGCATTCGTCAGGATTTACCAAGAAAAAAGAAGAAATTATTTGATCTGGATTCTCGATCTTAAGCGTGAGATTTGAACCGAGCAGCTCCTACATGCAAGTCATATAGATTAGTCCAAAATAGGTGTAGATAAAAGTAAACACAAGAAAATAACATCAAACCAGATTTGTCAACTGTCATGCCTGCGATTTAATGGGATATATCTTGTAAATACTTCAAAATTTCTCATAATTCAAGTATGTGGCAACAGCAGTAATACATATAAAATTCGTTCATAATGAAATTAGGAACAGTGCGAATTCAGGACACGTTTGGGAGTTCTGAGGTTTTCACAGCCGTGTATTCCGTAGGATGTGACACAGCTACTAAGCGTCACATTCAAGAAGACCAGATCCCTCAGAAAACGCTTATTTTGTAGTTTGAAAACTGGCATCTTACCTAATATATTGCATGTTATATTCGAGTATGTAATAAAGTCAAAACGTTTGTTGTTCTTCAGCACAGATATTCTTTATTTAGACTTTACACTACGCTATACTAACTTTTGCAACACTCGGTATGGACTGAAAGCTTCAACTACGTGTACTGTGTGGCCAGAACATGGATGTAAGATATTTGAAAATAAGAGATAAAGGAAATATTTGAAGTGCTTAATGAAAGAAAAAGTTTATGTACGCTTATTACTTCTGTGGAATTTCTTAGTTGCGATTCAAAGTTGTATCGAATTTTGGGTATAAATCAGATTTCACTTTTGCAAGAGCTCATTGTGCCGATTCTAAAGTGGGTTTAATAAACTCATCTGTACGTGACAACAAACACACGCACACCATACTGTTAGATTTTGCTTACAGATAGTGTTCCATGAAATTAGACAGACTTTTAAAAGGGACGACTTTACAATATGAAGGAAGGTCGTGACAGTCTGTTTAGCTTAAAGTCCAGTAGCTTCTGATTTTGTGTGCTGCAAAGCATAAAACTATTTTCCCTCTTTGTAAGTAATTACTACCAAGAAAGGTAACAAAAACGGCTACTAATCAGGACTACATTTTTCTTCAAAGCCGGCATATATAACGTCTATCATCATCATCATCATCACCACCACCATCATCATCATTTTCTACTTCTTATCCTTCTTCTTCTTCTTCTTCTACTACTTTATTTGTGATTTTATTTTATGTGTTTTGTTGACATTCAATAGGACTTTCAGGGTGGATGCTTGACACTTCTCAAGGGTTTAACTATACAAGACAAAATATTAGAGAGTGGCAGTACCTTGATCTCGCAAACCGTTCATAAACGCGCGGGAACTCTAAGGCTTGTAGTTGTGACGTTTAAAGTAAACAGTGAGCGAAATGCATGAATAATTGTTACTGAAAGCAGCCGAAGATGGAACGAGGCAGTTAGGAGGTGCAAGTCCCATTAAGGCGGCCGGACAGCAATGATTGTCGCTCTCTCAGCGGGACACAGCCGGTTTCTTTAGAATTAACACCACATTCGGCAAGCCTCAAGGCGAAGCTATGGAAGTAAACAGCTTCATAGCCGAACTGTGATTTAGCACACTTCTGTAGCGTAAGTCAACGTGAAAAGAGTAGGCAGTCCCTGACTCTAACCAACTCAACATAAAGAGTTTCACAGAGCGTGAATTGGTTTTGGATCTGAGGAAGACGGGATTAAACGCCTGAATTTGTGGCGTCTTCACTGTGAAGCCGTGAGACAGGACAAACCAACTACCAGTACAAATGTGAAATAATATCTGCAAATGCATAGTGTGCAATATGTGCATTTACCAACGCTTATTTTTGTTAGTGAATTCTAAACAATGAAAGCAAAAGACAAAACCAGAAGAATTACGGCTGTTGAAATGAAATTTATGAGAAGAGCATCGATACTCACTTAAAGAATTGTGAAAATAATGGAGAAGGCATTACGAGATTTGAGACTGTCACAGTGGTGGCAGTGAAGATTCAATTATCCTGGTATATTAGGCCGTGTCGACTGGTAAATACCGACTTTTCGAAGGAAAGTAGTACCTTTATATTCAGGGTGAAGTAGTCCAAGAAAATTAAGGTACTACCCTTTCGAAACGTCGGTAACTGTTTACAAGTAGAAACGGTGTACTATTCCAGAAGATTCAGATTTCCAAGTGAACACGTTAAAAAAATTAAGAATAGAACCCATATGTGACAAAATTTCGAAACATGAAACCAACTGGAAGAGACGTATAGAGAGAATGCAACTTCAGAAACTTCTAACAAACAATAGAGTGGGTCGGTTTACCCGTAGAAGACGTTTGAAGAGGCTGCTAGGCGAATTGGGCCAGAACGGGTTGACGGCATAGCTCGACAGCTAGATGCTGCTGATGATGGTTATGATAAATATGCGAAGTAAAAGGAAAAAATGTACTGATCAGAAGTGTTATCGCTGTACCACTGCAGACACTGCAACTTCAGTAGCCACGTTTTCCGCTCTTTTCGGATGTAACTAACTAACTCAATGGGTCAGAGCTCTTCCTGAGAAGCTAACAGGTCCTCAGCTAGTCAAGCAATTCCCCTATTTTATGGAACCCGAAGGTTAATCACCGTATTAACAACAGACCGCCACCTGTCCCTATCCTGAGCCAGATCAATCCAGTCCATGCTCCCATCCCACTTCTTGAAGTTGCATTTTAATATTGTTCTCCCATCTACGCCTTGGTCTTCCAAGTGGTCTCCTTACCTGAGGGTTCACAACAAAACCCTGTATAAATTCATCTTTTCCTCCATCAGTGCAACATGTTCCGCCCAGCTCATTATTCTTGATTTGATCACCTGAATAATATTTGGTGAATGGTACAGATCATAAAGCTTCAGTTCATGCAGTCTTCTCCACTCCCGTGTTACCTCGCCCCTCTTAGGCCTAACTGTCTTTCTCAGCACTCTACTCTCGAACCTATTTTCAGATGTGGATGTAGTCATAAAACCAAAAATTATACCGTCATTTGTGTGATTCACGATTTCTTTTGTTATTCTGTTTATGACCTGCAGTATGGACCTGGCAAGCTGACTTGCGGACTGGTGTTCGGAAGGTTAGACTCTCGGCAAGTACATGGACTATTCTGACAGGTGTTTCGTGGTTTATCCCAGTCCCGGCAAAAAAATTCCAGGATATTACGTCACTTAGGACAACACCGCTTCCACCCAAACCCTTCTCGTTTCATAATTCATCCTACCATCAGACATGCTGGTAGCATCGCAAAATAAACCATAAACTTTTGCTGTCCCGGTCAGTAGAATCCAACACGCAATAAGATACTTGCCGGAGTTGCAGCTCCAATTGCAGTACAGTGAACCGTTTGAAACCGAGTGGTAACTATGTGTACCGTTTGTTATACGATTTAAAATTTCTGCATTTGGCCACATATTGTATATGTTATGCCTTTTGTGTTGTTCTCACAATACTTAAAGACTGATGATTTTCCTACACTGCGTTAACTGGTATGACTCTAATGCAAGCAGATTGTGTTCTCTGTAAGGTAGGAGCTGAAGTTTTATACTCGTATAATACCACGTGTAGATGAAAGTGGGTTTTCAAAGCATTGAATGGTTTGGGAAATATCTCCATGTCATCTTATTTTAAGACTAATAGTGTCAGTTGTTCTTTCACACGACTGTAGGCATGATGTTGGTGAGATGTGGCTAGTGACAAAGACATGAACCTTTTTAGAGGGTCATCAAACAGCTGCAAGTAAACATGGCATCCAAATACATGCATGAGTTCTAAACATATGCTAATACATGGAACAAACACCGTCTTCAATGGGAAGGCAACTGATTACGTCAAATCATTTTACGTTCTGACCATCTACATGTAGGGGTCTCTACTTGTAGACTGTTTGTTGCTTGTCTAGCACAACCTCTTGAAGAATATCTTTGTAACAACAATACGTTACAGCAGCACAAACGTCATGTTGAGGGCACGCCTACCGAGAGGAAACGCGTGACTCTTCTGTTTTATTGGGACAGAATGCTGTTTGTGGATAGAGATATGAATTTCAGTATTCTTGTACGTGTTTGTGTTACGAGTTTATACAGTGGTGAGAAATTAACGATATTGGGACTTATTTAAAAATGTTATTGCACCAAATCTTTTTGAGAACTTCGAGCCAGTCAGGATTGCATTCTAGGACCCGAGGTGGGTACACCTTTAAATAAAGTAAAAATTTTGCCACTTCAATAGCCTGCTCAATGCCAAACTCTAATAGGCCTTTAGGCCTATATACCCCTGTATATAAAATCCTTTTTTCGGGTCTAAGAGGGACGAGGTAAGAGGGGAGAGGATAAGAATACACAACGAGGAGCTTTATTGTCCGCATTCCTAACCAAATATTTTTCGGCTGATTAAGTCAAGGAGAATGAGATGGGCGGGTTACGCAGCACGTATGGGGGAGAGGCGAGGTGCATACAGGGTTTTGATGAGGGAAAGAGACTACTTGGAAGTTCTAGGCCTAAAAGGAAGGATAATATTAAAATGGATCTTTAAGAAGTGAGATGGGGCATGAACTGGATTGACCTGGCTCAGGATAGGGACACGTGGCGAACGTTTTTTAATGCGGTAATTAATCTTTGCGTTCTATAAAGCGCGGGGAATTTCTTGACTAGCTGAAAACCTGTTAGCTTCTCAAGAAGGACTATACGAAGGACTCGTACTCCATGGAGTTAGTTATTTTACATTATATT
This sequence comes from Reticulitermes speratus, assembly GCA_021186555.1. Lineage (NCBI taxonomy): Eukaryota > Metazoa > Arthropoda > Insecta > Blattodea > Rhinotermitidae > Reticulitermes > Reticulitermes speratus. The sequence continues at coordinate 21,288,601 of JAJKFL010000009.1, forward strand.
ATCTGAAAAGTATAGCTAGGCACTTCCTGTCGGCTCGCTTAAATTACAAAACCCAGCAGAATTTTGACGTGCAACAAACAGCGTGTTTGTTAGATAGGACGCATGTCTGCGAGTCGAAGGTAACATTTCCAGCACCTTCTGTAAATATGTCGATTGAACGCTTATATCAGCTGCAAAACATTAACTCGAAACTTTCGGGCAACTTCTTTAAATGTAGTGCGTAAAATCTTAACACAGACTGAACTAAAACTTTTCTGCATCTTCTTTAAATATGCTGAGTAGAAACCTAATGTTAACTGCAGTACATTGCATTAAATGCGTGGACCCCGACTCACGGCAAATGGGAATGGAGGCGAATTCTGCGCCGCCCGTAGTCACGCAAAACCGAGTGAAGAGTGATACGATTTGTGGGATAAAACAAGGTAATTGTTAATTGTATATATGCTTATGTACTAACTCGAAGGAGCACAGTCATTCTTTGAAGCTGATAGTTGCTTTCCATTTGTGGAAACCGATGTTTTGTTACCGTATTTGTAGGTATATCCTGAACTACCATAATCCAGTCAATGGCCCCATATCTTGTTTATCAGAGATCCTTTTCAATATTATACTTCTGTTTATTTCTAGATCTGCCAAGGGGTATAGTCTTCAATTCAGGTTTTCGAACCGAAATTTTGTATGCTGGCTGTTCTGTCCGTACGTGCTTCATGCTAGATTTGATGATCCTGATAACATTGGTGAGACGCAGCCTTAGTAATTTTGTGAAACTTCTTATACATCTTTCTCGATCTACCTTTTGCTTCCACTTTCTCAGACCGAAATATTCACCTTCGCACATTGCGCTCAGGCAATCGCAGTCTGTTTTACTTTCCTTAGGGTCAGACACCATGTTTTACAGCCATAGAAAGCAACAGGTACAATCATAATACTTTTGTGTATTTTAATTTAAGGTTTTTAATGGCACATGGAAGACATAATTTGTTAACCGTACGGTGGAAAACATTTCCTGAATTTAAACCGTTCGTAAGTTTGTCCTAAGTCTGGGCCTTATCTTGATTTGTTCCTGTCGTTACAGAGTGTATAAACTTCAGCATATTGTAAAGTAGCCATTTACAACCAAGATCCTGTCCTTGTGTTACTACAGAGTAAGTTGTCTCAAACACTAGCACCTGTAAACAATTTTGAAAGTCGTCCACTTTAAATCTTGCTTAGGAAACAGACATTTCAAGCAGGATTTTCGTGGTATTCCTCAGACATTCCCGGCATCTGCAAAATGTACGCCGTTTTTTGTCGGAAAAACGTAAAGGAAGAGCACAAGTGGACAGTACGAGAGAATTATATTCAAAATGGCCGGAAGAAGTAGGTTTAGAAGAACTGAATTGGATTATGCTGGCTCAAGCAATGTTCAATAGTAGGCCTGTAGCTTTCAGAACATCGTAATAAGCTCTCGGACATCAGAAGAAGAAGAAGAAGAGGAAAAACGTTATTTTTAAGTTTAAGTTTCTCATAGAGCTCTTGTTGAAAAGTTTATTTTTCTCGGCTATGACCCCGCGCTCATTGTTATATACGAGTAGGTATAGGCGTTTTAGAGCAGTTTCCTGCCTCCATCTTCAGGGACGTCAAACAAATTCTTTAACGACGTAATAACCAGTAATTATTGAAGCAATGCGTACGATATGCGGGAGCGTCTCGCAATGTTTCGGTGTTGCCGAACGGTACGTACTAGTACGTCAAATGTCGCTGCGGACCGGTACCCAGTACTTGGTCAGTTGACATTCATTGCGTCACAAACACAGAAAATATAGGTGTAACATGAACAATTATTACAAACCCGTTTTCCACTTTTATTATTTTAGAAGTAAAACGTCTTACATTTCGGTACACATAGGTGGGTCACCTCGGCGCTCGCGGTGTCAGACTTTCGCGTTACCTACGTTTCTTCACAGTGCCCCGCGCCTACTTCGACTAGAGCAGTGAACGATACATAGTTTGAAAGGTAAGGAATATGCCTACACGCTATATATATATATAAAAAAAAAAAAAAAAAAAAAAAAAAAATCATCGACAAATCTTGAAATCTGCCAAAATGGCGGCCATGTCAAAATCACCTACGATTTTCACACTCTCACCATCTAACGTCTTACATTTCGGTACACATAGGTGGGTCACCTCGGCGCTGTTTTTTACAGGTTCACGATGCCGAGACTAACTAACGCACAAAAGCAAGAAACCTACCGAAAACGGAAGAAGGAGGCAGAGGAGGGTTCACAGAGGCCGAAAAATAGATCGCCAACATTCAACTTGTCGGCGTGACGTTTTACGTACAATTTGCGGTTCAGTCGTAGCTTGAAACACCGAAGATTTTTTTAAGTAAGTGGCATTATTACGGCAGGTGTAACTTTTATTTGCTTATTTTTGCCAGTACTCTGGCTTGTCCCTGTCCGTATCATTCCGCCAATGCTCCATACCCATTAATTTTTTATTACTGACGGTATATAATCTTAGCAATTCACAGCGTCGTGAAAGAACACGCTTGAAATTATTTATTGACATCAGCGGTAAAGTTTGTTACATTTTTCAAATGTTTTTAGAAATTGTATAATAAGACAAATTTTGGGGTAAAATCTGTTTTTTTGTGCTGAAGGGCCCCGCAACAGATACTACGGACGCACCCGCAGCCTAGAGGCTTATTGTGCAACCCTGTGATGAAGATGATTAGTTTTCTTTTCGTTTTTCCTTGTAATGGAGCACCGGTGGAATGAAACTGACAGGGGAAAACCGAAGTACTCGGGGAAAAACCTGTCCCAGTGCCACTTTGTCCACCACAAATCCCACATGGAAAATATGTTAGAATTAACAAAACCTGAATAACTTTTTCAACGTTAGGCGTAACATAAAGATAAGTTTTCTTGTAACATTTCGCTGACCGGTGGGAAAGACAGGTTATGCGTGCAAGATATTGCAGAAATGAGCCTTTGTTTGGACCACCAATGCGTGCGTTACATTGATGTCTTTGTGGCTGTGAACAGCAACAGATCTGAAGCTAGACAGGGCCTAATCGAACTAAGTTAAATCAAATTCGTTTGCCATCTTTGTGAAAGTCGAAACGGACGGGACTAGCAACTGTACAGTGGCAGTAGGGTGATCCCGGGTCAAAGTAATAAAGAGTAAAAATACTTAGGTTCTGTTTTGTTGACTCGAGGCAGGTTAAACACACAGACACGTCACATCATCGTCATACATTCTGAGTTGAGGAGGCGGGCGGGGAAAAGTCAAGGGTCGAGCCATGAGGTAGGCTGGCAGGCCCGACAGACAGACCATGCGTGATGGATACTCATCCAGCTCCAACGTCACACGTAATACACTGTTCTCATATACAAAAGCTGTCTCTGAGCGGAAAGGTGCGCCGTACTCCGAGAGAGAGAGAGTAAAGGAAGTAAGGAAAGAAAGAGAAATGATGTAAAGCTGGAAGGAAAGACGATAAGGTGACAGAACGGAGGATATGAAGAAAGCAATAAACAAGATTGGTAATGTACGTATAACGTAACACTGTAGCGCTTTCGCTAACCATTGTTGCCATGGAAACATAAAAATGCGTTCCTTTTGCATTCTATTGCTGTCAAGAATGCTTTTATGGCAATTTCATGTCGTCGGAAACAATAAAACGTGCTTAGGTCTTCATGTAAAGTGCCCGATTGTTTGTCCGATTTTAGCCAAATTTGGAATTTGTCGACAGATTTCATAAAAATCCCCAATATCAAATTTCACGGAAATCCTTTCAGTGAGAGCCGAGCTAATATATTTGGATAGACGGACAGACATGACGAAGGTAAAAGGCGCTTTTCGCGACTATGTGAAAGTGCCTACAAAGGAGACTGGCCGAGAGAGGACGATAGAGGGAGGCATAGAAAGGAAGATAAGCAGTTATGAAGAGAAAGAAAAAAGGGAAGAAATTAACTAATAAACAGGTGAACGAAAAAAATGAACAAAATTAAATGTAAGCCCTCAAAATTTTCTAATGGCTCGTTTGAGAATTTGTGTTCTTCGTCGTTCTGGATGATTCGACGTCATCTGGACGAACGCAATCAGCAGTAGGTGCATAAATTACTATTACTTTGCGTTTGGATATAGGCCTATGTGTCACGTTTTTCGTTCTCTATAGAACCACGTTGAAAGTCATTCAAATGAGAATAAAAACTGCAAGTGCTTGAAAGCAAGGTACGAAGGAAAGTATTAGGATCCAAAGAGGTGAAGGAAATGCAGAGAAAAAGAATATACACAACATATAACTTTATGATATATATTATTAGTAAATGAAATTAGGCTACACAGGACCTTTAGCACGAAAGAAGGGACAAGAGATGCGTTCACAGTATCTTAAAAAATCTGTTGTAAAACGACTACTGGAAGACCAAGAAGTTATGGGAATGACATTGAAGTGGCTTTTAACTAAAATGTTATGAGGACGTAACGTAGTTAGGGTCGCGTTCTGTGGAAGGTTTGGTGTTTGTGGTGTCGAATTATTTGTTGTTTGTTGAAAGTTATTAAGCATTAATGAATTCTTACAGACGTTTAGTAGTCCCGGTGCCTTATATGAAACATGAACTGTGCGCAACATAGGAAGTAATATTTTGGACGGTGGAGGTACAGGCCGGTATAAAAAAACAAATCTGTGGATGTTAATTTGAAGATTTGACTGCAGAATTCAAAAACACAAAGCATCGAAAACGTTATGGAGAAAGGAATAAATGAATTTGAAAAAAAGGGGCCTGAAATTATTTACATAAATAAATTACAACAACAGGAAACAGATAATAACCAAACATGAAGACTGGTCTTTATTTAAATTAGTAAATAACACTGCATTACTTACCTTAATAGCCTACACTTTCTTACCGATACAATACGAATTCTTATTTTTTTTAGTCGTCCTCTTCTACCTACTCCGGTTTCCCGTTTCAGTGTCGAGGTTTCTAATTCCTTTTGATCACACTGAGAGACACACCACAGTCGGTAGGACTCCTCTCGACGAGGGATCGGCTCGTCGCAGAAGCCTCTATCTGACAACACACAACACTCACAAGAGACAAACATCCATGCCCCGGTGGGATTCGAACCCACGATCCTAGCAAGCGAGCGGCCGAAGACCCACGCCTTAGACCGCACGGTCACTGGATCGGCACGAATTCTTATTAAGGAGAAAATTCATACGTAAAGTAGGCTTAATGAATGTATATAGGCCTAATTACTTTTATATTATCAAACTATTAGCCGCAAGAATGAATTCACACATCACAAACTGAGAGCAACTCTGATGTTTAGCAGCCATTCTCTTGCCTAACAGTGAAAACTATTGGAACGTACTTTTAACGGTGTACATTTGGAGGTATAAATTTAGTATTCTTTCGGTCGCTGAGGTCGGATGTTATAGATTTAACTTTAACCCTTTCTCCAACACACCCCTCCCCCTCCGCGGTGTTGAGTAACATGTTCGAGGTCTAAGCCTATAGCACACTCACTCACAGAGTGCACGTCTATTTCTTGTGGTGACGACAGCTCGTACTGTTACGTAAACTGTGGCTGTTTTACGCGACCAAAGGTAAGGCAACATCGATTGCTGGTAAGTGCAGAGGATGTTTAGTGTTCCGTCATGCATCGTAATATTACGAACATATTCGGATGAGATGATATGAGGACTGAAATAGATGTTAATAATGACTTGCATCGAATGAAATGTTCAGATGACTATGAAGGGGTCGAGTGAGATGTCTAGATGATTATGGAGTCGAATAGGGCGCTGAGATGACTGTGTCAAAAGAGATTTGACGACGATTATGAAGGGGTCGAACAAAACTTTAAGTTAAATATGTAAAATGCAGAGGCGGCTTGTCCATACAGGCTGCAGGGTTGCAGCCCTCCCAGAAATTTTGAGAAAAACTGAACTAAATATCTGAATAAAATGTTTTGTTAGGAGATACGTTCTTTAGAAGAATATTAATAAAATCACTTTAACTTCAAACACTCACGTCGGACTCTGAGCGCTGCGGAAAGCGAGCGGGCTGTGCCGTGCCCAGTCGTTGCGCGTTGGGTCAGCGCAGCTAGGCCGAGTGATGGGAGGAGAGCGGCAGCTAGGTCGCCGGCCGGGCTGCAAGCACTGCAGCCCGGAGAGGTTTGAAAAGGGATTTCGTGTATGTCTGTTTACCTTTTCTGACTTTTCCAACCTTGGAATTTTTATAGTCATTTTTACCTAGCTGTTTTCAAAACCATATCTGTGAATGTTTAATTTTAGTAGTTGCAATTTTTTTAGATAAACGTGGACAATAACAGTGTGAAGTATTTGCAGGGCATCATGTTTGCGCAATTAACTCTCGACAAGAAGACTGCGATTGAAAATTTAGGTGGTGTAACACGTGATTTAGTTATTTCTCATCATCAAGCAGAATACGAGCCGCCACTGGTCAAATGAGATGTTAATGTGACTATGAAGCAGTCGAATTTGATGTTAAGGCGACTATGAAGGTGTCGACTGAGATGTTAAAATGATTCTGAAGGGGTCGAGTGAGATGTTAATACAACTGTGCCAAATGATGTTTGAAGATGACTATGAAGGCATGGAATTTTATTTTAAGCTGACCATGAAGGGGCTGAATACACGTTAAGATAATTATGAAGTATCGAATGACTTGGTTATAAAAATGAACAATGAGATCGTCATGATTGTTATGATGAGGAAGTGGTGACTATGGTTGTTTGATCATGCTGAATATAAAAGCAACATGACGTCAGTTACAACAATGATGATGAAAATGATTTTAATTGTTTTGCTGCAAGGTTTGTGTCAATGTTAAATTAAACCGGCGCGGAGGCCCAGGTTCGATCCCGGGCCAGTCTATGTGGGATTTATGGTGGGCAAAGTGGCACTGCGACAGGTTTTTCCCCGAGTACTTCGGTTTTCCCCTGTCAATTTCATTCCACCGGTGCTCCATTACAAGGAAAAACAAAAAAAAATTAATCATCTTAATCACAGGGTTGCACAATAAGCCTCAAGGCTGCGGTGCGTCCGTAGCATCCGCTGCGGGCCCCTTCTTCCTCTCCCCTCAAAAAAAAAATTAAAACCAGTGCTATAGAAGGACGTAAAATATCAAAACCAAGCAGTGGAAAAGTATTTGGGTACAGTGTGTTTTTTTTCAGAATGTGAAGGAGAGGTAGAAATTTCCACCTTTTCCGTCTCGCCCAAGTTACATAATTTGGAAATCACTGTCACCAAGTGTAGAGGCGTTTAATTACACCATACGATGACAGAGAATACTGAGATTGGGGGGGGGGGAGATTCTGACAGTGATCCGAAGATCACCTTTCCGTCTGCTTCACTAGCGATGCTTTATTGTTATTACATGACGCAGACGGATTGTGCGGCTTCCAGAGTTGCGATTGGTCACACATTGTTTCCCACCTCCCCTGTGCCTCCTGCAATCTTATGAAGTAGTGATCATTACTGTGTAGGAACAAGAGTGATGTAACTCTATCTCCTAGAAATTTATGTACGAATTTTAGCTTGCAACACGCTTCGAGTTTTCCTATTTGTGAATCAGAGTAGCAAGATATGTGTACTTTCCATTCTTCCGTTCATTGATTCATCTATGGGAGCTTCGATTTTCACCCCGTCTTGATAACTTTGAACGGAATCCTACCAAGGTAGTAAAGGCACAGATAAAGTTGTTCTTGTGCACACCATGAAAGCTATAGGAGGAGTGGAGGTACAGCGCCACTCTTTCTTAACCTCGGTAATAGATTTGGGTGAGTGGTTGGCTTCATGTCCCGACCGCTTTACTTCAGGTAGAGCCGCCCCTGTACCCACTGAGTATGAAACTGGGTTGGCCCGATATATTTCAGTAGACGGAATCTTCTTACGCCTGTACTTGGACACTTGGTCGTGATCATCGATAGCGTACATGTTGCAGATGAAGAAGATTCAATGCTGGATGAATCCTCGAAATCGTCGAAGTTCCCCATACCCGCAGTCTTACCCGCAGCCCGCGCTTGTATAAAAATTCTATCCGCCGTGACAATATTGTTGGATACCCACGGATAAATCCCCGGATATTCGCAACCGCGCAGGGGTCTTAGTTAATAGGGACTGATAATGTGGACCAAGCTGGTTGTGTGTTATGTCTTATATAGCACTTGGGGCACGCGGTGGCACATTTCGTTGAGGCACTGTGCTACAAGCCGATGGTGTCATTGGAATTTTTCATTGACATAATCCTTCCGGCCTCACTATGGCCCTGGGCTCGACTCAGCCTCCAACAGCCGGTGCGTAGGGCTGACAACCTTACCACCTTCATGTGCCGATTTTCTTGAAATCTGGGAGCCTCAACCTCCTGGAACCCTGAGGGCCTGTCCAGGCTTGTACACAGATTGCTTTAATAGACTCACTGCGAAAATGTCGGAAAGATTTAAAAGCTTAGTGCAAACTCCTGCTCCTGCCCTGCCATGTGGCTCAAGTCCTGTCGTCCTCGTTTAGGTAGAAAGACGGACAGACAGGCAAAACACGTTATCAGTGCCACGCCGCGGTTGTGTTGTTACGGTCTGTAAGTAAAGACTTGTTTATTTTTCTTTATCCAATTATTATGGAAACTTAATAACTCCCGACGATTTAGGATTGTTAGAAAACATTAAAAGATTCCCTAATTTGGCATGTTTCATTAATGTTCTTTATCTACTATATGCGAAAAGAGAAATTTTACTAGGCTCCTTAACCGTCTGTGACAAACCGGGCAAGGATAGATTAGAGTAAAATATGAATAGAATTTTTGGTAGTTGCGAAGAAGGTAGTAACAGAGTACCAACTGTAACTGTAATTTGTTATAGATTTTGGAGATTAAACGTGCAGTGGGACGGGTGGAAGGACGGACGAATAGACACGACACACATAAACAGTTAATTTAATGCACTTCTTAAAAATGCCGCGTAAAATGGCCGCTATTTTGGAATCTGTGACACACGAGTCCAGGGAATGAGTACATGGTTACGGCGGTAGGAAATCCGACGGTGTTACAAGCCAGATAGTTTTATGAAGTGAAATATTTGTCTACGAGTGCAATTGTCATGCGTTGCTCAGATGACCATGAAAGGTGGGTTTCTATTTCACCTTTGTGTTTTGTAGCAGAATTTTGTGAATATCGCTGATACTAGGTCACAAACAGCAGGATGTGTTATCTAAATGAGGCGTTCTTCTTATATTTCGTAAAGAACGCCTGAAAAATAAGACTAAATCAACTGTTGTTTGAGACACATTTTGGCATGGTGTTTACCGAACAATTTTAATCGCCCCTTGCTTTTGTACTGCTTATCTGCATTTGCTTGGATGCAACCCAGGTGCTTGGAGATCAGGAAATATTTTCTAGTGGCAAAGGAGTGGGTTTATTGAACAAGTCAGGCGGGCGTAAGGTCTCCATTTCAAGGAGCATGTATGGTTTGGCCTTATATTTTGATGCTTTTCCTGGAAAAGCAGCTTATTCCATATTGTGAATTATAACACGCATACTGTCTAGTTCTTAGTAAAAGGTAAAGGTTTTCCCGTCCACGCCATGAAGGCATGTAGGAGGAGTAGAGGTATAGCTCCACTCATTCTTGACCTTAGCTCTAGATGGAGTTCAGTGGTTAACTGCACGCCCTGGCGGCTTTACCCCCCCAAAAGAACCAAATGACCGATACGGTATACTCTATGAAATTCAAACAACAGAATGTTAAATGATTATGCAGGCGAGTTTTATGGAAAAATTATGTTTCACCTGTCATCTTAGGATAGCCCGTTGGGGAATCGAACCAGGTCCAGGCTGTCTTACGATATAAGCTTACAAAGAAGTGCTGTTCATTCCTTGTGTGGCATGTAGACCTACAAATAATGCAACTAACTAACTGACGGGTTTGGATCTTCAATAAGTAAAGACCAAAATTACTGACGTGTGTAAAATTGCACAGAACGCATTTGCAAAACTTATTTTTTCCTTCAAATTGAGTGATAGCAATATCGTTGAACTCTTTCAGATGATACTGATAAATACTACGTAGACTCCGTCCTACATGTGCACAAATTTAATGTTCGTTTTCATAAATGCATCACGCGACAATTTATTTACTAACTGAATTTACATACTCGAAACAGAGACCGATGACTGCACGGTCTTGGCCTCGCGCAGGTTAGCAGTCATTCGGGGCATTTATATTTTTATTTATTTTTCTGTATTGTTATTTGTTGTACTAGCATAAAGGAGAGTCTGTATAGTGTATTCACTATAGTGACTAGGCTACAGGCCAGATGACCGACAGGTTCTCGTTCGATTTCTTTACCTTTGAACTATCATAAATTTCGTTGAAATTTTAGCATGAAAATGTAGGTTGTAAAACTTACGGTGGACACAATTCCTGTGCACCTGCAGCATTTTTTGCCTGTAAAGAAGGTTTTGTGATAAACCGAACGTCAATAAATGTATAAAAGTTCTGTAAGTATACAGTTTCATTTACGCTAGCATAATAAACGTGACAAATAACAATATACAGTAAACGCTGATGATATTAAAGTGTAAGCTATAGACTTTTCTTCGGGAAAGGTGGATGCTGTGTGATACTGACTTAAGCATTAACTTCCAGTGCCTGTGTTGCTGTCATTTTATGATCGTGCGTTTGAGTACTTCACATGACTCTTAATGCACATAGCATATATACACGACACATAATCACAGAAGAACAAGCTTTAAGCTGTGTATGGATTGTGAATACATAGGTTTTGAAAGGGTCTGATTCTCTGTCCAAAGAGTCAAACTACTGCTATTAAAGGGATTTATAGAAAGATCACAGTATGTTCGTGAAATATGCGTCGGGTGCTGATACTGCTGCACTGAGAGTAGTTTACCAGTGAGCTGACTTCCAGTGGCTAGCACTGAAAGCTTTAAAAGGGCGCTTTGTCATTAATTAATTTTTCTGTACGTGTTATAACGCTTTTATTTTACATAGTAGGACATTGTATGTCACAGTGAGTCGAGGTCAGACAGCTACAGGTGCATTTTATATAGGCGACATTTCACTATTCATTTTACCCAACGTACTAAGTGAAAGGTGAATGTGAATATCGTAATTAATGGTTTTCTAGTTCCATCTGTCAGGTTTGTACCATGTTCCAAGCACAGCATGATTTATGAATTTTCTGGCTACCACTGTTGGTAAATATTAATGACTGTCGCAAATCATGTGGCTTTTTATAGCACTTTCTGTGTGTATACAAACGGATTACCATTTTTTGCTTGAAATAAACCATAAGGCGCTGTGAATACTTCCGGAGTTATGAAAGATGGGCATAAGTAGCACAAGCTAACGTTGCCATATCTGTATTCACGCCCGGCATAACAGAAACAGGATCTGCTCTTTTCTTGGCACTTTCTCATTCCCACAAAACACCTATTAAGCTGCAACATTGCTCAACAGAATTCACGAAATTTGATTTTGGAGACATTTACGAAACAAGACAGGCAATGTACGTATAACGTAATATTAGGGCGCGTTCGCGTAACCATTTTTGCCGTGGAAAAGCAATAAGTATTACATAGTCTGACTGTGTCTATATCCTTAGTTACCCAGCATGCAAAGCGCATGCTCCGTATTATATTTTCATCGTGGCCTGTCCGGGTCTAGGTTTTCCACATTATCTCATAAACTGCACGATTTTTGGAAAACATTTTATTGAATATAAAATGCGTATTTTGATTTTCTCTACAACTTTTGTCTGAAAATTACTCATTTTAAGAAGAATACAACGATATACTATCATAAATGTACACAGGTCTTCATGTCAAGTACCCGTTATTCTTGTCAAATGTTAATGAAACTTGAATGTTATCGTAAAATTTTCTAAAAATACTCAAATATCAAATTTAATGGAACTCCAGTGGGAGCCGAGTTGTTTCATACGGACGGACAGACAGACAGGCAGACATAATGAAGCTAAGAGTCGCTTTTTGCAATTTTGCGAACGCGCCTAAGAACTCTCTAGTCTTCTCAATATCAGACAACTTTAACGACCATTTTACGAGAACTCGTACTGGCGTTTCTGCGCGCGTGAGTGCTCGCATCTCTGCTATGCGCGTGCTTAAAACCTAGGCATATCTTTCTGTTATGCGCGTGTGTAAAACCTAGCCATATCTGCTCTGTTATGTGCGTGCTTAAAATCTAGGTGAATATGCTCTGTTATGTGCGTGCTTAAAATCTAGGTGTATCTGCTCTGTTATGTGCGTGCTTAAAATCTAGGTGTATCTGCTCTGTTATGTGCGTGCTTAAAATCTAGGTGTATCTGCTCTGTTATGTGCGTGCTTAAAATCTAGGTGTATCTGCTCTGTTATGTGCGTGCTTAAAATCTAGGTGTATCTGCTCTGTTATGTGCGTGCTTAAAATCTAGGTGTATCTGCTCTGCGTGTGCTTAGTTCCTTTTGTGCATTTTACCCGTACGCATGTAACTTTGTTTGGCTTTCTTAAATTTAACTGTATAAACTGGACACGAGCCTATTCGTGTAAATATTGTAATTTGTCTTCTGTCTGTGTAAACTCACTATATGCCCTAAATGAAAATAAAATTAAACGTTTGACACTCCTCGTTATATGCAAGTTTTAATACGAAAACACTTCTTCAAAAGTTGGGTATGCGCCTAGTTATACTTATGGGCTTACGTGTCTTGTCGCGAGGCAATTCTGAATGCTCCTGGCTATGTTTCATTTAAGGATGCTTGGTTTCTGAACTTTTTCCGTAGTCTAATGCAGGGTTGCAAAAATTTTCCAAACATTTAGGGGAAACCTCAAAATTCTGTGCCCCAGGACGGGACATGAAGCAAGTTATATTAAGACGCTCCACAATATTATGCGCCGCCGTAAAAATTGTAGTAGCCACGGCGACCTGGTCTAATGTTCCAAAAAAGAATCCTTTTCTTCATGTCCAGTGGTCCAGTGATTGATTTTTCTATCGTGGGTAAAGAAGTTGTGGCTTCTTCCACCCTTTCCTCCGAGGACGGAAACAGATCAATTTGCCAAAACTTAGTTAATAATTACGTACCAACGAATGCAATACACTGTCTTTATGATTTCAGTACCTACATATGTTTCGGCACTTTTGTGCCATCCTCAGGTTTTGCCGTCGAAAGTTCACAGTCCTAATGCATCAGGTTCACTTTCACAATACGTAACTTTTGCAAAGTTACCATCACTGCACTTCACTGACGTAGTAATTGGTTCTTCTTCATTTATGTTATTAAAACTGAATCACTTAGACTTTGGTTGTCGCAGCATAGAATACTACAAGTTGTTAAAATTTCTTAAAACTGTTTTTTGACACCTGGCTACGTATACTAGTTATGCGATCAATATTAATCATGTCCTTATGCTACGTTGATCGTCCTATTGTGTCGCGTGAGTACACGTATTGTGAAAGTGAACCTGATGCATTAGGACTGTGAACTTTCGACGGTAAACCCTGAGGATGGCACAAAAGTGCCGCAACTTATGTAGGTACTGAAATCATAAAGACAGTGTAGTGCATTCATTGGTATGAAATTATTAACTAATTAGTGAAATGCACGGTATGTGTAACATAAAGTTTGCCAAAACTTGTTCATTTTTGGAATAATATTCAAGGAATAGTCGATCCCGGTGTCCATGCGGTCTAAGACCTAGGTCTGCGGTCGCTCGATTGCTGGGATTACGGGTTCGAATCCAGCTGATGATATGGACGTTCGTCTCTTCTGTTTGTTGTGTGTTGTGTAGGTAGTGTCCTCTGCGACTAGCTGATCACTCGTTCAGAGGAGTCCTGCCGTGCGTATGTGTCTAATTGTTTGTGATCTAGAAACCTCAATGATGAGACAGCCTTGGTCCGACTTGGGCTGTTGCCCCACAGACGAAGAAGAAGAAGATGAAGGAGAAGGAGGAGAAGAAGCCAGTGGATGTAATCCAGAAGCCAAGTATTCTTTCTTCAGTGTCAAGGCATTTCTTACCTGCTTAAAAAAATGGTTTCATCCTTTCAGGTGTTTTCGGCTGAAACCAAAACCTGCAATAAACTCTTCATTTCTCCCATGACATTAGAAGACAAGGTTGTCGCAGTAAACAAGTGGTTTCATTATTTCAGTTTCTTTTTATTAGAAAGAAACACGGGACAAGACATCTGATTTCGCAGGTGTGACACATGTAAGTAGAACTTTATTCATACGCGGTAGGGGCCTGGTAACATTATTTGTAGAGCGCAGTGAAAGAAATATGTTACCTGCACGCTGATGATGCACTGCTGCTTTACCGGTCTGTGAGTCAGAGAAGTTGGACCGGCTGTCGTAACCTGCCATAAAGTGCGAGAAAAGAGAACTCACGGTGAGCAACTGAACGTCGCAGCTGTAATTATCATCGCTGTAATAATTATGAAGTGTACCTTGCAACCATTATGTTCTGCCACATTACAGTTGGAGTTTTCAACACTGAAATAAGAAAACCTTGTTCTTTTGCATTTCAAGTCGGTCTAGAGTGTTCTTCTGTGTTGTGAGACCATTCAGCTAACTTAAAGCGCAAGACATTAGCCAATAAAGGGTTTAATATTGGAGTATACATGCGCAGTTTCACGCATTTTGTTCACCGTAGCTTTCAAGCATAATTTATGTGCACCTGTCCAAATAGGAGTCAGAACAACTGGAGTATAAAAATGTCGGCCTACGCATGCGCTCCTTTGGATTTTACATCCCTGACTGGTACTGATGCTCGATTCACGTAGATGTATCCAAATCTCTTGTGAACAAAGCATGCACAGTTCTATATTTACATGTCTCTTTATTTCGTATTTCACGTTATCACAGTAAATATTATGGAACAGGTAGCTATGATCTTGAAGGCCGGTGTTGGATTCCCGACAAGGGCAGCCGTATTTCTCTTCGCACCGATTTCAGACTGGCCGTAGGACGCATCCAGCCTTGTAGCTAGTGGGTCCACGCAATAACAGCGGTGCAGTCATGAAGCTAACTATTTATGTCGATCTGATGCCTATGTTACGAATTTGTAGAGCTTTATCTGCACGTCCCTCCATATGAATTCAAAGCGTGCTGCCCAGGTTTCGGATCGACGTTTGAAGTAGGCATAAACATAGATCAGACATGTTAGCTTAGGCACAAGGAGTGCGATTGTATGCAGCGATATTGGGACCAGTCTCATTACAGGAGTACTGACTGAGAATTTTAGATTTCTCGTAATTTTACTCAGATTTCAGCGTATTTGGTTTTAGTTACTTAATTTATTGAACGACGCTTCGTCACTGTTTAAATTATATGGCGTCTCGAATTGTGTTCTTAACACTTTGATGACTGACTTTCATGTAAAGAAGAACAGTGTGAAAGTACTTTGCGGCTTATGCTTCCCAGCTATCCGAAAAAGCATTACTTTGTTTGAAGGTTCGCAGGGTTCATCCATTTGTCCTTCTGATAACAGTATGTTTAAGATGATAATTATGGAGCATTGGGTGAAATGATAAGGAAAGGTGAACATATATATATATATATATGATATGCCTAAACCCGTGGCCGTTAGGTCTAAGGTTTAGGTCTGCAGCAGCTTCACTTCTGGGATCGTGGGTTCGAATCCCACCGGGGATGGATGTCTCTCTCTTGTGAGTGCTGTGTGTCAGGTAGAGGTCTCTGCGACGGGCCGATGCCTCGTCCAGAGGAATCCTATTGGGTGTGTGTATGACTACTTGTGTGTCATCTAGAAGCCTCAACAATGAGGCAACCTAGGCCCGATTTGGACTGTTGCGCCACAGTATATATATATATACAAAGCTTTATTTTGCACGTCACATAGAGCGCAATCCGCCCCCCCCCCCCCCATTTCCACTGTAACAAGGAATTATTTAATGTTGTTTATGGAAATAATCGGTGTTGATTGTGAAAGTCATATGAAAGACATAAATACGCTGTGTGGCAAAATGCAAAGTTTTTTAATGTCACGCCAGTTGATACGTGTATTTACCGCTAAGCTTGCGATCGGTATTGAAGCAGGTGCAAAGAAGCAGTTAATGAATTCAGAGTAGCTGATATCGAAGTTGATATTCGAAAGCGGGAGCTCCTGAATACAAGCAAGATAACATGATATTTGAGGTGCTTATGAAGGGTGAAATTTTCTGGGTGTTACATCGTGTCGTCTGGTAAATACCGACGTTTCTAGGGCATTCCTTAACGTCGGTGGTTATTTACCACTCAACACGGTGTAACATCCCTGAAGACTTAAATTTTCCAGATGGCCTGTCACGGAGCTGAGATTATAAACTGCTTGTTCCTGCGTACAAATGGCCTGTAACCGCTGTATTTGTGTAAGTCCTAATTTCACGTTGGGGTTGCATCCTTGAAAATCGCAACGTAGATCGAAACAACGTGGGACGGACATTTTTTCGCATTAGAATTAATTAAGTAAGAATTAATTAAAATTGTGGAGAAGGCAGCGTTAATCCTAGTCCGGGCAAAGTCGGTTATTTGGATGCTAACGTTTGCCATCGTTAAAGCGAAACAACTTTGTTTGGGACAGTTGGTAGGGCAACATGGACTTGTAGCCTTCTTGTTCTGGGTCACACAATGACTGTGAGGTGTCTATTGAGTGAAATGATGTGGAGGGGGATGGGGAGAGGGCGGCTGACCTCTTTTGTTACAGAAACACTAACAGCAGCTAGTGGAATGTGATGGGGTTCATTTTTCACAGCGTCTGACCAAAGACGACGACAATAAAAAGAATAAAAAGGAATCTTCATCAGGTTTTTGAATAGCTAGGTGCGAAGCTGCCGACTGTTTGTTGCTTCTACGCTGTAAACATCTGCCCACAAACTCACGGTTAAGACACGAACTTTGAACTTGTTTGTCGACTTCAGTGTCTGCGTCTCTTCACATTTATCATTGCAACAGCAGCGGGAAAATTCATATTAAACTTGAAGAATGCTTGCTACCATTCAATTCAGAATGTCTAACTCTCTATCTTCCCTCTTAACACGTAGAGACTAAATTTCACAAATCCATAATTCTGTGTGTTTACGTCGGTGTGAAACTCTGTGGTACTAAGATTGTGTAGTGTAAACTTAAGGTTCACCGCCGTTAGGACATTGGCTGACGGAGTTCGAGAACAGAGTGCTGAGGAAGAGGGAAGAAGTAACTGGAGATTAGGTAAATTGTTATAAAGAGGAGGTCCATGATTTGCCCTCCTCATCAAACATTATTCGCATGATCACATCAAGTTTGAGGTAGGCGGGGAATCTATGGAGGAAAAGAGGAATTCATACAGGGTTTTGTTGGGTAAACCTTAAGGTAAGCGACACTTTAGAACTAGGCATAGTTGGGAGGATAACATTAAGAATGATTCTGAATGGGGCAGGATCGAAGGGCCTGTACTGGATTCATTTCGCTCTGGATAGAAAGAAATGGCAGGATGTTGTGAACACGGTGATGAATCTTATGGATCCATAAATGCAGTGATATTTTTGATTTGCTGTGGAACTGTTGAATTCTCAAGGAGGACTCTACTATATGGAGTAAATGAGAACCTCAAACCTCGCTTGTAATAAACGAGTTTCTCTCAAAGCAAGTGAACACTCTTCACAGCCGCACGAAACACATTGCATAATAATCGTGTACCGGTGTGTGGTTAAATTATGTGTCTGCATGTTACTATTCGGGGTTCAATTGACGACGGCGCTTATCGGCAGGACAGATCGTGATAACTGCGTGATAAATGGAACAGGATGCGGACTGAAGCGGTTATTATATTTGTTAAACTAGGCCTTCAAATGAGACCCGAGAAAAATCACGAAAAACCTCAATCGGGATCGTTTTCTCCAGAGGTGCACAAATCCCTGGCGCCAGGTTGCCGTGGCGATTAAATTTTATACGATGGCCCCTGATATTGGTGGGGACTCAGTATGGAACTTCCTTCATTTTACCCTTCTGGCGCCTAGAATTTTGAGGTGGCTCCTACATTTTTGGAAAGTTTTGTACTTCTCTGGTCATCTGGTTGACAGTTTCTTCTGGAACCATCAAAATGTGGGGAGGAGGAATAGCGTAGTCAGTACAGTGACAAGGCTACGAGCTGGACAACTGAGGAACTGTGGTTCGATTCCCAGCACGTGCAAGAGATTTGTATCTTCTCCAAAGTTTCTCTGCCGGTTCTGGGGCCTCTCAGCGTGCTCTCCAATGGATACGTGGGACTCTCTTTTCGCAGGAGTAAATGGCCAGTGTATGAAGCTGACCATCTCTCCTGTATATAGTGCTGAAGTTAAGAAATGATTGGAGCTATATCTGCACTCATCATTTTCTTTATGGCTTGCTCAGGGACGTTTAACATTGTTTCTTTCCTCCAGGGTATGAAGCAGAAATGTTAACAACGTGTGTGTTTATGTAATTTTCTCGACCAACTTTTGTTAGTTATAGATTGTAGGCCTATATATGACACGCCAAAATTCGCCAAAGAGAAGTCTGCTTAAGGTAATGGAACATTTCGTCGTTGAAAGGTTAAAATGTTAAATTGATTGCCAGGTGTAGGCGGCGTAGATGACTTCTAGTCACGACAGTCATAGATGAACCTTATAAATGAGTCTGCACTGTCACTCCTCCCTGGTAGAATGTGAGTACTGCTGGTTGGCAGTGTGGACTTGCACTGTGCTGTTGATAGCACCTGTCGTTATCCTCTTTCAGCACAGCATCAGACATTCACTCCTCTGCAAGTTTCCCATAGCAGCTAACTGCAAATTCATAACGCAACTAATTTAATCAGCACGGCGTGTATGAACCCTGTGTGAACACAAAACAGATTTTACCTCAGACATAGAGTACCCCGGGCGTTTCTAATCTCAATATGATAGAGTTAAACCTTACTCCAACGCAACGGGTAAATGGTTTCGGTGAATCTAAGTTGGGTGAATTTCGTATTTTATGGGATTAATGGGGATACGGGAATGTGGCCGTAGAAAGTTAATAAACAGTACAACCAAAAATGCACAGCAGTGATTATTTTAGGCACTTTCGCAAAATTGCGAAAAGCGACTGTTAGCTTTATCATATCTGTACGTCCGTCCGCATGGAACACCTCGGTTCCCAGTGGACGGATTTTTATTAAATTTGATATTTGAGTATTTTTCTAAAATCTGTCCAAAAAGTTCAAGTTTCATTAAAATCTGACAAGAATAACGGGTACTTTACATGAAGACCTAGGTACGTTAATGATAACATCTCGTTGAATTCTTCTTAGAATGAGAAATGTTCCAGACAAAAGTTGTAGAGAAAAATACGCACTTCATGCTCAATAAATTTTTTTCCGAAAATCTTGCCGTTTATGAGGTAATGTGAAAAAATTTGGTAGAGCCCGACAGACCACAGATAGCAATATAATACGGCGCATGCGCTTTGCATGCGGGGATAACTAAGGCTACAGGCACACACTCAGAGTATGTAATACTTATTGCGTTCCACGGCAACAATGGTTACGCGAATGCACCTCAGTATTACGTTATACGTGCATTGCCTGTCTTGTTTTATGTGAATGCGGTTTCGTGTTATGCGGTTTGGAGTTAAGGAACCCGGATGACAATATCGCGTGATGACAACTGAACTGAATACTTACACTACATATGCCGAATAAAGGAGACCATTTGGTTGTACAAGAATACATGCAAACGCGAAATCGTCTTGAGCGTTCGGAAAGTAGAAATATTTTTCGTATGATACTATAGCGTGTGTGACAAACGGTGTTTGATGGAATCTTCCGCTTTCGGAAAGTAATCGCCCGCATGTATAATCGAATCTACGATAGACAAATCCGCGTTGGAAGAGGCTTTACTGGATCTGTACTTTATTTTAGCATGGAAAATCCTACCTAACATCAGCTGATAGCTTAAACCCCGTCGAAATTTTAAAGGCAAAATTTGTTGTGCCAATTTCTAGCTACAGTTTCTACAGACAGCCCTTCCATGCTTCTCCTGTTATGTGTTATAATCTGTAAGGGCAATACAAATTACGATTTCACTTAACATGACCGGTACATACACCTTGAAAGTAAAATTTAGGACACATTATTGCCTGAAGAATAAGCAGCTGTTGTTTCTTTTCATTTTACGACGCTGTCGGTAAGTCAGAAAGTACGGCTTCCATAGTAAGTTAACCGGTAACTGTTATATTCGAAAGTATTGGGATGAAAGCAGTCGTGGCGTAATCGATGTACTATTTTTGGTTGCTGCATGTAGGAACTGAGAAAAACCACGGATGGTATCAGGTTATCCGGTGTTCCCGCCGGGGTTAAAACCGGTCACGCCCCGAATACGTGTGTAGAGTGT
Source organism: Reticulitermes speratus (assembly GCA_021186555.1). Taxonomy (NCBI): domain Eukaryota; kingdom Metazoa; phylum Arthropoda; class Insecta; order Blattodea; family Rhinotermitidae; genus Reticulitermes; species Reticulitermes speratus. The sequence goes on from JAJKFL010000009.1 coordinate 21,308,975, forward strand.
TAACCGCCTCACCAATGTGCTCAGTACCTTTCAGTGTATTTATCGATGCCACCATCTGGTCTCCTTCGTAACTACTAACAAGTTCAGTTGCTACATAAGGACAAAATGGCTAGGATCAAACTGTACTTGGGTAATAACACTGTTGGCAACCGGTGTCCCCGGTCCAAACATGGATAATTAGAATTTCCGTTTTAACAACCGGTCTTATTTTAGGAACTAGAAATTTTAAGAGTTAGACTTGCATTGATGTTCTCCAACTGACTTTTCCAGCGATAACTGTATAATTTGTTGATTAACAATGAACTTTTAGGCGTACTGTCGTCAGTAAAACGTAATTATTGTTACGATGACACTTCCTGTTCAACGTTGTTTCGAGCTTCGTTTCTGAGTTCATTGAACGGGTTGCATAAAATAAGCGATACTAGGAGTATCGTTCCTGCCCATCTGTTGTCCGCATGTTTCATCTCCTAAACTGTTAAACGGTTTTAGATTAACCTTTTAAAGCTGAGTTGTAACTCTACGCTCCACCTGCTGTAACGTTAAGGAACTCTGGCTTTTTCCACACATTGCTTTTATGTGTTTCGTATTAAACAGCGATTATTTCCCCAAACTTTTTACGAATTGGTCATTGTAACGATTACAGAGTCTTTACTCTGTGAGGTAGGAACTGAAGTTTTATACGAATCATATCATCATATCATATCATATATCATTTAGATGGATGTCGGTCGTTAAAGGGTTAAAGTTCAGTACTGAGATATTTAAAAAGTTAGATTAATTCCATTTGCATGTAATCAGTGCCACATAACTTTTCCTTTACGTGAAGGTCAAATCGAACTTTATCAATTTTCTAACAAAGGACCATCGTAAAATATTATCACATTATCACATAATATAAAATCCTGATATAATTGAGATCTACAACTTTTGTTTCAAACTACGTATTTGTGTACATTTTTAATATTTACTGAAATAGAATAAAAAGTTATGATAATGCAATGGGATCAGCTGTAATGATATTAGGGACAACAATGTTTAGCTAGAAATAATCTTGTGAAGGTTTGAATGATTCAACATATTCCTAAACGCGATGCAAAATTTAATGTGCTGTAATTTCTGTATGATCTGCAATAATAGAGTTGTTATCTACCAAATAACGTGCCCTGGCTTCTCAGACACCTGTAATCGTAATGTTTTTTGCCGTGAGACATAAAAATCTCAGAACTGTATCTGCAAAAAATGAAGCGAGGTCTATTGTAAGGCAAAGTTCACCCTAGAACAGGCCATGTTGGCCCAGAGGGGAGTAGAGGTATAGCTCTACTCTTTCTTTAACCTCGGCGCTAGATAGGTGTGGGTGGTCAACGCCACGCCCCGGCCGCTTTACCCCCGGGAATGACCCAGTACCCATTGTATAGGAGGCTGGGTAGGCCCCAGGGCCGGTCTGGACGGCTGCTGAAAATCTCGCCCCCACCGGGATTTTCTTTTTTTTCTGTCCGGGGTTTTCCCCTTTGATCCATTTGTGTACTTTTTAAATCCTTTTCGTCCTTCATGTCACTTTACGTTCCATGCTACCGTCCTTATACAACAAACACAACACAAACATCCGTGCCCCCGGTGGGATTCGAACCCACGATCCCAGTAAGCGAGCGGCCGTAGACCCACGCCTTACACCGCACGGCCACTGGGATCGGCATTCGATCCCCGGACCGTCCAGCTCGTAGCGAGTCGCTATACCGACTGCGCTATCCCGGCCCACGCGAGGTCTATTGTGATATACGAAATTATAAAGGGATCCATTTAAATATGCATACATACACATATATATTTCAATTTTCAAGTACCTTTTTCTACTGTTCATAAATTTGCCTTCATACAATATTCGTGCTGCTAATTGATATAACAGTAATATAACAAAGCCTCTCAGTGAGCTCCTCTTCAGTCGTGATATTAACTGTTTCTATGTTAACAGATCAACACCGACATCTAATACGAGTGAAGTGAAGAGGTAACGTATTAGTACTCGAAATACTGTGCAGTAATTAAAATTTGTTGAGAAATTTAAGGCTGAAATATCTGTTATTGGGATCTTGGGATTGATTGGAATAGTATAATGAACTGTTACATTAGACGACAGGAGGGAAAGTTTCAGTCCGCGAGTTTCTACTGTCACAAATCCTGACTCTCCTTCCCCCCAGTCCAGAATACCGAGGTATAGAGCGCTGGTGTCACCAGTTACTTAGTTTATTTGTATTTTCCTTAAAAGTTTGTTCTTTTAAAGCGCCATAACTCTAATGGACCTATCAGAGTGCAACATTTCAACATCTCCTGTCTAAGTATTTCGCTCTGGTGCTGTGTTGTGTTACTGATTATAGGGAATTTACGTTAGGGAGGTGCATCCAATGGTATAGGCTATAGTTTCATGAAAATTAATGGCCTAGTGGCGCCAATAGTAAACTGACAATTGAACCTGCATTGTGACTTTGAATGTCATGATGGAGTTTCGAAATTATGCTACTTCATAACCATGCGTGAATGAAATAGAAATTGAAGGAGAAACTTTCATTGTGACTGTCATTTGTTATTCTGTGACCTGTACACAACTGACCCATACTTCGGTCATTCCAGGTATTTTTGTTCGTATATGACAATAAATGAAGTATGGGGTTGTGGCTGCAGAGTAAGAAATAGCACTTACATTGAACTTCATTAAGTACGAGATGGAGCTATGAGATGTTCGCCTTCACTTGTGTTACCGGCCTGCTAATTGTCTCCGCCTTTGCAGTTTAGAAATGTCACTTCACAACATTAACACGACTTGCGTGTAAATATACTTGCACATGGCGAGAAATCTTGTAGACTATTATGGCGATGAATAATACGATTGCCGTCTTACTGAGGGCTAATACCGTGTAGTCTGGTAGATAGATTGAGACCAGTGTCTCGAAGAAACTTTCTGTCCAAATCTTCAGGATAGATGGAGGTAGCAGCTTCTTCCGAAACCTTGGTATGTATGAATTAAATTACAAGGCGTCACAGTTCACGCGCGAAGGTGCAGCGCTTAACAAGAGTGTAATATTAGGGTGAGACATCGCTTTGTGATGCATGATTAGACAAATGAACAGCTAAACCGCCAATCACAACAATATATTTTCAGACAACATCTTTTTAATGTCCAAAATGTGCTGCGTGTTTTGGCTTCTTCGTAAAGCCATCATTAGGCACAGAAATAAAAATCTAAAGGAAATGAGCACCTTATATACAAGGTACGTTTCCTGCGTATTTTTATGCTTTGGTTGATGATGGATTTACGAAAAAGACGAAACATGTAGCACGTTTTGGACAATAAAAGTTATTGTCTGAAAAAATATTTTTTTGTGATTCGCGGTCTAGTTATTTTTCTGCCAAGAAGCTACTATATAATATAAATACTTGTCTAAGTAAAACGTCGAGAGGTGTAGAGAGTGTGGAGGTACAACTCCACGTATTCTTAATCTTTAGTACCAGTTGGAGGTGTGTGGTCAGGTGTACGGACCTGCGATCTTGAGCCCCTGAGAAATTGTTTCTTGTTTTGGTGGCTCATTCTGTTCTTGGTGTTAAACAAAATAATAACAACGGTACTTTCGAGAATTCAACCAGGTTTTAAAGCCCATAGACCATCACTTTCCTTACAGAATTGTGCCGTTTGTAAGCTGTGTGATCTCCACACGTAGTCAAAGCTGTCTGAAGAGTTTTGGTGGCCTTAATGTGTGTTTGGTGTTCTTTTGTCCGTTAAGCGTATAAAATGGATTGAGATATGATGTGAAACTGAAGCAGGGCAGCTTGCTGCAGCAGGAGCTCTCGTTTAGACATGTGTTGTGATGCATCTGGGTGGAAAATCCGCGGCGTTACTGAATATCTTGTCCCTTATTGCTCACGGTTTTCCTCATCTTCTTCAGGCGAATGACAGAAAAGCACCAACAAATAGATTACGACCGTCCTCCTATAAAAAACCCCTGTTTAATAATAATTCATAATGTGCTTTCCATCTTAATTGATTGTATAAAATCTTAGCAGATGAGACATTGTCTTTAATTAACCTAATAGATGAGCAATCAACTTAAACTGCAAATCTTTACGAGTTGTCGACGTAAATCAGAAATAACATAGCTTGTTCTGCTACTGAAAATGAAATACTATGTAAATAAGGGAATCGTATAACGGGCCTGCACGACTACATTGTTCGTCAGTTCTCTGGTGCTGTTGTACCTACTTAGGTTTATTTGTGTGCAGCAAAGATCTATTAGTTTTGACTACGGAATTACGAACAGTGCATTAGTGTTGACCACGAACAAACGTGACAAGATAATTGTTGAGCGATAATACAGATATACGAAACACACCTCTTATTTCTCCATCTGCGGTTAGCGTTTACAGTCTGCCTTTGAAATATTACGACGTTCTGTAGGACACAGTTATTTGCTGTGACAACAGTGAAAGGTTTGGAAGGCGCCAGGGTTGAAAACGGAGGTAGAAGGTTCAGCGGAAACATAAGTAATTATGTACTAGACTAGACGGTGTCACATCCCATCTTTGTATTCAAAAGGAGATTGGTATTTATTCACTAAAGGGTGAAAAATTTGTGTTGAAATGACAAATATTCATCTCAGTACAAAACAACTGACAGTGCCGGGACTTGCGAGAGCTTCAGGTGTTTACAAATCATCGCACTGTAGAAACATAAAAGGGTCGTTACAGGCTTGTGTATGAACTTGTAACGGGCTTGGGCCTAAACCGAAAAGAGCGTTACTTCCCAAATATCGGTGTAATAAATACATCCCATCGTCTCTCATTATTTAAAGGACACATTTTACATTGTATTTACCGTGCATCTTATGACAACTAAAGTTGTTTATTTTCACACCAACTTTTGCACATTAACTTATAATATTAATAAAATTATTAATATTATAAGTTAATGTGAAAACGTTGGTGTGAAAATAAACAACTTAAAGGACATATGTTTTGAAATTGCGTTTTGACATAGAAGTACACTAACACTAGGAGGACAATTTATACAGACACCAGCGCGGAAAAAGTGAAGTAGAAAAAATTACATACACTTACCCCTTATAATTTTTTTATTATACCAACCAATGTACAATAATTTTTTTTACTCCTACATATTTCGGCTACATGTAGTAGCCATCATCAGAGAATCACTTTTCACAGGCGTGTGCAGTGTACAGTATGTCACTGAATGGTAATATGTACACTAATTATTTACAGCAGTAGTCACTATATAGTACCAATAATTTTATATAGTTTAAATTATGTATGGTATTAAAATTTAGTGTGTATGTGTGTGTTAATACATAAAGTGTAGAATATATATAAAAGTCTGCTTCCAAACATCTGTCTTGCAAGTATTTTAGTATTTTTAATATTCGATTTTAATAACTTATTCCGTCTGGATAACGTTACAGGTCTCCACTCTAAAAAAACTGCAAGTGATTTGCAAGACAGATGTTTGAAGACAGATCTTTATATGTATTTTGTGCTTTATATTTATGTATTAACACACACTATATTTTAATATCGTACATAATTTAAACTATATACAATTATTGGTGCTATATAGTGACTACTATTGTAAATAATTAATGTACATACTGCCATTCAGTGACATACTGTACTCTGCGCACGTCTGTGAAAAGTGACTTCCTGATGATGGCTACGATGTTTAGCCGAAACATGTAGGAGTAAATAGAATTATTGTGCAGTGGTTGGTATAATAAAAAGACTTATATGTAAAACAACTGTAAGGTATATGTGTAATATTAAGTATATTTATCCCTTTTTGTCGAGTTTAGGTTTCAAGACCCCCAAGAAAAGAGAAAATTTGGGAAGAATTTACCACCACCCCCCCCCCAAAAAAACAATATTTTAGTGTTTCAGTGCTTTTATATTCTTTGCAGATACACTGTAGCGGGAGCTGCTTCTTGTTTTCCTTCAACTCCTTGAATATCATGCGGTATGGCGCGAAGACCTGTGGGAGTTGTCGAACACTTTTGATGCTCTTACCCATTGAAGGGCTCGAGTGATGTGCTTTTATGCTTAGGGCAACCCCGCGAAAGGCGAGGGATGAGGGTAATTCATAGTGTACGTGCGAAATCATTGTGTTCAGTGTATCGAATACCTCTTGTCTGGACAACTTACACTGACTCACAGGAATCCACCTTGGTCTATGTAATGAAGATGCTTAGATAATTCCTGGTGACAAGAAAGATAACTGCTGAACCTTAGAACTGTAATGACTATTATAATGACGGAGGACATGAGCGTTAGAAGTTCAAACGAATACTGGTAATAACCATCTAGTTACAGAGTCGTAAGTAATTGCACGTAATTCTCGTCTTCGATTTCCGCCATCATTTCAGCGCTTCGAGCATGAAATGAGTCGCGCAGTTGCCGTAAGAGCCTCGCAGTTTTCTGGGCATCACATCTCATTACATCCATCATTATGTCCCTCTGTCCAGCTCTACGGTCCATTAAAATCATTACGTATAATATAACTAACCTTCTGGCTAAATGCAGTTATACTATTTTTCTATCGCAAAAAGGTGTTGGCTCTGGTAAGTTCAGCAAGGAGCGCGATAATGCAAAGAGTATGCGACGTACAAAGATCTCCTAAAAGGACTGGAACATTATCAATCCTGACAAGGCACAAAAATGTGAACAGCTGTGTCGAGAGCACAGATACTCTTCTTGGAAACACTTCCTTGAAATCGACCGTTCGACTGCAGATAAGGAGATTACCGCTAAAATGTTATTACAAATGTTCGTTCTTTTATACTTCAAACGGTAGCATTTCCATGGTTGTTGCTTAATGAGTCTAATATAGGTCCAAAATTATTCCAGCAGCAATTTGCCGTATTTATTTTCACCTCGCTGCATGAAAGTTACGATGCAGAAAATTTTCGTTTTCACTATCTCATCATTGCATACCAGACATACAGTTCGCATCAAAATTAAGTGTGTCGCTGGGTGACAGTGCTTAGTGTCTTAAAAGGAATAGCACAGTCAGTGTAGTGACTAGTTATGGGCTAGACGATCCGTGGTTCGAATCCCGGCAGCGGCAAGAGATCTCTTCTACAAAACATCGGACCTGCTTTGAGGCCCACCCAGCCTCCTTTTAAGTGGGTAAGGGGGGGGGCTTTTTCGCGGGGGTAAAACGGCCGGGACTTAAGGGTGACTACTCACGTTCTACTCACCTTCATCTAGTGCCGAGGTTAAGAGTGGGTGGAGCTATATTTTCACTCCCCTTATGCGTCTTAGTGGCGTGTACAGGGACAGCTTTACTTTCACCATTTATTTGGTGTTTTACATTTTACCTAGCGTGTACTGCATGTAGTTTCATCCTTGTTCCTTTTGGTCTTGCTCGTAAAGCCGTCGCTATGATGTCACCTGTTAGTAGTGAGCGTTACTTCGATGTGTTAACAGTGTCGTTCCACTGTCTGTACAATCTCAGAAGCTGTATACACTCTGTGTAAATTAATCAAGTACACACTCTATTCAAAATCAGTAGAGTTTACATAAATTTCTCTGATTAGAACGTCAATAAAACTGACATGAAAGTAACGTATACATTCTGACGTGTTCGTTTGTTTGGCAACTACGCCCAACGAGTTATGGTCTCATACTGCTGGTTTCTCGCAAATCATACCGCATGTGATTTTACACCGGTTGTACTGAGCACAAGTAGTAGAACAGCACAGTCAAAACGCCAAAGGTGTCGTGTTTACTGGCGATAAGTAACGCGGTTCTGACATTTTAGGCGCGCTCGTCGCATATTCGCGAAAAGCGCCTCTTAGCTTCGTCATGTTCGTCCCGCCGTCTATGCGTCTGTCCGCCTGCATCCTTGCGGCTCCCACTTGACGGACGGATTACCGTAAAATTTGATAATACACATTTTTAGGAAAATCTGTCGAGAAAATCCAAATTTGGTTCAAATCGGGCAAAAATGTCGACCACTTTGCATGGAGACCTGAGGACGTTTTGTAGTTGCAGGCGACATTAAATCGCCATAAAAGCGCTTTCTTCGAGTGAAATGGTATCAGGCTGTTGGAATATCCATGGAGGTATAAACATTACGCGAACGCGCTACAATGTTACGTTGCACGTAAATTGCCTTTCTTGTGAATAAGAATGATTTTAATGAGGCAGAACGACAGGAACCGCCTTGTTGATGGAATGTAGAACGGATGTGAGTAAATTCGTGCCATAGATGTGTGTGTGTACTGGACGACTAATTTTATAGAGCAGCAGCCGAAAGTTTGTGGCACTCCATGCTACCCAGCAGACTAACATGGGCGTAACGGTCTACACTTGTATTCCCTGGCCGTCCAATTTTAATCAGGCGGGACCCCGCATATTTCTCCTATTTTTGTGGTATTCTAGGTTTCTGCAGGCGAATGTCGGGATAGCAATGAACAGATCGGGAATAACGAAGAATTTATGTTTAAAATTAGGGTCGTTCATTGGAACAAATGTCGCAAGAATGGCTTAAGACAGAAGCGAAAACCACCGAATACTGAACCTTTGGTATAAATGCATTGAAAAACTGGGAATTGCAAAGAAAAATAATGCATGTCACACTACCGTAATTATATGTCCAAACATTTTGATAGGTTATATTTGAACTTAAATCATTTTAATTAACTTTGTTTCTGTTACAGGACGGCGTCACGTCTGCAGCTGCGGCTTGCAAACATGGGATTTCTGTTCGGGACGCCTATGAGGCCCCTAAGTTGAAGACCCGGAGCAAACGCGTGTGTTCTGACTTCAGAAGTATGGAATCATCGCCCGCTGATACAATTGAAGACCTAACAAGGTAGGGGCTGCAACAGAAAGCTGCACTGGTTACGTAGTTTCGAATGTGAAGTGAAATCATGAATATGAATAATTTTAGGCATCTTTAGAGACCTGTAAGTGAGCTCGTAGTAGTTTTCTGAGATGGATGCAATAAAAAAGGAATAAGACATTGAATGTTTTAGGATATTCGATCACCCGAAAGGGATTTTAGTGGGTTATCTTTCAAATATGATTCAGGAGGCTAAAGTCTATATCCCGACACACGGTGCAAGACGTATTACTTACGTGCAAGACCACATCATTGATCTAGCCTGTATTATAGCTTCGTTATTCGTAACATACTTGCTGCCACTGCATGTCATATTACTTTTCTTATAGATTCCTAACATTTAAGTTTACATATAAACAGCAAAGTGCTGAAGAAGTGCACAAGAACAAACAAGAATACAGTTTAACTCTGCTGACCGTTTCGCTCTGTTATTTTACCTAGATTTTAAATTCGTGACTGTTTAAAAAAACACTGAAGATCGGAGTATTTGTAATGTGCTTTTCTACGTTTTACACAGCACACACTGTAAGTTTTCACTCTATCTTAGCAAAAGATTTACATTCGATTATAGTCTGTATTTCAGAAACGGCAAGATATCGGTCATAGTCGATTGTTGTGTTTAGATGGTCAGTGTTTTCTTCGACCTCAGCTTGTACCTCAGAGAGAATAGTGTGTCTCACTTATAAAGGCCAGGTATGACGGGATGTCATCATAAACGTATATAAGTCTTCATGTAAAGTGTCTGTTACTTTGTCCGATTTTAATCGAAATCGTAATGAATCTACAGATTTTGGTAAAAATCACAACAGCCAAACTTCTCGAAATTCCAGCCGGTGGGAGTCGCGCTGTTCCATGCAGACAGAATGGCGGACAGACATGACGAGGCTAATAGTCGTTTTTTGCAAGTGCTTTGCGAAGGCACCTGAAGGAATGTACAATCATTCTAATGCATCATTATTTGACTAGCATTAACTACCTATATGAAGCAGAATCCTTTTTTCGCAGGACGGTAGAACGTCTCCGTCGAGCGATTAGCATTGGTGCTTCACACTCGGCAAGGCCCAAATTCAAATTTAGGCCCGAAAATCAGCTATCCGGACTGATATTTTGAAGTTCTGTACATTGAGTTTTGTAGGCAACGCCGGTAGGAGGCAGACGTGCGTTGTGGGATAGCCGTACTTGAGTTGAGGATCTCCCATTTCTTTATCATTTCAAGACTGAATTATATGTAAAACGAGAGTTTCTACCTCAAAGAGAACAAAATCCGTACCCATTACATAAAGACGAGTTAGTTGATGCTGTATCGGGAATTAATTGATATTTGTAAAGAGAAACACATGAAACCTTCCATGTTAAATGGGTCCCTGTCATGGCGCGTCCTCAGCTTGCGGATGAAGAAGCCGGCCTCCATGTACTGAGGGGAAATGTGAATATAATGAATAAGTAGTCGCGGTCGACCACCAGTTTGGCGGTTGTGCGGGGGGGGGGGGGGGGTGTTAACAACTCCTAACTGTAAAGAATCTGCATGTACGAAATATTACACAGGAACTCAGACTTGGTCGAAATTTTTGGGACGACCTGTGCAAAGGTAATAGGATGGGAGGGCGTGGACTGGATCCATCTGGCTCAGATTATGGAAAAATGGCGGGTTATTGTAAACACGGCAATGATCTTTCAGGTTCCATAATATGCGGGAAATTTCTTGAGTATCTGACGAAGGACTCTGTCCCATGGATTTACAGAATGATTTGGAACAGATAGATAAAATGTGTGGCAAAATGTAGAAAGTTAGAAACCTAGCAGCATGTGGTATTTGTAGCTATTACTGGTCTTCAGACGGTTAGTCCAGAGTCCCCTGTCGTAAGAAAAGTAATGTTCTCCCTAGAACGGGCCATGAAGGCCCAGAGGGGGAGTAGAGTTATAGCTTTACTCTTTCTTTAACCCTGGCACTAGATGAGGGTGTGTGATCAACCCCACGCCCCGGCTGCTTTACCCTCGGCAAAGAAACCCGGTACCCATATTATAGGACGCTGGGTGGGCCCCAGGGCCGGTCTGCACGGGTGCGGAAAATCTCTCCCCCACCGGGATTCGATACCCGGACCTTCCAGCCCGTAGCGAGTCGCTATACCGACTACGCTATCCCGGCCCACCGTAAGAAAAGCAGTCACAGTATTTTCGCACTCCTAAAATTGACAGACGCTACAAGGTGGTGTTGTTTTGACCTGTTGCAGCCCGAGCCTAGCAACAGACGGAGACAGGAAGCAGCGAGAGCATCGTCGCCTCAAAACAATCATAGATCAGCTGACGAACAGCAGGGCACGTGGCCACGGACAGCCGCAGCTAGGTGAGTCTTCTTCAGCATTGTAAAATAGAACACCTACGGTTATTAGGCCAGTTAAATACAGGGCAAACGCTTTTGCATCAGTAGTTTGTGCAAATGCCACGGAATATAACGCTGCAAATTCTTTATTCTTTTCAAACGCGAGTAGTCTTTAGGACCATGTTGCTATGACCTCTTTGAACTTTGCAAAGCTGTCGGGTATTTTGGGGTTTTTTACTTCGATTGGCACGATACGTATAAAGAGAAGTTTCCACCTACAGATCTGTGTAGCGTGATTACATTTACACGACGAGGGTCGGTCATAAAATTATTTTATATGGCTCGTAATTTCGTAACTGATTAACCTACACTGATTGTTATCATTCGTCGCCGAGCGATTATTGCTGTTAAGAGCGCTGATACAAATTTTGGCGGTCAGAAATTTAAAGGTGATCGCGAGTTGGAAACAGTTGCGACACGATGGCATGTAACACAGGGCACGGACCTCTATAAACAGGAAATGGTAGTAAAAATGTTCGTACCTAAGACGGAGACAGAGATGACACTTGCACTGCACGTGGAGGTATCAATTTTCTTTGTATCTTCGCTTACCACTCAAAAGACTTCATGGGGTTAACAATCCGGCTTCCAAATTGCAAAGTCAATGCCTTATTTTTGGCCTTTGGACAAATATTGTATACAGTCCGCTGTGATGATGAAGATGATGATGGTGATAATAATAATAATAATGACAACGGCGACGACATAGTACGGTACTGTTAGATTACCACTGTCCTGTTCGCTAAATGTACCATCGTCCCGTTTCTGACACAGTTCATTCTGATCCAGAATTTCCGACAATGTGTGTGTCACGTGGTGAAATGAAGTGTGCGTCCGTCGTTGAATTGAATGATAATGATTTTATAAGACCAAGTCTTGAGAATTAGCTGAAGCGGCAACGCTTGTGACTTGTATTCAGAAGTTAGATTTACGACCGAAACGTCGACGATCCTGACGGACATTTCGGTGTAAGCCTATTTTCGGTGTCGCCCAAGGCAAAGGCCAGGGTAGTACCTCAATTCAGACCACGACAGGTTCCTTCCACATTTTTGCAAGTTCACTGTCTGCAGTCATTCCATTACTACACGTTATTACGTTAGTGCTGTGCCGGTCTTTTCGCCTTGCTGGAGAGAAGCACAGCAGACCTCGAGCAGTGTGGCCGATCTATGGGCGACACTCCAAACCGTCACTCGCTGAATACGGAGCACGATTGCTGGCTTGCCCTTACACAACAATGGTCACTACATGGACCGTACGCGGTTACATAAACGTTTTTTTTTCTGTCGTAATAACGGGTTGGAGCCCTAAGCCATGCACTCGCAATTTCATGTGACCCGGATATATCGTGCTGACCACGTCCGGTTTTGAAACCTTTTGTAGCAGCTGATAGCCAGCCGACATTGTATGTCATAATGATCTAATTTCCTAGGTCGAACGTATTCGGACCCGTTGCCTACTTTCAGGCGGTAGGGTGCTACCGTACGTTCTAGTCCTTGCCCCTACTTTATTATCATTTAAGATCAAATAGGCGTGACTGTACATGATATTTCGTGATCTACCCAAGGTGGTTAATAGTCTGCAGCGTACTATAAGAAACTGATATGAATTGCTAGCTTAACGTTTAATTAACCTCGACAGTTTATCGGTATGTGTGTGCGTGTGTGTGTGTGTGTGTGTGTGTAAGTAAGTAACGGTTAATTAACCTCGGCAGTTGATCGATATATTTTAGGTGCATGTGCGTAAGTAACAGGAGGGTGGATAAAATTGCATGAGAAGCTTCATGACTTGTACTCGTCAAAATATTATTATTAGGGTGATCAAATAAGGGAGGATGAGCTGGCCGGGGCATGTGGCATGCATGGGGGAAGAGAAATGCATACAGAGTTTTTTGGGGAAACCTGAAGCAAAGAGTCTACGTGGAGGTCCTAGGCGCAGATGGGAGGGTAATACTAAAGTGGATCTTAAAGAAATAGGATGGGAGGTCAGGGACTAGATTAATCTGCCTCAAGACAGAGAAAAGTGGCAGGCTATTGTGAATATGGTAACGAACTTTCGGGTCTTATCAGATGCGGGGAATTTATTGAGCAGCCGAAGACCTGTTAACTATTCAAGCAGGACTCTGCTTCGCGGAATTTGTGTGTGCGTGTGTTTGTGCATTCCTGCTAATTTTGAATCGTTATTTGGTGTAAGCGTCGTTTTGACGTGATACTCAGTAATTGTGCGGTCAGTGTTCATGTTGTGTGCTCTTTAGGTAAAGGAGACACTCTCTCGACAGAGGAATCTTACTAAAAGTTTTTAAAGAAGATTCATAAACCCGGAAAACGGGAGGCCGGGGTCGCGAAGGCCTATCGCGCCATGTAATTAGGCCGTATATATATATATGTATATATATATATATGGTGAAAAATGAATGACATTTCAGGTTACATGGCAGCGAAAATTTAAATTGAGGTCTAAATGGGGATACCATACGGTTCATAAATGGTTGCTGACAACCTATTGTCTTACACTCTGAAGATGGGGGTAATATGTTCCTTCGAAACGTCGGTAACTCTGGGACACTGCACGGTGTAGTAACTCAGAGAACCACTGACTTCTAAACTTTATGTTCATACTCTGTGGTTTCCGTAATTATATTTATTGCTATCAAACACTAACGACCTTTATCACAATATGTATCACAATACTGCCGTGACATACGCGTTTAGACGCCTGTGCTGGCGTCATCATCAGTGTAAATTTTGGTAACATAGGTTATTTCCATATGTTTGGTGTGCTTTATTACCACGGTACTGGGTTTTGTAGCACGATACAGCACAACACGTAAAGATCACAAAAAAAGCACGCCGCTGTTATCCATGTTAAGAACTGCTGCACAACCAAATACAGTACCTGTGTAATGACACACACCCAACATACGTAAATAACCTACGTCAACAACGGCGACACTGATAATGACGCCAACATCGGCGTCGAAATACGTATGTCATAATTATTTGTGACACTTTTTGCGGCAATAAATACGAGTATAAGTATAAATTATAAACATTCCCTTTCTTTTTGCCTGTGAAATGAATGCCTTAATCATCATAATTCCGTAGTCTGTCTTACGACAGGTCCATAGCGTCTTACATAGCGAGTTCTAAACAGAGTCCGATCTATTGCTTCCTCTTTCTATTTCCACTATCCTGTCGCTTTCTTGAGGTCATACAGTAGTTGCTTACGTCTTATTAATCGACTTCTCGTCACTTCTATCCATCCCTTCTTCAATAACATATTTCAGAAGGCAGTTGCTATGCAGGATGTGACAAATCCGGGTAGTATTCCTTCTATTTATTTTATGTAGGATATTCCTTTCCACCTTGACTCTGTGTAATACTTCTTCATTTTTCACACGATGATCCAACTCATCTCCGTTCTTTTCCAGCACCACATTTTAAAACTTTCCAGGTATTTCTGATCTACTTTCCGAATTGTCCACGTTTCAGCACCATACAAAGCTATGCTCCAAATCTAGCACTTTACTAGTTTCTTCCTTAAATTTAAGTCCAGTTTGCTGGTTAAAGACTCTTCTTCTTGTTGAATGCTGCTTTTGCCATGGCAGTTCTGGATTTAATTTCACGTGTACATCTTGCATCATTTGTTATCATGCACCCCAAATAGTTAAAATATTCCACATTCTCCAGTTGTCTTTGAACAATCATAGTCTGTATTGGGGATGGTTGTCTTGAGATTCTCGTTACCTTAGTTTTTTCGACATTCATTTACATTCCATAGCATCTTCCAATTTCAATTAGTGCATAAATCATGCCCTGTAATGTCTTAACGCCCTTAAGTAATTTGAGTTGTATAGACCTGCATGCCCTTTTTCCCTTCAGAAGGGATCCTCATAGCCAACAGTGGCGGCTGTACGTTCTACATCATCAAATTGTAACACGTCATCTGTAAACTTTTCAGTATTCGATTTCACATTTCCCACTAAGAAGACAACGACAGTAATCACCAAAACTGTATAACATAACTTTATAACTTTAAGCAAATTCTATTTACTATAGGTCTACTGATTAAAAGAAAGTAACACCAACGTATTGTCAGAAAGCAGAAAGTAATGCGAAGTTCCGAGTTGAAATCATAAAGCTCACTTTTACTCTCGACAGACTGAATTAAAATAATGAAGTGTCTATAGTAGCAGCATTTCTTCTTTTGAGATCCATGACCGTGGTAACATAACCCATGGCATGCCACGTCTTTCTCACCTTACCATTTCGCGGTTTCACCATGTTGTTACTAATTGTAGAGAATAGAAAGCTGTCACGATGCAGTGATATTCAGAGAGAATTTGTTGAAAATCGTAGCGTTACGATTGCTTCGGAACTTGTAACGGAAGAAAACACAAATACACACTCACACACACACACACCCAGCATGGTGATCCCTTAAGCATATTCTTCTTCCTTAAGGAAAGGCGGTAGGCTAAATTTGATATTGCATTCTTTGTTTCAGCGATTTTCTTTGTCTAAATACGTAAAGTAAGATAGACGAGTTAACATACACAAGCTTTATACGAGTATATTTAAAACACTTTTGAAAAATAATTTTATCTTGAAATAATCTTAATGCGTTTGTTCAGGTGTTTACTGATAAAACGTTTTGGCGCTTGTCCAAGGTACATGGCGCTCAACCACATACCACTGATACTTGAATCTAGTGACGTGTTTATATTTTATTTAACGGCGCTATTATCAGGTTAGGGAGGTTCCGGATTCTATTCCCAGTAGGGTCCTTGGAAATTTTCAAGTGACCTATCCCTTCTGTCCGCATTTAAGTAGCCCTCGGGTCCACTCAGCTTCTAACAGAAATGAGTACCAAGGAATTTCAGTACAATTTCAGGTACAGTGCCGACGGCGCGCAGAACTGACACCTCTGCTGTCAAAGTATTGCCGAATTTAAAAGTAAGGACGGAAGCCCATCATTCCATTCCACCTGTGAGTCTTCATGACTTGTTTCGGGAAAGCTTCACCCTTTGCCTTTTATCAACAGGTTAGACTATATAGCGCCAAATCGGTGAAAGATTTTGAAAGGACGTAGAAGAAAATGATCGTTATCTAATTTTAGATGCTATAATAATATTTTCCTGAAACTGCTGAAGAAGAGTACAAAAATCACAGGCATAATAGTCCGTGTGCGGCAGAGATCAAGCCGGGAACCTTTTGATCCCAAGTTACTGCTTGAGCAAACATAATTTTTCCGGTAGTATAGTCTGTTTTCGGGTTCCTAATTAAATTAAAACTCTTATAGAATTCTTCTTGTACTTTCCTCTTTGTCATTACTTGTGTAGTGTGCTGGTTAACGGTGTAACCTACAGGTTTCTGTATCAACTATTTTGTTAGCAATTTGGTAATACTCCTTGGATCGTGTAATGCTGGTCTGTAATGATTAATTGTGCACAGGACAGACACACATGACCTTAGTTTTGGCACACTAAATAATATAATAATTATTACGAACTTGACCTCATGTGTCTGACAGTCTTTGATTTATTTTCCGTTAGACATATCTTTGTGTCATGCTCAACTGCTGTTGAATGTTAAGCGCCTGATCAGTAGGCCACAAAACCAACATATAGAATTATTTCTGTATCCTTATAGCACCAGGGTCGCAGACATATTTTTGTATGGTGCCAAATTTGAGTTATTAATCTACCAATCTGTAACGGTGCCAGAAAATACTGATGCTTCCAGCAGTCAATTTTTTGCTATCAGCTGGGCATTTTGCACAGCTGTACAGTTCCCGGCGTGTATGTGTTTATTCTGGATGCAACACATTCAGTACTGTTTTCACCTCTAAGGCGGTTTCTCAGGTCTGACTTGACATGTATAATTGTTGAGAATAATTGTACACACGAATATGCCCGCGCCATTCGAAGGTCACTGCGTATATCGGCCTACCTGCAAATCTCCCAACCGTGCGCCCTGAAAAGGGCCACTCACAAGCTCACCACTCACATTTGTTCGGGGGTTGAATCCCGGCAGGAGCAAGAGCTTTTCTGTCTTCAAAACTGTTCAGACCGGCTCTGGGGCCGACTCAGCCTTCTATTCAATGGGTACCTGGGTTCATTCCCGGGAGTAAAGCGGCCGGGGCGTGAAGCTGACCTTACATCTCCGTCTAGTGCCGAGGTTAAGAGTGACTGGAGCTATACCTCCGTTCCCCCTATATACCTTCACGGCGTTGAAAAGGACAACATTACTTTACTTCTTACTTTACTCATCCTGCATTTGAGCCAATCATATTTGAGGCACGGTGCGATGTAACTGACACAACTTTACTCTTGTGAATATCAAGTTGCGACAACGTTTCAAGAACTGCTTTGCAAACATCCGTGTCGTTGGTTGTCTCAGAGAGACCAAGCAACTTGCTAAAACCATAATTCGTTCCTCGTAAGAAATATCACTTGCCTCATCCAAGCAAATGGAAAAACACATCTGTTTTAATGTTGAAATTACTGGCCCGTTTTTTTGTTCGTGGCCGTATTGGTAATACGTGGCAGGTGAGCTATTCCTTGAGATGTCGCATTGGCACTTGGAAACACGTAATACAATTTCACTTCGATCTGGTATGTTGCCACTTGCGTCACTAAATACACTTGGGTAGCCACTTGCTGCTTATGTCTGCGGAGTTTGTAACCTTGATGCCATGTACACTGGTAGAAACTGATCGACGTTTTGAAGGAACTTGCTGCATCCATCATCAGGGTAGAAGAGTGCCCTAAATATCGAGGTAGCATATTCTTCCGAAATGTCGATAAACTTTTGTCAGACTGAACGGTGTGACATCCCAGAAGACGACGACGTATTTATGTTGTTCTGCTTTGTGAGAGCCTCGCTGACGTCATCTTCCAGGAAGCTGGTGCTTCGAATATTTCAGCAACTTTGGGTGGCACTTTCCTGATCGATGGACAGAGAGAAACAAATTTGTGGCCTTCGCGTTTACTTAGTACCGACTCATTACGTTTCATTGTGTCTGGGGTGGGATTGGGGAATTACGTAAAGGAACGTGTGTTCTCTTTTAATAATGATGCCTTTACAATACTTAAGGAAAAGAATATCGGAAGGTATAGCTGCTATTAACCAACGACATAGGAGTGCATGTGGAAACAGCTGAATGACAGGCTAAATCCCGGGCTGATTTCGAAATAATACACCAACATAAAACACTGTTGTTCAAGGCACGTTGTTCTTTTCTGTTCCGCCTTATTTAACTCGATAAATATTTAAAAGTAATATATCGTCATTCAGAATGTCTGATAATAAGAGATTGCTATAACATACTGATATTTCAGTTCCAGAAAGTGTATATTACCCGTTAATTGAGTGCTGCCTACATTGGCAGCAATTTATAATGCAGAGTACAGTAAGAATAACATTAGTCTAGCTGTTATGGGTGGGATGGTCACATGATAACAGCTCCAGGTTTTGTCTCTGCGCGGGAGATGTACCGTCTAGACTGCCCAATCGCAATCCGAAATACATCTCACGATTATCATCGAGAACTGTTACGTGCTCCATGCAGAAACTGTAGAAATGATTGATTAACCGGAGGGCCAGATTTCACCATTGGTATGTTTATTATCCGAGACTACTTGACGAATTTCAATAAAATTTGGTCTTGGTTGTCCACATTAAAATTTGTAGGATATATTTAAACTTATCGTACCCAGGTCAGTTATAACGACTATTTTATATGAAGCCGAAACTTAATTAATTAATTAATTGACTCATTACAGCATAGTTCAGATAATAGTTGCTCAGCTAGTGAAATTTATCCCCTTTTATGGAATCCGAAGGTTCATTCCCATTTTCGCAATGGGCCGTATTTTCTCCATTTCCTGCTTCCTTTTATTCCAGTCCACACCCTCACACGACATAATTTCAAATTAGGCACCTTACATTCTAATGCTGTCCTCCCATCTACATTTAGTTCACCCATCTGGTTTATTCCCTTCAGGTTTTCCATTTTCACATTTATCCATCTTTGCATTTCTTGTTGGAACCGGAATAGCATGGTCAGTACAGTTACTGAACTGTGGGCTAAACAACTGAGGAATCATGGCTCGTTTCCCGGCAGGTGCATGTAATTCTTTACTCCAACTTGACACGACCGGCTGTGGGGCCCACCCATCGGTATGTGGGGCTCTTTCGCCGGATTAAAGCAACAGGTTTAAAGCTAAGAACTCATGCACATCTAATGCCGAGTTTTAGAATGACTGTTAAGACATCTGTCCCCTATATGGCTTCATGACTTGCACAGGGACACCTTTAATTCACAGTGCCTCTTAGATGGCTTTCCCGTCTCTTCCTCCTTTATTTGATTATTCTTACTTTGGTGAGTGGCACAAATTGTGAAGCCTGTCGTTATGAATTTTCTCCTTACTGCCTCTCCCTTAGATGCAAATATTCTTCTCTTTCATAAGTACAAATATCCTCTCCAGCCCTTTGTTTCCCAAATTTCTCAATAATGGAGATATATAGTTCGCAAAAATCGGCTCGTCAGAAGAATTAGTATTGGTATAAGACACGTAATACTCCATCTGTAACGTCAGTTTCGGAACATTTTAGGGTTTAGCCAATATTAACTAAATACGAGCGAAAGTAACTTCTGTCTCTGAAATTCATGTGTAGTGCTGTCGGTTTTGTAGCAGTATAAATTTGCTTGCACTAATCAACTTTAAACTGCGAGTATATAGAGTAGGCCTATAGCAAGGAGCGCAGAAAGCATTTATGAAATACTGTATGTGCACTACATTGGTGTACACGGATCAGCTATTAAAAATGTGAATATGCGAACATCTATACGTTTTATAATTGGTCTAATATATACTATCCATTTTAAAGGACGTAACTTGGGCTCGCGAAATTATTTTATGTAAGATTTAAGGTTCTCGCAGCTGTAACTATGAAGTGTTGCTTTTTTTGGGGATGTTATGCCATGTAGTCTAGTAGAAGGTTTGAAGGATTCTGCTGCCTCCATCATCAGGGCACATGAATGTTAGTTTACGCTGATGAGAGAGGCAACAGGATTTAAACTTCTGTACTACACGGCGTCACATGCCAGAATACAGCAATCTTTACTCCGTGTCCCCCCCCCCCTCCACCTCCATTTAAACTTTTAAACTCTCCTTACGCTGATCTTTCCGTATGCTATCACTTTCGTCGTCCAATATGGTGCTCAGGTCAGGAAGAAGACGTTCAAAACTCATAAGAAGTGGAAGCAGAAGAGCTACGTTGTTTCTTCCTGACACAGACGACCACAACTGGAAACTTCACTGCCGTGAAAAACGTCACATTTCACGAAGGAACTAAAACTAAACCTACAGTAAGAGAAACGTCTGTCGTCACAACTGTGTACAAACTCTTTATACATGCTGAATTTTCCATGTAGAGCAGTGGTTCCCAAACATTTTCGATCCACCGCCCCCTTGGTCCCATATACACACCCACAGAGCCCCCCTACCTTTTTTAAAAAAACATAAATGCGCTTTTGTTTGCACTTTTATTTTATACTTAAAAATTGTTTAAATAAAATTATGACAGTTGACCTTAATGTTTTATGTGTTAACTAATAAATTAAAATTTATTATATGTTTTATGATGAACAATAATTCATCTAGCAATAGTTTATAAAAAAATAATATGTGCTTGAATAAGATTCATAAATTAAAAAACTAAGAAATTTAGTTCATTTTTTATTTTTAACACAAAAATTACTTTATTTGAATTTTATTATAAAAATAAATGCACTACTTTTCTATTAGCGCCCCCCCCCCCTGTGATAATAACAGCGCTCCCTTCCACCTTTCGAACCTATTAGCGCCCACCTCGGTAATCCCACCGCTCCCCAGGGGGCGGTACCGCCAACTTTGAGAACCACTGATGTAGAGGATTCAGTAAATAACTGTAAAATGTACGTCCCATAACCTCGGATCGTCCCTCGTATCATTGCGATCTGTCTACATTGCAAGATCTGAGGTTCTGAAATTGGCGTAACGTCCCATATGAATTTATCTTCTCTATACGACATATTATTTGAAACTGAACAGTGCAGGTAGTGTTGTGCCTTATGTTGGCATACCAGCAGGACCAGTGCTATTCTCTTCTTTCTCACAATCATTAAAATATCAACTTACGTTTTGCTATCTTTGATAACTCGACAGATTCTGTGCAAAACATCCCGTGATTCAGTGTGGATTTCTGGTGTTGTGAATGACCTCTCGTGAACCAACAAGCTGCTTAGGTGACGATTCTCCAGTCCAGTTGTGATCGAATGACCATAAAATACGCACACGACGAATACTGCAACACGCACGAGAATTCGTACTACTATATTCTGATCGACGTCACCCAGACGCTAATGTGGTCCGACGATGGTTGCAGCATCTCCGTAAGACGACTATTGTACCACCTACGGCACTTGTGAATGCAAGTCCCCCACGAACTGCATGGACATCAAACAATGAATACGCCATAACTGCAGCCGTGGAAGGATATCAGTGGATAAGCGCACGCCATAATCTCACTATAATTGGGAATGTCCCAACCGAGGTTATTCGAAGTATTTCTTGATGATCAGGTGGGTCCACACCACTACTCGTGGAACGTACATCGGTTTCCTGACGATCGCCATTCACATCTGTTTACACGTAACTATGAGGAACCCTGGTTTGACCATTGGACAGCTTGCGTCGGGGCGCGCGGTGGCGCAGTTGGTTGAGGCACTACGCTAAAAACCGGAACGTCGCGGGTTCGATTCCCGATGGTGTCATTGAAATTTTTCCTTGACATAATCGTTTCGGTCGCACTATGGCTAACAGAAATGAGTAACAGGAATATTTCCTGGGGGTTAAAGGCGGCCGGTGCGTAGGGCTGACAACCTTACCACCTTCATGTGCCGATTGTCTAGAAATCTGGGAGCCTCAACCTCCTGGAAACCTAAGGGTCTGTCCAGGCCTGTAATGGGATTGCTTTACACCTTGCGTCATTTGACGGTGAAGTGTATCTCGAAAACTAAGCGTTGTAGCATATATTGTACATTTTCGACTTCTTTTGTTTTAACAAGGAGTCATACTATGGAGAGTTTACGCGCAAATTTCTTGTAACTCTCAATACATGGTGTAAACCTAGGTCTATATGTGTGTGTTTATGTTTTCATCGACGTATACTGCACCAGGACGTGTTAGGCTCAGAGGTTTAGACGCCGGCCTGTCACTGCAGAAGTCCAGATTCGGTCCCAATTCACGTCATGTGTTATTTTCGATGTACAGAGTAGCACTGTGGCAGATTTTGCTTTGAGTACTTTGGTCTCTCGCTGTCAGTATCATTCCAGTAATGCTCTCTCCTCATATTTCATTTATCTACCATCTACGTGATAGCGTCGTTTGATAAAACTTCTCTCTATGTTTATTATGTGCCCTGTCACTCGCATTCTGACTGTATACACGCACTGCGGCGTTTCTGGCCCTCCTGGAAACGCTTCTGCAGATAATGTTCCGAAAGTGTTGTAGTTTTGTTGCTCAGAAAGTTTTAGGCTATTCCAAATGAGTCCTTTTGAAGGACTTATTTCAGGAATGTTAAATAGTCACACTTGGCTAAATCAAGCGAATACGATGAATATTTTAACACTGGTTCTTACATTTTGTGTACAGTCGCTTAATCAAAAGTGTTATATAGGAATGATGATTGTCAGGACAATGATTTTTCGAAGAAATCGCTGTCGTAGGCATTCCAGAATTTGAATGTAGGATGCTTTATGTAATGGCGTGGTGAAGCAGATTCGTAATGGATAATTCCTTTAATATAAAGAAAAGGAAATCAACTTAGTTTTGATGTTTGATTTTAAACATCAGATTTTCTATCTCGGAGACTCTTGAATTCTCCATTTGTAGAGTTCGATGTTTTATTGACATCTCTTGCTGGTAGACCCATATCTCATCAACACTTAACACCTTTTTTCAAAAGGTTTTTTTAGTCCAATAGTTTTGCTCAAATATGCTTGAAAAAGTCTGTTCTTCAGACGTCTGTGGCAAAGAAGCATAATGTTGCGCCGATAAAACTCTTACTTCAGCCACAAAAAAAAACTGTATGTCAACGACTATTTGTTGTAAAATGGCTGAATCATGTAGTAACATGTTCTGCCACGCGCCAGCTCACTAATGATGTCAGCTGCTGCGTTAAAACATCGGCCCGTTTATTCGTACGGCCTCGCACTTTCTGTTTCAACTGTTTTGTTTTAATCTGTTTTCTATTGTAGGGATCAATAGCTTGTTAGCTGGGCTCCGTAAAACTGCATGGCTGCAGTCGGCACGGCGTGGCCACTCCTCACATCTGAATGGCCAGGCGGCGTTGTACCTCTTTCAGAAACATTTACTCTGTTGAGAGTACATTTATAGATTCGGTCACGGTGGGCGATTTTGAAAAGGACTGAAACGCTTGATGGTGCATGCGCAGTGCTTCTTTCCCAATAACCAGCTTTGCCTCTTTGCCCCTAAGCTAACAACTAACAAGAAATCTGGTCACTACTGTATCTTTCGGGTTGCGCTCACACATAGCCTACACGCACATAAAAATTATTAATGAACTGTGAAAAATCTCTGTTGGTTTTTTATCGGTTTGACCACTTGCTTACCAAATATGTCAGGGCTCTTACCAACAGAAAGTGTTTCAGTAATATGATGGATAAATTACGTAATTCCTATGAAGCGGTTTAACTGAAGTTTCTCATAATAATTTATCTCCTCTGACATAAGGGCAGAGAATTTCTCAGAAGCACAAAATTCAGTGAACACCTGCATAAATCTCGTTCTGTCGTATAATATAGCCAACGCCATAAATCGTCCGAGAGTGGTAAAATAATTGTAAGTCAGACGAACAAATATTAACAATAGAGCCATATCTCAATTGTGTTTTTTCATACCGTGCCATTCACATGCAAATGAATCCTGTATATTTTTTTTTTTATTTTACGAGTACCTTCTGGATTTTATTCTTCTAGCGAAGTCATGATTTCTGTAGGCGTACGATGTTCTAGCTAGTTTAGGGGCATTAAGTTTTGCTTCTAAATATATCGGTTTTGCAATCGGTGTTGAAAGCAAGGGTAATGTCAAATGTAAGTAAATCTTCACTGGCTACCGGCCGCGTCAGCAAAAACACAGCGGCTGGACCTTTCAGAAATGTTGTGTTTCAAAAATTCGGGAATGATAGTGGACTGTTGTTCCGAATAGATGTAGTTGTTAGCCCGAAAAATATTTTATTACCTTCGTCACTGTGAAAACTGTAAGTTTAATATAGGTGCGGTTAATAAGTCCTTCGAAAATGCGGCAACTTTGAATATTGCTGAAAGACAACAAGAAATTAAAATTACATAAATCACGAAGATGGAATTCGGGAAATTACTTTCAAACATTCAATTCATAATTCTCTATTCTCCGTTTTCTGTTTTCTGTTTTAAAGAACTAGGTCTAAACATTTATTCTGGTACCCATTGACTTGTGTAAGCGTGAAACTTGATGTTTCAGTCTAAAGGAAGAAGATAGATTGAGGGTGTTCGAGAAGGGGATGCTGATAAGCATATTGCACTAACAGGGAGAAAGTAATAGGAATATTTAGTAAGAGAATCTATTTTATGGAGCCGATCCCAGTGGCCGTGCGGTCTAAGGCATGGGTCTCCGGTCACTCACTTACTAGGATCGTGGGTTCGAATCCCACCGGGGGCATGGATGTCTGTCTGTTGTGAGTGTTGTGTGTTGTCAGGTAGAGGTCTCTGCGACGAGCTGGTTACTTGTCCAGAGGAGTCCTACCGACTGTGGTGTGTCTAATGTGTGTGATCATGAAACCTCGACGAAACGAGGAGGCCCAGGCCCATATAGGGCTGTCGAGCCATAGGAAAAAAGAAATCTATTTTATGATCCCTGTCAAATAGCATTGCAGCAGAATAAGCAAGCCATGTAGCACGAAATAGAATATGCGAAATGCATAGGCCTATAGTACTTTAGTTGTAAAACCTGAGGGAAAGAGATCACTTGAGAGACCTAGGTGTATATGGTAGGATAATATTAAATTTCATCTTAAGCAAAGATAATGCGATATGGACTGGAATCACCTGGCTGAAGATGTAAAGTAGGTGTGGGCTGGTGTGAACAGGGTAATGGATCATCAAAGATTTAAAGGAATTTATTTATAATGGTTGTTAAAATACCTGAATATTGGAACAGTCTCTACATTTTTATCATGCAGTGTAAATATGCTGATTCGGAAATATTTTCCTTTAATATAGACCTAACTGTGCATTTGAATATATTAGTATATATACTGTTATTTTATTGTGTATTTATTGTGTTAAGTTCGCTTTACATAGGACTGCGCCCATTTTGCTTTATTGTTTACGTATTGCATTAAGTTCGAATTACATAGGACTGCGCCCAGATACCATCGGGGTGTTGAGGAGTAAAGTCCACAAACACGTGACCCTTAGTTGTGCTCTCATCTGCCCAACCTCCCGAATTCTTATTCTACAGTAATATTACTTAATTTGCATTTACATAAAGTTCAGTCTCTCTTACTCTCGTCTCCCACTTACATTTAACCTTAAATAATACTCGCTGTATCCCAAAAAATATTTCTGTTTCCACAAATTAAAATCCTCATGTTCTACTGTAATTTCTCGTTTCGCGCTCACCATTTATTCGCTCATAAATTCTCCCTCCAAATCTTCTTTGCCCCGCATTCCTGCAAACTATACACCCCCGTTCTTCTTTGCCATTCATAAGCAGTATCTACCCGTCTCCACATTTTTTCGCCGCAGTAACTTTTATAGTCCTGTCTCCTTCACATGTACTTCATAGTTCGATAAAACACGAAGAACATGTCTTCCATCAAGTATCGAAAACATCGAAAACACAAAATTGTCCGGGCGAAGTCGATAACGAAGTACGCGCTTGACTTTTTATTGCTCGTTTTCTCCATTTCGGAACAGTCCCCTTAAGAGTTATGCAACGGGTCCAACCTTACCACCACTGCTGGAAGCAACGCTGAAACTGACTTTTTGTAATCATTTATAGGACGACCGACGTTTGTTCCTAAATTTCAGGTACTTCCTTGAAGCGACGCTTTCGTAGTTGCGATTTCATGCTCAGAAAAAATAAAAAATAACAAGGGGCCGAATCAGGCGACTGGAGAAGGTGGTGGAGCACAGTCATATATTAACGGCCATCAATTCCTGTACTGACAAAGCAATGGGCGCTGTATTATAGTCGTAGTGAATCAATAAGTTCTGGTTCCGTTATTGTCCCGCAAGTTTACGGCGGTCTTGTTCGCTTCTTCTTCTGCTTCGGTGGCACTACAGTCCAATGCGGACCTTCGCCTCCTTAATGGCCCTCTCCCAGTCCACTCTATTTTTTTACCTTTCTTTCCAGTTGTTAGTTTTACACTTCTTAATATCTGTTTGTACACAATTCCACCATCTGTTTCTTGGTCGTCCTCTTGGTCGACTTCCATGGGGATTATTATTAAATACTTCACTTACTGTTCTTTTACTCTCCATTCTGTTAACATGACCAATCCATTTGAGCCGACTTATTCTAACAAATGACAGTATATCTAAATCTCCTAACATCTGCATTAGTTCCTTGTTATGACGCTTTCTCCAATTTTCGGTCTTGTTCGCTACAGACCTTTAAAACCTCCCCGTGGTAATGCCAGTTAGTAGTCTGGAATTTTTTTTTTTTCCAATGGCTCGACAGCCCCTTGGGGGCCTAGGCCGCCTCATTTTTCGAGGCTTCACGATCACACACTTTTTTTAGACACACCACACTCGGTAGGACTCCTCTGGACGAGGGACCAGCTCGTCGCAGAGACCTCTACCTGACAACACACAACACTCACAAGAGACAGACATCCATGCCCTAGGCGGGATTCGAACCCACAATTCCAGTAAGCGAACGGCCGTAGACCCACGCCTTAGTCTGCGCGGCCACTAGGATCGGCAGTAGTTTGGAACAGAGGAAGAAATTCCTAATGAACAAGGCCCTCATAGACGAAAGGATCGCCAACTTGCTCTCGAATTTTGAACCGACTTGCCTCGCATTCTTCGGACATAGAGGACAGGCTTTCCACTGAAGAGACTCCTATTACTTTCTTAGTCGGAATTGTAAACCCAAGTTTCATCTCCTGGAATTACCCTCGAAAGGAAGGTTCGGTCGTTTCTCATTTCATTACAGTTTCTCGCACACAAACACACGGCGTATCTTCTGCTCATCGGTGAGCAGTCGAGTCACAAACTTCGCCGCGATCCGTCGCTTGTTCCTTCTAGTACGGCCTTGCAAATCGCTGGAATGTCTATCCGAGAGGCGCAGCCTGCCAGCAATCTCCGGAGTTTTATTGCTTCAGCCTTCGTTGATGATTTTGCCGTCTTTCTCCACGTTTGCGTCTGTTCGACCTGAGGAGAGACGACCTGAAATCTCACAGTATTCAAGCGAAGTTTCCCCACTTTTCAGTTGATAAAACCACTCAATAACTTGTGTTCTTCTCATAACATTGTCAGGGAAATCTGCTGTGTTTATTTCAAATGTTTCCGACTCAGTTTTCCTGAGTTTGAAGCAAAACTTACTGAAAAGGCCGCATTCTTTAAATCAACTCTTAGAAAATCGCGAATCGCTCTTAACACCATACAGAAATACGCGTCCGATGGGAAACAACGCAGAGGATTGTTGCTTCAAAACTCACTAGACTGGCTGAGAAGATAGCGATACTACGGCACCTGGTGGTAGAAAGCTGAACTACTTGCCGTTCTCGGTCCTAGCGGCGAGTTCGGGAACGTTTTGGTACTCCTTCTTATCTCCCTTGCTGAAATAATTTTTAATTTTCATTCTTTAGTCATCCACTCATCTGCGTTTTCACTTCCACTGGATCCTAAGCAGTTCCAATGGCGGAAGGATTGTCGAACATGCGGATTTATTTTGTCATCTTTTTAAAACCTCCAAAAAATGTGTTTTGGAGCTTGCTAATTAACTTGTCCTTCAGCGTCCGCCAATCAACTGGTGAGGTGGATGATTCGAAAAGGGGTTTGCAAGACGGAGACCAAGATTTTTTTCGCTGATAATTTTATACAACAGTCTCACTTTTGTTTCAGACCATTCACATTACAAACGTGCCTTTCCCGTTTAAGATTCATGTTGACTTCACTAGATACGTTGTTACGCCCACAACTACTGTACTATAATATAGGCCTATACTGATACATGACATAGACAGAAACTTAGACGAATGTCGTTGTTGAGTGATGCTATGCTCTGTCAGGTCCGAAATTAAAATTTCTCTCCTGAGACCGGTTTTCTTAATTTCTCTTAGCCACTCCACACAAGATAGTAAAACAAAAGCATTAAATTAAGCCGCGACCACTTCCACATTTATTCCAACCATTATCCACACTCAGCCCATGTTGTGACACTGTATTGCATGTGTTCAAAGAGTGTCTTTAAATAGTGCCAAAAGAATAGAACAGGCATTTAAGCTAGTCTGCTTCTCTAGACTGCGGATTTAGGGGAATGTCTCGCTACAACTTATTGGACACAAAGTATATCTCTGAATGAAAAGTGCGTAGTTTAAGTGACATCCGCGTGGATCGGAATCTTGGGAGGGCGACTGGAAACGTATGGCGTTGTTTGTGTTCCCCGTTGCTTTCTGGAGTAAAAAGTGCATATAAAGTTCGTCTGCTATGTAGAGGAAAAATCTTAAACAATAAAATACATCATGTGGACAACAGCTAATGATTCTTAATTGTATTTATCATATATCGTACTGCAATTTGAATTTATTTAATATAATCATTGTATTGAGCAATTTAACGATAGGTTTGTTATTATTATTATTATTAACAATATGAGTAATAAATGAATAATAATTAACGTTAATAATAAACAGTTAAACAATTGTTATTATTAATATTTTTATATTGCTTTATTCGCTACGGGCTGGACGGTCCGGGGATCGAATTCGTGTGTGGCGAGATTTTCCGCATCCATCCAAACCGGCCCTGGGGCTCACCCAGCCTCCTGCACAATGGGTACCGGGTCACTTGCCCTGGGATGAAGCGGCCGGGGCGCGTTGTTGACCACCCACCCCCATCTAGTGCCCAAGTTAAAGGAAGAGTGGACCCATACCTCTACTCCCCCTCTGGGCCTTCATGGCCTGTTATAGGGTGAACTTTAATTTTACCTTATTTTATTTTATATGGTTTACTTCGTCTCCCTTTACTTTTCCCAGTGTGTTTTGATTAATCATTTCGTAATCATGATCATGAAATGATGCGTCATACTGGAAAAAGTAAAGCAAGTAACATCATCAGGTAACATGTGCATTATTTTTGGGTATTTTTAGGAAGAGGGTTAGGAAAGTGATAATTGAGGTAAAGTGAAGGGTATAGAAGTGTGGGGAAAATCATATAATAATGCAGTGAAGTGAAGTGAAGGGAGGCCAAACGGGGGGGGGGGGGGGCCGTGAAGTGTATATAAGCGTAGTGAAGTTGAGTGAAGTGAAGATCCTAGTGAAATGTGTGTGCATCACTTCTTCAAGATATGGATTTTTATTGTTGTATAGTATGGTTGACTCATTGCTTTGTATACCTAATTATTTTTAACTCTGATTCATCTACATTAGGTTTTTTTGTTAGGCTTAGTTACACTTTTTTTGTAGTATGTGTGTTTTATTGTTTTTGTAAGTTTGTGTGTTGTGTATTGTTTTGAGTGTTGTGTGTTATTTTTTGTGATGTATGTTATTCTGTGTTATGTGTCATTGTAGTACCACTGCCACCGGGTATAAACCCACTTGCAGTAATAAATAATATCTATATATTACGACGGTCATATCAAATATAGGCTACTGAGAGATGTGACGTTATCACGGCAATTAGTGTGAAGAATGTACCAACGTTAGGAGGAATCTACTGTCTCATTTTTTACTCTGAAGATGAAGGCAGTAGGTTCCTCCGAAATATTAGTCAGAAATATTTATCAGACTACACTATGTTGTACCTCAGAAGCAGTATTCTTAAAAAGTAGTGATTACACTCCATTGTTATACACAGGATATATTTTTGTAGACATAGAAGTAGATTATGGTATATTTAATGTTTTATTTCTTCTGATAGAAATGGCTTGACCAAAGTACGTGTTTTCCATGTCAATCGTCCAATGAACTGTCATGCTAATCATTAGTCGCTGCTGCAACGTTTGACACCCTTCCTTCCTTCCAGTACGCCATGCGACGTGTTCGTGTATCCTTCCAATCACCCGGTCACCAGCAACCAGATATGTGACTAGTAAACAAAGTAGATTTCCTTTCCGTTACTATCCCTTTCGGGTTTTCGGTAATCTGTCATCAACGGAATTTTATTTTAGAGATGCTTGACGATGTCCGCCGGCTAATCCCAGAGCCGATGTTACATTGCGTAATGAAATCTAACCTTTGTGTGCTTTCTTATTGTCAGGCCAGTGGTTATACTTAATTATGCATCTACTGTCACCATGTTTATCCTTTATACCACGACAAAGGCTTGACCAAAATATGTAGTTGTCTTTCAGTACTGAACCGGGTTTTTCTTCAATTTATAACATTTTTTTTATTAGTTTGTTAATGGGCGGTTGGGAAGATATCTGTGTAATGAATTTGAGAGTGGCCAAGAAGAACTGAGGGTTGTGACTAAAGAGGAGACGCCGGGTTGATATTCGAACCGGAGACTCTTAAATATGGAACCTGGGGAGTAAAATTTTGCATGTAGTCAACTGAACTATGGCATTGTATGAATTGACATAGCAAACATTTCGCTTTTTTCTTCTATCGGCAAAAATAAAGTGAGTCAAAAGGGTGTTCACATTGGGTCTGTATGATGCTGTGACAGGTCAACTTTGTCTCTTGACCTATGTAGCGACACCATGTTAGCTGCATGTTACATGTGAAATGAGAGTAGGGTAGCGAGTAATGGGTTTTGAACGACACGACATCGTAATGTATTAACGTGTTATAAAATAATATTCCGGTATTTTATTCTTGATTTATGAACCTGAGGAAGAACATAGCTTGGTGTTGTTTTCTGAACAGAATACTGAGGCGAATATTTGCTGAAAAGCGAAAAGAAATAAGAGTAGAGAAAATTACCGTAGAGGAAGATAAAGTGGCGGTAAATGTGGTTCAAATTGGAGAGAAGAAAAGTTCATAGAGGATTTCAGGTAAAAATTGCGAAGAGGAGAGAGAAATTCAAAGGCTTAGGGGCAGATGGTTGCGTAATAACGTGTGTTTGGGTGTCTTGAGTGTGGACTGACTTCAACGCATTCAGTGTAAGGTCCAATGACGGGCTGTTTTGAACACGATAATAAACTTGAGGTTTACAAAAAGTGGTGAAGAATTTCTTAACCGTGAGAGTGGCTACAGGCTTCTCAAGAAGGATTCTGCTGCCCGGAGTTATTTATCAGTTTCTTAACTCCATGAGTGGTTACGAACTACTCGAGAAGGACTCTGCTACCTGGAGTTATTAATTTCTTAACTCCATGAGTGGCTACGAACTACTCGAGAAGGACTCTGCCGCCCTGAGCTATTTATTAATTTCTTAACTCGATGAGTGGCCACGATTTTGTCAACAAGGATTCTGGTGCCCGGAGTTATTTATTAATTGCTTAACACCATCGAACTACTCTGGAAGGACTCTGCCGTCCTGAGCTATTTATTAATTTTTTAACTCCATGAGTAGCTACGAGTTTCTCAAAAAAGACTCTGCTCTCCTGAGTTATTTGTTGATTTCTTAACTCCGTGAATGGTTACGAGCTACTGAAGAAGGACTCTGCTGCTCAGAGTTATTTATTAGTTCTCGTGTTAGCAAGGGTACGATGGAATGTCCCGTGAAGAGGATCAGCGCCCACCTTAAATCGGTTCCCTATCGAATGTGACGAATAAATATTAAACCACTGCATTACGACATTAGTTGCGTACCTTTGTTGGATGTACCAGGGCCTATGTACATCCCTAAAACGCACTTGAATCTCAACACGCATCGTATGATTTGAAATGCGTCCCACGAATCACTTGCTGGATCTGCCGAGATGAATTGTTGAATAGTGTCACGGGTGTCTTTTGTTCCATGTCCTCTGTCTGCAATCCCAAGGACATGTTCACAAGTCTAAATGATATTTAAGGCGTCACATGACCCCCCTCTCTCTCTCTCTCTCTCTCTCTGTCTCTCGCTCTCGCTCTGCAAGATGTGTCTCACTACTGGTTTCTTTTGACAAGAACAGTGGCGAGGAAGTGAAAATACTGCGAAGGGTTTGAGATTAGAACAACCATCTCGTAGTGTATCGTGGTCTGGGGTGACTGATAACTTGTAACCACCGTTTCTGGCATGCAAACAGCTGGACCTACATTTTGAGGAGAGATGGTTTTCTGATTGTTAAAAATTTAGAGCACTGCAGCTATTAATATTTTTTTGTTTCTCGTCTTCCTCCTCCTCGTCGTTTTTGTACTTATCTTTTTTGTTCTACGTTTACCGTACTTTCGTTTGTAAGAAGTAAAACAATGAGCTTGTCAGATATCCGTGCTTTCTGTGTGCACGTATTCCGCACTTTCAGTTTTTAAACCAGTTTCATTATGAATGTTAAGCCACTTGAGGCTACACTAACACCGTACGTTATAATTTCCAAGAAACAGTAATAAAAACATGGAGGATGTTCGAATTTATGAGGCGGCGTGCTTTACGGCCCTCAAAACGATGCGAACATACAAGCCGCCGATATCATCCAACTTTTCATGTGTTCTTACAGTTCGTGCTATAGTGACAAAATTGTGAACAATGTGTGTGGGGAAACGAACATCAGGGATCTTCCTTCTAAGCTTTATCTGACTTTACTTAACCGGACTTACATTTTACACTGAGATGTAAATAAAGCACCCGATGCTCCAGTGAAAATCTATGTTCAATGCAATGGGAATCTTTCAATAACCGCAAGACTAGGACTGAATCCAGGTCCACGGCCATGTCACTCTGCAACTGCCGGTCTGTCTTGCTGTAGAGCTCGTGGCCAGATCTCATTAATTAGCGAGTCTGGCCGCAGTCGCCTTGGGGCGTCTTTTCTAAGGACAGGACGGGTCTGTCTTATTGAGGGCTGACGTTCATCTAAATTGTGTATAGAATTTCAGTTTGTACCTCAGAGAGAAGGCAGTCCGTGTCCACTATAAAGACCAATCCCTTACCGATGTTTGGGGAAATAATGGTTATTTATGGTGAGAATTATACCAAACACATAAATAAACTGAAGCAAAGTGCAGTTTCTTAATGTTACAGCATGTGGTACATATATTTACCACGGGGTTTTAAAGGTTAATACAAAGAACAAACAGCAATTTGTTAAGATTAACTCGTGTTATGACGTTCAGTTTAATATATACGGTGTTGACGAGTTTAATTATAAGATTTTTCCTTTTTTTTTTTTTTTTGTAGGCATATACGCCTGTACATATTTATTCCCGGTATTACGCAAACGTCTCCTGTAAGTCCTGTACTGCTGATTGTACTGACAGTTACGAGTTATGTTGTCTGTAACCAGGTAGTTCCCACCTTAAAATTCAAGTGTTATGTAGGTCTACTTGTCAGGTTGATGTCTGTCTGTCCGTCTCATGTCAGAGTTTACTCAGTCCATTAGAGGACCAACACTAATGAAGACTCCCACAAGTGACGAAGAGGTACAATGGAGTACAGACTGTTAAACATGCCTGGTATTTGTATCTCATGATAAATCACGTTACTGCATTATGTAGCGTGTACCGTGCTTCTTGGATTCATCCTGACGGAGCAGTTTATTTCGGTTCCTGTTTGCTCAAGTATCGGGCGACGAACCGAGCTTGTGGACTGTGTGTGACAAGTACAAGAGGCGCACAAAAAGTGGTGCCTTCCAGTGTTATTAAGTATTGCATGAAATATAGGAGTCGGGGCAGTATAATCGGCATAATGGCTAGGCTACAGTAATCGTAATTCCGTTATACTCAGGAGCAAGAAATTTATCTGTTCTCCAAAGTGTCTATCCCGGCTCTGGTGTCCACCCAGCGTCCTATTCGGTGAGTAGCCGAGAATCTTTCCACTGGAGTAAAGTGGCCGGATCGTGAAGCTAACTGCACGTCCCATCTAATTTTAAGGTTCAAAATGAATGGACATAGGCCTATTAACCCCACCCCTCATGTGCTGTCATGATCTGCAGAGGGACACCTTTACATGTACCTGTATATTAAATATATCTACATAACAAATATAACGATGTAGGCATATATAAACTTTACAATTGCAAGGATTCTGCACATAGGTCTACATGAGAGAACAGCAAGGCAATGGCGGTTGACCAAAACGTCTCCCGGCTGGAAGTCAGACCAAAAAGGAAACTCAGTTCGGGCAGCAGCGATGTTCAGGTATTATCCAGAGAAGTACCCACGTCATGTAACGGGCCGTCGTAATATTCACGCGTTACTCCACGGAAGAACGGTGACCACGGTGACCCAGATGTAACGTCAATTGTAATCCATCCCCATTTTCCCTTGGTTTTCTCGTGCGTAACCATGGTGATCGGGCCTGATGTCACGCAAAAACCAGGCTCTGTCTTCACCATGGTAACGTCTATTCTATAGGGAGATGCCACAAGTTCTATCCATTTGATTCTGTCGTGTACAGTACAGATAAAGAATTATATTAGTAGAAATTTAAAGCAGAGGTTTTGAAGGAAATGACAGTTTTGGAATACCTGAAAACGTAGGGTATATTTCAGTTTTCATTACATATATTTGCAACTGGAGTCCACATACCTGTGAGTAAAGTGACAGACTATGAAATCCTTGATTTTGTTCAAACTTACTTAGGTTTACTCATTCTTGACTATGCAGTGTGATTCATGAATCATGAACATGACTGTGGGAAATGATTTTCTATGCCTTTGTGATCAAGAAGTTCACATAAACATGTGTCCGATTTTGAACGGTTACAGAGTTATGACCGTTTGAAACTCAGAGTAAAGGGTAAACATTATTGAAAAGATGTGGAATAAAATAACAGACGAACACACTACCTGATAAATTCATTGTCTAAGTTTAACTTCATGAAATCGCCTTTAATTTTCACTGACGTTCGCTTAAATCAGGTTTTCGAAAATCTATCCGTCAGCCGCAACGCATCTCGCCGCTCAGTTTTGAATAGCGCGCGTTGCTTGTTACAGCTTCCGTTGACTATTCTTGATGCGTTCTGCCGCATCCAAAATGCGACCGAGAAATACGTGTCGCCTTCCAACCTTTACGCCGCAGACCATTTATTTCCTCCATAGTCATACACAAAAATCCAGTAGGCTTAAGTCTGGAGACCTGCCTGGCCAATTGTGAGGACCCCTACGCCCGATCCATCGCCCACAGGAATGATCATTAAGGAAATTTCTAACTGCACGCGAAAAATGAGGAGTTGCTCCGTCATGTTTGAAGTACATAAGACCTTGTTTATTCAAAGGCAATACTCCAAAAGTTTGGCCTGTTCCTCCTGTAGAAATCGTAGGTAAACCTCTCCAGTAAGACGACAGTCAAAGATGAAAGGACTAATCACTCGATCATCCAGAACTGCACACCACACATTGACACTGCAACGTAGTTGAAACTTACTTTGCACAGTGGCGTGAGGAGTCTGATCTGACCAAAGGACAATGTTTACTTTTTTCATCGGCACCTTAATTAACCTCACGCTCATCTGTAACGCAAACGCCGGGAAGCGTACCGGTATCTCGCAGTGCGTAGTAAACTAGGGTAAACACTTGTCGGATTGGTATTCTGTGGTTCTGACAACGTCGCTGGCATTCAGCTGTGGCATGAACTGCACTGCCGTCGCATAAACTGTGCACATCATCCATATACGTATATTATGGAACTGGAAATGTAGATGTCAGCTTGAATGTAACAGATACATCGAAATAACAATACACATGGAACTGCGCATACTGTACAGTATGTCGCTTCTAGCCCCATTACGAAACTACCATCATAGTTGGTGGGATCGCTTATAAACTGCCTTGACTGACGTTCGGGCTGCCCGAGCCGGGTGGCAAGGAAGGCGTGCAAGTGCAAGAGTAAGGCTGAAAATGTTTACGTCACTCGCCATTCAGTGGTACAAACAAAGATCTTTGAAGGTCGAGTAGCGTAAAATAGATACCATGTAGTTCATGGGGTTGCGTTGATAAGGATTAATAAACGCACCTAACACCATAACCACTGAACATATGATCCATGTTGATATGAATTTTTCTGATTACAAAAACCTAGGAAATCATCTCCCACAGTTACGTCCATAAATCATGAACCAACCTTTATAATATTTTTCTCGCCACTGCCCTGACCGCGGTCGCTTCCAAATAACCCCACCCGGCTCTCGGTTAAAAATAATTTCCTCTCCTTGATACAGGCGCAATGTTGTTGAAAGACGTCATTTTTATAAGAGACGGAACGAGAAAAATGAATTGAAAAGAAATTTTTGTTTCTAGCTTATTTATAATGAAATTTAAAATCCGCACATTAGTAGCAGCATATATTACAGTAGATCTCGGAAAAGTAATTGCATTGTTATTAGTATTGTTACACATAATTCAGGACCAAGAAAAAAACATTAGCTGATAAATCTTCTGACATGTGCAAAGCATATGGCAACCACATTAAGAAATCAAAACTGCATGCATGAAGAAACTGAGAGAATACTGAACACAGAAAATATCTACTGCCATTCGGTCCAGAACTTTTTGTCTTCCGTTTGCTAATTAAAAACATAAAGATTAAAAACACCAACAGAGAACTATAATTTTACCTGTTGTTTTGTATGGGTGTGCAACATGGTCTCTTACGTTAGGGGAAGAACATAGGCTGAGGGTGTTTGGCAGGAGGAGAGTGAGGAAGATATTTAGGTCTAGGAGGGAGAAAGTGACAGGAGACTGGAGAAAGTTGCAGTGCGAAGCTTCATGATTTGTACTCGTCAAGTTTGGGGGTGATCAAATCAAGTAGGTTGAGATGGGCGCAGTATGTTGCAGGCATGAATGAAAGTAGAGGTGCGTACGCGGTTTTGGCGGAGAAACGTGAGGGAAAGACACCATTTTGAAGATCTAGGCTATATGGTAGGATCGGAGGGCGTGCACTGGATTCATCTGGCTCAGGATAGAGATAAATGGTGAACAAGGTAATGAATATTTTAGGGTCCACAAAATGCAGATACGTTTTTAACTAGCTCAGCAACTATCAGCTTTTTGAGAACTATGCTTCATGTATTTATTTGTTTATGAATATTCGAATTTCGTAATAAAATTGAAGTTTCTGAACGGGTTAAAATTTTTAATTGTTCAAGATTTTAGGCCCATACTGAGGAATTAGGGGATGTGTGTTCGGTAAATTTAGCAGTTGAAAAATGCTGCCTTCTGAGGTTTTACGTCAAGCAGGTTGGTACATACCTACCAGCCTTCACGGCACCGCGTCCCACAAGGCAGCAGTATTTGCAGTATTTACACCTCCACGCGGACCCAAAAAATCCCAAATTTTATTATTTTATTGGTCGATTGTTTGGATTTGCCCTGTGAGTTTCTTGATTAACTCGCTAGTTGCTTTCTTACTACTGGTTTTGTCAACTATTTCTTTCGTAGATTGTCCATTTGATCTATTAGTTTGTTAGTATGTGCACTCTTGTGTCGTGACAGGTCGTTCACTACCTGTTCACATTTCTTAGTCTCCGGTTCCGGCCAGTAATATCTGTTGTCAGCCTTTCTCACCAGTTTTGCACTCCACTTTTTGCAACTTCATCGTCACTAAAGAGGTGACCGTGAAGAGAATTAGCAGCTGATGCGTCTAAAACCTACTAAAAGTACGAAATGGCTTCTTCAGTGGGACAAGCATGTGAAGTTTGGCGATGCAGCCTTAATGTGCGGTTGTGTACACTCTGTTCAGTCTTGCAGGTTTATCTCAAACGGAGCCGCAGTTGAACAACAATTAGATTGTATGAGATTTGAGGGTCTCAGGACAATGACTTTGAAGAATGTTTGCTTCTGGGATGTGACGCAGTATATTTATGCTTTTATTTCACGACACTGTCATTATTCCAAACTATGTCGTGTCGAATCGCATTGTAATTATTGTATGATGAATTGCAGGGGGTTGGGAAGTAAACGGTCATGTCTAAACTGAGATAATATCCTGGCATTCTGCTGGAGAGTCCGAGAAAAGCCACGAATAATCTCAGGATATTCGTTGTTGCAGTCAAGATTCCAACCTGCTACGTCCCGGGTGCAAGTTCAGATCTGTACACCAGCCTCCTGGATGACGCTGTGTAGCTTGGCAGACAGGTGCCAACTTTTGGTTCAACGTTACACCTTCATTTTTAGAGCAGAAGTATCTGACATATTTCGGAGGAATCAGCTGCCCCAGTCTGAATATTAGACGTGAGTCATTCTGGGATGCTGCTGAGTTTTATAAGAAAGGTCGATGATTCTGGCTAAGGAGACCAAAACGACATGATGAGAGTTCCGTTGTTCTGGGATATGACGTCGCGTCACTGGGTAATCGGTTCCCGATGTTTCGTGACAACGTACTGGTCTCACCGGCAAGGGTCGAACTTTCTAAGAAGATAGTTGGATACTTCAACTCTTGAAGATGAGGCCATTACTTTTTCTTGAAACGTCGAGAATCGATTGTCCGGTAATGCGACTTTACATCCCAGCAGAGCGTAATCCTCAGCTACGCGGTTGCGAATCTACAGGGTGTTACATTTCAGGACCATAATATAAACCTTTGCTGCCGTTAAAAGTATCGTAACTCACTGAATATTTTATACTTGTGTGAAAAAATTCTCTAACCGCTTAGCACACTTCTATTAGTTAAAACCTCCACATATAATTCTTTCGTTCAGAATTGTCGGTTTGCCTCTATTCTCGGTGGTAGCTATAACTTGTTTCGTGGTGCAAACGCCATAACGTATTCCGGTCTGTGCTTTACCTGAAACTACAGAGGAGAATTTAGAACGATTTGAGCCATTAAAGTAAGAGCAATACACCTGAAAACCTCGGCTTAGGGGCGCTGCCTTCCTTGTAGCAGCCTGGAGAATTTCTCTGCCCCGCCTTCTCCAATAAGGAAGAGACAGTACTGCTGTCAACTGAGGTTTGAGATTGTATCTGCACTAAATTGTTTTACTGCGCACTTAAAAATCCTTTCCTCTGCTGTGACTTTCGACGACAGCGTAAAGTGCAGTGTGATGGTCAGTGTAATTGGGTTGGGGAGTGACTGAGGGAGGAGATGGTTAAGCAAAAAGGAAGATAATATTCCAAAGCTGGGAGTGGGATTTTTGTAGCCATTAACTGCTCCGTATGTGTTAGAACGGAACACAACTTCACATACGCCATCAGCTTCTGTTCTGCTCCGTGACTCTAAGAACAGCACAGAAGCACTCTTCGATTCTATTCACACTCCAATATTCGCGCGGCCTGCAGTAGTAATCCATCATGTTATTTGTGTAGGGAGTGTGTGACGGTGCACTGCTTTGTCGTACCTTGCTTATCAGCAGATATCAGTTGTTGATATACAACAAACACAGCTCTATTCGCTAAATGAATGCGACATTGGGCAGCGAGCTATTAGCGTGGACTACTGTTCTAATCTACCCTAATGGTTATGTATTTTAATTACGGATGAGGGTGAAATTAGAAAATGCTTTCAAGAATTCAAGGAAGAAGAACAGCAGGACTCTCGGAAGATTAAGATAATAGAAGAGAAAAAGTTGACGAGAAAGTAATCATGAAAGGGTATCTGAAAAAGAACTGGATGAAAGCGAACAGGACGATGAGAGCTAAGTCTGCTCCTTCAAGATGTTATGTTGGTGCAGATAATTCGAAGTGCAGGAAAGAAGCACAAACTAGGACTGTCCGCATTCGTCCACAAAATTTACGTGTTCACTTCTTGGGGTCGAGAACTTCCTGCATAATCAGTAAAAATTATATTAAGTAGGCCGTTTTTTATCTATAAACATATAATTCGCGTCATGGCGATGTCGACAGCATTTACGTGGAAAAATCCAATCAAGAATTATGAAGTGGGCATGACACGTGGCTCGTATGGGGAAGAAGAGAAATAACACACATTGAAGACAGCACATGGAAGACCTACTTGTAGATGGGAGGATAATATTAAGATGGAACTTACGGGAATAGGATGGGAAAGCCTGAACGGAA
Source organism: Reticulitermes speratus (assembly GCA_021186555.1). Taxonomy (NCBI): domain Eukaryota; kingdom Metazoa; phylum Arthropoda; class Insecta; order Blattodea; family Rhinotermitidae; genus Reticulitermes; species Reticulitermes speratus. Next base: position 21,349,556 of record JAJKFL010000009.1, read on the forward strand.
TTCGTTCTGCTCAGGATAGCAACAAGCGGAAAGCTGTTGTGAATTCTTTTGACTTGGTGAACAACTGTTAGGTTTTGAAGAAGGACTGCGCTCCGTGGACTTAATTAGATAGCCAGTGAGTCCTTTGAAAATTCGAACACATTGGTAACAGTTCATAATTACATATACGAAGAAGTTCAGAGGAGATTAAATTGATTTTTGGTAGAGTTTGCCACCACCCAGTTATAAACTCTTTATCCTATCATCTCATTTATATAAATTTAGGTTATAAAGGAGAATAATAATGAAAGTAATCGTAAGGAAATAGAAGGTGATTATGTGTACTGGATTCAGCGTTGTCAGGATGTGATCCACTTTTGTGAACACGGTAAAACGTATACGGATTTCAAAAATGGCAGAAAATATTTTGACCAGCTGATTAACTGTCAGCTTTTAGAAAAGTACTACCTGAAGTCAGAAATATTTACACGCGAGAGACTGATTTTCCGGTCATAATAATATTCGTGATATTGATTTTGAACGCGAAAAAGCAGTCGTTATTTTTCGGTTATCTCGGACACGCTGTTCGATTTTGTTCTTAACCTAAACGCACAGAACGCGCATCAAGGGCCAGTCTGCCCCTCCCCTCATTGAATATATTCATCAGTCTCAAATATTTCCTTTTCCTCGTAACTGACATAACGTTCTTACACCGTCTGATCACAAATATCGGATCACGAATCTCTTCTTCTTTGGAGCCCTCTGTCAATGGAGTGTCCATGTTAACCTGTCGCAGTATTATCACTACTCAACAGGCAATAACAATTAACCGTGCAAACTCAGGGAAGATTCGTATTATTCCTATCCACTGTATCAATGCTGCCACATCAGTTTTGGGGAACTCTAAAACTGCCCCTTTTTATATGTTACTTTATAATCCGTATTAGAAGAACTAACTACTTTGTGATAGAAACCAAGCATTGGCAGTGCTCCATGTTTTTTCTGTTACCCGATATGCTTTACACTATTTCGCATTCACGTTGACTACAGAAGAATCATGATTTAAGCAACCTTACGTCAGCAGACATGGAGTACAGTAGTGTACCGACAATTAGTGACATTAAAACATTTACTGTATATTTTCAAAACTAATTGGTCTATTTGCGTGGTACTTTGTACACAAATAGCATTTAGCGTCTGTGAAATGGATGTGCGAGGTTTGCCGACCTTTTCTGCAGTTGAAGTCTCCGTTCAGCCGCCGTACTAGATGTCTATCTGGTTGCACAAGAGCCAGGAACAAACAGCTGCAAGTACAAGGGGAGTCGGGCCGTCGAAATTCGTCATTGAATTTAGTCACGGTCCGGTAGTTTGGTGTGTGTGTAAATTACGGTGTTTCAAGAAAAGCATGAAGTATTGAACCAAATGGCTGACCGACTGATTAGCTAAACTAAATTAATCTGTAGTAAATTAATTAAACCCGGGACAGCGTAGTCTGTATAGGTACTAAACTACAGACTGGACCAATGAGGGATTTTTTTCCATTCCCGTAAGGGACAAGAGATTTTTCTCTACTCCAAATCCTCCAGACCGACTTTGGGATCCACCCAGTGGGTGACGGGTGCTCTTTCCCCGAGGGTAAAGATGCATTGTTATATTGTAGGCATATAATTATACTGCTCTGGTCACTTCAAACACTTTTTAATGTGACCTGTTCTGAAAGCTCTAACTTGTACTAGGACTGTCTCATATCCCCATTCAATTAAATAATTAAATATCGAGCAAGAGTGCCTGAAGAATAGTAACAGATGTTCATAGTGAGGCTTGTATATACTGCTATGCTCGACGCGCCCCTAGGCACTTGACTCACTACTCCACAATGCAGGTTTCGGATTGTTTAAATTTCCTGGCTTGACTCTCCGCTTGACACTTGTCTCGTTGCTCCACTCTACGTGTTCCGGCTTGTTTACATTGCTTAGGTTGACTCTGTTCTTTGCATTTAAATCGCCGCTAGGGGCTTGGCTCACCGCTTGGCGCTTGCCTCGCCGCTAGACCCTTGAGTGGCTGATCACGTATGCCACCAGCTGTCGACACAGTCGTGGTTCTGACCTGACTGTCATCATAGTTACTGAAGCGCGTATGTGACCGGATATAAGACGCGTGTAGCCGTTTATATGCGGCAGTGACAGGGAAACGGACGTAATGCATGACTGAACAGGAGCCTTGTGCTTACTATTGTTCAAGAATGGCATTAACAGGGACGGCCATATTTTCGATACACTGCGATAGCTGTGCAAAGACCAGTAAAAATCAGAGTCACTCAGTAGTGCTTCATAATTTCTTCGTGCACATAGGTCTGTGTAGTTGTACGACGTATGAACACGAACATATGCTGATACTGGTACAGTATGATTTTGTTGACTGTAATACCTTATTAGATAAATTAGATTCATTCGTGTATATAGCTAGTGATCAAATTAATGAGGATGATATGGACGGGGTACGTAACACGCACAGGTAAATGGTGATATGTATACAAGAGTTTGGTCTCAGAACCTGAAGTGAAGAGACCACTAGGAGTTCTAAATGTAGGTGGCAGAACAGTGTTAAAATGGATCTTAAATTAACAGCGTGTGAGAGCATTATGTATATTCATTCAGCTGATCCAAGATTGCTTCTGCTAGCGACGGGGTAGTTTGCACACAGTAGTGAACCTTGGAACTCCCATAAAATGTATTAAATTTCTTAACAAGCTAATGTTACCGGTATCTCATGCAAGAATCTGCTCCGTGGAATGAAGTCTGTTTTCAGCTAGTCAGTAAGTAATTAGTTATTCAGTCAGTCTGTCTGTCTGTCGGGTTGTTACACTGTACTCTGCGAAACTTGAATTCTGTGACAGGTATTTTCGCCACTGATTAAATCGAATCCTTTTCTTAGAAGCCGTTCAGCTGACAAACAGTACAAGTGAATTATTTACCATAGCTGTTATTTATGATGTACAGTTCAAGCTACTGGCAGTTTCCGTCTTATGTAAGGGTTCCTTTCCTGAAACTTCCATGTGACCCGAAATTTACATAAGTTGGAATTGACCCCACCCCCACTTATTTATCACACCTCATTGGTTATGTATATGTCTTGACTGTCCGTGTACATGTTTCAAATATTATTTCTATCAGTTTTTCCATATGAAACACACACAAAGGAAAACACATTTAATAATTGCAGTATTAATATAATATTTTGACGTAAAACGTCTTACATTTCGGTACACATAGGTGGGTCACCTCGGCGCTCGCGGTGTCAGACTTTCGCGTGACCTACGTTTCTTCACAGTGCTCCGCGCCTACTTCGACTAGAGCAGTGAACGATACATAGTTTGAAAGGTAAGGAATGTGCCTACACGCTAAAAAAAAAAAAGATCGCCAACATTCAACTTGTCGGCGTGACGTTTTACGTACAATTTGCGGTTCAGTCGTAGCTTGAAACACCGAATATTTTTAATATTATTAATAATCAGTAAGAATGTTTATGTAAGTCCGAGTCATGTATTACGTAACCTGGAAACTTCCTGTACTCAATTCGAAAGCATCCCTGTATTCCCGAAAGCGACGTCATGACACCGACTGACCGTTATTTATCGCTTAACCTAAGCCATCTTGGTTCTATACATTTTGACCGTAACCGGTAATGGCCCCCATCCCAAGAAATCAAATCTGCTTATGCATTGTAATTCCTTTTATCTACCCATTTGGCTGAGGGCTGGGATTTAACTAAGGTGTGCAGACGGTTGTGTATTATTCTACAACCGCTACAACGTTATGTTATGCCCAAGTCGAATTTCGATTCCGCCTGTGACAGATGAATTCAGTCCACTTCGTCAACCTCCTTTTCTTTCAAATATGTTTCAGTGACAGACCTTGTTTTCCAAGTGCGTCTGTTTCATTCAGATTTTCCCCACGTCATGCTTAATGTTTATAGCGCCTGGACTCGGTCTCCGGTGCCTCGTTTGTGATAAAGTTAAGGTTGATATTAAGTAGGATGGTGTTACAGTTGACATTATGCCCTTTATATGCCGGAAAAGGTAATCGTTTCAAACAGCAGTTATCTTTATCTATACTTAGTGGATTTCTCAGACTCTCCATGCAGAAGGTGGTGTAGTATCTCAGAATATGTTCATACATATTGTTCGTGGTTTTTCTGAGTCTCTGCAGATGATTGCCGGTCTGATACCTTTAAACAGATTATAACAACCTCTTTCCATATGTCTACATACTTATCATTCTTGAACATCTTCCCATCATTCGACGCTGTATATTCTTTTCAGCTGAAACGGTGTCGGTAAACGAAGAAACCCTAGATCTAGTGAAGGGCAGTATTATAGGACCCCAGCTGCGTGACGCGTTTGAATGGAGAGTGCCACTACAAGTGAAGTATTCGTCAGCATATAATTGTCAGGAAATTTGAATAATTTATGCAGTCATATTGTTATTTTTCGATTTTCTAAGAACAGATTGTATAAAATTGTCATATTCTTCAAAGATAATCTGTATGCAGATTGTTTCGTATAAGGTGTGCCAAACCTCGGGATTTTACTATATGATACATTTTGAATAAAAAAATGTTATATCAACAAACACCCGATTATCAAAACCGTTATGCCACTATGAGCATTGTAATGTACGCACATGGCTGTAACCAAAAATTTTGCAATACATTCATTTCTTTTGCTGTAGGAATAAAAAGAAAGTTATTTGTCAGACAACACCACAAGAGAAAGATATCCACTAAGTCTGAACCTACTGTACAACATATGTCCTATAACACCGTAAAAAGGCAAGCATTAAGACTTGCCCTACTTTAAAAGAAAATTATTTGTCAGATACCACAACAGAAATACATCAGTTTTTATTTGTTATCGAGCTGGTAATGTTAGTTAACATAATTATGTTACACCATGGAAGAAAACATAAGTTTTGTTTAGATATTATCAAAGAACCGCAGTTTCCAGTTGCGTTACACTGATTACTGTTCAAAATGACCGCCATATTTCTATATGCACAATTCTGCGCTTCTCAAAGAAAATTTATTGCCTTTCTTATAATTTCATTATTTCGTCTTAAGCGGTTAGCACACTCCATGATTCGCTACAAATTCTCTTGTCTGCTGTTTTTCCGGTAGATCATGTCCTTTATGTACACCTCGCAAGAGGTACGTGAGATCTGGTGGCCTCGCAGGCCGGGCCTGTGGATGAAAATGAGTACGAAGTACGAGGGAGTAGTATTTGCCAGAGGTGGGTGTAAACGTGAAGGTAGTTCATAAGCACTGATACCGCACAGTATCGTACAGTAGCTTCAAACATTTAGACGCTCGTAGCGATATAACGCTGGATAATCGGTCAAATGTTTATATAGCATTTTTTACTCAAAAGACTCATATAGTAACATCCTGAAACTTGGCGCACCCAATGCGGAACATCCTGTATATAACTCAGTGCCGTAGTTGAATGGCATTGTTGTAGTTACTGTCTCAAGGCCTGAAGTCTTCGTCATTCATGTCACGGAGTTGAGAAGCACAAACACGGTGTGGATTCCAGTGGCACGCTGGCACTCAATTCATAAGGTCTATGAATTATTCTCCATAAGCCAGATTTTCTTAATGTTATTTTACTGTATGTCGCCCTCAGTGGACTAGTGGTTAGCGTGCTCGCCACTGGACCCAAGGTTTGCGGGTTCGATGGATTTTTAAGGGTGATAAAAATCCGTAGCACAACTTCCTTCTAATGTCGTAGATTTACGGCATGTAAAAGAACCTTACGGGCATGAATAGAAATGTTTCGTAAGCAAAATTCAGCGGCCATTTCTCACCCAAGTCTCCTGATTGACTGCTAGATGGCTCTGGCAGTCATATCAGGATGAGTAGAACTTGTGCAGTCAGAGGACTGGTCACCTATTACAGAATGCACACTTCCAGGCCAAGAAACCTCTGAAAGGAGGCACTATGTTCCGCAAGGAGCGACAGGAAGTAACTAACTAACTATTTTACTGTATATTCTCGTCAAATACTGTATGTTATACTGTGTCTTTTATTCTTCATAAGACGTCTATGCAGAAACTGCCATCATCAGGCGAAAATATCTATAATCTAAAAATTATTGTGATAGCAACAGAGGTTCCTGATTAATAAAACGGAAGATTAAAAGTTGTGTTCACTAGTAAAGGTGATGAATAACTGAAAGAGGGTGAACGTTAGCACCTAGCTAAATGTTAAGCGTTGTCTTCACTTTTTATTAATCGCTATTTATTATTCTGTAAAAATCTTCTATATTTGCAGTGTTGTACTGTTTTGGGGTATTGTTATGATGTGTTTTTGGAGCACTGTTATTCTTCTGGATTTCGGTGCCCAGCATACACTGATGGTTTGTAACCCAATGGACGACACACTCTGGCGGTCTGAAATGGAACACATGAGTTTATGTGTGCCCATGAAAAAAGAGATGCATCAGCTTATCGCGAGATCAGTCACTGCCCGTTTGATTTCCATGTGAATCAGCAACAATCACAAGGCTGATTACAGCGACTGATATTTACTCTGGGTCTCAACAAAATGTCATGTGATCGTGTCGGCTGCAAGATGTAAAGCGAATGGCACGCTCTCTTTCGAATACTGATGCGTATCTTTGTGACTGTTGGAAAAACAGCTTGTGATATTCGGTTGTACGGCGCATGAGTGCCCTTTTGGGGGGGGGTTCAATAGCGACCTATGGCCGTGTTTCGTAATAAATTGTCACAATATTCACACATCACGATTCACTCCGTCCTCAGGCGTGAGCGATATAGTCTGAACTGAGCCTAAATTATATTTAAAGATTCAGCTCGTACCGCGCAGTAAACACTCCGTCTCGGTTATACTAACCAGTCAGTTAATGCTGTACAGTGAAATAATCGCTGTTTGTTCTGAGATCTGTATAAAACATATAAATACACTGTGTGGGCAGAACGTGAAATTTCCGACTGTTAAACCTGGTGGTACATATAGTGACCACTGGGCTTTAAAGGGTTACTACCCTTTTCGTTTAGAATATGGTGTTTTGGTTTAAGACAGTTTACATTCTGCTAGATTTTTACTAGTTCTTCGGAGGAGCCTGTTTTCCAATCTTCAATGACGGGGGCATCTGATTCTTCCGAAACATCAGTACCCACATATCAGTCTGCACGGTGTCACAAATCATAAGAGGACAGTATTAATCCTCACAGAATTAAAAAACCCCAAATTTCGTTTTCCTATGTTTGGCTACAATATGATGCTGTATATTTTTAAATGTGTCCACACTGAACCAATTCATTCATTCATTCTGTAGTCTGTCTTACGACAGGTCCGTAGCCTCTTCCAAAGCGAGTTCTCCACAGGGTGCGATCTAGTGCTTCCTCTTTCAATTTCCAGTATCTTTTCTTTTCCTTAAGGTCATCCAGCAGCTGCTTACGTCTTCTCCCTCGTCGTCCCGTCATTTCTATCCTTCCTTCTAACTTTCCTTCAATCACGTGTTTCAGAAGGCAGTTTCTACGCAAGATGTGACTAATCCAGTTAGCCTTTCTTCTTTTTATTGTACGTAGGATATTCCTCTCCTCCTTGACTCTGTGTAATACTTCTTCATTTCTCACACGATCGGTCCAACTGATCTTCTCCATTCTTCTCCAGCACCACATTTCAAAACTTTCCAGATACTTCTGATCTATTAGACCAAATATTATCACGTAATTATTTTATCCAAAGACTGATGTACTCCCTGATGATGGACCAGTAAGGTCCGAAACATGTAGCAATGCAGTGTGTTTTTTGAATATATTATTGTGAATGTGTGACAATTTGAGTGAATTTGTTGCTTGATATTAAAAAATCGAACTTTATGCACGGAATTGAAAATGTAAAAGAAGTAGACTTAATTTTGACGCAGGGTGTGTGTTGATGAACTTATAACAACATAATGACTGTTTGCCTTGGAATTAGAGAGGCTGTATAGAAGTTCGTTATGCGCAGTAAGCTCCTCACGAGTGCACCCAAATAAGTACATCTTATACGAACTGAAACTGAGGGAACAATTCTCTTGTCCAGCAGATAGGATCCTGCTTCTTGTAAAATGTTATCTGTCCAACCAAGTGAAACGGAGTGTTTGCACTCATGGGTTTAGTGTGGTGATGTTTCCAGAACCAATTTACTTGGCGGATCAACAGCAGGTGTTTCTGCAATACATTCACCCGACTCTCAATCTGAAGAGCCGGTCGTCTAAATCCAGTTTCTTTAAACATCCCCATGAAATCTGCACAGGTCTGAGCTGTCGGATGGAGCAAATCTCAGTTCGTTCTCAGGTGATATGAGGTTTTTTCAGCTATGTAAATTTAGGGCCTATTTGACTTCCAGATGTGAGATGATTGCAAAATATTAATTGGCGTGGGTGTGGGACGAAGTAGTCCAGCAAATTTTTAAGGTGCCTTGAGTGGCTGAAGGAAGCAACGAATGACCTTACTCACTCCACTTGATCTCAAGGCCGAGATTCGAATCTGGGACCTCTCCAATACAAATTAGGAGTACCAGTCACTAAACAACGACGACTGATACGAATTAAATTTGTTGGAATACTTGGAGATAAAATAATCTATAGCAGTTTCCTTGTCGGTGGCACTTTTATCATTACGTGCAGTTGTTAATTTGTCGGTTATTTAGTAACGTAGTTTCGGTTGTTTGGGTGCCATATTTCAGGACACTGTCAAATTCTAAGATTATATGGCGTCGGTTATTTAGTAACGTAGTTTCGGTTGTTTGGTGCCATATTTCAGGACACTGTCAAATTCTAAGATTATATGGCGTCGGTTATTTAGTAACGTAGTTTCGGTTGTTTGGTGCCATATTTCAGGACGCTGTGAAATTCTAAGATTATATGGCGTCGGTTATTTAGTAACGTAGTTTCGGTTGTTTGGTGCCATATTTCAGGACACTGTCAAATTCTAAGATTATATGGCGTCGGTTATTTAGTAACGTAGTTTCGGTTGTTTGGTGCCATATTTCAGGACACTGTCAAATTCTAAGATTATATGGCGTCGGTTATTTAGTAACGTAGTTTCGGTTGTTTGGTGCCATATTTCAGGACACTGTCAAATTCTAAGATTATATGGCGTCGGTTATTTAGTAACGTAGTTTCGGTTGTTTGGTGCCATATTTCAGGACGCTGTGAAATTCTAAGATTATATGGCGTCGGTTATTTAGTAACGTAGTTTCGGTTGTTTGGTGCCATATTTCAGGACACTGTCAAATTCTAAGATTATATGGCGTCGGTTATTTAGTAACGTAGTTTCGGTTGTTTGGTGCCATATTTCAGGACACTGTCAAATTCTAAGATTATATGGCGTCGGTTATTTAGTAACGTAGTTTCGGTTGTTTGGTGCCATATTTCAGGACACTGTCAAATTCTAAGATTATATGGCGTCGGTTATTGGTGATTGAATGAGTATGGAGAATTGATGTAATGATAATGACATGGGATAAACGAAGTACTCGGTGAGAAACCTGTCCCAGAGCTACTTTGTTCATCACAAATCCCACTGGCCTGGAACTGAACCCAGACCTCCGCGGTAGGAGGCCGGTGATTGGCCTCGTGAGTCATGGCACAGCATTCAGTTTTCTTTGCGGGGATTGTTTAAATTAAATAGTGATATCATGAATGATACCCGAGATGGAGTTTGGAAAGAGGCATCGTAGCCTATACATCGGTAGACCGAGGAAAGTCAACGAAACATCATTTGCGTAAATAATCCAGCTCTTTCTGTAGTAGTTCAGATCTTCTTGGACATTCCCACAATTATTATTGTAGCTCTGTATTATATTTTTTTTTACATCTTGTGTACAAACCACACTCCTACATGCAGGCAAAGAATTTTCATTATTTGAGGCCGCGCATGCCCGACGTAAAAGCTGAATTAGTCTCAGCCTGCTCGCTGTTACAGGCAAGTTCGCAGTGTCACAATTTGAAAGCCCCGTATGAAGGTAGTCAACTGACATAGGTTACCACGACGCTGGAGATAGCTGTTTCCGTCGGACCCAGCTGAGTAGCTGCGCCTCGTCACGCGTTCACCAGAGGACGGGTATAGTTCCATGCCCCGACACATGCTAATTCTAAATACGAGAAGATGGACTACGTCCAGAAACGTAGTAGTCCTAGAGTCCGGGACTGCGACCGCACAAGCTAGAAAAATGTAGGGAAAATGCGAGTTAGAAAAGCCTGGCTTGTAATCCATAGACAATCGCAAAGCTGCGCCCCGAACTGTAATGTACGTGACATCCTCGGATCCATTTACAATTTCACAAACGCTTCTACTTTGACACAAAATATTGCAGAACTCCTCGCGTGTAAACATTAACATTTGTAGCTTATCGTAGGTGAAAATATACCTCAGGCCACCTCGGAAGTCCATTGAATCACTACCGATACACCGACCAGTGGTGCTCCGTACTGCTTTTCCCTCACACGTGACACATGTTTGTTCTTCATCATGTTTGAGTTTCTTTCACATGGACGGTATCTCAGTTACAGGCAGAAACTTCACCTTACGCGAGTGATAAGCTGTCTCCAGAAATGTTATTACACCTCTTGTGTAAGCACAAATCACATTAAGGGGTGATTCATAAGTACGCAAGCTAGTTTCAGGGCCATCTTTTCATGGAAAGTATTACAAGAGGAAACTTTATCTGCCCATCCGTCACCACGTATTTTTTATGCCACACACTACCCATATGCTTCTTGCATTGGGAATGTACATTAGCAGTCCAAGCGCGAAATCGGTTTCCTTCCGTATCTGTTCTCAGTTAAGGGCTAGTTTAGACGAAAGTGAAGTGGTAGGTCCGCTATCTAGCCTAGAGTCTAGCCTACGGATTGGAGTTTAGGAAGCCAAATAACCGAACCTAGGAATGTTTCAGCACAAAAACAACACGTACTTTGTATATATTTCATATAGGGTCAGAAAATAAGAATACAAATATTTTAAGGCCTACTTTCGCTACTTAACGAAGTGTGACCTGCGTCGCGTGAGCTTAACTAGACCTAGGCTAGCCTAAATATCGTTGCTTTGTAAAGACGGCTACATTATTGGCCCTACATATGTTACCTAAATGCCAGATTCAAGTTTTCACGCCCAAATAATTCGAATCGTTCTCCAATAATTTCTCTGGAGCTTTGGCGGGACGGGTAGGTTAATGCGGGGTTGGTTGATACTAAGTCGGATGATCGAGGTTTCATTGTGACGCATTTGAAAAATTTGTGCACCCTATTGGAGTATAAATTCTTATGTTTATTAGGTTAATAGTAAAGACGCAGTAAGTTGAACGTTTTTGGCACCCCTAGGGCTCATTATCTGATGTCACACGGCTCACGCTTGGATTCCCATGGGTGAGAGGCTGCGGGGGTCAGCTGCTGACTGGGCGCCTGTAGTAACCCCACACTGGACACAACAGACTGCTCGCTCTGACATTCCTTTGAGTGAGGTGTTTCTCGCATTGCAAGAAACGTAATACTGTATGTACTACTTCACACTTAGTCGCTCTGGCAACCCCACTGAGTTCTTTAAAATAATGCCAATGCTCTGCACATGATCAAGACTGCAAGAATGGATAACGACTTCGGTTAAACTTTAAGTTACAGAATTCTACAAAAAACGGTGGCGCAGTTTTTATTTAAACTTATCTCAGACAACTTTAACGACAATTTTACGTAAGAACATAGATACTTTTTTTGAGCTTATGACAATAAATACGTCAAATAGAGAAAATACTGCATAAACATACTTTCACTGCAGCAGTAATTTCGAGATCACCCACACCACAGTGCTTTATCTGTATATTGTTGGTGTAATGTTATCCGAATAGGTCATTCTACACGAAAAGAATTTCAAACTGAAAATTTTACTTCATAGCAGTATCGCATACGCAACATTAATATGCGCCGATTTCTTGTATGTGCTATCTCTGATGATAGGTACACAGTTTTCAAAGTCCTGGCTTCATTCCAACCTATCTGATGGCCATCATAAGAAGCATTTTGGAACCGTTTAAATTTTGCTGAAAGATCGTTTTAATACTGTGTCTATACCCGGAAGCGCATGATTAGTGGTCTGTCAGTTCCACCAGTGTAGATTGTGGCACATTCTCAGCGATGCTATAGGCGCCGTGTGCTGTCTGTTGTGGATATATTTCCGAGCTGTTGCGCATGAGCGACTTCCCAAGGGTCGTGATATTGTTATAAAAATTGCCGATACATGCGAGATTTGAAGATTGTATTTGAGGATTCAGGTCTTCGGGGGTGTGACGCTGTGTCGAAGGGCGAGTGGTTTCCGACGTTTTGGGAGAATGTAGTTTATTCATTTTAAAGGGTTAAGCAGTCCAAGTAAACTCTTTTTGGACTTCTTGACCCTTTGCAGATGAAGGCACTGCCTTCTTTGAAACGTTGAGAACTACTCGCCCTCCAACACTTGGTCACATCGCAGAAGACAACCGTCGGATCTCCATTTGTTTGAACTTCCGAGAAATTCTCTTAACATACAGGATAAAGCCCGAACCAAGGGGTTTACTTACTTTCTCGGGCGACTTCTTCCGGTGGATTTGTAAGAACGTAATATGAGTGGATGAAGATGTGCAGATAGCCACTGAGATTAAGATCGCTTCTGTACATTGAACAGATTTTGACTCTCTTGGCATATGGCAGTGGCTGTGGTGTGTAGTTTCCGAGCGGCTCCTCTCATAACATGCTGACGTTCTCACAGCATTGCTGGTATATGACACCTTGTAGACTCTTATGCAGGTACCAACACTTCGGAGGAGACGTTTTCAGGGTAGTCCAAGACACCTTCTGCTCTTGTAGTGTGTATTGTCGAACGTGTTATTAATAGAGCAATATTCTTGCCTTCAATTGCTTGCCGATACTTCATAAATTTTGAATGGCCAGGGCTATTTCGTATTCTGGACATCCCGGCTTCGATTCTCGACTTGGATATAAGCTGTTTTGATTGATATTTTCGTGATATTTCTTAGTTTCGATAAGGAAAGGCTGGGAGAGTAGGCCCCCTCAACGCTTCCACGCCCAGGGTTTATAAATAAGATCATATATATGTGGCATACACACACACACACACACACACAGAGAATGTTTTAGCGCAGGGCTGAGCGAGAATGAGCAATATGTAAAGGGCTGCGTCATCGGTAGCTATTCAGCAACGATGTCGTCCGCTCTGCAGCAAGCAGTTCCGCGATACAGAAGGTCTGCACGTATAATTTAGGTAACTGTTTTAACGAAGATAAGAGAGAAGGAGATAAACATTCCAAAGGTATAAAGAAGGGAAGGTGTGGTTTCCAGTTGGAATTTCAACGGGCGTTTTTCAGTGGCATTCATACTAATACACTTCAGTATTTTGCATGCAACGCCATGGCCTTGACAATGAACTTGCGTTATCCATCGTCACACAAGTGAATTTATTAAAAGTAATTGTCTGTGGTCGGTCTTCATCAGAACCAGGCAACACGTGCGCCCCGCAAATCCCTTCACACCCGTGACAGTCAGGCGTCACACACTCAGAAGACGTAATTCGTTCTTGCTCCCGTGTCCTCGCAATTATAATGCCCCATATAATATACGGAAGATACCACGCTGGCATAACCATGCGCGAAGGGTATGAGCATGTTATTATATTCGTGTGCAATCTTGATAGCGCCTTTCCCCTCACTGGTCTCTTTGCAGTCTGTGTGGACGTCCTTTAATTAACCTATTAGTATACATAACATGGTTCCAACCAAGTCTTGTTACATAGCGTGAAATTATCCCCCTGGCTTCTTAAGGAGTTCGTCACTTACTGTACTATATTGTAAACTTGCTATTCTTTTATACCATCTGTTATAATTGCTAACGTGACCCTCTTCCTTCATTGAAAATTACTGGAGAAGTCAACATGGTTCATGCGCGACCCCTCATTAGTTTAGGATGGTGGATTCTAATTTAATGTTGAAGCTTCGGCGAGTTTCTGCTTTCATTAGAATAACTACGAAGTACGATATACGTGTGTCGGGCCATGCACCTTAACTGGTAATATGTAGCGCTCTAACTCAGCTTCAGCATTCGGAGCGGTGTTTCAGCTTCAGTATTTGGAACAGCATTTCAGTGTAATTGGCACCGTATTTAGTTCGCTATTTTGTTCGGGGCGATAGCTTACCGTCAGTATTCGCGCAATGGCTCATTTTCAGCTTTCGGAGCATAGATCAGTTTGAGCTTTCGGCGCGATGGCTTTTCTTTCATTTTCGAAGCGATGTCCCACCGTCGTTATTCGTCTCGATACCTGACTCAAAATTCGTCGCGGTACCTCATTCTCATAATTCTTCGCGGTACCTCATTCTCATAATTCGTCCCTATACCTCGATGTCATAATTCGTCGCGATACCTCACTGTTATAACACGTCACAGTACTTCACTCTTATAATTCGTCGCGGTAATTAACTCTCATAATTCGTTGCTGTACCTCACTGTCATCATTCGTCACTATAGCTTCGATGCTGTAGGATACTGCGAGCAATAGTTTATTGTTAGTACGCAGTACAGAATTCGTCGTAACTTTGCATTATCTTGTCAGTAATAAAAAAATTAAATATCAGTAGGAATACTTAACACTTGGTGACCAAAATATGAGTAAAGGTACCTGATAATGATAGGAAGCTATTAGAGACGAATTACAAATTGTATTACACATACAGTTACAGACTAAAGAAGCAAGTAGGCCCTATGCTTAATATATTCGGAACGCCAAAGAACTACTAATCCAAAAATAAGTGGTCCACGAAGAGAAGGAACAGTGCAAGATAGTTTTAGGGAATGAGCTCTCAATGATGGCGGAACAGGCCGTAGGACATAACCCATGGATACAACGCTAATGGTGACAGTCTCGTGTTTACATACTTTGTTAGTAGGCCCTAGACATGCTTCATGCGATTGTAGTGTGCAGGTGTCGCTTGGTACAACAACGTGTACTTCCACGTGTACGATCGTCAACGTGTCAGGTTGTGAATAAGCTTAGGATTGGGAATCATGATTGAAGGTTTTGAGGGATAACCTATTTAGGCTACACCCATAAGTTGGAATCGACAGCTTACCTAAGGCTTCCTTGATTTTCCAGGAACGTCCCATTCGACATCAAGTTTAAAAGAGTTTCAAACAGCAATTAAAAACGAAACTTTGGTTTTTGGAAAATCTAGGCATGATGTTATAATAGTGAGCGTAAAAATAACCACACATTAACGTTAAAAGTTTACTAAACAACTCCAACAGCTTTCACAACAGCATTGCATTTTACTGTTAGAATTAGGCCTACGCAAAGTGAAAGCAAATACACCACCATAACACTCGTGTGTTTATAGGTAGGCATTAGATCTACCAGGGTACATTAGAAAATAAGTTCACAGTGCATATATTTTTGGTTCTTTATTTTCAGTTCTAATCACAAGAGTTCCGACATTTGCACTGCTGTCTCGCTAAGTTTCCATGTAATCCCCGCCCCGTTTCAGGCATTTATCATATCGTGGGACGAACTTGCCTACTCCCTGTTGACAGACGTTATCAGTCGTCGTGACACAACTATGTCCACATCGCGATCATCTTTAAATTTGTGGCTGCCAAGATTTTGTTTCAGTCCTGCAAACAGATGATAATCGCTCGGCGACAATATAAACAGACTCGCTGTAGCTTCTTTAGTTACGGACTTACACGCCATGCAAGCTATTTTTAACCAATTCTTGTACGTTTCGGTTCCGTTCATAATCTGTATAGCAGAACGGGAAGTGGGAGAAATAGTGGCATCAATATCTGATGTGATGCGATAGAAACACTCACATAAACAGCCATCCCTTTGTAGAAATTAGAGCTTGGGCTACTGTATTTAAACAACTCCCATAATGCACATCAACGTATGTAGCTATAGGCCTATCACCTGCTTATTGAACCTGCGACGTGTTTCGATCGTGACCGACCATGTTCTGGGAGATCGTTTAAGAACACCGATAAACCTAAACATGTTTATTCACATTTAATATGTAGGAAGTTATTAAATCTTGTTAAAATGTCAAATTTGTTTTCATGGCTCGACAGCCCTGGTGGGGCAGGGCCGCCTCATTGTTGAAGTATCGAAATCACACCCAGACACACCATACGCGGTAGGACTCCTCTGGACGAGCGATCGGCCCGTCGCAGAGTCCTCTACCTAACAACACTCAGCACTCGCAAGAGACAGACATCCATGCCCCGGCGCGATTCGAACTCGCAGTCACAGCAAGCGAGCGGCCGCAGACCCACGCCTTAGACCGCGCGGCCACTGCGATCGGCAGTTTTAAAAGTAAACGCTTAAAATGTTTTACATTAAGTACCAGTTCGACTTTACTTTTTCTTGCTGTAGCGCTACAGATAAATTCGGGCCTAGGCCGCCTCATTGTTGAGGTTTCTAGATAACACACAATTAGACACACACACACACACACGGTAGGACTCCTCTGAAGGGGTGATCAGCTCGTCGCAGAGACTACTACCTACACAACACACAACAAAGACAAGAGATGAGCATCCATGCTTTCAGCGGGTTTTGAACCCGCGATCCCGGCAGTTGAGCGACCGATCGCCCGCAGACCTACGGCTTAGACCGCACGGCCACGGGATCACAGTTACACATGAGAGTTCTTAACACTGCAGTCATATGTTACTTCAGTTAGTGGTTCGTGTATTGCACTACATATGTATGTTCCAGCCTAATTATTTCACCATTTTTAATCGTCTGTTATTATCAACCTGTTACACTAGGAATAGCAATACAGTCTTGTTTCTAAAGGATCAATGTGTGATACTGCTGCCTTTCCTTGAACTGAATGTGGACGTTTACCTGTCAGGCTGCTTTATAGGCTGCCTGATCCTGCAGTGATTTCAGTTTTTCGTACGTTATAGGAAATTTAATTTGAAAATGTAAAGTGTTAGGTACACCCTTTTCCCGTTTATCAGCCTACTCATCAACGATATTTAGTAATTTTGATGATAAACGCTCAGTTTTAATTATAACTTGTGTTACATACCATAAGGTAAGCAACAGTAGTTAATATTCTAAAATACATTATCATATAAAACCATCGAAATACACACCAATTCTGTATTGCACTTACTTATTTTTAAACTTTTACACGTTTCGGTCTACCGACCATCGTGACTGAGATCTGTCTTACATACAATATGATGTTATGCAGTTACTGCTGTATATGAGATAGACTTGTCTGATGATGGTCGCTAGACCGAAACATGTAGGATTTTAAAAATAGCAAGAGAGTAACAGAAATGACGTGTACTTTGATGGTATTAAATGATAATTTATTTAATTAATTGCACGGAAAAAATAAAACAGTAACAATTCTAAAATATCTTCTAGAATAACTGATGTTAATACCATAATTTATACAAGTTATTCTAAAATTAAAAATGAATATTTATCATAAATGTTATTAAAACTGGTTTATGAATAGGTTGATAATATTCTATTACGAAAAGGGTATATCTAACACTTGAAGGTTCCGGATTACATTTTCTATAACGTACGAAAAATTGAAATCACTGCAAGATTAGGTAACCTATAAAGCAGCCAGACAGGTAAAAGTCCACATTAAGTTCAAGGAAAGGCAGCAGTATCACACATTGATCCTCTTCAGACAAGAGAGTGTATTGTTATTCTTAATCGTACAGGTAGACATTAGCAAACGGGCGATTAAAACGGCGAAATAATAAGGCTGCACAATATATAGGCCTATGTGGTGTAATACACGAACCAGCAACTTAAGTAACATGACTGTAAGACACATTTTGAAAGTTGACGTTTGAAATAGCAGTCACTAGTTACTAAATTGCTGATCAGTAACAGGTTTATTTTAATATGTTTTAATGAATTGACACGTAATTGACCTTGTAAATTTTTATCGGTGTATTTAAATGATCGACATGGTCAGTCGCGACGAAACATACCGGAGATACGTCATAAAACAGGTCTCGTATACATAGCTTGATATATATTGTGGTGGTTATTTAACACGGTATGTCTAAGCATTTCTGCAGTCGTATGCATTTTAGTATTATATTAATCATTAATGGACATTACTGTCGAGAGCTCGTGTCCCACGCAGACGATTTTCAAGCCCCACAAGTAGGATGCGTCCCACCTGTTGAAAAGAACTATGCTGTTGCTGCTAAAACACACGAAAAAAAAAAGTCATCTGCTCCATTTACAGGAATACCAATTTACAAGACCCGTCAGTTTGCAGATGGGGCAGGTTTGCTTTGCAGTAGGACCTGCTTACAGCAGCTTAAAAAGGTGGCTAGCTCAGTGCTTTGCGGCGGACAGCTGAGGATAAGTAACCCCCTGAGTGGACACGTAACACGTGCAGTCTAAACGAGAGCGAAAATGTTGCTAAGAATTGTTAAATGAATTGTACAATAGTTGTATGGAAGCCATATTTCATTTTGATTTCTTGTACCCTCAGACTAGCGCGGTCAGATCTGGGGTCAGATCGAACTCAGACGCTGGGATTTGGTGCATAAGCCGTACTGTATTGCCGGATTGTACAGCCAAGCCACTGCATTGTGCGTCCGTGTAGTTTAGTAGATGTTTACTCAGAACCATGGCTCCTATCTACTGAACTACACGATCTCACATCCTCGAATACAGTAGTGTCAGTCACCGCTGTGACGAACCTCAGTTGCACGGCGGCTGTAAAGTTGCGAGGTGTTGAGGCTCTCACGGTGATGTCTGGTGGTGTGGGCTGTGACGTATGGGGCGGTAGATAGTGGAGCGGTGACTGTGGTAGTGACGTAGTGACGTAGACGCTGAAGACGACAGCGACAGGCTTCTCCAAAGCTTTATTTGTACATGTCTACCGAACTACACAGCGTTTCATCCCAGACAGTAACGTTCGCGGTAACATTTTAGCAGCCCTGTACGTCGCAGTTTGTTGGGTAGCATCCTGCTTCGTGTTAGGGATATCCTGGTTTAAAATCTGGGCCTGGAGACCACTTAACATGAAAGGATTTTTATTTTTCCTCAGTATTTCCAGGTAAATGCCGGCATGGTATACCTCGTGTTGGGAGTTACGACACGTCCCTGAGCGCAGCGGTTGAAAGTAACACTCAGCATGCAGAGAGTACTAGTTCTGTACTGGAAAGTGCAGCATGAATAAATAAATAAATAAATTTATTTATTTATTTATTTTAAAACAACACTGCAAAATGGCTTACGCTGTGATATAGCTCGCAGACTTTACCAAGATACTCTTTGCTTTCAAAATATCATACAGTTTCACGGTACACATGTAAATATAATTTCATGTGGTCCCATAAGAAAAGTACAGCCGATTTTCACGAAACGTACAAGTGTTTAACAACATTATGTGCAGATCTTCTTCACAGAATTTTACCCAAATCGGACAGTAAGTGTGGAAAGTACGAATAAAAAAGCATTTAGACCCTCATGTAAGGTGCGGCTTTTACTTCGCTACTTTCACGAGTCTTGTACTCAGCAAATACATTATCATGGACGTCTCCTGCGACGAATTGAACCAAATCGGACGAAATGTACAAAACACTGGGCAAAATTTTGTTGACGCCTTTAATAAAGTATGGCTTTCATAGCAACGATTTTGATGGAGAGCTCCTGTACCGAAATGCACCCAAATTGGTGAAGAAATACGGAAAGTGTGGGTGAAAATTTGTTTAAACCCATAAGTGAAATACGACTGCCACTGAGCGGAATTGTCAGACAACGTAGTCATATCTACAACTTTTTGTAAAGATCTCCTGTACCAAATTTCATAAAAATGTGAAAAACAGTCTAGTCGTTGATGCTAAGTCCCATACTGACGCATACAGGCACGGACGGACGGATGGACGTGGTCTTCGCATACGCGAGCTTTTTTTAATTCGCACAGAACTCCTAAAAATGTAAGACGCAGTGCTTTTTGATTGTCATTGTAATAGGGTTTGTGTGACTTGATTATGATGATAATAACAGTAATGCTACTACTACTAATACTACTACTACTACTAATAATAATTTTTTTCAATGGCTCGAGAGCCCCTTGGGGGCCTAGGCCGCCTCATTTTTCGAGGCTTCACGATCACACTTTTTTAGACACACCACACTCGGTAGGACTCCTCTGGACGAGGGACCAGCTCGTCGCAGAGACCTCTACCTGACAACACACAACACTCACAAGACAGACATCCATGCCCCCGGTGGGATTCGAACCCACAATCCTAGTAAGCGAGCGGCCGCAGACCCACGCCTTAGACCGCACGGCCACTGGGATCGGCAATAATAATAATAATAATAATAATAATAATAATAATAATAATAATAATAACATCCATAGTCCACACCATAACATATTTCTCGACTGTCGATATTTCAATTTCTCCACACTGCAATTTACGTAACTTCGTTACTTATCGTATTTACTACAGACTAAAATTTACACCTGCGAGACCAGTAGGCCTATACGTGGAGCAAGACCGCAAGTCAGTATAGCGCACAGGCAAGGAAGTGACATATACGGTCTATTTATTGGTGCATTTTATATGGACACATTGCATACATGGAATTATTCCGACTGCAGTGAGCCTGTCCATTTGCTGCAGCGTTGTAAATCCGCAATGATACAAGATTGTTCTTTGTTTAAAATACAATACTGAATGGGCTCATCTGTTGAGGTTCCGGTTTGTGTAGTTGATTGTAATACTGTAACTAGTTATTTGCCGCCGTTTACAGGCACAACACAATGCCTGACACTTGCTCTATTTGCATGTAACAATATACACAGGCGCATATTGTCACCGTATAATGTAATTGCGCTTCGTGATCATGAAAAAACAAGACTGCATATGGTGTATTCCGTGACGTAGTACACATGCTTCACCAAGGCGTTCTTTACTTGCAGAATATCGTACGATTTCACGGTATAGCAGGATTGCATCCACAAAGTCCCCCTCGTTTTGCATGACAACCTTAAACGCAAGCCTCACAAACCTTACAGTCCTCCTACCTCAGTCACATGATTGCAGCTACTACGTAAGCAGACGAATACTGGCACCTCCACCGCTCTGACTGCAGAAGCACACTGATCTACGCGCACGCGATTTCGCCTACTCTCCCGACTTGTGACATCAGCCTACGCTCGCTGACGTTACCTGCGCCTGAAGCTGGAGACTTTGTGGAATTACTCCTGTGATGGTATTTGTGCCTATAAGAAAATACGGCTTTCCCTGAGTCGATTTTTCACAACACTCACAAATATTCAAGAACATTATGTAAGATGTATCATGCAACATTTAACCAAAACTGGACAATGAATTTGGAAAGTGCGGATATAAATTCATTTACACCCTTAAGTAAAGTTTTGCTTTCACTCCACCGATTTTACAAATCGCTAAGTATAATTCCGTGAACATTTTTCGTATAGAATTTATTCCAAATCAGATTAAAGTATACAAAATGTGGACAAAATTCCATTTTTGCCATAAAGCATAGTACACCTTTCACTGATACTGTTTTCACGAAACTCGTATTTGCTCAGCGGCATTACGTGGAGAATTTTATACTGAATATTGCCCATATCGGTGAAGCCACATGCAAAGTGTGGATAGAGTCAATTTTCACACAACTTACTCTTGCTCGACAACTTTTGGTAAAGAAGTCCAATGCGGAATTTAATGAAAATCTGACAAAAGGTTTAGTCGCTGATACTAGGTCACAGGCGGACAGATGGAAGGATGTGGTCTGCAAATAAGATGTTCTTTTCTCTCCGTAAAGAATGCCTATTAATAGCAATACTAAGAATTAGTGCAGCGCCTACTATCTCACTCAGTAGGGTGTAATATAAATGCGTGAAAATAAATAGGGCCTATGCTGAAATGTATTTTTCATTTAGGAAATAAACACTTCTCGTTCAGAGTGAACGTCTCTCTTGTTATCTCTTTCCTAAATCATTGTTGTTTATTGTGTTTCTGAAGTATTCATTAATTGGCTTTATGGCGTGGCGCCTTGTTAACCCAGCTAATGATTACATGAATCGGGGATAAATTAACTGCTTTCATCGTCACTTGCCGTTTTCATAATAACCCACCTTTGGAACTTATCTTAAGTCTATTAAATGCAGCCCAGACCGCTCACAGCATACGTATAAATTTAGGCTTGTTTTAATATCATTCTGGCGTCTGTGCCAAATTTCCCGTGCTGTCTCTTCCTTTGGTATTAACCAGCCTAGGTATAATTTGTGAAAGCCCATATTTCTTTCACCTTGTGTTCTACATGTTCCACCGATCTTATTCCCCTTTATTTAATCTCCTTAATAATGTGTAGTTAGGAACCCGGGACGGCTCCGTTGGTATGATGACTAGGCTCCGGGCAGGACGTCTGAGGAGTCGTGGTTTGATTTCCGGCAAAGGACAAGGAATTGTTCTCTCCCCCAAAGCGTCCAGGTCGAGTCTGGGAAGGGGCACCCAGCCTCTTATCAAAGTGTAGCAGGAATAAAGTGGCCGAAGTCTAGTAAGGCTGACCCTCACCTACGTCTATTTACGAGTTGAAGAATACGTGGATTTAAATATCCACTCCCCGCATATGTATTAATTGTTTGGTGCTCAATAAGAACAACAGCAAGTACACGTGTACTCTTAAGCAGTAGTGTTACTTAATTCGCATTGTGGTGCTTCTCATTGTAATTCACGACATCCTTTTGTTACTTCTTATTCTACAGCACTTCTTATTCTACAGCACTTCTTATTCTACAGCACTTCTTATTCTACAGCACTTCTTATTCTACAGCACTTCCTATTCTACAGCACTTCTTATACTACAGCACTTCTTATTCTACAGCACTTCTTATTCTACATCACTTCGTATTCTACAGCACTTATTATTATACAGCACTTCTTATTCTACAGCACTTCTTATTCTACAGCACTTCGTATTCTACAGCACTTCGTATTCTACAGCACTTCTTATTCTACAGCACTACTTATTCTACAGCACTTCTTATTCTACAGCACTTCTTATTCTACAGTACTTCTTATTCTACAGCACTTCTCTCCTGTTAACGAGGAAGTGCCACGCTCACTCGGGAAGGACGGGATCATGTATACCAACATTACCATTACAACAGCCGACACACAGTTCTGAAATAACACTGGTCAGCAAGGTCAACTAATCGCTTAAAGTAATTCTGATGTGCTAATTCCAAATTAGGACGCAAACTTCACTGTGTTTAAGAAAATTACTTTGTTTTTTTTATAAGCACTTTTAATGAATAAGTATCGCTTATTGAATGTTGGCAGAACTGGAGGGTACTGGCTGTGGATCGTGTCGGAATGTGACAATATGACGTTTTATCATTGAATAAACGCTTATTTGCACTTAAAAACGTATTTATTTCGAACTGCTTAATTCTTTCGTAGGCCTGTATCTTGCATAGAAATGAATACGTAAGATAAACTGTGTGCGGTGCAAGTTCCTGACTGCCACTTTAATGATCACAGTAGCCGAGTTCGTTAAATTAACGTAATAATTTCGTACATGTTATCGAAAATTGGAAAATTTATTGTAAGCTATTGCTGAATAAACAACACTTTAACAGTTAAGTGACACGTTGCGAGGCGTTGGCTCGTCAACGCTATAAGTTCTTTGGGAAGCTATTTTCTGAACCAAAAGATATAAGCATGGCTTCATTAAAAGACCTGTGTCTCTTCGTTGGAGGCACAGGGCTAATGAACCAGTGCTGAATGGAATGCTTAGGGCTGCACAATAAGCCTAAGGCTGCAGTGCATCCGGAGCTTTTGCCGACGGGCCCTTTGGAAGAAGAAGAAGAAGTGACACGTCTTTTGTGTCCAGCTACTGTAGCCGAGAGATCTTGCTTTATGCTCTGGATGTGTCTGTCTGTGTCGGCTTCCCTTTATGTAAGAGCAGAGCGCAGTAAGCAGACAGTAATGGCATCTCGGCGTGCAACAATAAAGTAGATCCAGAATTGTTTTACAGCCATATAGCATTCACTCAATGCGATGTATCAATCGATATGGATCTTATAACCAAACTAAGCGGGATGAAAGGACAGCAGCGCGGTAATTGGTACACTCACTCATGCACAATACTGATCATCTAAGTGACAGAGTCTGTTCATATTCCGTCACATTTATTAAGTTCTTAGCGGTGACGCAGAGAAGCCTCGCAAGTCATTTCTGTCGTTGCGAGGTCTGGGGTTCCTACAGCGAGGTTGTTGGGTTCATACAGCGGTTGTTGTGAAGACTTGACTTCTGCTGAGATCTCACGCTGTGTCGGCTGGTATACAGTTACTAGCGTTTCGATGGATTGTAATGTCTCCATCTTCAGGGGCAGGCAGTCCAAGAGTAGGTTGAACTGAAGGAACCACGTAACTTCAAAAAATGTTTAAAGATATACCAGTCGAAACGGCGTAACGTTGTAAAAGACTTGACTCTTCATGTTTCTGTCGTTTAGTCTGGTTGTCAAGTTCACAGAAACTATTTCTCATACAGTTAAAAAAATGTATTACGAAACCTTCTGATGTATAACGGAATAATCTTAAATGACAATAGAGAAATGCTGTTGATTGAATTACAATATCTTGGACAACTTCTGTGAAAGTAGGGACGAAATTTCGGCTTCCAGAAAATATGGAAATTCCTTAATCTACTGAATGGCAACAGTTAGTTTAGCCCTTATGGCATAGAGTGGGGTTCGTCAGACTACCTAATGTTCATGATCTTATAGTCTGCGACTGTGGGGAAAACCCTTCATGAGCACAATTATTCGCTTTGATTACCACAATTACGAGCCGGGATAATTCAGTCCGTATAGTGACGTTGTACAATTCCCGGCAGGACAAAAGGCTTAACTCTTCTCCTAAGTATCCAGACCGGCTCTGGGATTCACTTAACCCTTATTCAGCTGGTACCAGGATATCAGAAAACCTTTACTGGGGTAAGGCAGCCGAGGCGTGAAGCTGTCCACTCACCCGATTCACAGACGAGCTATACCTCTATTCTACCATACGCGCCCGTGGCGTGCGCAGGGCAACTTTGCTTTTGCTTTAATTACTGCCATTGCTACCGGTAGGATTCGGGTGCCGAAAGCATGACTGTAATTTATTAAGAAGTTGTTCCGAAAGTGAGCCCTCAGGGTTATTAATGTTTGGTTTGCTTTCCTCCCGCGTTCACTCATCGTTACTTTTCTAATTAACGGTGAAGCAGAAGTGACCAATTAATTGTTACCCGGGGGCCGGATGTGACTGTCTTTGACAGATCATGGATCAGAGCCCCGTGAGGAACATCCTGTTCCTACTTAAAAGCCATTAAAAATAGGAGTAAAGTATTTTACTAGGTTAATACGCTTTATTGGTTCTCTGACTTAAGTAGAGGAAACACTGCCAGCAAAGAAGGAAGTTCTGATGTTCTCAGAGTGCAAAGTACTTATTTAATCGACTTATATCACATTACAGAGAAAGAAGATTCCTTGAATAATTTAAAAACCACAATGATAACTTAAAAAATTTTAATCTCCGTTTCGCAGCTTTAATCTGAGCAAATATCAGCTTATTTAGCGGGACTCTCTCTTGGAGTTAGAGAATATTTGCAATACCTGATACATAGCAAAGTAACGCCGTTCCATATGATGGTATTGGCTGGCATGTATTTATGCGTTCTTTACTAAGTGAAAAAAAGGAGTTATGTGGTGGCCGTGTCCCTCTGTCCGTCGGTCTTTCAGTGCGTGACCTAGTACCAGCGACTAAACCGTGTGTCGGATTTTGATGAAATTCGGAACATGATATCAATATGGTGTATGTAAGTTTATCGAACGAATATGGGTTTCGTGAAAATCGGCTCAGTGGCAGTCATACTTTACTTGAGGGCGTGAATAAGTTTCTGCCTGTACTTTCCGTATTTGTTTACCGATATAACGCAGTTCGGTATAGGGGATGTGCACAAAATGTCTTGGAGCAGCTGTGAGGTTCACGCAAATCGGCTCAGTGGCTGTCATACTTTACTTGAGGGCGTGAATAAGTTTCTGCCTGTACTTTCCGTATTTGTTTACTGATATAACGCAGTTCGGTATAGGGGATGTGCACAAAATGTCTTGGAGCAGCTGTGAGGTTCACGCAAATCGGCTCAGTGGCTGTCATACTTTACTTGAGGGCGTGAATAAGTTTCTGCCTGTACTTTCCGTATTTATTTACTGATATAACGCAGTTCGGTATAGGGGATGTGCACAAAATGTCTTGGAGCAGCTGTGAGGTTCACGCAAATCGGCTCAGTGGCAGTCATACTTTACTTGAGGGCGTGAATGAGTTGTACTGAGTTGCCTGTACTTTCCGTATTTGTTTACTGATATAACGCAGTTCGGTATAGGGGATGTGCACAAAATGTCTTGGAGCAGCTGTGAGGTTCACGCAAATCGGCTCAGTGGCAGTCATACTTTACTTGAGGGCGTGAATGAGTTGTACTGAGTTGCCTGTACTTTCCGTATTTGTTTACTGATATAACGCAGTTCGGTATAGGGGATGTGCACAAAATGTCTTGGAGCAGCTGTGAGGTTCACGCAAATCGGCTCAGTGGCTGTCATACTTTACTTGAGGGCAAAAATTAAATTTTGCCCCATTTTTCCACATTTCTTCATCCGATTTGGATAAAATTTGGTACATCAGATATCCAATACAATGTTTTGAGAGGTTATGAGTTAAGTGGAAGTCGGCGCGGTGAAAGCCGTACTTTACTTAAAGGTGTAAATGAATTTCTGTCCGCACTTTACAAATTTATTGTCCGATTTCTTTGAAAATCTGTATAAACGATCTGCACATAGTTTTGTTGAGCACTTAACGAGCTTCATAAAATTCGGCTTAGGGAAGGCCATACTTTTCTTATATGCGTAAATGAAATTACGTTAACTTGTTCCGTGAACCCGTATGATATTTTGAAAGCAAAGAAGGCCTATATGCAGGTATATACCTTATTATGCAGGTACAAATGGCGGTTACAGTTACAAAACGCTGTCCGTACCCTTTTGGCTTAAACGTAAAATTTCGAGTATCGTTATTATATGCGCCTACTGCTGTCCAGATATTCTGGATGATATGTCGGGGCCGTGGAATGAGTTTTCAGTTGAAGCAATACCTCACTGGAACGCAGTGTAACTGCTAAGCTGCTTAATTCACATGAGTCATTGAAACTTGATTTAGGGAAATTACGTCTCATGCAAGCCTTGTAGGTTTCCGTAGGTACACTTCTTCTTGTAGGAAGCCTCAGAATAATCATGTGTTACGGATGTTGCAATAGGTGGGACATGTAAGATACAAGAAATTCATATAGAATTTTGGCGGTGAAAACTCTTGCAAGCAGCCATTTAGAAGGAAGAGAAGGAGCTGCGATGATAATTTTATGATAAAATGTGAGGTTGGTGGAAATCGCTCTGGACCATGTCAGTGGTGGGCGTTTTTTTTTTTGTGAAGAGCCCCACAGCAGATGCTACGGACACACCGCATCCTTGAGGCTTATTGTGCAACCCTGTGATGAAGATTTTTAGTTTTTTCGTTTTTCCAAGTAATGGAGCACCGGTGGAATGAAATTGACAGTGAAAAACCGAAGTACTCGGGGAAATACCTGTCCCCGTGCCACTCTGTCCGCCACAAATCCCACATGGACTGACCCCGGGATAGAACCCGGGCCTCCGCAGTGAGAGGCCGGCGACTAACCAACCGCCTGAGCCGTGGCACTGCCCAGTGGTGGGCGTTAGTTTCTGCAGCGCTAAATCTCGGTTCTACTACAAGGGAGTGAGGTAAATAGAACAAGATCCATTGAATTTACAAGACCCCATCCATCCATTCAGCCATCCAAACCGGCACGCAGATATCCATCTAGCCAGTCATGAATCCATCCATCCTTCCATCAAGCAATCAAGCAGTCAACCCAGCCAATTAGGCAGATAGCCCTTCCTCCATCCATCTACCCACCCTGTTAGCCACCCAGCCACTCAACCAGCCAGCGGTACAGCGATAAAGTGAATACATGCTCTTTCACTTCTTGCTTCTGGTTGGTGCTTACAAATTTACATTAATGAAGAACGCCGAACTATCTTCACAGCCAACGCGTCGAAGTAAATAAACAGGTAGCTAATAAGTAAGTAAATAAATAAACACAATCCTGCGCCGTGTCAGTAATACGTTTCACAGTACATTCTGTTCTTGTATCAAATATTTTTTATGTTATTCGCTTTCATCTTCTCGTTCCCCGCCATTGTACTGTCAGTTCGCATGCAGTTGTGCCTTCTACCTGCCATTCTGCAGACAACTTGAAGATTAATGGAGACTGTGTGCGCTGTCAACCTTGTCAGCGACACCCTCAAATTAAACACTGCGTATCGGAATTCGGTTTACAATGCAGACTACATCGTACAGTCGTGTCCGATAAGAATTTGTGCGGCACCAAGCGCCTTCCATCTGTGTCAAGACCGTTTAATGAGGCGTGTGTGTTTTTAAACGGAGTATTTCCAGACGTTCATAAAAGAGGGCCGTGTTTGCCACAAGTTTTCTTCTAGTGCAATCATTCTAACAGAGATTGTGGATTTCTATGACTCCTTCCAATCAGACGCTTTGAATAGGCCACGATAATTTTCATTCACTTCAGTTTCAGGTCACAATAATTTTGTAATTCCATGCTAAGTAACCAGTGTAGCTGATAAAGCGTCATTATATACACTAAAAACAGAATACACGTATCTGTAATACATGAACTTGACGACTACTGATAGATTTAAAATCACAAAGAAAAATTCGGAAATAGCCTATCCTATAATACAAATGGGAGTAGATCTTTCACTTGGTTTTTACTCATAAGATTACGCGACCTAATTGAAGTAATAAAGTGTGTTGATTCATCACTTATGTTTCAGTGGTTGCTGTATCTAGACTGCTAATAGGTTTAAGCATCAGAAACTCTGAATTTTGCTCACACAGCGTATTTATGTTTTTGTGATTGTCACAACAAAGCCGCAGTTTTCCTGTGTATTATTAACGGATCGGTTTTTGTGATGGAGATGTGGTGCCTTTAATTTTGCGGTACGTTATTTAATTACGTATTATAAAACTTCTATGGGTCTCCATATCTGTTATTGTCTCAGTCTGCTATTTCTTAACATTTTTATGTTAAAATGAAAATTACTCTGTTCTGTGATGTGATGCCATTTATCTTGGTAGAATGGTACTAACATTTCACCATGGCTCAGGCGGTTAGTCGCCGGCCTCTCACCGCGGAGACCCGGGTTTAATCCCGGGCCAGTCCATGTGGGATTTGTGGTGGACAAAGTGGCACTGGGACAGGTGTTCCCCGAGTACTTCGGTTTTCCCCTGTCAATTTCATTCCACTGGTGCTCCATTACAAGGAAAAACAAAAAAAAACTAATCATCTTCCTCACAGAGTTTTACAATAAGCCCCAAGGCTGCGGTGCGTCCGTAGCATCTGCTGCGGGACCTTTCACAAAAAAAAACATTTCGGATGAATGTGGAGCCTTATTCATGGTCGATTTATTTATTAGGTGTTATCGAAAAGTGTTTTGTTTTGTGTTGTGGGCCTATACAATTTATAGATATATAACATAAAATACAAGGTTGCTGCTTGTCACCGATTCTGTTCAACTTATACAGCGAATACCTTACCAAGGAAGCTCTTGAAGGGTTAGGAGACTTCAGAATAGGAGGACAAGTAATTCGCACTGTGAAATATGCAGATGACCTTGTGCTACTGGCGCTAGGGAAGAAAAGGTGTTACAGGGCATGATTGATAGACTAATTGAAATTGGAAGACGATATGGAATGGAAATGAATGTGGAAGAAACTAAGGTAATGAGAATCTCAAGGCAACCATACCAATAACAATTATGATAGATCAAAAACAATTGGAGGATGTGGAATATTTAAATTATTTGGGTAGCGTGATAACAAATGATGCAAGGTGTACACGTGAAATGAAATCCAGAATTGCTATGGCAAAAGAAGAAGAATACTCTTTTTACCAGCAAACTGGACTTAAATTTAAGGAAGAAACTAATAAAGTGCTACATTTGGAGCGTAACTTTGTATGATGCTGAAACGTGGACACTTCGGAAAGTAGATCAGAAATACCTGGAAAGTTTTGAAATGTGGTACTGGAGAAGGATGGGGAAGATCAGTTGGACCGATCGTGTGAGAAATGAAGAAGTATTACATAGAGTCAAGGAGGAGAGGAATATCGTACATACAATAAAAAGAAGAAAGGCTAACTGGATTGGTCACATCTTGCATGGGAACTGCCTTCTAAAACATATGATTGAAGGAAAGTTAGAGGCAAGGATAGAAATGACGGGAAGACGAGGAAGATGGCGTAAGCAGCTGCTGGATGACCTTAAGGAAAAGAGAAGATATTGGAAATTGAAAGAGGAAACAATAGCTCGCACCCTGTGGAGAACTCGCTTTGGAACAGGCTACGGACCTGTCGTAAGACAGACTAGAGAATGAATGAACTTAAAATATTGAATTCAACAAAATCTAAGTTGCTGTTTGAAATGTGTTTAAACTTTATGTGACGAATATATTGTACCTTTTAAATAATTTTGTTGTTTGTAAAAAAAAAGTTTTCGGAAACAGAACCACCGTTCTAAAAATTTTTTGTACAAAAACTACACAGTGGAAAAGGTCACATACGTGCATCATTACTACAACGCATCATAGAGTTTAATGTCTGAGACTTCTGTTTTGACATGTTCACTCATTGACAAAATACAAGGAAAATATTTCTTTATGATGCACTTACACACCTATATTTATATCTGCAGTAAGTAATCATCAGGGCAAATGAAATTATAAAATCGCTAATAGAAGGTTTGGAAATGTTGTGTACCACATTTGGCCTCGAAACCAGGGCCGATTCTCTTCGCCTCCATGTCCATTTTGTCACCATGTCCTTCGGAAGCCTTCTCTTCTGTTGATACCTGGACTCCTTCCTCGGGAATGACGCGGGCGGAACATATACCTGACCATTCACCTCCTGCTAACGCCAGAGTTAGGACTAAGTGGGACATACCTCCACTCCCACTTCCTGTTCACGGCGTGTTGCTTAATTGAACATACGAACGACTTTGCCGCACTACTGAGGCACATCTTACCTTTCTTGTTATATTATGTATCAAAATGGCCGGACGTGTGGATCGCTGGCTTAAATAATAATCACAAGTTTGAAAGTAATAGGACGTGAATGTATTCCAGTGTTTATAGCGGCATGTCATGATGTGTGCTAAATTGCCTTCTTGTGCAGTCAGTACATACCAAGAGCCACTGTCTTCGCACGTGGAAGGGCGTGATATTGAGCACGTGTGGGCAACTACCTCACATGACTCAGACTAGAGGATTGCCACTACCGTCTGAACAGGCGAGATATGTTTTCCTATTCTAGCAAACCTACATTTTGAAGTCAGCACACGTTACAGGTTTCGTTTTCATCGACTTAATCGCCTCGCTTTTAACTGTAGATGTAGTAAAAAATTGAACAGGAAAATATTTACTATTAGGAAAACCCGCATTTAGAATATTCATATGATATCTGGGAAACACGTGATCGATTCAGTTTTGAAACATGTGGCTTTATTCATGGGTTATAATGAATACACACCACTAGCACAATTAAGGTCGATTGCTATTAACTCACTAGATTGATCTGGTGACTGCGGAATAAGTAATACGACTTACAACCGTAAAGTGAGTACAGAAGCAGAAACTACGAGCAGAACTAATGACTCCTACATTGTTTTAATCTGAGTATAGTTGTCGTATAAATTAAGAAATAAATAATTACATGAACTTAGTCACGTGCTTCTTTTTTCAAATGTTCACGAGTACATACGTACAGTTCGTGAGAGTTCATAATGTTGGCATATTAGTATTTATGCATTTATTAACTTATTTAATTAATTATTTATTTATTTATCGTTTAAGTGAAGGTGTTCGAGATCAGGATGCTGAGGACGATTTTTGTACCTAAGAGCAAGAAAGTAAGAGGAGGCTCGAGAAAATGCGGAATTAGAAGCTTTCTGTTTTGTATTCCTCCCCAAATATTAGGGTGATTAGATCGAGGAGAATGAGATTACAAGGACATGTGACACGCATGGTAGAGAAGAGAAATGCATGCAGGATTTTGGTTGGCAAACCTCAAGGAAGAAGACATCTTGGAAAACCTACATGTATATGGGAGGATAATATTGAAATGGATCTCAAAGAAACAGGATGGGAGGACGCGGACTGGATTCATCTGGCTCAGTATAGGGACTAGTGGCGGGCTTTTGTGAACATGGTAATGAACTTGCGGGTTCCGTAAAGTGTAGGGCAGTTCTTGGATAGTTAAAAATCTGTAAGCTCCTTCAGATGGACGCAGCTCCATGTAGTTGGATGTTTAGCAGTGTATTCGTGGACATGTCAGGGACGCATTCATGCCGGTTATGAACTAGTTACGCAGGTATTACCACTGAAAATTGATTGTAGTATTTCGTTCATTCACATTTATCTTCTCGACGCTTACCTGGCTGAGGGCTTGTGTAGTGTTATTATTGACCAAACGATGACTCCGATTTCCGAGTGTACCTATTTTATTGCATGATTTTAGCCAGACGTTGAGTTTAAATTGTTTGTTAAAACGTGTCTAGAACGTCACAGAAACGAATCGATTGGACAAAGACTGGATACCCATGCTTGCAAGTCGTCAAAATTCCAGTCACTTTCTGCTACAAAACTGGGCCTACTTACTCACTGAAATTTTATAATCTAACTTATGAACCAGGGGTGCACAAATTTTCTAAAAATCTAGAAGTCATCTGAAAATTGTAGGCGCCAGCAGGGTGACATGAAGTAAGTTCCACAAATATTAGGCGCAACCGTGCAAATAGTCCCCACGGCAACCTGGCGCACGGGATGTATATACACGCATGTTAGAAATATTAACTGAAACTAAAATGTGCACAGAAAATTAAAATGGACTGCCTTTAAATCCTTGAAGCATGACTCTCATCTGTGTAATATACAACTCACAGAAAATATATTGCGTTTCAGTCACAGAGAAAATTTGAATAATATCGTTTAGGGAATAAATCACTGTTTATTCAGATAAAGTCCCGAAACCGATAAAGACAATCTTAAACAAAACGCAGACCTTCAAATACCTAGTATTGCTACCATTGTGATTTAAATGTTAAATGGAGCAAGTGATATGCATGTCAACATTAATTTCTTTTGCCATAAGTCGTGACAAGTAGTTATGTATCAGTCATCAGATCTTACCCTAAAGGTACCTGACACGATTAGCTGTTAATACCCCAGGAGTACACGAATAACCCAACCCGAATATTTTAGCACCTGCAATACCAAAACCCACCGCTGGACATGATCCTAAGCTACTTCCATTCAGATCCTATCCCTCCGTAAGATGCGGAGTAACGATGCTTTACTTGCATCAGCTTTGCTTTCCAAGTGGCCATTTTCCAAGGAGTTTTCCTACCAAATTTGCTTGTGCATTTCTTACCACATCCATCCTTGCTACATGCCGCATCCATTTCGGGCGTCCCGATTTGCAGACTGTAAAAGCAAGGGAAAGCAATTCCATTATAGGCCTGGATAGACCCTTAGGGTTCCAGGAGGTTGAGGCTCCCAGTTTTAGACAATCGGCACATCAAGGTGGTAAGGTTGTCAGCCCTACGCACCGTCCGCCTTTACCCCCCAGGAAATATTCCTGGTACTCATTTCTGTTAGAGGCTGAGTCGACCCCAGGGCCATAGTGCTTCCGAAAGGATTATGTCAATGAAAAATTCCAATGACACCATCGGGAATCGAACGCGCGATCTTCCGGCTTGTAGCGCAGTGGATTTGCAGACTGTACGACCTCGAAATGTTGGTAACCAATTTACCAATTGTTTCCTAGATTTTTTAAGTTTCCATATTCTTTGAAATATAATTTTGCATCAAATAGAAAAAAATGACTTCTGCTAGAAGTGTTTGTTTTTATAATAAGTGCTAAAGTGTTGCAATTAAGCATATGAGACTGCCTACATCCTTAGGTTAAGGTATAAAAAATACTCGTAGTGAAAGAGGTTTGTAATATTTTCGTATGTGCAATAGTGTAAACATAACAGCGCCGATCCCAGTGGCCGCGCGGTCTAAGGCGTGGGTCTACGGCCGCTCGTTGACTGGGATTGTGGGTTCGAATCCCGCCGGGGGTATGGATGTCTCTCTCTTGTGAGTGTTGTGTGTTGTCAGGTAGAGGTCTCTGCGACGAGTTGGTCCCTCGTCCAGAGGAGTCCTACCGACTGTGGTGTGTCTAAGAAAAGTGTGTGATCGTGTAGCCTCGAAAAATGAGGCGGCCGAGGCCCCCAAGGGGCTGTCGAGCCATTGAAAAAAAAATAACAGCTGTGCGAAATTTGATATTACTCACACCGTGCATATTCCTACAATCAGTATAGCCACTAACAAATGAACATAATGAGATACAACTGATACATGAGTCTTAAAAATTCCTACATGTTTCGGCACCGAAGTGCCATCCTCTGGGAGTTAGAAGTACAAAGGAGTATAAGCCCAAAACATTAATCTAGGTAGTATAATGCCAGTATTAAGGCACTTAAAATGTTAAAATTCTAAAATATAAATTGATAGGTATAAATTTACAATATTGTTGTTATTAATATTATGTAATTATAATTATTTCCTGTCAATTTATATTTTATAATTTTAACATCTTAAGGATCTTAATACTTGCGTTGTACTATCTAGATTAATGTGTTGGGCATATACTCCATTGTACTCTTAAATCCCTGAGAGAGGCACCTCCGTGCCGAAACTTGTAGGAGTTTTTAAGACTTATGTATGAGTTGTATGATATTATGTGCATTTGTTGGTGGATATATTAACTTTGCGAAATGTTGATGTCTTTTATTCTTTACGGAAAAGAAAGCGGGCAGTTACTAAGTCGGACCCTTCCTACCTTGCACGGGAAGCATTTGCTTCACATGCATATTATTTCTACAGCGGATAAAGCCAGTTGACCTGCAATAGACCCTAGAATGCAACAGGTATGTGTTCCGATGAAATCAGACACAACGGGAAGAGAAGATATTTTACAGCATGTTTACTGTAAGCGATCTTAACCGTTTTCACTAATTAGCCACGTTTGCAGTGTTTGTGATCAATACTAGAAGCCACGACGTTTCCAGCTCGAAACCAGACGCGATGTATCATTGAACCACATCGGCGTTCGAGACCCGCGATGCTCCGACACGGCCGTAGGAAATGAGCAATTTGTGACTTCTTGTTCACTGCAGATAAATGCTGTACCCCTCTACGACATCGAACCACGAGCTGTGCCATTACAATTAATTGCCTTAGTATCGTAAATTATTCACTTCATTCCTTTTTGGGTGAAATATTTTCCTGTGCATTTCGTTTTCAAACCTTTGTTATTTAAATCTTCCCTCAAAATGAAAGCACTTATTTCATGGCTCGGCAGCCCCTAGTGGACCAAGGTCTCTTCATTGTTGAGGCTTCAAGATTACACTCAGACACACCACAATCGGTAGGACCCCTCTGGACTTGGTGATCGGCCCTCGCAGAGACCTCTACCTGACAACACACAACACTCGCAAGAGACAGGCATCCATGCCCCGACGGGATTCGAACCTGCAATCCCAGTAGGCGAGCAGCCGCAAACCCACGCCTTAGACCGCGCGACCACTGGGATCTTTTTTTTTATTTTTTTATTTTTTTCAATGGCTCGACAACCGCTTGGGGCCAAAGCCGCCTCAGCTTTCAAGGCTTCACGATCACACTTTTAGACACACCACAGTCGGTAGGACTCCTCTGGACGAGGGACCAGCCCGTCGCAGAGACCTCTACCTGACAACACACAACACTCACAAGAGACAGACATCCATGCCCCCGGCGGGATTCGAACCCACAATCCCAGTAAGCGAGCGGCCGCAGACCCACGCCTTAGAACGCGCGGCCACTGGGATTCTTTTTTTTTACCTATGGCTCGACAGCCCCTAGGGGCCTAGGCCTCCTCATTGTTCGAGGCTTCACGATCACACTGTAGACACACCACACTCTGTAGGACTCCTCTGGACGAGGGACCAGCCCGTCGCAGAGACCTCTACCTGACAACACACAACACTCACAAGAGACAGGCGGGATTCGAACCCACAATCCCAGCAAGTGAGCGGCCGTAGACCCACGCCTTAGACCGCGCGGCCACTGGCATCGGCTACTGGGATCTTACCTCTACAAAATAAGTTGCCTCAATATTGGAGTCCCAATCCTTATTGTTTTTGAGAGTACGAGTAGACTTTATGTTAGCAATTCGATCTTTCTGCGATATGATAAATCTGGGTAAAACAGTGAAGTGGGTAACATGACGAACTAACTTCATGTCGAGTGTTTGCAAAGCGAGAGACAAGTTGAAAAGTTGGATTAGACTTACCATTGGTAAAATGTGTCCGGTATTGCTTTGAGACAGCAAGAGAGAGAGGGGGAGAGGTTAAGAACCTCTGCGCCACTGATTACAGCCTACACGTGACATCCGGTCTTCGTGCCCGCTTTGAGTGACAATATGACTCCATTCTGAGGTTCCACACTCATCAGGCAGTGAGGTTAATGATGAACGAAAAAATTATAATATGTATAGGAGAGACTTTTGGTCTACTCTCCTCTCTGCGTATCGTGCGTAGACTATGTGAGGGATCTGTCCTTCCTTGTGTACGTTCATCACTTAACAGTTTTTTAACTAATGGAATCATTTTCATAAACCTCTATGACACTAATGTAGTCAGAGCCACGCCACTCTGTTGGCCCACTGTTAAATTTCCCATCATTAATATTATGCCAGCCGTAAGAAATTTTGAGACCGGTATGATACTGCAATGTTTTAGGGCTGTGTTCCGCCATACAAATTTTATATATCTCTATAAAGCAATTCAGCTTTTTACGCTGAGGTTGGTATACTCCCCTCTATTTTATTGTACCTCCCATCACGTTTATGGTTATGTTTTACGGCAGGCTACCCTTCTTGAACTGCTTGACCCTGGAGATGGAGGCAGTACGCTCCTCCGAAACGGTAGCTGTTTACATGTCTGAACACACACAGAAATATAATTAAATAACGAAATTGGTTCAGTGCCGTCCTTATTGAGAAGCTAATAGTCTTTCAGCTCATCAGGAAGTTTCTCGTTATTCGTGGAAAGCAAATGTTAATCTGATCTAAAACTTGAACTTGAGAACAATACAAAACAGTGGCACAGTTGTACCTATTATTTTGTACGAGTGTGAAATTTGGTCTCTTACCCTAAGAAACGAACATAACTGAGGGTGTTTGATACAATGATGAAGAATGTTTGAAAATGAGGGGAAGTAAAAGAGAGTCGGAGAAATTTCATGAGCTTCGTAATTTGTACGCTTAATCCTCAAATAAAATTAGATCGATCAAATCATGGAGGGTGATACTGGCAGTGCATATAGCTCGTATGGTGATGATGAGACATGCATACAAGATTTTAACCGGGGAAGTGTGTATGGAGGAGTCTGCTTCAGAGATACACGTACGTGGGTATGTGAGGTTGTGGACCTCATTCATATGGCGCAGGATAGGCTCCAGTGGTGGGCTCTTGTGCGAGACAGACATGCCTTATTTAACGACATTGGCAGTTGCTAAGATTCTGTAGGATCATTAATGGATGAATGAAATATGGAACATTCGTGGACTGATAATGGTAGGGGGAAACCAAAGTACGCGAAGAAAAACCTGTCCGAATACCGCTTTGTTCACCATAAATCCCAAGCTTACTGACCTGGGATTGAACCTGCGTCAACCGCGGCGAAAGACTTGCGACTAGATGCCTGAGGTGAACACGGTAATGATAGTTCGGTTCCTTAATAGCCAGTGAATTTCTCGAAGAACTGGACAATTATCAACTGGTTCTCTTGTATGGAGTTGACTGCTTAAGAAGACCAAATTATTCGGTGGGTCCAGAAGTGTTATCGGTGAGCCAATCTGGCGGGCGCCCAGAGAGACTACTGTTGTAGGGTTGTGAGTGTACGCAACCATAAACTTGCACGGTACGGAAGCAGCACTAATTATCGGCACACGGCATAACACGCCATTATCGCCACAGTGTCTGCTCGCGACCCGGTATCATTAGCAAGCCCAGCCTCACTTTATTACGGCGAAACAACTCATTCTTATTATTAACTAAATTTTCTTCGCAGTGCTCAAGGAAGTGTGAATATTGTACAGGACAGGCCGAAAGTTAAAAACCTTATAACGTTTAAACTGCGTTCTTCAACCGGAGTTCCGTTAACAACTCTGGAGAGGTGCCACAGGTATTTTAAGAGTTACAGAAATTCGCACTCTTCTGAACCAAATACCATGAATTAAGAATGAAATTAATATTGCTAAATTAGTTTTTTACTTGTCTTCAAATCGGATAAATACATACGCATTCATAGGGGTTACATACGTATGTACATTGTAATAGAATACACGTATGTACCCTCCACTCTCCCATGGAAATACAGTGATACCTCGGCTAACGAGTGACCCTGCTAACGAATTTTTCGGCTAACGAAGATTTTTTTCGCTGTTTTTCGGACTTGGCTAACGAATATGGATTCGGCTAACGAATGTTTTAGTGGTTGCTCGCGCTAACATAAAGCAGCAAACATGAACGGTCGGGCCATTCCAGGAGCTTATCTTTTCCGTCTGTATGTGTGTGACAAAGAAATGAGCTGACCACATCACATA
The DNA here is from genome assembly GCA_021186555.1 of Reticulitermes speratus. NCBI lineage: Eukaryota > Metazoa > Arthropoda > Insecta > Blattodea > Rhinotermitidae > Reticulitermes > Reticulitermes speratus. The sequence continues at coordinate 21,388,482 of JAJKFL010000009.1, forward strand.
GGGGAGACCCACCAACCAAAATGTAAGCGACAAACCCAAGGGAAGCAGAAAGTTGCTCACGTTTCGGCTAACGAAGATTTCGGCTAACGAATGTGATTCCGGAACGAATTATCTTCGTTAGCCGAGGTATCACTGTATTATGAATATTTATATTCTGAAAGCATGTTAATATCTCGTATACAGTACATGGTGCTGTGTTATACTGTTTATGGTGTAAGGTAGGAGCAGACCAGAATTTTTGAAAACCGTTTTTAGTTGAAGATTATTGTCTTCCGATCTCTCGGTAGACACAATATTCATGTAAGATAAATTTTATTCTGAAGGTGATCGAATTATCGAAGGATGTCGGAAACTTTGACTTAAATGATGGAGAATACATTAATTCATTTAATGTCACTTTGATGGCATAAGATCAAATAATTAGTAAACTAAGCACAGGATACAATACGAATAACTTCAAGATAGCATTTTAGTTGTTTTGTATTGCGGTGTATTTTGTTATCTCAGCTTAAGGGAATTATGTACATTGAGAGTAATTTTAACCAAACATTATCAAAGTGCACGTATAAAATGTATAACAATACCTGTTTATTTACCACTCCGACATATTTCGGTCAATCGTTTAACTATCAGGAAGGCATACAGATTTACATCTAGAATTGTTTAGGATCGTGTGGATTATAACTAATACATATTACAAACAAATTTTTATCTATAACACGCATGGCAAAGTTCCTACTTCCAACTTCTACATCCAGGAGTTTTAGAGTTGTTCAGGTATGACCAATTAACTGCTATTTAAAACTTTTTAGAAAATTCAAATATGACAGTGTCAGCTAGTGCCACTTACAACATACTTTTCTTTAATATATCCACAATGATTTTGTTCTGTTGCAAACGTTTGTACAATCTGCATGATCCTCAGTAATTCGGTGTGTAAGCTTACACACTTTCATGATCTTTAAGTATGTTACAGTAATGACAGAATCAGTTGCTAAGATCATATAGTGTTGGCGGTGATTGAATGAGTATGCAGCAGTGATATAATGATACTGACGGGAAAGCCGAAGTATTCGGAGAAAAACCTATCCCATTGTCACTTTGTCTACCATAAATCCCACGTGGACTGGCCTGGGATTGAACCTGGGCCTCCGCGGTGAGAGGTGGAGTTCATGATTACGGTTGATAGAATATTGTGAAATCTGCATCTAATTTAGTAATTCAATATGTTAAGCTGTAGGCCTCCATTATGATATTTGAATGATTAACCAAAAATGTGGGAGCGGTGAATAAACAGGTGTTGTTATGCCCGTGTTTTGATGGTGTTATGACTATGGTGATGTCACTTTCCAAATACACGGTATTGGTTAAATTCAAGATTTTAGGTTGAGATTATATGGGAACAAATTTGTGAGAATATCACAATCTAAGATAGAGAAAATAAAGTGAGTATGTAGAAACTGACATCATATTAGGTTGTGTTGGAAACCTCATCATTCGTAGTAATCTTCATGTTGCAATCCTGAGGGAGGTGCAAAATGCGTACAAAATTTTAATCTGAAAATCTGAAGGGAACAGATCACATAGGGAGTCGTAGGAAGATAACATGAAAGTAGATATATATCAATAACGTACACGGATTTTCATTGGAGTCAAGTGGCACAGGATATAGAGTCCAACAACGCAAATTTGTGAACAGTACAATGAATATTCTGATTCCATAAATGCTGGGAATTTGGTGAAATTGAGAGTTGTGGTAGGGAGGGCTGTGTGTGTGGAAATGGTTTTTCAGGACTACTGTATTTGTGAGCTCCATATCAGCGGTACGTCCAAGACAATGTAAGAAGGAAACTTACAAACGGGGTTCGGTAATTTGTTCCTACATACGTATATCTATGGTTGATGGAACGGTAATGTGACGTCATAAGGCACTGGAGATAACTGACTGAAATCTCCTGTACTAATAGTAGGTAAGCGGCCTCTTTTCGCACCTGAAACCATTTCCAGACGTGGTTGTGATAATATTAAAAGTATCTGTATTAGCACAATATCACAACTAACCCCATGACCTTTCAATAATTATTGACAGTCGCTCACGTAGTCAGGATTTCCGCGGACTAATGGAATCCAAAATTTTCTTACAGCATTTAACACGATTAGAGAGTAAGATAAGTCGAGCATCTCCCTTAACTGCAAATAAATATGAAGAGCGACATTCAACTAGTAACATATTACAGTGTAATCTTGATTATGCGGGGTAATGTTGGGGAGCGGGGGTGGGTGCACGGATAACTGAGAAACACGGATAATCCAAAACGTATATTTTACTGGACCACGAAATTAAGTAAAACTAATTTATTTTTTATATACATAATACTTAGACTAATATGAACGAATACTCACGAAAATCCATATTGCTGTATTGAGGATTTTGTTCGACTGCTTGGCGCTAAATCGCGTTATTTCCCACCTTCGTCATTAGTCATTAGCAACTTATCGATCGTGCACTGATAATCTGCAACCCGCATAATCGTGAGTGCACTCTATATTTACATATCCTAATTCAATTGACCATAAAGGAATTTCGAAATCAACATTCATCATGTTTTTACCCCAGACTGACAGTGAACAAAGTGCTGTCTCGGGGGGTGGCGGAGACATGCGTTGCGACATGGTCAGGCATGAGGAGCTCAACTAGCTTTGCTGCTGTAGTTAACGAGGCTGCCGGATGATGCACGCTTGACCTCGGAAGAACACACCTTGACCTGCTGGTTGTGGCGCGAGCTCCTCCCCCGCCCTGACCCTAAAGGTCGGGCGACCACGTAGCATGGCCGTCACGCCCTCGAACATAGTCAGTCCGCTGCCTTTTTCTAGGCCCTCGTCATTCACGAATTCAGCCCACTGGCTAGAATGTTAGTGCAGCCATTCGCTATTTATAACGGTCATTCTTTCATTAACCAATTCGTCGCTACGTCCACCGGCTTATAATCGATCAAACTAGCGAAAAAAGAGTCCCGTAAATTATGTATTCACCACACTGGCTAAAATGTTACCGAAGCCGTTTGGTAGCTATCATGGTCAGTCCTTCATTAACCAGTTCATATGTATGTCCACAGTAATGTGAGCCATCCAACTAGCGTAAAAGCGTACACAAGTATATTCAACCCACAGGCTACTGTTTAAACTGGTAGCTGTCATGATCAGACCTTAATTAACGAACTCATCGATATGTCCACAGCCTTGTAATCGATCGAGCTATCTAAAAACAGCCTCGTAATTTATGTGTTCGGCCGACTGTGTAAATGTTAGTGAAGCTGATAGGTGCCTTCCTTTTAATGTAAGATTTGTACCTAATTTTTACACTGAAGATAGAGGCAGAATTTTCCTCCGAAACGTCGGTGTCTGCGTGACTGCACGCTGTCAAACCCAGAAGGCCACGATAGTCAGTTTGTAGTCATGTAATCGGTCAAGCTGTCGGCTAAAGAAGTCCTGTCATTCAGGTATTCAACACACTGATGAAAATTATGGATGTGCGTTCACACCGGCATATCGATACAGTATTGGAATCACGAAAACTTGTGAACATTAATGTGGTTTCAGCTCGTTAATACAGGTGAACGAAACTCGCGCACAGTCTCACCATAATGCGACTCATTTAATATAACGTATGTAGACTACTCAGAAGTTTAATTTTCGACATAACGTCACCCTCAAATGGCGCAAGGTATCAAACAATGTAACCGTGGGCGCCTTGTGGTTGCTGTAGACAGAGCCGGCCTTATGGGGCCATCGAGCCGAGCGGCCGCACAGGACGTCAAAATTTGGGAAGGGGGGGGGGGGGGTTAGAGACGAAGCTCAAACATTCTTTTTGCGAATTTCCTCCGAAGTTAATGTGTTTAAAAAACGACGTATTTCCCCAGCTCTATTGCTTTTCCGTCGAACACCCTTGTACCTTTTTGCATGAGTTTAAGCGCCCTTTTGCAAAGGTGCGTGTTTTTTTTTTCGTCGTGCTGTTAGTAGATGCAGTGTGATGAGGAAGGCGGGTCGTAAGTGGGAATATGGTCAGTGAGAAGCAGTTGTTTTGCTTCTGCTGACTATGCGTATGTGTCAGTAAGGAAATTATTAAATTTAACGTGGAAGTCATGATTGCATTAAAGCAGTATTTTGTAATGTCAAGCGTCCCTCTCCTTTATCACAGCTCCATTCCTCTTTCAACATACGTAACCTTGCGAAATTTGGCGAACTGCATCATGCTCCCGACACATTGGCAAATTGTCCCATATCCTGGGACTTTTGTCCAGAATATTCAGTCGTGGGACAAATGGATTTTTATGTCCACGCGTTGTACATTTTCTGTACAAGGCAATACGATGTGTATAGCTACGTCTGCTTATTAAGACTGTTACGTTCCCGTTAAATGTAACGTAAAAATCTTTGTGCAAATAAGAGAGGGACGGCTAGGGTGGTGGGGCGCTAACGATACTTGCACAGGGCGCCGAGTTGGCTAACAACGCCTTTTACCGTCGAGACAAAACTGTTCAGAATTGTGTCGTCCTCTGTGATGATAACCTAACGTAACCTAACCTAACCTAACCTAACGTAACCTAACCTAACTTAACCTAACTAACCTAACCTAACCTAACCTAACTAACCTAACCTAACTTAACCTAACCTAACGTAACCTAACCTAACCTAACCTAACTAACGTAACCTAACCTAACCTAACTAACTAACCTAACCTAACCTAACGTAACCTAACCTAACCTAACGTAACCTAACCTAACCTAACCTAACGTAACCTAACCTAACCTAACCTAACCTAACCTAACGTAACCTAACCTAACCTAAACCTAACCTAACCTAACGTAACCTAACCTAACCTAACCTAACTAACCTAAACCTAACCTAACCTAACCTAACCTAACCTAACCTAACCTAACCTAACCTAACCTAACCTAACCTAACCTAACCTAACCTAACCTAACCTAACCTACTAACCTAACCTAACCTAACCTAACCTAAACCTAACTAACCTAACCTAACTAACCTAACCTAACTACTAAACTAACTAAACCTAACCTAACCTAACCTAACTAACTAACCTAACCTAACCTAACTAACCTAACGTAACCTAAACTAACCTAACCTAACCTAACTAACCTAACCTAACCTAACACTAACCTAACTAACGTAACTAACCTAACCTAACCCTAACCTAACCTAACCTAACCTAACTACTAACCTAACCTAACCTACCTAACTAACCTAATACCTAACCTAACGTAACCTAACTAAAACTAACCTAACCTAACCTAACCAACCTAACCTACCTAACCTAACCTAACCTAACCAACCTAACTCCACCGTCTACCTTAACCTTAACTAACAACCTAATACCTCGAACCAACTATACAAATTAGTCGTGTGTTATATTTTGTTATAAGCTTAACAAGGAATTCAAACTTCGGAAAGCTTACAAGATTTTGGTTCATTTGTGTTCGCTTAACACAGTGATTCCAAACTTTTCGGCCCACCGCCCCCTTGGTTCCATATTACAACCACAGCGCCCCCTACCTTTTTGAAAAAACAAAATGCGCTTTTTTCCACTTTTATTTATATTTAAAAAATCGTTTGAATAAAATTATAAGAGTTCAACTTAATGTTTTATGTGTTAATTAATAAATTAAAATTTATTATATTTTTTATGATTAACAATAATTCATCTAGCAATAGTTTATTACAAAAATAATATGTGCTTGAATAAAATTCATAAATTAAAATACTAAGATATTTAGTTCATTTTTTATTTTTAACACAAAAATTACTTTATTTGAATTTTATTATAACAATATGTGCACTACTTGTCTACTAGCGCCCCCCTGTGGTAATAACAGCGCTCCCTTCCACCTCTCTTACCTATTAGCGCCCACCTCGGTAATCCCACCCCTCCAGGGGGCGGTAAAACGCCTACTTTGGGAACCACTGGCTTAACACCTTGGTAGTGTAACATGGTCTATCCTTATTTATGGGAAAGGCTGAAAAACGAAATTTATTCTATTAGACCTACATAAATTGGGTAACTTTTACTTGATGCGTGGGGGATATGCACGCATGAGTAACCGTGAGGGTTGTATTTTGCACGTAAAAGCAAAATATGGTAGGCTGGCTTCTGTCATTTAAAGTATTTAAAATTTTCAATGAAAAGTTGTAAGCAGGCTATGTAAATTTGTAATTGGCTTTAAATGTATGCAGTATGCCATATTTGAGTCTGGATTGAATTACGTACTCCAGCATTTCAGAAATCTTTAAAGCCAGAAAGAGATTCGATATCGAAACGGAATTTCATATCGCTTGACTTTATTTTTTAAGACTTTAGTGAATCCAGCTGAACTCCTGACAGTACATCCTTCGAGCATTCAGTTTACCATCCTGTAATGACAGCAATGAATGGTTCAGACGGTCAGTCAGTCCACATTGCATTTGTTCGACGTAACTATCTCCTCGACGTGATCCTGAGCCACATCTTTCCATGTACCATTACAACCCGTCTCTGTATAAGACTGATCTTCATCTCAGTCTCCCATATCCTAGTAGAGTTTCCAGTATACAGATTTCTGACAGATCTGTCCGCTCTTTTGGCAGTTAAAACATATTTCTTATCTGCCGTGTTGACGTCATAAGTCTCGACTTTAATATTACAGCCCGAGAAATACGTAAGACCTGCTTATGTTACAGAGTTCCTCATTGGTTAGTACGTAGAGAAAATAATTTAGAAATATATAACACGTCAATCATGAGCAGTTACTCAATGAATCTCCGACGAGCATACGTTAAAACAATAAAATTAATGTCTGATCTTTTGAAAGATAAATCAATCCGTTTGTATTCTCGATTTTAATATCGCCTGTGAGACGTCTGCAGTGCAAGAGTGAATCTTCTCTTCCCTCGATTTCTTCGTGGAATTAATTATGATTATTTTATCTCATTCAGCACTAAGTAGACCTATTTCTAGTCGAACACACAAAGTAATCTAACAGCTAAGAAGAAGTCAAGGTCTGTCAGAAGCGTTTCTGAAACACGCTTCGTAACGCGTAGATTGGTTGTTTGGGAGAATATTGCATTCTGGGATGGGACGCCGTCTAGGCTGTAAGAAATTTGTTAGCGTTTCGGAAAAAATCACTGCCTCATCTTCACTCTACCCTGAAAATGGATGTAGTGTTCTTATCCGAAAGTTTTGTAAATTTCTACCAGACTACACGGCGTTATATACAAGAGAACAGTTGTAAACAAAACATAATAATTTCACCCTGATTTTGTGTTATGTTTTAATTTGTTCCAGGTAAGTCTGTCTACTGTCTTCTAGAAGCCAAAAAAGAGCTTGTGCGAAAGTGCCAAAGGAAAGTGCCGAATTGCCAGAAGGTAAAACCTGTAAGCTTTAAAATTCTGTTACTCTACTGTATTGGCTGCTCGCGCTGAAGTGATGTTTGATGTTAACTCGTACATACTTGGAAGAATGTAAGTAACGAGTCTGTACATATTGGGACTAAAACTATAGGACCTACATAGAATTTATTTGTTGTGATATCCACCGAGTCTGGTTGTTCTTGGAGCTCACTGTACTGTATACGATGTAACTAATTTATCAAAATGACCGTGCCATGGCTCAGGCGGTTAGTCGCCGGCCTATCACCGCGGAGGCCTGGGTTCGATCCCGGGTCAGCCCATGTGGGATTTGTGGTGGACAAAGTGGCACTGGGACAGGTTTTTCTCCGAGTTGTCGGTTTTCCCCTGTCAATTCCATTCCACTGGTGTTCCATTAATTGTAAAACTTGGCAAACGACTGTTCATCTTCATCACAGGGGTTGCACAAGAAGCCTTAAGGCTGCGGTGCGTCCGTAGCATCTGCTGCAGGGCCCTTCACCACGCAAAAATAGAATCTCAAAATGCAACGTCTCGTTTTGTTCTACTCCAGATGTCCTTCGTTACCTGAAGTTCGGATAGCCTGATGTTACTCTGGCTTTGTAGCTTGTTACAGCCGTCTTATCTTGTGCCGACCTCTGTTGTGTGTACAGTAGAGGCAAGAGAAGGCTCCACAGCAGGCGGCAGGGAGGGCACCAGTACTGGTGGTCTCAGTCAGATACCAATAACAAGTGTCCTTCCGATTATTAATCTATTTTTCCAGGCTTATGGCCCCAGCTACGTCGAAACGCCTGTACACTCTAGCCTTTATTATAAGGTAATTAAATGAAATTCATACAAGATAGCCTAAGATATGAAATGAATGAAAATAAGAGAAATATTTTTTTTCAATGGCTCGACAGCCCCTTGGGGGCCTAGGCCGCCTCATTGGTCGAGGCTTCACGATCACACACTTGAGACACACCACACTCGGTAGAACACCTCTGGACGAGGGACCAGCTCGTCGCAGAGACCTCTACCTGACAACACGCAACACTCACAAGAGACAGACATCCATGCACTAGGCGGGATTCGAACTCACAATCCCAATAAGTGTGCGGCCGCAGACCCATGCCTTAGACCGCGCGGCCACTGGAATCGGCATAAGAGAAATATATGAACGAAATTAAAGAACAGGCGGGAAGAAACGAAAACGAAAGATAGGAAAGAGGATGAGAGCGTATAATGCGATGATAAAGTTTCTTCTTGACTTAAAGCATAGGATCTCAATGTCGCAGCCCGCCAGGTCAGGTATTCTTTCTATAGTTGTAGAACGTGGCCCGGCTCAGTGTCAAAGATTATTTTAATTTAAAAGATTTCTGTCACTTGCCTTAAGGCTCAAAAACTTTTGCTGTCTGGATGCTAATTAAAAAGGTACGTTGGCAATGAGATAGACATGCGGTAGGATTTTAAATTCAAATAATTAAAATACACACCATTCACACATGTCGAATGGAAGTTATGTCGAACCATTCCAATTTTCATTTAGATCTGACACATATGTGTAACGTAAATTAATTTTAGTTTTCAAAGGTTTAATTCAGCGACGAGCAGCAATACTTCACAAATACACTGAGACTACTGACGTCGGTTATTACCGGTAGCAATAATTAACAGAATTTTTATTTCGGCTGAATGTACATGCCTGCGTGTATATAAGGTGTTCAGAACCCGTTCGTGTAATGTAAAAAACCCACTCACTAACACTAACACTCTGTATGATATAGGGCGCTTTTTATCGCGCTACTGTTCGTCGTAGAGCGGACGACGTAGCTGCTGAATAGCGACCGTTGGCACCGCCTGTTCTGAGGTGCTCAGACTTGCTCAGTCGCGCGTTATGAAACGTTCTGTACATAAGTATGTATTTGCCGATCCCACTGGCCGCGCGGTCTAAGGCGTGGGTCTGCGGCCACTCGCTTGCTGGGATTGTGGGTTAGAATCCCGCCGGGGACATGGATGTCTGTCTCTTGTGAGTGTTGTGTGTTGTAAGGTAGACGTCTCAGCGACGGGCCGATCCCTCGTCCAGGGGAGTCCTACCGATTTTGTATGTGTGTAAGTGTGATCAGGCGCAACAATAGCAGTCTAAACCTACAATGAGTAGGTAGAACGAAGTCAGACAAAGAAAGAAAGAAAGAAAGAAAGAAATAAAGAAAGAAAGAAGTATGTATTTAATTAAAGTACAGGGCATACACAAAAGAATGGTGCGGATTTAATAGTGTTCACTATTAAAAACGTACCATTCTTTTGTGTATTCCCTGTATAATTGGACGTACTGCTGCGGCCATTACTTTATTTAATCTAAACCTTTTGTATTTTCGATACAATTAAACAAGAAATAAAGAAAGCACCACAAAGTTGCGTTATGCTGCATTTCCTTATTGTTAATTTTGTAATTGGCTTGCGTTGCCTAATTCTTACATATGTTCCTATGCACATGCTCTGTTTCAACATTATATTCCGCGTTATTATTTCCATTTCTGGATGTGAGCTGTCCATTTTTTAAATCGTATCAACCTAACCACCCTTCAGTCCGACTGCCGTCGGCTATGATAGTAGGTTGACGCATTCTTACCCAGTACCTCCAGTGATGTACACGTCAAATTAAATCCAGGATTGTCACGAAAAAAGCAGCATTCAACAAGAAGGTAACTATCCGTGATTTCAGGCTTACGCCGCGATGTTGATGAGATCTAGTTAGACTTCTTGAGCCTTGAAGATGGGACCGATACGTTGTCCCGAAACGTCGGTAAATGATTACCACTCGACCCTGCGTAATATCCCAGAAGAGCGCAGATCTCAAGAAGGAGACTCTTTTCACCGCAAATTGGATTTAAATTTAAGGAAGAAACTAGTAAAGTGCTACGTGTGGAGCGTATCTTTTTATGGTGCTGAAACGTGGACACTTCGGAAAGTTGATCAGAAATACCTGGAAAGTTTTGAAATGTGGTGCTGGAAAAGGATGGAGAAGACCAGTTGGTCCAGTCTTATGAGAAACGAAGAAGTATTGCATAGAGTCAAATAGGAGAGGAATATCCTACAAAAATAAAGAAAAGGAATGCTAACTGTATTGGTCACATCTTGCATGGGAACTGCCTTCTAAAACACGTTATTGAAGGAACGATAGAGGGAAGGATAGAAGTAACAGGAAGACGAGGAAGAAGACGTAAGCAGCTACGAAATGACCTTAAGAAAAAGAGAAGTTACTGAAAATTGAAAGAGGAAGCACTAGATCGCGCTGTGTTGAGAACTCGCATTGGAAGAGAATAAATAAAATAAATAAATAAATATCCCAAAATTTGCAAACATCGCTTCTCTATTTTAAATTATAAATCAATAATAAAAGTGCCCAATGTAACGAAAAATATAAAATAATATAATTACACAAACTTATTTATACATTAAGCCATTATATTTCTATACCAAACATGTTTCGATTACACCGTGTCATTTTCAGGAATAACTTTGCTTTACTGGCACTGCTAATTAAAGTCGGCTTACGTTTCAGCATAAACGAGACATTTCCGATAAACACTTTAAAGACTAAAAGTAACATAATTATATTGAAAGATTCATTTCGTACTGCACAGTGAACACACTCTGCCTCGATTTTGAAAATCAATCACTTAATGCTGTGTAGAGAAATAATGGCTATTTATTCTGAGATCTATGCAAACGTCATAATACACTGTGTGGGCAGAATGTACAAATTTTGAACCTTATACCTGGTGATACATGAAATTACCACCGGGCTTTAAAGGGTTGATGTTCTCTCAATATTTGTGTGATGTATACCGGTATGTAAATGTTAACTTTCATTAAAATTTTTTTTAAATGCAGTAGTAACCCCGAGGATGACACAGTGGTATTGAAAAATTTTGGTGTGTAAATATAAATGAATCAATGATTTTATGACATTACATATCAGAAGGTTTTATTATTGTTTTCTAAGCCAATAAATAAGTAAAGATTTCCGTGCATACTATAAATGCACTGTTGTGTCTTATTACTGATATGATCACAAACCCAGTTCAGACTAACATGACTCTTTTTTGCCGATTTTTCTCTTTCGTAGCACGGAATATGCTAACAATTGTAACATCCTAAGTAGTCATTACAAATTCACAATTGTCCCTTGGCCTTTCATCAGTAAGTATTAACAGGTTCGTGTTCATTTTTATTGTTGCGTAGGCAGTAATGTCTGTTGTGCTTATAGTTGTCCTTCCCATCTTCTTTTTATGTCTTATATCCCTTTTTGTCTGTCTGTTAATTTTACAGGTAAATATTTCATAAGTCGGGTCTATTCTTGTGGTTTGCATTCTCCATTCGTGATTTCTCCAATCACTTTGTTATTACGTGATTGATTGCTCAGTCATTTTATATTAAACGTGGTCTATGTTTTTCCCAGTAGGATATATGGCGTGTACCAATCCCCACTTCTTAGAGGTGACATTTCAGTTGGGTCTTTTTTCCCCTCCATTCTTAAAGTTACGACTTTACTAAATTTATTTTTAAGATCTGAGGACCTGGTAGCTAAAATGCCACTATTAAGTCAGTTTGTGAACTGAGTGAGATATATGAAGTCGTTTACATCTCCATGTACGAAGGAATTCTATTAAGTAATGTATAATGTGCCTCTTTTAGTCTCATTTACAATTTCTAGTTGTTATTTGCATGGAAAACATAGGCTGAAATTAACATAGAATGGTAAGGGCTTCTGTGACGTGGCGTATATTTCTCCTCCCCGAATTAACTGAACTTCAGCAGATAGGACACTATCAGTTTTGTAACTGAATATTTTTTATTCTGCTCCAAAGTCTTAAAGTAATAAATAATGTAAGTGATGCACAGGATTATCATTTTCATTATTAATCTGTACTGTTATATGGCCGGATCTTGTTTATCGTCCCCCCCCCCCCCATTTTTGTGTCAAACGTAATCACAGTATGTTCCAGAAATGGCTCTGAAACAAAGCTGCAGTAATGCTCATGGTTTGACAAATCACAGGCACAGAGGCTTTTGCGGAAGTCATTGTGGATAAGTGTGTGTGTGTGTTTTCCTGAGAGGGAGAGACACGCCGACACGCACAGTCTCTTACTGTATATTCTAGGTTTGCTCCTTAGAGCAGAAACGATCTACATACCAACCGCAATCTCCACCCAATGATATCAACATTTAACATCGCCCGAAACAAGGGTGCAGTCCTATTGAAACCGGAATATATCAAGATAGTGTCAGCGCCAATATAATCCATTGGCTTCTGTGTTGAGTCGCGAACATTTTTGCCCAGTTGATCACCAGGCACATTTATGTGTTAGAGGAGATTGGTTCTGTTAACACTTTTTTGGCCCGCTGCCAAATAAACCAGCTGTATGATCTGTTCAATCTCCACTTTGTGTTGCTGGATATAAGCATTCACATGTGTAATTTATATTAAAATGTGAATGACAGAGCTACATGAAAACGTGACAGATTGAATTCGTGAAATTAATGCTGTCGTTAAGTTAGAACACATTATCATCTCGTGTTCAGTCTAGCTATCTGAATGTTAATATAAATTTTATGCAACGGCGGTTTACATGTTGTTTTATATATGTGCAAATTTGGTCTGTCATTGTGAGGGAAGGCCATAGACTCAGGATGGGTGAGGGTGAAATACTGAGGAGAATGTTTGTATCTGAGGAATATAAGGGAGGTAATTAGACTTTGTCCTAATCATATAATATTTCAAAGCTTATGAAATTACGAAAGATACGGTGTGTTGTACGCGCATTTAACCTTTTCAAGCCCAGTGGTTACTTTATGGACCATCAGTTTTAAAGTTCTAAAAATTCTGCATTCTGCCCGCACAGTGTATTTATGTGTCTTGCCTGGAACTTAGAACAAACAGGGCCTTTTGTTCCATATCACCTCAACTGATTGGTTTTTATAGCCTTAAGGGGGAGTGTTTACTTTGCAGTACGAACTGGGTCTTTAAGTAAAATTCATTCATTCATTCTGTAGTCTGTCTTACGACAGGTCCGTAGCCTCTTCCAAAGCGAGTTCTCCACAGGGTGCGATCTAGTGCTTCCTCTTTCAATTTCCAGTATCTTTTCTTTTCCTTAAGGTCATCCAGTAGCTGCTTACGTCTTCTCCCTCGTCGTCCCGTCATTTCTATCCTTCCTTCTAACTTTCCTTTAATCACGTGTTTCAGAAGGCAGTTTCTACGCAAGATGTGACCAATCCAGTTAGCCTTTCTTCTTTTTATTGTATGTAGTATATTCCTCTCCTCCTTGACTCTGTGTAATACTTCTTCATTTCTCACACGATCGGTCCAACTGATCTTCTCCATTCTTCTCCAGCACCACATTTCAAAACTTTCCAGATACTTCTGATCTACTTTCCGAAGTGTCCACGTTTCAGCACCATACAAAGCTATGCTCCAAATGTAGCACTTTACTAGTTTCTTCCTTAAATTTAATTCCAGTTTGCTGGTGAAAAGATTTTTCTTCTTGTTGAATGCTGTTTTTGCCATGGCAATTCTGTATTTAATTTCACGTGTACACCTTGCATCACTTGTTATCATGCTACCCAAATAATTGAAATATTCCACATTCTCCAATTGTTTTTGATCTATCACAATTTTCATTGGGGATGGTTGCCTTGAGATTTTCATTACTTTAGTTTTTCCCACATTCATTTCCATTCCATAGCGTCTTCCAATTTCAATTAGTCTATCAATCATGCCCTGTAGCACCTTTTCTTCTCTAGCCAGTAGCACAAGGTCATCTGCATATTTCACAGTGCGAATTACTTGTCCTCCTATTTTGAAGTCTCCAAACCCTTCAAGAGCTTCCTTGGTAAGGTACTCGCTGTATAAGTTGAACAGAATCGGTGACAAGGAGCAACCTTGTCTAACTCCTCTTCCAATCTTCACACTTCTTGTCTCCCCTTGGTCCAGTCGTATTTTGACACTCTGTTCCATGTACAATTTGCTGATCAATCTTCTTTCGCGCCAGTCTATCCCAATTCCTTTTAGGATTTGCATTAATTTGGTCCAGTTGACACGGTCAAATGCCTTCTGCCAGTCTATGAAGCAAGCACACAATTCCTCATCTATGACCAAGGTTCGTTCTGATATTATTCTCAGCATCCCAATTGCATCCCTAGTTCCTTTTCCTCTTCTAAATCCAAACTGATCTTCTCCAAGTGCATATTCAATTTTCCTCTCAATCCTTCTTCTAAGTATCCTCGCTACTATCTTTGCTGCATGAGCGATGATGCTGATTGTGCGATGGTCGCTGCATTTTGTAGCTTTGGGCTTCTTCTTTAAGGCAATCATTGTAACTTCAATAAAATCTCTGGGCCATTCTCCAGTTACATACATGCTGTTGATCATCTGTGTCATTAGCCTTAGACCACCTTCTCCCAACAATTTGAGTACATCCCCAGGTATATCATCATCTCCTGTAGCCTTCTTATCCCTCATCTCCTTGATAGCTTTTTCCACTTCACTTTGCAAAATATAAGGGCCTTTCTCGTCTTCATCTACTTCATCTTCAGGTTCGACGTCTAGATGTTCTGGTCGATTAGCTCGATCGTAGAGCTCTGTGATATAATTCTCCCAAATTTGCAATACTCGTCTCTGATTTATTATTATATTGCCTTGAGAGTCTTCGATGCCAATGTTTCGAATCCCATGGTTTTCTTTCCAACCTAGTTCCTTTGTCTTCATGTACATTAAATCATAACGTCCTATTCTTTGCAATTCTATGATCTCGTCGCATATGCTCTCCAGATATTCCTTCTTGGCGTTGTCCGTGGCTCTTTTCAATTCGTTCCTCAGTCTTCTGTAGTTCTTCCTTCCTTCTTCATTGTTGACATTCTTCCATTTCCTTCGTTCATCCATTTTACTGATCATCTCCTGTGTAATCCATGGCTTTCTTGCTCTCCTCTCGACTTTTCCAACCAAACCACTCATAGTATCTAACACACATTTCTTGATATTGTTCCACTGCACTTCCACATTCCCACTTTCACATTTGATTGCACCAAGCTGTTCTTCTAGTCTATCGTGTACTACCTGTCGTTGAGCATATAGCTTCTCCAAATCCCATCTTGGTTTTTTCTTGTGGAACCTCATGATCTTCTTCAATCTGGTGCAGATCTTTGCAACCAGTAAATTGTGGTCAGAGTCAATATCTGCTCCAGGCAGTGTCTGCACATCCTTCACACTGTTCCTGAATCGCTGTTTCACTAGTACATAGTCCAGCTGATATCGATTCCTATCTCCTGGTGATTTCCACGTGTACAATCTTCTTTTAGGTTTTTTTAACCATGTGTTTGTTATAACAAGTCCATTTCTTTCACAGAAGTCAATAAGCATTTGACCTCTCTGATTCCTCCTTCCCAGTCCATATGGTCCAACAGTGTTGTGATGTGCTTTATCTCCAACCACACTGTTCCAATCTCCCATTATAATCGTGTTTGTCGCACCCTTTCCATCCTCTTCAAGAATTTCTTCAATTATATCATACAACTCTTCCACTTTGTCATCTTCATAGTCCGATGTTGGCATGTACACTTGCACTATCAAAATACTTACCGGTTCTGCCTGCAATTTAATAGCAATGATTCTGTCACTATACACTCTCTTCTTAACAACACTTTTCACTACGCTTTTATGCACTACTATAGCTACGCCTCTTTCAGCACTGTCACCCCCAGAATAATACACTGTATAATCACCACTTTTCATTTCACCTTGACCCTTCCACCGCACTTCACTAACACCTAGCACAGACACTGCGTTCTTCTGCATCTCTTTCTTCAAATTTTCGAGTTTTCCTCCTTGATTCAAGGTCCTCACGTTCCAAGTGCCTATCTTGAAGCTGTTATGTTCATTCTGTGTCTTCTGCTTTTGTCTGTAGTCATTACCGCGTGATGTCTCCCCTAGAAACACTCCCCCCGGAGATCCGAATGGGGGAGTAGTTTACCTCCGGAATGTTTTGTCTCCAGAGGAAGCATCTCGCATTTGGCATTTGTCTCTGTTTCTGGAAGAGACTATCCAGGAAAAGTAATAATGTGGTAGTTTTTCCATTTGCTTTCCACATCGCAGTACAGCAGCCGTTCAGACCACTCTGGTCACGCCTGTTGCTACACGATCATGAACCATCTCGAGCATCATTTGCTCTGTGCTTCATGTCGCTACTGATGTCGCTGCTTCCGGCATCAGGGGAGTTTTTATTCGGTTTCCCATCTCCTAGGCATCTCTCTTCGTCTGGTTCCTACCCTTTTGATCTGTCCGGCTTGGGAGACCCTACTGGTAGCAATGCTACCGCCGGCTTAGCTCTCAGGGTCTCTGGAACTCACAAGCCCCTCTACCGCGGCAAGGTGAAGATACCAACAAAGGGGTAAGTAAAATAAAGGGTTTTAATTACAAGAGAAAAAAAGTACATGCTAATATTTGGATGGAGACACGTGGGACGTGTACATAGATATTCGTGTACTACTAAACTGATGTTACAAGGAAGCTGTGAAGATACAACAGGGAACAAACTCACATTTGTGTATGTTTTCATTATCTCTAATAAAGTTAATTGTATTTTCTGTGTGGAGCTTCAAGCCTTTCCATGATAAATCGGTCCCTGTCACTACGGCATGGCGCGTCCTCGGGTTGCGGATGGAGGAACGGCCTCCGGATGTGGAGGGTAGCTGCGAATAAATTAAATAAGCAGTCGCGGACAGCCGACAAGGGGTGGTCCTCCAGCTTGGGGGTTGGGCGAGGTGATAACAACTCCTCACCATAAAAAATTACCAAGTTACGAACCACTACACAAAGCCTCGGACCTGGACTGATTCTTTGGATAGGGACAGGTGGCGGGCTCTTGTGAGTGCGGTAATGAACCTTCGGGTTCCATAAAACGCGGGGAATTTCTTGACTAGCTAACGACCTGCTAGCTTCTCAAGAAGGACTCTGCTCCATGGAGCTAGTTAGTTAGTTAGTTAGTTAGTTAGTTAGCTTCAAGCCTTTAGACTTATATGCAAATTTAGGGAAAGTTAAAGTCAATAGTTGTGAACAAACAGAAATTCACAAATTTAAATAAATAAAACTAACAAATAAAATGTATGTATGTATATGTATTTGAAGATACACGAGTCTTTATCCTCATGGCGACGAATGTTCGATGAAACCGAGAATGTACTGAGCGGACAAATATCTGTCGATGCTCAATTACATCTTTATACGATGGAATTCGTTATTGGCAGTTTGTTAACTTACTAACAAAGACGCGAGAAGGCCGTAACGTGTTTTTGAACATTGAGGCAAGTGGAGTCAAAAATCTTCATGAGAGTGATTTAGTTCAATGAAACGTGCATCTGTGCATTTGTCAGAAATTTCGCGACTCGGGTTTCACGGCTATTACTGTCGAATGAAATAAGAACTCGTTCATGGTTTATTTAACGACGCTGTCAGTAGATGTGACTATCTATATAGCCCGAAATGCCATGATAATTAGTGAATAACGAATTTCAGCGGTCGTGGCTTAATGACTCAAGGAAATCACGAAAACCTCAGTGTACTTCTGTTCCGAACGAGATTCGAACCAGAAAGCTCCCGAATACAAGTCATAAATGTTGCCGTTTTAGAATACAGTCAGTTCTGCGTTATTGTGAGACCTCGCTTTGTAGGAAACCGCGCATTAAAAATAGGGTCAGATCAGAAAAATTTGGCCCGTCATCCAAACTTACAAATTCAAACTGGTCGCAGAAATCGCCTAACAGCCAGCACGCGTATGCGGCATTTCGCCTTGTACAAAGCGCTGTCACCCTTTTCATCAATCGCATTATAGCCAATTCGCGTTAATGAAACACGCATAATAGCAGAACGGACTGTATTTGCTCGGTAATATGTAAAGAATACTGGAATTAGTGAGGTCTTTGTCATTTCCTGTTTATTGAATGAGGAACCATGTTGCAACTGGCAACACCAAGAAAAATGTATGCTGTAATTACGTGTAGGGTGTCAGAGGGTTATCATTTTTTTTTTGTGGAGAAGGGCTCCGCAGCATAAGCTACGGACGCACCGCAGCCTTAAGGCTTATTGTACATCCCTTGTTATCAATATGAAGAGAAAGATGATCAGTTTCTTTTTAATTTTTCCAAGTAATGGAGCACCGGTGGAATGAAACTGACAGAGGAAAAGCGAAGTCCTCGGTGGAAAATCTGTCCCAATGCCACTTTGTCCACCACAAATCCCACATGGACCGACCCGGGATCGAATGCGGGCCTCCGCGGTGGGAGGCCGGCGACTAACCGCCTGTGCCATGGCACGGCCGGGTTATTTTGTTAGTATGGGATGTAGACATACATTTTCACTTTCTTTGGTAATAAATAACTGAGTAGAATGTAGGGCTTAGGACAGAGGGAAAACGGGCTGACGGAGAGAAGTGCAAAATATCGGGATTCATTAGTTCTCTTCACCAGAAGTTGCCAGGATGATTAAATTATAAAATATGGATAATAAGACGTGTAGCTCTCATGGAGGGGATGAGAAATGCGCCTGTCCTTTTAGTCTGAAAACGTGTAGGTAGGTTACCATTTGGGAGAATTTGGCGTAGACAGAAGGGACGATGACAGTAAAGTGTGTTTTTAAAAAAGATTTTCATCTGAATCTAAAAAAAAACAATTCATCTGTCTCCGGAAATGCTCTTATTGCGGTTTCTTGTGAAGATGGTGCTGTGTAATGAGGGGCATCCTGTAACCCACTAAGTGATTAGCAGCTTCTAAACATTTACGCTACTATAAGAGGTACTTTTGATTAACAAGCTCTTTAATCGAATATTAACTCTAATTATAAATTACATGAAAAGCTTGTACAATATCACAAAGTATCAGCCAATATGCATCTACAACTTGGCACTACACTGCACTGACTGATCCGTCTGAACTTGATAGAAACAAAAGAAAATTTACAGCGTTACGTTTTTCACAAGTGCGTGTAATAATAAATGTGAAGCCATGTTAGTCAGATTGCATCACTCCAGTCCAAGCAGCGGCACTTCTATGTCTTTTTTTAAACAGCGATTTACAAGCAACATGTTTTGCTCATCTGTGTGGAAAGGAGTGTTACAGTCCACAGATCGTGGGCCGGGATGGCGTAGTCGGTATAGGGACTTGCTACGAGCTGGGCGGTCCGGGGATCGAATCCCGGTGGGGCAAGATTTTTAGCACCCGTCCAGACCG
Organism: Reticulitermes speratus; assembly: GCA_021186555.1. Lineage (NCBI taxonomy): Eukaryota > Metazoa > Arthropoda > Insecta > Blattodea > Rhinotermitidae > Reticulitermes > Reticulitermes speratus. The sequence continues at coordinate 21,408,162 of JAJKFL010000009.1, forward strand.
GCCCTGGGGCCTACCCAGCCTCCTGTACAATGGGTACCGGGTCATTCCCGGAGGTAAAGCGGCCGGGGCGTGGCGTTGACCACCCACCCCCATCTATCGCCGAGGTTAAAGAAAGAGTAGAGGTATACCTCTACTACCCCTCTGGGCCTTCATGGCCTGTTCTAGGGTGAATTTACCTTTTTACAGTCCACAGATCACGAGATGATTCTCACGGGGTGGGGGTTGGGGGGTGGGGAGTGGGTGGCATGTCTTGCGCGGTGCTAGGGGCTGCTGCTATAGTGGGGACGACTGGGCTGGTACTAGTATGAGCGACAGACTGTTCTGCTACTACACACAGGCTGAAAACATCCAGCATTTCGAGCAGCGTGCAGTGAGCGAGTGCATTGTGCGAATGCTTTCAGGATGGATAGTAGCATCTCGTCATTCGCCACGTAATCTTGCGCAGGCGCATCTGTCGCATTCCTATCAGTGATAATCTTCAGGTCTGTGGAGAGTACGTCAAATTTCAACCACAGACTGATTTTAATTGCCTCAGCGAGTCCAGTGACTGACTCTTGTAAACACCGTAATAAACCTGTGGTTTCTGCAAAACGGTACGGATATTTTCATTAACTGGGCGACTGTTGACCGCTCAAGATGTACTCTTCTCCACGGAGTAATAAGTGTAGGTGGTTCACATTCTGTCGTACGTTATGTGTTTTTATTTTGGGTTTAGTGCCTTAATAGACTACTTGCAAGTAATCGTGATCTCTGATGTCGTGAAACTCTTCATAGGTAAACTAAATAATAATAAATAATAATAATAATAATAACTGGAAAGCACGACATCAAGGAACTAGAGAAAACAGCCATATTGGGTACTGCACACATGCTTAGGAAAGTACTAGAATACAAAGCCGATCCTGGTGGCCATACGATCTAAGGCGCAGGTCTGCAACTGCTTGAACTTCTGTGATCGCGGGTTCTAATCCCACTGAGGGCATGGATGTTCTTCTCTTGTGTTTGTTGTGTGTTGTGTAGGTTGCGGCCTCTGCGACGAGCTAATCACTCGTTCAGAGGATTCATAGCGGGTGTGTTGTGTCTGTCTAATTGTGTGTGATCTAGAACCCTCAAAAACGAGGCGGCCTGGGCCGATTTGAGTTGTTGCACCACAGGAAAGGAAAAGAATATAAAACGTTTATCATGGAAAATAATATAACATGTACCATACATTATAACCACAGATTAGCTGCAACATTATATACCCTAAATACATGGTTTGTTCCTGTTGTATAATTGTAAATATCCTTATAAACGTAATACAAAATAACAAAATGTAATAATAATCGCTTTCGATAGTGGTGTCTGACTGGCAAAATTGCCCTGGAAACACTGTATTACAGTTTTCATCGAGAGTGCATTGCGACACAAAATGCTCGTCAGGTATCCAATTAACTTGGTATAGTTTTACTTTCAGATGTACTTGTATCATTTTGCTGTGGTGTTAGTTACAACTCCTGTGACCCAAGGTCGTATATAAGTGTTGAATATTTCTACTTGGTATTCTACAAGTGGCTATATCAAATCCCAGCCTAGAAACCAAGGCTGATATTTTGAGAGAGATTTTTATCCTCAGGTGTCTTTGTTTTCTTCAGTCACCCCAAGCGATTGCTGGTAAAGTACCTTCCTTTTTTTATCAATTATTCGCAGATTGGTATTCTTGTTCCGTGCTCGACGTTTGTTATAGACAGAGTGTCGCAAAAGTGACTTGATACTCAGTGATTAACAAAGGAAAAGCCGTGTGAAGTGGTTTTGCGTCACTCTGTATATCTTATGAGATGGGCAAGCATAGCTAAATAACCAGCAATTACTCAGTGTTTTGTGGTTCATATTACGTATGATTACATGTTCATTAAAACTAACTCCAGGGAGCGGAATTCAAAAGGGTAAGTCTGTATATGAGTAACGCTTCCGACTTGTATTCAGGAGGTGCCAGGTTCGAATATCGGCAAGACACCGACTGTCTTGAGCAAGGTTTCTTTTTGTTTCCCTGAGATCCTACATGCAGATCCCTTGGTAATACCTCGAATACGCAGTGACCGCTTCCTCCCATATAACTTTCAATTCATTACTCACCAGTCATTCTACCATCCACGGAATGCAGTAACCCAGGGGTGCACAAATACCGGCCTGCAGGTCGCCTGGGTGCATCAATTTTGTACGGTGGCACCTAATATTTGTGGGTTTTCAGTATGGAACTTACTTTATATCACCCTTCTGACTCCAAAAATTTTGAGGTGGTTTCTACATTTTTGGAAAATTTGTGGACCCCTGCAGTGGTAACCCATGTTCTGCCGTACTGACAGTGTCATCAAATAAAGCACAAAAAAAGCAGAGAGACCATTGAAACTCATAGTAGCTTACTTTATAAAGAAATTCTCCACCTCTTCTGAGACAAGAATTCATTATCGTGTTCTGCAGAACTTGCTACTGAAAGCTATGGTGAATCTGTTAATTTAACTCCACCTACATCCTCAATCGTCCTATGAGTTAAGATCACGTGTAACACGTCCTGCTATCTACTCCTATGTTCTCAAAGTGGAATTTATATTAGCATGTAGTATAGTAGTAGTAGTAGTAGTAGTAGTAGTAGTAGTAGTAGTAGTAGTAGTAGTAGTAGTAGTAGTAGTAGTAGTAGTAGTAGTAGTAGTAGTAGTAGTAGTAGTAGTAGTAGTAGTAGTAGTAGTAGTAGTAGTAGTTAGTAGTAGTAGTAGTAGTAGTAGTAGTAGTAGTAGTAGTAGTAGTAGTAGTAGTAGTAGTAGTAGTAGTAGTAGTAGTAGTAGCAGTAAGATAATTAGACGATCGTTTTATTGTCACCAATGACCGAGGTTGGAGCAGAAGATTTGAATAAATCTTTTTCGCTTATGCGTGTATATTCTGATGTGTTATGGCTTTGAGTCTGTCTTGAATTTGTGAACGGCTGGATGGGTTTCTCAGGTCATCACTGCGGAACACGTGGGAGAAGATGTACAGTCGACAGACCAGGGTGATGATGATGATGATGATGATATTGACCTGTCCATGGATCGGTCATTTTCCTCTGCCATGGGAAAGTTTCTATCCGTCTCCAGAGCGTAGATCCTCATTTCAGTTGATATGCCATGCTGCAAGCAGCCTTCACACAGGAACAAGCACACGTGAATCTGATGCGATACTGTGCGATACCGCTGTGTGGCATTGTGTGGATTTAAGGCGAGGTGTCACTAGGCAGCTAATAATTGATAAGCTAGTCAAGAAATTCCGCACATTTTTGGAATTTTAAGCTTCATAGCTATAGACATGACTATTGTTTTGGACATTGTCCATCGTCTTGAGATTTTTTAAACACAACGTTTATAAAACTGGATCTGCTTCCGTCAACAGGTGAAAGGAAAGAAATATTTGAACTTAACTGGACCCAAAGAGAGAGTCTAGATCACTGATCTGTTACTGCTGTGTTTTAGAAATAAATACTCTTGAGGACGAAATATGTAAAAAATAATGGGCACATTTAATGTAAAAATCATCGCCAAAAATGTGGACAGCTTCGTTTTCTTTTTCACAAGTCTGCCACTGGGCCCTGGAATCTGAGCCACTTTAATCCACTCAAAATATTTTAGTGTTCATTTTAGTATCATTCTCCCACCTACACGTACGTCTCCCAAGTTCTGCTCTCACTTCATTTTTTCTGTTGCAATCCTGTATGCCGCACTTATTTCCCCCCCCCCCCATGTGGGCTGCATGGCCCGCCCATCTCATCTTATTTCCTTTTATCCCCAAAATAGTGTTCGGTGAAGAGTACAGATTATGAAGCGACTTATTAGGCCCTTTTAATTTTCTTGATCGCATTGTTACTTCCTCCTCCTAACAAATTTTCTCGGAAGAATTTTCTTCTCAACATATTAATTCAATCTTATTCAGTCAGAATCAAATGAGTCTAGCACCCATATAAAATAAGACGTAACATCGCGGTTTAGTCTATTTTAGTCATTGGGTTTGTAGACAAAAGACTCGAAAGTAAGCGATCCTGAATTAAGTGATCGTTGATAAACATTTACCGAATTTAATACATTCCTGAATTTATCCGCGAATTGTTTTCTTATTTTTTACTGTCGTTGCGAAATGTTTAATCATATAAAAATACAAACAGTGTAAACTACAAAATAATATATGTATTAATTAAAGACGCAACACTCTTCGGCTAGCCGCCATCATGAGTGATCATGTGTCATCACATGGCAGGGTTTTGTAGACCACTAAAGTCAGTTAAGTTAAAAGTTGGAAGTATTAAAGACTGTGACATAAATATAAATGTTACACAGGTGGATGTTAAACAGTTATTATTCACTGTTTTAACAAGAGTTACGTATTCGTTAGTAATATCTAATAGAACGTAAGTAATTATCCTATTCTCGCTCTGCTATGCCTGATTTGGATATGTAGTGTAGGTTAAGAAACATCGAGAGTTTTTCTTCCAAAGTACTCAATCTCCTTTTGTGGCACCCAAAAGTGGAGGTGTGCGCTCTTGTGTTAACGGTTGTTGGAGCTGCTTTCTTAGTGTGGGCGAGTTCTACTGAGTGTGTCATAAAATTGGGAAACATTTGTCTGACGTTTTCCAGGTTTTCGCATGAATTATACCTTATAATATTGTCCCTATTTTATTGTTGAGACATGAACACGTACGTAATTTTCTCTGGGCTTATTTCTCCACCAGCCTCCTTACCACCCTGTAGTAGAGATCTTATGCTTGTTCACGATGAATGAAGACCGTCGCCTTAAACCAAACTCTGATTTGCCTATACAGTTCCAGTGAGTATTCATTTTTTTCCTCCCATCTAATGACATAACCTAAAGCAAAAGTAATAAAGCATAGGCGCGTATTTGTTTTGGATTAGTAAATGGGTGAGACACGTGTTCATACATAGGCTTCGTTAATTCTAGATTCAATTAGCATAAGTAATTTGACGTTTACTGTTGTAAGAGTAATGCAACAAATTTTTCCAGGCTTGAGGATGGACACAAATAACAAGTACAGAGTTACTTACATGAATTGTATTACTTAATAACCTGGAGCTGCATTATGATGACCATTTTAAGCTATTAATTTATTTTATTTTTCAAATCGTCGTGTGTAATTTATGCAGAACTCACTGTGAACAAACAAGGCTTGTCTGAAACACAAATTCTATTCAACAAGAAATGAGTGAATTGATTATTTAAGAAGTAAGTAACGACTCATCAGTGTTACATGTTAATTGGCTAATTCGTTTCAGATTATTTGGTTTCACCGTGAAACTTCCTTTCAGTTATTTCTTAACTGCAAATGCAGTTCTTTAGAAAAGAAATAACCTTCAACGACTTCAAAGCAATAAACTAAACAAAGTATTAGTTAATGAATATATTCATCAAAGTCAACTTAACGTAAGAAAAAGCTATACAAACTGCCATATAACGTTAATAAAAGGCTGTAGAATATATTTATCTATACAACGCACATGCCGCGTTGTGTTTTAGAAGTGGCTGCTTTAAGTGATCGTGAAGTCTCATATTTTCAACGCCTCTTGTTTATTTCCCTGTACGACTACAGAACTAAAACAGGCTGATCCCTAATCCAGGGAGTCCTACCGAATGTCTGGCGGTTTAAAGGAACAAAAATTTCTGCGCTTTTAACTGAAATCGATGAGAAGTGGATTAACGGAGGAAGTGTAGAAGAATGATAAGCAACAGAGAGCAGCGACACTCACGCCCGCATGCACGCTCTCTTTTACGTTCAAAATGTTGAAAAATATGTTTCGGTCAGCCGATCATAAATTCAAAATTCAAATACTGAGTCTCTTCTGCGTGTCGTCCAATTATTGCGGGGTAAAGGCCTGCTCCTATTTGACACACGTTTTCTAGAGGCAGGATTCATATGTTCGAATTTCTTCCCGTATAATTTTTCAATCTATTCGGAAACTTGAGATCTCAGGACATATAAGCATAAAATTAATACAAGTAAGTGCTTATGCAGACGATATAGTTATTATCAGGAGAAATAAAGCTGCATTGGAAGAAAGTATTAAAATTGATAGAAGAAACACAATTAAGAGGTCTAAAAATAAATGAAGCTAAAACAAAATATATGGAAGTCACAAGGACAGCAAGAAATATCACAAATAAATTGAGAATAGGAGATTATGATTTTGAACAAGTGCAGAATTTTAGTTATCTGGGTTCACAGATTAATACAATAAACTCAGTAACTAATGAAATAAAAGCCCGTATTGTGAGTGGAAATAGATGTTACTATGCCTATCAGAATTTAATGAAGTCTAGAATACTAGGGACACAACTTAAACTGAGAATTTATAAAGTTCTGATAAGTCCAGTAGTCACGTATGGCTGCGAAACCTGGACATTAACTAGCTTTAACGAGCAACAACTTAGAATATTTGAACGTAAAATATTACGGAAAATCTTTGGCCCAATACAGAATAGTGATGGCTCCTGGAGAATTAGAATGAATCATGAACTAGACCATCTTATACAGGGAGCAGATATTGTGAGGTTAATAAAAAGCAGAAGGTTAGCCTGGCTCGGACACGTTGCAAGAATGGAAGGAAATAGGGTAACTGGAAGAGTGATGGAATTGAAACCGATGGGAAGGGGGATCAGAGGGAGACCACGGAAACGATGGATAGACGACGTAGAAGAGGATACGAGAACGATGGGAGTGAGAGGCTGGAGAAGAATTGTGAAGGACAGGACAGAATGGAAAAAAATTCATCGAACAGGCTAAAGACCCACACAGGGTTATAACGCCATAAGAAGAAGAAGAAGATAATTTTTTTAATACTGCTGTTCGTTATTAGACTTACTGCCATCTTACACACACATTTTTCCCATTTTACACAAGCTTACCGAGGGAAAACTTGTATGGAGAACAATTCGTATTGAGAAACTATAGTAGATGTTTGGTTGAGACACTCCTGCCTTTCATGGAATCCTAAGTTTATTAAGGAGTTGAAACACCCGTTACTGGACGCTGTTATGAATATGTTAAGTCCGGTTCACACTTCCACACGACCAACTTCATTATTCACTGCAATGTTATGCTCCCTTCTACGCTGAGTCACCCTCTTTGGCTTGATTCTTTAGGTTTTCCGACTAGAAGTTTTTGTGAGTGCCTTGTCTCTCCCATGAATGCAAAATATTTTGCCCTCTTTCCTCCTCAATTTTAATATTCTAATTATGTTTGCTGAAGACTGCGGATTATGAAGTATCTGTCCTAGACGTCATCAATCTCTATTGTTGCCGGTAACGAGACGCACAACTTGCTCGGCCAGTACACAGTAATGTTACTATTTAAGGCCTTTATTTTCAAATCTTGTCATTTATTTTGTACTTTATTTCTACAATAATAAACAGAATGAAGTTGTAGGACAAGCGTTTAATTTATCGAGTTTGTAAAATTTAAGAAATGAATGACGTTGTGTGTTGTTGTTAGCGAGTGCATGCATAGGCCTGCACAACAGAGTCTGTACAACACTTTATTAGTTGCCGAAATATTTAGTTTCCCAGAAACCACTGCGAGGCTACTAGAGCATGAAGTGTAACTAACAGCCTGGGCAGGCCTTTGCACAATTGAAAGAAAATTATCCCCTGAGGAGAACCTAAAATGAATGACATTCATTCACTTCTCCATGAAGTGAAGAATGTCCATTCGGATGAAGTCACTAGTTGTATTTAATGTTCTGTGTCTCCCCTCCATACCTGTAGGAAGTGGGTTGTTTTGCAAAGCCATAATTCATATGACTCTATCGGGTACAAACTGTAGTGACTTCTCTTCACGCATATATAATTACTTAAACATAAGGCGACCCTTCGAGCTAATTGCTAATAATGCCATGTCGTATATTCTATTGAATCTTGAGAGCAGAAATCCTACTTCGTATTCGCGAGGTCCCAGTTTCGACGTTCCTCCCACAGGCTAGTCTTCGACAGGAGGTTTGTGCTTCTTTCTCACATGCTGCAGTAAGAGCTTAAGTCTGCGGTGACTGCTTGCTTTTGCATCCTCACACCGAACATCGCAACTATGTGGTTAGGACTCGTATTTTATATTGGTAGGTCCCGGTTTTAAATCTTCACCCGAAAACCGGCTATTCTGACGTACTTCACGGTTCACAATGCCTACATGTCAGTTCAGGGGTATCAAATTACAGTAAGACCATTTCCTTCCACGCATTTTGAATTCCGTTATTTACTAACTACCAAATCATCCGACGATATATAACCTTAGCAACTGAAAACATCCTTAAATATTTTAGGAAAAATAATTATTTAAATGGAATTTTATCCTTCAATATAATAAACCTCTCTAGATGTAATATACATGTATACCAACGATTTTAAATAAGTAGGAAAACACATGGAAACAAAAGTGTCAATTAACAATTCGGAAAGCAGCAAGTAATTCAGAAATGCATGCTGCAATTCGGTTCAGAATACAGTGTCGTTCTGTTCATCGGAAAACCAGAGATTAAGGAATGAAGAACTCATTTAAAAGTTTTCTCTTTATTCCTGTGTATACACTTGAAGAAACAGACAAATGTGAAATGTCACATGTATGTGACATTTCACATTTGTCTTTTGCCGTAATGGGAAAACATAGACTGGAGATATTGGGGAACAGGGTACTGAGGAGAGTATTAGGGCCTAGAAGACAATTTAATTTTTTGTGCAGCAGAGAACGTAGCGGGTCTGGTGGTCAAGCCTACTCTGTGAGCTGGGTGGCAAGGGCACGATTTTTGTGTTTCTTTGTCTTCCAATCCACTATCGGTATCTCTGTACAAGTGACTCGCTCTTAGCTTTACGCTTGAAAATTTCACCGGCCACAGACGAACAAATGACCCATACAGGGGACTGTAAGTAACTGCATAAAGTGGATATTCGTGATTTGTAATCTTTATTAGTGTTATTGTGCTAGAATGAAGAGCTGTTACATGGACAAAAAGTGTAGAATGTATGAGGGAGAGAGTAAATCCAAGCGAAAGAACAGTTGAAGGGTAGAATTGACTCAGGATACCTAGACGTATGTTGAAGAATAACAGTATAATGGATCTTAAGAAAATAAGATGCGAGTGTGTAAAGTGGATTCAGCTGTCTTAAGGTAGGATCCAGTAGCGTAATGCTGTGAATAGCATAAGGAAGTTTCGTGATTCAGTTAAGAGGTGAAGAATATCTTGGCGGTTTGAATGAATAATTGTTTATAAAGAACAGTTTTACGTGTAATGTACGCTACAGAAGGCACCCAAGTTCATCTGTCGTTACTTTCACTGTCATCATAATCATAACCGTAATCATTACCTGTGTCACCATTTTTATTTTCTCTGTCACATTTAGTGACTGGGACTAAGCAGGTTGGTATAGGGCCAAAGATCTAGACTTTTACCGGAACAATCGGTTGGGATTTCTGAAGGGTTAAGATTTACTTTTCATTGTGTTCTCTTGGTTATCTCCAGTCTCTTCAGCGTAACACTATTATAGCTCCAGATAGGCCACGGTCGTGTCCTTCATGATTCGTAGCTCCTCATTATTCATGATTATTTTCCAATCTTATCGACACATTAATCGCTGCATATCGTAACAGTTCACCACTCTTGGTTTGGGTGTGAGTTCTTGTGTTGAATTGCAGTAATAAGAGTTAATTTGCAGACAACTGCCTGCCCTACTTGTCCCTCCGACGAGCCTGTATTTGACTCTGCTTTAGACACACCATAGATCTCATTTCAGGAGCTGGAGTAGCTTAGTCACTTAAGCTACGGGCTGGGCGACAGAGCAATGATCTTTCGATTCTGGGCACGGACAAGAGACTTTTCCCGTGTCCAAAACGTCCAGACCGGCTCTGAAGGGAGCCACCCAGCCTGCTAGTCAACGGGTATAGGGGACTCTTCGTTGTGCTTAAAGCGGCCATGTTGTAAATGTATCACTGCCCTCCGTATGGTGCTGACATTAACTGGAGCTGTACTGCAACTCCCCCCTTTTGTCTTCATGACAGACAGTGGAACACATTTACCTTTACGTTTATAGATCCTATTCCTCGGTATGTAGTTCTTTGAATATTATCTATATCTGTGTTGTAGGGGGAAAAAAATTTTGACGTTATATGAAATGGCTAGATATTGCTGATTGCTTCAGGATTTCAGGCAAATTTTGAGAGGGTTATTATTTTGGCCTATGCATTCTATACCGTACGAATCATGATTCTGACAAAGTGTTGTATCCGAAAAATGTTTTCACATTTTGCCTGTCTATTAATCACGTACCAAATTAGTGAAAACTTTTATGGCTTCATTCATCACAGTTTATACAAAGAAGAAGAGGAATCTCCACAAACCACGTGTTTGTTTTCTGTAGCGGTTTATCTTCGACCTGCAACAAATAAAATACGTTTTTCCTGGAACTCAGTTGATTTAATTGAATTAATAACATTCGCTGTTTTACAGCACAACATAAAGTTGTTTTTTTCCTGAACAAAGATAATGCACTTCCTAGAATACTCATGGCATTGCATAAAACGTTTTGTGTTATTATAAGATATTTAAGTAAAGTATATAAAGATTGAAGACCTCATGAACCGGTTTTTCTGCTCTGTTATGCTGTATCGCAGAAGGAGTATTCACTCAAAATCATTAAATTTAATACTTTTCCTAATATTAACTGTCATTTAGAATGTCTGAATTTTATACTCTGCCTGTAATGTATATATATACATATTTCTGACAGGTTATGAAACTATGAAAAACGCCAAGCAAAGTGCGGAATATTTATGCTGCTTACTTTGCATGCACATTTCATAAAATGACAGAATTTAAACCGGAGATGCAATGAATGTAAACTCACTAAATCAAGAGGAGCTAAAAGCCTGAACTCTCAAGCCTAATCTAATAATATCTAACCTGATATAAGTCGTTACTAATTCTATTAACGTTCCTGGTTTTTTGACTGTCAGGTCTTTGGAAATTAGCAGTGTTTGATGTGTTCTGTGAGATATCTGATCATGTACGCTTCTTACTGGTAGTTGTATCACCTTCTATGTATGACAGTATTGTGTAGGCATACGCCACATAATATTTGTGTTCATGAATATTCGTTTTTGTCCTATTAGCAGCTTATTTGAATCCTCTTAAGTATCCTACATAATTACAAAGAACGAAATAGAATACCCAAACAAATTTTCACGGTTGCTTTAAAACATTAAGAGTTTACCCATCATCTAGCTTTACTGTGAAATGCTACGCTTCGGAAATTGTTTCTGTTCCAGCTTTCACGCGCGGAGGATTTTAATCTTAGGGGTCGTTTCGGTAAGGCTAGTCTCGGGCACTGTCTCGGTGGGGTCACGGCTGCATTAATGTGAGCTTTCCAGCCGCGTGTTGTGGCACTGAACAACCATAACTGGACGCTGATCACATATAAATAAGCTAGATTAAGCAGTAGTTCGACGACAAGTCTTCAACTTATATTTTTTGTTCCATTCATATTTTATACATTTCTCGGCAGAACCCAGTACACTAGTCGTCTTCCTTTCAATCAGATCTTTTGTATTCAGTGCCACTGACCCGTATCTAAGGTCATTTCCGTAGACATTGTCTGTCGTCCAATCAGAAGAACAGTATATCCTCCACTACACTTTTTTTTTAAATTTTCATTCATGTTCACATTTCATGAGTTTGTACTTTTGAGTACAAAAATCTTGGTTGGAGTGAGACCAAAGAGGGAGTCAACATGCACGTAATACGCAAAGCGCGTATGAATGAATGGCTAGTGTTTCCGGTTTTGAATGTAAGTGATTCTTCTTTTGTCAGGATGTAATTCAATAGAATGCAAGGGCCTGCGTATGAATGGACGTGCCGCTCTGTTTCACTTCCTGTTCTAGCCGCACACAGGCTGCGGTGTACCTGTCGATATAATGAAACAAAGGGGAGGGGGGGGCAGATGGAAGGAGAAGGGAAGCGAAGAGAAGTAAAATGTGATAACTGGGGACAACTTAGGAGTTTTGGCGGATTTTAAGGCTTCGCTGTGATTTACTGTTAACGTTGGTCCTGATTTTGTTGGACTCGATTGAAATTGGACCTCGCGACTGAAGTTTGCCAGCAGCATGGTGCTTTCTTCTTCAGAGAAAACAGATATTCCTGTTAAAATACAGCAGTATACTGCACTTGCATATGTTGTCAAGCCCCCCTATGCGCCTATGATTCGTAGGTATAGTTCGTTCCATGATTAGCTTTACAGCCTCTAACGAGGTTATGTTAAATTTGAAATGAAATTAGTTTCAAGGTGACAGAATGGATCGTTGTTAAGGATGTGCCAGTAATAATGTGTGCAACCGAGCTGATTATGTGTCTCAGTCCACTGTCTGTCTTTGTTGTGAATGACTACCGTGTTAAAACAGCCAGCCACTGGATCGTATCCCGATTCAGTTGAATTCAGTTCATACTTTCACATCTTGTTTCTTTAAATTTAATTTTAGTATCCTCGCATATATGCTTATACCTCCCAGATGGTATTTTATTTCAGGGTTGTTTAACAGTTTGAAAACCAAGAACAATGTGAACATTCTTTTCTGTCTAGTGCACTCCGATATTGGCAAGAGCATTGCAGTATTTGAAGGTTCCTAGGCTTCGTCCTTTCATCCTTTTTGTAGGAGTAGCATTAAGATTAAGATGAGTATGGAGAATTGGAGGAATGATACTGACAGGGGAAAACCGAAGTACTTCGAGAAATGCCTATCCTAGTGCCACTTTCCACCAGAAATCTCACATGAACTGGTCCGGGTCTGACTCAGGGCCTCTGCGGTGACAGTCTGTCTAACGGCCTAAGGGCCTTGAAGACAGTCATCTAAATTGTACATAAAAACTAAGTTCTTACCTCACAGAGAACTCAGTCCTTGTCCATTGTCAAGACCATTTGGTTAATGTTATTTCGAGAAATAGTCAGTATTTATTATGAGGATCTTACGAAACGTGCACTGCCCGGTAAGCTGCAGAATGTCTTAATTGTACGGCATGTGGTATGTACGTTTATCCCTGGGCTTTAAGGGGTTATTTTAGTGTCACTTTCATAGCCGAAATTGTTCATACACTAGTGCTCACATAGGTATATGGCCCACACAGACAGGTAGAGACACACAAATTATGGAAAAGACAATAGCAGTGTCGTAGGGTCATTGAGCCTTGTGAATGGCCGTAACTGCGCTATTGTGTTCGTAGTTTAAAATTGGTTAACACCATAGTTTTCCTGAAACAACAGTATGCAATTCTAGGATTAAACTTGTTTCGCCACACATTTCCACCATCTGTTACAAACATTTAACGTATCGAAGATAAAAGGCATCGTATGTATTAATGTAGTGTTGAGCACGGAACATGAGTAATGAACAAATACAATGCGATTAACACGATAGTAACTAAAGGTCTTGAACAAACCGTGGAGAGTGAGTTTTGCAGGATTATGCTGCGCCATTGTTCCCGTACAGGGGATAATTGAAAGTCCCACTATTGTTTTGGTTGGCAAGTGAATGTTGTAGTCTTTGTGTGTGGGGGGGGGGGTGTTCTAAGTAATGACAGTACCGGTTCTGCAATTCACACGACAAATACAGGCTTAATATATTAATTTAATTTTTTTAAATTATATAATACGTTAAAACCAACACTTACGGAAACAACTTTCTGCGGGGTTTAAAGGAGGTAGCAATGTTGAGGTTTGAAATTTAACACAAACCTAACGGCGTAGGCTTACTTTCTAATTTCCTACACTCAGTAATAAAATCATGGCGGAGGTGCGAACTTGTAAGACGGGAGAAACATCAGCGCGTGTTAAATTTTAGGGTTCTGAAATAATGTATGTTAACATACATCCTGTTAAAATATACGACTTTTGTTAGGGTTCTGTATGTGTAGACTATAAAGTGTTTTGTTACGGAAAATAAAGTCCTGTAACTTCTGGTATGATGGCGGTAAACAATGAAGCACTGGAACTTGCTTGCTTGCCTAGTTACTCCTCAACCCTAAGTTCTTGTAAGAATCTGAGTCACATTTACAATAGATGCTCGTTTTTGTTTATCATTTGCCTCTTCCTTTTATCTCTTCAGTCTTTAGCTCTCTTACATCTTTCACTACATCTTCCAGTCACCACTGTCTGGTCCTTCCCGCATTCCTTCTATTTTGTTTTTACTTCGCTTTCAAAAGTTTTGTAACTCTCCCTTGTGTTAGCCATACTGATCTGGTGATCTAGCTACTCCACAAGTTTGCCTTTAATATCCGATACCACATAGAGAATTACATAAAATTCCCTCAGTTCTTGGTTGGTTCTGATTTTGCATTACTCTTACTCAGTTACTGCTTTACAAATATTCCTCAAATAGTCGCTTCCCATGTATTTAACGTAACTTTATCCTTTTCAGGACTACTGTGTTTTACTTCCATATATCGCAACTGATTTTAGCCTTGTTTTGTACATAATATTTTTTCTTGTTCTACTTACAGTTTTAGACTTAAAAATGTATTGTAAATCATAATAACTTAGATTACATAAATTCTCTCCTTACTTTCTTCACGTCCTTTCTCCTATTATCAGAATACCGTAATGTTAAATCATTCTAACTTCTTCAGAAAATATCTCAGTTCGTGTTTGGGGTTGGTTAAGTCCCAGAGAACGCCCATACTCTAAATGTAATTTTCAATGTCTTCAATCCAGCCTTAATGCTTTGCCCTTCAGCTCTGTTAGTTGTCACCAATCATCCAAGTATCACCACATCATCAACATATCGCTCATGAAACAGCAGTTTGTCGTAACTCACCGATACAGTTTTACAGGAGACAGATCCTTCACAGACCAACAATTACGCATGTTATGTTTTTACAAAAATGCAAGGAGAAGCAATTTTTTGTGGACACGGCATTTTGACGGAAGGTGTGTTTGTAACCCAGCTGGCTAATAATGCGGGAAACTCAGTTTGACGAATTGTGTGGGTTGCGACAAATTGCTGTTTTATGGGCGATATGCTGTTGTCTCCTTCTATTAAAGGGCGTTATGTGCAGTTTTTCTTGTTGCTGTATCCAACGCCGCATTAAAAGCAACTGCAGACATTGTATTCCTTGTTTAATTCTCCCTTTGACCTTAAAATTGTTTGATATTTGTCCTTGAATTTTTACTTCGTAGGCCGATTCTGTGAGGGTCACTTATTAGATTCATTTCTTAGGGATCCCAGCCACCCTTAAATTGACATATAAATATTTTCTATTCGTCATATCATAAGCTTGAACAAGATCAGCAAAAAATAAATGTCGAGATAAAGGTAAAGGTAAAGGTGTTCCTTTGGTTAATTAAGCACCAAGTCTTCAAGGCATATGAGGTTATGAAGGTATAGTTTCACTCATTCATAACCTTAACACTAGGTGCAGGTCAGTAGTCAACTCCACGCACCGGCCGCTTTACTCGTGGAGAAAGAACACTTGGCACCCATTGATTTGTAGGCTGAGTGGGTACCAGATCCGGCTTGGATAATTTGAAGAAGAAAAGAATTTCTTCATCCTGCATAGAATCGAACACCGATTATTCGTGCTCGCAGGGACATTATACGGACTGAGCTATCTTCGCTTATACCAATCAGCACCACATACTTAGACCTTCTACATCGGCATCTCCTACGTCTGCACCCATCCATGCTTAAATAGTTCAGCACAACTCTTACCTTCTGTGATTGCTTTGTATTTCTTCCAGCCCTTACACCTCCGCAAAACTTCATTCCTCGTTGGTACTTAAGCATATGTTACAGACTCTTGATACACATTTTCTTTCTCTATTTGTTTTACTATAATGACTGCGAACATCTCTCATTTACCAACTCATCCTTTTCCATAACATTACCATCTTCATCCTTAATCATTATTTTAAAAAGCCTCTTCATCCTTTTACCTTTGATTATATTCCGAAACTTTCAGACGTTGTTCTTTATTTTTGCTTCTTCCGTTGATTCCCAAATTTTTATTTCATCAACACATTTTTCCTCGCACAAATTCACTTTGACCCTTTCCCCTTGATATAATTGCAATTCACATCTAGTACAAGAAGAGTACTTCTCGCTGAAGATGGAGGCATTGTCCTACTCCGAAACGTTGGTAACTGCTTAAAAGCCCATGTGGCTTTATGTTCCAGACGATCTGACTCTTCGTTTTTGTGTTTGTAAGCCACTGATTTGCTGTTAAGGAAAGACTGGAGGCGGTTTGACCATGAAACTGAATTATCTGAACTGAATAAGGCAAGCCGCTTGTAGCGACTGCAGTTCCTTATTTCCTCTTAAGTACGTAATTCATTGCCTCATTTTCTTGTCGAATTGTATTTTGTTTCTTTTCTAATAATTCTGTAAGTGACTGGTCTTTGTAATTGACACGTACTATATTGTTTTGGAGTTAGAACTGAATTTGTATGTAACATATGAACTAGTAAATTATAATTGAAACTCACGCATGTTTTTGGAGGGTGGACTCTAATATTGGTGGGAAATTTTCGTCTGTAAACCTGAGGAATCGAAGAGAGCACATAGAAGACCTAGATGTAACATACTAACTAACTAACTAACTAACTCCATGGAGCGGAGTCCTTCTTGAGAAGCTAACAGGTTCTCAGCTAGTGAAGAAATCCCCCGAAACCTGAAGGTTCATGACCGCATTCACAAGAGCCCGCCACTTGTCTCGATCCTGAGCCAGATCATTCCAGTCCATGCCTCCCGATCCTACTTCTTCAAGATCCATTTTAATATTATCCTCCCATCTACGCCTAGGTCTTACAAGTGGTCTCCTTCCCTCACGTTTCCATTATGCACCGCTCCTCCTCCCCATAAATGCTACATGCCCGACTATCTAATTATTCTTGATTGTATCGCCCGAATAATATTTGGTGAGGAGTACAGATCATAAAGCTCACCGTTATGTAGTCTTCTTCACTCCCCTGTTACCTTATCCCTCTTAGGCCCAAATAACTTCCTCAGCGTCCTGTTCTCGAATACCCTCAGCCTATGTGAGAGACCAAGTTTCACACCCATACAAAACAAAAGGCAAAATTATGGTTCTGTGTAACGTAAACTTTATATTTTGGGATAGCAAACTGGAAGGTGCAACCTACGTATGAGTTAATATTGCAGTGGTGTAAGGGTTGGAAATTCTTCAACCGATTTAGGATAGAATCTACTTGAAAGCTGTTGGAAGCAATATAATTGATTTTCAGATGCGTCACAGTTGGGGAGTTTCTCGATAAACTTAGTCACTATCAGCTTCTCAAAGAAGATTCTGCTGCATGGAATTAGTTAATTAATAATAACACTTCGCTGGGTAACTCTGGGCGTTGGCGACCTGTCGAGAGCTGCACACACTGTAATGACTGATTTCTTCCGTACAACAAAATAGTGCGATGGTACGAGTCTGCGGCACGCACGAACGGTGACTGACGCCGTGCTGAATCCGTAATTGTTATACGTTCACACCCCGTTACTGATGAAGGTAACCGAAATAATTCATAATTGTGATGAAATTCATGTTCTGACTGGATGGTATCTCGGTCAGGATCACAACTACATTTATCGCGGTGTATTAAGCATGGCGTGACTTTCCTTCCCAAGTCATCAAAATTGTATGTGTTAACAATTACGAATATTCTTCGTACATGCCTGTGTGACATTGAACTGGAGCACCGGACACAAATACCTGGCGTGGTGCATTAGAAACGTCCAACCGGACCAGGATGGTGTAGTGGCAAGGCTTTACAACGATTTTATTCGGGAAGCAGACGACTTGAGCACATGTTGGGGCACCGACTATCTCGACAAATATAAATTGCTGTTTTCCTTAACAATTTTATTCGATTGTCGAAATACCGGGGGGCTCTTTCCCTGTGGGGGGAGTAGAGAGCCGGGACGTGAGGCTGACCACTCACATCTAGCGCCGCGGTAAGAATGAGTGGAGCTATACCTCTACTTCCCATATAAGCCTTCATGGCGTGGGCAGGGACAACTTTTATTTTACTATGGAATATAGGCTAGACAAATAGGTTAATAATCGCATTTATATATTATACACCAAACGTGGGGCGGAGTTCTAACAGTGTTTTGTACTGGTGTTTTCTCTGGTCGAACCATTTTATCTGTCGTCGTCCACGGCATCTTCATCATTATCATTATCACCACCATCATAATCATTATGATTATCAACTGCTCATGCTGCTGAAAGGGTTGCTTTTCCTGTTAAGCGGCTTAGCTAGTTTAACACCTGTGCATCTGGGAACAACAGGTGGAAATCGAAATATAACGTACAACGCCTGTGAAAACTGAGGTGAGGAAGAACAAAAGTTGATACAGTTTCAGATAATTTAATTCCCAAGAATTCCAGAATTGAAGTTGTTGATGCATAAAATACAATTTTTTGTCATGTTTCAAAACTAGAAATCTTGTCCAATTTTGTACGAGTGTAAAGTCTAAACAAAAAGTCACTCGGACCCCTTCACGCCCATTCTGATTATGAGTTGTACTTACAACCAGACAAGCTGACACGAGGGATTTATACTCTTTTTTTTCAAATGCGTTGATATAGAATGTAAGAATGTTTTTTCTTTATTTTTGCCCCAGGAAATGAAGTTTGTGCTAGGTTACATGTAGAGAAAATTATAAACTGCCAAAATGTAAGACGTTAATAAGATTAATCATGATAAACACATTTGTTACGCATGCAATTAACCTGGGCGTTGATGTAAATATAACAATGTATGAATCTTAAAGAATTTATGTGTGAAAATATTGACTGGTTCCATCTGGCTCAGGATAAGGATAGGGCCTGCGGCGGGCTGTTTTGGATATATTAAGGAAAAGTCAGGTGCCCTAGAGTGAAGAAATTTATGCGCTATACGACTGGCCATCAGGTGATCAAAAGGGGCTGTGCTCCATGGACTTAGGCATACTTATATACTTAATGAAGGACTTAATGATTTGTACCCCGAACCATATATCTTTAGGGTTATCAAATGAAGGAGGATGGAATGAGGGGACAGTGCACTCGCGGGAGAGAGAAAAATGCATACACGGATTTAGTTAGAAAACCTGAAATAAAGAGACCTCTTGAGAAGACCTAGGCGTAGATGGGAGAATTATATTAAAATGTGTCTCGAAGAAATAATATGGGAAGTGTGAACTGGACTCGACTGGCTCGAGATAAGGACCAGTCGGCGGATTCATATGCGTACGTTAGTGAAATTTCGGGTTCTGTAAAATGCAGGGAGTTGTTCCCTAACGGCGGATCTATTAGCTTCCCCATAAGGATTTAGTTATGTAGGGAGTAAATTGCAGCTTTGGACAAACTAACGTACCATAGCCTTCAGCTGACTTTCGGATAATAAAATGTAGAGCCAGTCGCATTTGTATGGGTAATTACATTACTTTTATTTTGTTGAAATATTTTGCTGTTCAATTACTGAGTAAACCAGATTCCAAGGGTGAGGCAGTCTTCCAGCCCACAGTACAACTGCAACATATTTGCTCTGATGACGGCCCACATTACAAGTTTTTCCTTCTGGTCTATATAATAATGTCAGTGACCGGAGTCACGTTTAATTTGACCTTCTGTGGCTGACCCTGTACGCTTGTGGCTTGAAGGACATTGTAGACAGTCAAGCTATCCAGCGGATGTTGAAGAGGTCAGAAAAACTGGCAGGTTGCTCTTTGCTGCTTCTCGCTTTGATAAGTTGTCGAACGTTCTTTCAGGTTGCCACATATTGACCTGAACCAACCAGATATAAGAGAAGGAACTACCGCTGTATCTCAGCTTTAATACCCCTGCTGACTGAAGTTGCTCCATTGCATTACACTGGCTGTCACAGTGTTGATACACAGGCTTCGGCAAAGTTCTTATAATGTATCACAAACAGAGACTTCACAGATATATAAATAGTAATAAAGATGGTATTATTTTGTACATTTTCCATCGTCTGAGGTTTTCCAAACACAGTGCCTTGGAAACTAGATCTGTTTCTTACTCAAGCGCCCAACTGAGTAGGGACATATTTCTCATGACGGAAAGAGATCCATTTCTGAGACGTTATGTTCGGAAAATCGAAGACGAGACAACACTTTCGAAATAACAGTAGCCTTGTGTATTGTAACACGCCATCGTCAGGAAGATTTCGACTTAGCATAAAGAGTAGTCTGAAATTCCCGGTTCAAATTCGAGTTTTTTAAAACTATAATGTATTTCACACTCAGAGAAACTCTATCAGCCGAGTTTGTTAGAGCTGAATATAATATTCTTGTTAAAACCATCGGCTAAAAGTAAAGATTTGCTGCTGCCCTCGAAAACCAGTCGTCTTCAGGTCGTTCCTAAATCTTTGTACAGTAAACAATTTCTTCTTCAGCGTCAAGTAGTGGCATGTTCTGGTTACGAAGCACATATCGAAATCGTCCAGTACAGCGATGGCTTGTACATTAACAACATACAGACCACAGGCAACGAGATGATCCCCGTTTAGGGATGTCTGGTGCGGTGCGGAGGACTGCTGGCTACAGAAGGGACTAGTGGATGCTATTGGTAGGAGCGACAGACTATTCTGCTACTACACACAGACTGAAAACATCAAGCATTTCGAGTGACATCCAATGAGCGAGTGCACTGTGCGAATGCTTTCAGGACGGGTAGTAGTAACTCGTCATTTGCCACGAAATCTTGCGCATGCGCGTTTGTCGCATTCCTAGCAGGGATTATTCCTGATCTGTGGACAGTACTTTTGAACGGATTGCTCTTTTTCCTCTCTTATCCTCTTTCAGATCTGCCGTAGTCACATCTTCGCTTCTCATGAAGTCAGATAAGTATGAAATTGTACCTCATGCTTTGCCGTAATTCTTTTCTTTCGCGCCTTCATTGTAGCTCTAAATCCTTCGATTCCCATTCACTAAACGCAACTAAAACTACCAAATAAAACAAGGCAAAATCAAAGCTGCAGTCACGTGAGCAGAGTCGGCATGCAGAACGACTTCATGAGGTCAGTGTGTTACATTCAGAACTGAACTGGTGGTGTGTGATGAGGGGATTTACCGCAGAGCTGAGTAGAGTCAGCGAATAGAGGGCACTTTGTAACAGAGATCACTGTGGCTTAACTTACCATGAAATGGATCTTAACGAAATATATTGTAAGGGTGTGAATTGGAGTTAACGGGCTCAGAAAATGGTTTACTGTCAGGCTGTCGTGAACACGGTAATGAATGTGCTGGTTCCGTAAAAGATATTTTCTTGAGGGGTTCTTTACATCCTCCGTAATTCTATCGCTGTCACATTTACGCAGCGAAGACTAAAATCATGAAGTACCTCATTGTGCAGTCCTCCTGCCTCGTGTTATGTCCTTCGTCCTAACTCCAGCACCATGTTGTCAAGTAGGCCTAGTTCAATCTGTATTCTTACACAAAGTGAGAGGACTAATTTCACACCCCTGTAAAACAACAGGTAACAATATTATTTTCTGTATTTAATCTCTGCTATGTTAGGTCGGAGACGAGAATCGGCAAGTTTTTCCAAAACTAAACGCACTCGAATTGTTTCCTTGAATTGAATTTTCTCTTCTTAATGTCTTCCAGAATACCTAAATGTATCTAATTTTCAAAATTGTCAGTTACGGTTAATTAATCTGTTGCTCATCTTGTCACCAAACTGCTAAAGGACCAATCTAAGAAATGTAGGTCTCCATGGACTTCCTGTATCAATGTATCTATATCGGCTATCTTTTTTCTCAACGTGGTTTGTTGCTATTTATAATATGTAGCTGCTACTAAGACACCGAGGAGCTTGATTTAGTCACGGCGGGGCAGGTTTATAGCGATGCTGGAAGCAGACGGGAATTCTTACAAGAGAACCTCCTGTCACGGAGAGGGAACTTTGGCCTTTCTCACTGTCCCAACAAACGGGAAGGTTCTTTGTTACATAAAAATGAAACACTGCATTCCTTTCCTTTACATTTCGAATGCACTGCACAGTCCTTAAGGCATGTAAGCTAAAATCACGCCTGTCTGCCGAGCTGAAACAAATACGACTTTCTTCATGTTAAAGAATCTGGTAATTGAATGTCTGCGTGTCGGTCCAGAATATTTGGATCTGAGAGACACTAACAGAAGGATGGAGAAAACTGCATTATAAAGGTCTCCATAATTTTAATCTTAACCGATATTTAATTTTTTAATCAATTTAAGAAGGTTGATATTGGCGGAACATGCAGCACGCATAGAGGAGATGAGAAACAGGCCTTACATAGAACTTTAATAGGAAAATCTGAAGGAATGAGACTACTTGGGATGCTTAGGTAGAGGTTAAATGTAAAGATGATGATAACGCGGTTGTCACAGATATATGATGTGAGGATGTGGTCTGGATTCAGCTGGCTCAGGATATGATTTGATGGCGGGCTGTTACGGACGCGGTAATGAATCTTCGAGTTTTATTTTCATAGTCTGAGTAAGAGCGGGTTAAGTACAAGTAGACTACTAAATTCTGCTTCATTAGTTGAAAGGTTAAGTTATTGACCAGATGAGAAACTATTACTTTCCGAAATATGGTGGTTATATAAATTAATAAATATTTATTATAATGTACTTGATAAATGTCGTTCCATCAACCAAACATGCTTGCAACGAAGAATTACGTCCACAATGTAATGAAATGCTACGAGAAATACTTCTGTTTTCACGAGATAGGCCTACAAAGAAAATCTGTCTTTAAAATAGTATTGTGCTTTTCATAGGAATAGTAGTAAATAATATGCCGGTGATGATGTTAATGATGATAGATATACATTTTGCATCTTGTACTATGGTACTACCTGCGAAACATCGTCTGAAAGAATTTTGAATTTTGTATAGAAATATGGAAGCTGGTTCC
The DNA here is from genome assembly GCA_021186555.1 of Reticulitermes speratus. Lineage (NCBI taxonomy): Eukaryota > Metazoa > Arthropoda > Insecta > Blattodea > Rhinotermitidae > Reticulitermes > Reticulitermes speratus. The sequence goes on from JAJKFL010000009.1 coordinate 21,431,117, forward strand.
GTAACACAAGCATATGAAGCAAGGCAGCTGACAAGGTCACCAGTCTTTATGCATAAAACAGTAGAAGTGACCTTCACCAAGTCACGACCATTTACTGGCATATCAAAGCTACCTTTTCAAACAAGTGACTGACGGGTTGCCAGCTGCCGTATAAAGTTGCTCTCAACATGCACGTGGATTAGTCAGCGTGTGCAGCCTGAGATTTGTAATCAGGTTTTCCAGGATTTGCTGCAGAATTAAGACTCTTCCAGACCTTGTGACAGATGATATTTCCCTCTTTGAAAGTTTAGAGAATAAATGGAAAGTCACTTGCTGTTGGCGTGTCAGTCCCTCTGTCCGCAAGTAACAGTGCTCACACTGCGGAACAAATTTGGATAGAAAACTGTGTAAACTTACACTACAGGTCGTGTTTGTATTTTGGGGGTAAGAGTGTACGTAAGTAACTTTATGGAGCAGAGTTCTTCTTGAGAAGAAATTCTTCCCCACCTAGTCAAGAAATTCCTCGCATTTTGTGGACTCCGAAGATTCATTACGGTCGGCCACTTGTCGCTTAATGAAACCAATTCCCTACCACTCTATTTCTTGAAGAACCATTTTAATGTTATCCTCCCATCTATACCTAGGTCTCGCAAGCGGTTCTTTTCCTCAGCTTTACTCACCAAAACCCTGTACGCATTTCTCTTCTTGCCCATGCTTGTCACTTGCCCGCCTCCTTATTCCACTTATTTTTATCACCCTAATCATGGGTATTTGTTGAGGGGTGCAAATCAAGAAACTCCCCCTTTCATGCGAGGGACTAAGTGTCACGTCTCTACGAAACGATAGACAAAATTTAGTTATGTATGTTTTAATCTTTATTTTCTTAGACAGAAAGTGGGAGGACGAAAGATTCTGGGCCTAATTGTAGTAGGCATCCTTCGAATTTAACTGAGTTTGATTTCTTAATGTGTGCAATTTTGATTTGATATTGTCGCTTCCAAATACATGAGCTGCGCCGTATTTTTAAGGGATGTATTAGGTAAAGGGCCTGCGTAAACTTCTGCTTATACTTGGTCGATTTTAAACTCTGTGTTCTTTCGTTTTTACTTATAACTCATGGTGAAAAGTAGTCTAGATATGCAATGAGAGCTAGGTAACGTAGATACTTTTCTGCTACTGTCTCAATTGAATACATCTAACTTGCAAATTCAGTTTATTTAATTTTATACCTGATAAAATTTTCATCAATTTTTCATCCTGGTATTTTTGATGAGCGAGGTTTGCGTCCAGACACGGTGAGGTACAGTCATGTCAGTTTTTATGAATTTGCATAGGCGAAGAAGGTTAGACAAGTAAATGATCTGCATCTTAGACATTTCCAAGTAAAAAAAAAAGCGAGGTTTAAAACTGTCCAGTTCTGCAGAACATGGCAGTATAATACAATTTCATGATTGTCCACTTTCTTCCGCGAAACACAGCTATAAATTCGTCCAGGATTAAAAGCGGTCTTCACGCCATATAGTAATACCTGTTTCTTCTCAATTCTCCCCGCATGTAAGGACAAGCCTTTGAAATCCTGAGGACGAGTTTCCTGAGACTGAAGTCAAGACGTGGGAAGTCAAAGTACGAAAACAAATAAATACCAAACACAGAACAATAGGCATCTTCAGAACTCAATTTTCAGCTACACACTTGTGTACCTATCTTTGTGCTTGGTGTGTAAATCTGTAGGTGTTTCACAGTTGGTCCTAGCTGCTGTGTGTACTTAATGGGGTAGATTTCTGTTCATTGAATCTGATAGACATGCTTTCGTAGTTCTTGGATACACTTATTCTTTTAGGCAGTCGAAAATCCTCAACCCGTACAATTCATTACATACACCTAAAAATAAAAATGTTCACCTGGGATCTGATAGCTCAGTCCCGGTGTTCGAACTCCCTTGCCTACACTTTCTTACGTCACGATCAGTCTTAGCTGCGCAACTTGTTCGTTTTTAAAATTACATATTTTATGAAAAATAAATTTAGGCAACGAAATTTCAAAAAAATTTTCTGTATGTAATTTACTCATTTATGAAAGTCTTATCATTAGATAAAATAAATATAACTTACAATTAGTTGCGTAATTTGTTTTTGTTATTGTTTTGATTGCATAATTTCGCAATGAACGACGTCTTAGCTTCTCGTCAATCAAATATGTAATTCAACTGTTGCCATGTGTGCTCCAAAATTCTCACCTAACTGCAGCAGTAGCTTCCGATGTTCACATGTAGCAACATTCCAAATGTATGTGCATAAGAAAGTGGGGCCCAGCCTACGTAGAACATAAAGATATCCCTAAAGTGAAGCCGTGTTTTCGACCAGTAAGTAGAGCAGTGATATACCCATTTCTCTTCTCACAAAAAAAAAAAGTATTTGACCCAATGTATAGTACTGTACGTACTAGAAAATTACGCTTCTTTACATCGCGTAAGGCGTGCCAAAATCGTATGCTAGCTAGACGGAACATTCCTGTGTTTCGGTACCGACGTGCGGTAGTCATTTACTTTTTCGTTTATTTGTTGTTTGTAAACGGCGCTGGCAGGAGCTCAGACCGCATAACATCGAATAATGGGATAATTCGTAAGTAATTAATGGAAAAACGGTTGTAACAGAATTTCAGGTTTCTTCCCCGTATTTGTCGGGAGGAACGAAGAAACCACAGCAGCCCGAATCAAAGTAGCCAGTTTCGGGGTCGAGATGTGAAAACTGAATTCCCCAGATACTAAGCAGGGATGCTAATCGGCCGCAACATTCAGTGGAAGCAGTTTCTGAAGTGAATATTTTGTAGAAGATCGATTTATTTTCTCCCATTTGCCTAATCTCATTCCATTAATTTCTTGGGAGAGCGGTAGCCTAATGGAAAATTAACAGTTAAAAGAAGGGTATTGGAAGCTGCAGGTACAGGTGCAACTACCAAAATGTTTTGCAGTTGAGGTAATATAACCCCCAAAGTTAATTGAGGCGACTGTGCGTGTTAAAAAGTCATAAACTATTTCCACTAATCAGTTCATACAGCATAATTTGGATATCTGCAGAAGTATTTGTGTGTTCTTTTATCGTTTGTTTCGTGAATGACGACACAGCTGCGCTAGAGTTTTGATAATCCTACATTTAAAAAAAAAAACTCTTGAGTACTTGGAGGTTTGGGATTACACTGAATGATAGCACAGGCGCACGCAGTTTTGGGGCCAGTGTGAAAGTAAAACGACTGAGTCGAGTCTTCAAGTGCCTTATCGTATTACATCCGGTGCACCACATTTTCGAGGCGTCAAATTTGTCCATGCGTTGCTCCTTCACGATGCTGCTTGCCGACCACTGTCAGCGTCATAATAAACACTTAAAAATTGACTCTGTGTAACACTGAAATTACTGGCTTTCCTTAACAACGCACTATGTCGCTTTACAGTAGGATGACTGTACACTATAATTGTTATACAACGGTGGAACATGCGAAATATCACTGATGTGTATTTTGACTTTTTCCATCATCACCAATTATAAAAACACGACGTTTCAAAAGCAGACTGCTTTCGTGTTCAGGTGAACTAGAATCTTAAGAATAAGTAACAATCCAAAATAACCAAAAACCTACAAATTCATATGTAAGAGACAAAATAATCCAGACCTCTAAATGTAAATAGTATATACAAAACTCAATCTAAAATTGTAATAAAATGGAATGAATTTTCTCTTATTAAAAATTAAAATCACAGGACTTGAACGAGCAACAAAATGAAATTTTTCCCAGTAAATTTACTGGAAAATGTTATTCGTTTCATTTTATTGCAATTTTAGATTGAGTTTTGTTTACACTACTTTATATTTAAAGGACTGGATTATTTTTTCTCTTACATATGAATTTGTAGGTTTTTGGTTCTTTTGGATTGTTACTTATTCTTAAGATTGTAGTTCACCTGAAGACGGAAGCAGTCTGCTTTTGAAATGTAGTGTTTTTATGTTTAGTGACGATAGAAAAAGTCCAAATACACGTCAGTAGGGTAACTGTTATACAAACAAGCAGCACTACACACCGTCCACACAACTTTCGCTTATTATTAAAATAATTAGTCTCATAATCTCATAGCAACGTGTTTTGACTATAGTGAGTTATTTTCAGGCTAAACCGATACACATAAATGTAAACGTACTAAAAATTGTATAAAATCATGAAGGTTACTTGTCAAACTATGATAAAAAGTTGCCTTTGTTCTTGTTCCCGTATTACGTTGCCCAAAGATTGTTATAACTTAAAATTTACTATTCTTTATTTATCAGTTACATTTAAAACTTTATTTTATCTTAAATATAAAGTCTTCTTGATGGTTATAAAAATCATCGTGACTCGTAATTTGAAAACGCTGTATTAATTCATTAGATCTAAAACATGTTTGGCACAAAGGTACACGCTGAACGGCACATATGCAGATATTTGTTCAGTTCACAAGTGTTAACACTGCCGATTAATTGCCACATCTTATGACCCTATCCTGAGGCCTTGATCCAAGGCATGGACACGGAGGTAGGATCCTGAGTAATTTAAATACAATCTGCCCCGTCATACATTATTTCTTTAATAGTCACCTTAATAATATACTCCCCACCTACTTTTAGGTCTCCCACGTTTTGCTGTTGCCTTTGGGTTTTCCGACTAAAAGTTTTAAGCATTGTTATCGCTCCCCGCAATTTCTGCAATGTGCTTTGCCCATCTTTTGCTCTCTGATTTTATCGCTTTAATACTTTTTGATGAAAGATGCAAATGATGAAGTTCTTCATACAATTTTCTTCATCGTCCTGTTACTTCTTCCGCATTTCGTTCCCGAAAACTCTCTTTGAATATTTGAACTAATATGTCCTTTCGGAAAGCAAGCTAAGTGTGAGGAACGAGAAACGTGTCTTCCCGCTGCTGGTATAATTTTCCCTGCTTTGGCGCATGGTAACATTTTACACTACTGCATAATGGTTCGCACTTGAATGGAAGTATAAATAAACTTGGGTGGATTTTTGTGTCCATTTTCCTAGACAGAGAACAAGAGTGTGGGATTCGAACGTCTATTTATTACCATACAATATATTTCCACGGGTAGAAAACACAGGTTTCCTGGGCAGCAACAAAACACGTGCTTCTTAGTCGACCTCGTGAATATAGCAGTACCACTGCCTGGTGTCACTCGTTTGCACTTGACTAGTCGCGTCTCTTATAGCTGCTAGTGCAAGTTGTAATTCCATGTTAAAGATCCCTTATCGAGCTACCGATGTTGTCGGTGACTGTACATGCCGTACGGTACTGGAAAATCATGGACTTCAGGCTAGAGCGATCCAAGTGTCGCGTTTTAACTGATAATGATTGGGAAGCACAAGAACGAACGAGTGGTGATTTTAAGAATCTTACGAGTGGCCAGAAATACACTTTCAGTAGATATTATAATGATATTAACTACTTCAAGTCTACTGGTAACTATATGTGCTGCTGTATCATATGAAATGCCTGCATGTATCTCGTTACGTAACACATGAATACACATAAAGTGTGCGACCGGACAATTGGATTATTTTCCATGCTTTTTATTCGGCCCTAGAACAAATGCTATGTTAGTATTCAAATTCCATATTGTGCTGGCTTTTCTTTTATGCATGGGGTTCCTACTGTTCAGAAACCAAAAACTGGGACACTTAGTAAAATTTTGTTGGGGGGCGGGGGTCAAATCTTTAACCCGTCATGCAATGGAAAAAAAGAAGAGTAATTTATTAATATTACTACAACGTTATAAGTGAGATGAATAATTATTACCAAAAGATACAAAAAATGAAATAATAAGAAAAATACTACACAAACTCAGACACTCAGTTCACTTACTGGTTTTTCTTTACATACCCATTCCTCATTCTTCGCAGTCTGAATCCAGACTCTATAATCATAACCTACAGATCTTCCTCTCTCACTCTCATTCCTTCCTGTTAGTGGCTGTTTGATGGCTGTCCTGCTCCTCTACATGTTTTTTTTCCGGTGCGGGAAAGTCTAAACTTTCGTAAGCATTGTTAGAAATGTCGTCTCCTTGACTTGGAAGAACCCGGAATATTTGGCGTTCCGAACAGAATTTTGCGGGATACCGGGGTAGATCTCGCCAAAATCCATAAAGCCGGGATTATCCCTGGAGAACCGGGACGACCGGAATTCCTACTCATGAACCCTTCTAATAATAACTTCAAAATTTCCACCCAAACGCAGCCCTCCCACCTTCATAAAACTTTTCTCATAATGCAGGCCACCGCCCCCAAAGTACATAATTCAGCAAAATTAAAAACACAGCCCAAATTCACAGCTTCTCATAATGCAGGCCACCGCCCCAAAGTACATAATTCAGCAAAATTAAAAACACAGCCCAAATTCACAGTTTCTCATAATGCAGGCCACCGCCCCCAAAGTACATAATTCAGCAAAATTAAAAACACAGCCCAAATTCACAGTTTCTCATAATGCAGGCCACCGCCCCCAAAGTACATAATTCAGCAAAATTAAAAACACAGCCCAAATTCACAGTTTCTCATAATGCAGGCCACCGCCCCCAAAGTACATAATTCAGCAAAATTAAAAACACAGCCCAAATTCACAGTTTCTCATAATGCAGGCCACCGCCCCCAAAGTACATAATTCAGCAAAATTAAAAACACAGCCCAAATTCACAGTTTCTCATAATGCAGGCCACCGCCCCCAAAGTACATAATTCAGCAAAATTAAAAACACAGCCCAAATTCACAGTTTCTCATAATGCAGGCCACCGCCCCCAAAGTACATAATTCAGCAAAATTAAAAACACAGCCCAAATTCACAGTTTCTCATAATGCAGGCCACCGCCCCCAAAGTACATAATTCAGCAAAATTAAAAACACAGCCCAAATTCACAGTTTCTCATAATGCAGGCCACCGCCCCCAAAGTACATAATTCAGCAAAATTAAAAACACAGCCCAAATTCACAGTTTCTTTCCTGTGCTGCCTACTTATACAGTGCACCTTCCATCACCTTTCTTTTTCTCCACTTCCCAATACTCTACCTTGCGTGCAGCCTACCTTTAATAGAAGAACGAATGAGTCCATTCTGGAAACTTTCAGAGAAATGAACTTTCTGTTTCCTCCCTGTAATAAGTGTACTCACTACACCGTTTTTTGTTTAATGTTTGCAGAGGTTAATAATGATGATTATAATGTGAATTTACGTAAGCATATTCTTATATCGTGTTTTTATGCGTTCTTTGGAACCAGATGTCAAAGAAATTGGGAAGGACAGTGCCTACTGGATTGAAGTCGCTCGCGTTGCGGTTTAATGGCTGGCCCTTGTGAACAGAGTGAGGCACGGGCGATATCCGTAAAAGCCGAGCCGCTGCTTAGTAACTTCTCAAGAAGAACTCCGCTCCTTGGGCTTAGTTATGCATTCCTTGTACAAACCTTTTCAATAAACGATTAATGCAAGGTCGTGTTTGTCGGTTCGTCTACATGTTTCAGTTATGAAAACTTCGGCGGATTTCGACGAAGAGTGTTTAGTGGGAGTCAGTATTACAACAAAGATATAATAACTTAAGACTGAAATGTATGTACTCACTATCGATTCCATTTTTCAGATAATTAAAATGTTATTTAACTCACGTGAACAAGAGTATTATTGATGTTACCGTAAAAAGTTTGCGCCCAGAAAGATATATTTTGTTTTGAAGCAGCGTTATTTGAAATAAGAATTGTTGAAGTTACGCGGTTTTGCATTATGCGACTTTTCTAAGAGGAAGATCATTGTACCATATCGCTGTGTACATATATTGTTATGCATTGGTAATAATTCAGAAGCAGCCTAGAGATCGCGGGGAATTATAAAACGTGTCGGGTAGGTAACGCGAGATGTCATCGCTAAATAAATGTGACATGCAAAGTCGCTTTACCTAAGTGTGACCTCCATTTATAAATGTCGCTGATTATTTACAAGCAATGTCATATTCTTCACAACAGTTAGTGTCAGTATCAGCTGAGTGCACGCAGAACTTTGCTAAGTCGTTAAACGGCTCTAAGATTAAATTAGGAGAATACTTGCTAATATAAGCTGAGAATATTTCTTACCATCTGCTATCTAAAAACGTAAATTATAATTTTGCCCGTTGTTTTATGTGGCTGTGAAACTTGGTCTCTCACATTAAAGGAAAGACATCGACGTAGGGTGTTCGATAACAGGGTGCTCAGGAGAATACTTCAACCTCTGAGGGAGAAAGTAACAGGAGGTTGGTGTTGGAGCTTCTTGATTTGTACTTCCCTTAAAATAGTATTTGTGTAATCAAATTAAGAAATAAATGACTGGGGCGTGTAGCAACTATGGAAGAGAAGAAATAAGTGCGTACAAAGTTTTGTTAGGAAAATCAAAAGGATAGCAACCACTCCGGAGCCCTACGCGTAAATTAGGTGGTCATAATAAAATTGATGTTAAAGACAGAGAGTGGGAGATTATCGACTGAATTCGTGTGGCTTAGAAGAGAAACCAGTAGCGGGATCTTTACTAGCTGAGCGACTATTAGCTTGTCAAGACGGACTGTGTTCCATACGGAGTCGGTTATTTATTTTAATTACAAGTAGTTAGTTCCACTAACATTGCTTACTGATCTTGAGGCAGACGTGCTGTTCTTCTCACCTGTCAGTACTGATAGTGAATGAAATGCAAGTGAAGACCGATACAAGTGCATTCGCTGCTGAACAACGTTATTTCAAACTGCATGAAAGGGGAGTAGGTGAAAGACGTTTCGGGATGTGAGGCTACATTTTTTATTGCATCTCTGTTAGGATCTGCCAGCAGAAGCGAATCTTCTGTTTCTTCAAATTAAAACATTTCAGATTCTTTCGCTGTTGAATCCAAGATTTCCACTGACCTAAGACACGTAAACTGACGCACGTGTGTAGAAACATTCCAAAATCCACTCTTCTCCGCAGTATGAACAATGTTACAACTAGGAGGTCGCGCGTGTTGTAGTTCAAATTTGCATTAGCCTACGTTACGAGCTCTGCTGCACCGGCATCCCCATACTTTATGCAGCTGATATCATTGATTGAGCGAGGGCGTTGTTTAACATACCGTTATCATTTGTAGAGAGTCAGTTGGAGTCAGACTTCATACACGTATCCCACGTCAAGCAGAACACACTGTAATTGCATGATGAATTGTCTAAGGTAATTAATCGACTGGTTTCATTGTAGGAGAAGTTCTGCTGCAACTAAGCACTGCACTTGTGGCCGTGCCATGGCTCAGGCGGTTAGCCGCCAGCCTTTCACCGCGGAGGCCAGGGTTCGATTGCCGATCCCAGTGGCCGTGCGGTCTAAGGCATGGGTCTTCGGCCGCTCGCTTACTAGGATCGTGGGTTCGAATCCCACCGGGGGCATGGATGTTTGTGTTGTGTTAGATGTATGGACGATAGCATGAAACATAAGGTGACATGCAGGACAAAAAAAAAGGACTTCAACAGTACAAATGGATCAAAGGGGAAAAACCCAGGAATTAATACAAAAAAAAAATCCCTGGTCAGGCCATGTGGGATTTGTGGTGAACAACGTGGCACTGGGACAGATTTTTTCCCCGAGTACTTCGGTTTTCCCTGTCAATTTCATTCCACCGGTGCTCCATTACTTGGAAAAATGAAAAAACTAATAATCTTTCTCTTTATCTTCATCACAGGGTTGCACAATAAGCCTTGAGGCTGCGGTGCGTCCGTAGCATCTGCTGCGGGGCCCTTCACCGCAAAAAAAAAAAGTACTGAACTTGTCAGCCATGTTAGATGTGATGAAAATGGCCTTAATGTATGTTGGATACTTTCATAGGCTATATAATGTGCATAGTAGAATATGTGTAATAAGAGGCAGCAAGTAAAAATGAAGTTGTGGAAAATTACGCAGTCACGGTTACACTTAGGTGGATGAAAGCAAGGAGAAAGAAACTGATGGGGCTTGTTAACACTCCTGGTGTAGGTTACAAGCTCATACAGAATATTAGTCGAATAATCTAAAAATAAGATTGAATTTGCCAATCCCGGTGACCGTGCCGTCTAAGGCGTAGGTCTGCACCCGCTTGATTGTTGGTATCGCGGGTTCGAATCTCGCTGAGGACATTCATGTTCCTCTCTTATGTTTGTTTTGTGTTGTGTAGGTTGTGGCCTCTGCGACGAGCTGATCATGCAGGAATGAATGTTTCTCTTGTACTTGGTTTTCCCTGATGATAGCTCAGATGAGCCGAAACATGTAGGAAAAAATTTATGTAATAACGAAATAAGCAAATTTGACTCCAAGTGCATTTATTTGGGCTTATATACGAAAGTGGTCCCTTGATTAAGTTTCTTAGGACTAACCACATTTCGGACTAATACAAGAAATTATATTTAATGAAATGTGTTTTATAAATGTGGAAAGCAATGTCGGTGGATAATGAAATTATGACAAAGATGGCAATTTCCATTTCGTTTTTGACACTTGCCTACGAATGACAGGAAACTGCATTGTCTGTCGAATATATTTGAGTTGTTTACTTCTAGCTCTAATAAAAACAGTTTAGATTTAATTGCACTAACATTACTCTACTTTGCGACGTAGTCATAGCCACTGGTAAGGCATTTGCCATATCACGGGGCAAGCGTTTTTATTCCTTGTTGACAGTAGTGCGTGGCCTATGTTCTGAGCCATCGTGTCACAACCATTTGCACCTCGCGATCATCTTTAAATTTGTGGCCGACGAAATTTTGCTTCAGTGCTGGAAAGAGTTGACAACCGCTTGGCGACAAATTCTCCTGCTATAATCACAATTAGCGTTGGATTTTTTTCACTAAATTATAGAACCACGTAAACATATTTCCTGACTGACACTCACCTTTCAAAAGACATACCCCGTTTTTAGCATTGAAAAGATTTATAACAAAGAGTTTTTGTAGGCGTAATTAGTCTCTGAATCTCGTATTTAATGCTCAGAGCCCTTATACATTAATCTCAAATGGAGGTAATAAGAATTATCATGAAGCGAAATGTGTTATAATCCACAGACATTTTGATCTAGGCGGCTTATGATTAATATTCTAATTTTATTTTGCACTTTATAACTTAAGCTGACTACTGCTTTTTATGTTAGCAGGTGTAATCTAAACAGAATATTCTGACACGTCGAGGCGCAGGTGTGAAATTTGTTTGAGGTGTAGTTGTACCAGTACATTGCAAAGTGCCCACATGCTTCTCAAGCTTTCCTCAGTCTGGATTAAAACAAGATCACGTTGATCGGTATTGACGAAATGATTTGTATTAATTTCAAATGCAGGTGTTTAGTAGGCTGTATTCGCAGAGTTTAGGTGAAATGTACAGATCTCTCCGTTTAATGTTTTATATATGCTGCTGGAAGTTTATATATCTCGAATGTTGCCTATGTTCTTCGGCTGCTAAGAGAAGTTCTTCGTCGAATGTATGACTGTTATTCTTTGCATAACAAGAAGAGAAACATCTAAACGTGAAGTATAAGGGACGGTCGAAACTAAAATCCTATAAGAAATTTATATACGGAACTAATTCATTGATTTAAAATTAAAATTTCTATCACAAGTGCTACTTTTTTTGTGATAATATCTCAACACAACTTGGAATACTCACATCTCACCCTTCACTCCACTCATACATAACCTTTACACAGTATAAGTAACACCTAATATTGAACGTAGCCTGAACAATTTATATATCTCTAGTTACTTCGCTATTAGGATGCTAAATATACACACGCCGCGTCTACAAGTTCAGCTATTTATGTTATCTACAAGCTTACATCTTACGACTGATATGATTTCGGCATATAATACATACAGCTACACCTCAAATGCTATTATGTATATATATATATATATATATATATATGTGTGTGTGTGTGTGTGTGTGTGTCTGCCCATGTATGTGTGTGTGTTTATAGCTCTAAACGTTTATATATTCTTTTGCATTTTTCCCTAGAATTAAAGTATTTTAAAGACTGAGATCTCAACCTAACAACATTGCAGCTTTTATGTTATTCATGTCCATGCATTAATTGACAGTTATATAAGACAACACCAACAAAATTCACAATATTATTATATATAATTTACGATTAAAATATTACAATTCCGACATGTGCCAACCCTCTTCGGGTCATCTTGAGGGAGTGCACATCAATTATATGAATAAAACACAGATTTTATGTAAAGAAATTAGGTTAAAATTAGATTTTAATGTTGTTAGGTGGCTTGAAGCTCTCCCCGTAGATGACCCAAAGAAGGTAGAAACATGTTGGAGTTGTAATATCTTAATTGTAAATTACATGTAATAATATTTTGCGTTTTGTGGGTGTTTACATATATAGCATTGCAGCTGTAAATTTTACTTTTATCTCCTTACGTGTACAGCCCGATGATGACTATCTCATTAGCCGAAACATGTAGTTGTTTGACGGTTTGTAAGCTGGTTTTTATCCTAGAAAATGGGAGATTTTATTTTCTGGGTGCGGGGTTGATGAACATTTGAACATGTTGAGATGTTACACTTTGCCCACCATTAAATACATACTGACGTTTCGGAGAAGCGTGTTGCCTTCATTTCCAGTCGACACGACAAAACATCGCACAAGACTTGAATCTTCAAGAAGGATGATGTTGCGATTAAAAAATTCTTCAGGGTTTATTAACGAAACAGGTTCTACTGTAGCCTTTGTACTGCGTATATAGTGTAGCTTCGAATTAGGTCAGAAAATGCTTACATGTGATGAACTGGCAAGGATACTGGAGGAAAGGACCCATGGTATATTCCAGTACACTAAGTAGTCGACTAGAAGGTCTCAATTAATCTGACCAATCAATAACTTTTTGATAATTTAAAGCCCAGTGTACCACCTACTCTAAAATGAAAAATCTCTGTATTTTACCACACAGTGCATTTATTTGTTTCGTACGATTCTTGAAATAAGTTCCGATTATTTCCCTAAACAGCATTAACTGAGAGGTCTTTGTAATGGAAGCACACCCTGTTCTCTGTGAAGTAGGAACTGAAGTCTTAATGAAATATAGATGAATACTTATGGTTTCCCTTGTCAGTTTCAATACGCCAATGTCCTATACTCATCTTTATATTAATACTACTGTTATCAGAAGGACAAGCGGGCGAAACCTGAGAAATTTCAAAATAACAATCTTTCGAAAAAAAAAAATTTCTGTCTTTAAGTGTTTAAAGCATGTACGTACTTTTAAACACATATTAAAAAATAAAGCTGTTCCTTTACCCCAACGCCGTGACATGAAGACGTATGATGGAATGGAGGTAGCGTCCCACGCGTTCTTAACATTGGAATTGAAATTAGTGAGCTCAATGCTCCGACCACTTTATCCCCAGATAATAGGCCTCTGCAGCCTTTTGGTACGAGGTTACGTGAAATCTAGAGCTTGTATGGACGTGCTTCCAAAGAAATAAATCCTTATTAAATTTTAAATTGTTGCGGCCGTGACTGAATATCACTGTCTTCCAGACTGTGACGCTACGAGTATATAGCTTTGTACATCTTTACCAAGTTGCACGGCGTAACAATCCAGAAGGCAGTCATCTTCAGAGGAATTCTTGCCCATGCCAAGATACATCCTTCGTTTCTTCAACCTGCATGTAGTCACCTAATGGGCTCTCTGTATCTCTTTTTGTGCTACTCCTTCTTTGCAAAATGTACACGCTTCAAGACATATGAGTACTATACTCGTATCTTTCTAAACGTAGTAAACAATACAGTTCACAGACCACAGACCACAAGATGATCAGCGTGGAGGGTGGGCGTGTCTGGCGCTGTGCGGAGGACAGCTAGCTGTAAGGGGGACTGCTTGACTGCTATTGGTAGGAGCGACAGACTGTTCTGCTACTACACACAGACTGAAAACTTCACGCATTTAGAGCAGCGTCCAGTGAGCGAGAGCACTGTGTTAATGTTTTCAGGATGGGTAGTAGTAACTCATTATTAGCCATGAAATCTTGCGCATGCGCATTTGTCGCATTCCTAGTAGGAATCATCTCCTGGTTTGTGGACAATATGTTTGCTGTATGATATATTTCCGTAATTATATTAACTGAATGCTGGAAAACATCGCCGATATCCGACGTCAATATTTCGGATATGTTTCGAGCAAAGAGAGTAAATATGATGAAAAGTATCCCACTAGATGGTGTAGTGGTGCAGATTGGGCTCGAAATGGGTACAGTACTGCCGAATTCTAGTTACGTTCTTCGGTGCTCAACAAAAATGCTCGGTGCAATTTGAATAATTTACCAATCGCGAAAGCATTTTCTCTTAATTTCACATATCATTATTTGTAAGATGCACATAAGCGTTCCACATCTCTGTAAGCCTGTAACACTTTGCCTACTCTGTTCTTTATCAGCTTCACTGCAGTCTGGGCACTGCCCTCTCATTCTTGTGGCTAAAGAAGGTGTTGTTCTACGATTTGCTTTTGTTTTTGCAAACAGTGGAAGCTGATGGGCGAAGAACAAGTAGTTTCTCTTTGTCTTGGAACGTGTCGGAATTTTTCTGAGTACAGTATTGGAAAGGATAGCTTACCTTTACAATTCCTTTAACTTCTGAAACTTAAGGCATCCTAGCATGTCCTCACATTGTAAACCAATTCAAGTGTCAGTAATGAAGGTTCACCGTTTTTTAAAAATCGTTTCTGTGAGATCTGAAGCTTCATCCTTTCGAGGCAGTGCGTTTGATTGTTCCTGTGTATATGCGATGATCAACGTCATGTCCATGTTTATATTTCTAAACCAGTTTTTTTAACGTTTCTTCTTGTCAGGCGTTTTGCTTTATTTACTATGCGCGGACCGTACTATGTATTCAACATCAAACATATCGCTAGCGGCTCTTCTCGTATTCTAATGGCTGTGTTCAGTCGAATGTCTAATACTTACTGCTCAGACTTTTTGACTGAAGGCGGCCAATATATAGCGCAGTTATAAACTGGAAACTCAGTGCAGGTGAGTGCCTCTGCAGATGCTTGTTTTACTCAGCTAGTCGATAAATTTCCTGCATTTTATGGAACCTGAATTGTCAGTGTTTAGAATATGCCGCCACTGGTCCCTATCCTGAGCCAGATAAATCCCTTCCACACTCCTGCATCGTGTTTCTATAATTTCCTTTTAAGGCGCGTTCGCAAAATTGCGAAAAGCGATTATTAGCTTTGTCATGTCTGTCTGTCTGTTTCTGCCCGCATGGAACAACTCGGCTCCCACTGGACGGATTTTCATGAAGTTTGATATTTGAGTATTTTTCGAAAATCTGTCGAGAAAATTCAAATTTCATTATACTTTGACGAGAATAGTGGATACTTTACATGAAGGCCTAGGTAATTTTATATCCCGCTAAATTCTTCTTAGAATAACACATGTTTCAGACAAAGGTCCCGGAAATAATCAAAACACACATTCTAAATTCAACAAGTTTCTTTTTTTCGAAAATCATGCCGTTTGTGAGATAATGTGGATACATATGGTAGAGCCGGACAGACCACATATGACAATATAATACCGCGCATGCGCTTTGTATGCTGGATAACTAAGGCTACAGACACACATTCGGAATATGTAATGCTTATTGCTTATCCACGGCAACAATGGTTACGCGAACGCGCCTCAATATTACGTTATACGTACATTACCTGTCTTGTTACTATTATCGCCTCGTCTATGCCAAGGGCTCCCAAGTGGTCTCTTACCTTCAGGTTTCCTACCAAAACTTTGCATGCGCTTCTGTCTTTGCCTCACATGTGTTAAATTCCCAACCTAGGGTTGCCCAGACTATTTGGGCAAAGGGCCATAACCGTTATTGTGCGCTGGTTGGGGCCGCATTTGTAAAAATCACAATAAGTGGTGTATCTAACCACTTAATTGAAAAGTTAAACGTAGGGTGGCGTTTCATTTTAAAAATTCAGCATTATTATATCACAATAAGAAGCGAAAATATTGTCTAGATTAGAAGTCCTTTTTATTAAAGACAGAAACTTTGTTGTAAGTGTAACACCAAAAGGTCAGTGGGAGGCTTGAAACTGCTTCTTACGAATAAGACTCCCAATTTTTTATAGTAGCCTCTGTACTTGTATATAATTTGCAAATAGGGCCGCCCGTTGGACATCCCTGGCCCGACACTTTCAGTCGTTTAGTTTATCGCCCCAATAATATTTGGCATGCAGCATTAATTGTAAAACTCTGGATTGTGCAGTTTATGCAGGCTCCCGTTACTTGCTCAATGTTACATCCACATATTCTCCCCAGCACAATGTCCTCGTACACCCTCTCAGTCTGTATTGTACCCTGAGTGTGAGAAACCATATAAATATAGAACACTACAACACATGTACAGTTGTATGTTTTAAAAAACTAACTTCAAAATCCACAGAACAAATTCGTTCATGAAAATCTGATAGCCATTCCACTGGTTAAAAAAAAAATTCTCTCCTTCGTTACTATGTGCACAAGGGCCAGCTAATCACAACACTCAGTCCAACAGAATGCGCCATATTATTTTCAGATATTTTATATTACAATATCTTGTAAATCAATGCAACATGTTTCGATCCCTTATGGGATCATCATCAAGGATATAATAATAATAATAATAATAACCATGGCTCGACAGCCCTATATGGGCTTGGGCCTCCTCTTTCCGAGGTTACTTGGTCTTGTGCATTTGTGGCAGTGGGTGACCAGCCCACTGGCCGCGCTGTTCGACTCAATCCTAATGTGACTGCCAGAGCCATCTGGCAGTCTGTCAGGAGACTTGGGTGAGAAATGGCTGCTCAATTTTGCTTACGAGCATTACTAGTTCTATTCGTGCCGTAAGGTTCTTTTACATGCCGTAAATCTACGACATGGGACCGACGGCTATACTTCTCCTCCGAAGGAAGTGGTGCTCCGGATTTTTATCACCCTTAAAAATCCATCGACCTCGGTCGGGATCGAACCCGCGAACCTTGGGTCCAGTGGCGAGCACGCTAATCGACATCATCAAGGATATAATAAATATAAAAAGCCTGCTACTTTATCATACCCTGAGTCAGCTTAGTCCAGCCCATCCAACGCATTCTAATGATTTTTAAATTATTTTAATGGGCATTTCAAGCGTGAATCTGCTTGTTATCAGCAGCATTGTTTATTTCCATATAATTTACCTGTGGAAACTAAGGAAAACGAGTGAAGACATAAGCCAAAATTTCCTAGATTCCGGCAGCGATTCGAACCCATATCCTTTCGATTACGTTCCAACAACCTAAACGTTTGCGATACTTTGCTCTATTAATTTTGTAGTGATCCGGGAAGGAGCGAAGTTTACTTATTATGGGACTTTTTTCCCTCGGTGTAGTTATAAAAGCAGCCAAAAATGTGAACTGGAATATCTCAAATCAGATGTGCTAGTAGGACGACTGAGATTTGAGTTTGTCTTTCAGTGTACAGCACCTCCCTCAACCTAGCGCTGCGGTATGTAAGCGGAAGTGGTTCGTCTTTTATTAACGGCTGCCTTTCGTGGCTGTCCGTAGAGATATTACTGTTTCCAAGACTACACAATCAGTCTGTTGATATACTAGTAAGTTCGTCAGTTATCTGATGACACTAGAACACTTGACAAGATCATTATCTTCGAATGTGACTGGATGATGAACATATAAATAGCTAACAGAGGCAGCCACGAGAACTATCCATGCATTCCCGTCAGATTGAGGAAGCCCACAAAAAAAAAAAAAAAAAAAAAAAGCCACAACAGAGCTTCAAACCACACCGTGGAATTGTACCGCTATATCAGACTAACTTAAAACTTCAGCTGCATGGTTAAGATAGGCCGCTGCACTGCAATGCCAGGTGACTGTGAACTCGCTTTTACAAAGCGGCTCGCTAAGGGATTTATCTGCGGGCAGAGGTTGTAATTTGTCAGAGCACCCATGTCACTATCGGAGTAGAGCACTCCTCGTCCCGTAAGAGACCACATATATACTGGAAAACAAGTTAAAGTTAATTAATTGTTGTGTTTCGTTTGCTTCGCTGTGTATCTTGTACAAGATATGAAAAATGATATGCAGTTAGAAAGAGGAAGAGGGAAGTTTCTCTCTCTGCTCCAAAGCATTTTATGTGTAGCGAGTACAACTTCGCGACTTAATTTATGGTCTGTGTTCTTGTACGTATACTTCTATACACGGGTGCATAAATATGTGAATGTCACGCAGGGGGTTTCTTGCGAAATCTCAGAATATTATATAAACAAGCCAAGACAATAACCCCAGCAATTATCAGAAATTCTGAGTCTCTAATTAGCGAGAGAGAAAGAGAGAAATTGTGTGTGTGTCTATGTTTGTGTGTGTATGTATGTATATATATTAGTATGTATAAAATCTGTACAGTATTTTATAAAACTGAGTTACAAGTATTAGGAGCATAATGGATAACTTTATACTGTTCATACCGTGCATTGTCATTCGAACAAACACCGCTGTAACCAACAAATGCACTCTTATTATATCTTGTTATGTTATACAATACTGTCACAGTGAACTAGCTCGACATGTTTCGATCCCATGTTGGGATCATCATCAGGGACTTTTAGATTATAAATTATACAATTACAAATTAACAATAAAGGTATGTATTAAACGTATGAGATATATAAAGGTTAAAATTGTAGGCTATCTTTGTTGGTTCCTGGGTCCACTGTGTGTCGGAAATTGCCTGTTTACATGTGGAAGGCTAAGACAGTACAGAGAAGGTCTTTTATCCACTTGTTACTCTTCTTAACACTTATCACACAAGCATGAAGTTCTGGGCCAAGTTGTATGTAGCCTGTCGTGTTTCAGATGCTGTACAATCTTTAAACAAACCAAATTTTCTAAATATAAGAGATTAAGTATTGGAATATCCATCCACTAGATCGGCTTGTTTCCCCATATTCTGTTACCAATAAACACAAAGGCCTCTCCAGTTCACCAGTTCTAACTGGACTAAAGTTTGATACAAGTTTGTCAGTTTTCAGGTTTTCACAGTAGGTGGTGCTCAATGTTAGTCTTCTGGGTTCTTACACAGTGAAGCATAAGTTCGGACTTATCGCAGGAAATTGCTGTGTCCACAGTAAGGGTGATTGAATTCGATTCAGCTGGATGCTGATGTAACTTGGGAAGAAAATATGTCAAAAATCTTGACTCAGGATTTATATCAGAATTGAATGAATGTTAAGACCAGCGAGAGTCGCGGTGTTCCATGTGGACAGACGGAAGGACGAACGTACATACATGAAGAGGACAGCAGTCTCTATTCTCTTTGCGAACGCGCCTAATAATCCTAGACCATGCTCGCCACTGTTGGCCATCTTCACAGTTTGCGTGGCACTTGTAAATGCATATATCCAACTATGATAAGTGTCTCTGTTGTGTGTTCCAGCATCGTGCGTGTGTGTGGTCATCCACCGCAGCAGCGATAACGCGACCGCTCAGTATAAATTAAAATGGCCTCCACTTTTTGCAGCGACAAATGGAGACAATGTTACAGCCAAGCACCCAATCTCCTGAGTAAATTTATCTTGCAGTGCAATTTAATGTTAAGGGAGTAGAATTGTTTCCGTTATCATTTATCGTAAATTTAAAAAGGCGACGTCGTTATTTTTCTGTGTGTAGTTTTTATCAGAAACACGTGTTCATTTATTGTGGAGTTTATCAGTCGTCCTCTTTCAGGTACACATAACAATTTCAGAAAGAATTTAGGGGGGATAACAGAAATTTACGTACGGATTTATGTCCCCTGAGGCCTGTTTTTTTCACATACGTTGTTCATGATAAGGTCTGCAGCAGCTTGAAGGCTATAGACTGCAAAAAACAGACGATGAAACTGTATCAGAGAGAAGACCGTTATGAATCCAAAACTGTATTTCAGTAAGTCAGGGGCTGAGCAGGTTGACTCAAGCGACAGCGCCTCTGGCTTGTAGACGGGATGTCCCTGAATCGAGCCTTGGCTGGGACACCACCATCTTAACAAAGTTTTTTTCGTGATTTTCTTGTATCCCTCCAGTTAAATGCCGGGTAGTACCTCATTTAGGCCTCGCCGCTTCCTTCCATGTCCTTTCCAATTTCTTACTATCATACAGTCACACGACTTATAAGTCATAAGTTCTGACAGCCTCATCAGATGAACTACAAGTGGAGTAAAAGCAATACGCAAGGAGCTGAGACCATCAGTTATAACTAACTAACTAACTAACTCCACTGAGCAGAGTCCTTCTTGAGAAGCTAGTCAAGAAATTCCCTGCGTTTTATGGAACCCGCAGGTTCATTACCGCATTCACAGGAGCTCGCCACCTGTCCCTATCCTGAGCCATATCTATCCAGTCCATACTCCCCATCCCACTTTTTGAAGATCAATTTTAATATTCTCCCATCTACGCCTGGGTCTTCCAAGTGGTTCCTTCCCTCAGGTCTCCCCACCAAAGTCCTGTATGCACCTCTCCCCTCCCCATACGTGCTACATGCCCCGCCCACCTCATTCTTCTTGATTTGATCACTCGAATAATATTTGCTGATGAGTACAGATTATTAAGTTCCTCATTATGTAGTCTTCTCCACTCCCCTCTTAACTCGTCCCTCTTAAGGCCAAGTATCCTCCTCAGCACCCTGTTCTCGAAAACCCTCAGCCTAGCCTCAGTGTGAGAGACCAAGTTTCACACCCGTACAAAACAACAGGCAAAATTATAGTTCTGTATATCTTAATCTTTGTATTTTTGGATAGCAAACTGTAAGACAGAAGATCCTGCACCGAACGATAACAAGCATTCCCCGACTTCAATCTGCTCTTAATTTCTTCCTGAATGGAATTTCGATTTGTTAGGGTTGTTCCCAAATATTTGAACTGTTCCTTCCTTTCAAACGATTTATTATCTAACTTTATGTTGTGATTTTGTCCTGCATTCTGATTGGAGACATGACCATGTACTTAGTTCTCTCAGCATTTACTTCTAGACCAATCTCCTTACTAGCGACTACTAAAGCTTCCGTGTTTTTCTTTATAGCATGTACGCTTCCGCCCAATATATTAACATCATCAGCATAAACTAGAATCTGATGTGTACCATTTAATTTCAAGCCCTCCTGGTTTGCCTAAACCCTCCTAATGTCATATTCCAAAGCAAAGTTGAAAAGCAATGGCAATAAAGCATCTCCTTGTTTCAAACCATTCTTAGTAGGAAATGTGTCAGATAAATGTTTGCCTACCCGGACTCTGTTATAGGTTTCATTTAGACACATTTTTACGAGCCTTACTAGTTTAATGGGGATATCAAAGTCAATGGGAATATTATACAAGACCTCCCTCCTAACTGAATCATAGGCTTTCTTGAAGTCTATAAATAGCTGATGCAGTGCCTTATTTTATTCCTACTTTTTCTCAAGTATTTGGCTATTGCAGAATATGTCTAAATCCACACTGATGCTCCCCAATAATTTCCTCTGCATATAGAGTTAACCTTGAGACCATCAGTTATATGAACTTTAATACAAATATAGATGATTAAGATGTATGTCCTCTGGAATGTGATGAAGTGTAGTTCGGTTGATAGGCACAAAGCCTCTTCCGGATTCATATTTCTACCTTGAAGCTAAAGACAAAATGTTTCTCCGAAACTTTTGTGCTTCCTATCAGACTGACGGACTCATAGTACAGAAGATCGCAAAATTAATAATCACGTCAAACATCATAAGTTGAGTAAAAGGTGTCTTATTTCCCAAAATCGTCTTTCTTTGTTCCAATTCAATAAAGATAATGAGAACCTATTACATGCAACGTATGTCGGCTGTGTGTCGCATTATTATCCATATAGGTCTCTAGCATTTCAATTTTTGGCCGAGGTTAAGGATAAGTGAAACTATACCTCCAGTCCCCCATACGCCTCCATGGCGTGCATAGGAAGAACTTTATAGGTCTGCAAAGAATTGAAGTTTTGAAGTCGCCTGTATCATAACTCGCCTTTGGACGCTGCCCTGAGCTAGTTCCAACCACTTTCGGTCTTCATAACTTCTCTCCTTATGATGCACGTTAACAATGTCGTTCTGACCTTCTTTGAGGTCTCCCAAGTGGAAGTTTTCCAGCACGTTTCCCTTCCAAAGTACCATATGTTTTTCTCTTTTCCCGCATCTAGTTCTTCGTGGCTTCAAAATTTCGTTATTCCAAAAAATTGTGTGTCCTCTGTGAATCATGAAGCACCGTATTATGTATTGTACTGAAGTGTTCATTTCAGTCTTCATAAGTCTGAGTTTCTTCCTGCAGACATTACTATCGGAAAATTGCAATTTATATTCTTCCTGTAAAGGGAGACGACACTGTGCAGATCCATACAAAATAAATGGTAATCTTAGTATTATGGATTGCTAGGTTATGACACTCTGTAGACTGGTACGTTCATGTGGATGTTGTGGAGAAATGTTACACAACTTCTACCCTCAAATGGAGGGAGTTTCTTCTTTCTGAAATTTGATACCCTCTTGCCGTGCACAGAATGTCATAATACTGAAGGCGTGGCCTTCATTCTCATCAAGCCTCAAGAAATTTTATGTACGATATCTGCATGCAATACTGTTGAATTGTGAGCTTAGTGAAAACGGACTTAGGGAAAACCGTTTATATTCTTACGCGCCTAATTGCGTGTACCGTGACACCATATGACATTCTGAAAGTAAAACACGCCTTAATGTGTATTTTGTGGACGGGATCATGCCGTACACCATTTGCACTCCTGTTTCTCGTATTAAGAGCTAAAGCCACGTACAGGGAAGCCGCTAAGTTTGGCTCGTTAAGGCGAGCAGTATCTGGTCGATGACTGAACGACACTGAACTCTCGCCTCAGTTTACTGACACGTGTTCACAAATATCTGATTCACCTATCCCGATGTTCGCCCCAGGTAAGTTGCTCTGAGCCCAACCAGCAGAGGTTTACTCGCACGAGAAAACAAGAAGATTCTATTTCGAGAGTTCTCGCCGGTCCGCTGCTCTCAGAGCACTCGCTGCGAGCCAGCGAGCCAGGAATTGCTCGTAAGGTCTAAACATTACGTATTGCTGTGTACCCTCGATAGTACTCGCGACAGGCCACTGTCACATGTAAACCCATCCTAAATAATACGCAGGAGTTCAAGGAGATCGAATGAACAGCATTTTCCTGGCTCGAGTAATGAACTACAAACACAGGATCTGAGAATCCTTCGAAGAGTCGCCGGATTAAGCACAATGCTCATTTCAGCTGCACTTAATCTGCATTCTGGGTCAAGTGTGTTCAATGTGGAATCTTTACATCCGTTAGTAAAACTTCCGTTATGAAATGAATGACGTCAGTGAGGGAGGAACAGAGAAAGTAGAAAATTTTGGCAAACACCCCGGAAAGTAGAGTTATTGAAGGGGGAAAGTGATGCAGTTCAAAGAGGAAAAAGAGGAAAGCCATTAAACGTAAGAAAATAAATGCCTGTCAGAAAGTAATAGCGATAAGAAACGTTAAAAAAATGACCAGCTGCAAACAAAATTAGAGAGCGAAAGACGTTTACGTAAGAATTTTGTAAGAAAGAATTGCTTATAAAGATCTTCCGTAAACCCTTTGAATGAGGTGTCCTTACTGAAAACTGGCAGATTTCAGTCCTAATTCAATTTTGAAGATCAAGATAAAGTTTTTCCTGTGTTTAAGCACGATGTTATGAAGACGTATGGGAAAGTGGAGATAAGGCTGCACGTATTCTTAACCTCCTCACTAGGTGGATGTAAACTGTTCACCTTCACTCTCTGGTCCCTTGTGTCCGTTGTATAGTGAATAGGGGTGGGTCTTAGCGTCGGAGAGAACGCCGTGCAGAAGAGAAACACCCATGCTCGTGACGAGAATCGAAACCCCGCCTTCCAGTGTGTAGCCGCTTGTAAATTATCCCAGTTTATGTTGAAAAATACTAGTGAATCAAAATGATCTGTCACTTTTCGGTACATATTGTGGTATTCTTCGATAGATACTTAAAATACATAGTTCAGTAGTGTTTTCATCATGAACGCATTCTTGCCTCAAGAAACGGTGCGAAAATATTGAATACTTGCGATTAAATCCAAGGCTTAAAATTCATGATCTCAGAAAACGAATTTTAATCCTGTCAAATTTGGTCATTTTAATTCCACTGTGTGTGTGTATGTGTGTGTGTTACATGTTATTGCAAGAACGGGAGTATGCATGAAGCATTTGCTGCCTTGCTGCTGTGCCCGCAACTGGAGGGTCACTGCAAGTGGTGACCCGTAACTGACGTCCACTTGGCGAAGCCGTGGTCTCGAGAGAGCAAGATTATTGCTACATTTATTTGTTTATTTTTGCTTCTCCGCGGGTTTTAGGTTATTCCTTTTTCTTATTTTAGACTGCATGTGTGTGTGTAAGTCATAGTTGGTGGTTTTCAGGTGGGCGAGAAACGAGTTCAAGACTTGTTCCTCTATTTCTAATTATCTCTGTCCTTCTCATTTTTTTTCTTTCTCTCCTGTTTTTTCATTCTTTGTTTTTCGCTTATATCGGTTCTGCTTCTTGCCACTACGTTAGCTGTCAGTGACAACTTGCAAAAGATCCCAGATTTTCTCTTTAAACGGTGGCGATCATGAGGTATATTGATGGAAATTGTCATACCTCGAACGTAGTGAAGATTACTAAATCTCTGGTACTGCAGGTTACAGTTGTGCCGTGTCTCGGTATTGAAGTCGGCAGAGCGGGTACAGGAATAAAAATCATCAATTAGGGACAGGATTCTTTGTACACCAGAGAACAGTATCAGCAGTTAAGGCAGTAGAGGTTTGTTAGTGATAGAATGTCATATATAGTGCTGAGAGGTCGCTGGTGTGATATTATTCTAAATATGCAAGAGGTGGGATGCGGAGGAATGGACTGGGTTGATCTGGCTCAGGTTAGGGACAGGTGGCTGGCGCTTGTGAATGCAGTAATGAACCTTCGGGTTCCATAAAATGTGGGTAATTCCTTTACTAGCTGGTGAACTACTAGCTTCTCAGGAAGGACTGTGCTTCTTGGAGTTAGAGGAGATACAGGAAACTATCAAGGGAGGAACTCAAGAGGAAGCAAAATTTTAACCCTCAGTAAACTTTTCCCTCTGCACACTATGAAGCCATATGGGGGCGTGAATGTATGGCTCCACTAGCTCCGAAACCTCGGCGTTAGATGGAAGTGAGTGCTCAGCTTCACACTCCGACCTCTTTGCTCCTGGGGAAGAGCCTCTAGTATCCATTGAATAGGACGCTGGCTGGTCCCACAGCTGGTCTGGACGCTTTGGAATAGAGAAAAAATCTTGGTTCTTCAGTCTGTAGCTGAGTCGTTCAAATGTTGAAATTGTTGAAAATGAGATACCTCACGTTGAAGGATTTAGGGTCATGACACCGTGAAATTCGGTGGTGTCTTAAGTCACAGTTTCACAAAGATGGGGGCGGCAAATTCGTCTGCAGATACATGGCGTCCATAATTCACAAGATCGCAATATGGAAACTTCAGATCTCAACGTGATATCTCAAGGCACAGTGATATGAACAACGTGGAACATGAGGATCACTCTCTTAGAATACGACACCTTGTAGTCCGGTGGGTGTGTACCGACGTTTCGATGAACCTACTGCCTCCATTATCCGCATATATGAGACAGGTGTCCATTTGCCTTTGTGACAGAAGCAGCAGGTTCATCTGATACGTTGGACGTACCTATGAAACCACACGGCACAGCCTCACATCGTCGAAGAGAGAAATCTTCAGTCACCGACGTAAGAACCTCACATCTCAGAACGTGGAACATGTCTGCCGTGCAGGGGCGTAGATGAGGGGCGAGTGGTGCGGCCGTCCTGGGCGGCAGAGTCAATGGGGCGGCGAAATAAATATTTTAAATGGAAAAATTCGAGCGCAAAAAAAAATAGATTATTGAACCAAATAAAAGGAAATTCGATATGTACGATTTTTAAAAGTACGTAGTTTCTGTTAGGGCCTATCCTTGCAATTACTTGCCCCAGGCACCAAAACATCTAGCTACGCCACTGCTGCCTTCTCACTGCCCAAGTGAAATAAAACATAAAATGTTTCCATCATGAACTGAGAGGAGTATTTGGCTTTAAGCAAAAAGTAACAGGGGGATGGAGAAATTTATATAATGACTTAAATATAATATTATAAATGTGTACTCTTCATAGTAATTGCCATGAGAATCTCAGACCTCACCTCATAATATTCAGAGAGTCAAATAAAGGAGGACTCTGTATTTATTTATTTATTTATTTATGGGCGAGAAGTTGACCACTCACCTCCATCTAGTACCGAGGTTAAGACTAAGTGGTTCTATTCCTCTGTTCCCCCTATATGCCTTTACGGTGTGGACAGAAGACAACTTTCCTTTACCTTTGATCTTACGGTGCTGTATCTCACGATTATAGGCATAGGACATCGAATGATGTCTGCTCAATGATGAATTTGAAAGGATTTGGAAAGATAATTGTGGATAATTTAAGTACTGCCTAGGCATTTTTCCGGGAGACATTGAAGAAAACCACGAAAAATCTGAGGGTAGTCTTTGCGACCGAAATGCGAACATGGAGCCTCCGAAATAGAAGTCAGGAGTGCCCGAAGACAGTGTTAACAACTGTAGAAGTTATTTGTATTAGAATAAAAGCGCAAAATAACGTACGGTGAAATCTGCAAACCTGGGCAGGAAAACGCACTTAAGCTACTAGCTTGACATCCAACTAGGGGACGGAGAAAAGCGGTTATAAACCCTGCCCGGTACCTCCTCCTCAGTGCGGATGGCCAAGTCATCGCTGTTCCAGCCAGTTCTGCTCCCCTTTCTCTGCAAGCATTCCTCCTACCTAGAAAGACGAGACATAATCGACTCTGAATAGGTTCTCCAGGAGGTATCACAACGGGAGCTGAAGTATCAGGAAATGAAGCATGCCGTTGGTTTAATTACTCACAAAATCAAACGAAGCCACGGTCTTTACGAAACATCACATTATAGAGAGGCACGAAACCTTTCAGAGTCTGAACTATTGTCGACCAATCCGCTACAGAGGTTCTTAAAATAGGAACCAAAAACATTCCTGCCAGTAAAACTAAAGGGGTGACATCTAAGGCTTAAAAATAATTCAAAGAGAAGCGTTGCAGATAATTTAGTTCTGAACTGATGAAGCACAAAACATGTCTGATACAGTCAATTAAACGGGTCCTCACAGGTTGTCGATAGAAGAAACTGTAAGCAATGCACACTTTGTGACTGGTGTCATCATACTTTACTGACAACAGATTACATGACCGGAGTATCATTCATAACCAAGGCGGGGGCATTTCCGCATCATGTTCTGACCAACTGTAACACACACAGCTTCCAGTCCGATAAAGGTGACAAGCTCCACCTTTCATAGTTCCTGAAGGGTCATTGCCATGTTCACAGGACGCCGCCATTTGACCCCCTACTAAGCCAGACTAATTCAGTCCACACCAACACAACCTATTGTTTAAGATTCTTTCAATATTATCCACCATCTAGGTATGGGTCTACAAGTGGATTGTTACCTTTCAGATTTTGCAAATAAAATCTCAGTAAGATCTCAACCCTTACATAGAAGCGGGTGAAATTGTGATCTGTAAATTCTGATCTTCAAATCTGTAGATAGGTGAAGGAGAGACGTAATGTTCTGAACAATTGTTTGAATGGATTCAGTGGCGATTCCTGATCGGGAGGTCAGGTATGGCGGGATGGTACAATGCCGAATTGTGTACCCTTGCGCTAGACCTGACCTCCGGATCACCATTCGCCACTGAATGGAATATATTTAGCTCTTCATTAATGCAAGTTTGATTTGTTACAATTTTTGTAGCGCTTGCGCAACTGCTTTTGAAAAATGCACCTATTCCCTCCGCTATATTTTTTCCGTCAGCCTCTCTGTCTGTCTGTATGCAATGACTAAAACGCTGACTGTATTGTTTTATTGTAGGGAATATTATTAAAAACGTAGAATTTAAACAGTTCGGTCTGGCGGTTGATGTTTACTTGTGTTTGCAATGATGTAACAGGCTTCTCACCGTCGTCCACGCCCTTCCATTGCCCTTCTTCGAATGTTTACACCTAGACCATTTTACGCCTAGATCTCCCCCCCCCCCCCCCAAGATATTTTTACGTTTAAACCACAACCTGCATTTTAAAAGCCACGCTTCATAAAACAGACCTATTAATTTTTTCAAATTTCTCTATAATTTTCCTTCCATCATACTCTGTTCAATTAATTATTCCCATTAAAATTATAGCTGATTATCTTTTGCAAGCTCGGCAGAGAATAGTAATCCTAGCTTTATGAAAGCTAGCCAAAGAAATTAGGTGTGGAGCTTACCCACCCTGCTATCCGCTGGGTACCGTGAATCTACTCGATGTTAAAATGGCCGTCCAGTATGAAAGGACTATCTCCGCATGCCTCGTAATCTGGTTCTCTCACCTGTGGCCCCCTCGTGGTGATCACTCTGTGTTCTTGCCCGTACCTGGGTTCACTCTCACATTCTTTGCTTTCGTCTTTTTTGTTTCTGAAGTTGGTAGCTTAGTCTTTCAATTTATTTGTCAAGAAATCCCTCCATTCTATATCTTCTTCCCTTTCACTTGTTGAAAGGGCTGGCGGCTGGCATAGCCGAGTATAGCGTGTTCTCAATCACATGTCCCTCTCTCCAACTTATAATAAGCCCAGGTCTGTATTCAAGTATTTATTACACCTACAGAGCAGCGTGGTGCAGCGTTTTCATTCAAGCCACATGTATTCCGGAACTTTCCGGTTCGGAAATTGACCGCGTTATCGACTATCTGGTTGAAGTTTTAAGGGATTCCGTAACTTACGTCAGTCAAAAGTGGAATAATGCTTTAAATTATATACCATGACTACCGCAACAAAATCCTTACCTCTTTTCTATTCGTATCATCTTTCATTTTCATCTAGCCGTATTTAAACTCAAAAATTCAAAAGGCTTTGTTTGTGCTAACTAAGAACCCGATAATATTTGAGGCTTTCATGGCAGTGAAGATTAAATAGTTTTATCATATAGGATATGACTCCATGTAATTTTGTAGGTGGTTACCAAAGTTTCGGAGGAATATGCTGCATCGATCTGTAAAGCAGAAGAAGAAAGCAGCAGGATCCTTCGAACCACTGATAATCACATGCAAATTGTACGGCGTCAAAATATAGACACAATTTTAGGATAATAACTTCGCTATACACACCTAAAATGGTATTATAACCCTATGCATTGCACTATATGAAAAAAAGTGATGTCAACACACTTGTTACCACATGCACGTCCGTTGGGCCTGTGAGACTTTGTAGAACTGCTTCCAGTCGGAACTGTTTAGGTACTTGGATGCCAGATAGCTGATGGAACTTCAGAAACGGGAGTTTTGTAAGTAATGGCAATTGTGGAAAAGTCTCTGGCATCTACACGGTTCTATTTCATACAAACCCTCGACTTGATGACGAAAGCACCTTGCTTTAACGGAATTACCACTGCAGACAAATATGGTAGATAATTTGTTCTTTATAAAAAGGCGAAGTATTAAAACCTGCAGGCAGTTCAGCGAGATCAGGGCTGTGATCTAGGCGGGGATTGCGTCACAGCCGGCCATTTGCATAGTCATTGCTCCTGCCTCTCCGCTCGCATTCCGTAAGTCATGTGCAAAATTACAAACTTACTTCTTTTTTCATATGGGTGTGAAACTTGGTGTTTCACTTTACGGAAGAACATACTTTCAAGGTTTTAAAGTAGTTAATTTCAATACTATGCACTCTTATACATAAAATAATTTTTCGTGGGTCTTAGTACATAAAACCTTTATTTATCGTATTTATGTACATTAAACTTTTTTCTATATATTTCAATCACTAGAATCATCTTAGAAGAAGGTATATATTTTATCACGGACAAAAGTACTCTTGTTGCCTCCCTAAAGCTGGCCCTTGCTATTGAAACATGTATGAGAAAAGTTTAATATACTACGTAAATAAATATGATAGACAAATACTGAGTTGTTATAAGAATTTCTTATACATTAAAATGTTTCAGAACACAGTACCAAGGAGCATATATGGACCTAAGAGAGAGGGATTAGGTGGATGACAGAAAATTGCGTAATGAGAAGCTTCATGGTTAGTACCATTCACCGAGTATTGTTAGGGTGATTAAACGGGAGGCGTGGGGAGCGAGATTGGGGTCTTGTAACGCAGATGGAGGTAATAGGCGCACACAAAACTGCTGTACAGGTATTTCAAGAGGAAAGGTAAGCAGTTGATTAAGACATAGATAGGAGGATAATGACCTATCAAAATTACCTTACAAAAAATGGGTTGTTATAATGGAGACTGGATTTAATTCGCTCTGCATAAGGTTTAATGGCGGCGTCTTATGAGCAGGATTATGAACCTTCGAGTTTCACACAATGTGCGGAATTTCGGCGTTATAAACATACACAGAATGACCGGCCTGTTTGAGCCGAAAAACAGCAAGCATTTTTATATAATTCCAACAAAATGAACCTACAGTTTACATATGTTTAAATTGTATTTTCGTAAAATATACTGTCTTACATGTTTCGACTTGAGACAGCATTTTATGGGAGATTTACATACATTACTTTCTATATAAATCTCCCTTAAGATGGCTGTCTGGAGCCGAAGCGTGTAAGAGATTATATTGTGACAAAACAATCTAAACATGTCAACTGTAGATGCATTTTTGGAATTATGTAACAGTACCTTTAAGGCACGGAATGTGAATAATATTAAGTTAATATCAATCATTTTCAGAATTTATTCTTTTCCTAACTATATTATGGAACTTATTTGTACCTATTTTTTTTTGTTCTCGTATCTTTCTTAAATGTTCTAGAACTATGCATTATACATACGTATTTATATACATTGCCGATCCCAGTGGCCGTGCCGTCTAAGGCGTGGGTCTGCTGCCGCTCGCTTACTAGGATCGTGGGTTCGAATCCCACCGGGGGCATGGATGTTTGTGTTGTGTTTGTTGTATAAGGACGGTAGCATGGAACGTAAAGTGACATGAAGGACGAAAGGATTTAAACAGTACAAAAATGGATCAAAGGGGGAAAACCCCGGACAGGCAAAAAAAAAAATCCCACCGGGGGCATGGATGTTTGTGTTGTGTTTGTTGTAAAGACGGTAGTATGGAACGTAAAGTGACATGAAGGACGAAAGGATTTAATGCAGTACAAAACTGGATCAAGGGGAAAACCCCCGGACAGACAAAAAAAAAAATCCCGTCGGGGGCATGGATGTCTGTCTCTTGTGAGTGTTGTGTGTTGTCCGGTGGAGGTCTCTGCGAAGGGCGGATCACTCGTCCAGAGGAGTCCTACCGAGTGTGGTGTGTCTCAGTGTGATCGTGAAGCCTCGTTAATGAGGAGACCCTGGCCTCGCTAGGGGCTGTTGCGCCACGGAAAAAAAAATGTTTTTATATTATTACTGTGCTGGTGATTTCTATTTGACGTTAAGCTCATATATTTAGCTGTATCTAGGGTATTTATATCTGCATCGCTTATTTCGATTAAAGTACTAAAACCAAATGAGAAACTGCAATCTGTCTTATTATAAGAGTTAAGATCAATTCTCTTCCGGAATCACCGATCACGCTGGCTGAGACGGTAAAGTTTTTTTTTAATCCTGGAGGTGCCTGTTTCGAATATCGGTTCTTGTACCAATTATTCCGAACGAAATTGTCCGTAATTTTTCTCAATCCCTCCAAACAAATATCGGGATATTCCCTTGAAGTTGATCAAGACTGCTTTCTTCAACATCGTTTACAATTCATTATTCGCTGTAATCCAGCAATTTGACGCTATATAATCAGATATGCATTGAAAGTAAAATAAAGAATAAATCTCCCGGATACATTCGTTATTACACTTTGCGTTCAAAGACGAACGTGTGGTTGTAGTAAATGCCACTTACTTTACACTGAATTTTGTTGTAATATTTTTTCATTACAGCAGTCTTAATTTCTGTACATAAATGAAACTACTAGTGGGAAATGTCGGGTGAAAATTGCCAGTGAGGTATACGTTCAGCGAGTCTGGCTTGTGGAGTCTTGGAAGTCAGCACAAACTGCCCTCACGTTGTTTCCAATAGACGCCTAAGCTTCCAGATCAAATCTGTGTTCAACCTAGTCAGTCCCATGATTATCAGCGGACAGTCCGTCAGGCAGGCTCCTTACCACCTGCTTGATTCTGCTTGTAAGCAAGCACGTACCTTATTATACGCTTGACCAGCTCCTGAGTCCAACTGCACACAGTTCAAGTAGGTCTTCCTTAAGAACTGCTTGTATTCATTCGTATAACGTACGTGAGACCGTTCGCAGGATCTGTTTTACGTGACGAAATTAAGGGTTCTAGTTCTATGCAGTCTTTGCACAAAGCGTACAAAATGCACGCATAATTGGGACGAGTCTGCCTGATCGCGTCAATGTTTCGGTTGTGAAACTATTTGAATGTATTCTTAAACATCCGGTATTTGTGATACACTGTAAAAGTTGTAGTTCGAATTAAACTGTACCGAGTATTGGTCAGTTACAACCGAGAACATGTAGAGGAAATCGATATAATAATAATAATAATAATAAATAGATTTACGAATTTGTTGTTTGTATAATGATTTATTTAATTCAAAATAACTATAAATGTTATAATTTATTATAATTTTTACCTACAAATAATTCCGTAATATTTGTAAAGCTACTTATTTTAAATTTATGTTATTCATTCCGTCCATACATAATGACTAATTTATAACAATTCACCAACAAATGCACAGTCTCGTATTTACGCAGTTATATTACATTAACAACTTGTATTTGTTGTTTAATATTTTAAACAAGATCATTTGATGAAGGACTCCCTGACGATGATCCCACAGGGATGGAAACATGTAGGAATTTTTTATATTTTGATGTGGTATAATTGTGTAAATACAAGATTTTGCATTTTTTGGTGGATTGTTATAAAGCAGTACTTATTTTAAACCAGCTTTCTCTCTTAATACGAATTTTGGAAAATGTGATAAACATATTGAAGTAATACCTAAATGACGAAAATAAAATTTCTCGGTGCGTGTACGCAGTACAGATTTGTGATTTGTAAATTTTTTTCAGACTTCTCAAAGACAGCTCGTTTTCAAGAAACTTTTTTACGTAATGCAAAATGTAGAACTCATGCAGACGCACATTTTGTACTGTAAGCCTACACATTTTGACACTTAGTAAATATTTAACCAAACACAGAATGCATATAAGCTATATACGTTTTTCTGACGGCCTTTGTGAAATGTGGGTGAAAATTATTACAGGAAATGAACATCTAGGCGACTGAGATACTCAGACGGCAAATAAACCTATCGAAAAATAAGCGAATAAGTAGATAGATAAATAAATAAATAAAACAGGACCTGTAACTTATATACTCCGGTGGAGTACCCTTACTTTTCCACTTCTATTGATCTGAAATTAACGCACGCGTTTGAACTTCCAAAGAAATGTCCTGCTCAGGAGAAATAATTTGGCTCCTTTTGTGGAAATGGAGATATTGGTGATCTTTCGATACGCTATTTATCGGCATTGAAACAACTGTGGCGGTCATGCAGATGTGAATTACATGATGTTTAATGTGCGTTGAACCGGAAAGGACTGGGAAGGAAATGTACGTGACACTTTTAACAATTTAATCAATTTCTTTACGATTCTGACAGTGGTACACAATACTTGGTGTCATTCTCTGTTTCGACATTATCTATCGTTCGTGTTTCAAATAAAATTAAGTAACATTACGTTTGCGGGTTCCGGGACAGACTGTCCCGAAAACGCAGTGTTTTGAATTTTATTTATAAAAACGGGCGATGGACAAAGTCCAAACTGAGCATGGATCCAAATAATATCCCCGTTTATAAATAGTGAGAAAATCTATGAAGGAGTTCAGGATAGTTAATATTACATGCACCCGTTAGTTATAGCTACCTGCCACGTAAAAGCCGTAACTTTTCCACTGCATCAAACCTACATGGTGTAGAAAAGCAGAGAATATTATATATTCATGTCTATGAGTAAGTCTGTGTCCTGTGTCCAGACCACCTCCGAGCCCCACACAGTCTCTTTCCAATAGGCACCAGAGATTAAACGGCCAGAGGTCATAATACGTGGAGCCTTACCTCCATTCAGCCATACGTGTTCAGCCTTTTCCGTGTTACAGACTTATACATACGACCTTTGGCCTGCTAGTTTCATAATTAGTTAAAGCAAGAAGCCAACATCACCTGCCCATCCTCTCCACCTTCTTTGTGAACTCAGTGAGGCAAATAAATATCGAACCATCAATCCGTGTATTTGAATGGCCTAAGACTGTGCAAGCATTAGACCACGCGACAGTTCGACACTCGCACTTTCTCCAGCCTTAGCAGAGATATAGCTTTTAGCACGAGGCCTCTCTCCCCGGATGAAACGGCTGCCCATTCTGCCCGTTCTGTCCCCTTGCTCTACTCAGACCCGGAGGCTGATGCTGGGGTATTGACGGGCCCTGCCTGTGTACCTCCCGCTGTGATTGCTCAATGTAGGTCTCTGTTTTGTGGTAGCAGATGGCGATAAGCCTGTTCGGTGTGGATCAAAGCAGTGATCGTGGACTCTTCGTAAAATCTCAACAGTATTATGCCTGCTAAGCTTGCTGCCCAAGTCAGTCTGTGCATAGTAGGTAACAGACACCGACCTACTAACTGATGCACTAAGTGATTTACCAACTTGGTGGCTAGTTTATTTGTTAGGGTCACCCTCAGCGGCAGCAGTGCTAGTTTAGGCCTGTTACACTGCTTCATATCGAGCGTCAGACGTCTTTAGGTCACATCGGCTTGTAAGTCATAGCTGGTAGAGTTGACCGGCAAAGGGTTCTTCCCCGAAACGTGTTCATGCCAATTCTTATTTCCGGTATGCGATCTTCTGCCCTATATTGAATATATGTAGCTCATTTTGAATAGTTTTATCGCTCGTTTCTTCTCATAACATGCGACTAGCGCCCCTTCTCAAACATTACGTTTCACCCGTTTTATTTCTCTGTCAAGAGAACATTTGGTATGACGCCTGAATCGACCGTCATCGTTCGCAGTTCTTGAGGAAAACAATGGGTGATAGGAGTGAACAGTGATAATGGAAGTGAAAGGAAATTCTGAGTGGTTGATGTTAGTTCATTTTGTGTGTTAAGATACTATTACTCAATTTGCCTGGAGATATTAAAAGTAGATACCTCCAAAACAATGCCTAGCATCATACCACTTACTTAGCCTCTTTCTTGAAACAAGATCGCGTCTGCCATTAATGACCACCTTGTTAGTAGATCTTTGCCACCAGTAAAACCAGCATAGCCGTTCGGGCTTCTGACGAGGGAATGACATTATTCTCGAAACCTGAAGGTGACAAACTTTTCTTAAAGAAGAATGTAAAATGAATACCGGGACTTCTTAAAATATTCTTATTACTCACATTGTGAAGAGACTTCGGGTCGTACATAAATTTTTCTGCAATGTTTGATCATAAGTATATCTGCAAGTTATACATGCAAATTTTGTTTTGCAAATGAAAGTAAAAATTAATGTACGTCTACATCATTCTAGACCCAGTCAGTACGGATATTGAGGTGAGTAGGCAGCATCACGCTTCGGCCGCTTTGTACCTGTGGCCTGAGGGTTTTCTACACTGCATAAGAGGCAACTTGGGGCTCTGATTTTTTACACTCCTGGTGAAAGGAAACGTCGACTGCAATTTGATATTTAGCAGTTGGCCAGTCAAGACCCACCGCATTAATTCGCTGAATATGTAGATTTGAAAATAACCATTAAAGTTCAGTGAAAGTACGTTTACTGTACCTGTTCGCCAAGAAATACGGTACAGACGGCCCCCCGGCTTACTTAAGCCCTGACTTCAAATAAAGTTGATCTTAAAATGCTTTTCCAAGGACAATTTTTTTTATTTCTTCGCTTACAATGGCTTGTTATTAACTTATTTACTGTACACACAGTTATTTATTTAGGCACGTTCGCATACTCGCGAAAAGCGTCTATTAACTTTGTCGTATCTGTCCTTCCGTCCATTAGCCTGTCTGCAAGTATCAGCTCGGCTCTAACCAGACGGATTTTCGTGAAATTTGGTATCGGATACTTACATGAAAATCTGTCGGTACAGTCCAGATTTGGGTAAAATCGGACAAAAATATCGTGCGCTTTGCATGAAGATGTAAGAAAGTTTGATTGTTAACGACGACATTAAATCGCCATAAAACCATTGTTGACAGCAACATGTAGGTCAACAAAGCAAAAATAACGCATTGTTGCGTTTCCTTTGTTGACAACGATATACAGGCTGAAAATCCTACGAGAACACATTCCTGTCGCAGAAGTTATAACGGGAGCACTCTACAGTGACGGTACAGTCCGTGTCTACGCATTCAACTTACGCGAAAGTATTAGGTTGTAAGCAGCCTGCATTGCTTATTTTGTTTAAAGGTTTTGACATAATTACACTTTGCTTAGTCTTTCAGGACACAATTACACAATTAAAAACACACACACACGGGCACATATTTATTCATTCATTCTGTAGTCTGTCTTACGACAGGTCCGTAGCCTCTTCCAAAGCGAGATCTCCATTGACTGCGATCTAATACTCTTTCAATTTCCAGTATCCTCTCTTTTCCTTAAGGTCATCCAGTAGCTGCTTACGTCTTCTCCCTCGTCTTCCCGTAATTTTTGTCCCTCCTTCTAACTTTCCTTCAATCACGTGTTTCAGAAGGCAGTTTCTACGCAAGATGTGACCAATCCAGTTAGCCTTTCTTCTTTTTATTGTATGTAGGATATTCCTCTCCTCCTTGACTCTGTGTAATACTTCTTCATTTCTCACACGATCGGTCCAACTGATCTTCTCCATTCTTCTCCAGCACCACATTCAGAACTGTCCAGATACTTCTGATCTACTTTCCAAAGTGTCCACGTTTCAGCACCATACAAAGCTATGCTCCAAATGTAGCACTTTACTAGTTTCTTCCTTAAATTTAAGTCCAGTTTGCTGGTGCGCATATTATATGAACAAATAATATTATATATATATATATGTATATACAGCCGATCCCAGTGGCCGTGCGGTCTAAGGCGTGGGTCCTCGACCGCTCGCTTACTAGGATCGTGGGTTCGAATCCCACGGGGGCATGGATGTCTGTCTCTTGTGAGTGTTGTATGTTGTCAGGTAGAGGTCTCTGCGACGAGCTGGTCCCTCGTCCAGAGGAGTCCTACCGACTGTGGTGTGTCTCAAATGTTTGTGACCATGAAACCTCGGCGAAACGAAGAGGCCCTGGCCCATATAGGGCTGTCGAGCCTTACAAAAAAAAAATATATATATATATATATATATATACAGTATATGTGAGTGTGTTTGGTGGGCAGCCGGTCGCATTCTGACACACGCATACGTCGTGCTGCGTAAACCTTTTGCAGAACGGAACCTTTAAGTAAGATGAAGTGTCTGTATTTTAATCTATATTAAATTAACCAGTCAATTCACAACTAAAATTTTTTGTCGGCACTTATTATTCATAATGACATGTTTCGGCCGGATTGGCCATCTTCAGGAAACATGTAATGTATAATAAGTACTGACAATAAATTTTATTTGTGAATTGACGGGTTATTTTATTACGGTTCATACATCATCACAACGGGATATGTGGAATAATGGTTGTCTGTATTTTGTTCATCGTCTAGCTGTCAGTATATGCAGAAGCAGTTTAGAATAAGTGACAGAATGTACATCTGTTTTATGTCACCATGTGACAGTTTTATATATAACTAAGTGAAGGATGAGAATGAAACGCGTTCGTATGTCAGTGGGTTAAGTTACACGTATAAAGAATATTTATTACTGTGCCATGAATAACTATGGACTACCGCTATTCAGAATTTTGTACACCTTCGCATTTCGGGCTGCTCCGGATAGCTCAGTTGGTTTAGTAACTTGGCATCGTTCTGGACGACCGTGAAATTTGCATTCGTTTGCCCGTTGGGGCGGAAACTACTTTTTACCCGGCTACTTTGACCAGACCGACTGTGGGGCTTACCGGAACTTATTTTCATTGGTTACGTGGGGAATTTTGTCCGGGAATAAAGCTGTCAGTAATGCGGCTAACCACTTACGTCGTTCTAGTGCAGAGGGTGAAGAATGACTGGGATTGTACCTCTAATCCCTTAGACATTATTACTAGCGTGGTGTTAAGTTAGTTAAACAAAGGTTACGCTCACCTACGTCGTATTACGGAGATGGAGAATTTGATTTTCGGGTCCGAGGTTTCAGTCTTTTCCTCAGTTTCTCCTGACAGTAACCTGATCGTGTTTCAAAACGCTACGTGACATTTCCCCTCCAAATCGTTCCCAATTGGCCACTTACTATAAACACGATAACTAACTCCATAGAGCAGTCTTCCTTGAGAAGCTAACAGGTTCTCAGCTAGTCAACACATTTCCCGCGTTTTATGGATCCCGGAGGTTCAGTACCGCATTCACAAGAGCCCACCACCTGTCCCTATTCTGAGACAGATCAATCCAGTTCTTGCCCCCATCCCACTTTTTTAAGATCATTCTGATGTCAGCTACGCCTAGGTCTTCCAAGCTGTCTCTTTCCCTCAGGTTTCCCCACCAAAACCATGTATGCATCTCTCATCCTCCCCATAATCATGATGTGTAATCATACATAATATTGTAAAATGATATAAAACAATATAATATAATATTATCACGATATATAACATATGCAAATGACGTATCATCATTAACTAACAACCTAACTTTCTTCAAAATAATTAAATTAGCTGTAAAGGAAGAAATCGGATATCATCATTAGGAGACGATTTCAATGCTGATGTTGCTATGTAGAAGCCACTTTCACACTGCGATATTGTACTTCAAATCATAATGAAGTAAGTTCATTTCTATCCTCGCTTGCACTTTCGTATAAAATGAATCAGTATTGTTGTTGGGTTTGGTGTGGCGAAAGGCGGAACAGTTTTTGTAAGAGAGTACTACATACCTTGCTCTGTATTCTGGCGTGTATTGAAAGGCTGTAATTATACATATAATAAGCTTCTCTAGATGAGAGCAGCATTCTTCTTGCTTGCTAATTACAGTGTAGCACAATGAAGAAGACTGGCGTCCCGTGACAGCTTGCTTACCGAGCAGTGAATGTTTCACCTCAGTAGCAAATACTGTCCTGTTCATATTCTCCCCGCCTTGAATGTGGAACACCCTGCTAAAGTAACCACATTTCAAAGGTCTTTTAAGACGGGAAACTAAAAACTCTGTCGTCAGATTTTGCTTCAGACGCTTAGTTTGGGGTTATTTATTTATTTATTTATTTAAAAGGTAAGCTTTTCCCCCCGCAAGCCGTGAACGCGTATGTGGGAGTGCAGGTATACTCCACTCATTCTTAACTTCTGACTAGGTGGAGGTGATTGGTCAACTTCAAGTCCCAGAGCCTGTTGGAGTGGAGAAAAATCTCCTGCCCTTACCGGAAATGGAAGCACGATTCCTAGGTCGTCCGGCCCGTAGCCTAATTACTTTACCGACTGAACAATCCTGACTGCTATGTGCTTGTTTAAAATCAGAGTGAAAGAATAGTGGACTGAGCGCTGTGTTGCCTAGTCGCAAGGCTGAACTGCTGAGCTGTTTACAGTGGGGAGCTCAGGGACAGCCATTTACTACCGGCAAATAACGACGGCCAAATATGATCGGAAGATCTCGCAACGTCTTACGCTAGTCGCTGTATCTCACATGATACGCTAATAGTTTTATCTCACATCTTACGGTAGTAGCTCTGTCTCACACCATCGTGAGCTAGTAGCTTAATCTCACACCATCGTGCGCTAGTAGCTCTATCTCTTCTGACACGAGAAGCCGCATCATATAGCACTCTGTGTACCACTGGACACTAGAAGTGTTACAGTTAGCCATTGCTACGTAGATATAGCACTTGGTTCTTCACCGTAACGGCAGATATATATAACGGACCTTGCGATCAAAGTGGTGAACTGAGACCTTTGGCTTAAGAAGGAGGAAGTAACAGGAGGGTAAAGAAACTTACGTAACGATAAGCTTCGTAGTTCCTAATTTTGATCACTGTTAACAGGATGAGCAAATAAAGGAGAATAAGGAAGATGGGATATGTGGCCCACAAGGGGGATATAAGTACGTTATATCTTGTACCATTTTTAGTCAATCTGAATAGAAACGTCCATTTAGAATAACTAATTGTAGACTGGATGATATTAAAATGAATTCTAGAAAAACATACAGAGTGTCTGGACTCCGTGATACAAGTTTTGAAGGCCATAAGATACTTCAAGAAGCCGGGAGTAGAATAGGGGCAAGTTTTCTGTTCTAAAAAAGTCCAGATTTTTTCTGGGCCCACCGAGCCTCCTGTTCAGTTGATACTGGAGGCCCTTCCCCAGAAATAAAGCGGGAGGTCATGAAGATGACCACTTGCCTTTATCTAGTGCCAAGGTTAAGAATGAGTGGATCTGTAACCGCTTTCCTATATGCCTTCGTATTGCGCACAAGGATAAATTTACCTTTTTTACGTTTATAGAAACTTCAGTTTCGAAACAGAAAAATGCTTTCATAGTAAATCTTTATTTATCCAGAGGCTACCCAAATGTTATGAAAATCTTACACATATTCCTGAGCCCAGGACTGTCTTCTGGAACAGGATGTAGATAAAATCTTACACATATTCCTGAGCCCAGGACTGTCTTCTGGAACATGATGTAGATAAAATCTTACACATATTCCTGAGCCCAGGACTGTCTTCTGGAACATGATGTAGATAAAATCTTACACATATTCCTGAGCCCAGGACTGTCTTCTGGAACAGGATGTAGATAAAATCTTACACATATTTCTGAGCCCAGGACTGTCTTCTGGAACAGGATGTAGATAAAATCTTACACATATTCCTGAGCCCAGGACTGTCTTCTGGAACAGAATGTAGATAAAATCTTACACATATTCCTGAGCCCAGGACTGTCTTCTGGAACAGGATGTAGATAAAATCTTACACATATTCCTGAGCCCAGGACTGTCTTCTGGAACATGATGTAGATAAAATCTTACACATATTCCTGAGCCCAGGACTGTCTTCTGGAACAGGATGTAGATAAAATCTTACACATATTTCTGAGCCCAGGACTGTCTTCTGGAACAGGATGTAGATAAAATCTTACACATATTCCTGAGCCCAGGACTGTCTTCTGGAACAGGATGTAGAGAAAATCTTAAACATATTCCTGAGCCCAGGACTGTCTTCTGAAACAGGATGTAGAGAAAATCTTACACATATTCCTGAGCCCAGGACTGTCTTCTGGAACAGGATGTAGAGAAAATCTTACACATATTCCTGAGCCCAGGACTGTCTTCTGGAACAGGATGTAGAGAAAATCTTACATATATTCCTGAGCCCAGGACTGTCTTCTGGAACAGGATGTAGAGAAAATCTTACACATATTCCTGAGCCCAGGACTGTCTTCTGGAACAGGATGTAGGCCCCGCTGTTATGTGGAACACATCGTCCGTCGTGTTGCACATTCCGCTGTCCTGACGATAGAAACAATCTGCGCTCAGGAGCACGTAATGGAACTGCGAACAGCGAATTACTCGCCTTGTGGGTGGCTCAGGTCTCCCACTCGGGGGCTGATTAGTTTCACCTGAAATCCGGATTTCTGTATTGGAATTCCGTGAGAAGAAATGCAATCAGTTGAATATACCATGCTACAGACGTGTCAACTGTTACTTATTTTATTGCATTGCCGCTAAAGGAATCTTGCTTGCCTCAAGATTTTAGACACTTCCAGATTTGTAAAAATGTACTAAGTATTTATGTATATACAGTATATGTGGTGATTTACCAGTAAGTAAGCAAATAATTCTGCGTATTAAACGGATGCTTATATTGGAGATTTTGTTACAACATGTTCAGGAAAATGACTGTGCCGCTGCTATCGGATAAAGTACAGGGTGATTGTAAAGTACATAATAAAATTGTATCTCTCATTTAACATTACGTATTTCTTTCCAATCATAACTGGTCAACATTTTCCTTCTGGTGGATTGGGCGTGGAGGACAAACAAACTCGCCTCCGCAAAGTTTCAATCTTATTGCATGTGATTTATTCATCTTGCTCGGGATAGGGACTTATGACGAGCTCTTGTGAATGCGGTAACGAACCTTCGGATTCTGTTAAACGCGGAATCTTATTGACACCTAAGGAAGTTTCAGCTTCTGAAAAGGATTCTGTTTTTCTTTATTTGCGAGATTTAGCGGTGCCAGTGAAGGTTTCAGTCTTCTGGGATATGAAACAGTGTAGATTGGTGTGTAGTACCATATTTTCGTGGAGTTGGGTGCCTCCATCTTCAGAGTACTACAGGACACTTCTAAAGCTCCTCCGAAACTTTGTAACCTATACGTCACTCTACATTACATCATATGTCAGAAGTTTGGAATATTTTGATTTATGAATATTATTTATTTGCGTTTTTATTTATTTGACTACTTATTTATTTAATTACCTCGACTATAACCTAAACTTTGCGACCATAAAGTGCACCACATCAGGAAGGGGTGTGTGTTGGTACTTATTTTTCCTACTCATATGCAATATGTTTGTGACGCCATTAAAGAAGATGTAAGCTCGTTTGAAAAACACATAACGATGGCTCAGCAGGACGCCATTGTATTAAGACGATAAATCTTAATAATTCAGTGAGTGGCTTTTATGTTACGTAATTGAGATTTACGGGTCCATCGACCAGGATAGCTTTTTACAGCCTCTGCACATAGGAATAATATGACTAATTTATACTAATATATGTTGCTAATCAACATACTGTTATTGATGCTACTACTGCTCACATCACTCGACAGCATTTAACAGTTTGTTAAGCTTTAAAGTCACCAGATTGCTGGAGAAAGTACATCATAAAAGCCGTTGAAACGTCAATGAGAAATTGCTTCGAATGTCAAGAGCACTGCACTTATTTCGTTGTCATCCACTGTTATACAGTGTAGCTCTTTAAGAGGCGCTATGAAGTCGCTGTTTCACTATATATAAAAACTATGATATAAATTTCCTTTTATAATGGAGCGTCAGTTTTCTCCCCGAGCGTGACAAGAATTATATTTGTGCGGATTTCGTCCTTATCGTAACAACTGAGCTACTTGGGATTTCCCCGTATCCTAGGAAGGCGTTAGTTTCGATTTTACTCAATCGATGGGTTTTCACCAAGCGAAATTGCATTTGTAATTACGACTTTTCCCCGCATCCTAGCAGTGGCGCTAATTAGGGTTTGCCCCGCGTGATGGAATTTGCTTCAACTGGAATAGTCTCTGTGGGCTCGTGATTTGAAATTTGAACATTAAATCATAAATCACGAGAAATTAGCTTAGCTTTAATTTGCAGAAATCCTTTTTAATAAAAACACGTTTATTTAGCCATGTAGGTTGTCAGTAATTCAAAAGTCCACCTATGCATTACGAGCGCTGCGCAGTGTGGTGGGGTTGTCACACATGTCCACAAAGCAAATGAAGAAATATGAGATGATATGAATATACACAATTTAAATTAAACTGTTGTAGATTATAGATGCAAGTGTCAACACCATTCATTAGGAATGACACATACACGCACTCCCAAGGTAGGGTATGATGACACGCCAGTCGGTATGATGACACGCCAGTCGGCACAAGAACTTGCGAGTAGACTGACATTGGAAAGGTGGAGAGACCAACGCCCA
Organism: Reticulitermes speratus; assembly: GCA_021186555.1. Taxonomy (NCBI): domain Eukaryota; kingdom Metazoa; phylum Arthropoda; class Insecta; order Blattodea; family Rhinotermitidae; genus Reticulitermes; species Reticulitermes speratus. Next base: position 21,475,095 of record JAJKFL010000009.1, read on the forward strand.
TGGTGAAGGAACAAGCCTGAAATGGATTATGCTGTTCTGCTGCTGTTGCTGATGCATCTGCCGCTGACTATGATGATGATGATGATGATGATGATGACCACGACGACAACGATGACGTGTATTCAGCAATAAAATCTTCTCGAGCGATGAATTTGTGAAGATTCGAACTCGTGCTCCGTTAGCAGTATTATAACCAACGAATGCACTTTTTGTATTTCTGTCACACTTTTACCCTACATATGTTTCGGCTGTGGTCCAGCCATCATCACGGCCGGGCATAGTTCACCATGGTTATAATACTGCTAATTGAATCAAAATGCACGGTGAAAATAACGCGAAGATCGTGCTCCGTGTTTATGAACAGACACATCCTGAATTCTGTTCGGAACTGCTCGTGCTTTTATTCCGAACCGCTTGTTAACGTCTGATGCAGTTACGAACAGACTGCTGGCGGTTTGTTGCGCGATCGTCCTCGGCGTCCACATCACTTTGTTGTGCCCAACATTCTCCTTTGTTTCCATTGTTTGTTGCGCTCCTGTCCGATGCTGAGCAGAGATCACCCTCAGGTGGTCATCGCAGAACAACCGGAGCGGAACCAACATGTCGCCCCACAGCTGTGTGGCTACGTTCCTGGAATACCTGTGAAGTGCTGTGGAACAAGTGTCGAAGACATTTTTCGCTGTCTTGGTGAATTTTAAGGTACCGAAGGATTACAATTTTGCGAGATTTGAGGTTATCATAGCGGTGTTGATAGAGATTCAAGTCTTCCTGGATATTATGCCCTGTCGACTGATGAATACTTACGGACGTTTCGGAGGCACTACGCTCCGAAACGTTCGTAAGTATTTGCTATCCGACTTTTAACGTATAAAACTCCACCACAAGTAGGCCTACTAGCAATTTAAGGATATATGCTGTGAAGATTCAGTGATTCGCTCTTCTATTGCCACTGAAAGAACTGAAAGTCGGGAATTGTAGCCTAGTTAGTATCCGTGTTTGTGTTCGGTAGATTTGGTGGTGGAATTACGGTCCTGCGACTGGCTTTCTTCTCTGAAAATCCTCATAGTTTTCTTCGTTTCATGAGGCACTTGGATCTGAAAATATGCCAGAAGTGCTTCGTTCTACACCTTTCCAATTTATTATTTATAATTCTACAGTAAAACGTTATGTAACCGAAATGCAATAATTTAAACGGCCTAGCAGCTACTTTGTGCACCGTCAGGTTTAACACTTAAAATTTTAACGTTCTGCCCACAGTATATATTACCGTGTTTTGTACGTATCTCAGAACAAACAGCGATTATTTCCCCACACAGCATTAACTGTCTTGTTTTCAGAACCGGGACGGAAAGTGTTTACTAAACTGTTTATTATCGACTGTGAAGCCCGTCTAGCTATATGGAACTCTGGGTCTCTATCGTAGGGTGATATGGTGGATATGACAAGGTGTAATTCAATTCAGTGTAAAATATGCCACGTTCCCGCCTTTAATTGAGCAGATGATCTATTCAGAATATATGCTCCCCTTACTTCTTTAATTTCGTGTGCAACAAACCAAAGAGGACAGCTTCCTCTTCTAACTCCATTTCCAAAGCGAAACTGACGGATGAAACGCGGATCCGTCACTCAGGCACATGCAAGTGCCAGAAAACACGCTCGTGGAAAAGGTCCCAAGGGGAAAGTTATGCATGTACACCATGTGTTGCAGAACACAAGGATAAGTATTGGCGACAGGAAATGTGACTGATTTTTGCTTTCTTTATCGATGATTTTTCAACATGTAACGCTATGTATGTCCGATAGTAGGCCAGTTGCAAAATAGGGAACCAGTCGTAGCGTGTTTTAGGTACAGTTCCAGAGCTTTCCTGATAATTTTTTTCAATGGCTCAACAGCCCCTTGGGGGCCTAGGCCGCCCCATTGTTCGAGGCTTCACGATCACACTCAGACACACCACACTCGGTAGGACTCCTCTGGACGAGTGACCAGCTCGTCGCAGAGACCTCTACCTGACAACACACAATACTCACAAGAGACAGACATCCATGCCCTCGGCGGGATTCGAGCCCATAATCCCAGCAAGCGAGCGGCCGCAGACCCACGCCTTAGACCTCGCGGACACTGGGATCGGCCTTTCCTGATAATATTGAGGGAAAACATTACAATATTATAGGATCGCGATGATCGATTAGGAGAGCATGAAGTGGGGAAAGGACATATAGTGCGAGGTATAGCGAAGGCGTAATGATAAACTTAGTTTAACTCCGATGTAAGTTATGAATAATATGAACTTTTACTTATTTTACTGTACTTGGTTAAGGCTGTACAGAAACTGTAATGTACATATGTCGGGGAAAAATTGAGTAGCATTTGATCGCAAGAACAGGAAAAAAGCGCATGTTATGTGGACATTGACGGTTCTGTTTTATGGAAATGATTTATGGATTTTGGAAGAACAGAACAACAGAAGAAGGGAAACAACAAAAGTGAAAGATTTGTACCTGTGTACGCTATATAGACATAAGGGGGCATGGTGGTATAGCTCCATTCATACCTAACTGTGGTTTTACATGGAGGTATGTGGTCAGTTTCATAGCCGGTCGCCTTACGCCCCGGAAAAGAACCGCCGGGTCTCATTAAATAGGAGGCTTGGTGGTCCAACAGACGGTCTGGACTCGGAGAATGGAAAAAATATCTAGGCGATTTCTTTGTTGTCCAGCCCTTAGCCTAGTCACTATAGGGACTAAAAATTAAATAATTTCGCATAGCACGTTATTTCTAAGAGGCTTTAAACCAGCAAAAAATTGGGAACTTCAAATTAATTCAATTAAAGAGTGAAATTGAAAAGGGAGATAAGAAAGAGGCGTATTATAGGAAGGTAATTCTATTTTCCTGCAGTTTATACGTGACATTCAGCTTGGTATTCATGTCAAGCCCCCCTCTCCACCCCCCTATTTCCAAGGATTCGTGTTGTTTAACTGTGGCAATGATAATGTCTTATAACGGTTATATATAGAATTTGTTCTATTCTACTCCTTTTTGTCTACAATAATGTACCCATAATTTAAAAAACATAAGCCACGTAATCTTTTTATGTTCTCAGAAATTTCTTAAACTGTGAATTCAGTTGCCTTAAGTGCCTTTGCTCTTTAAAATTTCTTACAGTAACCTAAAGGAGTGTATATTAAGAATATGATTTGATTAGACAAGCTGAGTTAAAAGGTTATAGTTTATTTAAAATGAGATTTGCCTGTGAGTTAATTTTTGTCTGTATGTTTGTTCTTTTAACAATAAGATGTTGTGCCTTCACTGTCTGACAGACTGGTACACAAACGAGATGAAACACTTTCAGTAAGCTTGTATTTTTCTTATTTTATCACTGATGTTGGTAATACTGCAGTGCTCAACACTTCCATGGTCTCCGCTTTTATACATTTCGTCAAAGTTTTACAATCAAGTCACTGTCTGAAGGAAAATACGCAACATATAAAATAAATCAACAAGCCTGTAGTTTCAGCTTATTGTGACTAATACGGGATCGTTTTCTTTCACCTACAAATGAATTAGAACCCAAAATGATGGCATAAAGTGGGAAATCGCTGACATGTTGGAACTATAATTTAAGTGAGGTCGGAACTGGCTAAGAAGCTTTCTACAGTACCGTAGTTTACTAGACAGTTAATCACGTGATGAAAGTCTTGCTTTCATACTATGAAACTCCATGGGTATGTTGATACTTAGAGGTATATCTCTCCTTCTCCTCTAGGGAGTTACTGTGGTGTTTGGAATAAGGCTATAGGCTCTAATAAATATGTACTTTTAATGGGTTAGCTCTATGCATTATTCTTTTTCTTCTTCTAGTCTTTTAGTTTTAAGGTTTTATTCCTCACATCACTTAGGCCTACACGTAATTTCTTGTGGGAGTCAGCGGTAAGCGTGACACAAAAAAAAAGATGCTGAAGTCAGTGATATGTTCCGTTAATGCAGCGGGAGCAGACGTAGATTTTGTGGGATAGACGCTGAGAAGGTGCGCGAACCTTCCAAAAATGGTGTACGAGAAACTTTGCAAAGCAAATTTGTAATAATATGTTGCTCGAAACTGAACCACACTTAAGGGAAAACCGGAATAAGGAGCGATGGGTGTATTTCGAAAACCTCGAAAGTGAGCAATACAGTTCTTAGGCGCTTTCGCAAAATTGCGAAAAAACGACCATTAGTTTTGTCATGTCTGTCTGTCCGTACGCATGGAACAACTTGGCTCCCACTGTAAGGATTTTCATGATATTTGAGTATTTTTCGAAAATCCATCGAGAAAATTCAAGTTTTATTAAACTTTGACAAGACTAACGGGTGTTTTTACGTGAAGACCTATGTACACTTATGATAATAGCTCGCTGAATTCTTCTCAGAATGGGAAATGTTTCACAAAAATTTGTAGAGAAAGTCAAAACACACATTTTTTGTTCAATAGTTTTTTTTCCAAACGTCGTGCCCTTTATGAGATAATTTGGAAAAAATATGATACAGCCAGACAGGCCACAAATGGCAATGTAATGCGGCGCATGCGCTTTGCGTGCTGGATGAGTAAGGCTGCAGACACGCAGAATGGTTTCGCGAACGCGCCTCAATGTTAACGTTAATACGTACGTCTTGTTGTATGCGGCTTTTCTGTGCATGAGAAAAAACTCTGAATCTGCTTATTCCTCACCGATTGCATTTCTTTGTCGTCTACATTTAAAATACGGTTATACCCCAATTATCACGTTCATAGCTTTTGAGCTCTCGGAAATGGCAATATAAAGAAAGAGTGGGTTAAAAGTCAGTTCACCGCTTAGTAAAGTGTACACTAAAATACCTTGTAAATTCCTGAATTACTTACTGAACTTGCAAAAATTTTTCGAAATGAGATCCTGCACGTTCAGTAAAGAGCAACAGTGCGTGTAGATGAATAATACCGGAGTTAATAGGTATAACTTTAAACATTCCCGTTAGTACGAGAGAAAGTTTTCGGTTAACTGCTTTTAAGGTCACTGTTTTGTGAATATTTTAGCTAGTTACCAACGATTTGGAGAAACCTGCTTCCTCCTTCTTCAAGGAAGAATATACTCCTCATTCCTGAACAACGAGGCAGTTTCCGCCGAAGCATCGGTAACGAGGTACAAAGCTGTACTTCAAAGAGTAATCTACATAGTCACCGCTGTATCTCGGAAGAGAACACTTTATAGTCAGCGATGAAGGAGTATGTCAGTTTTCGTCCAAGGTTTCCTCCTTCAGGAGGAAAAAGGCCATATCCTTTTTCGTCCACGGCTCGTAACTCGTGAATGAGCATACGGATGCGGAGACATTTGTTTCGGGTGGCAGAAGATTGTTTGAAATAAAGTTGACTTAATTTAAAGAGAAATCCTTTATTAAAAGAATGTAATAAAGTAATATAACAATTTTTTATCGAGCACTTTAGCCCTAGTTTAACGAAATTCTTAAATAAGTATAATTACAACAAGCACTAAAATACAGGCTGGGGCAGAATCCATTCATCATTTTGATTTACGTAGTAATCTGGTGGCCCTAGAGAGGAGATTGAAATAATTGTGTTAGAGATTTCAGCTAGGGACGCCATTTAGTACACATGGATCAGTGATCGGCTGTACACCGTGCGTTCGCCGTAGAGACGTTTTTTTTTTTTTTTTTCAAAAATAAAGACTGTGATACCAACGCAACAAATACTCGGACGACATTTTAACATTGGGAGACACGGAACGGTTCCTGATCGCAACACCATCAAGAACTGGGTACAAAAGTTTCGAACCACGGCTTCTGCAACAAGTAAAAAACCTGAAGGCAGAGTCCGAACTGTGCGGACACCGGAAAACATTGAAAGAGCACGAGCCGCTATCGGTCGTAGCCCCAAACGATCAGCACGTACACATTCAGTTGCCCTCAGCATATCGAGCAGATCGCTCTGACGGATACTTCATTGTGGTTTACTTTTTCAACCCTGTCAATTACACATTGTGCGAGAACTGTCAGACCGTGATTTTGCTTCAAGAAGTGCATTTTGTGAGCAATTTCTTACCTTAGTGAACGAGCATTCAGATGTTATTCGTCAGGTGATAATGTCAGATGAAGCTCACTTTGAACTGCCTGATTGTGTGAATAAACAAAACAGAAGTGGAGCTAATCTGAATGAATTGCATGTGAAACCACTTCACAGTCAGAGGAACAGTATGGTCTGGGATATTAGCGTTCGGTATAATTGGTCACTTTTTCGAGGATGAAACTGGCAATGCGGTTACTGTAACATCTGACCGGTATCTGCATATGGTGAATGTGTTTTTGCTTCCAGAGTTACGCCGTCGTGACATCGACCTTGCCACCTTCTGGTTCCAACAAGATAGAGCAACAGCACACACTGCTCGGCAGTCGATGAATACCTTAAGAACTGTGTTTGAACAACGCATAATCTCCCGCTATGGCGACATTTCTTGACCAGCTCGTTAGGCCATCTGTCGGCTTGTGATTTCTTTTCGTGGGGCTACTGTCAAAGTGTTTTAAGCAGGTCCGGCAGACTTACATAACCTCAAACAGAGAATTTCTGATTAAATAAATGCCATTTCACCGGTAATGTTACTTCGCGTAATGGAAAGTGTTTTGAACCTAGTGCATCAGTGCATCAATCTTGATGGGCGACATCTGACGGGTGTTATGTTTAAGAAGTAACTCTGTTATAATGTTCCTAAGTAATGGAAGACATCTTTCATTTCACATTACATTGAATAAAATTTATTATTATGTGGTCGAGTAGTGTATCTTTAAATATGATCAATGAACTCTGCCTTCTTTTAATGAAATTCTTAAGTTAAGGATAATTACATTAACCAGGCGCTTAACTATTCGTTTTATCACAGTTTGTTTATACTTACATTACATATCATTTTCTGTATCTGTAACTAAGTTTAGAAACAAATTCTAACTTAGAAATTTCTCCTCTTTCATATTTTTACATTAAATCTTCTACAAATCCCTTAGTAACGTAACTTCTTTTGTTGGTAGCAGGCAAATTAACACTTCATAATTTTACGTAAATCATATTTTGAAATTCTGTGAACTTAATTATTAATAAATTGATGTCGGGGTGAGGATGGTAAAAGTATTTCTATAAGTGTGAGTGAAAAGACTCAAAGGCCTTCCTTGTCAGCTTCAGACTACTGCTGACAAAATCCAGTTCGTTAAATATTACGAGATAGCAGTGATCTCGTTGGCGCCCAGACCGGGACATGAAGTGGTGACGTCAGAACACCGACGACACAGTGCGTGAACAAGTGAAGGGCCAGCTGATCCTCTTACCTATCTGCATATCGCTCTCAGAATAAGAAAAATGAGAGGTACAAACTGTGAGCGAAGAAGGTAAGAGCAGGGATCAGTTAGAAACGGTAATCGAACTTGATTGGCTAAAGAAAAAAAGTAAGTAACATGTTAATCGAAACTAATTGGCTAATCATGTTGGTGGATAGGTGTTAAAACAAAGGTTACGTCATTCAAGCTGACCAAGTATGATTTAGCAACCACGCACCTGGACACTTTGGTATTGTTTTCTTTGAACGGGATATTTTATTCCATGGCGCGACAGCCCATATTGGGCCAAGGCCTCCTTATTGTCGAATCTTCACGATCACACTCAGACACACCGCACTCGGTAGGACTCCTCTGGACGAGTGATCAGCCCGACGCAGGTAACTCTACCTACACAATACAATACACTTACAAAAGACAGACGTCCATGCCGCCGGCGGGCTTCGAACCCGCAATCCCAGCAAGCGAGCGGCCGCCTTAGGCCGTGCGGCCACTGAAATCGGCACCGTTGACGGGGATGCAAACATGAACAATAGCGATGGACGAAAACGAATATACCCTTCGACTGGCTCGAGAGCTACCTGCTTTTCTCGTGGACGGAAACGGCATGATTTTGAAGCCTTCGAGTGAGGATGGACGAAAACTGACATCCCCCAATGAACCGTGTCTCCCAGACACACACACACACACACATACATATATACTGGCTGCTACTCTCGACAAGATCCAAACATAGGTTCTTCCCACGTTGGATTAATATGCATATATATATAAGCATATTAATATATATATGTTGTTAAAAAGAGTGTGTGTAGTGACAGAATAATTGATGTTAATTTGAAGGTATAACCGGTATTTTGATAGTGCAAATGTACATGCCAACATCGGCTTATGAAGATGACGAAGTGCAAGAGCTGTATGATATAATTGAAGAAATTATTGAAGAGGACGGAAAGGGCGAGACAAATACGATTATAATGGGAGATTGGAACAGTGTGGTTGGATATAAAGCACATCACAACACTGTTGGACCATATGGACTGGGAAGGAGGAATCAGAGAGGTCAAATTATCATTGACTTCTGTGAAAGAAATGGGCTTGTTATAACAAACACATGGTTCAAAAAGCCTAAAGGAAATTGTACACCTGGAAAGCACCAGCGGATAGGAGTCGACATCAGTTGGACTATGTACTAGTGAAACAGCGATTCAGGAACAGTGTGAAGGATGTGCAGACACTGCCTGTAGCAGATACTGACTCTGACCACAACTAATTGGTTGCAAAGATCTGCACCAGATTGAAGAAAATCATAAGGTTCCGAAAACGAAAACCAAGATGAGATTTGGAGAATATATATGCTCAACGACAGAAAGTGCACAATAGTCTGGAAGAAAAACTTGGTACAATCAAATGTGAAAGTGGGAATGTGGATGTGCAGTGGAACAATATCAAGAAATGTGTGTTAGATACTATGAGTAATTTGGTTTAAAAGTCGAGAGGAGAGCAAGAAAGCCATGGATTACACAGGAGATGATCAGTAAAATGGATGAACGAAGGGAATGGAAGAACTACAGAAGAGTGAGGAACGAACTGAAAAGAGCCACGTACAACGCCAAGAAGAAATATCTGGATAGCATGTGCGACGAGATAGAATTTCAAAGCAAGGGACGTTATGATTTAATGTACATGAAGACATAGGAACTAGGTTCGAAAAAAAACCATGGATTTCAAAACATTGGCATCGAAGACTCTCAAGGGAGTATAATAGTAGATCATAGACGAGTACTGCAAATTTGGGAGAATTATATTACAGAGCTCTACGATCGAGCTAATCGATCAGAACACTTAGAAGTCGAACCTGAATACGAAGTATATGAAGACGAGAAAGGCCCTTCCATTTTGCAAAGTGAAGTGGTAAAAGCTATCAAGGAGATGAGGGATAAGAAGGCTACAGGAGACGATGATGTACCTGGGGATGTACTCAAATTGTTCGGAGAAGATGGTCTCAGAGTAATTACACAGCTAATGATCAGCATATATGTAACTGGAGAGTGGCCCAGAGATTTGATGGAAGTTACAATGATTGCCTAAAGAAGAAGCCCAAAGCTACAAAATGCAGCGACCATCGCACCATCAGCCTCATCGCACATACAGCAAAGATAGTAGCGAGTATACTTAGAAGAAGGATTGAAAGGAAGACTGAGGATGCGCTTGGAGAAAATCAGTTTGTATTTAGAAGAGGAAAAAGAAACAAGGGATACAATTGGGATGCTGAGAATAATATCAGAAAGAAACTTGGACATAGATGAGGAATTGTGTGCTTGCTTCATAGACTGGAAGAAGACCGTGTCAACTGGACCAAATTAATGCAGATCCTAAAGGGAACTGGGATAGACTGGCGCGAAGAAAGATTGATCAGCAAATTGTACATGGAACAGAGTGTTTAATTAGGACTGGTCAAGGGGAGACGAGGAGTGTGAAGATTGGAAAAGTTAGGACAAGGTTGCTCTTTGTCATCGATTCTGTTCTACTTACACAGCGAGTGCCTTACCAAGGAAGCTGTTGAAGGGTTTGGAGACTTCAAAACATGAGGACAAGTAATTCGCACTGTGAAATATGCAGATGACCTTGTGCTACTGGCTAAGGAAGAACCGTTGTAGACTAATTGAAATTTGCAAGACGCTATGGAATGGAGATAAATATGGAGAAAACTAAAGTAATGAGAATCACAAGGCAACCATCCCCAATAAAAATTATGATAGAGCAGAAACAATTGGAGAATGTGGAATATTTCAATTATTTGGGTAGCATGATAACAAATGATGCAAGGTGTACACGTGAAATTAAATCCAGGATTGCCATGGAAAAAAAAACAGCATTCAGCAAGAGGATGGCTCTTTTCACCGGCAAATTGGACTTAAATTTAAGGAAGAAACTAGCAAAGTGCTACGTTTGGAGCATAGCTTTTTATGGTACTGAAAAGTGGACACTTCGAAAAGTAGATCAGAAATACCTGGAATGTTTTGAAATGTGGTGCTGGAAAAGAATGGAGAAGATCAGTTGGACCGATCGCGTGAGAAATTAAGAAGTATTACACAGAGTCAAGGAGGAGAGGAATATCCTACATACAATTAAAAAAAAGGCTAACTGGATTGGTCACATCTTAAGTACAAACTGTCTTCTAAAACACATGATTGAAGGAAAGTTAGAGGGAGGGATAGAAATGATGGGAATACGAGGAAGAAGGCGTAAGCAGCTACTGGATGACCTTAAGAAAAAGATAAGATTTTGGAAATTGAAAGAGGAAGCACTAGATCGCACCCTGTGGAGAACTCGCTTTGGAATAGGCTACGGACCTGTCGTAAGACAGACTACAAAATGATACAGTAGAACAATAAGTTACAATAGACTACACAGTGAGTTTAAGAACATTAAATTTTTGGATATCCTTTGCAATGAATCCTCTCAGCAGATAATTTATGTCAAAGAAGGCCGCTGGTGTCGACTGTCTGATCTCCCAAATACAAGGTGCGGTCAAGGTGGAGGGGCTGCTGGTCACGGCAAGGTCACCTCCATCTCTCAACCTGCTCGCGGTATAATTCTCTGCAGTTTTGTTCATTTTCTATTTTATTTTCCTCTTTTTATCTGTATGGAGTCTCTCATTTCCTCCACACAATGTAGTTCATACTGGAGCTCTTGTCTGCTACCCCTGGCAAAAACAGCCTTTATTGACTATCAAACGTTTCTAGGTATAGTGCTTGGTATTCTATGTCTTGCTGAAATCAATTCCCAGGCGTTTGGCTTTAGGAGGGGCCAGTGTTTCCTCCGTGTTAAATTATATGATGGAGGATACGAGGTGACATTGTGGTTGATTAATAGGCCTACTACTGCACCATCTTTCTTTAAGGTTTCATGCATTTACGAGACCCGAAGTTCCATTGTCTTTTTCACAACAAAAGTAAACCAATTTAATCAAACCAATACTTCACACCATTTCTGTGAACTTTATTTTAATATTGTTACTGGAAGTAGCACGTTAAAAATTTAACGGGGAATGTATTGTTGATGCAAGTACATACATGTCGAGGCCGTCTGATGATTACGGTCGTGTCTCATCCTTGAAAGTATGTCCATGTGAATGCAGCCTTTTGGTTCTTCTTTCCTTCCATCTCGTAGGATTCTTAACAAAGCTTTCGGAAGGGCAAAGATTTTTTAACGTGGAATTGGTAGATCAATGCTCCCAACCTTTTTTGCATGAACGGCCCCTTAAAATATATTTTCTTATCCCGAGGAAATCCGACCTATGGAAACGTTTACTGGCCAGCAGAAGTTGATAGCACGGAGCGGAATTAAGTTAGTGATAAATTATTGTCAAGAACATTTATTTTTAAGAGCAGCTGCTATGTATAAAGTCAGCTTACACTGCAAAACGTTTGAAGCATATTTTGGGGGGACATTTGGAATTCTTGCCATATTTTAAAACATTTATTTACTTCACAATTTCTTGCAGAACCCCTGACGATGTTCCGCGGAACCCTGGTTGGGAAACAGTTGGGAAGATGGTTGTTGATTATATGGAAATATTGCTCCAGCATTTGAATGAAGACAGTAAATTAAAGCACAAAAGTTAGGAAAGCCTGCCTCCGGTCAGGGAACAAAATTCCGGGCCACTAGATTAAGAAGCAAGAATGCTAACCACTAAACCGAGATGTAGTGTGGGAAATTCGTGGTCTGCTTCGAATATGCAGGTTGACAGATCCACATAGGGTGGCAGCTTTCTTTGGGGTTACCCTGTCATTTTGATCTTCCTGTTAGTGATCTGCAGTCCGTAAGTATTGCTTTTGTTTCGCCGCTGTACCAACCTTTATGTGCATTGCAGGAATAATGAACTCTTTTTAAGTAGCAGCGTGTTTGTGGTGTAGGTGCAATGTACGTCCCGCCGTATTTATTACACTAGCCATCCAAAACACCTTCTATTCTTATTGTAAACATACATGCTATTGTTAATAGTTTTTCTTCTCTTTTTTCACTACGAATTTATCTGTATATACTGCCTTTTGTAACAATTCAGAATTGCAATGACGAGAAAAAAAAGTTGCATAAAAAGCTGGTATTTATGTAACGGCATTTATTCTGCAGATGTTCGCAGCGCGAAGGCAGTCATATATATATATACCTCGTGCCAGGAATCGCGGCCTTCTTTCGCGCAGAAGACAAGGGAAAACAGGACTATGGTAGGGGTAACTTCAACACGCAACCAGTACTAGTTGTGTCACCTGAAAGTAGTGTACAAGCGTAACACACGATGTATGTACACAAATCCAAGCAGAAAGCTGGCTTGATGCACATCCCTGTACATCATTCAACAAAACTGACTCGTCAATCTGCGTAAAACTTCCCTTAAGAGCTCCGTGTCGTTTTACACTGTATTTCTCGACACACGGCTAGAAGTCTGTCAAGAATTGTTATCGTCTCCCCCCCTCCCCCTCAGGCTGTGACTGGAAACGTCTTGTTTTCGGACTCTTGCGTTTTAGCTAGAATAGATGACACCCCTGTGTGGACTGCAGCACTGTGACACGCACTACAAATTCCTCAGCTGCCTGACAAGACCACATGCCATAATGATTACACAGAGGTACGGCTGGAACACCAATTAGCTGTCCTCTTCACCATATTTCAATTTCGTCACAAGACTACCGCTTGCTTCTTTCTTGCAGTGCAAGTATTGTTACCTTGGCACACCTGGATGCGCTTCTAGCAACTCCGGACATGCTGCAACGTCCAACTTGAACGAGGAAGAACAATCAGTTGCTTCATTGAATACACGGGAAAGTATGCGAGGTGCTTCCTCTTACAGTGAGCTGTGTGTATGAAGGACAAACGTCGAATCATGTTACTTTGTTCACATGTTTCGTCTCCGAAAGTGCTGGGCCGATTTCTATCGGCTCTGTTCCTGAAGGTTCAGAAACTGCTGTCGCATAGGGAAGTTTTCGCCCTATGAGTTCAGTATCAACCTGACTTTATATTTAAGTTGGCTTCTAATGGCGGTATAAAGAGAGAAAAAATTATCAGGCGAGCAACAATCAGCCCCTCAAAAATACTTTACTGCCTTCAGTTAGTTACGCTATTGTAATGTTCTCTGAACTATATCATGTGCTACATTGTAGGCCCATGTTCCTCTACCCTTCAGCTATTTAGCGCCACTTTCTGTCTCATTATTTTACAGGTGGCTAAGACAGAAGGAAGACAATGTGATGTGTATTCTCAGTAAATGGACATGGTAGCCATACAGAGAATCACATTTATAAAGAACACTATAAAATGTTGTTCGATAGTTTCTTTTAGTTTCGCAGGTAATTGTGTACAGCACCTATTGGTAGGCTATGAACAACGTACTGGGAATGACATTGGAACCAGCAGTGACCCTCTGTCGCACTCTACGTGTGAAATACTTATTTTACATTTTAATATACTTTCGACGTGATACTTTGTGGATTTATATACCCACGGGTGCACAAATCCCAGGCGCCAGATCGCCCGGGCGACTAAATTTTGTACTGCGGCTTCTAATATTTGTGGCTCTTCAGTATGGAACCGGCCTCGTATCAATATTTCGCCGTCTGTAACTTTGAGATGGCTCTTAGATTTTTGGAAAACTTATGCACCCCTATTAATAGGCCTATATTCCACGTGATTTTGTGATTTCTTAAAACGCAGTTAGGGAACTTGTTTGTATACGTGTGAATGTGTTTTACTCAATTATTGCGTAAACATGTAAGCTATAAAGAGGGCGTTAATTTTCGTATCAGAATTAAAAATGTAAGAATCAAAGGTTTGATTGGCTTATATTTATTTGACACGTAACTGTTTACGTAAACGTATATAAAGACATATTTAACACGTTCATGGTGGAAGATTGAAATGGATATACAGTAATTAAAATAAGTCAGTTACAAAAGTACGTCATAGACAATGACGGAACAATTGAAGAGAGAAAAAGATGTTTAAGCAGATAAAGGAAAGTTAGACCGTGACGCCCTAACGTGTTTCAGCTATATTAAAAGAAAAGTTAGGCAGTGACGTCATGACGGGTTTCAGCTATGTTAAAAGAAAAGTTAAACAGTAAAGTCATGACGGGTTTCAGCTATGTTAAAAGAAAAGTTAAACAGTAATGTCATAAAGGGGTTTAGCTACGTTAAAAGAAAAGTTAAACAGTAATGTCATAAAGGGGTTTAGCTGTGTTACAAAGAGAAGTTAAACAGCGACACCATGACGGATTTCAGCCAGGCCCGTAGCCAGACCGTACACATACTGGATACAGCGGCTTTCAGTGCGGGTGCATACAAGTGTACAGGTTTACATACGTATATAATGCTGTATTATACATATACTGTGTATATGTATATATTATGTATGCATAAGTGTAAAAAGCGCCTTTGTCAGGAACACAGAATCAACACGTAGCTACATAATGCGCTCTATAACATTGCACAGAAGCCTTGCATAAACATACATTTTTGAAAATGAGTTCTTTACAACCACGAAGGTTCAACAGAGGCAAAGCGTGGAAGCGGTAGGGTGTCGCACGTCTTTAGCGGGCTGATGAGCATGCTTGTGTTTGATATTTTGCAAATTCCTAGTAGGTGTTTTGCACACAGTTTCACTCCCCCCCCGGCTACGGGTCTGGTTTCAGCCATATTAACAACAAAAGTTAAACAGTGTTACCGTGACGGGTCTGCGACACCATGACGGGTTTTAGCTATATTAAAAATAAAATAATAACCAGTGTTGTAATAACTTCATCTTGCGTCAAGAAATCAAGAAAATCTGATAAAAGACGTCGTGGATTATGGCGTCAATATCACGTTAACGCCGCTATATTTGTAAAGGCACCTGACAGTGAAACCGGAGTTACTGGATCTCATTTTAAGAGAAGGTGGTAAGTTAAGAAATGTCTGCAGAGAGACACGTTGTGGCCAGTTCGAGTCACCATAGCGACCAAGTAATGTTGGTAACCTTAACCAAGTTTACCGTGGTAACGTTAGTAACAATAGTAGTCTTCTAAATCTGGTATGTGGGTGTGTAGTATTATTTTTGTACGATTTTAACCAAAATTTCACTATATCGATACATTTTGATTAAAAACTCCCAATATTCAGTTCGAGAACATCCGTCTGGTGGCCGTCGAGCGGTCGCATGCGGATAGATAGCGGACGGATAGGCATGACGAAGCTAATAGTCGCTTTTCCCTGCTGCTTTGTCGACGCGCCTGATAACTAATATGACTATGCTCTTCTGTTCAAATGACTGTGACCAATTCCCACAAACGTTGCAAGTAAAACACCTAACACTATGCAGAGGTTCCTGCGACTCCACAGAAAAACGTGGAGTTAGGAAAGAAATTCGTTCTTTTAATGTATGTAATTTAAATTTCAGTTGGCTTTTCATGGTCAGATTATTATTCATTCTGCAGTAGATATGAATAATTTTAACTTAAACGTATGTTTTTTCCTAGCGTGGATTTTGGAAAGTGAAAGGTAAAGGTAAATTTCACCCTAGAACAGGCCATGAAGGCCCAGAGGAGGAGTAGAGGTATAGGTCTACTCTTTCTTTAACCTCGACACAAGATGGGGTGGGTGATAAACGCCACGCCCCGGCCGCTTTACCCCCGGGAATGACCCGGTACCCATTGCTGGGTAGGCGGATTTTGGAAAGTATGATTCGTAATTTTTCCTGGCACTGAGTGCAGCTGGCCAGGAAGGCTACAAAAACGGCCTTTACTGGCTAAATTTAATTATGGTTTCCACTAACTAAGAAAACATTAATTTTACCAAGGCAACTTGTGGAATGACTCAGAACTGAGAGCGTTCTAATAATTGAGGTGAATTAACTGAACATTATTAACACCCTTAGCTTGGGGCTATTATAAAATTATGCCGAGTGAATCAAGAACAAGACAGAGAATGTACGTATCACGTAAGCACTGTATAGCGTTTGCGTAACCACTGTTGCAATGGAAACGCGACATTTCTTTCGCTTTGTATTGTTGTTGACCTACATGTAGCTTTGAACAATATAAGACCGTTGAGTGTTGCCATGGTAACGCAAAAATGGGTTCTCTTTTTACTGTTGTCGAGTTACAAAATATTGCGTACTGCCGTCAACAACATAAGTGTGCTTAGTTGTTCATAGAAAGTGCCCAGTTTTGTCTGACTTTAATCAGCCAACATGGGAGAATCACGACAGATTTTTTGAGTTTCCAATGTCGAGTTTCGCGAATATCCTTCCGGTGGGAGCCGCGCTGATATATGCGGACAGACGGACGGACATGACGATTCTAATGAATAATTTTCTCTGTTTATGCAAATGCGTCTAAAAATAGAATGGTAGCACATCATGCCATTTAATAGTTGGAATTTTTCATGGCAGATGCCATTTTGGTAATTTATGCACAGATGGAAATAAAACAGTGCGTAATTCTGACGCAAATGTAACGTCCCTATTGGCAATGTGTACTATACTGAGGCCACGGAAAGAAGTTCCATGTGTGGTGGGGATGATGGTGCTGATGGCTTCCCACTCTCGGCTTAGTGTTTTTTGTCTCTCTCTGCTCCAACCCCCTTAGCTTTTATCGACCATCCTTGAGTGCTGCGGACTCAACAGCTAGACGACTGGAGGGCAATACAGGGAAGTACACTCACCCCTTCTTTTAGGCCCATTTGTTTTTACACCTTTTTGCTTTAACGCCCTTTGCGAATTTACACCACTTCTTAATTTGCGCTCTCTCGTTTTCCGTTTGACGCCCTTTGGCTGGCTGCATTCTACTACGCTAACCCCTTATTTCTGGTGGGAATATAATTTTTTATTTACGCCTTTTTGATTTACGTCCATTTTTTCAGGAACGCAACTAGGACATAAAACAAGGGCTGGGTGTACGCTGGAGGAGGAAACGTCACCGCTCGAGGGAGACGTCGAAGTGATTGATCCATGGGACTTCTTTCTGTGATCTCACTATAGTGTAACTAATGCACCAGAATCATTAGACAGTAACTAACATTCCTATAGAAGAACTCGAAGTTTTATCACCTCTAACATCCATCCTGCATTTGTTTTAATACGTGGATCTGTATTTGTGTTATGGCACTGTGTAAATGTTTTGGAGACATTAAGAATCTCCGAAACATCGGAAGTACTCCACACATTTACTTGGAACATTATTGAAATTCATGCTTCACATTAGCATTGAATAGGCGCGAAAACCTGACGTACTCTATAATTTGGAGTGTCTGTTAACTTCACTATACAGTTAAGCATTAGAAGGAAACGTAGTATCACAAATTCCAAAACGTCTTTCTATTGTTTAGTTTCTTAGTGACTGAGTTGCAAAATATGCAGTTGGAAATAAAAGGGAAGTTTTGATGTCTTGCGAACTAGAAATCGTCATCTAAGTCGATAGCATTGTGCTTGATACCGTGACTCATCCGTGCACCTGTGTAACATGACCAGCCTCTCAAGGCCTCCTGCCTTACTTGTCGGACACAGGCCTACGTGCTACCAAATCGTTTGCTGTTTTAATAACGTGTCTGACATATCCGTGTGCAGTCAAACCTGCTTACAGCGGAGTCCCAGTGGGATTTAGGTGTACTCCCAGTAAGACAGCTACTGCTACATGAAACTTCATCTGTACATATTTATGACACGGCACAGTCGCAAGGCTTTAGTTTCACTTTTGTGTATTATTTACTTTTTTTTACTTTTCCCAGCTTTTCGTTGAAGTATGTTCCTGTATTTTCTTCACAGACGGGCGTAGTTCTTTCTCATTTGTTTAACGAATATTTTCTATCGGAAAATTTTCAGGGTAAAGAGGGCGGAGTAGAATTTTGTATTTATTGCAAACTAATACAGCGGCACACCTTCAGATATGCTGTTTTCAACTAAATTTATTTGATTTTTGTTTCCACGCTGCCCGGTTTTCTTGTGATTCTATTATAATTCAATGCCTCTTCATGTTTTTTCACGTTTGTGACAACGTACACAGAAATATATCGTTATCAAATTTCGTTACAAATATATTTATTTTTTCTAAGTACAACAGGCAATGATGGATGTCAAAATATCGAATCAACTAAATACAAAAATATTAAAACATTTATATTCCTGAAAATGTGTACAACAGTACTTCCGTCCGGAAATAAACGTGTCTGTGTTTGTTCATACGAACTTAAATTTAAATTGTCTGTAGTGTAAACATGTACTTACGTTTGTAGGACATACCATTGCCTTTGTCGTCACCACGAATTATATGGGGCTAGGCGTATGGTAATTGTCTTTCCATAAACCCCCCATGTGTAGCTGGTCACTTTTCTTCGGGCGTCCAGGATCCGTTTGCCCCATTGGGGCGTTTTCGGTTTTTATTGTAGTAGATCTGTACACGTTGTCTACGCGCATCTACATAGTAGATCTGTACACGTTGTCTACGCGCATCTACATAGTAGATCTGTACACGTTGTCTACGCGCATCTACATAGTAGATCTGTACACGTTGTCTACGCGCATCTACATAGTAGATCTGTACACGTTGTCTACGCGCATCTACATAGTAGATCTTCCTTTATTGCAGACAGCAACCTAAAGTTGCGGACAAATAGATTAGACTTAGTTATAGAACAGTTCTCTAACACAACACTCAGACCAACAAAATGCACAATACTGTTCCCAGGTATTTTATATTACAATATCACTCTGAACACTGCTACTTGTTTTGATCCCCAAGGGATCGTCATCAGGGAATCAAATCAAAGCAACACCCACAAAACCAACAACCTTTGCAAATGTTGTCACTTTCATATTTATCAACGCATACACTAAATGTGAGGATTAACACTATTGTCACATTCTTAATTTTGCAGCAGTTGAAAACTTTACAGCATGGAAAATTTCCGATCGAAATCGCTTTTACTATGACAGTCAACAAGGCTCAAGAGCAGACGTTTAAACGCCTTCGAATATATCTATTACCATCGCCTGGTATTTCCCCCACGGCCAACTCTGTGTGGCATTTATCCGATCCCTTTTTTCGACAACGTCACTGTTGCAATTAGTGAAGGGCATCGACAGCGTATAGAAAGTGATAGCTCGATAACGTCAATCATTGGATGTCAAGAAGCGTTTGAAAGTTTCAAAAATAAATTTCTGTGTATTAAATGTTTTATTTTTGTCTACGTGCGAATTGTTCGGACGCTTACAGCTAGTCGTTTATGAACAAAATTATGGCGTAATATGATTCATAATTTGTACTCTGAACCGAATATTTTTAATGTGACCATAACAAGGTCTATACTCAGATTTGTGGCATCAGGCGCTGTAGAAATTTAGGGTAAATATGTCAAGAGGATTCGCTGGGAAAAACGCATCTTAATCGCTGCTGTGAGAAAGAGCGGACATGGTGTTGTATACTGTTTGAATAGTATCCTGCAAGAACCGATGTGAGAAAACAGTGGTTGCACAGCACTATAAACATTTGAATAAATGTATTCTACATTGCTAGTAGTGTAAAGTGCACTAGTTAGAAGAGCCGGCGTGTTCTGAAAGTCCATCCGTAGAAACAAAGGTCAGTTTCGAACTGTAAGACATGTAGCGTGCATTGGGGAGATGAGAAATACGTACAGAATTTAGTCAGAAAACGTTAGAAAGAAGACCACTTTGAAGAGTTTTGTGTAGATTGTAGAATACTACTAGAAATTGGTGTTGGAATAATGCGAATTGAAGGTGTGAACTGGTTTTACCCGAATCAGGATAGGATCCCGTGACAGGCCATTGTGAATACCGTCATAAATCTTCAGGTTCTACAAGAGCGTGAAAGTTTTTGACCAGTTTCTCAGCTTCTGAAGGACGTGCTGCATAGACTTACATAGTTAATTGGTTACAGGGTGTAGCTAGGGGGAGAAGAGGGACTAATGGTGCGGCCTCCCCTGTTAGCAGAGGCGAAGGTTCGACAAATTGGGCAGCAAAATGGATATTCTAAATGAAAACAATCGTTTTCCTCACTCAACAAATTTCAAATTACGGAGCAGAATATAAGGAAAGTTAATAAAAAATTGTGATTTTTTAAAGTACATAATTTCTAATAGGGTCGGCTATTGTGGCTACTCGCCTCGGGTGCCGAAAACCCTAGCTACGCCACTGGTTGTTTAATATGAAGAGCTGGCACTTTTTTTTTAAATGGTTAATATGAACAGGTGGCACTATTTCAAAAATAAAATATTCTCAGCATAGGGCTAATGTTTACAAATTCTGTGTATATAAATAATTGCCTTCCGTGTAAATGGTTATACGTCCAGTCTAAAACTGTTATTGCACATAAATGAGACTAACAAATTTCTGCTTTTGACTACAGAACTAGTGTTAAGTGGAACCGCGTGACAAGTGGCGAATATGAAGTTCTTAGTACTTGTTGAATGGAGCGAACAGCACATTGCGTGACGCGGTTACGTAAGGAAAAAGTACAGGCCTACAACCGGTTCTGGAAACACAAAATGTATCAAAACTTCTGGCAACATTATTTTACATAAAAATATTACCAGCTGCTTTCTATTTCTTGTTTTGTGATTTCTCCATCTCCTCTTTATTTTCTGGAATGTCTGTCTGTAATTTACCCATATTTCTACCCAGTTTTCGACATCTCAAGCTGGCATTTTTAAATAAATTATGTATTTTAATTTGCACTTTTAATACACAAATTAAATGTAAAGCATTTACGAAGTATTTCTGTCCTCTCCAAAACGTCCAGATCGGTTCTGGGGCCTACCCAGCCACCTAATCAATGGGTACCTGGCTCTTTTTCCCGGAGGATAAAACAACCAGGGCGTGAGGCTTACCACTCCCCTTTGTCTAGTACTGAGATTGAGAACGAGTGGGGGCAATATCTCCACTCCCCGACATGCCCTAGGGAGCTCTCACACTGGAAGGTCCTTAAGATAAAATGGCAATAAAACGCCGATAAGATTAGCTTAGGCCTACGACAGACTCGCCCCGTTGTTTCGAATGGAACACCACACGCACTAACGATATGTTCACGACGGGCCGATACGATACGATGACGACTCAGCATAACGTGACATCTGTCCTTCAGTCGTAAGCATATCGCCACAGAAAGCAAAAGTCTCACGGTCTTTTAAAATGCTTTGCTAATTTATGCAAGTACATGTGAGGAAGCAAATGTTCAACTCTAATGGCTTGTGGAGAACACTCCATTTTCTATGCCTGGAAGAATCCTGGTTATTCAAGAACGGACAATGTTTAAAACTTTCCCGTGTCCTCCTGTATAAGACAAAGTAAATCTTGCACTGTCCTAGTCTGGTTCCCTGGCTACAAAAAAAACTACCGAGTTAACCACTTTTGTTGAAGTAAGACTGAACCCAGTAAGCTACTTCCTTCTTGTTACCTCTTTCTCCAGTCTTCTCGTTCACCAGATAACAGATATGTCGTCTTCGTCTGACAACATGTTCGTACTGAAGCAATGCATATCATCCAAGTGGATCGCGAGGAACGTATCGTATTGTGTATATCGTAGCCATCGTATCGCATGTAGTGTCCTGTGTGCGACGGTTTTTTTCTTTCTTTATTTTTTTGAAGTGCCCCGCAGCAGATGCTACGGACGCACCGCAGCCTTGAGGCTTATTGTGCAACCCTGTGATGAAGATGATTAGTATTTTTTTTTTTCGTTTTTTACAAGTAACGGAACACCGGTTGAATGAAATTGACAAGGGAAAACCGAAGTACTCGGGGAAAAACCTGTCCCAGTGCCGCTTTGTCCACCACAAATCCCACATGGACTGTTCCAGAATCGAAGCCGGGCCTCCGCGGTGAGAGTCCGGCGACTAACTGCCTGAGCCATGGCACGGCCTGTGCGACAAGTTTACTTTTCTCTTTATGTTATCTTTACATAACTGTGATTTCCATATTTTTCATAAGTCTCATCTATCCACTCGTATGTTACGTAGTGTCCAATTAGGCCTAAATTCAGAAAACTGCGTTTATGAGGACGTAGTCTTATTCAAGTAAGTGTGTTTACGGTACAGACTGTAGGCCCAATGTGATGCATGTGTTGATATTGTGATTCTGTAACAATATGCAACTTAAAACGCAAGACAGTCTTGGCCTCGAAGTTGCCTTTAGTTACTCAGCTTAACATTGCCAATATTTCTTAGAGATACGCTCTACTATTGCACGACAATTGTTTAATATCGAGAATTTTTATCGATTGCTTCTTGGATTATTTACGAATTTTATTCATGGGAATAAATTGTTTCATCGTCATAGTGTACTTAATACGTCGTATTTATTTCAATTATTTAAATTTTGCCAGGTATAAAATTAACATGCCGATCCCAGTGGCCGCGCGTCTAAGATGCAGGTCTGCGGCCGCTCCCTTCCTGGGATTGCGGGTTCGAATCCCGCCGGGTTTATGGATGTCTGTCTCTTGTGAGTGTTGTGTGTTGTCAGGTTGTCTCTGCGTCGGGCTGATCACCCTTTCAGAGAAGTCATACCGAGTGTGGTGTGTCTAACTGAATGGGATCGTGAAGCCTCGATAATGAGGAGGTCCTGGACCACTAGGGGCTGTTGCGCCATGGGGGGAAAAAATAAAATTAACATTTCTGTCAAAAACTTTAATTGATTCCACTCCTTTTCGTATCACTAAGGGTTCACCCGGATTATTATTTTTACTGTTTTATATAATTTTCTTCTGTTCTATATGTATGTTCCCACTGACATATGTTTACGATCAACCGAAACGCATTTTTGTATGTGACAACGAATGCAAGACATTTACATGCTTCTGAGGTTTGGCTGTTGTTTCGTCTTGCGGTAGTCGTCTTTCATCCTTCCACGATCGTTAATAAGGTATCTCGGTAGCAGTTCGCTACACCCTTCAAGCAGCCCTTTTGAAAGCAAAACGAAAGAAGCTGCTGTTTTACGTGTTGCTCTCATTCTCGTAGTACGCCGAGTGGTCAAGCGAACAGGTTCTACCTACAGCCGCAAAGTGATTTACTGCTCCTGTGATACTTTATTGAGCATGCTGGTAATAAGAAAAGTGGCTTATATGCACCGAATAAGCAGAATACGTATATTATATTATTTGTTTTGCGTGTTTAACAAATACTTAATTTTGCTGTGTTCTGCTTTTAGTTCCAGAAATTAAAATGAAAAATATAGGTTACATAGGCCTGTACAATATTGATCTAAGCATTACGTGGCATGTATAAAAACATAATGTACCGTTTTCTTCATTACTAATGTTTATTATTTATTTTTCTTAGATTTATGTTGGGTAACTTCATTTTAAATCTACGCACATTTCGGACATCATTCCACTGTCAATCTACCGACCACACGTATAATTCCTTTTGTCTGGCAGGTTTTAATATCAATTTGTAACTGGTACATCCCCTTGTACAGCGTAAGTACTATATACCTGCGATTGCGTTGAACCTAATAGGATTTTGAAAAAGAAATTAGACTTTCAGTCCGCCAAATAAGGCTCGAAAGTCGTATTTGGGAGTTACCTCTTTCAAATATTTGTTGCAACTGCTGTTCGCGTTCAGTCAAGAACATAAGGCGAGTCTTGGGGATTATTTGAGAGCAAAATAGAGATCTACCACAGAAACTCTTGGCCGTAGATGGCATTGGGCTAAAGAAAGATGTTGTCACACTTGCTGTGCAACATCTCGGTTTATTCCCTGTTACTGCACTGATGATGACGCTGTCCAGGCTGAAAACTTGCCGCATCGCTTTCAAACAGTGAAACAAATACACGTCACGATACTTTGAAACCACAGGTTATCTTTAAACTTGGGTACTCCAATCCTGTATAGGGTGATCATTTGTAGGGCGATATATAATTGCCCTTGTTGATCGTTAAACTAAACTGAAGGTAAACGACGCTGTAACGTTGAAATTATACCAGAAGCATACGTTTATAGTCACAGCGAAAACTCAAAATGGATAAAGCCTTGTAGAATGCCAGAAACATTTATATACTCCTTCTCTGGAGACTAACCCAGAATGACCTCACCCTCGCCAATACGACGCTGTAAACCGCAGCCCTCGCCGGTGATGGGATTACAGATGTCGAATGGAGCTCGCTATTTGTTGCATTACCTTTGAACTTAAGAACCCTGAATCCGCCCGAGAAGGTTGAATCAAACTTGATTGGCTTTACCAGTATTACATTATGCATATTCCTCGGTGGGGTGTTAACAAGTGCACGCTGCTACTATTTGGCCGGCAAAGAAAACTGCGTTTTCTGTTACACTAATGTAGGCACGTAGCCACCGTCAACTATGCGGCAGCGAGACTATAATACTTAGTGCTCAGTGTTTAATAGTAAAGGTAAAGTTTATCCTAGAAGACGCCATAAAGGCCCAGAGGGAGAGTAAAGGTATAGCTCTACTCTTTCTTTAACCTCGGTGCTAGAAGGGGTGAGCGGCTAATACCACGCCCCGCCGCTTTACTTCCGGGATAGAGACTCTGTACCTATTGTAGGGGAAGCGCTTAATTTTCACCTCTGAAGTGATTTTATACTTTCCAAATGGTTTCCCTCGATGAGGCGCAGTATAGTCAAAACAAAGAAATAATCACACGGCCTTTGTTATTTAGGTAAACTGGATTTATTGTCTAATTTGCCATTTTATCTTACTATCTTGGGAAGCCTGTCTGCGAATGGCACTGCGGTCCCTGGACGGTTACACGGTCGAAGTGCTGACGGTCCCGAACGAGACTTTCCTTTGAGTTCCTCAGTGTCTGCAGACTGCGACTAATATTCATAGAAATTTTCATATCTGATTAGTTGACATCCTGTAACATCGCAGACTGAATTTGAATGGTTAAACAATCCTGTGGTTTAACCATTGCGATTGTTATTAACACAAAAATTAATATTTCGGTTTCCTTAAAAGGCAGGGCGATTTCTTGAGCAGTTGAACGACTGTCAGATTTTCAAGACGTATTGGCTCCATGAACTTATTTGCGCCCCTGAACTTCATCGTAAACACCCCTTTTGTTTGACGCCAGTGACTGATGACTGTGTACACACACACACAAAATGTTATGTACTGCGGATGCAGTGTCATCACACAGTTGACAACTTTTTTCGACTTCAGGGGGATTCAAATATTTGGCGACTTTCTTCAACTTTAGAGGACCATCCTCGAAGTAATGTATGTTCGAAAATTACAGCAGCTCCATTATACTCGTAATATAAAACCTGTACACAAAATTTTTTCTTGCTGAATGTAGTTTTACTTCAGTTCTTACATCGCTTATGTCTAATAGTAATTCCTGTTATGTCATTTACGTCTCCTACGAATTCCTAAGAGAAATGAATGACTTTTGTACTAGCGTAAGAACTTTTACGAACAGAAGTCTTATGTACAGGTTGATTTTATGATTATAGCAGGTGGTGTAATTTACAGATATTAGGAAATGTGACGACACTCCATTAATTTGAAACGTGTCGCGAACTGTGTGATGGCGCTTCACTGGTAGCAGGTAATAAGACTGGTTTTGAGATGGTTGTCACTTATGATGTTTAATTATGCGGTACAACGGAATGCTTATACGAAATGTACCCATTATTTTATTTAAGCAAATAATGAGACTCATTCATTCGATATGCTTTATTCTCTAAGCAGTGTAGTATAGTACAGTGCGCAAGAAAGTGTAGAAGGAACACAACGTACGCATGTCGGTCTAGTCACTAGCCACGCAACTTCAAGCGTTAATAATTCTGACCTGTCGGGAAAGTTACTGGTTCTTTTGACCGGGGCAGCGACTGTCCTGACATTGCGAGATATGAGGTTCAGTCCTTGTGCCTAGGAATCAGGTCTTCTGGGACGTGATGCTCTGTCGTTGGGTAAGTGGTTTCCGACGTTTCGAGGGAACTTATTGACTCCGTCTTCATGGGTCAAAAGGTCCAAGAAGAACGCCATAAACATTTCCACCCGGACCTCTTGACCCTTGAAGATGGAATGATTACGTTCTTTGAAATGTCGGGAAATACTCAGCCAGCGAAAGAGGGTCATATCCGAGAAGAACTGAATCCTGTTCTGTATTTTTCGGGGTATTTCTCACGCATCCAGACAAATGTCGTGATAGTGCGTAAACTTGAATCACCGCCGATTTTCACGAATCTCGCCCAAATCATTCACTACACTATATTCTTTTAGCAACTGCTAGCTTTGTTCAGTAACAAGGCAGGCAATGTATAAGTGTAACACTGAAGCCTGTTCGTATAACCCTTTTTGCCGCGGAAATAAATAAGTATTACATATTCTGAATGTGTACCTGTGGCCTTAGTTATCCAGCATGCAAAGCGCATGCGCCACATTATATTGACATTTGTGTCTTGTCCGGCTGTACCATATTTTTCCGCATTATCTCATAAACGACACGATTTTCGGATAAAAGTTTTTGAACATAAAATGTGTGTTTTGATTTTCTGTACAGCTTTTGTCTGAAACATTTCTCGTTCTAAGAAGAAATGAGCGAGATATCACAAATGAACATAGGCCTTCGTGTAAAGTATCCGTTATTCTTTTCAGATTTTAATGAAACTTTAATTTTCTCGGCAGATTTTTCGATAAGTATTCAAATATCAAATTTCGTGAAAATCCTTCCTGTCGGAGCCGTACTGTTCCATGCAGACAGACCGCCGGACAGACATGACAAAGCTAATAGTCGCTTTTCGTAATTTTGCGAAAGCGCCTGAAAAAACT
This sequence comes from Reticulitermes speratus, assembly GCA_021186555.1. Classification (NCBI taxonomy): domain Eukaryota; kingdom Metazoa; phylum Arthropoda; class Insecta; order Blattodea; family Rhinotermitidae; genus Reticulitermes; species Reticulitermes speratus. The sequence goes on from JAJKFL010000009.1 coordinate 21,502,218, forward strand.
AATGAAATACGCATGTATTTATATGGAGCATGTGCTACTAGGTACATACCCTTCCAGTGCCATCGAATAGCTGTAAATACAAATCCAACGTGTCTCCCTCTCTGTATTCCCATAAAGGCATGAAACTGTCAGACCACTTTTGATTTCGTTTAGAAAGGACATACTGCTTCTTTACATTCCGTTTGCTGTTCGCATATCCTTTTTTTTTTGTCCTTGTAGAAACAATGTAGATATATACTACATAAGGTAGTGGCACGCCAATAATCTCAAGTAACTCCAGTTACACATACTGTAGGCCATTGCATTGTGAGCAGAATGTTTGCTTTCTTGCCCGTCTTGCTTCTTGAGGCAATTATAATGGGTCCGAACTGGTAAGGCAGGGTGGTGACTTATTCATTGTACAATTGCTTATCGCACGAAAAAAGCCAATTTAAGTCTGCCAGTGTTATTCTGAAAGTGTGCTATATTTATATATATATAAGCGTCCATACCAGCTTGGGGCTCACCCAGCTTCCTATTCAATGGGCACCGAGGGTTTTTCTCCGAGGGCAAGAGGGCCGGGGCGTAAAGCTAGTAAGGCACATCCATCTAATGCCGAGATTAAGCATGATAGTCGCAATTCATTCACACCCCTTTATATATAATATAATATAATACAATATAATAGGGGCTGTTTCTGTTTGGTTGAATATGTGAGGGTTGTTCACTCACATAGGACGACGTCACTCTCATTTTCAAGCCATTCTGCGTAGGACGTTATGACACAAAGTGTGCCTGCACGGATTTTATTGTTGGTTTCGTTTAAATACATTTTCGCGTAGCATGAATCAATTAACATTAGCGTCACACCCAGTAGAGCATGGTCTTTTGTGGGTTCTTTTTTTAGTGACGTATTTAGTAAGACTATGTTGCACGGGTGGCCAGCTAGACAGCTTCGGGAGCCTCTCGTTAAGAAACAACTTTGGCAGAGCCATGTCTTTATTAATTAAGTCCAAAAGTCAAAATCGTACGGTAGCAACACTGCTCACTGCCTCAGTAAAAGCATCCAGCGCGAGCCGCACCAGTGGCATGCACGTGCCGCCTTGCGGTTACCCCTGCTATATACTCGTAGCTCATTCATGGATGTTGAATTGTAAAGAATCTGCAATCCTTGCCTTAGCGTGCTTTTTTCTTCTTCCTCGTCTTGTTTTACCCATTCTATAGACTTTATCTGCCCATAGCAACACAGTATGTAATTTTCGAATTTTCTGGCCTTTTCCTTTTACGTTCATCATTCCTCTGTATCTTCTGTTTCGCACCCGATTTTAACCAGTCCGTCTTTTCCTCAGTCGTAAGGTGAATGCCAGAGTATAATTTAAATGTGGGGCAAGGCCCACACTCCCCCCATCCCCCTTGCCATTCACGGTGCCCTCAAGCCAAAGTAGCCCCCCCCCACCTACCCACCAAGCGCAAACTCCTGAGCTCACGCTAACGAGCCACTCTGGGTTCAAGCCCCGGAAAGCCATCCAACGTAACTTCTTCCCACCTTTCCCCCACAAGGACGTATTGTCACTTTTAAGTCCTTCGTATGACCACTTCATTGCCCTCAGGCAAGACGGGAAATCCTTTAGCGTAAGCACTATCGCAGTTAAAGTTCTAAGGCGCCGCTTCACAAGCCCAGCCATGCGTTAATATCGCAGATATGGCTAAACGGACCAAGGAATGTCGACTTGTACGTAGTCGGTCAAGTTATCTCACTCAAAATCCATTTTTACGAACAGCAGCTGATTACCTTTCCTCAGGTTACATCGCTGCCGAAGCAGTTGCTGTAGGAACGATGCTACCAATGTCCGTACTGAAAACGCTTTCTAGTCCAGATAAATGGAACTGTCGCTGTTGGCAACGAGAGAGAATTATTCGTAGCAAGTTGTGAAGCAATTACACACGTGAAACGGGCAGGGCCTGGGCAGGTCATTGGTATCAGGGCGATAACTGGAGTGAACTTAGTGGGTGTGGGACAGCCCGCTACACTCCTGCACGGGACCAATAGGCCTGCTGTAAGATCAAGTTTTATGATGCTACATATGAGAGGTCAAACACGTCTAACATTTTTTATTTTGCTCTTATTTCCTTTTCTTTTTTGTTTGTTTTGTTTTTAGTTTCAGTTTCTTGTACATGTGAGACTTGTCTTTATCTTATTCTGTGAGAACATTCCCTCGTTCCGAGGACTGAAAGTATAGTACGTCCGAAGTTTACAGGCGTCTGAAGAGTTCATGGGAAGCTGAAAGAAAATTTTCTATTTGTTATAATTTTTCTCAGAATTTTTAGGTTATCTCAAGATATGAAAGGTTTATATTCATAACACAGATTAATATCTCAAAAATTTTCTGTAGCTCTATATGTTGTTTTAAAAGTTCGAAGCCCGTATGAACTTTGGGGATATCTATTACAGTGAAACCTGTCTTAAGCGGAACTTGGACTTAACGGAAACCTGTCTTTAGAGGAAAACTTTTACATTTTCGAGGATCCAGACTGCAGTACCTGTATTAGAAGGAACCTGCCTGAAACGGAAAACATTTCTGTCCCTTGAGGTTCCGTTATAGGCAGGTCTGTATATTAATCACTGATAAATAAACATCGCTTTTACAGAAAAACCACACTCATTTTGGCAAAAGATATATTTTAAGAGTTATCTCTGACAATCCGGTACGTATTGCCAGATATGTGATAACATTAATTAGGTTACTTAGAAATACCTGGTGACACCTTTACAAGACATCGGTCGTAGCATGAATAGACGGTCTCCGATGAAGTTCTGACCTGCATAACGAAATCGCATTTACAGGCACAGTGAGGTCCTTCATATACGATTTATAGGAAAATCGGTGAATAATTTGTTCATCTGTGAATTATGTGTTCCTGGGACAAGAATCGTTTCACTAAACGTTCTGTGTGATAAGAAGCATACACTGTGACACAAAGTCTACTTGTCTGGTCAAAACTTTGGTCGTTTTCGACGAATACACTGTCCTTAACATTCCAGTACTTTCTAAAGTAGAATTTTGCAAGGGGGAACAAATTGTCAATTTGTAACTTGTTTGAAGTCAGAGGAAGGCATAAGCACAGTTACGTTGTGTATATTCTATGTTTGCCCGTGTCTTAGTCTCGGATATTCTGAACATCATTAGATAACTCGGCATTATACTTGTATGTCTTACTGGGAGGCCAAACACCTCATGCCAGCAACATTTTTATTGAAACGGTCGGATATTTTCAACAATACTTTAAAGTTCTGAACAAATGCAATTTTTCCTCACGTTGTGACAAACTGGCCCATTAAACCAGACGCTGTAACCATAAAACGAAGCAAATCGCGGCGACTCTTCGACAGAACAGCATTGATGGAACTTAGTTACGCGATCAAACACCATCAGTTCGTCAGTGTTGCCAATTGCTGCAGAGAAACCAGTTCAGTTGACTCCAGTCATCTGCCGTGTGACGCCGAAAACTTCTTGGACTACCATGAAGATGGAAACGGAAGTCTTTTCCGATACATTAGTAACCATATACCAGTCTACATTACGTCATATCGTACAAGAATAGATTCTTCATCAACGCCGCTGTCATAACCGTAAGTCTCACATTAATTTAATTATCTGTCAAGCCTCTTGCGTTAAGTTAGGGAAATGGCCATTCGAAAAAAGAAACTGTGATGTTTCAGGAGAGGGTTAAGTAGGCTACAGAATAATCACTCCAATATGAAACTGTGAAAATAAAAATTACCCCAGAATACTATTACTGAATGCTACATGTCTACTACAGGACAGTCAGAAAATGATTTTATGTAGCGTATAATTTTGTGACTAATGGAACGCCGCTGACTGACTGTGACTGTATCAGAGGAATTCGTCGCTGAGCGATTATCGTCTCTTTTCAGCGCCCGCACAACCTATCATGTGCCATGGCCTAGTATCAGATACTGTTAGTAACAGCACGGTTATTAGTCATAATAGCTGAGACGAGGTGATCAGAGTGGCCACACGGTTTGTGACACGTACAGTAGCATAGCTGTTGTCCTCTATTGCTTTGCCATGAGCTGATCTCTCACCCAAGCAATCCTGACACATGTTAAAAAACTTCGCTGTCTGAGGCGGAACAAACCAGTGTCTAATCCGTGAAATCAGAAAAACAAAGCATGGGCCAGTAAAGGAAAGGTGGACCGGAGTAAATTCATCCCTGAAGATTGACTATTGCGACTTTATTCTTCGTGAATAAGTTAATCGCCTGACGACCTAAGTTCCTAGTAGACATTCTTGTAACTGGGTCCTTGAACGATTTTAAACACATACAGATAACACTTCGTAGTTTATCATTCATATGTGTTATGCGTCTTGCTAGATTGGTGAGTGGGACACTTGGCCTTAGTGAAATTGTGACAGAGTGACTTAATTGTGATGAACGAGAAGTATGAGTTGAAACTACAAGGTACCTGAACCAGGGTAGCCGGCATCAAACGGGATTCGAAAAAAATACCTATAAATGTCAGGTGTTTCATAACACTCAGCGAACTTAACAGGTGATTCGTCGTATTTATTCCTAGAAATTTACATACTACGAAACTGCAGAAACAAAGAAGACTCTGTAACCCTGGGACGATGCCCTTTACGAAGTGGAACCGCGAGGGCTGACAGTAAATATGGCCAGTAATGGTGTCTTTGTCTTCGGTTCTCGATAAGAGGTTATTTTTTTGTAAATTAAACAAGATTGGCTCGGTAAAGAGGAAGCATCAAGCGCTGGCGTACACTCTGTCCAAAATGTAAACGTATTATAAAATTTACGAAGTGTTGGCCAGATGTAATGCAATTAACAGAGCTGTAAGTCATCTTACGTCACAGATTTGCTGCTAATCCGTGTGACGATTCATAATGTAAAGCGAACGTCTTGTCTTGTTTAATCTTCTACAGATTTATAAGACACAGAACCATTCGAAATGCATAGTGAAGTACTTGTAGGCCTATAGTTTAATATTTACTCGCCATCAAGTTTAGCTCCTCGCCACAGCAGAGCGCCTTCCGTAATACTGATCTGAACAGACGACATCGTAGCCTCAGTATATCGTAGCTACGAAAGCGATGAGTAAAGGATCATGGACAGAAGAAAGTGGTGATCCTCCACGTCGGCGATCGGACGGCGTTGGACTAACAGTCGCAAACACAGCCATGTCCAATAATAATAGTAATGTAGGATACCTGCAGTTTACACAGCGAGTTGTTGTTTATCTGTCATAAAGTACAGTGTGTCCACAAAGTCCCTTCGGGTTTTGAAAAATTGTGGCGCGCAAACAAATTGAGCTAGCCACATGCGGTTTGCGGCAGATTACAGTGAAACTCTGGAAGTTTTTTACTGACCTCAGTAGACCTCGATGTGGGCTCCCTTGGTAGCACGGAGAACGTCCAGACGATATTCGAGCTCTTGCCATGTTCTGTGGAGCATGTCCGATGGAATATCCGAGATCGCATTCCTGATACGGGTCTTCAGGTCATCAAGTCCGTTAACTGGTGTTCGGAACACATTGCTCTTGACATAACCCCACAGGAAAAAATCCAGTGGTGTTATGTCTGGTGAACGTGGAGGCCAAGGCATTGGACCGTCTCTGCCGATCCATCTTCTTGGAAATGTCCTGTCTAGGTACGCGCGTACCTGCATACCCCAATGAGGTGGAGCACCATTTTATTGGAGGCAAAAAAAAACTTCCAGAGTTTAACTGTAATCTGCCGCAAACCACATGTGGCTAGCTCAATTTGTTTGCGCGCCACAATTTTTCAAAACCCCGAAGGGACTTTGTAGACACACTGTACAGTGCTCCAAAGAGGTGGGCAGTTGCTACTGGAACGGGGTGTCTCATAATGTCTCGTGTTAGTGTAGAGTTTTACCACTACAACACCCTGCCCGGTTAGTCTACGTGGTGCAACCCAAAAGTTCCCGAAATTTGAATGCCGCAGCTTAACCACTTACCGAAATTTTTATTTGCCTCCATCCCCTTCGAAGTAGTCTCCTTCTGCATTAATGCAGAGATTCCAGCGGGATTTCCATGATCGGAAGCACTGCTGGAAGTCATTTCGCGTCAGCGTCTTCATCACGTCCTGCGATTCGGTCTGTATCTCTTCAATGCTGTCAAAACGTCGCCCCTTGAGCTTCAATTTCATCTTTGGGAAAACGAAAAAATCACAGGAGGCGAGGTCCGATGAGTAGGGAGGGTGGGGGATGACTGTCGTGTTCGTAGAAGCCAAAAACTGCCGCACAACGAGCGACGCGTGAGCCGGAGCGTTGTCATGGTGCAGGACCCAGGAGTTGTTGCGCCACTTGTCTGGACGTTTGCGCCGGATGTGTTCCCTCAATCGCCTCAGAACGTCGCAATAGAATTTTCCATTCACCGTCTGTCCTGCTGGAACAAATTCCTGATGCACGATGCCTTCAATGTCAAAAAAAGCAAATCAACATTGATTTCACATTGCTCCGCACTTGTCGTGCTTTCTTCGGTCACGGTGAAGTCGGAGTCTTCCAAAGAGACGACTGCTGCTTCGTCTCAGGGTCGTACCCAAACACCCAAGTTTCGTCACCAGTAATGATGTTGGAGATGAAGTTGGGGTCGTTTTCGGCCTGTTCCTTCAGCTCAGTGCAGACAGCAATGCGGTGTTTCTTTTGACCATTGCTCAGCAGCTTTGGCACAAATTTTGCTGCAATGCGCCGCATGTTGAGCTCATCCGACAAAATTCGCTGGCACGTTCCAGACGACAGTCCGACAATGTTGCAAACGTCGTGAATCGTACGTCTTCGGTCTCCCCGGATAGTCTCTCGCCACATTTTCGGTAGTGGTTCCAGTCGAAGGTCGTCCTGAACGCTCGTCATTATTGACTGACATCCGTCCGTTCTTGAAACGCTTAAACCATTCGTAGGTTTGCGTTTGGGCTAGGGCATGATCACCAAATGCTTGTTTAAGCATCTGGTGTGTTTCCGCTGCCGTCTTGCTGAGTTTGAAGCAGAATTTGATGCAAATCCGTTGCTCCTTCACATCAATAATTTTGGCAGGTCGGTGCGATCGCAAAACAGCACTAACACGACGTTAAAAAAATGCACAGAAAAAACACACACGTCAACACAGCACAACGCCACTTGGCAGACTGGTCACAGAGGGTACAGCTCGCGATACCTAGAGGCCCACAACTGTACTACAAGCGGTTTTCGCGCGGCATTCAAATTTCGGGAACTTTTGGGTTGCACCACGTATAAGCCATCATGTTCTTTATTGACAATAGGAATGCGAGAAACAAATTCATTCATGAAACATACACAAATTGATTTCCAAATAACTGCACAATACATAGGTTTTTATGCTGCTACATATTTCGGCCACGAATCGCAGCAATCTTCAGGGAACTACAGTACTTGATGACACGTGCAGCGTGTTATGCAACTTGTCAGCCGTAAATGTTGGAATATATACCTATGGTATCATTCCATAATTAATTATCAGTTGTTATTAAAAGAGCATTAAAATTATAATACAAGTAATATATTATATATTTCTTGTATTATAGTTTTAATAAATTGTAATAATTAATAATTGTTAATTAATTGTGGAATGATACCACATGTATACAATTCACTATAATTATATCATTATATCGTATCGTTATAATATTTAATTTATAATATTAATTAATTTATTAATTATTAATTATAATATTAAAACAATTTTAGTAATCATTAATTGTTAAATAATTGTGGAATGATACCACATGTATAGAATTCACTATAATTATATCATTATATCGTATCGTTATAATATTAATTTATAATATCAATTAATTTATTAATTATTAATTATTATATTAAAACAATTTTAGTAATCATTAATTGTTAAATAATTGTGGAATGATACCACATGTACAGAATTCACCGTTTACGGCTGACAAGTTGCATAACACGCTGCACGTGTCCTCAAGTACTGTAACTCCCTGAAGATGGCTGCGATCCGTGGCCGAAACATGCAGGAGCATGAAAACTATGTATTGTGCAGTTAGAGATAAATTTGTGTTTATAAGACAATTGCACGGAAGGTTAAAATCATTCATGGAAAATACCACTGACATACATACCTCTGCATGAACAATTCCCCTCTGGAATTTGTATGGAGAACACCTAAATTCATATACAGAGGTATGTTTCAACTGTCCTACCAGAAGACCGCAGTGCTTAGATTTCTTCTTAATTTTATTGAATGTGTCTTCAGAAACTGTCCAACACTGCTCCATCTAGTAACTGTTAACAGCACATCATAATCCTACGTTCATTGACACTGGTTACAACGGCTTCAAATGTTGTTCCTGCTGTTGATATTGGTAACGTGATGTGTGGCACACGGCCAGTGTTTGGAAAATACTTTCTCTGCTGTATCAAATTTTATTTACTGAAAATATTTGCTGAAGTGATAACGATTCTGACTTGTTTTCTGGTGGTGCCCAGTCGGGACTAGGATTATCCTGACTGATGTTTTCCATACTTTTTCATTCCCTCGATGAGCGTCGGAACAGCTACCTCTAATTAGGAAACAGCCGCTTTCTTCCACATCCTTTCCAATTCATTATCCTACCTCGTATAGTCTTAGTGCTAGCTAAATAAAAATGGAGAAAAACAAACACAAAACACTTTCAGAGGAAGATATATAGACATGGAGACAATGATGACTCCTGTGTACGCCTTTCAGGGTAGAACGTGATCTTGTATCTCGCAGCTGCTAATTGCCTCGTGTGTGTACTTTAGCATGCAGACCTATACACCTCACACCATAGGAATTTGATTTCAGTATGTGGTTGGTCTACTTACCAATTTGTGTTAAACAGTGCTGAGCTATTACAATGTGAAACAAGGCACGAAGCCGCAATAGATTTTTATGGCAATTTCTGCTCTAATTAATAGAAATACAAGTTTGCATCTGACAAGCAAAGATGAATCCGAGATGTCATGTGATAAGGTGAATTTATTAATATTTGTTTAAACTTGGGCTGTTATTGGATTTTGAAGCTTAAAATGTATTTTCTTTCCTTGTTATTAAGGATAAGGCGCCTACTTTAGGCGTGCAAAATTCCGGGCGCCAGACTGCGCGGGGCGACTAAATTTTGTTCGGTGGAGTCTAATATTTGTGGGTCTTAATAATGGAACCTGCTACATATAACCATTCTGGCACCTAGAATTTAATGTTGCTTCTAGATTTGTGGAAAATATCTGCACTCGTGGTCTTTGGATCTGTTTTCTTGCAGGGAGATCACTAAGTAAGAAATTTATAAAAATAAACGTTTCAAAAAATTATTTTAATCTAAGAGAAAAGAATTAGACTTTGCGTGCAATTTACATTGTTTCCATAAAGAGAACCTTCGCGTTTTAATGGCGTTACGCAGTATTTGCCAGTGTCGTGAAGTTAGGCGGGCCGCCTTTTAAACTTCTGTATATACTGTAAATTGGCTTGTATATTAAGCTTGAATGGTAAAGACAAGGAGTGTGTGTATTGTTTTTGGCTGTGAACTCTCGTGCCATGCGGCCGCTTATGAGATTGAGTAGGAAATTGGAGGAGCATCAAGATAAGATTTGAACTTAAAGGCGGTCTGCCTTAATATTCTGTGATCTCGTGGGTAGTCAACATATTTCAGCAAGAATCGGTTGCCCCCTGTTTTTCAGCGTAGAAGATTTCTTTGACATTAGCTGTGTTGAACCTTCTCGTTCTGTTGCTGGTACTCCAATGAATGGATTAAAAATAATACCTGTTGAAGATAATCTTAGTATACTTGTTACGAGATCAAAATAAATTTAAACAGAAAATCTGGCTCCATTACTTACACAGAATTCCAGAAGACAAATTTCACAAACATTTCTCACTTATTGTCCGCAAGTCGCAGGAATATCAGCAGGCACCGCAGTGTTTCATTGATGCCGGACAGCGGACAAGTTTATATTTGGTCGTGATAACTGGCAGGGGACTAGGCTGAGTGCTGAAGGGTTTCCTTACACTTCGTTGTCTGTTGCACAATTCTTTGAATTGAAAGTGCAAGCTGCACCGATCATTTGTCTTGAGCCATTCTTTTTGAATAATTACTCGCAATATATTGTTCAAGTAACTTTGTCATACATGTATGTATCCTCTTTCTTTCCGCCTACCGAATAGAAAACTGTGACATTCATTACGTAACGTATTCCGTACTGTGCTGTAACCACCGATGTCAAAGCAATACGCGTGTATTGCAGTAGAGATTTTTGAATGTCATTCGAATTTTTATGCCAACTCTTCCTTTTTCAAAGTATATGAATATATTTTTTTTTATGTTCACAACATGGGACTAAAATGAAAAAATATTTCCTTGTTGATAATTTCCTGTCATTTTTATGTTATTAGTACAGGATTCTTCTTGCGGATGGCATTAAGTTTTTTTCCCCCCGTTTGTGATGAAGGGCCCCGCACCACAGCCTTAAGGCTTTTTTGTGCAACCCCAATATGATGAAGATGAGCAGTTTTTTACCAAGTTTTACAATTAATGGAGCGCCAGTGGAATTAAATCGGCAGGGTAAAACCGACAACTCGGAGAAAAACCTGTCCCAGTGCCACTTTGTCCACCACAAATCTCACATGGACTTGACCTGGGATCGAACCCGGGCCTCCGTGGTGAGAGGCCGGCGACTAACCGCCTGAGCCATGGCACGGCCATGGCATTGACTTTCGCATGCACTAAATTGTAACTGCTTGACAACTCACAGGTCATTCCTTGAAGCAACGAACATGGCAGTAGAACGTACTAAAGCACTGTGTCTGTGTGCTTCATTAAATTTTAATTCTTAAATGAGTTCCTGTGTTCTCTGAACACAGTGTTCTGAGAAACGATTAGGTAGAATTAAATGTTTTTGCCTGGATTGTTCCAGCTATAATAAGCTTATTCGAAAAGCATTTAAAGTATTCATGGGCCTATCATATTTGCGTTAACTTTTTTACTCTCACAATTAGTCCATACAGACGCCATGTTAGAAGTACAACTGACGGTAGTGAGGCCAGCTGCTCTTATCATTAGCCGCAGAGAGCATTCTTAGACTAAAGGACTGGCAAGTGGAATGGGAAGCATTTAGATATGTGTGGCCCGAACGGTGCGTCAGAGGGATAACTAACTGTACGGCACAAAAATATCTAAAAAGTGCTCTTCAGGGAAAAGAAAATACTAAATGTGAAAGAAATAGAAGGGAAGTTTTAAAAAATGTTGTGGTAGTTTTGTGTTTCTCATGCATTATGTTTCTAAAAGAAACTGCACAGTTCGTAAGCGTTTAATTTATGATTTTATAAGAAAAATGATTTCAGTGTTCAAACATTTGCTCCGGCGCACCTATAAAACGAAATTACTGAATGTCGTGTAGGCCTGCTAATGCTGTGTAATGTGTGGGTGAAAGATACTAAAGAAAAATGTTTTGTGCAGACCTTTCCCAGAATTTCCACTAATTTCCACAAGACAAAGTATGTGGGCCAAAATTACATTTCATAAACAATAATTCGTTGTGTAAAATGGAACGTTTATATTTACTTTTTCCTGCCTCGTTCAAGAAATTAGTACAGTTCCTAGATCTGAAGCACTAGCCATATTGTGCTAAAATGCTTTCACATCAATATGATGTTTGAAACCGGAAGTTGCTAAAAAAGGAAGGAAGTTTAAATGTTCACATTTAAAGTCTAGTAGCGACTGCAACCAACACGCATGAAGATACGAGGAAAGAAATGGAAATACAATCAGGAAAATAAAAAACGTAAAAACTGGATAAACCACATTGATATAATATCTGATGAAGGAATACCGAAGCAGACTTTTGCATTTTAAACCAAAAGTATTTTCTGATCTAGGAAGACCTTACGATAAGTATTTAAGTCAGAACAGACTTAACTGTCCATATTAATAAATGTAAACAAACACAAAGTTGGAGGGATATATTTTTCAACAATAAATGTTGAGATATGAGCGATAAAATATCGTGGAAGAAGATAACTAGTTGTTCAAACATTACGAAACTGAAAAGCCTAGGCAATTTTAGGCGCGTTCGCATAGTCGCGAAAGCTGCCTATTAGCTTCGTTAAGTCCGTCCGTCTCTCCGCATGTATTAGCGCGGCTCCCAATGGACGGATTTCCGTGAAATTTGATATATGGGAGCCTTACGAAAATCTGTCGAGACACTGCAAATTGGGTGAAAATTTGGCAAAAATATCGGGCACTTTACGTGAAGACCCAGATATATTTTATTGTTGTTGCAGGCGACTTTAAATCGCCATAGAAGCGCTCGCTTCGAACGAAATCGTATCAGGCTGTTAGGATAGCAGAGGAAGTATAAGTATTACGCTAATGGCCCTTGTTGTTATCTATGTGTACGTTGCATATCTTGTTTAAAGAAGAATAAATGCAAATTGGAGTGAAAAAAACTACGTAAAATTTAGAGGAAGAGGGAGAGGAAATATTTACAAATAGAATATTTCTTTTTCAGAGTAATACGGATTTAATGTAGAAGGCTTTACGTATAGAATAAATGGCATAAGGTAAATAAGAGAGATTTTGAGTAAATATAGTGGGCAATGCTGAGATAACACAGTGTTAGCAGACGCAACCAAGGAAATATGTACTGACATTCTACAAATAAATACTCATGTCTGTATTTGTATACTAAGGAGAAGAAGATAAAAGGAATGGATACGTTTTATTCGCAAAAAATTAACATCAAAACCTGTTGGGTATTAGAAACTGTAGAGAACGCCTATGAAAATTTAAAGTAGAATCAATTTTTAGGCGCTTTCGCAAAATTACGAAAAGCGACTGTTAGATTCATCATGTCTGTCTGTCCGCAGGGAAGAACTTGACTCCCACTGGACGGATTTTCATGAACTTTGATTTTTGAGGATCTTTCAAAAATCCGTCCGAAATTCAAGTTTCATCAACATGAGACAAAAGTAAGGGGTACTTTACATGAAGACCTATGCACGTTTATGATATCGCCGAATTTTTCTTAAGAACGAGAAATATTTCAGACAAAAGTCGTAGAGAGAATCAAAACATACATTTTATATTCAACAACTTTTTCCCGAAACCGTTTATGAGATAATGTGAAAAAATATGGTAGAGGCAGACAAGTCACAGATGACAATAAAACACGGCGCATGCGCTTTACATGCTGGATAACTGAGGCTAGAGACTCACACTCAGAATATGTAACACTTATTGCTTTTCCACGGCAGCAATGGTTACGCGAACACTCCTCAATGTTACGTTATACCTACATTGCCTGTCTTGCCAAAGACTGATGTACCACGTTCTGTAACATGGACAAAATACAGGTAGATGGAAGTGGTGGTAGTGCAGTGTCGTACACAGATGACGTAGTTACTGAACCACTGAGCCGCCGGAGACAATCTATCCTGAGCCGCCAATTACAGGAAAGAAGAGATACGTAGTAACTCGTCCACGGAGTGGCTGTCGGCTAAACGGCCTACCGGAACCATAAAGTGCTCTCTGGAGTGGCAACGCGTGAGATGAGCTCGCGGATCTGAAGTGTCAGTATCACCGCTAGAAGAGATACGCAGTAACTCGTCCACGGAGTGGCTGTCGGCTAAACGGCCTACCGGAACCGTAAAGTGCTCTCTGGAGTGGCAACGCGTGAGTTGAGCTCGCGGATCTGAAGTGTCAGTATCACCGCTAGAAGAGATACGCAGTAACTCGTCCACGGAGTGGCTGTCGGCTAAACGGCCTACCGGAACCATAAAGTGCTCTCTGCAGTGGCAACGCGTGAGATGAGCTCGCGGATCTGAAGTGTCAGTATCACCGCTAGAAGAGATACGCAGTAACTCGTCCACGGAGTGGCTGTCGGCTAAACGGCCTACCGGAACCGTAAAGTGCTCTCTGGAGTGGCAACGCGTGAGTTGAGCTCGCGGATCTGAAGTGTCAGTATCACCGCTAGAAGAGATACGTAGTAACTCGTCCACGGAGTGGCTGTCGGCTAAACGGCCTACCGGAACCGTAAAGTGCTCTCTGGAGTGGCAACGCGTGAGATGAGCTCGCGGATCTGAAGTGTCAGTATCACCGCTAGAAGAGATACGTAGTAACTCGTCCACGGAGTGGCTGTCGGCTAAACGGCCTACCGGAACCGTAAAGTGCTCTCTGGAGTGGCAACGCGTGAGATGAGCTCGCGGATCTGAAGTGTCAGTATCACCGCTAGAAGAGATACGTAGTAACTCGTCCACGGAGTGGCTGTCGACTAAACGGCCTACCGGAACCGTAAAGTGCTCTCTGGAGTGGCAACGCGTGAGATGAGCTCGCGGATCTGAAGTGTCAGTATCACCGCTAGAAGAGATACGTAGTAACTCGTCCACGGAGTGGCTGTCGGCTAAACGGCCTACCGGAACCGTAAAGTGCTCTCTGGAGTGGCAACGCGTGAGTTGAGCTCGCGGATCTGAAGTGTCAGTATCACCGCTAGAACTTAATAAGCTTACCTGATCCAATGCTCTGTAACGAATGCTCAGCACATGTTACCAACACACAACTCTGGCAGAGGGAGCTACATAATTGTGTCCGAATAATGACGGTAATATCATTATGTAAGGAACTGACTACTCAGTTCTGGTAAGTCAGCATCGTTAAATAAAGACATAAGAATTAGGTGGTAAGTATAGAACTAAACAGGTTTGCGAACTCACTATCTCCTACCGCGACACGCGGCAAATGCTTCAGCGGTGAACATCATTTTACAGCCCCCCCCCCCCCCAACCCCCGTTCCCAAACGCTGAACCTTTGCCTCCTTTCCTTTCTGCAGCTTTTAGTGCCGGAGAAAGGATCACCAGAAGATACACGACGGTTGTGACTGGCATTAAAAATGTGAAGGGACAAAACACCATTAAAGGTGCACATTATAGTTGTTTATTAATATCATAACAAAACTGTTGGTGTTTCGATTCATTATCACGGGTATATCTCACAAATGTGTTACAGCATACTAAGGATTATTACATGGAGTTATAGGGCTCATTACTAATATAGACATAACTACATTAGTAATAAATTTGTCGTATAATATAATAATTATAATTCATTATACGTAACATTAATAAACAATTATATCGCGTGCCTTTGGTCGTGTTTTTTTTTCCTTTTATTGATTCATACAGGCACTTGGAAAGGTGAGTACAATCACAGTTACTTTGACATAGTCCACTCTCTTTCACGAAGATGCTAAGAGCGATAAAAACTTCGAAGTATTTCCACACAATCATTTCAGATTGTTTGTTTCTCTTGCATTCTGTCTACAGGCCTAAACATTTAATATACAATTTCGCTACATGTCTAATATAACTGTGAAATTTTGTGTCGTGCCTCGAGGAATTAGGATGTTTGCGAAGTGCAGAAGGGAATATATCGACCTGAAAATGGGAAAGTAACAGAACGCTGTTGGGTCTGCGGCCGCTCGCTTACTGGGATTGTGGGTTTGAATACCGCCTAGGGCATGAATGTCTGTCTATTGTGAGTGTTGTGTGTTGTCAGGTAGAGGTCTCTGCGACGAGCTGGTCCCTCGTCCAGAGGAGTCCTACCGAGTGTGGTGTGTCTACAAAGTGTGATCGTGAAGCCTCGTAAAATGGGGCGGCCTAGGTCCCCAAGGGGCTGTCGGGCCATTGGAAAAAAAAATAATGCTGTAGAGTATCGCGTGATGAGAAGCCCTACAGGTAACAGACTTCATTACGCCGATCAAGCCAAGTAATATGCAATGGAAGCGGGTATGGAGAATGAGAAACGCACGCAAAATTTTAGCCTGAACACCTAACGGGACGAAACATATTGGAAGACGATATAAAAATGAATCAAAGAAATTGGTTCTGGGTGTGTACCGAACCCAAATTCTTCAGGAGTGAATTCTGTGAACACAGTATTGAAATTTCGGATTCCGCAAAAGGCGATAAATTTGTAGACCAGCTTAACAACTGTAAGCTTCTGAATTATCACCCTGCTCCGGGTAGTAAAATTTTTGAAGTATGAAATAATAATGTAACTAGTGCACGAAAATTAATTTCCTGTCTCACAGGTGTCACACTGCGTGTCCATTACGAAGCCCAACCGATTAATGTTTTTAAGAAAATAAACACTATTCTCTAAATTGTCCGAAAGGCCCAAATAGACCTACGCTCTGTCAGCAAAAATACAATTTTTTTAAACATTAAGGAAGGTGGTACATTCTACAGTAGGCACTCTCCTTTAAGGGCTTTAGTTACTGCACATTGCCTGAAGTAGTCCTAGACAATATAAATGGTATACGTTAGGTTTCGTGGCTTCCCACTGATCTCATCTGCAGGTGATGACTAGATAAACCGAACGCTCTTTGTTGCTGATCTTATTTGCGAGATTAATGCTGTGGTCTGTATCCGGCCTGCACATCTTTGGAAGCGACCCGTGCTTTCTACACTGGCTTCACATACAGTGCTAATATCAAAGGAATCCGGATTTGAACCCAGCTGTTTCCGATAAGACTGAAAGTAAGGAAGTCTGTCAAGATGAGAGCCTGAAAAAGTGACCAGCTTGAACTCAAAAAGTCATGTATCTTTTATAGGCTACACCTCATACAATGCACAATTCAAAATACAATACAGTACAATACAGTACAGTACAATAAAGTACCTATTATTAGAAACTTTCAGAGAAAAGTTATTGATTCTCACGTATAAGGAAATCAGCACATTACAGGGTTTCTGTTCATATTCTTTGTCACATACGTACTTCTTCTTCTATGGCGCTTCGGCCAGTTTTCGGGCCTTCCCCCCCCCCCCCCCCCCCCCCCCCCCGATTCTCTTCTTCCAACCGTCTGTGCTCCTTGTTGCCGCCTTCCAGTTAAGCACCTACTAGTGGATCTAATTTTGACGCCTACTGACGACCGTAAGTTCTTACGACGTGCTATAGACACCTGTTGCTCTGTTGTGAGAGGTTTGCCGTAACAGCGTACTTTTGAATTGGACAGTCTGTATGTGCTGCGTCAGATTCTTATCGACATATTGAAAGGGAAAAAAGAATGTGTCATTTGTTCTTGCGGGTTAGTATATTTTCCTTCGCGTAAAAAATTCAAGTTCACCCTATAACCTGCCATGAAGGCACAATGGAGGACTAGAGGTATAGCTCTACTCTTTCTTTAAATTAAGCGCTAAATGGCGGTGGGTGGTTAACGCCACGCCCCGGCCGCTTTACTCGTGGGAATGATCCGGTACCCATTCTGTAGGAGGCTGGGTGGGCCCCAAGGCCGGTCTGGATGGGTACGTAAAGTTTCGCCCCTACCGGGATTCGATCCCCGGACCGTCAAGCCTGTAGCATTTTCATTCGCACATTCGTACTAAATAATGTCATTTTCGTACAGCTCTGAAAATTTCATTGGCTTTCAAGCTTCCTTATAATAATATTAAATTCTGAGTGCTAAAAATGTTACGGAAAATGATATTAAAGCTGCTGCAGCTGTTTTTGTTGTTACGTGGGCCTGCTTGGTCCCAGAGCCGGTCTGGACACAGTAGACCTTTAGTTCCGAACTCAGCTGTGCGACCTGAGACGAAGGCGAAATGTAGGGGAAACGTGTGGGAGCATTCGCGGAAGGAACATGTCCACAGCTGCTGCCAGGACGACTGGGCGTGGTATGGTATACGTTCTGAAAACATTGTTGCAAGGGCCGGTGTGAGAACACAGTGGTCGCACAGCACTGTTAACTGGTAAGAAATCGCTTTGTCTATTGCAAGTAGCTTGAACTACACCCGTTAGAAGAGGGGACGTGTTTTGATTTTCATTCCAGAGCAAAGCTCAGTCCCGAACTGTAGCTCCCCTCCAGTCATCCAGTCATTGTTTTCGCACAACCGCTGTCAGCGGTAACCACGTGATAAATTTTTTAACGGTAAACCTTTGGCTGGTTGACATAGATCAGAGGGTGCTGGAGAGAAATACAATAATGGCTAGAAATGGGAAATCTTATAGTGTGGCCATCTTTGTCCTCCACAGCCTGAGTATAATATCTTCCGTACACCTATATTTTATGTAATAGTGCATGATGGGTATCTTTAGGATAATGAAACAAAGTAGGTAGCGATTAACGGGTCGTGCAGCTCGAACTGAGGAAATGTTGGTGGGGAAACTGACGGAAAGCGACCGTTAGGATATCCGAGAGAAGGGAGAATTACGTTAGGATATAGGCTGATGGTGAGACGTGGATGGAACTGGCTCAAGACTGTGTCGAGTGATTTGAGCTGTTAGCGGAAACTCTACTCCGACTGACTCCACTGACCACTCACTCTAAATCTCCATGGACACACATCGATGGGCAGGGTAAGGCAATGTATGCTAAAGACTTCAGTAAGAAAGAGAGAGGGCGCATCGCGTTGTTCCTTTGTTCGAGGTTACCGCAGAGCTGACCCGTGTCTGATGGGGACAACACAAGGGGGCCGCCAATTACTGTTAGAAGAAGAGTGGGCCGGGCCAGCAATTTTCTGCCCCCTCCTGCTGTTGCTGCCAAAGGGCGAATCTGGGTTTCAGGAACCACTTGTTTGATTGTCCCGATCACTGTGCACTCCCCAGCGTGACAGCAACCGTACCGAATCGAAATACAAGTCTTTCCAAATATAGCTGTGGCCAAAAGACACGATCTTTATTATTAAACTGTAAGTAATAGAGTTTGGTTTCCGAAATTGCAAATTATTCAGTAAAGGAGAACACCTTGGTGCTGGTACTGTTTTTGGTGGCATCGCTTAGTATATTAACGCCTTGGTCGGCACGCGCTCTGTTCTAAACAGGACCAAATGTAACAACTTTCATACCAAATAAATACAACCAGAGGTGCACAAATTTTCTAAAAATCTAAGAGCTGCCTTAAATTTCTAGGCACTAGAAGTGTGACATGAAGCAAGTTCCATACGGAGGACCCACAAACATTAGGCGCCACCGTACAAAATTTATTCTCCACAGCGATCTGGCGGCCGGGATTTGTGCAACCCTTACTATAACTGTACTTGTAATTATTTCCTAATTGTAGGTCGCATTAGTACTACCTTTATGTTTGTAATTATGACAAGACTTATTGCCTCAAAAATGTCATTTTGGTCGGTATAGATGCAGTAAGGTCACTGAGCCACATGACAGCTTGAGAAATAATGCCCTAGGCTGTCAATGTACATAAGACATAGTAGCCTTTGTAAATATATAATCAGTGTCATATATGGAATGCACTGTTATTATTCTGGTGAATAAAACTTTTTAATTTAACAATTTTAATTAATATTCAGCACCTCAATACATAATTATATATTTCTTTCAACAGCAGAATAAGAAAGAAGTGGGTGTCAATACCATTCCTTTACTCTATATTGTTTCAAAGCTGTTACCACTGCGTGGCATGAGATTATAACTTTTTCCTTGTGCCCCGTTAAATATACATTGTATCGAAACGTGATTTGAAAAAGAGTGGCAGAATTTATGCCTCCAGATTGGCCTCTATAGTATGCATTTTCTTTTTTGTGATTAGCAGTTACCCTTTTTATTGTTGAAATTTTTATTAATTTTACGTAAAGGACTGCAATTTATTCATGCCTGTACCTGGCCGTTAAGGGTAAAAATAAAATTCGCTAGATAACTTCATTGTATATATAAAATACAAAATGCCATCAAAGTACTTTCAGTAGTTACGGAGACGTGAAGGGCACGTATGGCAGGGCGCTGCTTTCCTATTCTGCATAAATTTTAGGCATTTTGTTAAAGAAACGCACTGGAATAGACTTTCGGTTGAAAGATTTACCATCGCGAGGTGTTGTAGAGGAAGAGCAGAAGTCTCTTACTGTCCACACCCCAATACCGCACCACGGACAGAGACATCTGCATGCTGCTTGCTAACTGCAGGAGTGAGACGTCACTACCGGTAGAGCTGGTCCACGGACGAGAATGTCCCTTTATGCTTCATTGTGTTGCAGTAGCTTGGCTTCAACATTACAATACATTAGCGCCGTGGGTTATTAAATATTGCTATCCTGTTGTTAATATATCAACACGGTGCCCCGAAAATTAAATCACGATATTCCTGAGGTGCAAGGTGAAACGTTACTGATTAATCCTTAATTACCTTGTATTGTAACTTCACTTATGACATTAATACCAATTTGGAAGTAGGTGTGTGTGTATGCTTCAAAATCAGATGCTGGGCTTTTCGAATCTCTTAAATTTTACGAAACGTCCTTAGGAAACGAACAAATCCGCTAACATAATCTGAGCACCGGAATTTTGTCGACAGTTTTGGAAACTTCAGTATATATTTATTTTTCTGTGGCGCCACAGCCCAAATCGGGCCTTGATCGCCTCGTTCTGATGCTTCTAGATCACACGCAATTAGACACACGCGCGGCCGCGCGGTAGGACTCCTCTGCACGAGATATCAGCACGTCGCAGATGCCGCTACCCACGCAACACACAACAAACATATAGACGAGCATCCATGCCCTCAGCGGAATTCGAACCCGCGAACCCAGCAATCAAGCGTCCGCAAACGTACGCTTTAGACTGCACGGCCACCGGTATAGGCCAATACATAATTACTATTTCTTATAAATATTAATACGAAATTAACATACACTCTTCCATTAATTGAGTGTGCAAATTTTACAGGAAATATAATGTTAAAATGCAGCTTAAATTAACGTTAGGGAGTGAACTAGCTTCTCCTGGCTCAGGATAGGGTCAAGTTCTGGGTCGTATGAACAAGATGTCGAACCTTGGTCTTCATGGAAGGTGGTGAATTTTCTGATGAGCTGAGCAAATATGTTCATGCCCAGTGGAAGTTGTTCCGTTCGTAATTGCATGAGAATGAACATTCAAGCCTTAATTATAAACGTTGATGAACAAGATGTGATAAGAAACCGATTAGCATCTCTTTTCGGTTAAATGATCATAACGTTCCTGAAACAAACGCGTCCTCTGAAACATTGTTTCTTTTGCCAGAACAGCGCAAAGGAGAATGCCCAATGTATGTGTCAGTTTAAGGAAAACTCTCCGTCTCTGGTAACTCACATGAACCTTAACACGCTATGAGCGTGTCCCCTTTCAGCTTAGGGTTGTCTTAAGTCACCCTTAGTCTGAACCCAAAGCGCCCGGATCTCAGTAGGCCAGTCCAGCAGCTCATAGCAAGGCTGGACACAGACACCACGATTGGTGCCTAACGTAATTCGGCTACCCTGAATATCTTCTTAGTTGTTAGGCTTATTACAGGGTATAATTAAAAAGGCATGCCCCACTTCGCCCAATCACGAAAGTCATCAGTCAGTGCGATAACATCCATCCAATGGAAGATTTTCTTCCGAAAGGACAAACTAATAGTTGGGAGAGGCTCCTCCCACCAGTAACCAAAGTCCTTAATCGGATTGTCTTCAGCCTAGACGACCGTTAGCAAACACACCCCTGTTATAATTTCTAAAGCACTGTTTTCTCACTCGATCTATACGTTTCGTAGAATCGAATGGTTTTTACCTAACAAGGGATGTCGACCTATCACGTCGCAAGTTCGTACCATGTTGAAATTACCGTTGCAGTAGTAGCAAATGAAGAAGTATGCAGAGTCTGGGTGGACACTTGTACCACGACGTTAGCCGTTCAGTGCTCAGTGCTAACCATCTATATGTGGCACTTGCTATATATTGTGGAACTCTGGATTTTTTCCACACAGTGTGTGTGTTGCGTTTGATTCCCATTACAAATACCGACTGTGTGCTTAAGATCTATAACCGGCTGTCTTTATATACTGAATTCTTCTTATGTAACTGAAATGAGAGTCAGTATCCAAAGGGATTTAACATCACGTTTTATGAAAATTGGTCTGTTAGTTTAAATATTATCGAATCGCCATCAACACCACCGTGAGAATCTCCATATTACTGAAAAGGCTAGAGGCATTAAGTGTCAACATTACATCTAGTGTGTAATGCCTGTGGTTTGTGCAACATTTGGGACAAGCCTGCTGCCTTCTTCTTCAAGGTAGAATAGAAAAAACAGTGTTGTTACTCTTCTTAAATATCACTCCATGAGGACGTAGGGAGAAGTGGAGCTGTAGCTTTATTCTTTCTTAACCTTCGCATTAGCTGCTGGCATGCAGGCATCTCAGTGTTTCGATCTACCGAACCCCGGGGAGGATGTAAAATTAATGCAGAGATAATGGACAATAGGCATGCCAAAATGTGTTTAAACCTAAGTCGTATTCTTGTACCGCGTTAACAAGGCACCATATCGAAAAATTTGTCAAACATGTAGACTTTATATATTATATATATATATATATATATAATATATGAAACATGTAGAATTTTGCATGATGAATCGCGTTTGAGGAAGTCAGCAATTTAGAACATTGTAAATACATAATGAGAGACTTAATGATTCAGATGCGTTACCTAATCTTTTTTTTTTTGTGGGGCATCATCCCAACTCGGGCCTAATCCGCCAAATTGTTGAGGTTACTAGATCACAGACAGACAGACACACACACACACACACACACACGGTAGGACTCCTCTGAACGAGTGATCAGCTCGTCGCAGAGGCCGCTACCTACACAACACACAACAAACACAAGAGACGAATATCCATGCGCTCAGCGGGTTTCGGACCTGCGATCCCAGCAATCAAGCGGTTTCAGACCCACTCCTTCCACCGCACTGCCACTGGGATCTGTTCACCTAATATTCTTAGGAGAGAGAAATGAAGAAGGCTGTGATTTGTTGAGCATGTGGTAGATACGTTAGACATGGAATGCATACGGAATTTTTGAAGATGCCCATTGTGGAAAATAAGAATGACATGGAAGAATATCACTAAGCTATAGTTTATGTCAAAAGGTTGTGAGGATCAGTGGTTGATTGGACTGGTTCAGAATTCAGTGATGCCTTAATAGTGTTAAGTCTTCGATTTCTGTTACGACAATTTTATTTGCTGAGATCCCGTACCATTTAAAATAAAGCTGATTAAATTTCTTTTAGCTGCATGAAAAATATGGCGATATAGAACACAAATTCATTTCGCATATTTAATTTCTCCTCCTTTACGCAAAAATTTAACAAATCCCGTAGTTTAATAACAAAACTTGACACACAAACAAATCCTGTTATTCCTTCGCTCTTAGCACTTTATAAAGGCAGAACTTTACGTAATGCTGCAGTAGCCCTGTCCTGCAGTAGGAATTGTTCCGTCTTGCCGACAGCTGACTGGCTGGCCGGTTAATCGTATCGACTCGACTGATCGACCCCGTGTTTTATAATCGAACAATATCCCCGCGGGTCGAGCAACATTTCACGGACTAGGAATGTTTTTGTAATCGCCCCCTGCAGGGTATAACCACTAACAAACAACATTTCACATCGGACGACTGCGTTGCTTGTAGAATGCATTTCGCCGTGTGCTCTTTACACGGAGGGATCAGACTGTAAAAATTATATTCCTTATTTAAAACATATAGAAGTATATTTTTCTCTTTACTTTTTGTTCGTTTTAATTTTATAACTGAGGTAGGTCAACGCCTACTGGATAATAATTGGAGAATTTTACTTGATGTGTGTTTCGCCCTATGGCACTTCCAGGCAAGAATGGTAACTGTGCAAAGTGTTTGTAAACTTACGAAGCTCAGAGGTTTTCACGGCAGCGATGTTTCATATCACGTTGTGATAATATCCATCTTCTGGCTGTAGACGGAGGCAGAACGTTCCTCTGCAACATTTGTACCCACCAACCAGACTACCATGTATCGTAACCTAGAAGACCGCCGTATGAGGTTCAAAGTTCTTCCCACTGTTGCTTCTTATGTACAGACGTTTAACATTTCAAAACATCCGGAATACCTAAGCCCTATAATGTCTGCCTTCAGGTTGAACGTTCGAGTTTCGATACGTGGAGGGCTTTTACTGTGCATCGCTATGTCCATAAAGGCTCTTGGGCCCAACAAGTGCCTTTGTCATTGTGTACAACGTGTTATTTTCGCTTGGATGAAACGAGCGGCGTGTATAGCTGGCGTACGTCTAATTCTTTCACTGTGTATGTGTATCTGTACCTCCACTCAGCCAGTATCTTAGTGGTAAGAAGATATCCCTGTCCACACCATGAAAGCACACACAGGTACTGGTGGTATAACTTCACTCATTTGTATCCTTGGCGCTAGGTGGAGGTGCATGGTCAACATCACACCTGGCCGCTTTTCCCCTGAGAAATAATCCCGTTACTAACCGGGTGGGCCTCAGAACCTGTCTGGAAGTTGGACAAAATCTCTTGCCCCTACCGGGATTCGAAACCCCGGATCTTCCAGCCCGTAGCCTAGTAGCTATACCGACTACGCTATTTCCAGAGCATATATTAGTGGTGTTGTATTTTAATGACAGTGGCAATTATAGGTCTACTTTTTAACTTATTTAGGGCACACCACGAGTGAAACCACAGCTGCAACGTGTTGAATTTTTAAGTAAATTTATAAATGATTTGTAACGATTATGTTTATACAAAATTTGCTTGGTACAATCATGCAACACTATGTACTTTTTTCCGAATCAGCGTTTGATTTGTTTGTCCCTGCGATGGCTAGGAAGCACATAGGTGGTCAATGCATGGACGACTGATCATGTGTGAAAATATAGGCTTTAACTGTTCCATTCGCGGTCAACATACACAAGTGGTCACCTTTCAGACATTTCACTGCATTTATTAATGGTTCTCTAAATGCATGAGTAAGCCCAAACATCGATCGATAACACAACGAACTGCAAATATGGGACCCAAAACTTACTGAAGCATGACCTTATGCAAAAACAACTATTATGCCCGTACTTGTTTTTATTAGTTAGTGAATCTATTTACAGTCCATAACTTTTACAACGCTAGGTTAGATAATTATGAACAGTAAACAAGCAATTGCCGATTCCAGTGGTCGCGCGTTCTAAGGCGTGGGTCTGCGGCTGCTCGCTTGCTGAGATTGCGGGTTCGAATCCCGCCGGCGGGATGGATGTCTGTCTTTTGTGATTGTTGTGTGTTGTCAGGTAAAAGTCTCTGCGTCGGGCTGATCACTCGTCCAGAGGAGCCCTACCGAGTGTGGTGTTGCTGAGTGTGATCGCGAAGCGTCGATAATGAGGAGGCCCTAGGAGGCACACTGGGGGCTGTTGCACCATGGGAAAAAAATAGTAGGCAATTGGAAGGAGGCGGTTGTGGGTTACAGCCCATCCTTAATTAATACTGAGACTAAGACTGTAGGAACTGTACAAAATTTAGTTTTCTTGAGCAGCATTTTCGTTTGATTTAATAAATTATTATACGTAAAAAAGTAAATTATGTCAAATGTAAATTACGTCAAATCCTAAGCTGGTGGAAGTGCATCACATCGCAACTCGCTGCCGGCTTATCTGGTTGTGGACTGTTTTGAGGCATTTGTCTTAGACACTGACAAAAATCATGCAGAACCTCACACGGCGTAACAGGCAACAATTCTAGATTGTTACCGCTACGGTACACGTGCTGGCCACGTGCCTGTCACGTGACGCGCTACTCCACCGAAAAACGATAATCACAGAAGCCAAAGAAACTAATTTCTGACGTCACGAACAAAGGAGCTCAATCGCGGTCATGAACAGCCGGCAACTATGGCCTCCTTTAACCATAGAAACCGGGGTTTGATGTCACGCACAATCCACGCCATAACATAGCCATAGAAACCGGTACCCATGGAAACATCACTCGCACATAGATATTATATAGGTAGACATTATTATTATTACTATTATTATTATTTTAAACTATTCCATTACAAGCGTGGACAGGACTTTAGGGCTCCAGGAGGTTGAGGTTCGCAGAATTTCTAGATAATTATCAGCCCTACGCACCGGCCGCCTGTACCCCCCAGAAGATACACCAGGTACTCATTTCTGTTGGAGGCTGAATCGATCCCACTCCATAGTGCGGGCTATCGGGAATCAAGCTTGCGACCTTCGGCTTGTAGGGCAGTGCCTCAACCAACTGCGCTACCGCGTACCCTTATTATTATTATTTTTGTTGTTATTGTTGATGACGTTGTTGTTGGTGTGACGTGGGTAATTCAGTATACGTTTATTAGCAAAGAAGTGATTTTTTCAGTCTGAATTACCGTATTGCATAACGTATGCAGTTGCTGACGGTCTCGTATTTCTGCGTATGATGTAATCATGAAGTCACGAAAATTAAGTGTCTGTGGCACTAGTGTCTAACGTAGAGGGTCTTTAAGAAAATACTAGTTTGACTTTTTAATTGTTTAAAGCTATTTCTTCGGAAGTTGATATTCTTATGTAAAATAGTGCTTGGAGTTAGATCTGATAGCTTGAATTATGAAGATGGAGTCCTAAACTTCAGAACAAAAGGTATGCACTCTTCACCGTATAATGCAATCAATCAATTCGGTATAGTCTGTTACACTACGCCGTACTTGTGCCGAACCCTTTGGTTGACACCAAAAGGTCTAAACACGTAAGGCGTAGTGTAACAAGCTAGGAGTACATTGGGTTTATTAGACGGTGAACAGTGCCCACCTATGTAACAATACGGCCGTATATCCATGCATGTAAAAGAAAGAAAAGGTGTTTGTATTGTAAAAACTTTAAATGGGAAAGTTTCTTGCAACTGCAAATAAATTATCGGCAACATTTTAATGTGCTGTATGCTTCTTTAAAAACTTTGGTACGAGAAATTGTCTTCATTGTATATCGTCGAATTGCTTCCGCCACACGTTTCACGGTTTTGTCACGTTCTACTGTTCGCTTACGTTTAGCATCGCATTTAGATGACAGTAACACAGAGCAATTTAAAAAATAAGTTATATAAGCCACAAGTAAACAAACAGAAATATTTTCAAGGTGGGACTCGAACCTGTAGCTAGCACAATACGCTGCTTAATCGATTTCAACTTGGCCTTCATATTACGAACAGAAGACACCCTCGCTGCTAGCAGTTCTTGGTCTTCATGTATTGTCATTGTGAGATGCACGTCTTACGACTGTCTGTGATGCTGACATTGCAGACATGTCCAAAACCAGGTCCCGTCCGAATAAAAGACTTTCACCAAATTATCTATCACTTTTCGGTGTCTTACAAATTATGAGTTGTTTTGGACCATCAGCTGTTTTCAACCTCTAGCCAACCCGTGTCACTTAAACTATAACAGCATCATGTATAGCCTAATATCTATTAGAATAAGCACAATATAGTAAACATCTATATCACAATAATTGCGTCATACACTATACAGACTTATAACTGACACAGGAAAACGTGTTCTTGCCGCGGTGATGAATAATGGGTTAAAGTTTACTTGTCGTGTAACTACCGTTGTAGTGTAAGTGTAAAGTGAACTTACTAAGAGTCTCACGTAAAGGCCGTGCTGTGGATCAGGTGGTTAGTAGCTGGTCTCCCATCACAGAGGTCCGGGTTCGAAGATTCCAACAAATGACAGATTGCATAAAATTGGATTAAGGGACATGCCGATGTGCACATGGTGCCAGCAGACAGATACTATAGAGCATCGAATCACAGCATGTGTAGGATCGGATGATATCTGGAATTGGACGCGAGCACGGATAGCTGCCATACTGCGGATGGACGAGAGGCACATACCCAACACGTGGCCCATCCTTCCGGAGATGCATATTTGGCCGCCACAACGGCACAATGCTATCATCTGGATGTTAGGACAAATGGTACACTACACGCTCACGGAACATCCGCCGTTGAAACGTCAAGGATATATCAAAATACATAAGACGTGCTAGATGGAAGCTACAGAAGTGGTATAGACGGAGACTACTTTATGGTAATTATCTAGACATCATCATAGACTGATGGCCAGTGGGAGGATGGAGTGGAGCAGTGACAATGGGGGTAAAGAAAATGGTTTTGAGACTCAAAATGAATAGGGAGCAGGAGACAGAAGAAACACATTAGTGACAAACGCGTCGTTTGATCGCGGCCGAGAGATGGGACGAACAAGGTGGTAAGGGCGGATGAACGGGAGAGACCCAGGAGGACGTCGACGAACCGACGGTCAAAAACATGCCAGTGACATGTACTGAGCTACTCAGATTGTAAAGAAGGGAAAGGTGGCGGGTGGACTGTAACCTGAATGTTAACTGTACATAGAAACTATGGAAAATAAAACTTAGTTTAAAAAAAAAAAAAAAAAAAAAAATCCCGGGTCAGTCCATGTGAGATTAGTGGTGGACAAAGTGGCACTGGGACAGGTTTTTCCCCCAGTATTTCGGTTTTCCCCTGACCGGTGCTCCATTACTTGGAAAAATGAAAAAAACTTATAATCTCTTCATCTTCATCACAAGGGTTAAGCCTTAAGGCTGCGGTGCGTCCGTAGCTTCTGCTGCGGGGCCCTTCTCCCCAAAAAACAAGTCTCGCGTACAGGTCAAAGTATAAAGAAAGGTACATGACACAATACGTAATAAAATTTGACTAAAGTCCTGTATTCAGGTAACTGGTTACCATTATGTTATCAGATTTGTCTTTGTTAATATTATAGGCATCGGTCCGTATCGAACTTAAGACTGCTTCAATAGTAACCAAGACATTTCGTACGTTAACCTGAAAACTAACTCTGCTGTTGGTTTTGCGTTTTTAGTGATAAATGCACAGGCTTGTTCGAAAAAAAATTAAACATCAGGACAAACGAGGTGTGCAGAAAAGCAGATAACTGACCACAAACTCTCACTATTGAACAGCTATCGCAACAATCGCCTCTTATTCCAGTACTACTGAAAACGCCTTGTAACGTATGCTTATTTATGTTTTAGTTCCTGCCTGAAATTTCTTGAAGCTCTGTTATTTTATGATGCTGTAAATTCTATTAGCTCATGTTGTGCGGTTCTGTTTAATGAATATTATTTTAGTGTTGAGTTTTTCTTTCACTAGACAAGTTTAATCACACCCCCTTCAGTTTAAGTCATTTGTTTTCCATCCCTGCAAACACACGTATCAAAGAGACATGCACATTCAGCGCAGAGAGTGCTGGTGAGCGTGTTCAGAACGATTCGAGATGAACGTGACGAGAGCAAGTAAATTCATGCCATGGTGCTCAGATCTTCAACGTGACATTTTCCTAGTAGGTATCCGACTAAAATTTGACTGGTTTTGCAACCCTCCATACATTTTGACATGTCCCGTCTGTCCCATTGTCATTAATTTCATCATTATATAAGTACATGATGAAGAACAGAATGTCCAGAAGGAAACCAGGATTACAGGAAACTGCATTTTCTTAACGTTTTCAGATTTGTATTGAAGAAACAGGACACTTTAGTCTAAATGACTCGTATAATAACACCCTGAAGTCTGGCACACTCTGTATAGCGAAGTCTGAACAGCCAGCAGTTTCTCGCGGCCTGGATATTGACAGCACCTGTTCTGATATCCATTGTCGGTCTCAGTTACATTCCACTCTGTGGCAGCTTCGTGTCAAATAATATCGATGTCTTTGTAACCTCAATTGCTTTTATATTTGATCTGAATCAGAGTTTGATGTCTGGATAATTAACAAACCTGGCTACCCTATTTGATGCAGCTTCATGTTCTTGTGTCTTTCATACACAGCTGCGTTGTTCAATGCAACATGCATAATCATTCCGAAACCTCACACAGTGTTATTCATGTGCTGTGTTCCCCATATGGACAGTATCAGTCCTATTCACAACCGAAGCATAGGTTGCCTTGGCAAAAGACAAAAGCGTCTTTCGCTTACGGCCACAAATACTTCACATGTGAGATGTTGTCGGTAATTAGATGTCAAACCGCTTCTAATGTTGGGTTTAAAGATCAGGCCTGTTGAACTTGGACGTCATGTTGAATGCGGAAATAACATATAACAATCAACATTGCGTGGTCCTCAAGCTTGGCTGTTTGATCAAAGTTACAACTTCTCTGTGTAAAAATCTAACATGTTACAACATAGTGCACAGGGCCCTGAAATTGGAGTTGAAAATTGCTTAGAGAATATGTGTGGGAAATCTGAAACAAAGAGTCTACTTCAAAGATTTGTAAGTGAATGACTGATTAACCAGTCTTCCTCACACAACTTTGTAGCATGAAGCTTAGGCGCAATAAATACTTCACTTTGCTGGCAAAATGATAATTATCCAATGGTATAGGAAGGACTGGAAGGAAACCGCTTTGTACATTAAGGTAAATCTGGGTCTGTTGGACACTTAAGATTTAACTGAATTTTGAAATTGAACACAGGGAGAATAAATTTGATTGTAGTTTACTGGGGTCAAGTGCACTTTTATTAAGCAGCATAACCTGAAACACACACAAAAATTGTATTTTAAGACTTAAATTTACTGTTTTGTTTATTTTGTACGAATGAAAATAAATTTATTTGCAGAACAGAACAAATGTAAAGCCATTGTTATCATACAGTCATATTATGTTGCAGTTACATTGTATTACTTTTGTAGACTCACACGGGGACTTTAAATCAACTCAAAAGACATGATTTGCAAACAAGTCTCTTCTTCCCCTTTCCACCACAGCAGGACTCGTGATACCAACTCTAAACACTTATGATACTTCAACATGTCACAAAGAAAATAGGGATTTCTGTCATAGAAATCCGCCCTACAATTTACATGTGTATAATTCTCGAATTGAACCAGATATGAAGGGTTAATACATGAGTTGTAAAGGCGTCACATCTGTTATTTCCTTTAAAACTCGATTCTGAATTCCTGACCAAGTTAGAACTCTCATGAACTTTTCTGTAATTTTTCCATCCCTGAATTTACGATAAGATGGTTAAACTGACATTTTTATTTTCTTGTTTTGCAGGTAAGTCCAAAACGTCAGTAAACTGACTTGTCGCAGATGGCACTGATACGGTAAGGTTATTTGTTTCGTAAGAAACACAAGCTTGCATTTAATTTAGACAGTTGTATTAGCGTGATGTTTCTGTTACAAATAATAATTTACATATTCTCGTTGCTATTGACTTTTCAGGAAAGTGAATTGTTTCTCTGTCAGTATTTCACCACGCTTAATCACACAAGACACTTGGGTGAATACTTAATAGGTCTGGAAAATTACACATCGGGTGTAATATTTGTGCCAGTCCTGTGTTGCCACGAAGTGAAAATATTGAAGGGAGAACGTAGCCATAACTCACTTAACCAATGAAGAATCTGACGTTAAGCACTGAGCGGTTTTCGTTTGTTCTTACTTTATCTATTTCTCTTCCACTCCTTTCTTATTCGTGCCTCCTTTCTGTAATTTCTTCCAAAATTCTTTCTTTTCTGCTCTCTTTTGTCGACGTCGTAGGAGGTGATTCCTTCGCAACAAACACCTTCCCTTTGGCTTCTCTTCTAACTGCTTTGTTCGTCTAAGGGTAAATACCTCAACAGATGTTCATACGAAATAAATAGAACTTGACAAAAAATGAAAGGTCACGTTTTGAATCCAGTGTTGAGCTATAAATCCTGCTAAATGAATTTCAAATGGAATGAAGAGCATCTCTTGAAATATCGATTAATGTTTTCGCACGTTTTGTGTACAGATTCGGTAATATTGTTGAATCATGGGAGTTAACGAGATCTATCTCTAACTTGAATAAAATGACTTGCCTACTAATATCGACAAGTAGGAAAGAACTGCATCAGCCTGCCGTGAGAATGGTTGGCATCGCGTTTCGACTGCTGGCCCCACACATCCCAACAAGTACGAGTATTTGCTTAAATGACAGAGTAATTGAAGTAGACAAACTTTTCGGTCAAAATACATCTACAAATTAAACTAAACGATAAATATAATGACGACATAAAGTTATTGTCTTTTATTGTACTCAATTTATTTGTGTGACGATGTGAAATTGATGCCTTAGGCGTCAACATTAGTGACAAAAAGTTTATAATTCGCAAAGAATAGAAGTACACGAGAAACTTGTTTACACTGTCAAAAATAAGATATCAATAAGGAGGTCTTGCACACGTACGTAGTCAGACCAAAGAAAATTTTAGACAGTACAGAGGCGATTTTAGGGCACACCTGGTTAATAATTATGATGAACACAAAAAACTACAAATAAGTATGTAAAGTCGAACCCGGTTATAACGTTATGGAAGGGACATAATTTTTTGTGTCGTTATAAACGAGTGTCGCAATAACCAAGTAGTGTAACGTTATGGTTAACAGTGAGAAATTAATTGGTATCACAGAATATCTAACGCTATATACGAGGTGTCGTATAAACCGATGTCGTTATAACCGGGTTCGACTGTACTTTAACGAGAAAACTGAAGAGCATGTGTGTGTGTGTGTGTGTGTGTGTGTGTGTTTTATATATATTTATATATGTATTTTTTTGTGAAGGGCCCCGCAGCAGATGCTACGGAAGCACCGCAGCCTTGAGGCTTATTGTGCAACCCTGTGATGAAGATGATTAGTATTTTTTTTTCGTTTTTACAAGTAATGGAGCACCGGTGGAATGAAATTGACAGGGGAAAACCGAAGTACTCGGGGGAAAACCCGTCCCATTGCCACTTTGTCCATCACAAATCCCACATGGACTGACCTCGGGATAGAACCCCTGCCTCCGCGGTGAGAGGCCGGTGACTAACCGCCTGAGCCATGGCACAGCCGCGTATATATATATATATACATATATATATGTATATAAAAGGTAAAGCAATCCCATTACAGGCCTGGACAGGCCCTTAGGGTTCCAGGAGGTTGAGGCTCCCAGATTTCTAGACAATCGGCACATGAAGGTGGTAAGGTTGTCAGCCCTACGCACCGGCCGCCTTTACCCCCCAGGAAAGATTCCTGGTACTCATTTCTGTTAGAGGCTTGTAGCGCAGTGCCTCAACCAACTGCGCCACCGCGTGCCCCATATAATATATATATATATATATATATATAATATATATATTACTCAGACCGTAGTTAACTTGTAATCACATAATGTCAAATGCCGGCAGAAAGTAAATACACTAACAAGTTTTACATTGTTTTGAAAGTTAAATAAATTACGAGATTACTTTTTTGTCAAGATCACGTATCTGCCATATACATGAATGTCGCAGTTGAAAGTTTAGCAGTTGCACTTCATACTGTGCGGGTAACCTCAGTTCCCGACCCACGGACTATCTATCGTCACTGAGACATGAGTAACTATTTACCAGTAAGCACAAGGTAGCAGCCCAGAAGACTTGAATCTCCAACAATACGGATGTGGAAAGTTCAAACCTCGCAAATGCCGGGATAGACGGCCTATCTCAAACGAGTCCTCGACAGCTTCCTTGCACTGCCCTTCCAGTTCGCTACTCACTGCACGTCGTCACAGGCCTACACATGAGCTACCGGCAGATCCTGAGTTGTGTCCAATGTCGGGGCACCTGCGGACACGTCCGTAAGAACAGGGAGCGGCTGGCCTGCGGAATTGCTGTCAGTGACACCCGTAGTTGCCGTGTTACTTCCTTGTTAACACTACTGAGCCTGTTCTTTCTTAAAAAGCTAATAATCTCTCAGCTAGTCAAAAAATTCTGTGTGTTGTGTGTAACCAGAAAATTCATTTACTTTCTTCAGAAGGACCTGCCACTTGCAGTAGTCGGTAAGGCTCCTGGTATGTATTCGGGAGATGGCCGATTTGAATTCAGCGGAGAAACTGACTATTCTGGCTGAGGTACTTTGTGGTTTTGCTCAGTAC
Organism: Reticulitermes speratus; assembly: GCA_021186555.1. Taxonomy (NCBI): domain Eukaryota; kingdom Metazoa; phylum Arthropoda; class Insecta; order Blattodea; family Rhinotermitidae; genus Reticulitermes; species Reticulitermes speratus. Next base: position 21,535,998 of record JAJKFL010000009.1, read on the forward strand.
CTCGACGCAAATCCCGGACAGTCCTTAAATGGGTTCATGTCTGTCTACTGCCACATTCTTTGCTGTTTATTATCAGTCATTCATTCAGTGCTACATATCCTGAGTTTCCAACAGAGCCGTTATGTAAACTGTAACATCATCGTCGTCGTCGTCATAATGATGATGATCATCATCATCAACAACAACAGTAACAACAACAACCCACGACTGTACCATACCTTGAGGCAGCCAGGTATTTTGAAGGCAAGCAGCGGTGAGCTGTCTGTCATATATGAGGCTTGATGGTATTCCCAACTGTATTGCGAAAGTACGTAACAGTATTTTATTTGACCTCCGCAGTGATACTGGTCTAATGTACAATAGTAAATAATGCATTCGAGAGCCTGACAAGTGGTTTCACTTTCTGAACTCATTTAGACACATTTTAACAAGATAAAATCTAGCTTATATTCGTTCAGTAATTTGATTTTACGATTACATTATTGTGTTTGCAGGTGTTTAAGTAAGATAATCTGCTGTATGCTCAATCAGTCAGCAACCTCCAATAGCCTACCTGCAGAACTTTGAGAAGTCTGAATACAGTTTGGGAGTTATTGTGCCGGTTGATTTAGTGGCTGCAATGGGAAACATCCTCCCGTTCATGGATGTCAACTTCATTATCTTTGATAATCTGTGTATGCAACTCCAAAACTTCTGTGGTACTGTTGTTACCAGTTTGTATGACAATATAATCATCCTAGTCTCAGACGAAGAGTTGGGAATTTAACAAGAAGTTCTGGAAAAAAACTATGAAGTTTCGGGTTGGAAATGACGTCTCCATCTTAAAGACCGAGAATATGATAAAGTGTTGCCTGGTCAGGGCTGTCACACATGGCAGGGGCCGTGACAGATCAGTAAGGAGCAATGGTAGAATGACAGTTATCAAGGGAAAAGGGAATAAACTCTGAAGAAATATGTTTTAGTGCCACTTCTTCCACCACGAATCTTCTGGGGTTGGACCAGAGGTTGTGTGACGTGAAGGCAGCGTCTTACCGCCTGAACTATGACACGCCGTATTTCTGTGCAAAGTAGCTAGTGGTACAGATTTAGAGTGGTCATGGTTTAGGTACAAAACATTGTTACTTAATTTTGGTTGTCTGCACTTATAAATGAAGTCGTGATTGACTAGTTACAAGGACGTGCACACAAAGTGACAGCTTTAATGTTATGTTCTTAAAACAACACAACAGAGATTGCCAGGCAAGGAGAATGAGGAGGAAAAGAGAGTTAAAAAAAAGAAAGTAGGATAAAGGGGAACAAGAAACCAATGGGAGGACGGGAGGAGATGACGGGAAAAAGGACAAACAGGAAACACAGTGAAATGTGTGGAGGAAAGAATAAGATTGGCCGAACAAATTGCTGAAATAATCGATTTTTCTCGATCATTGAGCTATTGCCGTGTCAATGTTTGCAGTTCACTAAAGTATTTTGCCAGATTTTAGGTCTTCACAGTGGTATTGTTGAAGATTCAAGTCTTTTTGCTTGTCACACGGTATCGACTGGTAAAGAGTTACTGACGCTTCGAAAGATCATATTGCCTTCATCTTCAAGGTCCAGTCGAAGAAGAGTGGACTGTTTGTCACTGAATATGAACGCATTACAATCTTCCGAAACGCCGGTTAACTGCTTATCAGTCGATGAGGCGTGACGTCAGCTGAAGTGCTGCACTTATCAACTAACTAACAACTGTAAGAGAAGCAAGAAGCTACAATGCCGGTATTTTCCTCTACCAGTGTCGCAATCCAGAACCAATCAGAACCTGCACTCCTACTTCCGCAGTCGTAATATTGCTGTTGACCTTAGCCATCCATACTGAGTCTAGTCAGTACGATGCAGTGCCCTGTACCACCTTAGTAGTCGCTAAAGCCGTAAATCCTACTTAGTTGGCCCAGACAGGAAAAGGTATTCTAAACCTCTGTGGCAGAAATTTATAGTCCTGACTACTTATTAGTACTGTTGTTGTTGCCGCCTTCGTCGTCGTCTTTGTTGTTTCTGTGAAGACAATTGCACAGTTAGCTACAGATTATGTAGGCCTATACGCGAAATTTGTCAAACATAACCTCAAAGTTTCGCACCATCTCCATATTCGTAGCTCTTGACTTACAACCAGCATCTTTTACAGATAAAGTGTAGGTATGATTGTGATCCGTCGCCCCAAATTTCTCTTGCCTTACTGCAAAGGTTTATTAGTAATCGCCATCAAAACCAGAACTAAAGAAATTTTCGCATCATTTTAGTGCTGCTGTTGTACATTACACAGAAATGGTACCTTAATAAAGCGCCGAAATTTGTTTTCCAAGGTCTATTACAATGCATCATTTCAGCCGACTACTCACCTCCTTCTATTGTATAAGTTAAGAACGGGTGGAGATGTACCTTCATTCCAGCATATACCTTCACGGAGTGCATAGTGACAACTTTACCATTTACATCAAGACCGTGAAGTAAGAGGCGCTAGCATAACTCCCGACTCACATATTTGTGCTTCCGGCACGTTGTCATTACTGATTGTAGTATATTTGAAAGTAATGTAATGGAGCTGTCCTCCAATGGCAGTACATGCGGCCAGCTTCTGGATTCTGATACTGAGCCTGCAGATTACAAAGTTCAGTTGGTTGTTGTAATAACTGCACCATTAGATTTGCTGATTATATATCGGGAACACATAATAAATGTGTAAATTATATAGGACCCTTGTCCAGATGTAAGTAATAAATGGTACAGTGCGGAAATATTGCGTCAGCTGAGTTAACGTCTTATTAAGCTGAGTGATTTAAACATTAAAATTGTTGCTGCTTTCTAAATCATTCAGGGATCCATTTATAGCATTTTTCTTGTCTACGAAGTGGTTTCAGCGCCCGGTTTTGCATGGGTAGGAATGTTGACCCAATACAGCGTTACCTTGGCTTCTGCTCTGTTCGATATAGCTGCCGAGCCGTTAGCGATGAAATAGCAGCGATTGGCAACCGACTGGCAGCGTTTCACGCCATGTCTAATTCTCCTAGTAACAGAGAAACAGTTTATAAATCAAAATCATGTACAGTGGTGCACTGTAAGTCTGTTAAGCAAGCGGAACAGTGTCTGGTGGTTAGCTGTGAAATGTGACGTAATAAAACAAGTATGAAAATTATCTCAGCCTGTGTGTTCTAGAACTTAATTGTATGTAATGTACTCCGTTATCTTCTGAGTTAAAAATTACATTTATCCCTCATTTTTCGCTAGGGTTAGGTTTCAATGCTCCACCCCCCCCCCCCCCCTTGCGAAAAGCGACAATCAGCGAATAACTGACCGCTCCATAAAAATTGGTGTTTTTAGTTCCTTTATTTTCTTTGCAGATACACTGTAGTGTGAGCTGCTTCTTTTTTCCCTTCAACTCCTTGAACATCATGCGGTGTGGCGCGAAGACCTGTGGGAGTTGTCGAACACTTTTGATGCTCCTATCCATTGAAGAGTCCGAATGGTGTATTTTTTTATTCTTGGGGCTACCCTCCGTATTTGCGAAACGGCGAAGTACAAGCCCGCAAAAAGCGAGGGACGAGTGTAGGTGCGTTAACGCATAGACGCTGAATTTGATTTAATCTGTAAATTCTCCTTCGAAAATTGTTTCATACTGTCTAAAATTCTTTCCATGTACGTGCTGTTATTCTGACAAGGCTGCGATTTATTTCTGTTCTTCAGTGAAGTTCTGTCTGATTCGACACTTTTTATGTAGGGTACCTGTCAGTAATCACAAAAGCGCTGAGAGAATTCAGTTAAGCGAAATGAATACCTACGACCTACATGGCTGAAGGTCTATTCTCGAGAGAAGCATTATTATTATTATTATTATTATTACTAGTATTATTCAGTGATTATGGATTATATGGATTAACATTTTCCTGCATGACCCTTTCCAGTTTTACAATTTTCCCTTATCCCACCCATTTTTTAATTTATGCCAAAACGGCATGTACATTGAAGTATAAATGTTATCATATTTAGGAACCTAGCAAGCTGGCGGGCGGACCGATACTGTGCACGTGTGGTGGCAAGGGCAGGTTATCCACCGTCAATCTGATAAGGTCTACTATACTGATCCTTGCCCTATCAATACTGTCAACAGTTAACAAGCAGATTAATGTCAAATGAGCGTAGTGAGTTTCGTGCCACGTCAGTCATGCCAGTGATTTATTCGATGTTGGACTCCTCGTCGGAAAGAGGGTAAACGTGGAAAATTGTTCTGACTGTATAAAATTTTATGAAGAAAAAGCGCAGGAGGCAACAGTACAAGTACCTCAACATTACGAAAAACAATGTGTTGGATCAGCTTTTGTGGTTCGGCCGCGTAGAAGAATGATTTCCCGACGTTTCGCCAAATATTTCGTTTCCATCTTCAGGGTATATTAATCTGGGTGTACTGGGGAACGCACTATAGAGATCTGATGGCAGGCGAAGTGTGGAATGTTGACGACCCTTTTTCTGGTGATCCTGTCGCTATCCAGATGATTTGTTTCGGCTCCACACATTTGCGTTTATAAATTTTAATGTCATCGTATTGTAGAGTGTAGTAAAACGTGTGTGAATTTTAGTATTTCAGCAAGTACTGAGCCCCCCCCCCCTCTCCCCCCCCCTCCCTTTTCGGAGCCCAGAAGACCACGTCCATCGGTCTTCCGGGTTTCTCCTTTTGAAGCCCGCGATCTGTCTCGGGTCCACGCCCCATATCCACCTCAGGTCCTGCCTTGCATATTCCCAGTTGCTGTTCGTGGGACGAGGCTTATACTGTTGTATGTACATGTCAAGGAAATAAAGCTATGTAAATTTAAAAAAAAGGCTTCCTTCCCACAACAGCTCCAGCTCACACCCGCCACTTTCTCTGGAGCCCCGGCGAGACACGGCGGCGACGCTCCTTTTTAATTTCCTTCCTGAGGTACGGACGCTGGCCCGTCAGGTGGCTGTGGAGATTACCCCATGGACACATGCACGCAAAGGTAGACACAAATGGAAACACGGCGCCAACACACACCTGACGCAAGCACACACACACAGACTCAGAACAAACACACGCAATGGCACAGACACGAGCAGACACACGCAAGCGCGTGCGCGCACACACACACTGACACAGGCAATCTCATGGACGTAGACACAGACACGTAGAAGCAGAGAGCCCAGTGTAATGCGAAACTCTTTGATTTCTCTCAGCTAGAAAAGCCGCGTGGTGTGCTTTGTGCACCGATTTTTGTTATATGGAATGTCAATCAACTGATGAATTGTTCTTCCTCAAAGCGTTGAACTTGCTATTGAACGAAAGCATGATGTTTATCATATGATTGCTTAAGGATGAATTTCACATAGCATGGAAAATGACTGAGCTTTAATTGTGGCTCTGTATAGTATCAAGTTAAGAGACATAAACTACCTTACCCCCCCCCCCCCCATAATATGTCGTCTTAAATTTTGTGGAAGTAAACTGGTAACTTGTAATGGCACAAAAAGTTCACTAGTTAATGTGTGACGAAATTAACAGACTGAAAGTGGCGTTGCACAGTGGAGGGTTCTAGCACAATAGTTACTGAGGATTCAAATCGTCTGGGATAAGACGCCATGTGGGTTGGTAAATAGTTACTGACGTTTCGGAGGAGCTTGATTCCTCTTTCAGGGTAGAAGAAGAAATCTTCTCGGGCTTTTTAGACCCTGAAAATGGACGCAGTTTTCGCTTCCAAAACGTCGACAAGGCACCACATTCCAGACAATGTGAATATTCGTCAATACCGCTATGTTCACCTGAAATTTCGCAGTTAATATTTATTAATTATATTAAATTTGTGTGGACTGAAATAAAAGTAGTGAAACATGATCCAATATTGTATATTGGGATTTCAGTTCCACACGCCGATGATTAGGATGATGATTGTCTCCTTGGATTGACGCCTTGTAGTTTGGTGGAAAGCTATCAACATTTCCACAGATATGCTACTTGCACCTTGAAATTAGAGACAGCATGTACCAACGAAACATTAATAGCAGTATACAAGGTATTGCGCTTCCCTTCTCGGAAGAAAATTATCTGCGAAATTTGTTATATTATATCCTAGACTTCAAGGTATAGATCCGACATGACATCGATAAGTTTTCCCACAGACCTCAGCTTTCGGAAGACAAACAAAAATGAGCAGCACAGTGGATTACCTTGCTGTTTAGAACCTCAACCACAATACCATGTGTGGTTACCTATAGTTAACAGTCTTCGGCAAGTAGGAGCCCCGAAATGTATTGTGCACACTGAGGAATGCACCACGCATGCAACATTTGGTTGTGATAACATCTGCAATATTTAACGAGGTTTCCCTTAAGTGACTACATCCGAAGTTGTCAGTCGTTATCAGCAGCAAATGAAGAATGAGAAGTGCTTTCAAGACACTTGTCCGTAAGAAGAGAGGAAGCAGAGAACCACGACCAGTTGTGGGCACGAAACGGCAGTTTCGTACCCATGGTATATGCACAATATAAAAAAAGACGACTGCACCCACCTCTATATCTACTTGGCGATATGCCTCAACACCCACTGACTAGATTCCTGATAAAACATTACACTCTTCCAAAGAAATAAGACGAGGCTTTCTGGGAATAACGTGTCGCCTACTCGCCTTCAAGTGCTTCGGTCTGTATGGTGAGGCTAAAAGGAATTATTCATTAAGTGAACCCTTTGTAGTACAGTAGTCGGTATACCACAGGTTTATTAACGTCTGCATTTTTCCCACAGAGCGTATCTATGAGTTTCTTACGATTTTCGTAAATTACAGCAGTTATTTCTTTAAACGGCATTAACTGATTGATCTCTGTAATACATATGCGTTTTGTTTCTTGTGAGGTAAGAATTTGATTTTTAAATATTATTTACATTAATTTGAGGCCGAAAAGTGTTCATAATTCATTCATTACGTAGTCTGTCTTGGTACAGGTTTATAGCCTCTTGCGAAGTGAATTTTTTCAGAGTGCAGCCTAGTTCTTCTTCTTTCACGTTCCAGTATCTTCTTTTTATTAAAGGTTATCCAGTAGCTGCTTATATCTTCTTTCTCATCTTCCCGTCCCTCTATCTTTCCTTCAATAACGTGTTTTAGAAGGCAATTCCTACGCAAGATGTGGCCAATCCATTTATCCTTCATTCGTGTTATTGTACGTTGGATGCTCGTGTCCTCCTTTACTCTTTGTAATACTTCTTCATTTTGCTGGTGAAAAGAGTCTTCTTCTTGTTCAATGTCACTGTTGCCATGCCAATCCTGGATTTAATTTCACATATACATCTTGCATGATTATGAATATAAATTAATTTATTGTTTAATCTGTGTTCATTATTTTTACCATTAGGTCTACACATTCAGTTTACCTTACAAGGTTCATTTCTAACGTCCTAGTTTTGCAATGTTATTATGTCACTACGGAAAATGTTTAATCAGGATCTGTGGGTGTTTTGAGAATCTATCTCCGTTTAGAATTGCATGTGCCTAGTTTCAGTGACTAATTAGTTGTGGCCATCAAAATGAAGTCAACACAGGGATGTTTATCTACTAAACTGCTAGTTTGTTGTTTTGCATTCTACAAAATCGTTACATTAAGGAGTGTAAAACCACAAATATGAAGATGTTAGTAGCAGCTTACTTGCATATTCTTCGTTTGGTTCAAAAGTTACTTTGGGGGTGCAGGTACAGGGAGTTGATACCATTCGTCCTAAAATAGGCAGTAAGGCCAAAAATGAAATACATTCACACCAAAAGCAGTAAAACCCGTGCAGCCGAAGTAAACATTAGGCTGAAATTCCAATATCCGTCATAGGATAAAGCCGCTGCTTTCAGGTTGCTATTACCGTACAGGGATGGAAACTAAGAGCAAGGAAAGGTAAAGTGCACGACATGACGTCATATCTGATGAGTGGAACCGTGGCTTCGCTTTTACTTAACCTCAGCACTAGATGGAAGTGAGTTGTCATCTTCACTCCCCGGCCGCTTGATCCTCAGGGAAAGGGTTTTTGGTACCCATTGAAAGGAGACTCGGTGTGCCCCAGAGCCGATCTGGACGTGCTGGAAGAGTGTAATGTCCCTTGTCCTTGCGAGGATTCAACCACGATTCCTTGGTCGTCCAGCCCAAAGCCTAGTCACTACCAATTGAGCTGTTCCGACTAACGTAGTAGACCCTAAGCATTAAACGTGTGACTGGGAACTGACGGAAGTATTTACTTGTTGACTTGCCCTGCTTATGATCAGTAGGTAAATTACTCGGATAGTGATAATATCAACGTGTTATGACAAAAGACTTCTGCTTTATTTGTAAACTTATAGTAGGTACGTAATTTTGATTTTCAACTGCCATATTTCGCCTCAAGTAGGGTTTCCAAGTGTTCGTATTTGAACCAAAGTTTTCTATCGTATTGCACCTGGAATATTACCAAAATTGTTTGTTCCCTTAGGTCTAGCAAGTCCATTGATCTCTATATTTCGCACCGTAATTCATTTTGATAGCCTACTTATATTTCGTCACGACCGGATTAAAGTATTTCTTTACACAGTGCAGCAATAAATTTGGGGTTTCTACCTATGCGTCGTCCTGAAAAGAAGATGAAGATGGAGTTATATAAGAATATATATACGAAAATGAAGTTTGAATTAATAGAAGACATCCCATTGGGTTTTAAATGAATAATAATAAAAACCACCATCAAACACAACTATATTCATTGTGTAACAACAGAGTGTTGCCAACGGATATTACCAGACCATCATCAGGATATGTACATATCTTGAAAAGAAAAGTAAAAGTATATCTGTGAGATCTCACATATTGTGTAAAACTGTTAGTTGCATTTAAATTCATCTTTGGCAGCTTAAATTATGTGGGGTTTTTGACACTTTCTTATTCCAAATATTTTTAAAATACCATATATTTCTAAAATGTGTATACAAAGATATCTTTGAAGGTAACAATGAAATATTGAATTTCTAATAATAACTTGTTCTAAATTTGTATTCCCAGAATTCATTTTGGATGCGTGAGGGGTGTTCGTTTCCTTTCATTCACTGTGCTTTTTACTTATGAAATAGTGATAACGTTTCTGGTTTATGAATGACGTTTTAACTATCTATGTTTTTACTTTGTCTTACTTCTTTAACATCTTTACGCGTCAACTTAGAAGTTGACCCGCGTGTTAACAACAAAAGGACACGAGACTGAAACACGGTATAAAATTCAGCTTTCTTTAAAAAAGGGAATAGCGCGTAAGAAGATTCGAGAAATTAGATTAAAGTAAAAATATATACTGTGTTTACGTCATTGAAAACCCAGAAACGTCCATGAGTGAAAAGCGCAGTCAATGAAAAGAAAAAACATCCTTCACGCATTCAAAAAGGATCCTGGGAATACAAAATTAGAACAAGCTTCTTATTTTAATTTCAATATTTTAAACCTTTATCCTTATCTTCAAAAAGATCTTCGTAAAAGCACTTTAGAAATATAAGGTATTTTTAAAATATTTGGAATGAGAAACTGTCACAAAACCCACATAATTTAAGCTGCCAAGAAGTAATTTAAATACAACTAACAATTTAGAGAATATGCGAGATCTCACAGGAGATGTATATGTTATATTTGATGTTAACCTTCTTTTCAAGTTTTTGTATATATATATATATATATATATTTTTTTTTTATAGATAGCCTAATAGCCGATCCCAGTGGCCGTGCGGTCTAAGGCGTGGGTCTTCGGCCGCTCGCTTACTAGGATCGTGGGCATGGATGTCTGTCTCTTGTGAGTTTTGTGTGTTGTCAGGTAGAGGTCTCTGCGACGAGCTGATCCCTCGTCCAGAGGAGTCCTACCGACTGTGGTGTGTCTAATGTGTGTGATCATGAAACCTCGACGAAACGAGGAAGCCCAGGCCCATATAGGGCTGTCGAGCCATAAAAAAAATATATAGCCTGATAATGGTTCATTAGGGCCGAAACATGTAACTCGTTAATAACAATGGATTTTTACACAATACGTATAGTTGTGTTTGATGGTGGCATGAGTACTTATTAATACAAAGTATATTTGACACAAAATCTAAAATAGAAACACATTTTCGAGGCTCGCCAATAGGTCGGGCCCCATGCAGCCTCACAGATTGCCCTGTGTTTCTTCAGATCCACGGACACAACAACACAACTGCTACTGCAAGCTGACGTCACAAAATCAGTATATGCTATCACATGCCATAAGAAAGTGTGGAGAAAAACCTCCCGAGAAACCTAAGGAATCCTATGATGATGAACCGAAAGTTTCGAAATATGTCGGGCGTAGTGTAACGAAACGGCAACAAATGTAGTGGCTATATCAGACGATGAACAGTGGTTATTTATTTTGTCATTCATAGGAGCATTGCTGGAGAACTGGAGTAATGAGAAGTTTTGTGGGTGTGTGTATATGTGTGAAGTCCCCAACTGCTTTAAATACCCTTGCACGGTCCGACTGCTCAAAACGAGTCCCCTTGGTTGCTAGAAGTCACTACTGTTTTATCCCTGCCTTCTGTGATATTGCTGATACTTCTTTCGAAACCAAACGTCTAGTCAAGCGGTCAGCACTCCTGTTCCCTATTACCGGCTGTCCTAACCGTGGATTTTTAGGTGCGTTCGCAAAATTACAAAAAGCTACTATTAGCTTTGTCATGTCTGTCTGTCCCTCCGTCCGTCCACATGGAACAACTCGGCTCGCATTGGACAGATTTTCATGAAATTTGATAGTTCAGAATTTTTCGAAAATCTGTCGAAAAAAATCAAGTTTCATTAAAATCTGACAAGAATAACGAGCACTTTACATGAAGACCTATATACTTTTATGGTAATATCTCGCTGAATTCTTCTTAGAATGAGAAATGTTTCAGACAAAAGTTGTAGAGAAAATCAAAACACAAATTTTACTTTCAATAATTACTGTCCGAAAATTGTACTGTTTATGAGATAATGTGGAAAGTTCTTGTAGTGCTGTGCAGATCACAGATGACAATGTAATAATGGCGCATGCGCTCTGCATGCTGGATAACTAAGGGTACAAACAAACAAAGAAACAAACAAACACTCAGAATGTGTAATACTTCTTGCTTTTCCACGACAACAATGTTTACACGAACGCGCCTCAATGTTGCGTTATACGCACTTTGCCTGTCGTGCTTCATATCGCGCCAGTCCAGTCTCAACAGAATACTGGCAACTGTCGCTATACACATTCCCATTACCGCGTTTTCGCATATCCGCGGGTACATCCCAGCGTGTCAACTTCTTCACCTGTGCCATGTGAGTCTTCTAACACTGACAGCTGATTTGTCGAATAACTCCTCCAGTCAGCCGTCCTAACCCAGATCTCGCCTCCATATTCAAGATATATGAATTTTATATTTTTAATTTCGTCCTGTGGTGTGCTTAAACATTTACCGTACTTGCGTGTTGTTATGCACGCAAATATATTGTATGACTTTTAAGGATCAATTTAATCTTGCAAGTCAAAACTTCGTGTCCTCGGGAAAGCAGCCCATATTGTTACGGGTTATAAACTTATATTTCCCATTCTACGTGTTCTCGACATACGCCGCCATTTTCAGTCAGGCAAACTTCGCGCGTATTATGTACTTATGTTAAAAAAGGCTATGTTTACTTTCTTCCAAAACATAATATAGGCTATTTATCATTTACTGTCTTCAACATTCGGCACTTCATTATATCTAACGTTGAAGAAACGTCGTTAAATAAACTATCAACCAATCAAATAACAATTCACCGGTACGGGAAACCAGTGTGGATTAGGCAGGTGAGGAGCTTGTCTGGGTGGGGCCAGTGTGTGCCAAGGAACAACAAGTGGTCGCGGTGCCGACAATGAACCAAGCACCTGGAGGTCACAGTGCCCTGCCCTATCAGGTCACGCCACGTATACACGCTTACATCGCGTCCCAGACAACGGAAATATTGGCAGTCATAAATTAAAAATAAAATGCATTGTATGATGATAAATCATTGCTCTCAGTTCTGTGTCTGGTTCGCGTGCCTTTAATTGGTCAACACTGTCATGCTGTTACAGAGAACAAAGGTTGTTTTGACAGGTTGCAGGTCAAACAGGAAAACGAGCTGTCAGATTTTGCAACTGTACGTCATTCCGAACCAAGACAAGGTTGCAGGCTGGACAGCCAGGGCAATCGTGCTTCGATTCCGAGCAGCGTCAAGGGGATTTTCTGCTCCAGACTGACTCTGGGGCCAGGGGATCTTTTTTCGGGGGTTAAGCGGTTGGAGCGTGAAGCTAATCGCTCACCTTCATCTAGTGCCGGGGTTAATAATAAGTGGAGACAAACCTCTACGCCCACATATGCCTTCATGGCGTACGTACGAACTACTTGTACCTTGTCGTTATTTTACTGGAGGCACAAATCCTTTTGTTGTAGAAAAAATCACTCAAAATTATTCAGCTAAACAAAATCAATAATTTTCTTTTCGAACCTAGTGAAATATTCAACAAATCGAAAACTGAAATGGTGGTCTTTTGGGTTTTGACGCCGCGTAGTATCATAGGCAGGGGTCCCCTTTTTCCGGGTTTTATTGGTTTTAAAGAGCTCTGTCACGGTAACCCACAAAATTCTGCTCGGGACGCCAAATACCCCAGGTTTTTCCAGCTCATGAAAACACTACCTTTCTGACAATGCCTATGAATGTGTGGACTTTCCCACAGCGGGAGAAAATATCTGTAGGAGCAGGACATCCATCAAGCGGACTCTTGAGACGGAGGAATAAGAGAGGGAGAGGAAGATCTGTAGATTAGCCATTATAAGAGTCTGCACTGAGACTACGACGGATGAGGAACGGATATGTAAAGGAAAATTAGTAAGTGAACTGAGCGTCTGTGTATTATTATTATTATTATTATTATTATTATTATATATTATTATTATTATTATTGTTATTTCATTTTTTATATCTGTACTCGTACGTCATAATTTCTGAATTGTCTCTTTGCAGCAGTCTTAATAAATTATTCTACTTTTTCATTGTCTGGCGGGTTACAAATTTCGTTTTCTGCCCACCGCTACCCCCTACCTAAATGTTAATCAGTGTCTTGGTTATTGGTTTTTAAAATATGTGATCCCTAATTGTATGTCGATACCGATGTTTGGGGGGAACGTACTGTCTCCGTCTTCAGGGTGACGGGAATTGCTCCTGCTTACATTCGGACGTCATTTCAATTAACGGATAGTGCTTATGTACTTATGTGCAGTATAAGGTTATATATAGCCACTAATATATGAACAGAAACTAAAGCTGTCCCTGTACAGGCCTGGAGAGTCCCTTAGGTCTTCAGGAGGTTGAGGCTGCCGGAATTTCTAGAAAATCGGCACGTGAAGTTGGTAAGGTTGTCAGCACTACGCAGCGACCGCCTTTACGCACCAGGAGATAACCCTGGTACTCATTTCCGTTAGAGGCTGAGTCGATCCCACGGCCATAGTGCGGCCGGAAAGATTAAGTCGATGAAAAATTATGAACAGAAAGGTGAGTCACAAAATCACTCGTGCCATGCGCTTTGTGCGAAGAACGCGTTATATAGCCAAGTAAGCTGGCTCAGGCACTGGGACATCCACGATCCTTGCTGAGGTTATTCATGGTTTTTCTCAGTTCCTCAAAAACATCCGGGTGTAAGCTCACTGTGAAAGCGGCCGCTTTCTTCTAAGTTCTTTCCGATTCCTTTATCGTTAATAGTCCTAAAATTCGACGTTATGTAATCTGAGACCTTGACAGCGTCGTTAATTAAACTGTAAATATATTAATAAAGACGTCGTAAAGTTGAGAAGTTGACTATATATAGTCCTAAACCTTCTTACCACACACTTGTTCTCATGTTAAACTACAGATACCTCTTTATATTATATATACCGTGCATTTCGATAATTAATTAATTTTATTTCAATCCAACAAATGCCCTACACTTATTTTTAATGATTTCTTCTCCCTACATATGTTTCGGCATACCTTGTGTCTTCTTCAGGGGTGTCGTCGAGAGTTCACAATCTTCAGTACATCCAATTACAATAATTATGTGTTGTGAAAGTGAATGAAAAACAATTGGATGTATTAAAGATTGTGAACTCTCGACGACACCCCTGAAGATGGCACAAGGTATGCCGAAACTTATGTAGGGACAAGAAATCATTACAAATAAGTGTAGTGAATTTGTTGGATTGAAATAAAATTAATTAATTAACCTGCTTGAAATTTGAGTTACATTTTTTCGATGTGAGCTCCTGGACGTGTCGTGATTCATTCATTCATTCTGCAGTCTGTCTTACGACAGGTCCGTAGCCTCTTCCAAAGCAAGTTCTCCATTGAGTGCGATCTAGTGCTTCCTCTTTCAATTTCCAGTGTATTCTCTTTTCCTTAAGGTATATGTCTCTGTTTCTGGAAGAGACTATCCAGGAAAGTAATAATGTGGTAGTTTTTCCATTTGCTTTCCACATCACAGTACAGCAGCCGTTCAGACCACTCTGGTCACGCCTGTTGCTACACGATCAAGAACCATCTCGAGCATCATTTGCTCTGTGCTTCAAGTCGCTACTGATGTCGCTGCTTCCGGCATCAGGGGAGTTTTTGTTGGATTTCCCATCTCCTAGGCATCTCTCTTCGTCTGGTTCCTACCCCCTTGATCTGTCCGGCTTGGGAGACCCTACTGGTAGCAATGCTACCGCCGGCTTAGCTCTCAGGGTCACTGGAACTCACAAGCCCCTCTACCACGGCAAGGTGGAGGTACCAACAAATGGGTGTCGTGATATACATTTTTTTTATAAAATACGCATTACTTGGATATATCCCATATATTTGTCTGCTTAATTTACTTCCTTTTCCGATGATTTTGTTCCAATGGTCCACAATTTTCTTAAGTCCGACAACAAAGTATTTTCTTCCGGGACTTAAGCTATTCTTACCAGTGCGAAGTGCTACCACTTGAGCCAAATGGATGAACGTCATTTTAAACGGGAAGGTTTCGCGCCCGAACTGGGGAATTACACGATACAGACTTAGCCACCACGAAAAGGCCTGTTTGTGGTTATTTGCCGTTTTACTCAGGCTCTTAAAGAAACACCGGGCTAGTGTCTAGACTCATGCCTGGATTATAACCTCAATTTCTATCCTGTTCATCATATTCCCTTCCTCATGTGACTACAAATAAGTTTTGCACGTGACACGACGTGCAGGCACAAACCTCGGCGCCAGACGGGGGTGGGTGGTCAACGCCAAGTCCCGGCCGCTTTACCACCGGGAAAGGACGCCGATACCCATTGTACAGGAGGCTGGGTTGGCCCCAAGGTCGGTCTGGACGGATGTATAAAAAGAACATTTCTGGCCATTACCGGGGTTTTAACCCCGAACCGCCCAGCCCATAGCAGGTCGCTGTACCGACTACGTTAACCCGGCCCCCACTGTAGTCAATATGGTTTCAAAAATAACAAATAAGCCTACCTTTCCTGATGACATTCTCTTATGCAGTCCAGCGTATGACCCCGAGCCATTGTTTCTTGCCCCGATCAATTAGTTGTAATGGTTACATAAGCTCGACTTTTTTAAAATATATTTTCCTTCCATAATATTCGTCTCTTTAAATATTGCCTTTGTATACATCGATTAAAATGGGTTTGGGGTCGTTAGGTCGATCCTGCACGTGTTTAACTTGTACACCGGGGGTGAGAGGGGAGGTGGTGTCACGGACCTGAACCCATACATTATCATCACTAGGATCATGGCTGGCTGAATCACTCCTGCAAACTATCTGTGCTGTTTGACCTCCAGTTTTCTTGAGAAAAGAATCCAATAAAACCCAGAAAGGAAAGATAGAGAACACACAGAGAGAGAGAGAGAGAACAGCAACGTAGGCAGAAAAGAAGGCCGCTGTCTGATATCTCGACAGCTCAAGACTTTTTTCTTTCTTAACCCTTTCAATGCTACAAGCGACATATCTCGCTTCGAAGTAGGTCTACTGGCCCGTCAGGTCTGCATTTATTTTCTTCATGAGCTCAGTGAAAGGACCGTGTCACTTTACGTCAGGAACGTAGCTGTGGACAGTCAGGTCTAATTACCTGTGTTCTTACGGCAGTAAATTTCGTATGCTACTGTCGACAACAGAAGGCTGCTTCCAACAGAAACATGCAAATGTTTCGTGACGAGCTGTGGGCAGTTGGAGAGAAGACAGGCCCAAGAGTAAACCTGTCCTTGTAACAAAGGACCACAATATGAAGACCAGTGAAGGAGTGGAGGAAGACTCCCAAGAATTTGTAATGTTATTAATAAATAAGAGTTATGTAGGCACGTTTAGGCTGCGGCCTCTTTCTCCCAGCGAAGATCACCTTCCCCGCGGTCTGTAAGACAGGAGGCTGGGAGAACCAAAGTGACCAGAAAACACGTTACTGTTAAGAGACGAAACACATGGAACTGTATAACTTCTTTAATGCGAACTTTTTTCGGGAGTTGTAACTGGATTGGTGCGTCATTTTAAGCAGCGGAACAACTCAACGGAAAACACTTGAACACATTTTTAGTAACTAATTATTTTCTAAGGGAATACAGATGGGCAAATAACGTACCTTAATGACTAGGATTCAGGTGTTCTGGATTGTTACACTGAGTAGCAGGATTATTGATTTCCGACGTTTCGGAGATAAGTACCGCCTTCATATTCAAGGGCAGTGGTGTAGCTAGGTATTGTGGCGCACGGGGCGAGTAATCACAATGGCTACCCCTAACACAAATTATGAACTTAAACAATCACAATGCTTTATTTAATTTCCTTTTATTTCACTAAAAATTTAAAATTTGTTAAGCGCATAAAATCAAATATCTTCATTTAAAATATTTATTCTGCCGCCAATTTTGCCGGCCCTAGGACTTTGCCGCCCGTGGCTGCCGCACCACTCCCCCTCCCCCCCACCCCAACTATGCCCCTGTTCGAGAATCAAGGATTTCTAAGGATACTTGACACTTGAAGATGAAAGCGGTACGTTTCTTCGAAACGTCGGAAATGATTAACCCTGCTACTCAACGTAACAACTCAGGGCACCCGAGTTATGAACATGAACTGCGTGGAAGCCTCAAACCGCGCATAGTTTAGTCACTTCTACCAAAATTGTAATTTTTAAAAAAATAAACACTTGCGTCATCACTCCGTGACCCATCTGTTCTTGCCTCGCTTAGGGTTTATTGCGTCTTTCTATTGCCGAACCTAGAATGTGACTTTCGTGGGATTTAATATTGGCGACATCTTTTGTACAAATTATGAATTTGCGTGTAACAGGAAAACTGCGACAGACAAATTTCTTTGAAAGTCAAATGAGCGTTCCTTATTGGCTGTATCTTTGACGATTCATAAATACAGTAGGCTATGTTTCATAGCAATGCTAAACATACGTTGACAAAGTAAACATACTTTTTGCGTCCATACATTTTGTTCGAGTAGCGTTGTTGCAAAATACAGTCAGTTTCGGTTATGACCTGTTAGTCTTGCGTTTTAAATTGCTTGCAGAAGTTGGGTGTCAACATAGTTGCTGACTTTTGGAGACGTCTGTTTTTATAAGAAATTTTAGACGAATTTTATACCGATTTTCCTTACACAGTGTAGGGTTTTATTTGCTGGTTTGTTGCAAAAAATCAACAGAGTATTACATTGAGTATTCTTAAGTCAAATTGATTCAAACTCGCCAACATTGTGACAACATAACCACAAAGCTGTTCCTATCCACTGCATGAAGGCCTTTAGGGGTAGTAGGGGTATTTAATAGGAATGGTGGTTTCTTATCTGCACAACAGTTTTATTATATTATATTATTATTTATGTAAACGTAATAATTATAACAAGTTATCTCGTAGTTCATGTTTCGACCCGTATAGGTCATCTTCAGGTTAAATGTAATGACGTTTTTCTTTGATTATTATTCTTACATGATACTGATGGTAATGTAGTGTGTGTACCGGTTTATGTTGGTTCTTTGGTGGGCGTTTTCCTATATTTGTATTTTGTTTTAGTTTTTTGTGATTATTATATCGAAAATCGGGTTTATGGTATTGGTGTGGCTGTCGTTCGGTATGGGGTTTGTTTATTAAGGTTATATATGTGAAATTTTTCTATGGTGTGCAATATGTTTCCTTTGTGATGTGTATTATGTCCATCTTGTTCTTTTATTGTGCCATGTGTATTGTTTGTCTCCAGTACGTACTTCTACTCATTCTTAATGTCGGCGAATAACTGCAATACCTATTGAATTGGAGGCTGGGTGGGCCCCACAGCCAGTCCGGACGTTTTGGAGAAGATAAAAATCTCTTTCCCCTACCGGGATTAGAACTCTGGATCGTCCAGCCCGTAGCCTGACCACTACACCAATTTTCAACAATGTTAATATGCCTACCTAAGGCCGTTATTGAATATTATTCAGAGCCAGTTCCGCCCATCTTGGATTCTCACCTAACATTCCCCTAACATCACTCTTAATGTAGTTCCCCCGTCCTCATCATTGTCTTCCACATAGGCGTAAACCAGGTAGTAGCTCATTGAAATTCGACGTGCCGTTATTCCCATCCCCAATCTACCTGCACTCCCAGGCCTGCATACAACACTAAGCTTCCTGTTATCAGACAGGGTTACCAACAATCTTATTGCGACACTCATTGTCCCTGTCGTCACTAATGTATTTTATAACTACATTTTGTTGGGCCGAAGAAACAGTGTTCTTTCTGTAGTCCCGTACGCGTCATGTCCCCCTCTAAATACATCCAACTCAATCAGCATGATAGAGTGGAAGGGAGAAAGGGTTGAAAATAGAGAGAGGTGTTATTTAACGACGCTCTCAGTTGCTAAAATTGCGTAGCAACAATGTTTGGCGAATGAAATCTGAATATTAAATATTGGTGCAAGGAGACTGACAAGAGAAAACCGAAGTACGCCGAGAAAAGCCTGGTTCCAGTGCCAGTTTCTTCAACACAAATCCCAAATGCACTGACCTTGGACGAGTTAACCGGCCCCTAGATGGGCAATATTATTCTTCAGTATTAAAAGTAAAGGTAAATTTCACCTTAGAACAGGCTATGAACGCCCAAAGGGAGAGTAGAGGTACAGCTCTACTCTTTCTTTAACCTCGGCACTAAATGAGGGTAGGTGGTCAACGCCAGGTCCCGGCCGTTTTTTTTTTTCGGGAAAGAGACCCGGTACCCCTGTAGAGGAGGCTGGGTGGGCCCCAGGGCCGGGCTGAACGGTCAATAATATGCTGCAATAATTAATATTGCACAATATTATTGACCGTCTAGGGGCACCTTTACTCTGAAGAATAGCGCAGACGTCGTCACGTAAAGTGTCTGGTAGTTTTGTCTGATTGTAACCACAGTAAGCCTTTGGCGGTTTCCGAGCTGCTGACAGACAGCGATTTTAACAGGCAGACTACACCGACACAAACGACCCTAAACTGTAACTTTCCTGTTTGCGCCTCTTTACCGTTTTCCCGTTTCAGAATTTATACTCGACAACATCTGGGTACGTCATTTTCGAGTATGGAAATTATCCAAGGCGTGACCAATTTTCAGTACCCTGGGTGTCCTCAGAAGACATCTGTCAATTCAAGTTTAGATGCAAGCTTTGTGAACTTTTGAACGAGAGGTCTTCTATTATTAGAGGTACTGGTGTCAGATAAGAACCACTGAACTTTTGTATAATAGGGAAGTGTTTAATTTTGAAAGAATTTTGCGACCTCCGAAGACGCTAGGAGTTTCATTTTGTTTAATTCTAATTGAGGAGTCTGCATGAGAAGCATGCCATAGTAACTCGGAACTGGATGAACCATTCCAGCTTTTCCTTGAAAACAGAGAAAACCCAAGAAAACCTGTGCCGAGTTGGCCAGTCGCAGGATCTTCAGGATTTATGCTGACTTGTACTCAACCTTCCGGTAAAGAAAATAATAATCAAAGATGCAGAATAAATCCTGTCAAAACACAACAATATAATTAGTTCAACAGATCAGCTACATGTTTCGATCAGACATTGTCAACATCAGTCTGGCTACAAGAAAGAAAAGGCAAATATATACACAGTTGTACTGAGATTGAGATTTGAATGCCTTACATCTGTTTTTATATAAAATACAGTCGAACTCGGTTATGACGTCATGAAAGGGACTGAATATTTTGTGTCGCTGTAAAGGAGTGTCGTTATAACCGAGCAGAATAATGTTATGTTTAACAGTGAGGAATTAATTGGTATCACAGAAGATCTGACGCTATAGACGAGGTGTCGTATAAACCGATGTCGTTATAACTGGGTTCGATTGTATGTTACATAGAAGGTGGATAGCCTTGAGAATAAACATGGTAGAAATTGCAGATGTATAAAGGAAATGATATAAAAGTCTTTTAAGTTTCCGTAACATGTGTGCTGGTGTTTCATTGTGGTATAATATTTACTCCGCATTGTCTGTCTCCACCTCGCAGAGAACACACTGTGCCTTAGTTACAAAAACCATCCGGCTACTTCAGTATGGTGTAATATTTACTGTTCATTCTGACTATTATACGAAACGCAAACGCACTGTATGGATAAAATGTATCTACAGATTTTAGTTGCAGCAAGGAGAACATATGTTGAAGTAACAACCAACATGCAAACTCCCTCCTTCTCCTCTACCGTTTAGGCTGTTTATCACCACGCAGACGCGGGTGAGGGAGTGCCCCCCCCCCTTCCTCATGCAGGGTCACGTGGCCCAGTATAGTCGCTCTGAACTCATAAGGTCAAACGTCACTCTGTGCGTCTCTGTAAGGTCGTCGGTTGAAGGTCAGCGTTACAAAGGTCGGAGGTTATGGAGGTGAAGATACAGAATGATGCCTTTTTTTTTGTAAGAAATCACATGACTGCGTCTTCCACATCTGTTAGTGTGGTTACGACATAACAGCAGACCAGCTATTGCTACACGTTTTTAGGCGCTTTCGAAAAATTGCGAAAAGCGACTATTGTCTTTGTCATGTCTGTCTGTCTGTCTGTCTGTCTCTGTCCGTCCGTCTGTCCATCCGTCCGTTTGTCTGTCTCTCCGTCCGCATCGAACAACTCGGCTCCCAATCGACGGATTTTCGTGAAATTTGATGTAGCGTATTTTTCGAAAACTCGACAAAATCCGAGTTTCATTCAAATCTGACAAGAATAACGGGTACTTTACATGAAGACCTACGTACGTTCATGATATCTCGCTGAATTCTTCTTATAATAAGAAATGTTTTAGACAAAAGTTGTGCAGAAAATCAAAACACACATTTTATGTTTAATAACTTTTTTTTCGAAAATCGTGCCGTTTATGAGATAATGTTGAAAAATATGGTAGAGCCGGACAGGCCACAGATGACAATATAATATGGCGCATGCGCTTTGCATGCTGGATAACTAAGGCTACAGACACACACATTCGGAATATGTAATAATTATTGCTTTTCCACGGCAACAATTGTTCCGCGAATGCGCCTCATTGTTACGTTATACTCACATTGCCTGTCTGGTATATACATGTCGGTACAGCTCAGCTGCTAACTAGATGATCGAGGTTTTGTGTCCAGGCAGGGGGTTTGTGTTTGTTACCTCTATTCGTGATACCACACAGCCTGCTCTCCAGTGGGCACCTGGTTTTAAGTGACTGAACTGCGAGGCGAAGCACACACTTCTTCCGTACGATGCAGTCGAAAATGAATGAAATTTTGTGGAACTGATTTAAATTATGAAAACGGAAACAAATATCACGTGACTTGCTGCTCCATTAGGATTGCCAGTAACATTTACAACCAAACATGTACAGTCCTGCTAACATGTTGGACAGAGTCCATCATGTGAAATATATGTGACGATTACATGACGTTTCAGGGATTGGTTACACACACGTGCTCAGATGATTGGTTATACTTACGTTTTCAGGATCCTATAACATTTTATTTTTTGTATAAAGAGGGACGGCGGTCAAGGTTATTACGCTAAATATTAGCAAGTTAGGAAATCTGCGCCTAGCGCGTCGATATTAGCGATCCCTATTATCATCTCCAGATTCCGATTGGCTTCTTCGGCTACTTTCTGTATACTTTGCTTAAAACAGGCGGAGCGGAAGAGCAAGGACTTCCAGTACAAAATTTGATCAAAAACAATCCAACTGGTTTCGAATTGTGAGGTGGTACAGCATAACATCGGCTTCGTATGGCATTCTCTAAACCATAATACTTAAAAGACATGTGTATTAAGCACAAAACGTGTTTCATTTCTACCATCAAACTTCGAAATACTTTCGTTCCAATGAATACTCAGCGAATTACTCTCAAAATTCTGGCAGAAACGCGTGTAAATCTGCATGTAAAGTGGCCTTCATTCTTGTCCGATTAAAAAAAATTGAATGTGTCAGCAAAGTTTGATATCAATTTTATATCACAGCTTATGAGTCTCTCTTTAAGGGTTATCGAGTTATTACGTACTTACACAGAGAGAGAGGGACAGATGTATACGCCGTAGCTAAGAGGAGCTTTTTGTAACTTTCATTACGAACGTGCAAAAAATATAAATAATATAAACAACTAACAGTTCAAATCCTGTCTGTATTCTGTCCCCCATGTAGTAAGTCATTGTTATAGTGTAGTTCTGGATGCGAACGACAGATTGCAGTGATTGCCAAAACCCGATTTCCGTAAGTTATAGCGTATATATTCAGTGAAAACGTGAGTTGATATACAAATGCACATCAGTGGAGGGGTCTGTGGAAAAAGTAGCTGAGGGCAGATAGGGATTGCTTATTTCGAAGGTGGGTTATACTGCTGGAGGAGGAGGAGGTGTTGGACTGCAATATAATAGTTACAACAGCAGCAGAGGTTCCAGTCCTGCTAGTAGTAGGTTTAACATAATGTTATTGTTTACTATAAATTTCAGTGCGGCTGTGGGAATGTAGTTAAAAGAAGTTTGATCAGCATAAGTAAATTAAATTTTCCATGATCGCTAAAGAACATGTAAGTGGTATACATTCTTGCAATAAGACCACAAACTGAGTGTCCACTACACTTCATATCGGGCGATAACCAGCCAAGCATTTTGCATTAAATGTATCTGAAACCTTACTGTCTTTTGTAGTGCGTAATATTTTGCAAGCACTGTGGATTGTAATCTGTGCTCTGCAAAATGTGCTGACGCCAGGGACACTTGTTATGTTCATTCCAGGTTCTGTATTTTCAAGGACAAGCTGTGCTGTTCTTGCTGACATCGCGGTATCATCCATTGAGATTCTGCAGATCAACCTGAACGCAGACTTGTGCTGGTCAGAACGTAGAAAGACGAAGGTCAGTAGGAAGAAACTAGTAGTAAAAAGAAGAGGAGAAAATGGGTGAGAAGAAGGGAAAATATGTAACAGGAATGAGAAAAATAGGAGTAAATGAGAGGTAAGAAAGAGAGATGAAAAAGTAGAAGGAGAAAGGAAAGACAAATTTAAGGAAAATGAGAGAAGAAGAAGAAGATATGAGTGTAATAACAGAAGAGAGATGGAGAGAACGACAAGTGGAACTGGAGCAGAATATTAGAAAAAAGATAAGGATATTTAACAGTTATTTGCGTCAGTGGAAAGCTTCTTTTGACGGTGGTGTGACGCATTAAGACTGTTGTTTTGAACTTACCCGTCGTCACACTGTACTGAAACCACAACCTTTCGGAAGTGGGTACGAAAATGCTTCGCGGTACTCGATAGAGCTGTTACTAGGATTGGAGATGTAGAAATGCTGTGCTGGGTAGCTCGATAGAGCTGTTACTGGATTGTGGAGATGTACGAAATGCTGTGCTGGGTAGCTCGATAGAGCTGTTACTGGATTGTGGAGATGTACGAAATGCTGTGCTGGGTAGCTCGATAGAGCTGTTACTGGATTGTGGAGATGTACGAAATGCTGTGCTGGGTAGCTCGATAGAGCTGTTACTGGATTGTGGAGATGTACAAAATGCTGTGCTGGGTAGCTCGATAGAGCTGTTACTGGATTGTGGAGATGTACAAAATGCTGTGCTGGGTAGCTCGATAGAGCTGTTACTGGATTGTGGAGATGTACAAATGCTGCGCTGGGTAGCTCGATAGAGCTGTTACTGGATTGTGGAGATGTACGAAATGCTGCGCTGGGTAGCTCGATAGAGCTGTTACTGGATTGTGAGATGTACGAAATGCTGCGCTGGGTAGCTCGATAGAGCTGTTACTGGATTGTGAAGATGTACGAAGTCCATAATAATAGTCTGAATCAGTATTAACGTAATGTAGTTACTGTCGTATGTCATTTTCATTCAAAAGGCACTCACTAGATGAAAAAAAGAAAGTTAAGACATTACTACTTTCCGATTACATGGCTCTGAAAACGATAAATGTCATAATTTATCGTAGTGTTGCAGGCGGAAAGCTGTTTGTTCGTCTTCCCCTGCTCTCCCTAACATAACGCGATTCTGTTCCTCTGATCTAAGATGTTTCCTAAAATCTGTTACCTTCTGTGTGAGGTCAGCCGTCGCCATTAAGGGAAAAACAGGTAACTGTGAACTTTGTATCCGCTGCGGATCCACCAGGCTGTGTTGTAAAATTGGCCTATCGTAACTGATGATAGGTACGAGTTAATGAAGCCATTATGTAAGTTTCTACTCAAAATCGCATCTAGGACATGCATGTAGATTAGTTTTCGGACTACCACCGTGGTGGTGTGTTATTTCCTTTGTTGCTTCCTTTTTACACGTATGTGACAGGGTTGCAATCCTTTACGCGCCACCCGACTTGAGTTGCCAGACCACAACTCACTTAATCTATATTTAATTGTTTTATAAACACTTCCTTGTTATCTCAGCTTTCTTAGGGCACAATAAATCTGTAAGCTCTGGCCGTCTGTCACGGCAAAGAAAGGCAGTTGGATTTGGACTTAGTTTCAGACTGTAACAGTTCTTCAAGGAATATTGTTATGGTGACTGAAATCAAGCATTATAAAATGGGTGGGACATGTAGAATGAATGTGTAAACCCGAAGAGCACTTTGGAGAACTAACCGTAGGCTGGAGGCTAAATAAGTGTGTTGGTGTGGACTGAATGCATCTGGCTCAGGTTTTGTGTCCGGTGACGAACTCTTGTGAACAATGTGTGGCTAGTGAACTTTTGGTTTCCAGTAAATGCGGAAAATTATGTAATTTAGCTACTGTTAGCCTTTCAAGAACGACTCTTCAATGGAGTTAGAAAGTTACTCAGGCCGATGTTTATATTTTTCTCTCTGGAAGTCGCCAAAATTTGTTCCGAAGTTTATTCAGTGAAAATCTCCCTTTCAAAGGTGTAGTTTTTGCGGACGAGATTTTATGTCCTCACAGAAATTCTTTTTAATTAATTTAAATTTGCTGTGATTTACGAAAATGAACATAAATTAGAGTAACATTGTTATAATCTCTTATTACGAAAACGTTTGACAGACAGAAAAGGAGATTATGTAGTGGGCCTACAGATTTTCGATGATGCCGCTACTCAGCAGAAAGTGTAATCAGCATGTGTGTAGTTAGTTTTCCTTGTATGAAGCTGCGTCTTTGCCAGTCACTGGATCACAACGACATACCGGATGTAGAAGTGCAGCTGCTGAAGGTAACTGCCACTGACTGCTGCATTTAATGTGCAGCAGTTCCTCGCCAACCGCTGCGGTTACGTACATGAAAACTGTGTTTGGCAAAACCGCCTTTAACAAGACCAAGGTCTT
This sequence comes from Reticulitermes speratus, assembly GCA_021186555.1. Classification (NCBI taxonomy): domain Eukaryota; kingdom Metazoa; phylum Arthropoda; class Insecta; order Blattodea; family Rhinotermitidae; genus Reticulitermes; species Reticulitermes speratus. The sequence goes on from JAJKFL010000009.1 coordinate 21,561,797, forward strand.
ACGACAAATCGGGTGTTAGGAGAACCGCGGCTGCTGTTAACACTCGTGGGTGCCTAAGTTTTCTTTTTCCTTCACCAATTCCTAAAAGTACATAGACCTAATAACGTGTTGAAATAAGGAAGATAAAGTCCTCTCTCTCCACGCCATGCCATCCCTTGTTGCGGAAGCCATCAGTATTTTCCGTGTGTGCATAAATTAGAAACGCTGATATGTAAAACCAATTACGGCGGTTAGCAGAACTGAATACAAATGCAAAAATGCGAATAATTCATTTCCGTGCTTTTAAAAGACGGTGGATTGTAACAGATTATTGTGTGACCTAATAACTCCGTTTCAACCAAAACTTTCGAATGAAATGTTAACACGACCATGGCAAGGTACATAAGGAAGGTTTCATATGCATCTTAAATTATGATACTCTTTCAAATTCAGAACCTGCAGCGTGGGCTGACATGGGAGTGTGGGTGTGCTAAGGATTTTAAAGGCGATCGTAACATACTGCAAGTTTTAACTTTCCTGGCTTTTTAAAATATAGTTGTGTTTGACGGACAAGTGTTAGTTTATTTTACGGTCAATTACTAACAGACGCCCGCCTAGAGAAACTGAGTAAGACGATGAAAATCCTAAGTGAAGATAGTCGGTAACACGGAAGGTATATCGTGCTGGTACGTCTGAAAGCAAATCTGTAACATTGCCGCTTCACCTACCTGCCCGATAAGAATTGCATGTTTTTGTGCGTTGCTCGCTCAGAGGGCGTAAATTTAACGTATACTGGAGAAATCACGTCTGCCGTTCGTGTGTGTCATGCCACAAAAACAAATCAATTTTTCGTTTTCAGCTAACTGTTAAACGATTTTAATTTTGGTCCGTATGGGTCAATTTTCCTAAAGTTCAAACCGAACCTTATCAGCTTCCTCAGAAACGGCTATTATGATCATTATTATTATTATTATTATTTCATAATTATGAGTATGATTATTTGTTTTACCATGTTTCAATACCTGTCATATCCTGGGACCCCCCCCCCCTTCCCCGTCCCAAATAGCAAGATATTTAAACACTCAACCGCGACCAGTCAAAGGCTTGTAACAGACTTGTATACTGCAAGAAACAGGCTGCCAAATTTGAAATATAGTCAACCATCGACATAGCGCTACCTCACGTAGCCCCCATGGAAGTCTGTGAGCAGAAATTTCCTCGTGTCTTAAAATTGGAGACACTAGACATAGCGCCACCTCACGTAGACCCCATGGAAGTCTGTGAGCAGAAATTTCCTCGTGTCTTAAAATTGGAGACACTAGATATAGCGCCACCTCACGTAGCCCCCATGGAAGTCTGTGAGCAGAAATTTCCTCTCGTGTTAAAATTGGAGACACTAGATATAGCGCCACCCCCGCTAGCCGCCATTCTTCAAAGAGTTTTGTGTGCCCATGAGCATTAAATAATGCCCTCTATAGCATAATGTTGGAAGGTGTTAAGGCATGCAGATGGTGTGCGCTGGGATTTCTGCCTGTGCAAAAACATTTATTGTATACGCCAGTGTATTTTGGACTGGGGGCCGGGATAGCGTAGTCGGTATAGCGACTTGCTACGAGCTGGACGGTCCGTGGATCAAATCCCGGTGGGGGCGAGATTTTCAGCACCCGTCCAGACCGGCCCTGGGGCCTACCCAGCCTCCTGTATAATGGGTACCGGGTCATTCCCGGAGGTAAAGCGGCCGGGGCGTGGAGTTGAACACCCACCCCCATCTAGCGCCGAGGTTGAAGAAAGAGTAGAGCTATACCTCTACTCCCCATCTGGGTCTTCATGGCCTGTTCTAGGGTGAACTTGACCTTTTTGACTGGTGTTTTTCTTTGACTCGCTATATACTGAAACAGGTACTGGCCTCAAAACCCCAGCTTCGTTTAGCCTCCTCTTTGCCCTGCTCTGCCACCCCCTCACGCTACAAGTTATCAGTCCTAGCGTGCACAAGACAAAGTTCTGCAGAATATGGAAATCGTAGAGTATTCCGAGGCCACAACGCGGTTGTGAAGTCGCCGTCAAACGAAGACAGAACTACAGTTCAATTTTTGTGCTAACTTTTTGTACTACTATGGGGGAAAGGACAGTACTGAGTGTTGGTGTAAGGAACTAGCTCTGTGCTTGTAGAAACCAATTGCCTGTAGCTACTCGGCAGAATATAGCCAATCGTTTCTCCTTATTATGGGACAAAAGCACCAGTCTACGCAGCACTGGTGATATACTCATCGTAAGTGAAAATTATAGGTAAATCTAATAAGGACTAAATTTAAAAAGACGCATAAATTGCAATTATGGAGGTACCATTAGCAATATGGATAGGCCTGATAAATGCTAAAAATGTTACAGAAACGGATGAGGTTTTTAAGGACACGTGAAGATGGTTTGCAAGTGTTGTGCACTAATACGGTATTAAATGTTCTTCTAGCATGATCTTATTTTGTAACTAACATCGTGTTATGTATGTAACTAAATTTTACGAGTTTAAGAGTTTCAATATATCGACTGAGCATCACCCTCGATATAGCGTCACAAATTGCGGTGAACAAACAGTGGCGCTGTGTCGGGGGTTGGCCTATATTTCAGTGTGATGAATATTTAAAGAAACAATAAAAATTATTTCTACCTCAAAGTAGTGTGAATAGCTTTTCGACGATACATTTGTTTCTGAGAAGTAACGGAGCTTCTTACTGGTAGAGCCGGGATATTCGTTCGTTGCAATGACTGGAGGACCGAGGAATTGTAGTTCGATTCCCGACAGGGACAACAGATTTACCTGTTTCCAACTTGTCCAGACCAGTTCTGGGTTCCACCCATCCTTCTACTCAGTGGGTACTGGGAGCTAATGCGTCCAGGTCGTCAAGTTGGCCACTCACTACCATGCAGGACTGAGGTTAAGAATGAATGGAGTTATACCTCCACTCTCCCACTTGCCTGTATGTTGTGGTACTTCATTGCTCCCAGGACAATTACACCCTTTATGTTTACTGATTATTGGTATTTATTTTCTTTTGTGGTGCACAAAATATATTGTTAAATGTTTTTAAGCAGTAGTTTGTTTTGATCATTTATATTTGCAGTTTACTGCAACACCCTGCTTCGCCGGAATGTGATGGCGTAACGTCCCACTACTCACTAACCTTCACAGTCAAGGTCATGAGAACCTCAGATGTCACATTAGTAATTCTTACTGCAACGATAGTGAACTTTATTGTGGTTGAATACATACTGTACAGAGCCTATAGTCATTCAAGGTTTAAATGTTCTCGTGTGAATGGTGAGAAGGTGCAGCAACCAAAAGGACTGGTATGGTAAAGAAGTGCGGCACATTTCACGGACATATAATTTTAAAGATTTCAGTCATTGTGGTTATAATAATAATAATAATAATTCTTGGCTCAACAGCCCTGTATGGGCCTGGGCCTCCTCTTGCCTCCTCTTGTCGAGGTTACTAAGTCATGCGCATTCATGGCAGCTGGTGACCGGCCAGCTTAGTGTTCTATCGATCCTGATGTGCACGCCAGAGCAATCTGGCAGGCAGTCATGAGAAATGGAGGCAATTTGGCTTACGCAACATTTTTATTCATGCCCGTAAGGTTCTTTTACATGCCGTAAATCTACGACATGGGACCGACGGCTTTACTTCCCCTCCGAAGGAAGTGGTGCTCCGGATTTTTATCATCCTTAAAAATCCATCGACCTCGGTCGGGATCGAACCCGCGAACCTTGGGTCCAGTGGCGAGCACGCTAACCACTAGTCCACCGAGGTCGACATTGTGGTTATAAGTCATATTTATTTATGTAATGGAAATGGTTCTTAATTTTCCCGCCAGTGCGTGAATATCAAGAACATTTATGTATGGTATAAAAATTGTAAATAAGTCATTGGGAACGCATTTGTGAACCCACTTAAAATTGCAGCATACCTTTCCACGTTTGTTTCCTATGCACATATCTCTGAGACTGTAGATTTTATATGGGAAGCCGAAAGATGAACATGTAGATTTAAACAAATGTCACTAATAATTATGCTCTTCTGGGCACGTTTGTGTATCGGTAACTTTCTTAACTTTATCTGGGATATAAACGGTTCAAATCTTCTCCGGATTACAGGCTGTCTCTATCGAAATTTTCCATTATTTTCCTTTATCTTCCAAGCGAATACAAGGATGTTAACTTTAAATATGTTACACCCATCCGACAACCTTCCCATTCAGTATAACCACATCTTACGCCACCATTTTTCTAAGCCTGATTATGACATGCGGTTGAAACGCGTGTTCAGTAACACGGCATTCAATCAGCTGACAGCTCAAACACACTCCTTAAAAATAAAAGTAATTAAAACTGTTCCAGAACTGCAATGCTCGTTATGTACCACACGTGGGTTTCTGTTTGTCCACCGTGTCACGAATCACGTGAAGCGTTTCAACACAAAAACTTCGTGCATTGCTTTGGCCGCACACGTCTCTTTAACGTAACTTCCTCAGAACGCTTCGTCTTTCTCTCTCTCTCTCTCTCTCTCTCTCTCTTCATTCCCCGTCTCTGTCTCACTCTACATATATCTATGATATCCATAATGTCGATCAGCGGGTCAACTTCAAGGCACGGGAGGTGAAGCCCAGTGCAAAGCAGTCACTGTCTGGTGAATACGGTGTTTGTCACGTTTGTGTCTTTACACAGGCTGGTCACAAAACAAAGACCTGCATCGCGCGTGCGCAATATCGGTGCAGCGCAAACTGCACTGTCAGTCAGTATCTGCACGAGCGGGGAGGGAAAACATAACCTCATTTGGTGTAATCGTCGTGTAGGGATGTAAACATTATTTATCGTTAAAATTAAGGTTTGGTAAGTGCCGAAACAAGAGATTCTTTTTAACTGAAAGAAGGTATCATACCGTTATGACTGTTTTACGTCAGCAGTGAGTGTTTTTAGAGGTGTGTAGGTACCGGTTGAACTGCACCGAGTGCATAAATATGGCTGGTGAATAGGGCTATGTTCGAAGTTACAAAAAACGAAAATTGAAATTAGCTTATTGAATAACCTTTAATAGAAAAGTTTCAGATATCAAATTATGGAACTTTATTTTGTGCTGTATGCAGAAATGTTTCTTGATATAATAAAATGCATCCGATAGGTCATACGCGCTTCTTCAGTGTCTGGAAACGTGTCCTTACTCTTCCTTAAAGCCACTTGTTAATTGTGTCGCTTGTGTTTGTACATGCTACTAACGGCATTCTTGTTTGAGTTCTTCAACAGAGAGACGTTGTTTCATTTTGTATTTTCATGGCATCTCAGAAATTAATCTTCTGAGAAATAAATGGTCAAGCTTTAAAAATCGGCTTGTTTCTTGACATTTACGTCATGCAAATAAGATGTGAGAATAACGAAGTGATGTGTCACGTTCATAAGAACGAAAGGTGTTAATTCGGGCTTCTATTGTCACTGAAATGGCAAACTAACAGTACGTGGACTAATATTATTACTGTGAGGACATACAATCAGCCTAATTTCAACGCGGGGTTGCATCATTGTGGACATCTGTTGTTTTCGTCATCTCTGTTTACTTGAACTGTGACTTGCGTTGCGCATTAGTGAGTTCAATGTTAAATGCATAAACCTACCAGACACAGCTTGTTTTGTACAGAACGGTGCTGCCCTCAGGTTGGTATTCTTTTTTTATTTTCTGTAACCTTGAAGTATCACAGCAATAATCAATATCGATTTATTAGCCAAACACAAAAATAAATCGATATTGATAAACTAGCACTACGGGATGATGTTACCTAAATTTAAATTTACAGTAAAAATTTTATAATCTGGGCTTTCGTTAAGTGTAGCAGGGTACTGAAGTTGTCCATCTCTTTTCCCGCTTCATATAGTCACATCTGCCACCGACTATAATTAAGTTGAAACTAGAACCTCGGATTATTGTTTCAGGTTTATACAGCTAAAGGAAACTGCTGTTTAACTTAGAAAGTTAAATGAACCTTTCGAATGCTAGATTAAAAATGAAACCCTTGCAACCAGAGCTTTCCGTTTCTCCGTTTCTGGTCTGGTGGACAGGCAACATGATAGCTACGTAGCGTAAAACCCCATATCCACTGATGTTTAAGTGCTTGGCACCCGTTTAGAAATCGAATTCCGTGTCGATAAGCAGTAACACCTTGGAGTATCCGTCACATTCATGTACTGTGTATGCACTTACATTGCTTCAGAATATTTTATTGTATTAGAAGTTCTGACTAAGGACTGTTTTTTCCAGCTGTCTTAGCTGATTGCATTCTCGGTACCCCTAGCTCCTTTACGTTGTCTCCATCCACCCCTCTCTTACCCTGGTTTAACCCTATCGGCTGTCATCACGCCTACTGATTGCTACCCCACGCGCACCGTCCCATGTAATCTATGTTATAGGTTGCTGGCTTTCTTTCTTTCCTACTCGGTCTCTTGACCCGTGAAGATGGGACCGATATGTTGTCCCGAAACGTCGGTAAAAAATTACCACACGACGCCGCTTAATATCCCAAATGAGCGCAGATCTCATCAACATCGCAGCGGAAGCCTGAAATCAAGGTTAGGGCAAGTTCTGTCGATGACCTCGCGTTTAACATGCATTCAGCTATACAAGTTCTGAATCCAGGACATATTCTGATTTGCTGAATTTTATCGTTGGTTTTCTGAGTTTTTGTAGGCAAATTCTAGGTTGGTAATTTAATAGAAACACGAGTCGTAACTGCTAGTTATGACGGTCTTCCACACAATTCGTCCTCAGTAACGATCATACAGTTTCTCATTTTACAGTAAATAGTCTTCACGATCCGAACATGTCGTCAAATAAGCACAACATTAAAGTTTTACGGGAGTAGCATAAGAATTAGCATAACTCTGTGTATGAGCCTTTAGGATGCTCATAGGGCGTGTGAGTGTTTCAGACCTGAACAGTTACACATTTCCTGAGGTTCAGGAACGTACCGATATGTACAGAGAGCCGGGATAGCGTAGTCGGTACAGCGACCAACTACGGGCTGGAAATGTCCGAGTTTCGAATCCCATCAGGTGTAAGATATATTCTCCTGTCCAAAAAAATCCAGACCGGTTCTGGGTCCCACCTATTCAGTGAAAACTGGGATTCCTTTCCGGTGGTATAGCGGGCGGAACGTTAAGTTGACCACACCTCGATCTCGTGCAGATGTTCAGAATAAGTGGAGCCATACTTATATTTTCCCTAATATGCCTTCATGACGTGGAAAGGGACAGCTTTGTAACTTCTACCGGTATACAGTCTGTATGTGAGCATTCCACTGGGGGGTAACATAACGTCGGTGAAAGGTAGCCATCTACAGCCACTAAGAAACAAGTACATTAAACACAGTGCGCTATACTGCAGCATAATACTGTAGCTACTCCACCTACTGGAACAGAACTGATAACTGAGACCTTCTGCTAACAGTAAGCATACAGAAACAGTTATTGCTGAACGCAGGCTTACACAAGGTACAGGGATAACAATTGAAATAAAATTCGATAATAAACATTGCATATGTAGAATGAGACAATAAAAATGAAAAGTTTATAGACACTAAAATTGCACAATTATTAGTGGAAAGACGTATTTGAAAAGAAATCTTTATAGCTATACAGTCGTTTTTGTGAAGGGCCCCGCAGCAGATGCTACGGACGCACCGAAACCTTGAGGCTTATTGTGCAACCCTGTGATGAAGATGATTATTTTTTTCGTGTTTCCTTGTAATGGAGCACCGGTGGAATGAAATTGACAAGGGGAAAACCGAAGTACTCAGGGGAAAACCTGTCCCAGTGCCACTTTGTCCACCACAAATCCCACATGGACTGATCAGGGATCGAACTTGGGCCTCCGCGGTGAGAGGACAGCGACTAACTGCCTGAGCTATGGCACGGCCCATAGCTGTACAGTTAGATTACTATTAACAGACATGAATAACGTGTTCAAGTATAGGGATTTGAGGAAGATATTTGGGCATAAGTGGGAGACTGGAGGAAATTGCTTAATGAGGAGTTCCTTGATATTTTTTGCTCACTGAATAGTATTAGTGTGATCAGATTGATGAATGAAGAGTGTGTGGGGGAGAGGAGACTGCGTCCAGGTTTCTGGTGGGTAAACCTGAAGGAAAGAGACCACTTGGAAGACGTGTGCTTAGATGGGAGGATAATATTAAAATGGATCTTTTACAGGTGGGGTCTGAGGGCGAGGATTGTATTGATCTGGTTCAGGGCAGGAACAAATGGCAAGCTCTTGCGATTATGGTGATACACTTTTGGGTTATACAAAATGCAGGGACTTTCTTGCCTAGTTGAGGAAATATTAGCTCCTCAAGAATAATTCTGCTCCATGGAGTGAGTTAGCTATGGACAGAGAGGTTGTAAGGTTCATGGTTGTAATATCGAAATTTAAGCAAGCAGTGAATATGGCCCTCTTAGGTTGACACATGTCTGTGGACAGGGCGTCGAAGACCAGCGAAGTCCCGATCTTTTTGCATGTGATTTCTTTTAATGGTGTTCGGCCTAATAGGAAGTATACATATCAAAGCCCAGAACACTTGATGTACTGAAACAACAAATGTGAGATAATTTTGCCACTGTTCGTCTGGACTTTTTAAATAACATTTTTTAGTTTTTGTCCCCCAGGTTCCAGAAGTGTATGCACAATGCTGGGTCCCATGTTGAACACCAGCACTAAATGGTGATGTATGGTTTTTAAAGTGGTGCTAGAACCGTAGCAATGTGGCATTCCGTGTAGGAGATAAAGCTATTTAACATTCTGTGTTTACTTTACGATCACTGTGTGTGTGATAATACTGCATCTGCTAGCAGATAATAAAATTCGTTCTGTGCACAGACGGTTATCAGTCTTTGGATTATGTAAACCAGGTATTACAGAACTGGTGACCCTTCAGGTTTTCAAAGAAGTGCCTTATGTCTGCAACAAACTTTAGAAGAGTTACAGGTAAAGTTGAAATATTGTTCGGGTGATCAAGTCGAGAAGAATGAGGTGGGCGGGGCATGTAGCACGTATGGGTGAGGGGAGATATGCATACAGGGTTTTGGTGGGAAGACCTGAGGGAAGGAGACCACTTGGAAGACCAAGGCGTAGATGGGAGGATAATATTAAAATGGATCTTCAAGAAGTGGGATGGGGGGGGCATGAACTGGATTGATATGGCTCAGGATAGGGACAGGTGGCGGGCTCTTGTGAGTGCGGTAATGAACCTTTGGGTTCCATAAAACGCGGGGAATTTCTTGACTAGCTGAGGACCTATTAGCTTCTCAAGAAGGACTCTGCTCCATGGAACAGGTAAAGTTGTCCGTGTTCACACCATGAAGGCATATAGTGGGAGTAGAGGTAGAGATTAACTCGTTCTTAACCTCGATGGTAGATGGAGGTGAGTGGTCAGCATCACTACCCGGCCGTTTTATCCCTCGGCCAAGAACAACGGTACTTATTGGATAGGAGACTAGGTGGGCTCGAGAGCTGGTCAGGACAATTTGGAGAGGCGAAAAATCTATTGCCCCTGCCGTGATTCGAACCCCGGATATTCCAGCCCGTAACGTAGCCACTATACCGGCTACACTGTTCCGGTTCCAAGTTTCCGGTTCTTAGTTTCGAGAAGTACTGTTTCCTGGGATTTGACGCCATATATTTTTGTAGATATGTACAGAGGTTTCAGAGGAATATGCTGCCTCCTTCTACAGGATGATGATGATGATGATGATGGCGGCAGCGGCAGTAGGTTTATCTGAAACTACGCTATGCACGAGTATCTACGACACTACACGCCTTGAAGTCACATAAATCAGTAATCTTCATAGTCACCACCGTGAGAACCTCAAATTTTACTTATTAGTTTCGTTTCCGCCCCGATTAGTCAGGCTTAAAGGAGATTTCACAGTTATTCCACCATCTTTTCTGTCTGCAGCAGTATAAAAATAAGTTACTTTGTCAGCTGCAGAGGTTATGCAGTGTCGAATGTACTTAACCTTCAAAACCTTGTGGTTACTTTATGCACCACCAGGTTTAACTTTTAGAAACTATCCTTTCTGGCCGCAGAGTGCATTTATGTGTTTTGAGTGGTTCTCAGAACAAAGAGCGATTATTTCCCTATCCTGTATGAACTTAATTGCTTCTATAACTGAGACAGTGCGTTTACTGCGCGGTACGAAGTGAATCTCTGTACCTAATTCAGGTTAATCTTAGTGTTTAAGGTGTTGTGATATTTGATCGCCTCGGAACGGAGACTGAGGGAAACTGAAATCTTCTCAATTTCGGGTTCAGAACTAAAAAAAATTACATATGAAGAAGGAGTACCAACAATTATACTGTGCAATTTAATGGCGTAATAATAAGAACAATGGTCCCGAGAAAGTGCGTGGGAATTCCTTTTTCCTTCGGGAATAATTGAAGACGTAAAATGTATCTAAACACGTGTATATGGCCACATTCAAATAAATCGTATGCTTGCGTATGTGTAAATTCTATGATCTCTTTATGTTTTTCTGCATCTTTTGGTTTGTTTTTGTTTATTTATTCTTGAACTTTGTGTTCTGTAAATGTTTTCTGCAGTTCACCTATAAACGTTCTGTTCTCTAATTTCATGTAAGTTTTATTACTTATTTGTAAATGTTCATCCCTGTTTTAACTTTATTTTCGCCCATTTTGGATCCTTTTTAAAGGGTCTAAATATTCTTACTTAATTTTCGTAAGACAAACGTGTTTCAAACAAAATTTGTCCTTAGACAATTAATAAAATACGTGTTTCGAGAACATTTTGCGTAAGCACCGACAGCGTTCAAGTCCCCACCGAAACGCAGTCCATCCTGTTCGCATTCGAATTACGAAAGCTGTGTATTAATGTGAAGTCGAAACTCTCACTTTCAATACCACCCCTCGCTGAATACCGTCATATCTCCTTTCTGTACCGCAACGTGCAGACAAAGACGGTCCACTCGATCCGCGGCTCACAAACACTCACACAAACATAATTTCGCTTTGGGGCAATTGTGATAAGCATGGCATGCTCTGGAAGTAGTTTTGATACGTGCCTTAACATCAGCACGACCCCTCCATTATTTTCATCGTCAGAAATTTGATATTTTAAGTCTCCCTGTTTGAATTTACATTTGAGCACGGTTTGTTATTTAAGGGTTGGAAACACCGTGCTCACAAGTTGTAATATTTTTTATTATTCTTTAGTTTTACGTTTATATATTGTGAAATGCTTCATTAAAATATTTATTTCTGGTACTCTTTTATATTGCTTTCAAACTGCCATTATTCCTAAATTTTTCGGAATGCGACACAAATTAATCTCGTTTTGTCTTTAAAATAAAGTTGCATCATTATTAACTAACTCCATGGAGCAGAGTCCTTCTTGAGAAGCTAACAGGTCATCAGCTAGTCAAGAAATTCCCCGCATTTTATGGAACCCGAAGGTTCATTACCGCACTCACAAGAGCCCGCCATCTGTCCCTATCCTGAGCCATATCAATTCAGTCCATGTCCCCCATCCCACTTCTAGAAGATCCATTTTAATATTATCCGCCCATTTACGCCTGGGTCTACCAAGTCGTCTCCTTCCCTCAGGTCTCCCCACCAAAATCCTGTATGCATCTCTGCCCTCCCCCATACGTGCTACATGCCCCCCCACCTCATTCTTCTTGATTTGATCACCCGAATATTATTTGGTGATGAGTACAGATCATTAAGTTCCTCGTTATGTAGTCTTCTCCACTCCCCTGTTACTTCCTCCCTCTTAGGCCCAAATATTCTCCTCAGCACCCTATTCACGAAAACCCTCAGCCTATGTTCCTCCCTCAGTGTGAGAGATCAAGTTTCACACCCATACAAAACAACAGACAAAGTTATAAGTCTGTATATCTTAAGCTTTGTATTGGATAGCAAACTGGAAGACAGAAGATCCTGCACCCAATGATTGTACCCACGAAATGTGTCAAAATCCTCCTGAATCACCCTGTGTATAAACTGTGAAACATTATTTTTGGGTAGGGCCTAGATCTGGATCTTTGTAAAGTCGACTGTAATGTGATGTGTGGTGTTATGAACAAATATGGCGGATATGTGTGACAAACTGCAGGCAGTGGAAATGTAGCCTTGCTGGTGCAGATGTTTCACGTGCATTACATACTGTACTGAGTAACGAATAGGAATGAGACAGTCATGACCTACTTGGAGCTCTGTTCACGAATTCGCCCGGCGACTGTATGGAAAACCATTAAAAAAAGAGACAAAATTTTTGCACTCTGAACTTCACGAATATTAAACATAAGTGATAACCATCACACCACGACTTTTCTTTTGATGGCATGGCCCACAATAGTGTCACATTATTGTACGTTGTTTGTTGAACAGAAGATAGCCGTGCTTGAAGCAAGAATGATGGACAACTGCGCTCTTGGGTTTTGTATTAAAATGTACGAGAATGTTGGTACAAGCACAGCGTCTGTCTGTTGTCTACTTATATAGAGCGCATTATATATAAACCGAGGGTAAATTTGCTAGATGGCAGTGTGATAGCAGGAGTTTGTACAGCGCTGTCCATACTGTTTAAAACAATTGTTATTATCATTTTCATTTCCTAGAAATTGTTTTTGTGCAGATAGGCCTATCGTAGAACAAATGAGGCGTAGACTGCATGGATTAATGTAACTTTAAATGACGAATTTTGTCTCAGATTGTCCCATTTACTTAGCAGAATACGCTCATCAATGTCATTAGACCCATATGACAAAAAGTTTAATTACACCGTAATTAATGGCGGCCTTCAAAACAGCCGAATTAAAAAAATTCACGTATGGCCACGCTTGTATAATAGGCACTCGTAGGAATGCTGAATATTGAGTTCTATTAGTATCAGTCAAAGGACTGAAAGGCAATTGAAATTAAAATTGAAATATATACTGTAAACAACAAACAGGTAAACAAATAAGTTTTCAAAAATATACACTCCGTAAGTAAATTAATTTCTTGTACCACAGGTCGCTATTTTAGCAACTAAATTTCGTTTTTAATTAACTGAATTTAAATTCCTAACACTTATACGCAATAGTAAATGATAAGATAAACAGTACGTATCAAACAAAAGAGAAAAAGGAGAAACAGGCCCTATATTTAAGAATATATTGAGATATAATGCTATTATTATTACTTTAATATAATTTTGGTAGTTCACAGCAAAACATACTTGTTGAAAACTTGTAAAATACTTGTGAAAAGAGTTTCTTATTTACTCCTGCATGAAAGAGCTGATGATGACGGAATGCATCGAAATATGTAATTTTATACTGTAAGTACATATTTGAATAACAATATCCTTTAGGTTGTTATGTGGACTGTATATGTTATTATATATGAAAAAAGACTTGACGTAGCTATTTAAGCTTACTGTGTAATAACCTCTATTCCTTTGTTAATTAAGGAAGTTCTTAAAACGAATCGAAATGAACTTCCTTTTACCAGCCTTCCTCGAAATGTATCAAAGAACTCACAAGATATAGTTCTTATGAAAAACTTCTATATGACTTTAAGTTAGCTGAAATTTAGTGTAAATTAAATCGAGTGAAAGTGATGGCAGGTTAGCGCGCATGGTGCGAATGTAATTCAGAAAATAGACCTAGACGTTAAAGTTAACTTTAGCCCGAAATTAAACTGGCTTTTCGGACACTTGTGCACATAATAATGAATCTTCGAAGGCTTCAGTAAAGGGTGAAAAAGGTTTTTGAATGCCCGAGTGAATGTTCGGTTCTCAAAGAGGACTTTGGCCCATGAGAGAGTTAATTCCAGTAGTCCTTAAAATTACAAAACTATACAAAAATCAAACTGACTGACTGAAATGTATTAAGTTTGTAAGGCCCTTCAAAACAAATTTGTTCAAAACGGATAACGCTGTTGGGCTCTTTTGTTTGTAGTGAGATTGACTGTCGGGCGGCTATGACGAAACTGAAAGGCTGCTTGCAGTTGTTTACAGCACCTAAAATTTAACACTTGTCCCTCATTTTTATGTACGCTACCGTGCGACAGATTTTCATACGTTGGCAGGAAATATTCACTTTCAGTTATGAAAGGTTTTGGATATATACATATGTCTGACATAATGTCTGCCTTGGTTTCAACTACGTGACCATTACCTCTTTCTGATAATCAAGTGACTGTGACCGAGAGGTTGTGCCTGGTGAACGTTTTACCTTCCTTCCATGAAACATACGTCACACACTGTTATACTGCATTTGCTGTCTGACATGTATAAAATATTCTGCAGCATAACTACCTCGTGTATCAGCTGTCCGATACAAGCTTACGTTATGACGAGTTAAATGCCTTTACACGTTTCTGTAATTTTGTTAAAGGCATTTTCTGCCGTCGTGATATTTATTTCATTGTGTATTCGCTAATGAATCCTTCGCAAGGAAACGTAAACTGAATGCGTAATGATGAGGTGGCATCCTTCCGTCTTTGAAGTTTCATATCCGATATTACTAACTGGATTGTTTTATTGAATTTGGTCCTGAAGGTCCGCACAGAAGAATGCCACGAAAGTTTAATTGTGGTCAGTGTCGATCTATTAAAACCCGTACTTACGTTATAAGTGTTTTAAAAAATGACGGTAAAAGCATCATTCCAGGTCGAATTTTTTAAATCTAGGCGTTGTGTCTGCTAGTTATCCAAGCAAGTGTAATCCTGATGCGTTGAAATGAAGTGGGCATCAGCTACATGGCAGGACGAAAACCTTCGATTGCTTGCACTGGAGAGGTATTGTTGTATAACTGGCGATTTGCTCATAGTCAGTGAATTTTAAGCAGCTATAAAAGCACTCCCGGACTTACGCAGTAGTTAAATTCCGAAAGGTCCGACTCAAGTTGAATTTTGAAGTCGGAATTGAGTACACATATGGTCATGTGTATGTGCCTACAAGGGAGTCCAACTGGCATACAAACCCCTACACACTGAAGCCTGATCGGCCACAGCATGACAGCCCCCCCCCTCCCGCCTTGTTATCGCCCAGCAGTATTCTTCCGCCACCTTCGTTTCATTGCGCTTTCATTCCCGCGAGGAAAAATTGGACGCGTGCTTCAAAAATGTTACTTTTTTAAATTTTTTTTTCACTTTTTTAAATGTTACTTAAGTCTCAAATTTTGCAATTTGAAATTACGTAAGTCAAGAAGTGTCCGTGGCGCTGTTTTTTTTTGCATCCCTATGTTTCTATCAGCAGAGTATTTAGCAGTATAGACCCGAAAATATGAACATAGAATAATAAATACTTAAGTAGACAATTTTCCATTATATATTCTCTTTTTTAACAGTTTTCGTGTTGAACAGTTTCTGGTTTCTACAAGTTAACACTGTATTGGATTTTACTGTCCATTCACGCGCCCAAAAACGTTGGCCGACGAAGGCACGTTTTTATTTAATGCATGTTTTACTGTAATAATAACGTACGCGAATCCCGTTCTGAGCATCGCTCTTCCTACTATGGAACTTCTTTAGGTGTTATTTTCTTACCTTTTACAGACTGCTTTCATATCTGAAATCCCGACACAGTTCTGAATATAAGGTGCGCTTGTAAGGTTGCGTTCCTAATTTGTGACCCCAAATGCTGGGTTTGCAGTGTAATTATATATACCGGTACACGAGTTTTGGCGCTTCTTCATTTCAAGTTACATAATTCTTTGCTATCCATTCGTTACGTTCCGTGGGAAGAAACGTGGTAATATTATAAATGTCCTAAGTACGTTGCTTCATGAGTAAATATTGGATTTCGTTAAACATGCTAATATAATAACAACGCCTGTTAAATAATAATAATAATAATAATAATAATCACGAATACGCAAGATGGCACTGGAATACCAACCAAAAGGCAGACGCGACATTAGTCGACCATAAACAACATGGAGAGACCAACAGCATCTTCAAGATTGAGTTTTCGTAGGACAGGACCCAGATGTCCTGCACCTGTTTACGTTCATGATGAATAATAATAATAATAATAATAATAATAATAATTTTCTCTGTCTCAAGTATATATTCCCAGTGATGCAGCTACTAACAACAGGTTTTCTGCAGTACACATCCATTATATTGGTCTTAAAAATCTGTATTGTTTATCTATGTCACATAAGTATAAACTTGCTTCTCTCTTTCCAATAATTCCTCTTCATTCTTCTCAAAGCTTTGCGTAATTTTCTTAACTCGGTTTTCCCATTTCCGTTTTATCTTACGTAAAAATTTACAAAAGTTTCCCAATTCCGTAATTCTGAACAATTTATTAATTTCGTATATGCTGTTTCCCCCTTAACAACGCCTATTAAGTTCCCAACATCGAAATCGCCGTCCAGCCTTCTGCTATCTCCTGGTACACAGCCCATGTCTGTTGTCACAGCCCCTTTGCACACACTTGCACAACAGACAGACGTCATATCTTAAAGAAAGGAACCTTTACATTGCCATCCACCGTAGTCGTACACAGTCAAGCCCCGATATAGCGCCACCCTCGCCTAGCGCTCATGAAAGTCTGTGAACATGAATTCCCCGTTGTACAACATTTAGATTTGTCGCCACTCTCGATATACCGCCACGAATTGCGCTGAAAACAGAGTGGCACTATATGGGTGCTTGACTGTGTTAGTGAAATGAGACTGAATAGGGCCTACTCTACATCAGTGGTTCCCAAACTTTTTCGGTCCACCGCCCCCTTCGTTCCATATACACACCCACGGCGCCCCCCTGCCTTTTTTAAAAAACAGAAATGCGCTTTTGTTTCCACTTTTATTTTATATTTAAAAAATCGTTTAAATAAAATTATAAGAGTTAAACTTAATGTTTCATGTGTTAATTAATAAATTAGAATTTATTATATTTTTTCTGATTAACAATAATTCATCTAACAATAGTTTATTAAAAAAATAATAGGTGCTTGAATAAGATTCATAAATTAAAATACTAAGAAATTTAGTTCATTTTTTATTTGTAACACAAAAATTACTTTATTTGAATTTTATTATAAAAATAAGTGCACTACTTGTCTACTAGCGCCCCCTGTGGTAATAACAGCGCTCCCTTCCACCTCTCATACCTATTAGCGCCCACCTCGGTAATCCCACCGCCCTCCAGGGGGCGGTACCGCCCACTTTGGGAACCACTGGTCTACATTGTAAAATCAAGGGACCCTTTTCGATGATGGATCTTACGAAGATTGCCACAGAGAAAACGAAGTTCTCCAACGAGACTATATACGTCACTTCATTGACTTCGAATCGCACACTGAATGCGCTGG
Organism: Reticulitermes speratus; assembly: GCA_021186555.1. NCBI lineage: Eukaryota > Metazoa > Arthropoda > Insecta > Blattodea > Rhinotermitidae > Reticulitermes > Reticulitermes speratus. Next base: position 21,579,139 of record JAJKFL010000009.1, read on the forward strand.
GATTGAATGAATTGAGTTGTACATCTCCCCCTATGTACTAGGTACCTTCATGGCATGGGCAGGGAAACCTTCACCTTTCACTATCGTTATATCAACATGACGGCTCTGAGAACTGTGGTGTAGCAGTCGGAGCGACGCAAGGGCAATTTAATGTGGGTCCTTAAACGTGTCGTAGCGTGTCTTTGACTGAGCAGTTTGGCCCAGGCGCTTACCTTCTGGACTTATATTCGGAAATTATTCGTTTCGAATCTCTGTCGAACCGATAATGCTGAATGTCTTTCGTTGCTTTCCTCTATCCCTCCGGACGAATGCCGTCGTAGTGCATTGAAATATGCCACGACCACTTCAATTCGTATCCTCTCCATCATTCACAGGCAAATCATTCTACCATTCACACAACATGGTCTGAGCTAGGGGCAATATCGTCGAATAAATTATAAGTAAATAAATATTTAAAAAATACACAGTTTTAAGTAAGTTCATGTCTCTGTATAATAAAAAAGCGTTAGGCGTTGTTGGCAGTACGGGCTGCATTTGGCTATAGATTTTACAGCGATAGGCGTAGGCCCTAATTAATCAATCGCTCCAACAAGACGTGTGAATACAGACGGTGGTGACGGAAGGCGTCGTTGAGTTTATGTGCAAATATATCACAGTCGGAATCCGTGCTAGTGAAAATGATGCACAGACGTTGGTGACGAATCAGCGCCGTTATTAAGTTGTCCTCCTTGTCTTCATCGCATAGAGTGAAAAGTATGAAAATGTGAAGGCTTTGTAAATTCTTTGCAGAATTTGTTGTTGTTTTCTCACACTGACTCTATTGGCATTTTATACTATTAAATGGAAGAGTGGCCGATCCCGCCGGCCGTGCGATCTAAGGCGTAGGTCTTACTGGGATCGCGGTTTCGAATCCCGCTGAGGGCATGGATGTTCGTCTCTTGTGTATGTTGTGTAGGTAGCGGCCTCTCCGACCAGTTGATTACTCGTCCAGAGGAGTCCTACCGTGTGTGTGTGTGTCTAATTCTGTGTGATCTGAAACCTCACCAGTGAAGCGGCCTAGACCCGAGTTGGTCTGTTGCGCCACACAAAACAAAGTATAAGGTTGTGTAAATTTAATGGAAATAAAACATTTTGGAATCCTAGTAGCTACACGCATTCACTAGTTTTATTAACGGTTTATAAACCTGCGTATAAGGATGGCGAATGGGGCCCAATTCAGATTAGGATTAGTGTATGTCATAACACTCATACCAGTTTAGGATAATGTATCAGAGTTAATTGACTAGCTAGCTCACTCTTTACAACACAGTCTTTCTTGAAAAGCTGATAATTTCTGAGGTTGTGAAGAAATTCCCCGCATTTTATGAAACTCGAAAGTTTATGGCCGTGTTCACAAAAAACCGTCACTGGTCCCTAGCTTGAACCACATGAATCCAGTTCACACCACCCATCCCATTACCTTGACATCAGTTTTAATATTATACTCTAGTGCACGCTAAACTACGTAAAGTGGTCTCCTTCCCTTAGGTTTTTCTACCAAGAATATGCATGCATTTTACTTCTCTCCTATGCGTGCTGCATACCCCACCCGTCTTATGCTTTTTGATTTTATCATCCTAATAATATTTACCGAGTACAATTATGACTCTCCTCGTTTTGTAATTTTCTTCAGTCTCCTGTTACTTCGGTTCATATGTTCTTAGTAACCGCTACTCAGACAACCTCGGTGCATGTTCTTCACTCTTTGAGCGACCAAGTATTACACGCGTTACTTTATGTATTTTGTATATTTACATAAATGTGTTCCATCAGTGGGAATAATTAAAACATATTAACAGTTTTTAACTGCAGAATTTTCCTTCACCATGCTTCTGTGCCCGCTGTTATTTCGAAATATCACTACGTGGTTTCTGAGTGAAATAATTCACCGCTCCTGGTTTAGAGACGATATGCCACTTATGTTCGTAAGTGTTTATTCATATTAGTTCATCATCCTCCAAAAAGTGGGCGCATGATTGTGAATGAAAAGTGCCAGATGTATTAAAGTTTTGGATGTACCAATTAGAGGCATGTCGAAAGTCAGTAAGCATGAACACGAAGATAAACTATGATTACAAGATATTAGCGAGTATCACTCGTTCAGCATAATGATCAAGTCGAGGCTGCTAGGCCGGTTTTAAAAACTTATCAGAAGAGTATGCAGGAAGTATATAATTGTACCTCTTGTTTTGTTTGGGTGTGAAACTTGGACTTTCATATTACAAGAAGTACTTAAGTTCAGGTTTTTTGAATACTGGGGCTGAGAAAATTGTTGACTCAAGGGGAAGAAGTAACAGGAAAGAATTCAGGTCTTCTGGGATGTGACATTGCCACTGAGTTGGTGGTTCTCTGTCTCCCACGTCTGACTGTTCTTTCTGGACTCCTTACCCTCGAAGATGACGGCAGTACGTTTCTCAGAAGCGTCGGGAATCACTAACCCAGCGTCACATACCAGAAGACCGACACCTCCGATACTCCGCTGTGGAAACTCCAAATTTTACAAGTAACAGGAGGCTGGAGAAAAGTGCATATTTATGAGAAACTTCATAAGTTTTATAGGTGTACTTAAATAAACAGATATTAATATACTGAAGAAACGAAGGAAACTGAGACGGGGAGACATGTAGTGTACGTTCAGGAAATGAGAGATGCGTAATAATAATTTTTGGTCCAAATCCTGACGACAGAATTACATGGCAAGATATTAAAATGGATCTTAATAATCTTACATTAATTGCTGCTGGTATTGTGCCACTTAAATTTCTTGTGTTCATGTTATTTAACAGTTGCATAAAATTAAGAAGAAAAATAGGTCTACGTTGTAGTTACCTCCTATGGCTCGAATTCCACAGCAGATGTCGTGGAAATCCTTCAGTTTATTCAAAACCTTAAAGCAGGAACACACACACAGACATTTCCTAAGCCTGCTGTGCTTCTGAAGAAACACGAGTAGACTAAAAAGTTAGGAAACGCACGCATAGCCTAATATAAAAACGTATGTTGCCTTGTCACCGGATTGTCAAGCAATGAGTACTAACAATTGTTCCTGTCTTGTGTAAATATCATAAACAAGTTCATCTGGCGAGTGGGAAGGCTTGATAGGACGGCAGGACACGAGGATGGTCACGCGAACAGGCCGCTGTGTTACGTTGTGTGTATGTTTCCTATCTTGCCGTGTTTCACTTTTCGAAAGTACGGTTATCATTTGTGTGGCCTATGAGTGAATACGGCAAATTTTATTGCATGTATTTTTTGATAATTTAGGGACAATTTAACAAATATTTTCAAAGACTTCAGCAAGAACAAAATATCAGAATACCTCAACGATTCTCAAGTTATGAGCTACGCGACGTAAACATATGTTTTAAAACAAATAAAAAGCCTGTTCAATTTCACTCTACACTCTTGCCCAAAACAATTTTCTTTCCAGTAAATATTTGGAGAATTATGATCGAGATGCGCTGAAGTGTTCGTTACTTTTGGACCGACTGTAAAGAAAACTGGGATGTATTGAGTAAAATTATGCAGCATCAAATTTCATCACAGTACGTTCAGTGGTTGCCGATTTCCTGCTTGCTTACACACGGACAGAAAAGGCGAAGATATCACACACACACACATCTCTGCAACTCCTCGTTGCGAACACAGAAAATCTTTGCATACAACCTTGATAAGACTTTACGGGATGAACAGCTATAGAAATTCTATTATGATATATCATTTGAGAAGTAGATGTGAGAGTGAAGGTTGTTTGGTGCCTGTAGTTTAATGCATAAGACTTCTCTTTGAATGAAAATAACCACAGGCATTTGTCCTAAATTCCATTCATTCGTACAAACAGACGAAACTGACATTATCTCGATGCGATTTTTTGCAGAGAGAAATAAGAATGTACTCCCGCTGTCACATGTTCGTCGTTTTACAAACACGTCGCTCTCCAATTACGAACCAATTTGTCCGAAATTGAAGCTGTCTTTTTTATTGTTATTAAGGTTTTCTATCATTCGGTACAGAATGCTTTGTCTTCCATTTCGCTATCCAAAATATAAAAATTAAAACAAACGGAACTGTAATTTTTCCTGTTCTTTTGTATGAGTGTGAAACTTGGTCTCTCACTTTGATGGAGGAACATAGGTTGAGGGTGTTCGAGAATAGGATGCTGAGGAGGATATTTGGGCCTAAGTGGGACGAGGTAACAGGGGAGTGGACGAGGCTATATAATGAGGAGCTTTATGATCTGTACTCACCAAATATTATTTGGGTGATAAAATCAAGAAAAATGAGATGGACGGGACGTCTAGCACGGATGAGGGAGGAGAGGCGCCTACAGAGTTTGTTGGGGAAACATGAGCGAGAGAGACCATTTCGAAGACCTAGGCGGGGGATAATATTAAAATGAATCTTCGAGAAGAGTGATGTGGCGCATGAAATAGGTTGATCTGGTTCAGGTTAGGGACAGGTGGCAGGCGCTTGTGAAAGCGGTAATGAACCTTTGGGTTCCATGAAATTAGGGGAATTTCTTGACTAGCTGAGGACCTGTTATTTTCTCAAGAAGGACCCTACTCCGTGGGGTTAGTTATTTGATAAGGTAGAAGCGTAGCGCCACCTAATGCAGGGTACTGACAACTTTATACAGTAACAAATATATTCAACATGAGGTATCCTTTCTTCTGGAATATGGTGCAGCGTCACTGGGTGGTTGGTGTCGGTCGTTTCGGAACTGGGCTATGAGACCACTTTAAAAACAGTTTCAACTATTTTCCTTCTCTCTACTTCGTATACCTTCTAAGTGGTTTCATCTCTTCAGATTTTCCGACTGAAATTTTCTGTACATGTCTCATCTGCAAGCGTGCTAAATTCCGAATCTGTCTTTTCTCCTTGTGGGCCGGGATAGCGTAGTCGGTACAGCGACTCGCTACGGGGTGGGTGGTCCGGGGATCGAATCCCTGTGGGGGCGAGATTTTCTGCACCCGTCCAGACAGGCTCTGGAGCCCACCCAGCCTCCTGTACAATGGGTACCGGGTCTCTTTCCCGGGATTAAAGCGGCCGGTGCGTGGCATTCGTCACCCACTCCCATCTGGTGCCGAGATTAAAGAAAAAGTTGGGCTATACCTCTACTCCCCCTCTGAGTCTTGATGGCATGTTACAGGATGAACTTTACCTTTTAACCAACACGCATCGAGCAACCAGTTTCATAGCAAGCATGATTTACCTTCGACACTGTCATCCACAGATTCAAGATGCATAATTTTGAGCAGTTATTGCACCCCCACCCTTCCATAACACTATTTGAACCACTCATCTCGATTCTTTGGTGACAAGATCACGCCGACTCTTCACAGGTTTCCAGCAGGGTGGATGAGCTATAAAGAAATAAATTATTTTTATTACATATTTGGTCACTAGCTAGATGCTTCAGTTTGACCATAAAGTAATTCGCTAATAGACTTTATGGCATGGATGTATGTCTTGTTCAGTGCAATGTAGTGCTATCTGCAAGCTGCCCAATGCGAATAATGTCGCTTTAACTTTCAAACTTTCGTACAGTTCCGTCAGCAGAAAGTCCCTACTTTGGAACCCATTAACATTTTCTTTTCCCGTGTGCATCAACACATCCATCTGCTTGCTGATTCCATTACACACACAGTATACAGTATAGAGTCACGAATGAATACATTATGGGCTTTTGTTTGCTTACGAACTTTCGACTTAACCAACTTAGAGATAGGAACAAACCTGTCCATATGTCCAGTGTATGTGAAAGTGCTGAGAGTGGTAATAAGAAAAGGCGCAGTATTACTATGAAAAAATTGTGGACATTCTAAAGCTTTTTGAAAGAGGCGAAAAAATGGCATATATTGCACGGACTTTTGAAATAAATCTTTCGACTTTTTTTAATATGTTTGGTACGGACAGAAGTAAAGTTGGACTGACGATCAAACCGACTTAGAAACAGACCTCTGGAGTCTAACTCGCTCGTAAGTGGAGGAACACCTGTAACTGTAATGGATATTTTTCGATGGTTTTGTTTTAACAATGCCAACTTTGTAAGAGTGCGATCTTGACTGGTTAATGTCTCTGCCCAGTAATATAAAGTTGTCAGATTCTTGACTTTTAATTTCTTTCAATAAGTGGGTCCCTGTCACCACGGCATGGCGCGTCCTCAGGTTGCGGATGGAGGAACGACCTCCGGATATGGAGGGTAGCTGCGAATACATTGAATAAGCAGTCGGGACAGACGACAAGAGGTGGCCCTCCAGTTTGGGGGTTGGGCGAGGTGCTAACAACTCCTCACCGTAAAAAATTACCATGTTACGAACCACTATACAAAGATTGATATGGCTCAGGGTAGGGACAGGTGGCGCGCTCTTGTGAGTGCGGTAATGAACCTTCGGGTTCCACAAAACGCGGGGAATTTCTTGACTAGCTGACGACCTGCTAGCTTCTCAAGAAGGACTCTGCTCCATGGAGTTATTGGAGTTCTGTTATTGTGGCAATGTGACTTTCTTTCCCTTAATTCCCCTTCTAGTTCTTGAGTTTTGTCTGTTAATTTTAATTTTCTTCGTTTTTGTTATCATGATAGTATCAGGTTTTCTTAATTTTATGTTCAGGTTTTAGTTTTGCCTGTCAGTCCTCTTGCATTCGAAGTAGACCTACCAAACAGGCATTGCTCATCTACTAGTACTCCCAGTTTCCTATCCGCTGTCCATTCCGAGTAATTATGCAAAACATGAGATTCACCAGTGTAGTCTCTTTGGAGCCTTTGAGTATAACAATTATATTCTTGGTCATCATTTTTTGGACTTTTATACACAGAAGATAGATGCAGCTCTTTCCTTTCCGAAACTTCAGTGACTGTTCAAAACTCTACACGGTGTAACATCACAGAAGGCTAGGATACCTATCAGCACCGCTGTGAGTTCTTCAAATCTCACATAATAATTGTATGTATATAAACTGTGTACCAGCCCATTGTAAAGCCCGAACCTGGAAAATCAGGAAGTTTTATTTCCGGGTATTTATAGCGTACAGAAAAGGACTTACTTGCGGTTACCGGGTGTTCTGTGCCTGGAAATCCACGAGAATCCTCACACAGGATGGCCAGTCTCCGGACCAAAAATTCAAGCCCGGACCTGCTGAATATGAAACAGAATTGCTACAAGATCAACAGCGTAGTTCAGCTGTTGCTTCATTAATATGGCAAAAAGAATATGAATCAGTGTCTGTAGTTTTGCTGTTCCCTTCTACACAACTACGCTAAACAATATAATTTTATTCTAATAAACCCTTCGAAGTCTTAAGTTATAGCCAAATTACAGCGGAGTAATTAGTTATTCCCCTTCAACAGTAGTTAATCAGACTTGGAACTCTGAATAAATTTATGCCTGTTTTGCTCAGAACTTGTTCTAATAGATTCGAATTCCAGTTATATTAAGAGCTTGATCTTTTGCATCTCCTGCGTAGCTGGTTGAGGACGTCCTATAAATTTGTAATGCTCTCGGCAGAGCTATCAACTCGCTGGGGCCACCGCCCTCTTTCAAGTTAATATCGGGCCAGGGGATCGTTCGTAATAAAATAAAAACTTGTTCGCAAACCTGAATTGATGACCATTACTCCAACGACAGCCTCTCACTGGACGGTTCTAAGCTGTGGAAATATGCCGACTACAGATACAGTGTTTGTGTTATTATTATTGAGTACAGTTTATTTTGAAGATTAATATTGGCTTATGGTTTATTGTAGCTACAATGAACCATCGTTCATTCGACTTTCAATCAAACGAGACCCTCATTAACCAAACCGCCTTTCAAATATCCAGACCAATTTTTGGAGAGTGATTATGAATTATTTAGATGTAAACTTGAATTTTAACTTAGGTTACTTATAATACTGCATTTTTGTTGGGGCCAATAATGTAGCCTACAGGGCTGCATTTACAAAGCGACGACACTTAGGCTAGCTTAGGCCTAGTTAGGCCTACGCAATACAGGCCAAACTTCGTTTAGTGGCGGAAACTTCCGACAGATATTTAGGCCTTAAGATATGTTTTAGCAGTTATTTTCTTATTCTGTACCAAGTTATGCGATGTATGTGTTGTTTGTGTGCCGAATAATTGCTTAAATTTGGTAATTTGTCTTTGTTCCCTTACAACAGCAGACGAAGAGTACAAGATATGTATTCTGTCGTCGTGTATTTCTTTTCCTTTCTTTTTTATAATTGACTGTCTCGATGCGTAGGTCTGCGGCCGCTCGCTGGCTCGGATGGCGGGTTCGAATCCCGCCGGGGGCAAGGATGTCTGTCTCTTTTGAAGTTTGTGTGTTTTCAGGTAGAGGTCTCTGCGACGGACCGATCCCTCGTCCAGAGGAGTCCTACCCAATGTGTTGTATGTCATTGAACGTGATCAGGTGCAACATTAACCCTCTGCACCTAAAATGAGTAGGTAGAAGAAGTCAGACTAAGACACAAAGACAGGCTGGGCCGTGCCATGGCTCAGGCGGTTAGTAGACGGCCTCTCACCGCGGAGGGCCGGGTTCGATCCCGGGTCAGTCCATGTGATATTTGTGGTGGACAAAGTGGCACTGGGACAGGTTTTTCTCCGAGTTGTCGGTTTTCCCCTGTCAATTTCATTCCACTGGTGCTCCATTAATTGTAAAACTTGGTAAAAAAAACTGCTCATCTTCATCATAGGGGTTGCACAAGAAGCCTTAAGGCTGCGGTGCGTCCGTAGCATCTGCTGCGGGGCCCTTCACCACGCAGAAAAAAAAGACAGGCTGTCTCGGGTTCAAATATTCTCTTAAGCACTCGGTTTTATAACATATCCGCAAGCACTGGCCTTCTGATTGCGTGAGACTAGTGTTATGTTATGTATCACTGAAATGATTGTGATGGTACGCATGTTGCATGTTAAGTACGTGAAGTGAAAGCTGAAACGGGATGTCGTGTCCAACCGTAAGGAAAATCCTTCTCAGATTCTGTTAAGCTGCTAAAGATGAACGATTTTTTTGTGTAACAGTTATCGGAAGAATTTGGTTTTTTTTTTAGGTATAGGTCGAATGTAACACTTACTCTGTGTAAAGCGTTATTCCAGGATTACGAATTTTATTACGTAAGCTGTTAGTTATGCAAATAGTAGACTAATAGATGCATTTATATATAGTTTTTGTTCAGATTGTGACTTGAATTTGAAACATTTTTGACCCAACAGACTACGCTGACAGTGGGACTGGTTCCCTCCGAGTACTTCGTATCATCCCACCAATGTCCTATACCCACTTGTTTCTGTTACTGACGCTACATAATCTTTATCAGTTGAGAGCGTCTATACAAATATACACGTCACTGCATCTTGTGCAATTAAAAAACGCGTGGTATGACCCATGAATTAAGGGGGAGCTACCGTATCCTTGGCCAACAGCCTACCTCACAGTGATATCAAACTATCGTATTTTCAGTCCTGCCAACGCCATTTTTTAAGTAAAATAAAATTTCTTTGGACTCTTTGACTTTACTTCGCATTGTAATTTGCGGTGGGGCGGGGGGGGGGGGGGCTCGGCAGCGTCTTGGAGGCTCTGTCCAAGCACTGGCTGTCTTCAATGAGGACCCCGTTGTTTTCGCTTTCTGTATATTTTAATAATGTAAATTATCATTAAAAATAAGCCACGACCGAATATTTTGAATTCATGTATATATTCCTCTTATAATACTTTCTAAGATAAATAAACTTTTTAGATCTTGCAACATAGTCAAATAACCCAGAAACGGTTAGCAGTCAATCACAGTAAAATTCTGATAAAGAAATAAATCCAACATATCTCTTTCCTATGACCTTTGAGTTATCATTAATAACTTTAACCCTTGTCCCTGACAACATGTTAACCCTGCGATTAACCTTATTGCTAGAGCCCTGACCTTTGACCTGACCTATGCTGTGACCTACAACTTGCACCGCATTATGTTATGTGCGGTTACTTTATCATTTATATAAATTATATCAATAAATCTAGTGTCTTAGGATCATTTCTATCCTCCATGTGAATTTATTACCTACCACCCACGCAGATTAGGTAGAGATTACGCCTGTTCCGGCTGCGTTTGTTTGGTTAATTCCTCTTTGTTTTGGTCAGTCAAGGCTTCAAATGATCAGTCCATCGTCTGCTGTGGTCAATTGTCTCTTCCTTTAATCCTTAAAGCAGTGGTATTCAACCTGGGGTACGCGAAGACATCTTAGTGGGTACATAAAATTAAAAAGTACTTATATTATTTCATGATAAACACTGAATAATCAGGGCCAGATTTAGGGTTAGCCACAAGAGACACGGACGTAAGGACATGCGATTTGGGAGCGCCATTTCTCTCTCTCTCTCTCCTTTATGCGATTCTTATCTGGGCGGCTAGTTTCATTTTATTCCACACAGTGCATATAATTTTGCTTTGCTAAAATACCTTTGTTCATTTATTAATTTTTATATGATAGGCAATAATATATTTGTTATTTAATAGCTTGATTCTCCTTTTTTTAATTTAAAACTTATTATTTAATGCATTATTTTGGATGCAATTTATTTAACTTATTTTAAAGTAGATTATAGACTGTGCATAACTTGAATTGTGCACCAACAACTTTGGGGTACAAAGTCGAGGAGAAATTATATCTGGGGGTACGCGAACAAAAAAGGTTGAATACCACTGCTTTAAAGTATAGTGGTTACTGTGTGTAGCTTCCATTTCCTTCAGCATTCATAAACACTGCATCTTTTGCTCACACTATGTATTAAGTTTTTCATACGATTCTCAGAATCAGCCAATATTAAATGAAAATTCATTAAACGGTAGGCCTTTGAAATGGAGACAGTGTGTTTACTGTGATGTGTGAATTTTAAATAAGTTGCCAAGCAGATTAATTTCGTGCTTTAAAGATTTCGCAATATTCGCTGTTCCTTCCGTTTCTTGTGCAGCGTACAGTGTGATGCTGGTAATCTCAGACATAGCACCTCCGCGAGTTACTAGGTTGTAGTTTGAAGCCCGTGCTTGCTTTCGTAAAGACACTCATGTTACGCAATTGTAATGGATTGTTGTTTTGTCTTCACGCTTCAGGTTACTTATTGCCACTACCGGTCCAAGACTCCTCCTTCCATAGTCTCCGTGGTCGTCTTGCTCTTCAACCTGTTACTTGACGGGTTGGTTCTTTATATCTCCACGTACTTCATCTACATGGCCTTTCCATCTCCTCCTGTAATGTGTTAATTTAATGAAATAAGTGTCATCGATCCCAAGCGTCTTGAATTTCAGGATGACGTTTGTGTTGTCTAATCTTACATGTAATATCCTTTGCTCAACAGAATGCAGTTGACCTGCACAGCGTGGGTAGAGTCCCTTAACACTCGCGACGACGTTAAGGGAAACACGTATAGATCCTGTCAAAAACATGAGTTTCTATCACTACATGACCATTTGCTATGGGTTTCTTTTATAACAGTGGGCCGGGTTAGCGTAGTCGGTATAGCGACTCGCTACGGGCTGGGCGGTCCGGGGATCAAATCCCGGTGGGGGCGAGATTTTCGGCACCCGTCCAGACCGGTCCTGGGGCCTACCCAGCCTCCTGTACAATGGGTACCGGGTCATTCCCGGGGGTAAAGCGACCGGGGCGTGGCGTTGACCACCCACCCCCATCTAGCGCCGAGGTTAAAGAAAGAGTAGAGCTATACCTCTACTCCCCCTCTGGGCCTTCATGGCCTGTTCTAGGGAGAACTTTACCTTTACCTTTACCTTTTCTTTTATAACAAGCCTAGAACCCAATTCGTGCACAGCTCTAACAATACAGAACACTAAAGAAAGTAACTGTGTTATCTCACACACACAAAACGCGACTGCACTGGAATACATCGGCTACCGGTCACAAACAAGGGGGGGGGGGGGCTTTTCCCGGCGCAAACCACTGTCAAAATCAATTGCAAAATCCAGTCACTATCTGTACCTATGTATGTATATCATGATATATACTCCTCACCAAAAATATCTGGGTGACCAAATCAGGGAGAATGAGATAGGTTGCGCATGACGTACGTATGGGGGAGAAGAAAAGTGCATTTATGGTTTTGGTGGGGAAATCTGAAGGACATAAACCGCTTAAAGTCCTAGGCTTAGACTGGAGAATAGTAATAAAATAGATCATAAATTCAATGGGAGAGTGTGGGCTGGCTTGATCGGGCAAAGGATAGGGACAAGTGGCAGGCTCTTGTGAACACGGTAATGAACCTTCGGGTTGCAAAAAACGCGGGGAATTTCTTTGGCTGGGGAACTATTCAGTTTTCCAATAAGCAGCCTGCTTCGTGGAGTTAATTGTATATAGGCCTATATATGTGCCTAGTTTTAACAAGTGGCTCTTACGTTAGGAGTCGCATATTTTTGAAGTGTTTATAGACGAATATAGAAATAGGGCCACCCATTAAATTTTTTCAGTGCTTACTTCCGAACCACGCCCTTAGGACGTACCGGAAGTTGTGTTACAACCTTCATAACGTTGGCCCTAGATTGAAGTGAGTGGTCACTTCCATGCCCCGGACGTGCTGATGCGCATTTGAAAGGAGGCCTGCTGGGCCCCATAGCCGGTCTGAACGCGATGTCGAAGAGTAAAGCTGCTGCCTACACAGTCAGTCGGATCCCAGTCTTCCACTTCTTAGCCGGTCATTGTACTAAGCTACCCGAGTTTTGAACAAGAAGTGTAAACCAACTTTCATGTGACAGAAGTAACTGATGAACAACAACAAGCTGTCGTTTCTTCGTAAGGAGTAACAAGAAATAAACTTCTGAACAAGTGATTATTGCTATTTGAGGTAATAACAATTACATTCTAATTTGAAATAGACGAGGAAACTACAAAATAAAAACGTTGCATCATATTTTATTTTCGGTTTAATATGCTGTTCTGTTACTAGGAACAAATTGTTTAGTAATGGCTTCCATGTGTTGCGGTACAGGATTACTAAAAGAACAAGTATTGCCGCATGCACGTTCATTGAATTACGACCATCTTATGACTTTCCTGTACATTAGATTTCCTAACATGGATTATTTTTTGTAATTTTACAATCGAAAGTAGTTTTTAAACACGTATCTGCTCAAAAATTACATGAATGCTTCTGTGAAAATACTGGCTATTAAATTACACGCTGTTCTGCTTAAACATTCTGCCATTTATGTCCTTGTCCGTGTTGTTATCTTTTGTGAACGGGCTTTTATTTTCCATTACTAGTCCTTTTAACAGTATCAACGACGGTAGTCATCCATGTGTTGTATTTCTACACTCGAGCTACAGGTCCAGCCCACAATATCTTGCCCTATTTTCTGACACTGACACTATCATATCTTAAGTTGTCCCTTATTTCATCCTCATTAAGTCCAGCTATTTTCTTCAGCTGTTTGTTTATAAACACCTGAGTAATTCACGTTATTTCCATGAAATGTGCAACGCCTCACGTCCGTACACCTGACAAAACGTTGTGTTTCGCTAGCCCGATCTTTAGTGTTGTAGAAAGAAAATTTTGATGGTAACAGTTTTAGGCACGTTCACAACCCATCGCAGCACCTATTAAAATTATCCTGTCGCTCCATCTGTACGCATGGAACAACTAGAGGACCGCTTAAAGGATCTTCATGAAATGTGATATTGGTGCGTTTTACTGACATTTGTCAAGTCACTTGTGTATTATTTTGGTCTGACAGTTTTAACAACTTTGTTAGACGAACACTTCATGTTTCTTGAGAGGAACTCGCTAAATATTTATAGCAGTGAACAATATTTGGAAACTTCGTAAAGAAGAATAAGACGCATTTTATGCCCAGTACACTTTTTTCCTTTAAGTCCTACCTTTTTCGATATAATTGAAAAGAAACGGACGCTTTGTGTAGTTATCGGAATCCATACATTTAACAGTTAACAATATTATCGGTATTTATTATTATTATTATTACCAACTACTGCACAATAATTCTATATATTCTCCTACATGTTTCGGCTAAACATAGCAGCCGTCATCAGGGAGTCATTTTCATAGACGTGAGCAGCTTACAATACCCGCAGTCAGTACTGACTGCGGCTGTGAATGGTGTATGTACACACTGTCATTTAATGATATACTGTAAGCTGCTCACGTCTATGAAAATGACTCCCTGATGACGGCTGCTATGTTTAGCCGAAACATGTAGGAGTATATATAGAATTATTGTGCAGTAGTTGGTAATAATAATAAAAACCTATATGTAAAAAAACTACACGGAATATGTATAATATTAAGATTATCGGTCTCTTATTTTTCATACTCATTAAACAAAGCTTTCTTCCGCCTGTGTTTGTATATAGATACTTAATTACAGTGTAATTGTGCAACCCACCTGTATATAGCAGCGAGGTTGTGGAGGTGGTACCTCCACTCCCCGACACCTTTTCTGGGCGCGGTGTCCTAATCAAATGTTAATGAAGAAACGGTTGTAGTAACATTTACAGTTGTATTTACTACTGCAAAGGGTTCTTTATTCAAACGTTGTCGGTTCTGAGACGGTTATATTAATAACAAGGAAAACGCCACACTTTGTACCGAGTACATATATTTAATATATTTCGATGTTATTTGAAGTGATTAATAATAATACAGATGAAAGGCATAAATGGCGACAGCTGGTGACTGAAATTTGAAACACTTATGTCTGTCTCCTAAACAATAAACAGATGGCTACCGCTGTGACAGTGTGCATCCAGTTATAGTCCTGTGATTGTGGAGATGTAGTAGTAGTAGTAGTAGTAGTAGTAGTAGTAGTAGTAGTAGTAGTAGTAACAACACCATTAACAACACCCGAGTTTTTCTGTCAGCCGTGGGTACAAGATTGCACAAAGTGAGGTGGGCACAGAAGCAGAGTAAAAAAAAACTGTTGGTCTTTACCAGTCAGAAATTGAATAAATTAGGGGCAATCCCAGCCGTTGTACCCTGTCTTGGAATTTTGTCTGCGAACTTCCGAAATGCAAATCGGATATTCAACTTACGAGCCGTGGGGTTTGCTTGCTCTTCTTCATGTCCCAGTTTCGTGACACTAAATTCCGATTCTGTTTCAAATGTGTTGTCGGCTATTTGGTTGTATAAACTTCTCGTCCCTCTTCTATGAATCGACAGTAATTCAGTTAATGAGATATTTGATATTTGGCTCACTGCATTGCCAGTACGCTAGCATGTATCCCAATCTTGCTGTCAGCCTTGTATTCCATTTCAGTCAATAAGTAAACTTAGTGGTGGGTGTGTACATAAGAGGTCCAGTTTGGTGAGGAAACCAGTTAAATAGCTGCACTTGTAATGCATAGGGCACTGAACGTCGCCAGTTACACCACCAGCCTTCGAATGCGTCGCCAATCCAAACTGATCGCTTTTCTAGTAACTAACTAACCAACCAACTAACTACATGGAGCAGAATTCTTCTTGAGAAGCTAACAGGTCCTCGGCTACTCAATAAATTCCCCGCATTTAATGGAACCCGAAGGTTCATCGCCGCATTCACAAGAGCCTGCCAACTGTCCCGGTCCTGAGCCAGATAATTCCAGTCCATGCCTCCTTATCCCACTTCTTGACGATTCACTTTAATATTATTTCCATTTAAGCCTAGGTCTTCCGAGTGGTCTCTTTCCTTCACGTTTCGCCAGCAAAACGGTGTATGCACCTCTCCTATCTCACATACGTGCCACATGCCCGGCCAATCTCATTCTTCTTGATTTGATCACCCGAATAATCATCATAGCAGATCATAGAGCTCCTCCTTATATAGTCTTGTCCACTCTCCTCTTCCCCCGTCCCTCTTAGACTCAAATGTCTTCCTCAGCACCCTATTCTGGAACACCCTCAGCCTATGTTTTTCACTCAATGTGAGAGACCAAGTGTGACACCCATACAAAACAGCAGGAAAATTGCAATTCTGTGTATTTTAATTTCTATATTTTTGGATAGCAAAGTGGAAGACAAAGATTCTGCATCGAATGAGAGCAATCGCTTTTCTGCTAAGTCCCAAAACTATCCTTGCTCACAAACTGCACGCCAAACTCTTTCTGTTTACATTTACCTTACAAAGAGAATTTCGAGATAATGTCAAAGTGGAATATAGACCTATGTCCATGAACGTGTTGTTATTAATGACTGCAGAATCTCAGCCAGATGTGTTTAGATGATCTGAACAATTTAAGAATTGAAATTCCTAGAAATTGCAAAGGAGGGGGTGAAGCTGATGTCCAAAAAACAAAATTGAAAAGGTTTGAGATAATGTGACAGTATGTAAGACAGTGCTCGAATCAACGTAGCTTTTGTCTTGTGACTCTGATCCTCATTTGTTTTTTTTTTTCAGATTCAGAAAGTAGTGTTGGCGAAGTAACACACTTCGAGACTTCTTGGGGTGAGTACTGGGTAAATTTATTTTCTTCGCCATGCTCTGCTTTTAGGCTCGTTGGCAAAAGTACAAAAAGCGACTGTTAGCTTTATTATGTCTGTCTGTCCGTCCGTCTGTCAGTTTAGCCGCATGGTGCAATCGGCTCCCACTGCAAAGATTTTCATGAAATTTGATATTTAACGATTTTTCGAAAGTCTCTTGAGATAATTCAAGTTTTATTAAAATATGACAAGAATAACGGCTAATTTACATGAAGACCTATATACAATTACAATATCTCGCTCACTTCTTAGAATGAGAAATGTTTCATACAAATGTTGCAGAGAAAATCTAAATACACGTTTCATTTTCAATATTTTTTTTTTCGAAAATCGTGCCGTTTATGAGATAATGTAAAAAAATATGGTAGAGCCAGACAGGCCACAAATGACAATATAATACGTTGCAGAAAAGATAATGCTGGATAATTAAAACAAGAATACAGACACACACACACACACATAATATTTAATACTTATTATTTATAATGACTATGAAATATTTTGTAGCTCGACAACAGTGCAAAGGTAACACATTGTTGCATTTCAATGGCAACACTGAACACTTTTATATTGTTAACAGCTACATCTACGCCAACAACAATAAAAAGGGAAGGTGTTGTTGTGTTTCCATAGCAACAGTGGTTACGCGAACGCGCCACACTATCGTTGTACTACTTTGTCCATCGTGTTGTTAATGAAAATAAGATTAAGCGACTAAATAACCAACTGTTTATGTAAAGGTAATAATTGTATGCATGGTCACCAACCTTCAGTGACTCTAGCCATCTTCAATTTACTCCGCATCCGATAATTCTTTCAGTACTGTCGTCAAAGTGTTTTGGATTAATTTCAGCGACTTAAAATGAGTATTTCCTAAACACTTTTAGTTGAGGGAAAACGGAAAAGTGTTACGGATGCGAATCTTATTTTACGATGGATGTTTCGACCGTGGTACTTGTTTCTGCCTGCACAATGCAGTTTTAACGAGCTGTGTGGGAAATCGAGATGTCGTGGTACAAATTTATTTTGTCCGGCAGATGATTTGTGATTTTTGGACGATTACACCGCCGCTTAGATATACCAGTACTTCAAAGTGAAGTGGTTGGTGAATTATAATTGTGGAATTACGTATTTTGAAATGGATAATGCCTTTAATATCACAGAATATAAAGCATTATTTTTATATATGATTTCGACATTACCCATGACCTTCGCTGCCGGAGTTTTCAGACTTCTCCATTTTGTTTGGGTGGGTGGTAGGTGGGGAAGGGCGGCTATCTGGAATATCGGTCTAATTTTTTTTTCACAAAACCTTTTTCTTGCAATATGAAAGATGTAACGATATTGAGCTTTCTTTTTTTTTGACAAACGACTCGCCCACTGTGCCAATAAACCTCTTCCTCCAAACATAATGTAAACTAAGTACCTGGCACCGAATAGCTCTTTCTAAGCGGTCAACCAGATTAGGCGCATTCCTTTTACCTGAAAATGGAAGCAGAACCGGCTTCCGAAACACAGTACTTCATTGAAAGTACGCGATGGACGAATATCACTTCAGAAAGTGCTGCCTAGTCTGCTTCATAATTCATAGTATTTCGTTCACTTAACTTTGTTACTGCCAACTCCTTCCTCTTGCTTCATGGCAGCAGAAACATCAGAGGTTAGAATGCGACGTAAAGAACGGATTAGTGGTAATGTAAGCCAAACATATTCGAAGCCAACTGTAGGAACAAGTCCAGAGAAATAGAGACGTTCTGTGTTTATATTGTTATGGTGATATCAAGTTTACAGCCTTGTCCCTTGGTTTTCAAGATGTCTCCTACAGCAGGTGTTAAAGTTTCACAGTTTATTGGCTCCTGGAACAATAAAAGTACCGCGCACCTTTACCGTGATAATGCACTGACGTGTCGGCTAGGGTCAAGAGCTGTTCTAAATTACCAATACTTTGCCTCACTTTATTGCAGGCGGGATTCTTACTACACACACCAACACACACATGATTAACCTAAAATATTTTTTCCGTGCTTATTGCGTCATTTTAGTTGGCATGGTAACATCTCGTGAGAGAGCAAGGAACCAGTCTCCTGAAGTTGGCTGCGTTCTGATGTTAATTTTGTCGTAATACATAAAACAGTAAGCTGTGGTGTAGGACAGTGCTTTCCAGCCTTTGGAGTATGAGGACCACTATTTAACCCTCTCAAGACTAAATGTGTTATAAATTATATTGCAACATTCAGATCCTGCTTCACACAAAACACACTGCTTCTCCATTAAAAGACCGGCTACTTAACGCTCTTTTGGAGCGTAATCTCCATAATATTATTGTTTGATATGTCGGAAGACTGGGCAAACTGACGCATAACGGGTAATATTGCAATTTGTAGTCTTGCAAGGCGTTAGTGATGTAATGTACAATTCATAATCTCTCAAGTAATGTTCTTTACAGCAATTGCTTGTCTCATAAAAACTACTGCTTTTTTCTGAGATGACACAGCGTAATCAGGTAGATCGGTAGAGCCATGCCGACGTTTCGGAGGAACCCGCTGACTCAGTCTTCGCGTTCTTCGCGTTCTTCGTACTCTGAACACGGAGGCAGCAGGTTTCTCTGAAAACTTTTGTATCTCTCACCCAGTAGCGTAGGCTTGCCCCCCCCCCCCCCCCCCCCCCCCATCCTTTCCATACAGTGCACTCTCGATTCTCCGAGTCCCGATTCTTCCAGGTTCCGTTTCGCCCGAGGCGATGCGCTGTGGTCAAGGTCGTTTCTATGTCGCGTACAGAATTCCGCTGAAGTGCGTTTCTCTGTGTGCACACGTGTCTTTGACGCGTTATTGTACTTCCTTTGCAGCAAAGACGGGATCAAAATTTCAGCGCCACACAAGCCTCAAAGACTTTTCTTGTGTTTTAAATGAGGGGGAATATTTTTGTCTATAGTCTAACTTAATAGTGTATATTCTATTATTATTGTACTGTTACATTATTGCGTATATTGATAGTCTAATAAATGTTATATACGCAGTACGTATTGACACAGGGGGCACGCGGTGGCGCAGTTGATTGAGGCACTGTGCGGTTCGATTCCCGATGGTGTCATTGGAATTTTTCATTGACATAATTCTTCCAACCTCACCACGGCCCTGGGGTCGACTCAGCCTCTAACAGAAATAAGTACCAGGAATATTTCCTGGGGGATAAAGGCGGCCGGTGCGTAGAGCTGACAACCTTACCACCTTCATGTGCCGATTGTCTTGAAATCTGGGAGCCTCAACCTCCTGTAACCCTCAGGGCCTGTCTAGGCCTGTAATGGGATTGCTTTACCTATCTTACGTATTAACACAATGTTTATATCAATCATACACGTAATCACACGATCTAAATTGTCGTAATCGGTGTAGTCGGATTTTTTCAGTAATTCGAGGCAACCTCGGTCCCGTTCACCTCGAACTATCGAGATACTAATGTAATTCTTAGCGAAGTTACTCCCAGATCTCATAACAGGGATCCAAAACATTGCCTTCTGTCAGAAGAACGGAATCTTGTCCGAGAGAATCCACATCAATCGCTGCATCGCCATCTGGTTCAATAAAGTGCAACTTCTGTGCATATTATGCTTATTTTATATACATTATGTAGTGCTAGACAGATACAACATGATGCTTAAATATTTACCATTAAGTTACAATAAATTTTAATATTCTGTACATTTGGGCCCCCCCCCCCAACCCACGAGACACCCGCGTCGCGGCGTCTGCGAGGGCCCAATCTACGCCACCGCTGTCACCGTACTACACGTCACCATATCCCATAACACCGTAGCCTAGATAACCACCACCATTACAACCTTAAATTTCACGAGCTAAGAGATGTTATGAGAGGACTTACTGCAACATTGCCTTCTGGGAAATATATTTAACTTCTTACCTACCTACCTTATTAGCGTAATACTGTTAGATTATCCCCAAACGCTTGGAATATAAACTATCCGATAATCAGAATATTAAAACTCGACAGATGTAGCCTTCACATGGTAACAGCAGCCCACATAAAATGTGAACTTTGCCTGATGTGCAAAAAATTTCACTGCACATAAAATGTAATTCCAGAAGCATTGATGTGGTTACGGAATAAACAATAAAGATAGACCCTAGGCTAATTTTACACCAAATGAGACATGGATTTTTGTTTCTTAGGATAACCACTCTGGCCTGCACAAACATTTTAACTGTAACGGAACCGGAGACACCATTTGACTTCCACTGGCAAACGAATTCATACTAGGGCTGTCTTGAAAGTTTGATTAATTCTACAAAGGTAAAGCAATCCCATTAGGGTACCAGGAGGTTGAGGAACATGAAAGTGGTAAGGTTGTCAGCCCTACGCACCGGCGGCCTTTACCCCCAGGAAATATTCCTGGTACTCATTTCTGTTAGAGGCTGAGTCGACCGCAGGGCCATTCTGCCACAGAAAGGATTATGTCAATGAAAAATTTCAATGACACTATTAGGAATCGAACCCGCGACCTTCCGGATTGTAGCACAGTGCCTCAACCAACTGCGCCACCGCGTGCCCCCTGATTAATTCTACAAGCTTTTATTTTTCTAAATTTGCACATAAACCTTATTGTCTTTATTTGATTGACAAATGCTACTGAACTGCAAATTCTGTATTCTTCCTGTACCGTCTCGAGAATTTTAACAGTCTGTAAGACGAAGTGGTCCGGTGTTCAACCTGCCTTTATAATATGTACTGCAGTAATAACATTGCTTATTTATTGTGACGTTCGTAAGAATGCTTTGCAGTACACTCATTGCTGTAATCTTATACGTCGTCTTCCCACTGACCAGTACTCCTTTATTTACCTCTGTTGGTGCGTCGTAATGATTGCTAGATGCATCCACTTCGTGGCATTGAACTTGAGACACAACAGACATCTTCCAATACGAAAAGTGATGTTCGTTTATGTTGAAATAGATTTCTATGAAGTCCCACCTCTCCAGGATAATTCTAATCTTATCAGTTGTTGAAACAATCTCGTACACAAATAGTCGCTTTTCGAATTCTCCGTAATCGATCCCAGGGAAGCTGAATAAAAGACTGTACACTTCAAGGAGATGTGTTTGTCGGACTAAGGTGTGACGCTTTCTGTTTAAAATTGTCAACTTCTCTGAAAGGTTCTTTGTAGGAGGTGTGGGGAATATGTTCCATGTCGCAGGAAATAAGGCATTTCTTCTAAGCTACTAATTTTAGGGAGTGATGTGTAGGACGTATACAAAGTTGATGGTCTATTAAACAACTTCACCATTAAGATTCGCGTTGCGTTTGTTGAACTAACATTCAGGGAAGATCAAGTGCCTCATTGCTATTATTAGAATTTTTTTAATTTTTGCTCAGTTCAAGTGGTCAGTTACGAATTTAATTACTACGTATCGAGTCCGTTAGTCCTTCACGTAATTAGTTATGTAGCGACTTAGTTTGTGGATTGGTATTAATTTTCTACAGTTTTTAGGGCTTGCATTTCATGCACATTCTAAAATTTGTGACTGGCATTGTAATAATAAAGTGTTTGCGGTATAAACAGCAGTAGGTCTGTAGGACATCAGAGGACTTTAGTATAACTTGTTAATGTTATCATGTACGACACTCAGAAGACCGTTGTTAATATCGCCGCTGTGGTGGTAGTCGGCTTTGGTATGCAGTAGAATTTGATACATTTTTATTTTATAAGAATTATTGGTCTCGTCTTGTATTCGAAGGCGTGGCCTTCTGAAGATCCCACCGGCGCGTTGCTGAGGACGAAACTGTCGGTAAATCTGAAGGCGAACTAAATTTTCGAAAAGTGTTGGAGAAAATTGGTTATAAATGACCCTACTCATTCATATCTTGTAATGAAGCAATCATCACAAACCCTCACAGAAGCAGAGTAATTCATTATTTAGAAGCGTATAAAATACTTGTTGTGCCAGTGCTCAACCACTGTAGACATGACTATGGGGTGAAATAGGCAAAAGCGGAGTACAAAGAGGTAGCATAAATTACAAGTTGAAGACCGTCTTGTGTATTGAAAGGATGGGTGGAGGGGACGAAACATTTTATAGAATTATAAATCTTTAGGGCACACGGTTATGCGGATGTAGAAAATTGCTTAATGAGAAGCTTCATGTTCTGTACTTTCAACTAAATAATATTAGGGTGATCCAATCAAGGAGGATGAGGTGGGCGGAGCATGTTGCCTGCATTAGAGAAAAGATCAATGCATTTCGGGCTAGGTGGGGTCGGAGCGGGAAGGGGGGGAGAACAGGTAAAGATGACCGTGTTCACGTCATGAAGACATGTAGGGGGATTAGTAGCATAGCTCCGCTCATTCTTTACCTCGGCACTGGATGGAGATGAGTGGTCAGTTCCACGCCCACGACCGTTTTACTCCTCCAGTTCCCATTGAATATGGGGATGTGTGGCCCTCAGATTCGGCTCGGAAGCTTTGAAGAAGAGAAAAGTCTCTAGCGCCAGTCAGGAGTTGAACGACCGTTCCTCGGCAGTGCAACCCGTAGCTTAATCACCATTCAGATTACGCTGTCCAAACTGTTCTTTGGTGTGGAAACTTGAAGGAAAGAGGCTACTTGATAGACCTTGGAGTAGATGGGAGAACAATGTTAAATTGGATCTTGTAATGTTGTGTTTCTATCGTCTACATCTTAATCCTTAAAACAAACTATATAGGTACCCTGAGGTTGGTATTTTCCAGCTATTTTATGGTGTCTTCAAACTTTTTCGGGCCATTTTGGCCGTTGTCAAGAATTTCGGTATATCAACATGTGGAAGTACCGAATATTTACATACACGATTATGTACAAATGATACACACATTGACATATAAAAGCTCAACATTCCGTATTTTCTCTTGAATTTTAAGTCAATGTGTAATATCGTTTATATGTAATCGTGGGGTACTACTCGCCTAGCGACACGGTGTGGCAACCCAGAAGAACGAAATCTTCAACAACACCGCTGTGAGAAACTCAAACTTCGCATAAGAGTAGTTGTGACTTACCTTTTTCTTCCTCGAAGTCCAACCAGGAACTAGGTCTGAGATGTAGACTCAGATGGACCAGTAATGTGATAACGTGTTCGCTGGTCTACCCTGTCGCACATTTCACGTGCCCTGATGTATGAGTGTCGAGAACTGCTGGTCAGTGGCAGGACAACGTATAAAAATTCAGGGTAATCCTTCCCCAGTGCCACTTGGCCACCAGATTCAAATGAACTGCTCCATCCTAGGAGCCGGATTAACACGGGCTCGACGACGGAAGAATCGTGGTTCCAGTTTCCGGAAGGAGCAAGAGATTTTTTCTCCAAAACTTCCAGGCCGGCACCGAGGCCTGCCCAGCTTCCTATCGAGAAGGAATCGGGGGTTATTTTTCTGGGGGTAAAACGGCTGAAACGTAAAGCAGACCACCCACCTATATCTAGTACCGAGGCTAAGAATGCATGGAGTTATACTCCATTCCCCTACGTTCCTTCATGGTGCGGTGCTTAATTAAGTACAGGAACAATATTGCTTTCACTTCCACGCTGCAAGAAGTCGACGTCTAAATATCTGAGGTAAGGCTTGTCCGGCAGTGTCCAACGTAACTTCAGTATATTGAGTCAAACATTGGGACAAAGCTATAGAGTTTGAGATTTTCACGGGAGTGAAAACTTCAATTACGTTCTCCTGGGCTATAAACTCACATAGTCTCATAGATGTGTACCAGCGTTTCAGGGTAATTTGCTTCCTCCATCCTTCTGACCTGTGCCTTGAAGACGGAAGCAGCAGGATCCATTGATACAATGTAACCATTTACCGGAGAGTACGATGTCGTAACCTAGAGGAAGAAATCTTAAAAATCTGCTATCGCGTTTATATTAGTTATGTCAGTTTAGAAGTAATTTGCACATGGCGTGATTTCCGTTTTTCAGAAATCTATTTGAATCAAAAGAAAATCATACGGCGATTGAATAATCATGTATTTGAGTTGTTTTAAGGAATTTGAATCTTTCAGTACTGTCATTGAATAGGAAACTATATGTGCACTACACTTAGTAATAAGGCAGGTTCTGTCGACATTCACATACTCAAACTTAATTTGAATGTTTAAATGGAAAACTTTCAAGTTAGTAAATGATAACCACCAAACATGGAAGAAACTCGTTCCTTTCTTGCTTTTTATTCTTTGGATTCCTTTAGAAACAAAAGAAGAAAAATAGCAGTCCAGTTGTATCACTCTTCTGTTTGCACCGGATGCAGTTTATTTTCCTCACTGGCAATTATTACTAGATACGCAGCAACATTACAGTGATCCAGTTGACCGTGGAACAACTGATATAACCCAGAAGGCAGTGGACATGCAGCAGGTTACTTTTGTATGTGTCTGTTACGAAATACTTAAGTGTAAAACATCAAAATACCTCAACCGTATAGTGTAGCTTCTAGTGTGATTAAAATTGTGCAGTTACACGATCCTACGTGTTTCGGCATTTATTGTATGTCACTGTCGGGAATTTTACAGTGCTAAAATATAATGACATAACTGTTCTCCCCTTAGATTATGATATTTTAAATACTGTGTTTGTGTTGGCTTTAATTTCTTTTCTTCATTAATTGGTAGTGCATGGTTTGCTGGTAATCAAGTTCTTTGCATGTATTTATTTATTTATTTCGGTTCTTAAATTGTGCGCATAACGCAGAAGGAATTACATGTCAATGGACATGTAATCAACGCAGTTACATAAAATATTTTAATCGCACGCGCAACAAATATCAGCGTCACACAGAAACACTTTGGCAGCAGACCAAGTGATTCCAGTGGGGCTCGAATCTCTCTCTATGCAACACTGGAGTTTAAACAATGTATTGTTCTCTCCCTAACAGTTGGTTGCTCTTCAATTCTGGTAGGCGTTAGTACTCTCATGTAGGTACCCAGTGGCCTGCATGAGTTATTTTTCGCTCTTGGTGGACTTTAACTTTTGCCCCTTGCTCTTTATATAGTATATTAAGAAATTCATATTTTATACCGTAGTCAGAAATGTTTCGAGAATATTATGTGAATTTCTACATATTCTACAAATTAACTCTTATTACACTATATTCTCTTTTCAGAAAAAAAATGTAAGCTTAAATCATACTTTCTTCTACATTGTTTAAGATGTTATGTTCAAATGTGAGGAATGTTGGTACTTGCAGCTTTGCTAAAAGTGCATAAGGTCATGGCGGTGAAGAGCAGTGGTCTAGCTAGATTCTTTGCGCCAAGGGCAACTAATCACAATGGCGTCCTCAAACAAAAATTATGAACTTAAAAAAAATCACGACTACTTACTGAATTTCCTTTTATAATTTTTTTATCGTTTATAATTTGTTGAGCGGATAAAATCAAATGTTTTTTTTTAAATACTTACTTTGCCGCCCCCTTGTAATCTGCCGCCCAGGACGGCCGCACCACTTGCTGTCACGTGCTGAAAAGCCTTTTGTGATCAGCAAGGAACCCTAAATGCTAAATAGACTTAATATAAGTTTTAAAACTTTCGCGGCGACATGATTCAATATAGTCTTCTCGGGCGATCAGCCGCGTTAACTCGTTTGAATACAACGTTTCGGGGACTGGCTCCGTCCCCATCCTCAGGCAAAACTGATCAGTTTTACCTGAGGATGGGGACGGAGCTAGTCCCCGAAACGTTGTATTTAAACAAGTTGACGCGGCTGTGCGCCCGAGAAGACTATATCGAAATAGACTTTGTTTGCCTACAAGATTCAGAAGCAATACTGAATACTGTTTTAAATATGACTTAAATATACCCGCGAATTTTAAGTCAGGTACAAAGGTTATGCCTTGTCTCATTGTTATTTGTTCGTGCTTTGAACGTCATGTTATTTAGTGTAAACGTATGTATAATTTATATATGTAATTTAATATCCAATATACTAGCCAAATTAGAGCTGAAACTCCTTAAAGTTTTGAGGAATGTTATTCGTCCAAATCACATATAAATATCAGTCCTGTGTAACATAGAACAAACGCCGCCTCCTATACGAGTACAAAGACCAATCCGTTAATGCTGTTAGGGAAATAATTGGTGTTGATTGTGGAACCCCTACCAGACAAACACATACACTCTGTAGGCAAAATGCGGAGTTTTTTATATGTTGCGGGAAGCACTGTATTTAGTTACTACTAAGCCTTAAACGGTTACTGTACATGAACTGAAAGTTTTAAGTTTTTTTAAGATCTGTATAAATCCGACCGCGGATGCCCTGAAAATCCATCACCTGCATCAGTTACTATGCAGCGTGAATTTCTTGCCCTATGAAGATGAATATGAGGAAAGGTCACGGAGACAGCTGGACAGATATAATTTTCACTTTGTTCCTTCATTTTATGCACTTCTCACCACGAACGAGTGTTAAACTACAAATAATTCATATTCTGCCTAACGTGTTGGTAGTCGTAATGGCGTAACGAAATGTCATGTCTATTGACAGGATCAGCGAGTGCTATGTTTTTGGTGCAGACCACCGCAGACGAAACTTGTAGTAATTCATCTTCATCATCAACGCAATTTAATAACAGCATTACCCTACACCTGTAATTTGGCGTCTACAAGAAACGGGTCTCAGCGTGAGGCCTCAGCACCGTAACGGACAATGCGCTCGAGAAAGTATGTCCAGTTGACCCACACGAAATGGAATATTAGATGTATTGTTCTTGGAATTTAAATAGTATCAATTCATTTTGATACTATTTAAATTCATTTTAAAAGTATGAGGTGGGTGGGGCATGTAATACGTATGGAGGAGGGGAGAGGTGCATACAGGATTTTGGTGGGGAGACCTGAAGGAAGGAGACCACTTGGAAGACCCAGGCGTAGATGGGAGAATAATATTAAAATGGATCTTCAAGAAGTGGGATGGGGGGCATGGACTGGATTGATATGGCTCAGGATCGGGACAGGTGGCGGGCTCTTGTGAATGCGGTAATGAACCTTCGGGTTCCATAAAATGCGAGGAATTTCTTGACTAGCTGAGGACCTGTTAGCTTCTCAAGAAGGACTCTGCTCCATGGAGTTAGTTAGTTAGTTAGTTTGTTAGTTAGTTATCAAATCATTTTATAATTTACTTAGTTCCTAAGCACGGTGTGGTCACGAGTTTATGTTTTCATAATGAACATAAGTATATGATACGGCAGTTAGGCGAGATTATCTTAGATATTTCATACACATAAATTGGTCACTGTGACGTAAATTCCACGTATAGAGAATAGTTAAATAAGAAATATTAATGAATTGCCACGGTCGCCTTGATCAAATTTCGCTGTTAACGCTGTCTTCCCATCTTTCCTTATTTTCATCACGCATTGTTGTAACAAACACCTTAGTTTGAGATCTGAAATTCTGTTTTGTGCATAAATTCGTGGTTTGTAACTTCAGTGACGTAAGAGTGATTCCTGTCGCTTGCTGTCACTACCAGTTCGGAAGCTTTGTTGAAAATTTAGCTTTTTGGCTTGATATACAGAGAAAATGCTCTGAAGTATTTATCCATATTGACGTGTTGCGTTTTCTGTAATTTCAAAGCAAACGAGAGAGATATACATGGCACTTAATGTAAAGGTAACATTAATGTAACCAGTCTGCCATGTACGTGACAAAGAGTGAGGCGTTCCATAGCATTTCCGCGCTCTTGACAACTCGCTCTGGTTTTTAATAGCGGGAACAGAACTAAAAACATATTATATAGCCCTTTTGAAGCAGTAAATGTCTCGAATTTGTTGCTGGATCTTTACGTACATGCAATGTGTTTACAATTTTTAAAAGTTTATGACACCCGTAAATATTTTTTTTGCTTTTCATTACTGTAACGACAACCGGGAGTGAATTTTTTTCTGTTCTAAGTTGATACACTGGATTTATAATTCTCGGTTTAATCTGTTAAATGTAGTTAGAAATTAATGACAAGCTGTATGCTGTGTAGGATATCATGTGTTCTGTCTCGTATGAAATAGGCCCTACAGAACGTTTCTTGTTACCTTTAAAAATGACACACGTGTTACAGTTAATTTTATTTGCATTTACTTTATGATAGTATCTAACAGCCTAGGAAGTGAACCGACCTTCCGTAGGTCAAATCGTCTTCACGGTATATAACTTATATTAGTGAAATATATTTAAAACTCACATGATGACAAGGTTTCCAGCTCTTAAAATTTCTGCAATGCTTGATGATTATAAATACACTGGCTTAGTGAAATTTTAGTGCAACGATACTTAACAGCCTATTTTCAGTGTACATATCCGGTACAAACAGGATACAGAATTCACATGTTTTTGTTACGCGGTGGCGCAATTAGTTTAGCAACTGCGCTACAATCCGGAAGGTCGTAGGTTCGATTCCCGGTGGGGTCATTGAGATTTTTCATTGATTAATCCTTCCGGCAACACTGTGGCCCTGGGGTCGACTCAGCCTTTAATAGAATGAGTACTAGGGTTATCTCCTGGGGGCAAAGGCGGCCAGGGCCTTGGGCTGACAACCTTGCCTACTTCATGTGCCAATTGTTTAGAAATTCTGATAGCCTCAACCTCCTGGAGCCCTAAGGGCCTGTCCAGGTCTGTATAGGGATTGCTTTACCTTTACCGTTTTACAGGTTGTTAAATTTGGTCGTCATATCTTACCACAAGAGGCCACCACTCTCTCCTGTGCATAATTTCTGATTCTGTCACTACTACGAGTAATATCAATGCGGCGCTTTTCGAGCTCGTCGTGGCGGGAGTGCCACATAATGTATGGCCCTAAAATCGTGTTTGACATATCTTAAAACACTAGGCTAATGTGTTAAAAGAAGGCTTTGTAGACTTTAAAATAATAACAACATATTGTCCCCGTTTTTTGTCAGTGTCGAAAAGTAACGAACCGTAATCTAGTAAGTAATTCACAACATTTGTTTTGTGTCTTTTTTGTATCTAATACATGCGTTAGTGTACTATTTAGTGATTTATATAATTATAGGTTTGGAAACTGTCAAAGAATATCAGAATATCTACATAAATATCAGCTGGGCGACTATCAGTACAAAAGAAGAATCTACGAGTACTTTAATGGAAGTAGTTATGCAAGATATATCTTTTTCTCCTACGTACATCTTCAACAATTTTTTTCAATTAAAGCCTTGAAAGTGAGACTTTGTTGGCATTGTGAAGTTAGTACGTTCTTTAAACCTGCTTCACAATCAGCTTTAAGGACAAGGTGTTTACACCGGTCAAGTAACACTTCTCGGGATGTGACATGTTTGCTCGACAGTAAAAATCGCGACCATGAGCATAGAGCGTCGTCACACATTAAGTTCTTGGAACGATGACCTGCAGACATACTGCCATTGTTTGTGTCATCTTATTCAGTATTATAAAATCACTTGTTAATGATGTCGTAGCTGAAATATGACCACAGCCGCGATCTCCACTAAGTAGGTTCAATTATGTCCCTTCTGGAGCAGTGTTTCGCAGCCGATGGGACTTGTGCCACTGGTGGGCCTTTATAGTGCCGTGGGTGAGATATGAGATCTCAAAAATAAAAACTGACATTAATCATTGATATAATGCTAAAACTTATACAATTGTAAAAATAATGTCCTTGAAAATAATACAAGTTTCGTTCTTCCTGTAGTTGGACAATAGTTTCTTGACAAAATGAGCAATAGATGTGGGTAAGTGGTTGAGAGTTACTTCTCTGCAGAAGTCAAAGTGCCGAGCGTCGTTGGTTGTGCAGAGTGGCCATGGCAGAGAGAGACAAGTTATTGTTATGTTGTAGGTACCGAGGACGGCCAGTGCAATTACTAGTTCATAACTTTTACACTGAAGTCATCAACGTGTGATTATCTTCCTAATTATATTTCCGGAAATAAATAGGAATTCTCGGGTTTTGCCACAGGATGATTGAAGGTGAATGTAACTGAGGTGTGTTTTTGTTTACTGCTCTCGGTATAAACCAAAAAGGAAATTAAAGTTTGTCACACAGCGACATGTCTACGCAGGCACAGAGGGAAGACGGAAGTATAGCTCCAACACATTCGCAACCTCAGCACTAGAAGAGATTGGTTTGTCAGCACCACGCCTTGGCTGATTTACCCCCGGAAAAGACACGGTACCTATTGTCTAGGAGACTGATGGGTCTCGGGGCAGGTCTCGACGGGCACGGAAAATCTCGCCTTTACCGGGATTCGATCCACAGACCGCCCAGCCCATAGCGAGTCGCTATTTCGATGGCGCCAAAAGGAAATTAAAAACAGAGAAAATACATATTAATTAATTTAGGGAAGAACGTTTTGACAAGGAGAACCACAGAAGTGCGCACAAAGGTGAATATGTGAAAATCATTTGTTTGGCCTTCTATACGAGTGAAAAGAAATGCTTCGTATGTGTTATGTCTGTCTGTCTGTCTGTTGAGGTAATACCAGCGGCAAGACTCTAAAAATGTTATATTATTCGTACCGTGCATTGCCACACAATATTCAACCAAAAAATGCAATTTTATTATTTTTTTAGATATATATTACAGTCTCTGTAAGCTAGTCCAACATGTTTCGATCCCATCCTGGGATCATCATCAGGGACTCTTGTGAGAGTATGAATTACATAAACAAAACTAACAGTAAAAGTTCATGCTAAAAAATATAAAATGTATAAAAGACGGTTAAATTGTAGGCTTCTAATCTGTTCGTCTTGAATGACCCAAGAGTCTGAGCACCTGCTTAGCCTACATAGCTCTGCGTCATCAGCACTGAAATCCCTCACCTACTCTCATAGTATTACATTTTTAAGAAAACTTTAAAGAAATACTACTTTTAGGTGGAAGAAGTGTGAGTGGGTAATACTAGCACAGTTCTATGTAGCCTGTGAAATACGTTGTCCCACAACAGGCGGTTTGCAGATCGTGCTTCATGCGTTCCTAAATTCTGCTCATTTTTGGCTGTTAGCTTTATTCATTTCCTTCCAGCGACCAAACAGCTTGTGCTGATCGCTGGGCCTGCTATGTTTCCCCTCGTCTTCTCATTACGACATTTAATGCTGCGAACGGACGAGCTGTATGCGAGATAACACGTGAGGGAGGGGGGGGGGGGAGAGGCGTTGTTGGGCCGAATCGCTCCTTTTCTCAAGTATGCAGAGACGGAACCGTATCAAAATTCCAGGTTCTTGGAATGTTAACGATTACTGTCAGTGATTATGACATTTCATATTTCAGTGTCACGTAAAAGCATCGTTAAGCGTTTAGAGCCCAGTGATAATCCTAACTGCTGTAACATTAAGAATCTCTGCATTTTGTCGCACAATTTATTCACTTATATGTTCCCTATGGTACAATAAACAGTGATTATTTCCTTAAATAATGCTAACTAATTAACTAGCTAAGGCGATCCCGGTGGCCGCGCGGTCTAAGGCATTGGTCTACGGCCGCTCGCTTACTGGAATTGTGAGTTCGAATCCCGCCTAAGGCATGGATGTCTGTCTCTTGTGAGTGTTGTGTGTTGTCAGGTAGAGGTCTCTGCGACGAGCTGGTCCCTCGTCCAGAGGAGTCCTACCGACTGTGGTGTGTCTAAAAAGTGTGTGATCGTGAAGCCTCGAAAAATGAGGCGGCCTGGGCCCCCAAGGGGCTGTCGAGCCATTGGAGAGAGAGAGAATGGTAATTAATTAACTAGCTAACTAAAGAGATAGAGCGGAGACCTGCAGTTGCTTATTGTGCCTCAGCGAATTAAGTACTTCCCCTTACCTTATGCAACTCGAATGTTCATTACCGTGTTCACAACAGACAGTCAGTTGTCCGAATCCCGCATGAGATGAATCCAGTGCACGCCCTTCCACCCTGTTCCTTTAATATCCATTTTATTACTGTCTTTCCATCTACTCCTAGATCTTCAAAGCGGTTACTCTCTCGCCAAAACGCTGTATGCTCCTCTTTCTCTCTCTCACGTGCCTAGGCCACACTTATTTCATCCTTCTGACTTTTATCACCACAATAATATTTGGTTAATAAGACGTATCACGAAGTTCCTCATTATGCAGTTTTCTCCAGTCTTTTGTCACTTCTGAAGTCCAAATGGCCCCTCAGCAACCTCAGCCTATGCTCTAGTCTCAACGTGAAAGACCAAGTTTCACACCCATAGGCCTATAGAACAACAGGCAAACTTATAGCTCAGTGTAATTGGATATCTATGTTTCTAGATAGCCGTGTGGAAGACAAAAGATTCAGTATCGAACGGTAGCAAGCATTCTCAGAAAGAAATATTCTATTTACCTCGTCATGCATGCAATATTCATTCGTTGGTAAGGAGCTAAAGTTATATTATGCGCGATATTAAAGCATACGAGAGAATTCTTGACGTGTGCACCAAATGCAGGTGAGTGAGAAGCTTCACGCCTCGGCCGCTTTACCCCTTGGGAAAGGGCCTCTGTACACATTGAATATGAGGCTGTGTGGAGTTCAAGTCAGTCTGGACGTTTTAGAGATATAAAATTTTCTTACTCATGCCGAATTCGAACAACAATTTCTCCATCGTCCAATCTGTAGCCTAGTTTCTGTGCTGACTTTTTCAAAGGTAATTTATGGCAAAAAACTACAATCACATACATGTCATTACAGAGCCAAAGTGTACATAAAATAATGAAGGTTGCATACAGACAGAACTAAAGGAACTACGTTATAAGCGGACACACACGGTGTTTAGAGAAGTTCGCCGTGTCACGCATAATCAAAGCAGAGTGGATTATCCTGAATGTTTTATCATTCCACCTCGAATTTCCGTCGCTATTGAGATCTAGCAGATCTCCTGTTAATGCCCATGGGTCTTTTGCCTTTTACTCCATTGGTGTATTCTCCAGTTTGACCGTTTCGGGAAATCGAATACAGGCAGTTTCCGGGTTATGGAATACGCAACTCAACGCAAACTCGACTTATGTAAAAAATCTTATTTATTAATATTATTTTATATAATACAATATTAATATCATTAATTATTAATCCTGTAATTATTAAATGTATTTTACTTAGTTTGTTTCATATGAAAAACTGATAGGAATAAAATTTTAAACATTAACAATGTAGAAACATGTACATAACCGATGATGTGTGATAAGTAAGTGGTAAAGTTCACCCTCGAACAGGCCATGAAGGCCCAGAGGGGGAATAGAAGTATAGCTCTACTCTTTCCTTAACCTTTAAACGACGTTAGTACGCAGGATTACTAAGATTGTTTATATTTTCTTCAGATCTGCCATATAGGTCGGACCTTCCGGCCAGTTCGCTGATAAAGCGGTACGTTATCGGGTCACAGTTGTAGTCTTATTAGAATATAGTAGCGTGTAGTTAATGCATGCAGGCTGCATTGTTGTGGTCGGCCGGACAAAGCCATAAATGTCAGCCTGAGCTCTTCCCGAATTTTTATTGAACCGTTCTAAACTCTTTTAAAACTTTATCTTCCTGACATCTATATGTACGTGTATGCTGGCTTAGTTTGTAAGCTGCAGGGGGACGGCGAGGGTGATGGTGATGTGCAAGAACACAGACACGTGTCAATTTGACAAAGTTGCATTTTATGGGTGTTGAATTTTAGCTCGTGTTATCAGAGACCGAAAGGTTGTATGTAATTCTTACTTCAAAGGCCAGTTTTTATCTATTTCTGATGTAATTTATTGGTAATATTTAGGTATTAGTGAAAAGCCCCTGAACTGTTTACAGTGAAACCTGCTTATAACGGAACTGTAACGGACCGGTTTTTCTGTCTCAGGCACGCTGCGTTTAATACAGGTACTTGAAGTTTAAATTAAAGATCCTCGGGACTGTGAAATTTATCCGCTAAAAACAGGAATCCCTTCTATTCAGGTTCCTTTTAAAGCAGGTTTCTCCTATAAATCATTTTTGCATATTTACAGACTTTACACATTTTCTTTCTCTCATTTATCTTTTCATCTGTTTTCATTCTTGCTTAATTGAAACTGTGAAACTTAATATCCTTCAGCAGGAATAATTTCGAACACACGGCTGTCACCTGTGTAAGACGGGATCCCAAGTTTCCTCAGATAGAACAAGGCATTTATATTCACTCGATATACATGCATATTTCAGAGTTCCTACGATTGGCCTGTGGTGTCTTCCATAGAAAGTCAAAACATCTACCTACAATATCTTAATAAACAAGTTGTGTGGACTGAAATGCCCTTTTATTTATTTTATCCGTATTCTGCCCAATCGGTTGACTCAAAAATTGAACCTTAAATATAATTCGTGTAAGTGTGGGACAAAGCATGGACTGAATTGATATGGCTCAGGATAGGGACAGTTGGTGGGCTCTTGTGAGTGCGGTAACGAACTTTCGGGTTCCATAAATTTCGGGGAATTTCTTGACTACCTGACGATCTGTAGGCTTCTCAAGAAGGACTCTGCTCCATGGAGTTAGTTAAAGTGCGGGACAAATGTCCCTCAGGGTAGACCTACGAAAAGTACGGTATCTGTGGAGAGCGCAAGAAAGGTAATGTGCCAAATAAACAAGAATATCACAACTCCAATCGTTTTATTCGATTTGTTAATCGATAGAGGCAATGTTGGCATCCCAATACACGGACAGCAGAATTAAGGCTATGAGCATAGGAGTAGATACGGCTCCTTAAAGCGGCGACCAAGGGAGAGTCTATCCACTTTAGGAAATGGAGCACAAAAGCTGAAATAGTGTATAGCTGAGATGAAAAATACTGCGCTAAAAAAAGAAAAAATGGCACAGCATAATGAATATCAACGTTGTGAATTGCAACACGAATGAAGTAATAGTAGTGAGCAGGGAACACGAAAAATATATTGGTCGTTAAGAAATCATAGGGCATTAAGAGTATGTACAGAAGAGCAGGGGTATGTTCACAGTAAATAGATCTTTTTTTTTTCCAATAGTGCAACGGCCATTAGTTGGCCAGGGTCTCCTCAGTATCGAGACTTCACGATCACACTCAAACACACCACACTCTGGACGAGTGATTTGCCCAACGCAGAGACCTCTACATGACAAACACACAACACTCACAAGAGACAAACATCCATGCCCCCGCCGGGATTCGAAACCACAATCCCAGCAAACGAACGGCCGCAGACCCACGCGTTAGACCGCGCGGCCACTGGGATCGGCAAGTAAAAAGTACAGCTTCCGCAAATTTAATGAAACAAAAGCCGCCAAGGCAAAATACAGTCTTCAGCAATTGTTAAACCTTTTTATAGATTGTTGAGTTGTTACCTACGTATTATTTAAACTAATAGGTAAAAAAGAGCACAGTTATCCCTGTCAGCGCCATGAAGACATTATAAGGGGAGCTGAGATATAGCTTCTCTCGACACTAGATGGACGTGAGTTTCAAAATTACGCCCCGGCCGCTTTACCCCATGGAGAGAACGCCGGTGCCCATTGAATAAGAGTCTGGGTGGACTCCCAGAGTCGGTCTGGACGGATTTGGAGAAGAAAAAATCTCTTGCGCATGCTGGAATTCGAACCCTGGACCTTCCAGCCGGTAGCGAGTCGCTGCACCTACTATTCTATCCCGGCTGTGTTCTAAGTAATAACACCAGTACAAAACAATTTTTATAGTGAGTATTAAATTTGATTTGCAAAATAGGCCCAACAAATAAAAAGCGGTAATATCTAGAGAGTAGAACTGATAGCGAAATTAACAAATCGCCAAACACATGCTAATTAGGGCACCGCAGATATTCCCTGACGAAGGCGCGAATTTAAGGGTCAAAAAGCGTATGACTGGTAGATGGTATAAGGTGAATAAAGGGCATTGAACATTCCAACAAACTTGTTTTATCAAAGCCACACTTTATGCGAAGGATAAAGTTAATTCTAATGTTTAAAAGGTTAAGCACCGTGATATTAAAGGATAATGAGAGGTTTAGGTATAGCTCCACTCATCGTGAATATGTGCATTGGACGGAGATGTGTGGTGACCTTGACGCTCCGGTCGCTTTATCCCCAGTACTCGCGGATAGGCAGCTGCGTGAACCCTAGACTCGACCTGAATTTGGTGGTGAGTAGAAACCCGCCTTGCGTAGTGGCGAAACGCAAATCCGTCGTCAGCCCGCAGGTAGTCAATTCACTCACTGATCTACACGTTCTTGGAGCGTGAGGCTAGCGGCATCCGCTGTTTTTAGGCGCTTCTGTTGAAAGCCCAACAGCGTTTCGGATGAGTTAACTCACCTTTCACTTAATTTTGTGATCCGTGTTCAGCACCACCAGATACCTGTATTATCTCCGAATAATTCCGGGCTGTGTAGAGTCATTATTTCCTAACGTGCTGCAGTTTTTGGGAAGTTGTGACGGTACAACTTGATACCGTGATCGACATATTAAGCAGAAACCTTTTTATTGGTATTATAAAATATGTTAAAGCAGCAGTGAATGCCATTAGAAGATACTCAAACACAATTTTTAAGTATAACTTACGACCGATTTCACGTGCGTACTTCCTGGAGTCTACGATTAAATTATTTAAACACCAGAAAGTTTTGTCGCAGCAGATTTTTATTTTCAAATAATTCCTTTTCAAAAGCTGGAATTGCAAAACTGCCCTTTGGGTTGTAACAGGGGGACAGGTTATTGAGGATGTTGAACCGATAATGACTGCAGGTGTGCTAAATGCTTCGGCTGTAATGCCAGCTTCTCAGCCGATTAGACTTTACGTTTATGAGATTAAGTTTCTCGTATGTTTTCTGTGGGATGCACAGTCATAGACTATGGACTATGGACAAGGAATGACACAGCAAGTAAACCTTGTGTGTAAAAAAGTAACGAACCTTTGGGCAACTTATGAATTATACATATATTTCATGGCATTATTGTTATTATTATTATTATTATTATTATTATTATTAACAATAGTGCTTATTAAGTACGGATAAGTCTTCTAGTACATTATTTGCTATTTCCATTGATGGCTGGCTCTTTCTTTCAGTTTGTTCATAATTTTTTTTGACAAACAAAATTAAGAAAGGAAAAGGTTAAGCAAGGTTCACCGGGTTACGCTTCTGACTTATATTAGGCAGGTGCCCGGTTTGAACCTCGGTCATAACACCCGACTGCCTGTCTCATATCTTCCTCATTCAAGGCAAGGGTAGGGTAGTGAGCAAAATTATATCACGAGCGCTTCCTTGTACATCCTTTCTGGTTTGCGATTCACTACCATTTGACGCTATATAATCTGATTTGTTCACATAGTCGTTAAATAAACTAAGTGTAATGGTAATAATAATAATAACGAACGAAACAGACGGGAGAAATTAATAAAGAAACTAGGAATAAAACACAAACGAAGAAAAGAAAGAAAAACGCAGGAAGGAAAGCTGTGTGGATACAAGCAAGAAGGATATATGTGAAGGATGCGGACACACACACACACACACTTATTTAACAGAGCAGGCAGTATAACTGCATCTCACTGAATTCACTAAACTCCTCTATTGGTATAAACTTTATGTCAAATCCTCACGGCTATAGATGACGCAGTTTCCGAACGGTCTTTATTATGGTATTAATTTTACATGGCTTAATACAGAGGTAAGAGTTTATTGGACGAGTTGCAGCGAAATTTTGAAATCTTCAAAATCACTTTACGGTTGAATTGTTTGTCTTAATGGCTTGTCATTTTTACATGGATACAGCCAATTAGCTGCATAAATGAATGGCCATTCTATCCAAGTTCATCGCAGTATGGCGTGCAGAGAAAGACCGTGAAAGGAATCGAAACGAGGGCGATAAAGACCAGTCCTACCATGTAAGAACGTACTTAACCAAGTCAGCGTCAGCACGTAAGCTGCGATCAAATTTTTTAACATTTTCGCTTGTACAGGCAGGCACAGGCATAAGACGCGGGACTTATATCGGAGGGATGCCCAGTGCGAATCGCAGTCGGGTCACCAGTGGTCTTGACGGACGTGTTCTGACTTTCTTCAGTCCTTCAGGCACTATCACCTTCAAATAGGTCACAAACACTTATTCGACGTCAGATAATTTCTGCATATGATTCAGCACTGGTAAACAACCCACGAACAGGCGAACATCTGAGAATCATAAATATTATTAAAAGTGACTACAATGATGTCTGTGATACAGCTCGTCATATTCCTGTTGGTTTGTTCATTCGCTCTAAAGTTACTTAATGGTGTTATATCAGCAGCGTGGATATAACCTTCAAAAGGGAAGATTTTTGTGAAGAATAAGAGCCTTGAACGAAGCAAGGTAGTCCATTTAGGGGTATCATACGTCTCCGTATTTATCTGGCTAGACTGAAGAAAATCGCGAACACTTTCAATCAGGATATCCGTAAGGCTGACCGACCCAATTTTGCGTTAGTACTCGTAGTTGCTTCGTGCCCGCAATTCTAAACTTTCACTGCAGAATTTCCCAACCTTTTTTCCACGGAGGAACCCCTAAAATAATTTTGGTATCCCATGGGACCTGTACATACAGCAAAGTTTACAGGCCAGATAAAGTTGATAGCGGGGAACCGTTCTGCCGCCACGGGTGATGTGAGGCGGCTGTGTAACAACACGACACGGAACACTGACACAGCAGGCCTACAGCTAAATATAACCTTAAAAACGAACTGACCAAAACAAAACAGTCAGTTGGTACCTCTGACCAATGGTTGGTAGCGCACGGATATTATTCCAGTAGTGCCAATTGCCGTCATATATGGCGGGATCTTTGGAATATTTAGCAGTACATCAAAAAATATTTATTTATTCAACGATTTCTCGCGGAACCCCTAACGATGATCTGCTGAACCCTGTTTGGGAAATACTGCTTCACTGCTTTGCTGCATGCTCACTGTATTCTTATTTGTAGTTAATAATACTGGCCATTTCAGTCTTTTTTTGATTAATTTTCAGTCAGCTTTATTTTTTAGTTAAAATTAACTTTTTTAAAAGAACACAGACTGCGGTTCCACGGATGTGAAAACTTCAAACCCCATTTTAATTAAGTTAATGAAGAAAGACCCTTCGGAGGAACTGATACTTCAGCTAGGAATAAAATACAAGTGTCAAAGTAGGGCATTTCCGCCTGGCGTTACCCAGATAAAGAAACAAGAATTTCTGATCCTGCTGTAAGTTTCAGCTGTGTAGCACGCCAACATTCTGTCTCTTAGGAGCCGTTGTCTATGGCAATATACGTATTTGAACTAACTGACACCACATAGCAAGCCATCTAACAGAAGGTCATTCTCAGTTTGTCGTGTGTTTAGTCAGAACATTAGAACGACGGAGATTTAGCTTTCTGTTTCCTTTAGCAAACACGAAGCTAGGTGTGATGGTGATTTATACATTTGCACTA
Source organism: Reticulitermes speratus (assembly GCA_021186555.1). Taxonomy (NCBI): domain Eukaryota; kingdom Metazoa; phylum Arthropoda; class Insecta; order Blattodea; family Rhinotermitidae; genus Reticulitermes; species Reticulitermes speratus. Next base: position 21,619,016 of record JAJKFL010000009.1, read on the forward strand.
TCCATTCATTTCAAGATGGGGCGAACAGGCTGTAATTTAACAGTCGAATAAACGTATGGATGTCAACTGTGGTCTTGTTTACGCGTTCTTATGTCGTGTGCTTTCCTGTAAGTCGTGTGGGAAACGTAATTACATTGAGTGTGTTTACGCTTGGTGTGTACGAAATATAACGTGACTGGTAAGTTCATGCACATTTCTTACATCCAAGAAGTAATGAAATTCCACGGAGGTGAAAGTAAACTTGAAGAAACCAAGTAAGCGTGGGGTTTACTTTACAGCTAGCGTATATATCAATTCGAAAAGCGTTTGGCGACGGTGCATTACACTTAGGATTACTTTGGTCCTTCACTTCATCCATCATCTACAATTACGATGAAACACAAAGTTTTGGAAAATGCATGTGTTTTGATCCGAAATTGAAAAAGTGGGGAGGTACCTACTGAGTTGGCTCCGATAAAAGGAGATAGTTTCAATCACTGGAAAACTGGGTGTGCCCCAGTGTCGTCTCGACGCTTTGGAGTAGAGAAAAAATATTTGTCCATGCCGGAAGGGTCTGGAAATATAAAAGGACAATTAATTAAGTAATTAATTGATAATCGACTAGAGATTCTCGGTGTGTAACAGTTGACAGGGCAAAATACAAAATGAATTACGTGAATCAAACAGTCCAAATCACAATGTGAATCATGGGAGTCAAAGAGCACAAAACACACCGTGAAACATGTGAATCCAACAGCACAAAGCACAACGTGAATCATGTGAATCCAAGAGCACAAAGCACGACTTAAATCATGTGAATCAGACAGCACAAAACACATTGTGAAACATGTGAATCCAACAACAAAAAACAACGTGAAACATGTGAATCCGACAGCACAAAGCACAACGTGAATCATGTGAATCCAAGAGCACAAAGCACGATTTAAATCATGTGAATCCAACAGCAAAAAACAACGTGAAACACGTGAATCCGATAGCCAAAAAGAACTTGAAACAAGTGAATCAGACAGCACTAAACACACCGTGAAACATGTGAGTCCAAGAACAAAAAACACAGCGTGAATCATGTGAGTCACACAGCACAAAGCACACCGTGAAGCATGTGAATCCATTTGGGATTCAGCCTACGGACATTTCAGGAAAACATCGTATTTCAAACGCATAAGGAAAGGGACTTGAAATTACTTTGTAATTTAGGTTGTATTTGTGCTGATATATTCAGATGTTTCAGTAGGTGTTTTGTGCTGTTGGATTCACATTCTTGACGTTGTGTTATCTTTGCTAATATGGAGAAGGTCGAAACAAAACACTAGATTAATGGACACCTCTGCGCCCCTGTGAAACATTTGTCAAATTCACCAGTCGTGGGAACCCGGCTTTTTGATATGGTACATCAAAACGAATTGCTGAGTATAACATTTTCATTATGAAACTCTGTAAGTAAAGGATAAAATAGGTTTCGTTTTGTTTCCATCATTCATTTCTTTTCTCAACGTTACATAACTTCCTGCGTCCTGTGCGTAATGTTCTAACGTGTGCATGCAGCGCAGGCTTCGTTCCGATTGCATGGGTCATGTTACCCTGAATGCCTTAGTTGACCATGAAGGTCACTCGACTCTAAAACAGCATTTATTTCAGTGTTTGGGGTCAGAAGGATGTTGCACCTTATTGTTTTTGTGCTTCATATTTCCCGTTCCTGCTTCACGACAGGTCAGCATGCCACGACCCCATCGACACGCAAAATACGACTTTGTGTGTCACAGCTCTTTCATTTCACATTGTACAGCTCTGTGTATATTCAAAGAGCATTTGAGCTGAATAAATTAGCTTTCGCTTCATTAATATTCTGAGTTGTTCAAAACGAAGGAAAATTGTAAAATGAAAGTGTCTTATCACTCCATATGTTTCATCCCCAAAATTTGGTGTGTTGCAAGAATGTCACAATGGGGGAGGCGGGGGCTCAGAACAGGGTAGCAGGGGTTTACTTGTTAAGTTCATAGTAGTTTGTTCACCCACTCAGGACATTCCTCGCCTTTTGTGGGACTAGAGTTTTCCTCTGCGTGTTCACAAGAGCCCGCACTGGACGCTGTACTGAGACATTTACATTTAGTCCAAAAGCATCCTATTCTCCACGCTCTGTTCACCGATATTATCATCTTGCCTTCATCGTCACGTCTCGCGCGTTGTTTTTTCCCCCATCAGGATGCCCCATTAAAACTTTTATGTATTTCTCGTCTTTCCCATGCGTGATGTACAGAATGTATCTTGAAAGAGAGAAAATTTATCTGTCCGATTAACGGCTTACTATAATCCTTAATAGTTTGCCATTATCTTTATAGGAGGTATGGTGAAGTTAAAGCAAAGGGTAAAATACAGACCTTTATAGGCCCTTAGTGCTCCAGGAGGTTGAGGCTCCCAGAATTTCTAGACAATCGGCGCATGAACGTGGCAAAGTTGTGAGCCCTAGGCACAGGCCACCTTTACCCCTCCAGGAGATACCCCTGGTACTCATTTCTGTTAGAGGCTGAGTCGACCCTAGGGCCATAGAGCAGCCGGAACAATTATGTCAATGAAGAATCACAATGACTCAATCGGGAATCGAATCCGTGACATTCCGGCTTGTGGTACAGTGCGTCAACCAACTGCTCCACCGTGTACACCCAGGAAGTAGAGTGGATATGTTAAATACATGCAGAGTTTTGTTCTGAGGTCTTTAAAAGGAGAGACTACTTTGGAGACCTAGGCATATATGAGAGGTTAATATTTAAATGTGTCTTAAAGAAAATGCACTGTGTGTTTTTAGACTAGATTCAGGTCAATCCAGTGATTGACTCTTGTGAATATGGTAATGAACAATCGGGTTCCATAACAAATTAGAGTTTTATGTTCTGGGTTTTCACACCGTATAAGTCGTTATTGACGTTTTAGAAGGATCTCGAATCCCCATATTCGGTGCAGAAGATGAGGGCAGAAAGTTCAATCTACATGTTGGTAAGAACACGCGAAGTTACATGGTGTCACAGTCCAGAGAAGCACAATGTAACCCTTCACAACCCTGAAAACTTCAATGTGATATGGACCAGCTAAGCGACAGACAGCTTTCTAAGGCACATTGACTGAGTAGAGTCCAGTCGAGTCAACTTGGGTCTTAGTCACAGGAGAACAATTTGTTTTACATATAATACCTGTCAAACTGCATGAAGTCGATTTGCATGCAGTTGCGGGTCAGTATTTGCGACATCTTGTTAGCAAGTTAGATTGGATTCGATATGACTGTAATCTATTCTCTTCGAGTACCCGCAGCCTAAAAAAGTGTTAGTTATTACCTGTTGTCATAAGATGGTCAAAAAATTTACTTTTGTATAAGATAACTTCAAACTTTGAATTTTAAAATATTTTTAAAATAAGTCTTATCTGTAGTTCTCTGCTCTGGGGTTTTGTCATCATTTATCATGATTATCCACCAAACTTATACCTTGTCACCTAATTGGAAGATGCCTTCAATGTAACGCTCCTACATGAAGTGACTCTACTTGTCCACCACCTGCTGTGTTCTCGTTTACAGTCAAAAGTAAAAGAAAATAAAATGCAAATCAGTAGTTCTCATTTCCAGATAAAAACATGATTTCCCGTTAACTTTTAAGACCTCCTCGACAGGCACTCCTTTTGAATCTATAAATTTGAATATAAACATCCGCTTCAGGTTGCAAAACACATGTTAATTCTCATATAAAAATACACGTAGGTTATGTTTTAAGGAGTGAGTGATGAAGGATTTTTGGATTACGACTGCCTTCTTGCTGCTGTGTATCAAACGTTCCAGTAAATAACGAACCAGCATACCTCAGTTAGCTAAGGAAACGACTACGGGCTGGAAGGCGAGGGTTCGATTCCCAGTTCTGGCGAGGATTTTTTGTTCGCCACCATGGTGCCCCATCAAGTGGGTACCAGTGTCTCTTTCTCTTCGCCACCATGGTGCCTCATGCAGTGGGTACCAGTTTCTTTCTCTTCGCCACCATAGTGCCTCATGCAGTGGGTACCAGTGTCTCTTTCTGTTCGCCACCATGGTGCCTCATGCAGTGGGTACCAGTGTCTCTTTCTGTTCGCCACCATGGTGCCTCATGCAGTGGGTACCAGTGTCTCTTTCTGTTCGCCACCATGGTGCCTCATGCAGTGGGTACCAGTGTCTCTGTTGCCCACCATGGTGTCTCATTCAGTGGGTACCAGTGTCTCTGTTCGCCACCATGGTGCCTCATGCAGTGGGTACGAGTGTCTCTTTCTGTTCGCCACCATGGTGCCTCATGCAGTGGGTACCAGTGTCTCTTTCTGTTCGCCACTATGGTGCCTCATGCAGTGGGTACCAGTGTCTCTTTCTCTTCACCACCATGCTGCCTCCTGCAGTGGGTACCAGTGTCTTTCTCTTCGCCACAACGGTGCCCCCTCCAGTGGGTACCAGGGTCTCCTTCTCCGACGGCAATCCTGCCAGGGTGTGCAGGTATCCTCCATCTAGTGCCGAGGTTAAGAAGGCTTCGAGTCTTCCCACCACTCTTTCCCCATACGCTTTCATGACAAAGACGACTTTTACTTTTTATTACAACACGCGACTAATTGGCGAAGTAATGCAACAGGGAGCCACGATACAGGAACCTAAAATATTTTATTTTATGCAAATAATATGCACTGGTCGGGGAACAATACTAGAACAAATGTGGACAGGAGAATACATGTTTTATACATGTTTTCTTCCATAATTTACGAAAGTTATTAGCGAAATGCGGGTGTAAAGTAATGAACACTCCCACACACTGCTTAGAGATATGAATATCACTGGTTTCGAGTATCTAATGCCTCATGCACCCCGTAACCCTACTACAGTTATGGCACATGTCTGCACGCGAGAGAAGAAGGCAACGGGAAGCAGTAGTGTAATGGGGGTAACTCTCAACTCAGTACTTAAAGTACAGTAAGCCGTGACGAGACAGTTTGCTCTATGTAAGTCCAACAGCGACTGATCTTCTTCACAACATACGACCAGATGGAATATCTTTTGAGTTAATGCACGACTTCTGGTTCTAGGTACAGTTTTTTGGAAGATAGGCTTACTTCCTTACATTTTATATGGAAAGTTTTTATAATATTATTGCATTGTCTTTTATAGGCTTGTGTTCTTTACACCGACCGATCATTCCTTGTGTTGTAGCTTCTTATATGCGTTTACAACTCTGTGGAGGGCCTATTGATTTTAATATAAATATGAAATCCGCCTACCATGTTACAGCTCGAGAACCGCAAAACAGATTTTCATGAAATTTCGTATTGGGGATTTCTACTGTGGCCCGGGATAACGTAATCTGTACAGCGACTCGCTACGGGCTGGACGGTCTGGTGATCGAATTCCGGTGGGGGCGAGCTTTTCCGCACCCATCCAGACCGGCCCCAAGGCCCATCCAGACCGGCCCCAAGGCCCACCCAGTCGCCTTTAAAATGGGTAACGGCTCTTTTTCCTGGGGGTAAAGCGGCAGGGGCGTATCGTTGGTCACCCACCCCCATGTAGTCTGAGGTTAAAGAAAGAGTAAAGCTATACTTCTACACCTTCTCTGCGCCTTCACGGCCTGTTCTAGGGTGAAATTTACCTTCACCTTATTGGAGATTTCTACTGAAATTTGTTGAGCCCTTTCAACTTTATTTAAATTATCACTCTACATGAGACCTATCTGCGTTCCTGCTCCAATCTCGAGCAAAACTTGCCAGATATTTGTAGGAGCCGAAACTATTTCGAACAGAAATTGCGCAGAACGATGAAATACACAGAGAAGTATGTAGTCGGAATGTCAAGTTTAGCAAACTGTTTCATTGCTTATGTGTTTTGATATTGACCAAGAAAACTGCGGGGTCCCAGTCGAAGAGTGATCACTGTGCTTGATTAACCTTTTAAAGTCCATTACTTACTTTTTGTAGCCTTAGGTTTAACATTCAGAAGCTCTGTCTTCTGTTCTCCGAGTGTATTTACGTTGCGCATAATTTTCACAACGAAAAGCCATTATTTGCCTACACACCATTAACTTAACTTTTTTTTTATATAACCGAGACGGAGTGTGTTTACTGTGTGGTACGAAATGAGCATTTAAATACGCATGAGGTTGATTTTAGTCTTCACCAAGACGGAAAGACTGATTAAATCTCAGTTGCAGAGTGACATAGACTTTTTCTTCACTACATTTCTGCTGAATTTTGGTATTTGCATAGAGAGGACTGCATGAGAAGCGCACACTGTAATATGAAATTTGGGTACCAACCCTAGCGTGTACTTCAGCACAGAGGAAAACCACTGAGAGCGTTTGTCACGTTGGCTGGTTGCAGAATCTTGCGGAGGCATGCTGACTTCTAGCCAGCAGTCTGGCATTCATGTCTGCGAAACCTAGTGGCTGTCCCAACACCTGCAGTTATTTAAAAAAAAAAACTCGCAGATGTGTTTCACATGAATTTTTAGCGTATGTGGTATCTGTTCCTTTGGAAGAGTGACGTTTTGATTGAACGACAAGTAACGATTTTCGGTCGTATACCTGAGGACTTTATGAGTTTTGAACCAAGAATATGTTGGTACCTTATATGCAGACCGCTCAACGCTCAAGTTCGCTTCTGTGCTGCATACTGAAAACAGTCCACTTCCTACCTCCAAACACTCTTACCTTACCTCCAACCTACCTTTGTCAGAAGGACGGGTGAGCACTGCCTGCGAACTTTCAGAGCCCCTATTTTTCCTCTTTGCCTCAATTAGCGTCTCTCACTATTTCCCCACTTTCTTCTCATCCTCCTCATTCCCTTTACCCTTCTTCTCCTCTTTCCCCTTTCTACTTCTTACTCTCCTAAGTACCCTTCTTCCTTTTCCTCTCCCGCTTCTTCCTGCTGTTATTCTTCTTCTTTTTGCTTTCCACTTCGTAATAATAATAATAATAATAATAATAATAACTGCCATCATTTTAAAGCCTTAATATAAAGCTGACGCTGATCGTGTGTAGCACTTGTCTGGTTTCACTGTTCACTTGACCCGTGCAAGGTTGTATATTCGGTACAAATTTGTATTGCACAGTTTAGGTACCTTTAAACTCTGAAGCATTAATGTGACGTAATCTTACCTTACATTAAACACACCATCGCACCAACCAGTGAGTGTTGTGAGGCTAAAGGCTGTTAACTCTGACAATGAGAATCATACGGAACGCATGCCTACATTCCGTCGACAAAATGTAGGTTCCTCTGATGTCAAAGTCGGCATTACATGTACACGTAACCCTTTTTTACGCCTCTTTTTTTTTGCTTTAGCGTCCCTTTCCAATATACAAAACTTCTTAATTTACGCCCCCTTATTTTCGATTTAACGCCCTTTGGCTGCGCTCTATAACTTTAGCCACTACCTATTCCATTATTTCGTATGGGACTGTCTTTTTTTGTTTACGCGTTTTTTATTTACGCTCACTTTTTCAGGAACACCACCAGGACATAAAACAAGGCTTGGTATAGTTACCATTGTACCTTAAAGGGATATGAACGTCTTTAAGTAGAATGTGCATGAAAAATAAGAACATTTTCAGGTATCCATGAAGGAAGAATTCTGTAAAATTGTTAGGCCATGTTAAATTACGTACTACGGAGAAGTGTCATACTCAGAGTAAATAGTTCGTGCATTGCACTCCATACGATTATTGATAAAATGTGAATTTTGCGTAAAAACACGCAGGCCCTCGTGTGCTAGAAACGTAGATGGTTTCTTGTGAACATAGTAACTTCTTGCGTGAGGAACTGGATATGTCGTCATGGATGTGATTTCAGGTCCACATCGGAAGCTTGTTTCATGTACCACGAACAGATGTAACCACATGTCCACTACTGGAACAATGCCATCGTGCATCAATACTGGTCATTCTCTGTTTGCAGTAAAGTTCATCACATACATACAGAGTCATATAAACTGAGCCTTAATGTAAAAAGTAGTTATGCCATTATTTCATGAGCCGTGGAAGTGTGAAGCCCGCCCATTGGACGACGGACCTGAGCGACTGTGGGAATGAATGTTTTCATCTCAGTCCTCAGTCGTTTTGGGTCAACGATTTTGGTTGAATGATTTCTCTTATTACGTGTCTTTCTTTTGCCTTATATCTAGTTCTTTTTTTTTTTTTCTTCAGGTTTACCTTGCTTCATGGCCAGACTTCTTTTCTGTGAGTCTCGCAGATTTCAATACGAGTCAGCATCACGTTTAGCAACATGGACTCATTACGTGTCAATCAGCATCGAAATTCTTAGATTGGAATTCTCTCTGTAACTTTGTCTTTCTAGTTACCAATATTATATGTTGGACACTGTCCATTTGTTAAGGCGTAGCTTGTTTGGTGCACATATTACGTGAGCTGACTGTACTCTCTTCTTCAGGTGACAGCCATTACACTGATAAGATGTTGTTAAATATGCCATTTTTATTAATAATTATATTAGTAGTATTTTAGGCTCACAAGTGCAGGCGGTCTTTTAGCCTACGTTCATCATTGCATGACGAAGTATAGTCTAATTTTATATAGGCCTAGTATCTAGAGCCTTTTAAAACAATGAAGGGATTTTCTTTAAACTTAGGAACAACTTAATTCCTCCAGAGGCCCCCCCCCCCCCAACCTTTGTAGTATGTAAATTTCTACCACCAGTAACATAAAAATATCTGCCACTCGAAATTCTGAGGTGACAGTCATACAAATGCCACATAACATAGAGACTTAAAATTTTGTGTGGGAATAATATACCTTCAAAAGCAATTAAAATTGGATGGGATGGCTTTTCTGGAAGTAAAAAGCACATAGCTGCTGCGCGCACTGTATTTTTAATTTCTGGTACCTTAGCATCAACTGATGAACCACAGCATGATATTTTGTATGGTAACAAATCTAAGGCACCGGTGAAAAATCTATACAATCCATTTGCAGCTAGTTCACTTTTTATAAAAATAAAACAGTAAGCTTATGAAGTTACCATGTTGTGCGTGTATGTGTGTGTGCGCGTATCTGTTTGTCCCCATTTTATCTTTTGTACCAGTTGACCACTTTTTACAAAACTTGGTATGATTACACAGCATTTAATCCAACAATTTCGCAGTCATCAAGAATGAATCATTTGTCACTTTACAATGTGCCTCCTACATGTTTCGGCCTCTATATGGCCATCCTCAGGGAGGTCTCTAACAAAGGAATGCAGTAATGGCAGAAACATGTAAAAGGCTTATCGTAGAGTGACAAATTATTTTTTATTGTTGAATTTACAATTGTTGGATTACATGCTACGTAATGAGTCTGTTGCACGGAGTATGGAAAACATAACACTTGGCATTAATATTATACCACTGGAGCCCACATCAACAACCCATTAGTTTTTAATTTCCTTCAATCACTGATAACAAAATGGTGAATGCGCGAACTTGTGAGGTGGGAGGCTACAGTACGAACTTCGTGAGTCCTGCTCGTGGAAATCGCATCGCACCGGAGGGGGGGGGGGGGGGGGATCGAAAAAGAACGTTTGCTAGAATACGGGGAAAAATCTGTACACACAATCCTTATCTTGGGAAAACACAATGTGCAGTTGCTGAAGAAGCGCAGGTTTTTGTAAATACGATGTGGAATTTCATCAGAACTGCAAGTTACAGCACTCTGTTTCCATTAAAGTTAGAAGTATGTTTGGCTGGCATTAGACAGGCAGAGGCATCATTAAATGAACGAATTTCTGATTACATCTTCCAAACCTTATCTGTCTTGTATATAATTACATTAGATAGACATCTGTTTTTCTCGTTGTAGTACACTTTGCGTGCAAAGTTTCAGTTTAAAACGGTCTAGTACTTGAGTTGCCCTCTAGGATGGATATCAGTTGACACATTGACAGAGTTACTAATAATGCACTGTTTATGAACTAGTTTTATATTCCTCGTCCTGGAAAAATGGAACATTGAAACAAGGTACGAATTATTCCGAATGGTTTGTAGAAAGTTTCAGAGAGGTTAGACTCAACGCTGTTGTAGATTACAGAAAAGGAAGAATCAATAAATGGAATAAGCAAACAATCCAAACAATCCCTGTGCAGGCCTGGACGGGCCCTTGAGGGCTCCAGGAGGTTGAGGCTCCCAGCATTTCTAGACAATCGGCACATGAAATGGTAACCCCTGGTACTCATTTCTGTTAGACGTTGAGTCGACCTCATCGGGATTCAGACCCGTGACCTTCCTGCTTGTACCGCGTCCCCCAGTAAATAGAATATGCATATTAATTTGATCTGTACAGCCGCCACACAAAACAGACCATCCTTGTCATCATCATCATCAACAACAACAACCAATAAATCGAGAATTTCTGTGCAGTAATTACCATTCTGTTACGTGATGGGAAGTTACTGGGGTAGAAGGCCTATGACAAACCCAGCAATTTTATCAACCCAACTTGATAACAGAAGACGAACTGATGGTGACATCGGCTAGGCCTTCTAATAAAACTTAAATTTGTGCCTAGTAACCACATACTATATGAAAGGTGCAATGCCTTATTTACAAATACGATTTGTTCAGGCCTATATTCGACAGCCCCTTTATTGGTATCTCCACCTTGCCGTGGTAGAGGGGCTTGTGAGTTCCAGTGACCCTGAGAGCTAAGCCGGCAGTAGCATTGCTACAAGTAGGGTCTCCCAAGCCGGACAGATCAAGAGGGTAGGAACCAGACGAAGAGAGATGCCTAGGAGATGGAAAATCCGATAAAAACTCCCCTGATGCCGGAAGCAGCGACATCAGTAGCGACTTGAAGCACAGAGCAAATGATGCTCCAGACGGTTCATGATCGTTTAGCAACAGGCGTGACCAGAGTGGTCTGAACGGTTGCTGTACTGCGACGTGGAAAGCAAATGGAAAAACTACCACATTATTACTTTTCCTGGATAGTCTCTTCCAGAAACAGAGACAAATGCGAGATATTCGACAGAGTAAGGTGGATTCTGACTTGTCTTCGGGACGTAGGCCTTACCAGTGTTGAATATGGTCGGAACACTGATTATTCGTGATCCCCTTAGTCCTTCCTCTGTAGTAGGGGTGCACAAATCCCGGGCGCCAGGTAGCCGTGGTGACTAAATATTTACGATGGCCGCTAATATTTGTAGTTCCTCAGCGTGGAAGTTGCTTCATGTCACCGTCTGGCACCTAGAATTTTAAGATGGTTTTTAGGCTGTTGGAAAATTTGTGCACCCCTGCCCTGTAGTATCTCATGGTCGCTTCCTTCCACATCCTTGCAGTTCATTATTGGCTTACCGTCTTATCATTACCGCTATAGTCTGAAATACGGACAGCGTTGTTCAGTAAATTATAAATATATAAATACAGTGAAACCTGTGGGCCGGGATAACGCAGTCGATATAGCGACTCACTACGGGCTGGACAGTCCGGGGATCGAATCCCAGTGGGGGCGAGATTTTCCGCAACCGTCCAGACCGACCCTGGGGCCCACCCAGCCTCCTGTACAGTGGGTACTGTTTCTCTTTCCCGGGGGGAAAAAGCGGCCGGGAAGTGGCGTTGAACACCTACCCCCATCTAGTGCCAAGGTTAAAGAAAGAGTAGAGCTATACCTTTACTCCCTCTGGGTCTTCATGGCCTGTTCTAGGATGAACGTTTACAGTGAAACCTGCCTATAATATAACCGCAAGTGACCGAATTGTTTCCTTTGCAGGAAGGTTTCTTTTCTTACAGGTACGTCAAGTTTTGATTCTCGGGATTGCAGAGTTTTCCGCTAAAAACAGATTTCCGTTATGCCCAGGTTTCGTTTAATACATGTTTCACTGTAGTGTATATTCTACAAATGTTATGAAACTGAGAAACTTAATTGTTTTTGTATCAGATAATTCAGTTACTTAAGTAACGGAAATAGAAAAATGTTTACAAGTTTCAGTCTTGCGCCAACTTCCGCTTCGTAATCTTGTAAGAAGTGTCTGAAAATGCGTCTATGTCTTGGCCAATCAGAGTGTTACAGGGTGTGGTCAATCACAAGTTATTACCATCACCAGTTTACCGAAAGTATTAACTTAAAATTCAAAATAAAATGAAAATGATTGCATGGACAGACACTGTGGAAATGGGACCGGTTCACAGTAACCCTCAATGTAAAGCGTTAGGAAGACTCACTCCTTTTACTTGTTTTATTATTCTTATGCTGCCCATCGACTGGGCACAACCTCTGAATCGCATCTGGGGTCAGTGGTATAGGTAACCGGACGGGGACCCCCACAACTCGATAATTAGGGTCCCCCGTATACTTATTAGCGAAGTCACTATATGATCTCACAAAAGGGATTCAGAATACTGCCTTCTGTCAAAAGAACAGGATGTGCTTCGAAAAACCTCCAACAATATTCTGTACGTTTGGAGGCCCCCGCGCCGCGACATCTGCGAGGGCCTTACCTGTGTCACTGTCTGGAGATATACGAGGATCGGTTCTCACTAGGGATAATTATATTGATGACGGTTTTCGTGGTTTTGTAAGTCTCCGTGTAAAATATCGCAATAGTATTGCACCGCATACAGGGTCGGAAACCCCCTCAGATTCGGTAATGGGGACCCCCCTATAATTCTTAGCGAAGTTGCTCCCAGATCTCGTAAGAGAGATCCAGAATATTGCCTTCTGTCAGAACAGAATCCAGTCCGGAAGAACACACAACAAATTGCAGCATTGTGTATGTTTGGGGCCCTATTTACCCCCCCCCCCCCCTCCGCGCAGCGGGTCTGCCAGGACCTTGTCAACTCCAAAGACCTTATCGTAAGTCAGAACCATCTCGTCATACGTCATTCACTATTCTATTCAAAATCATTCCACGCTTGGGCAGTTGATAAAAGTCACAACTGCCTGCTTAGACCAAAGTGTCTCATAAGAAGCTGGTATTCAGTCAGCTGGTCAAAAAATTACTGCGTTTTGTTCAGCACAAAGTGTTGTCGGCATCACAGGAGGCTGTTACTGCACTATATCTGAGCCAGTCGAGCCAAACCTCAAATTGCTTACCATCTCACTTCTTCGAATATTTTCCTTCCATCTTCGCCTAGATTTGAAAACGGTCTTCTCCGTTCGCGTTCCCCACTGAATTCTTCTGTGCATTTTATGTATCTACCATAAAAAAGGAAGTAAATTTCACCCTGTAACCTGCTATGAAGGCCTAGAAGGTGAGTAGAGGTATAGCTCTACTCTTTCTTTAACCTCGGCGCTAGATGGGGGTGGGTGGTCAGCCCTACGCCCCGGCCGCTATACTCCGGTAAAGAAATCCGGTTCCCATTGGGTGGGCCCCAGGGCCGGTGGGGACGGGTGTGAAAAATCTCGCCCCAAACCAGGATTCGATCCCTGGACCGTCCAGCCCGTAGCGAGTCGAGTTACCGATTGCACTATCCTGGTTTTGTGTCTTCCATATAGTACGTTATATGTTCTGCTTAATTTGATCACCCCAATAGTGTTTAGTGCTGAGTGCTTCCTGTACACAGTATTTATTACCCTTATCCTCCATAGCATGATAGTCTTCAAGGTGGCTGTTCGCCAATCTCCAGTATCTCCACTTCTCGGCTGTCCGCGACTAGTTATTCAATATATTCTCACCTACCTTTCATATTGTCACGCAGCACCTTCTATCCGCTACCGGCGGATGCGCCGTGACAAAGAGACGAAGGAAACACTTCACATTGTACATCATCGTAAACTAAGCATCTTTAGCTAATAAGCCGCGGCTAATTTCAGTGTATCAGGTTACTCATTAAAATATTTAAAAACGTGAGATAGTACGTATTTGAGGTATTCCGTGGGGCGTAACTTGCAGCGGGGCGAGATGGGAGGGTGGAGGAAGTAATGGCTGTCTGGAATAGAAAATGCAAACGATCACGGAACTGTAGTAAGAGGGCGGGTTCGTTCTAGTCCAGAGGTTGCAGTCTGTCGGTTTTGATTCTTAGGTGCTCACTTGTAACGATTTTGAAATAAACTTTTATGGTCTATTGGAAATGACTAGAAACCCCCGAAAAACATCACTCATGATTACCAGAAACTCGTCCCAGATTCTCAGCCTGGCGCCACTCTGATACAATACCAGAGAGATGACACTGCTCGTTAAAGGTGTAGTATGTACAGTTACTTTGAAATGTAAATTTTAGTAGGAAAGTAACTAAATCGGTTTTAAACCCGTTTGTATTTTATTCTTTCTTATGCCTGTACTTATATAGGAAAATTTAAAAAATGCGTGAAGATGAGCTCTACATACTCGGTATATGTCTTACAGGGCATGGTGTGTGCTCTGCGTAAGCAAAGGCTTGCCATAAGCTTCTGGCCTGTCTAGAGTCCTATTACATTTATTTTCTGTGTTGAACGATAGTTATACAATGACGAGTTTTTATTTATAAGTAAAAGTGACACATTTTGACACTATTTTCTTATTACATACTATGCTGTTGATGATAAAAGTGTTAGAATTGAGAAAACGGATAGAGAGAAATATTTTATTTAACGACGCTATCAGTTGCTTAGAGTGTTTAGGTTCGGTGGTAGATGAATGGTGCATTGATGGAATGATACTGACAGGGAAAAGCCGAAGAACTCGGAGAGAAAACAGTCCCAATACCAATTTGATCATCATAAACGCTACGTGGACTGACTTGGAATCGAACCCGAGCTTCCGCGTTGAAAGCCTGGTGACGAACTGCGTGAATGACAGACATTCTGGAAAGTTTTATTGTCCCAATTCCATTGCGAACTTAAGTTAGGTTTTTGTTGTTATTTCGCATTATATTACTACATGTATGCCTTTGACGTCACAAATGTTTTTAGGCTAGAGTTCTGTCTTGACTTTGTCCTGGCCTATATTTACTTCTGGACAAATTTTTAGGCACGTTCGGAAAATTGTGAAAAGCGACTATTAGCTTCTGTCTGTCTGTCTGTCTGTCTTTCCATTTGTTTGTCTGTGTCTGTCCCTCCGCATGGAAAAACTCGGCTTCCACTCGACGGATGTTCATGAAATTTGATATTTGAATGTGTTTAGAAAATCTGTCGAGAAAATTCAAGTTTCATTAAAATCTAACAAGAATAAGGTACTTTACATGAAAACCTATGTACATTTATGATATGTCGCTGAATTCTTCTCAGAATGATAAATATTTCGGACAAATTTTTATAGAAAATCAAAACACACATTTTATGTTCAATAACATTTTGCTGAAAATCGTGCCGTTTATGAGATAACGCGAAAAAAAATATGGTATTGCCAGACAGGCCACAGATGACAATATAATACGGCGCATGCGCTTTGCATGCTGGATAACTAAGGCTACAGACACACACTCAGAATACGTAATACTTACTGCTTTTCTACGGCAAGAGCGCGCCTCATTGTTACGTTATACGTACATTGTCTGCCTTGTATTATTGTAGGAGAATCTTCGTGTTATTGCTGATCGTATTGATATTCTCCCCAGCAAATTAACAGCGCAGTTATAAACTAAAGCCTAATACACATCATTCTCTTTGCCTCTTCTGGTCCTCTTAGACTTGCCTTACATTCTGTCATATTGTGGAGCAAGGTGAAACGTAATTGTCGAAGTTCGGGCACAAAGAGACAAACCAGGCATGTGGTACTGGGTGATACGTTAAGTATTTTGTGAACTGACTGGGACATTCCGTGTTGTAGGCAGGCCGATGACCACATGACCACACGGCCAAGCACGGGACAGTGATCAGAGAAATGGCCATCGGTGGTGGCGATGGTGAACTAGCAACTGTCTCTCTCTCGGCCAACGCCCTGCCACTCTCCCCACCAACTGACCCCAGAAGCACAGACATGTTTCACATCTTGCAGATTATACCAAAACAAAAACAAGAAGGCTGTGAAAAATAATGACACAACCTGCCTGATTTATATCAATAAAATGGTGGTATGTAGTTTGACCGCATCAAGTACAACTTTTTAATGCTCCAAATTTCTACGTATAATGAAGAAAGGTTAAAAGAAATGAGAGTTGATATTTGTCTCATGATGACGGCTTCTGTAGTGTACTTAATAACTAACCAATCAACTGAGTACCTAAGTAACTAACTAACTAAGTAACTAACAACTTCATGAAATAGTCAAAAATTTCCCGTGTGTGGGACCCGAAAGTCGTTTTAACGTGCTCACAACAGACCGCTAATTGTTCGTATACTGAACCAGACGAATAAAGTCAACATCAAACATCGTGTTGTATTTCTTTAGGATCGAGCTTAATATTATTCTCCAATATACTTCTAGGTCTCCCAAGTAGTCTCTTTCCTTCAGATTTCTCCACCAAAACCCTGTAACCTTTCTCTTCTCCACTATACGCGCTACATGCATGGCCCTTCTCAACCTCCTTCATCTTATCACCCTATTAATGTTTAGTAAGGTTACAAATCATGACCCCCCCCAATTAAGCATCTTTCTGTAATGTGCTACAGATTCCAAAAACATAATCCTGTTAATTAAAATGTAGCTGGATCTACACAGCACATTTTTTCCCCCTTGCACTGTGGGTTAATAAAAATGCTCTCGTGTTATATTCAGCGATGTCTTTGCGACTCTTCCATCATCGCCAGCTGCAAGGTGAGGCTTGAGTGATCCTTACCGTTTCATGTTTTGCCAAGTTTTTATGTGCCCTGATAGAAAGAGACCACTTAGAAGACCTAGACGTAGATGGGAGGATAATATTAAAATGGATCTTAAGGAAGTGGAATGGGGAGGCATGGACTGGATTGCTCTGGCTCAGGATTAGGGACATGTGGCGGGCGCTTGTGAATTCGGTAATGAACCTTCGGGTTCCATAAAATGTGGGGAATTTCTTGACTAGTTGTAGACCTGTTAGTTTCTTACGAAGGACTATGCCCCATGGAAGATACGCAGTTCATGTACTGATACCGGAGGGGGTGCAGCTTTAACGGATGAAGAATAGCCACAATAATTGGGCTGTTTTACGCATCGCACAATCCACACGGCAGGAAACTGTGTGAAAGTTTACTTGCACTACAACCGATACACTTTAGACATACTTTAGCAGCGTACCGGCAGACATATAGATGCTACTCATGATAACTCATTTAGTGTACTGATTAGTCTATGGACAGGATAACCGAGGAGTCGTGGTTCGCTTTCCGTCAGTGGTAAGGACTCTTCTCTTTTCCAAAGCTTTCAGATCTATTCTGGCGCCCATTAAGCCTCGTGTTCTATGGGTACCGAAGGGGCCCCCCTCCCTAACGGAGCGTTACACTGACTACTCAACCTCCATCTAGTACTCAGGTTGAGAATTCGTGGACCCATACGTCCACTCTCCCGCACGTCTTTATGGCGGACACGGGGACGACTTTATCTCTTTACCTTTACCGAAAAACCTAAAGGGTGAGCCTGCTTGAGAGATCTAGGCCTAGGTATATGTTAACATAACATTAAAATGTTTGTAAATTGATATGAGACTAGTGTATGGAGTGGATTCATGTTGCTGCGGACAAGGGGTATTTGGTCTACTCCAAAAGTCCTTCAACAAACATTATGATTTTTCCGGTTGAAGTATTGTACATTTTGATGTTACATAGTCTTTAGGTGATACAAACGTGGCCTCGATTGTCACGTTAGAAAAATACGTATTTTCCGACTTGGTGGTATTTTTAGCTGGAAGGTCAGGTCGATTCTGATCGTGACGTAAAATATAGATATGTCGTATGATTAAGGTTTGTGACGTTTATTTGAAACACGTTTTTCGATACAATGTACGAGTGCATGTAGCGACATACACCAGAATGTTTATGTAACTCTGTAAGAGAGATAATGCAAGTATCGGTGCTAATGGTCCTTTGAGTTTTGTCGCGTATTTTGGCCATAAGTGCTAGCTCAACATAAAGTTTTTCCTGTGCATGCCATGAAGGATTGTAGGGGGAGAAGATGTATATTTCACTCATCCTTAACCTTGGCACTAGGCGGAGGTGAGTGGTTAACTTCACGCTCCGGTCGCTTTACCCCCGAAAAAGAACCCAGGTACCATTGAATAAGAGGCTGGGTGGGCACCGCAGCCAGTCTGGGCTTGCCTGCACCAGGATTCGAACCCCGGACAGTCCAGCCCGTAGGCTGGTCACTATACTGACTACGTTATTACGGCTTCTATGAAAATAGGTAATTAATAAGCCTATGTCATGCAATCTGCATATTACAAAACATCTATTCCTATGAAGTTTCCAGTTTGTGATACCGTGGATGCGACGTGTGTAATAAAGTGTAAATAAGCATTACATTTGAGTAATATGAACAGAATTTACAAGAACTAATTCCTTTGTCATAAAACACTCAACACAATTCTCTACATTTCGGAAGAAATATGCTTCCTTCTTCAGGTGAAACCACTGCCACAAGTTTCAAACAAGACACTGTGGATTTTCAGTGAGGAATGTTGTGAAGAAATCTGAATACAAATTCTAAAAAGCGCATTTGTAAAGTATTTACTGCATTTGATAATTATCTGTACTCTATTGTGGTATACACTCTTTGTGTCTTGAGGTTCCGTCAATATTTTTCGAACCGTCAGCCATCTGTCGCAGAAAGTTGGCAAATGCTGCGCTCTTTTCCGTCTTGGCCTTCTAAAGTGACGGAAGTCAACCTTGTCTTGGATGTTCGTTCACATTTTGAGGCAGTCAAGCTTTGTGAACATTACCCACATTATTGTGGGTTACACACATCCTATAAAATTCAGTGGCACGAATGCTTGTTTACTCTGTTCATGGTCGTCGGTTGTCACTCATGATGTCACTTCACATCAGGCGTGTCACCGAATGACCTTGAACCTCCCTTCACATAGTAGCGTCACGGAGGTGACCATCTTAACACCTGTATATACGTGCAGCATACAACCTGAAGTGGTCACCCAGTCAAACTGCACATGCATATTATTTTGAATTCAGGAATTTCTCTTTTGTCAAATTAAAGTCTCTGATCAGACAGCTACTTCCTCAATCTCATAAGTGCGACTTCCTAATCGGCATGCCGTTACTCGTTTAGGGATAATTTCTGGTATATCTTACACCTTCCCTGATTTTTTTATTTCTGTAACCACTTTGTATCAAAAGGTTGTAAGCGATGATTGGCAGTTTGTTGCACTAAATTAGTGCACATTTGAATGTAGCTACTTACGCGTTGCTGTTGCCACACAACGTATATAGTATGATGTGAGATATGCTACCTGACATGCAGATCTTTCTGTTGGTGAAACAACAACGTCCTCCAAGCCTTGTACGAGTATCTCTACTTTTTACGAGTGATTTCTCATGTTTGTTTTTCAGTCGAGTTAAAATTTATATACCTTATTATTTAGTCCATAAACTTAAATCACAATAAATGTCACTGTTTTAGACGAAATATTAATTACTCTTTTCATAATTGTAAAATAATCTGCAGGTCGGAGAACTTCTTCAGTGACGCAACAGCCCTCAACGGGCCCTGGTTTCTTCAGTTGTTCGCCTGCAGATATCCCTATCTTCTGCTAGACTCCTGCCATCCTCTTGTATTCAGCAACAACAAGGAGCCCGTTTTGTTGTCTTCCCATCTCAGCCGTGGTCTTCCCACAGGACGTCTTCCATGGAAATTTTCATCCAGTACTTCTTTACCGTGTTCTAGAATTATCCATTCGGACTACATGACCGGCCCATTGTAATATTTTGAACTTAATATATTTTACTATATCAGGTCTATGGAAATATTCGTAGATCTCTTTATCATGTCCTGGGTCGGAGAGCTCCCTTCTTTAAATTCTGAGATGCAGTACTCACAACTAGACATCTAGACTAGACAAGTTATAACCGCACGTACCTTTATTTGTTATGCCTGGCTCTCAGTTCGGTAGCATGTGGACTCTCGCTCGTAGGGAATCTAAGTGGTGCTGCTCACCGTAATCAAATTGTAATCAATTTGGACACTAGTTTGCACTCAAAGAGAAATACTTTTAATTCATTTGAATTACACCTTAGTACTCTATTAAACACTGTAAGTGGATGTAGCTTGTAAGATTTCACTTGTCTACTTTTGCAATAATTAATTTCTTTATGTATTGTATCGCACAACTGGTGCAATAATGTCGGAGACGGCAAGTACTTCCTTCTGATTTCTACCACTTCACACGACTAACTAACCTTTTCATTTACTGGTCTCTTCCACTCAAATTTTAAAGACCTCCCCTTTTTAATTTATTTCTATTTCTTATTGGTTAATGCTTATGCGGAATAGTTTTAAAACCTGTAACTTAATCTCCTATTGGCTAAATTCAATTTCCCCCCTATGTTTGTACATGTCATCCTAAGTTCAACGACTTCTCTTACTGGAAATTTTTAATGTGCAACCAAACAAATCTGAAAACGCCTCCACGAAAATTATGACCTTAGTCGCTGTCACCTCTAACAAAATTTATTCAGACTTTTTGACTCCTATGCCCCCATAAATCCTTGTCACTGCCCATGTCCTATCAGTCCGTTCTAGTTTCAAAAAGGCAAAACTATGTCTTTTCTCCTTCGACCTTTTCACCCCTCTGTATTCTTTCAGTGGCTTCTGACCCTTTTTTGCCCTTCTCACTTTATGGCCGCTGTACACATTTATATCTCCTTAACTACACCCATGTTTCTTTCTACTTCCTTAAAATTTACAAACTTTTCAGTGTATTTTCCTACTTTCAACAATTATAGTAATAAAACTTATATATAACTCCCAAATTTAATATAAATCAATTACAAAGTGTAGTGCGTTATATTTTCAGCTGCCCATTCTCTTGCAATCGTAATCTGAATATTATTCTATAAACTCACGTTGTAATGAACGCTTTTCGCGAATGTATGTGAAGATATGTTAACTTCCGCAACACAGTTTGTCAGTCCATCCGTAAACGTGTAACAGTGCCCTAAGATTTATCAGCTACACACATTTGGACATGCATATGAGAGGTAATCAGTACAGACAACAAAATAATAGGCCCATTTAACAGTGATATGTAATACACTTAATGCACGTAAATGCCATTGGTGGTGCGCTCAGTAGACCTAGAGTTAAAACCAGTCACTTGGCATTCATATGTCAAAAAAATGGTTGGTCTTGATTTGACTTTTGAGCAGCGTAATTTAATTATGATTACGGCGCTAATGGAAAACTGAGAATGTCAGAGGAAACTGATCTGAAACTGAAATACCGAGAGCTTTGACCAGTTAGTGAGCAACAGTGAAGAAGCAGCTGAGTGAGATAAATTTGTCTGTGTGGCTGTTTCACAATAACGAAGCATAATGCGAGGGTACCTCGTTTTTAGCAACAGAGAATATAAAAATTCATGATAGGGAATTTGAACACTTGAGACTTTAAACAAAATTTTATGAAGTATGGGAATATTATCTGTATATGCTAATGTTAAGGAAGCAACGAACAAAATGTGTAGCTACGTGTCATTTTAGAACATGCGTGTCATAATCGCTCTGAATGGACTGTGACACTCTTACGTGTTAATAACTCGCACACATATTGAAGTTTAAGATTTATTCGAATTAAGTTGTTGAACGTATGTTTGAAACACCGATCCTGTCTGCCAGGTGGTTGCTAGCATATTACATATGGTAGTCTGTGTAGATCAGTTAGACTGATGTAAAAATGAAGAAGTATTACATAGAGTCAAGGAGGAAAGGAACATCCTACGCACAATAAAACGAAAGAGAGATAGCTGGATTGGTTACATCTTGCGTAGGAACTGTCTTTTAAAAAAACAAGTTATCGAAGGAAAGGTAGAAGGGATGGAAAGACGAGGAAGAAGACGTTAGCAGCTACTGCATGACCTCAAGGAAAAGAGGAGATATTAGAACTTGAAAGAAGAAGCACTAGATCGCACTGTCTGGAGAATTCGCTTTGGAAGTGTCTATGGCCCTGTCGTAAGACAGACTACATAGTAGAGGATGATAAGTCCGTGTAGTGTATAAAGTGGCCTATGACCACATTTGTTTCGTCACTAGACTACCGTTTACAGGATAATGCATAAAACTCCGCATCAGGCATTTCCACACCTTAATACTATGCAGCATGACGGAGACGTGTAATATAGTATACACTATAACAGTCAGTGATTATGTGTGGTAAAATCAGATTCCTATGACAGCTTCGACTGCGCACATTTAAAGGCGTGTAGAACATAGTTTATATAAACAATTTAATATTGTATAATTTATGTGTGTGTGCTGAAGCTTTATTCGTGGCTTTACAAAAGGCTTGCCTTTAATGTTCAGAATTGCATTTTATTTTACGTGGAGTTCAGTAACCAGCCGAAGGGCAGTGTTATATTTTGTGTATGCTGTGGTATTTAATAGGGCATGCTTGCTTTTATCCTTTACACGAGATGTTTCTTCGATACTGAGCAGTTATAGTCCTATACAGCTAAATATCAAATCTACCTCACATGGAAAATTCTTCGCTTTTCCATTTCTACTATGGATTTCAAGATATCAACATACATCATATATTGTTAGTCTAATTTTATCTTAATTCCTGTTTTGTACATAGTTGATTGATGTGGTTTCTCCCTGAAGATGATCCATAACGGATCGAAACATGTTGGAGGCATAATGTTTTAAATGTGAATTTGTATATTAAACTATTTGAGCGTTTTTTTCTTACATTTTACAGTATTGTTGATTAGTGCATGGAAATTAATAATATTAAATTCATTTTTAAGTTTTCAGATAGGCGACATAAAGATAATAAATGCTGAAGCAAACATTCTTGGAATTATTATTTACGGATTACATTTTATACGCATTTGTATAGTCGCGAAAAGCACTTATTAGCTTCGTTTCCTTCTGTCCTTCTCTCCATCCGCGTGTATCAACTTCGCTCCCACTGGACGGAATTCCATGAAATTTCATACTGAACACTTTTATGAAAAATCAGTCGAGAAACTCCAAAGTTGGTCAAAATCGGACAAAAATATCGGACACTTTACTTGAAGACCTAAGAATATTTTATTGTTGCCGGCGACATTAAATCACCATATAAGCGCTCTCTTCAAGTGAAATTGTATCACGCTGTTAGGATAGCCGAGAAGGTATATAAATGATGCGAAAGCACTGCAGTGATAAGTTATGCGTACATTGTCTAT
Source organism: Reticulitermes speratus (assembly GCA_021186555.1). Lineage (NCBI taxonomy): Eukaryota > Metazoa > Arthropoda > Insecta > Blattodea > Rhinotermitidae > Reticulitermes > Reticulitermes speratus. The sequence continues at coordinate 21,642,207 of JAJKFL010000009.1, forward strand.
CTTGTTAATCAATATTGTGAAACGTGTAGGGAACGAAAGTAACTAGGTGTTTCAGAATTCAAGTTTTCACAGCTCTGGCTGTGAAGATTACGCTGTCTTCTGAGGTAAAACGCGATGTAATTTCCTACATAGATCCAATCGTTTCGGAGGATTCCGTTCCTTCCATTTTCAGAGTCGATGAGTCGCTCTTTTGCCCTGAAGACGGGAGCGATTTCTCAAATACATTATACTGTTACTCCGTGAGCATTTTGTGACGTGTTAAATTTTTACGGTGAGGATTTGTTAGTCCCTCGCTCAAATCCAAAGCTGAAGGATCAGCACTTGTCGCCTACTGCGGCTGCATGGTCAGTACGTTTGCACCTACTGCCCACATGTCGAAACAGTCGACTGCATCGGCAGCGTGAGGACCCGCCATGTTGTGGTGACAGTTACCTAGACGTGGGTGGGAGGATAGTATTAAAATGGATCTTACAGAAATAATATGGGAGTGCGGGGACTGGATTGATCTGGCTCAGGATAGGGGTAGGCGGCGGGATCTTGTGAACACAGTAATGATCCTTCGGACTGCATAACACGCTGACAATTCCTTGCCTAGCTGAGGAACTATTACTTCTAAAGAAGAACTCTGCTCCATGTTGTTAGTTCCCCCATGAGTCGATTCAGCAACATCTGCCTCTTAAAACCTGTCTGATCACGAACACATCATAAGTAGCGGCGCGCGAGGGACAGCAGAGCCGCGCTCTGCTTTACACAAAAAACAAAACACTTCATGCTGTCAAATTTTTCTCAAACGTCAGTCTCTGTGTGGCTTCTACAAATATCCTGTATTTTATATCTATTGGCACCTTATTTGATGATTACCGTCTTTCAGCTGTGACGCCGTGTATAACATCCCATAAGACGTTAGGCTTTGTAGTCACCGCCGTGAGAATCTCAAATCTTGAGGTCTTCGCTCTTCTTGGATATTACGCAGCGTTGTTGGTAGTTAGTTACCGACGTTTCGGGACAGCATATCGGTGCCATCTTCAAGGGTCAACCAGTCCATGACCCATTAAGTGGGACCGATATGCTCTCCAGAAATTTGTAACTAGCACCCAACGCTCCATGGCATCCCAGAAGAGCGAAGACCTCGCTGCGACGGAAGCCTGATATCACGCATCTCAAATCTTGCTTGAAATTGATTTCTCGCAAGTACTGTAGGTTGAAAAATACAGTTGTTTAATTGCACACAGTTTTTGAAAATATATCATCATGCTAGGGTACACTGGCCTAAAACTAACTTGTTGGATAGGCCTACATAATACTTAATTTAAATATATTTTTAAAGTGTCTGTGAAGTGCATATTTTATTGCGCAGTATTGCAACTAAATATTTTTTGTCCGTTCATTACTAATTCGAATTTTTCAGCAGGAGAATTTAATTGCATGCTAATGTTGAATTTGGAGATGCAGTTGAAGCAGCATATCATCTCCCTGAATGTGGTCCTAAGGATTTAGCATCACATGTGGCCGTGTAAAGTTGCAGTTAAACAAAGCTTCATGGTTTTAAACAAACTTCAAAGTCGCTGTATCATCATCGAATCTTCCTTTGCTAAATACATTTTGTCACCAAACACATTTTTTATGTTTTTTTTGCTCTATTTTTGAAGCTCTGTCCTTAATTATATCGAAAGTGGAAGGATGCTGAAAATTGCAACCTTCCATAATCCTTCTTGTTGGTTCAGGTTCACGTAGTATCAGGGCCTTCTGATTATGAAGTTAATTCGCTACGTACAAGCAAATTACTTTGAAATATTAGTCGAAATCCCCTCGAAACATATTAATCGTACTACAATACTTTTTTTTCTGAAAATATGATACAATTTATATCGGTAGGTATGCCCTAAATTTTGTATGCATGTTAGCTTTAGACAAAGGACTAACACAATTGACTAGCGTGCAGAGCCTTTTCAAACTGTGTATAGTTCAGCGGTGTAGATAAGGACCCCGCAGACTCTGCGCCGCAGAAAAGCCTCGTGGTTCCGCGAGGGCCCCCAAACACACAGAATACTAAAATTTGTTGTAATTTTTTTTGGGCGCGGGGACTTGAATCCTTTTTCGTGACAGAAGGCAGTATGGTGGACCATTGTGTGAGATCTGGGAGTAACTTCCCTCATAATTATAAGAGGGTACCGATTAGTGAGTGACCCCCGGGGGGGGGGGGGAGGCGACCTGTTATCTACGCTGCTGGTATAGTTACTGAAAGATTTAAATCGAGTCCAAGTTAGTCCGTCGCACCAGAATAGCCTTCATTATGCATAATACACATCGAATATGCATAGCGCATGCTCAGATGTTACTGTTAACATGTCGATTCCGTAAATCGAAGACGCGTCCTATCGCCTGAAATTTCAAATAGCTACAATATGTGAATAATTTCATTACGTTCTATTACTTTTAAATGCAGCTGTAACGATGTGTCTAAGTAGGTCTGTAACAATGATTTTCACATTTCTTACCTTCTTTCGCCATTCGTTAATACACATGTTTCAGCGACACATTGTGCCGGTGGATCTCTTCAGCTCCTTCTTACTGATACCTTTGTCTTTGTCTTTGATGGCCCGCCATGGAAGGGGGGCGGGGGGACCGTGGACAAGCAAAAACTCCCGCATTGCTTGGTTGGTTGAAAATAACGCCCTGAACTACTCTCATCACATCTTCGGGGTCGGTCATAAGGGTCAGCTTCCATCTCATTCTCTCTAACGTAGCATCCAGCGGAGTATCTCCCTCTGTGTGTGATGAAGCTTCTGCTGCTGAGCGCTTCGCACTTGTTTTCTACCTTGCTGTTCCCTTCCCTTCGACTTTCCCCCACCCACCTCGCTATTTACCGTGTACCTAACCACTGCACCTTGGAACGAAAACCTCACGCGACTAAACTCGACTCATTCGATTGTGGCAGTCGGACTGGCACGGACAGGTGCTAGGTGCGAGGTGCACCGAACGTAGCCTGTGTAGTAAACCGTGGGTGCTTCAGAGAACAAATGTTTCGTTTGAAGTGAAGACGCTGTGTATGAGTGATCGCATCGTGGTGCTTCGTTCAGGCGTTTATTCTAGCCATCATGACACGAAAGCGTGTCTTGTGTATTAATATGTGTACAAAATACTAATTAGACGTAGGGTGAGATGTGCTTTATATGCAGCATTCAAAGATACTTGGGTTGTTGGTACTGAAAGCGAATGGTGCAGCCTGAGCACGTCAATATTTGCCCAAGTGAAGAATGTTAAGTGTATTAAACACGTAATAATGTGTATCATGTGTACCTTGTTACACAGAATTACAGCAGCTTTGTAAGCAGTAAAAGGAAACTATCAATTGCTCACGTGTGATTGAAATTCGGGTTCTTACAGCGTTGGTAATGCTAAAGGCTGAGAATTGAATATAACGTATTTAAGAATATCTGACCAGAAAATATCAGTAATTTTTAATATTTAGAGAGACGTGTTTGAAACCTGGACGTGTGTTAATTCAAGTGCTGCGATGAAACAGTAACCTCTCATGTGTTGAAGAAGTAGCAACGTTTACAAACTGGTTGTTAACATTGCTATTTTCTTTCGAAACGTAGCGCTAAACATTGTGTTGTGTTTTAAACGTTGCTAAGTGAGAAGTTATCTCCTACTGACAAACGAATTATTATGCTTCTGTGAAAATATTTCGTGAAGTAAAATCTGGAACACCGTTGTTTAAGAAACTCCTGTTTGAATAACGTGCCACTTTGTGACGTAATATCATTTTGTGTTGTGGGTGTGAGGGATTTTCTTTGTATGCGAGTCTGTAAACTATAAACCAAACTTAGAAGTATGATGGTCGTAGCCGATTCATTGCTGCTGTACTTTCGAATCGTGTGCTAGTGCTTCGTCAAGTTGACCGCAACGGAGCTGTCACCGACCGCCACAACAACCCGCCTCCTCCCGGTAGAAGAGTAGTGCCCCATATGATGAGGGAGCTGGATACGGTCAGTCCAGTAGTCTGGCCTGCGTGGTGCTATACAGGTATTGTTCACATTAAACACTCACAACTTCAACACAGTCATGTCTAGGAAAGTAGGTATATAGAGACTACCTTCTTAGTATTTTCTTTCTTTTTTTTCTGTCCCTCACTGTGGTTTCGGTGGGTCAAATGGGGAAGGCCCGCATCAGTTGACACGGAAAAGGCTGGAGTAATATTGAATTCTAAAAGGTTTTGACGATGGTATATAACATTGTGAACCACTTGTTTCTTGGACTTTGTCCATTGTGTTTAATGTGAATAAAATATAAAATGTAAAATATAAAAATATGTAAAAATCTAAAATTCACTACGTTTCGGAAGATGGCTCTTCTTCCGTCTTCAGGCCTACTCAGGTGGGTCCTGTTGATTAAGCTAGTCTCAATCGCTATCTCAATCACAATCAATGATTGAGACTAGCTTAATCAACAGGACCCACCTGAGTAGGCCTGAAGACGGAAGAAGAGCCATCCTCCAGAACGTAGTGAATTTTAGATTTTTATATATTTTTATATTTTACGTTTTATATTTTATATTTTATTCACATTAAAGACAATGGACAAAGTTCAAGAAACAAGTAGTTCACACTGGAGTAATATTGTCCTGCATTTTTCATCTGTAATTAACGGTGATCATCCATCGTACCTTTATCTAAATTTGGGATGATTATGAAGGATAAATTGGATGAATATGGAAAGAGACGGCCTTGAGATGCTGAGGGTAAAATACGTAACATCTCAATCAGATAAAGATATTCTTCTGAGATGTGACTCCGTGCAGTCTGATAGACAAAGATGGGCCCTCCAACATCATTATCAAGATGTAAGGAGCAGGTTCGGACCTGTCTGCCAGACTCTACGGCTACACATTCCACAAAATTGGTATTTGTGGTTACCACCTATCAAACATCAATGTCCAGAATAGGACAGCTGAATTCGCTCTGTGATTCGAACTGGAGACTCCTGGAATACGAAGCAGAACTGCTGTCCTTTCTACAGCGACTTTCAGGCTCAAGTTGTCCAATTTGACTTAACTGCGCAAAGCGAGTTCTTTCCCCATTTGACTCATGCTTACGGACACTAGATGTAATATTGTGTAGAGAACGCCCAGTTCTAACATTTGTTTACAAAACGGTCACATTCAGTCGGCAGTTATCTGAAATTCACGTTAATCTGAATAACTAAATATGATCATAAACAAGCCGCATGGCTACCCAACAGGTGCTTTAGTCTGAAAGACTGTGCTGTCCATGTGCAGGTTGCCACTGGTTTACAGCGGTTTAATGATTTTTTACTACCGGAAACGGTCCAATGGCAACCGGTCTAACTCTGTACAATCAATGTCCTAGTGCTGGATATCTGGCCAATAGGCTGTTTACATGCTCTGTGTAGTATCTGGCTTCTGTTTGCTATGTGTTTACTGTGTGCAGTCTGTTAGTAATATCTGAATACTGATGGAGGGCGACAATAAAGAGTTCGGAAAGGGATCTTTGTCGAATAGGATTAGAGGGTAGACGAAGTGTGGGAAACTGCCTTTGCGTCTTCAGTACCAACCCTGTACGAAGACATATTTTGATGAAACTCCTCAACACAAATATTCATCATCCACTACATTAACTCTGTTTGATATCGGACCACCGTACACAGTTCTTGTGCTTGTAGACGACTACAGTGTAATGTAATTGTTGTGTCATTTCGTTGTTCAGTTGAATGTTTGGTAATTACAATGGTCTCTCAGTAATCCGGATCCCCGCGTGGTCCGGACAATTTTGGGCCAACTATAGCCCATGATTTCCCATTGACATTATTATTACAGTACATTATTATTATTATTATTATTATTATTATTATTATTGACCGTTAGGTACAGTATTTCCGCTTTAAGAAGTTTTACTTTATCATCGGGTGATGATTTTTTGTATGTTACCTATAGCACGGAGTTTCCCTTCGATGGTACGGATTCCCGGGTAATCCGGGCCACCGCTTCCGTCATTTATTCGCATGAGCGAGGCACTGATGTATTTAAGTTATGTATTCACTATTGCGTTCTCGTTAAATCATGCTGCCTCGTACAGCATCCGAAGAAGTTCTGAACTCGGGATGAAGTTTACTTTAAATTTTATAACATCTTCCCTAGTTATCCTTTGTCACTAAGTATATAATTTGTTAGTATTGTTGGCAGGGCGATAACGATAGTTGGAAGAGCGTTGTTCGAATATGGAAACTCTTCCAGGTGTGTAAAGTACTACGGAAAAAAAATGTATTTTTTAATGAATTGCAGGCAGAAGCCGAAAATGTAGTAAGGGACAAATGTATATTTGAAGTACTTAACACATTCGTAAACTGTGTAACAAATCTAATGCGTATGAACTGGTTTTGCTCTTCGCCTCACCCGGAATTTAAATGTTAGGAAGCGTGCTGGCCTCTTTTGGACTTGTAGAACATATGTATTCTGATAAGTCGATGTGAGGTTTTCTACAGGGTTTTGAGCATACAGATTTTTCCCCCAGACAATTTTATATTATTTTGCGGTATAATATTGCAGTTGACTCTGTTTAATCCGACATTTATGTTAAGTTGTACATGCTATAAGGAAAAACACAGAAGCTTTAATAGTCGCTAGTAAGGAGATTGGTCTAGAAGTAAATGCTGAGAAAACTAAGTACATGGTCATGTCTCGCAATCAGAATGCAGGACACAATCACAACATAAAGTTAGATAATAAATTCTTTGAAAGGGTGGAACAGTTCAAATACTTGGGAACAACCCTAACAAATAAAAATTCCATTCAGGAAGAAATTAAGAGCAGAATGAAGTCGGGGAGTGCTTGTTATCATTCGGTGCAGGATCTTCTGTCTTACAGTTTGCTATCCAAAAATACAAAGATTAAGATATACAGAACTATAATTTTGCCTGTTGTTTTGTATGGGTGTGAGACTTGGTCTCTCACACTGAGGGAGGAACATAGGCTGAGGGTGTTCGAGAATAGGGTGCTGAGGAGGATATTTGGGCCTAAGAGGGACGGGGTAACATGGGAGTGGAGAAGACTACATAACGAGGAGCTTAATGATCTATACTCATCACCAAATATTATTCTGGTGATCAAATCGAGAAGAATGGGGTGGGCGGGGCATGTAGCATGTAAGGGCGAGGGGAGAGGTGCATACAGGGTTTTGGTGGGGAGACCTGAGGGAGGGAGACCACTTGGAAGACCCAGGCGTAGATGGGAGGATAATATTAAAATGGATCTGCAAGAAGTGGGATGGGGGGCATGGACTGGATTGATATGGCTCAGGATAGGGACAGGTGGCGGGCTCTTGTGAATGCGGTAATGAACCTTCGGGTTCCATAAAACGCGGGGAATTTCTTGACTAGCTGACAACCTGTTAGTTTCTCAAGAAGGACTCTGCTCCATGGAGTTAGTTGGTTAATGTTAAGTCACTTCTGTACATACGATCAATACATGTGGTCAATGAATGGCCAGATATCCGTTTCCGGGCTGTATAGAAATCGAGGCCTATTACGCTGATGACTTTACTTTTCAAAGCACTTCCAATATCTTGCCCGATATAAAAATATTGTTTTTTTTTTTCTGGCAGCATTTAGGAGGAACTTCCGGAAATATTTTTATATAAGTTCCAATATTCTGTTAACAGCATTGGTCTGAAAACCAGTAGACCGCTTATGAGGAGGGTAACCCACACTTTCTAACCCTTTCAAGCTTATTGGTCACTATATTTACCGTCAGGTTTAACATTAAGAAACAACATTTTTTTAATTTATTGTACCGTATTTATGTGTTGCGTATACTTCTCACAGTTAACAGAATTTTCCCCCCTTATGCAGCATCAACCCAGTGGTCTTTCCGTAGCGGAAACACGCTTTCCTCTTTGTGAGTTAGGAAATGAATTTTAGAGGCTATACACTATGGCTAGATTCGTTTTAGTCTGCAAAAGTTTAATCACATTTTTGTTAAATATGCCCGGTGTATATGTAATAACCTATTAAATCGGATAGCATAACATGCCTCTCTTCATATCTAATGAAGTCATTGCACTAGGTTCAGACGATGTTAGCTCCTGCTGTTGGTATGTAATGTTCCTAACTTTTTTTATACCTTCTTGCTCCAGCTATGTGGGTCCTGTTTCTGGGGCATGACACATTGCAAAATAATTTTTTATTTGCCTTGAAAATGAAGGAAGTAAAAAAGGTAAATTTTCACCCTAGAACAGGCCATGTAGGCCCTGGGGGGGAATAGAGGTAGAGCTCTACTCTTTAACTCAGGCGCTAGATAGGGGTAGGTGGTCATCTCCACGCTCCAGCCGCTTTACCCCCGCGAAAGAGACCCGGTACCCATTGTACAGGAGGCTGGGTGGGCCACAGGGCCGGTCTGGACAGGTACGGAAAATCTCTCCCCCACCGGGATTCGATCCTCAGGATGAAGGAAGTAAGGGTGTCCGAAACGTCTGCAAAACGTTACATTATACGACACCATCACCCGTGAGATCTGCGATCTTCTGGGATATTACACGACGCCGAGTAATATCCCAGAAGAGCGCAGATCTAATCAACATCGCGGCGGAAGCCTAAAATCACCATCACCCATGCACAGGAAACAAACATCCATGACTTTGTAAGGAATATTATCGTCGGATTGAACTATGCATTTCCAAATCGACATTTTTATTAAAAGGCTGTTATGAATCGTAGTGTTATAAATAGTATTGGGCTCATAAAATCGAGGAGGATGATTCGGTAAACCTGTAACACGTAAGGGTGAGATTAGAAATACTTATAGGCTAATGCTGTAGTTGGAAACCACACAATAAAAAATTGGCTTGGGAGACTGGCGTAAATGAGGGGATATTACAGTGACCTTTAAAGAAGTGGCGTGTGAAGACATGAGCTGGATTTATCTGGCTCAGGATACGGTCCAGTAACGGGTTTTTTCAAAAACTTAATGCTCTTTGGTGTTCAACACAAAACGTGAAAGTTCTTGAGCAAATAAGCGACCATTAGCTTTTCCAGAAGGACACTGTCCACGATGGTCGTTAATAGGCTGCATGTGAAGTGCTGAAGCATATTAAAGTCATTAGCCAGTAGTAGTATTGCACTTCTTAGTTCACGCTACAAGCCTGGGTAAGAACTTAATTGGGCTTGGATCACATCGCTGTTGGCCTTACACGAAGCAAACGTAACAGAGTATACTAATTCTCGTGCCAGCAATAAAATTAGCAACGCTTTCTTACGTTCGTACAGTGTCTGTTTAAGGTTTACGTAACACACGCACTTGAATTTCACCAGCTTTTCGTGTGTTGTAATTTAATTTTACAGTTTTGAACTCAGCGAAATTGAGATTGTTTATATGCAAGATGTGTTGCGACGATACGAAATAATTAGTGATTTGAAGTGGTTTGTAAATTTGTGTACCAGTGTAATTGTAGTTGTACATAACAGAATACGTTCTGTTGAATAATTTGGAGAAGTTTCTGCTTTATTATTTCTGAAATCAAACCGGATTTGTAATTAAATGTCAAAGTTATGATACTGTAATAGCCCTATACCTATTTGTAATGCATTTTTGTACGAACGTTGAAGGAAATGCATTAATTGAATGCATGGATCGTGCCTGCCTACCTCTCTGTCTGGCTGACTATTTGTCCGTTAAAGGCGAAGATTTTTTTTTTAAATTGATGTGTAAATCAGGGGGATTGCTAGCCCTCAGTTACGGGTGTTTCGAATTTTTGAAGTGTGTTAGTGGTCGGATCTAGTAGGCAAATTTTCAAGCGATTAATACAAATTGTTTCTAACCAAAGCAGTTAGCTGGACTCCACTGGCAAATACACTCGTAACAAAAGTAAATTCAGTTATGGCCAACTTAAGAACCCCAGATTTAATAAACGCACTCCGTACTCTTACTGCAGCACACTCACTGACAAGAGCTGCACCGAAACGAAAACTTTACCGAGGCGGGGAGCGTGTGAACCGTGCATATATCCGGCCTTCCCCATGTTTCACCTCAGATACTGATGGACAGATTTTGATGAAATTTCTTATTAGATGTTCTTATACAAAATCATGTGGCCATTTAAATTTTCATAAACAACATAAAATTGTACCTAATACGAGACAAATTCTGTATAAATGTAAGGGTATCCTACATCAGCTCGCAAGAAGAAATTTCAAGTAACAGTTTTTAGGCGCTTTCACAAAATTGCGAACAGCAACTATTAGCTTCTTCACGTCTGTCTGTCCGCATGGAACAACTCGGCTCTCACTGTAGGGATTTTCATAAAATTTGACGTTTCGGGATTTTTCGAAAATCTGCCGAGAAAATACAAGTTTGATTAAAATCTGACAAGAATAATTGGACACGAGGACCTACGTAAATTTATGGCAATATCTCGTTGAATTCTTCTCATAATGAGAAATGTTTCAGACAGAAGTTGAAGAGAAAATCAAAACACATATTGTGCTTAACACATTTTTTCCGAAAATCTTGCCACTTATGAGAATAATGTGGAAAAATATGTAGAGCCAGACAGGCCACAGATGACAATATAATACGGCGCAGAAAAGATCCGATTTGCATGCCGGATAACTAAGGTAAGAATACAGACACACACTTATAATATGTAATACTTATTGCTTTTCCACGGCAACAATGGTTACGCGAACGAGCCTCGATGTTTACGTTATACATTGCCTGTCTTGTCCAATTAAGATGATAAATACTTAATACTGTTTCTGTGAAATTAACGTTTTTTTTGTAGCGAAGGGCCCCGCAGCAGATGCTACGGACGCACCGCAGTCTTAAGGCTTATTGTGCAACCCTGTGATGAAGATTATTAGTTTTTTCCATTTGTCCGTGTAATGGAGCACCGATGGAATGAAATTGACAGGGGAAAACCGAAGTACTCGGGGAAAGACGTGTCCCAGTGCCACTTTGTCCACCAAAAATCCCATATGGACCTACCCAGGATCGAATCCAGGCCTCCGCGGTGAGAGGCCGGCGACTAAGCGCCTGAGCCATGACACGGCCCCCAATTACACCATCGGAAATCGAGCCCGCGACCTTCCGGCTTGTAGCACAGTGCCTCAACCAACTGCGCCACTGCGTGCCCAATTAACGGGTTAATAAAAACCTTGATGTGTGATGTATTTATTGCATGTATTGAGTTCAGAATGCTGAGGTCCAGAGAACGCACATGGAAAAGCTGTGTGCTCCAGTATGGGTTGTACCTTCCCAGTACTGTGAATGTTGTACATGATAATTAATAACAAGGTTTTGATTATGACGTTTGTTAATCTCAAAGTTGTTTCATTATCTGTTGTGACAGTTACAGATGATAATGTTAAAAGTCCGCCCCCCACATCGAGTTCTCGTTATTTGACTGCAGCATTGTTATCTGTAGTGTCAACGTAAGACCAAAGCATTGTTACACCGCGACGGATAATCTAAAGGATTCAAGCGAAATTAAAAATCAGTTTACATATAGTCATGTTCAATATAATCATCAGCCACAACAATGTAACGGATTGGTCTCTCGACCTATTCTAGTTACAAGCACTAAAATGTTTCCATTTTCATACCTCTTCTCTGACATCTTTCACCCCTCGCTGCATACAACGTAATACTTCAACTCTGACATTACAATTTCAGACATACATTCAAAATGTTCTAGCTGCTCCTTTTTGCTTACTTTTGTTACGTGTCTGATGCTTGTTATTGTCAGTTCTTCTACAGACTTTCGTTACTTTATGATCCCTTCATTTTATACCCTGCAACTGTCCTGACGAAAGTAACTCTGCGATCTTCGTTTTTGCTGCTGTTGTTCTCTCGTTACTGTCAGCATTCAGATGCACATAAAAGCACAGGTATTGCAGTTACAATGCAGATTCTTCAGTAAATTTTGCTTTTGAAATTTTCCTTGTAATGTGTCTTCAATAATTCACAAAACTTTTGGAATGTATTCACTTCTAACTTAACAACACGCTCTCTCTAGCTCTCTGTCTCTCCGATGGCCTATACTGCAGCTTCCGCTTACGTGGTACCAGAGAACAGTATGGCTGAGGCTTCCGGTTTCCGGGTTTTGGAATTTATTTGTGGCCATTTGGTAGGACTCCTTGGACGGGGTGCGTCACCAGGCCTGTGTCTACACGGGGCACCATTGATACGGGTAAACCGCAGATATGTGTCCATTGTGCGAGAGAAATGGGAATACACGATGGCAATGTTGGAGTGGTGGAAGGTTCTGCGTAACTGTGATCGGCATACCGCAAGCAGAGTGGTGGAAATGTCCACTTGTTCGAGTCATCGTAACCTTACTAGTTTGACGAAGGCCTTAAAAATATAGACAAACAGCATAGCATCATGTTAAACCTTTGAAGACTAAAGTTAAACTACGTTTTGTATAAACATTTAGTTCGTACCTTACAGAGAACACAGCGTGTTTCTATTAAAAAAGAACATTCGATGAGTATTGTGTAGGGAAATAGTGGCTGTTTATTGCAATAATCATACGGAACACGTAAACGCAATGTGTGGGCAAAATGCAGACTTTTTATTTTTAAACCTGGTGTTACAAAGATTGAAAGGGAAAATGAACTAGAGACGCCTTTGAGGTACCAGCTGCCTCATTCTTCAGGATCGAAGACGCATAAGCGACTGATAAATGTTATAATTTCCGCCGCAAAGAAGTGAGTAATTTCTTTCGAAACGTCGGTAGCACTTATTACTCGACACGGTATTAACACAGACGACATATTGAACGGCCATTAGAGTGAATATTTCAAATGCCATGTAACTATTATATTACTATTGTATTAGCCTTAAAATAATAAATGTTTAGCTGCTGTTAATGGATGCAAGCGAGAAAGGTGATAATGTTGATTATCAAGTGGTGAGAGTTAAACCAGTTAGCGCCAGCCTTTAGTGCTGCTTCTTTGTGCAGTTTCTCGCGACTTTCACACCTGAATGTGTTACTACGTGTACTGTACCTTCGGAGCAATTTGGCTTGTGTGGTAACCCTTCTGACTTGTATTTGGCAGAAAGTTGTTTCGATTCCTGGGCGGGACGTTGGCATCCTGAGGAATTTCGTGGTTTTCCTTATTATCCCCGGGCAGACACCAATAAATTACCTCAGATTAGACAAAGATGGCTTGTTTCAAAGTCCTTGGCAGTTCGTTGTTACCTAGTCGTGCAACGTTATGTTCTTAGCGTTGTTAAATTCATTCATTCCGTCATCTGTCTTACGACAGGTCCATAGCCTCTTCCAAAGCGAGTTCTCCACGTAGTGGGATCTAGTGCTGCCTCTTTCAATTGACAGTATCCTCTTTTCCTTAAGGTGATTTAGTAGCTGCTTACGTCTTTTTCCTCGTCTTCCCGTCGCTTCCATCCTTCTATCTGCCCTTCAGTACCGAGTTTTAGAAGGCAGTTCTTACACAAGATGTGACCAATGCGGTTATCTGTCTCTCTGTTTATTGTATGTTGGATATTCCTGTACTCTTTGACTCTGTGCAATACTTCTTCATTTCTCACACGATCTGTCCAACTGATCTTCTCCATCCTTCTCCAACACCACATTTCAAAACTGATCTTCTTCCCGATGTGTCCTGGTTTCAGCATCATACAATTTTGGTTGGATAACCTGAGTGTATAACACCCATTTGGACATCTAGCTGTACATAAATTGGATGATAATATTGAATGGCTTGTGAAGATGTGGAGCGGACTCTTTTGGTTGAGATTAGAGGCTGTTGGCGGCTGTTGGGATCATAGTAAAAAAAGGACCTTGAGGTTTCGCAAAAGGCGGGATATTTACTGACTAACTGAGCGTCTGCTATGTCTGAACTGAATACGACAGTTGTGTCTCATCGGTTAAGTCGGTGTAGTGGCAGATAAAGGATTAATGACACGCCCATTATAGGATATATCGAATTTTTAATTGCCTGCCGAATGTTTGTAAGACTTTCTCAACAGGGAATGAAATCTGATGAGTAAGAACGTATTTTTTTTTTTCCTACTTCTGCTTGTGCGATCGCATGCGTCTCCTTGTGATGGATGCACTTTCACGAATTCCCTAACAGAACTCTTCGAAGAGTACCATTAATTTAGCGTTACTGTTTTCATTACCGTACGAAGCCAAATACAATAACATTTCTCACTCGATTACTCCGCGCTCTGTAAGCTTCGTCGTTTTCCAGTTTGTGCAGGAAAGTTTGAAAGGCATTACTGATCAGACACCTGCGAGAATTTAGGCTCACACAACGTTGTTGCTGAAGATTAAATTCTTGTTGGATATGATGCCGTGTTGATGGCGTCGGTAGTTTTAACATTTCGAAGAATCCTAGTGCCTTCGAAACGTCGGTAACTTCTTACCCGACATGACGTTACAATCCAAACGACTTGAATCGTCAATCACTTGCTGGTATTTTATACATTTAATTCAGTATATTCAATTTACTGTTATTTATTATTTAACCCTTTACATGATAAGGTTAATCGAAATTACGTGTAAATATTCAGTTCATCCCTCACAGAGAACATGTGTCTCTATTGTAAGCAGGGGCGCACCCAGGTGGGGAGGACTGCCGGGCTGCACCTCCCCCCCCCCCCAAACCCCACAAAACCAAAAAACACAAATTTTGTAGATCTTATGGTATCAAACGTTTTACGTGATTTCCCCTTTAGCCGAAATCGGCTGATGACTAGTACATTAGAATTTTGAAAAATTAACTAATAAAATTTAAAACAAAAAACAAGAAAATAGGACGCTGTGATTGAGTCATGGAACGTGTAGTTATATTTGTATGTATATAAATGCAGTAGCAGACAGTGTTATATTTTACTTACAACACGATTTTTATAACATAATTTTTAAAATCAAACATACATTATATATAGTCTCAGGATCAGTTGCCCCCCCCCCCCCCAAGGAAAATTTCTGGGTGCGCACCTGATAGTAAGAACCAGTAGGTGTATGCCGTGTAGGGAAAAAAATCCCCATTTATTGTGAGTCGTAGTGAACACATAAGTGTAGTCTGTGGGGAAAGTGCAGACTTTGTCATGTTAACGTGTTCGTACGTAGATATAGTAACAACTTGGCTTTAAAGGATTAACGACATTGTCGATAGCTCAAATTATATAGTATAAAGAGAAAGAAGGAAAAAGAGGAAGAAAAAAGAAGAGTGTACTGATAGGTAACATTACAGTGATATGAATTTATGACTTGGAACTTGAATCGTAAGTACACGAGATTTGCACCTTGTTTTTGCGTAGGAACATGTTTCAAACGGAAAGGAGCTATTTGTGTAATTTTAGATTCCGTTGTTAATTGGTTTTAGTCCGTCACTTATACGTCTAATCCTTAGATAACCAAAAATATTCCAGTTGAACGACGTGTACTTTTAATACTTCTTCTTGCAGGATAGTTAAACGCTGTTTATGCAGCACTTGTCACTGAATATTACCTGTTCTTGTGACGACACAACGTTTTTGCCCACCTTGCATATCATAGGCCTATGTTTCTTAACGGTGGAGTTTCAACTTTATGACGAAATAATTCTGACATGCGGTGTGTATGGATGCAATTTATTTGGTGTCTCCACACATTTTATGTACATACTAGCACGGACCTGTTCTCGTAGACTTGAAATATACAATATCTGAGCTCGTATCATATCGTATGCGCTGTATTCGAACACCTGAACGCCTTGTTGAATTAGTATTTATACAGTAGGAGTGATTTCTAACGTGTTGCATGTTTAACTGTGCACGCGAGTATGTCTGCTTGCTCATGAAGCGTAGGCTACGTAGGTGCATAATGTGTCAGGTTATGTACGTTCAGTACCATGTCACGGGGCTCCTGTTTGCACTGCTTTATTTGTAGTGTGTTTATAATGAAGTGGGAACCAAGTACTGTGATTACATCTTACCTAATATGTCTGCATTTCTTTTCTTATCTAACTGTTACTAATTTAAAAATTTTTAAATCTTATTAACCGATCATTATGGACAGGCGTTCGTAACGACCTTTGTAATTAAGACGTGCAACATCTGATGTCAAAATCATTTTTTTTTCAATGGCTCGACAGCCCCTTGGGGGCCTAGGCCTCCTCATTATTCGAGGCTTCACGATCACACACTTTTTAGACGCACCACACTCGGTAGGACTCCTCTGGACGAGGGACCAGCTCGTCGCAGAGACCTCTACCTGACAACACACAACACTCACAAGAGACAGACATCCATGCCCGCTGTGGGATTCGAACCCACAATCCTAGTAAGCGAGCGGCCGTAGACCCACGCCTTAGACCGCGCGGCCACTGAGATCGGCGATGTCAAAATCATATCAAGTCATAAATGATTAACCCTAGTCCTTATGCAAACATGTTTCGTACAAAAATTCGTCGTCATATTCCACGCTCGATCAACGTGGGTCCATTGTTCGCACTTCCTGAACTGTACACGTATTTCCCTTGAAACCTCATCACAGCATAATCCGGCACAGTACATATGATGAGTTTTGTATGTTGTCTTGTCGGCTTTTGTTTTTCGTCGGGTATAATTTGGTTGCACTTGGGTTTTTTATGTAAACTGTTCCTTATAGGAACTCCTGGCAAGGACAGCCAATTCTTTCACATGAACGCACTGTCGTCTGTTTCTTTTCACATCTTTGCTTGTTGATCACCAATTGACTTTTTCCTGACGCTTTGACTCTGGTCTGTGAGATGTTTCTGCAGTCCCTGCATACACTAGACGAAGAAGAATTCGTATTTTGTTCTTGGTAATATGAATAATGGAGGCATGAAGCATCCAACAGCACTCATACAAAGGATAATTGTCACACTTTTTCCTCCTCCAGCAGAAGATAAATCTGCGACCAGTTTCTTGCCTTTCGTTGTAGTTATTTTCTCCCATCTACATTGAAGATCGTTCCTGGTGGAGACGTGCTGGTTACCTACCGCCTCTGAAAGTCTACTTATGTTCCTATGCTTTTCTGTTGAATCACACAAGCTGCTGCCAAGGATGTTGATTCTGGAGGTCGGAGTTCAGAGTTTCTTGAAAGAAACCCGGCCCACGAATCTTTAACACCATGTTTCTCGTCTTTGTTACACGGATGTGCTGTTTCTCTTTTCTTTTTTAACGATATGGAAGCAAAGTTCAGGAACTGCTGTTGTTATAAGCTCGGAAGACACTTCCATTAACATAGCGTATATTATTGCGGGTTGTATGAAATCGTCCTCGATGTCTTGTGCCAAAGTACCGTCATTTACTCAAGAGAATGCAGTTGATCTGCAGAGCGTGGTAGAGTTCCCTAACACTCGCGACGACGATCGGGGGGAAAACACGTAGATCCTGTCAAAAACACGAGTCTCTACCACTGCATGGCCTTCTTTCCGCTGGTCGCCATTTGTTAGTTGTTTCGTTTATAACAAGCATGAAGTCAAATTTATGCACAGCTGTAACCACACAGAACACTACAGAAAATAACTGTATTATCTTACACGCACAAAACACGACTGCATTTCAACCCAATGTACTTTAACTGGAATACACCATTTACTGGTCACAAGCAAAGGACGTTCCGATTTCCCAGCGCAAACCACTGCCAAGGTCAGCTGAAAACTCCGCGGTAAGTATCTGTAGGTCGTACGTCCAATGGACTCTGCACAGCCACTTCTTACACAATGTTTCCATCTTTACTGGTCTTTTTAATGTCGACCGTGCAACAGTGTACAATTTGCTTGCCTTTAAATAACCCATTTCACGTTTTCTTACTCCATCAGCCGCACTGGCCGTCTTTGCAGGCTCCCATTGTTTGCAGATATTAATTTTATTTTGAAACTGCTTGGCATCTGTAAGAAAAAGAAGAAGGTCTAGCCAGAACTTACAGTTGTAGCGACTGCTGTCTTCCCTACATCAGTAGATGTTCAAGAAAGCCTCTGTAAACTGTCTGGTTAAAAATCGAATTACAGGAAGTTATTATTTCGTTTTGTGGTCGGGTTGGTATCAGCCATTTTTAGGAGACCACGGATTTGCTGCGTCTGTAGTGACAGTGTAATGTTCTTAGGCTATCAGTTTCGATTAAAAGTCGCACCTGCTTCACACTGGTACCCCTGATTTGCCATTTGATGTAAACGGTACATTTTAAATGAATCGTATAGGATTATTGTTTGTGCCGATTTTGGCTAAATTTGATTCATGGATTCATAATTTGTAAGATGCGCGCACACACACACACAAATTGACATGTCTCCTTTAGTAACAGCTTGTAAGGAAAATGGCCAGTAACAGAATTTACGCTTGTAACTTTGATGATCCTCATATAGAGAAGGTAAATATAGTTACAACGTCATGTTGTGATTTATATTTTATTTATTTCTTTGTTGGGTTGGTAACAACACACTAAACGACCTGTGCAGCTCAATTAATTGGCGAGTTGTAGGAAGCAATGTGGGGTAGGTAACTTATATTTGTCAACTTGATCGCCGACGAGAGATCCTCAACAAAGGCACATGTAAGAAAGATGCAGTCTAAAGAATTAACCGTTTGGTCTACCACCAACAGTTTTCACTTCACTGCCACATATCAGTGCAAGAGCATGCAGAAGAGCAAATAAAGTAATCATTTATTCACCACGCCACACACGATCACCTGTAACGACGCCGATGCTGAATTCTCTACTTATTAGCAGGATCCTAATTCCACAGGCATTCTGTACGTAGAAACACATCCCTGCGTGTAGACGAACTACCCCATATTGTCTCCCAACCCTTATTTTTTTCCGCCTTTCCCTACCCTTAATTTATAAGAAACTCGAATAGGAATTCGTGTTTATACCAGTAAAAAACGGATCATTAGCCGGAAGGACGTGGGTTCAGTTCGCAATGGGGTCAATGGAATTTTTCATTGACTTTTCATTCCGGCCGCACTATGATCCTGCGGTCGACTCAGCCTCCAACGGAAGATGGCCACATGCATTTGATAGGCTGTGTCAGCAGTTAAGTTTGACCTGCATTAATGAAAGTTCCATGTGCAGTTGGTTTCTTGTCTCCATAGCATGACTCTCTTCAGGTTACAAATGCGGGAAATCGTCTCTACACGTGGAAATTGGGTGCGAGTGTGTTGAGTAGATAAGTGCCATAAAATTCGCTGTTACGAATGGGCTGCGATCGCCTGTATATCACGCACCTTTTCGCTTTCACCATTTTCCAGACGTTAGATGTCACGGTGCAAATGCCAGCATGTAAACTGAAACTGAGGTGCAATGCTTTTTCTTAAGTACCCGGTTCGCTATCGTGACCAAAATTTTCCTTTAAGTCTTGCCTAGTGATGCTGGGATCGTACTTTTAAATAGATTACGACGTATTTATCCAGTATTCTCTCGTCTCACATTACGCCACAATGGCTAACTACTGCAGATGATACAGCATCATTAAATTACCCACGAACCAACCTCACCTGTGTGGATAAAGAACTCGTAAGTTGTGCATTTAAAGCGCCATCAGTGCTGACAACGGAAAACGTTTTCTTAAGATGATAATGCCGGCTTCGTTTGTACAACCGTCCTGAAGTTGTGTCAGGCGTTCAGGAGCCTCGCTAATGAGAGTCTGAAAGAGGCAAGGCATCAGTGTCCAAATCACGAAGTTACGTGAGCCATTCAGCTGTGAAAGTTACGGGAGCGGAAAAATCCGGCTACGAGATGGAGACTACTCTAGCAAATTCTGAGGTATCTGGTTTTCCAGGACAAGAAAAAGTTCGTGTTGTGGTCTCAGACTTGACTGTCAGCCGAGGTTGCAGATTCGCTGTGTAACTCATTACATGCAGCGGAATTCTTCTTGTTCACTTGTCGTGTCAAGAAATTTTTCGCATTTTATGGAACACAAAGGTTGAATGCCATGTTCACAGTTCCGCCAGTTGTCCTTATTCATAGCCAGATAAATCCAGTCCATGCGCTAATATCCGAATTCCTTTTGTATATTTTCATCCCATTTGCGCCTCGGTCTTTCAAATGGTTATTTCCTCGGGTTTTCTCACCAAAATCCTGTAGGTGTTTTTCCTCTATCCCATGTGTGCCACATGGTCCGCCCATCTCTTCTTTCTTAGTTTGAGCCCCGTAATCATATATGGCGAGGAGTAGTGTGGGTACAAATAAATAGGCAACATCTTAATTTTGTGTCATTAAATCTTTACGTATTTAGATAGTCTGGGAAAAGAGTTCGAACCGAATGGTAGCAAGCATTTTGTCGATTGTAATGTGCATTTAATTTCCTCATAAGTGCAATTTGTTTGTATGTTCCCATATGTTCGAACTTTGCCACATTTTCGAAGGATTCATAAGCTGCATTCTGATTTTGTCCTACATTCTAATGACGAGACATGGACATGTTAAAGTTCCAAATGAAACGGCTGCAGCATCTCGTGAGCCCGACGTGCCTGTGTGGGGTTTACATTGTCGTGCTGAAGGATCACACCTTGTGACTGATCATTTGTTTGGGCCGCTAAAACAGCACTCGGGAATTGACCCATTCAAGAGTAACGAAAAAGTGGAAATGGCTATTCGTGAATGGTCGCGAATGCGAGAGCCCGATTTCTTCGGCGAGGGAATTTTTAAACTCATCTCAAAATGGGATAAAGGCATCAGTGTGTTAGAGAGTTATGTTGAAAAATAAATGGCGCTTTATTGGGACAAATGGGACACGTTTAACATTGTAATGGATTCCAGTTTCATATTTATGACCTACGGAGCCATACTCATTGAACATCCCTCCTCCTTAGAAGTGATGTGACTGTAAATAGAGGCATGTGTTTAATTAAATTACTTTGTACTTTGGTAAGAATTCGTCGACAGATCTTTCAAACAACAGTTGTAGAAGTTCGAGTTAAACCAACTAATGCACAAGAATTATTAACAAAGTAGGGTATATTTGTAACACCTATATACGTTTCGGCAATCAAGTTGCCATCCTCAGGGGGCACATCAAAGAATCACAAGTATCTATGGCATCCAATATACCTTACTTTGTTAACAATTCTTGTGCATTAGTTAGTTTAACTTAAACTTACGACAAACTGCACGGTACATATACTATAAAAAAAACAGATTTAGAAATTTATGAAGTATATGTTTTTTCTCGTTAGTAGTTTTATGTTCCGTTATTTGTTGGTTTAACTGTAAATTTCTATTCCAGAGTCATACAAAATAAGTATTAGACTAGACTGATAAGAAATAAAACGAGATTCGCGTAATAAGCTGTTATTTTATCCTTTTCTCGGATTTAGTTTCAAAATAAAGCGTGTGAACTGACCGGCACACGCTACCTCATCAAGCGTTTATAACAATGGCAAGGACACATTCGCATCCTCCCAAATCACTACACGTCATCTTGCTCACACTCAATCTGACGTCACACACTTTAATTTTTATGCTTCAAATCACGATTATTCTACGAGTATTACTGGATTTGTGCTGGCCCAGTATAATCACTAGGTTACTGTCTGGAAGACAGGATGATCGGAGGTTTTTGCTTTTCTTCAGCTTGCAGGCCGGCTCTAAAGCCGACCCAGACTCCTATTGATAGTGTATCGGAGGTCGTTTTCCCTGAGGGGTGGGAGTTAAATCAACCAGCGATTGAAAACGACCACTCGCCTGCAACAAATGCCAAGAATGAGTGGATATATGAACACATTCCACTTCTTCTTACATGTTACATATGGTGCTTATTAAATACAGAGACAACTTTATTTTAACCGGGATATTCCGTGTGAATTAATGAGGGTGGAGCCAGTGCATGTGGTGTCATTTGTTATCACAGTAGCTTCTCTGGAGGATGGAGCAGTACCACAAAACATGAGCCAATAAGATATCCCTGTCAGACAAATGGACGTAACTTGTCTTGAAGCAAGTTTTTGAATACATGAGTCAACTGTCTCAGTATCGTGGTACATAGCATTGCGAAATCTATAATGTACGTAATATTATTAATTAAATCTACCTTTAGCAGTAGGAATGTGATCGGTGCTGGACAGTGTCGTCCAACTGGTTGCTGTTCGCTGTGACTCTGTAACAGGTCAGGCTATTAATTAGTGAATTAAGTAAGTGAGTTTATAACATAAAATCTACCCTACCTGCGCTCCCGTTTGCAAGTAAGTTCTTTACTGCCTATGTACTATTGAAGTCCCACCCGCCGACAGCGTCCGAAAGTAAGGTCTGCATAAAGATATACGTGTCAAACACAAAGTAGAAAGCAACAGAGTAGAGACCATGCTGTTGAAAAATATGCACAGAAGTGCTTTACTGACACCATGAAGCAAAGTACTTATTGAGGAGCTGGTAGTTGACCAGCTGATCAAGAAATTCTCTACCAAACGGAAATTTGTCGGCCACTCGGCCATATCCTGAGCCTGTTAATCCATCCCACACCCTCACAACCTATTTATTTAATATCTGTTTCAATATTATCCTTCCATCTACGTCAAGGTTTCCCAAGTGGCCTCTTTCTTTTAGAGCTTCCCATCAAAACTCCGCGTGCATTTTTTACCGCCTTTATACATGCTACTTTTTCCGCCCCTCTAATTAATTCTCCACGATTTGATAGCCCTTACACTATTTTTCGTACATATGAATCTCTGATTTGTGTATTTATGGATAATTTGTATAACTACGGAAACTTAGAATGTGGTAAGAAATTTTCTTGCTGAAATAAATCTCCTTTGATCAAAATGGAGGTATAGTGTAAACTTTTGTCTAATCCGTCGTTACTTGATTGCTGTGTATTACACTTAACTCTAAATGTCAGTTGACTCCAACGTAATTAATTTACGTATTGAATACAATAAAAAGAATTCTATTCACGTAAAACCTACCATTCTTGAGTTTACATGGTACAAAATGAATACACATTCAGTGATTATTACCTTATTTATAGGAAGTGTATAAAATACAAAGAGTAATTGGGAGGTCGTACATTTTGATATTGTACATAGTTCATCTCCGAAAACGGTAAATGAATGTTGATGAACATTGGAGTTGTCGGTTGAATATAATTTTTATTCTAATTCTTCCATGAAGCTAGACTTCATGAAGCTAGACTTCATGAAGCTTAAACGGACCTTCATGAAGTTCTGTAAAACGGCTGACGCGACAAATTAGAATATTGTATAAAATAGAGGACTTATTAATATCTACAACTTTGAAACATCTGTCGATATCTTGTTGATTTTTAGGGGCGCCCGCATCTGTACTGAGCGCCTGTTGGAACCACTCCTCTCTTTCTCTCTCTCTGTCCGTCTGCACGTCTGAAACAGCTCGGGAACTGCTAAACAGATTTCATTGAAATTTAATTTTGGAGAATTTTACGATACATTGTCGGTCCATTTCAGTTTTGTTTAAAATTGTACCAAAATTACACTTTACGTAAACTACGTGCCTTTCTGCGCGCATGCCCAGTAACACTCTCTAAATTATTACCGGTGCCAAAATGTCTCGGAAAAAAAAAAGTTTAAAGAGGAATGAACAAATATTTCATGTCGGTAAGATTTTCAGCATGTTTTGCGGGTTTCGAGATCTTTAACTTGTACATTGTACAGTTCACAATGGTTTCAATGGTTTTAAGGCATACTTGTGACAAAATTGTGTGCAGATTTCTGTCTATGTCGGGGTTGAAAAACTGGAAGGATCAGTACCGAAGAGTGTTGATAGTTTTTTACGATGTTATTCTGTGATTAGTTTGGTCCTTTAGGCTAACTGGAAGTAATTTTCTGAATCCTGTACATGTTAACATTTCTGGATTAGTTTGGTTTAATATTAATTCTGGAACTAAGAATCCTGTGATATTTGGTTGCATTTCTTGAATGAACAATCGGCTGTTCGCAAGAGACAGTAAGGCACAACATGCAGAGAAACGTTGACACATCCGTGACACGAGCGGGATATAAATCCACTATTTCAGCTTTCGAGCTGTCCAAGACGCTATATTCTTTCAACCAGCGGCCTCTTATAATTTATAAGCTTAAATGTAGGCCCCGGATTGTTGGACCGATCGTGTGAGAAATGAAGTATTACACAGAGTCAAGGGGAGAGGAATATCCTACATACCATAAAAAGAAGAAAGGCTAACTGGATTGGTCACTACTTGCGTAGAAACTGCCTTCTAAAACACGTGATTGAAGGAAAGTAAGAGGGAAGGACAGAAATGACTAGAAGACGAGGAAGAAGGCGTAAGCAGCTACTGGATGACCTTAAGGAAAGGAGAAGATATTGGAAATTAAAAGAGGAAGCACTAGATCGCACCCTTTGGAGAACTCGCTTTGGAAGAGACTACGGACGTGTCGTAAGATAGACAACATAATGAATGAATGAATGAATGATAGAATGAATGTAGGCCCCATGATCATCCAACAGCTCCTTGATTCTTATTAACTGAGTATAAATGTTACCCGGAGTATACAAAGATAAATTCTGTACAGTGTATGGTACTTGGCGCAGACATTAAGTCATTTGGGTTGTGATGTGATGTTTCGTAGATTGGTACCAACGCTGCAGAGGAACCTAGTGCTTCAATTTGGAGGTAGGCAATAGGCTCTCTGAAAGTTCTGTATCTGTACAAAATGACACGGTTTCACGTCCCAGGAACCGTAATTTGAATATACATTGCTGCGAGAATCTAAAATTTGACATGTAGGAACCTTTCGTCATTCGAAGTAACACAGCTGTTAGAATCCAAATTATCGCAAGTTATTTCTTTGTTTGAGGATTTTGGTCTTCTGGGATGCAACTTTATGTCACTGGGTTAGTGGTACCCAACGTTTCGAAGGAGCGTAATACCTTCTTACGTATTGTCAAAAAGTCTCTCATATCCTAGAATTAAAATATGTTTTCTTGTTTCATATTCTTGTTTTGTCATAATCATTGTGGAGTTTACCTCATAATGCGCTACTGATATATCGAATCAATAAATGTAAATTGATACCCGCCTGCGCTGAACAGAGCGGACGGCGTTTTGCCTACAATGAAACGTCAAGAAGATTTTAGTCTAAAGCTCTGGTGCAAATGAACAATGATGTCGGCACTGGGAGTTCTGCTGTACATCAAAAGGAGAAAGTGTGCATGGCGTGCTGTAAACAATTCTATGTTCACCTGCATTCTTGGCTAAAACAATAGAAATTTGTGATACGGCGGAAATATTGCTAAGGAATGGAATTTCAATATGAACGACTGTAAAACGATGTTACTCGTTTTAGACAATATGCTGGCTGTGTATGGAGCACTGCTGATGTATAATAAATAATTCTTTACACTTTACGGAGAGGAACTGAATGTTAAGACTGGTGGTATATGTAGTAACCGCTGTAAATTAAAGGGTCGTTTGCTGATACGAGTGGGAGAAGGTCGGCGAGGCCAACTCTTGAAATCGTCATTCAACAGAGGACTATGAAAATTTTCTACTGTCAGTCTTTCCCTTTCTAATTTAATTTGTGCGCAGTAACTGTTCGGAAATACTCTGTCAGTCAGGAAAGATGGTTTCGCTCTATACGTCTCTACGGTCGTAAATTAATTTTTCCTCATTAAAAATGGCAGGAAATAAACATAAGAGTCAAAGTGTTCACTTTGATTTTGTTTGGTTGTCGCTTGATTGATTGGTTGGTTGATTGGTTTCTTGGACGCGTAACTTGAGTTTAGGCCCGTGCCATGGCTCAGGCGGTTAGCCGCCGGCCTCTAACCGCGGAGGCCCGTTTTCGATCCAGGGTCAGTCCATGTGGGATTTGTGGTGGAAAAAGTCCCACTGGGACAGGTCTTTCCCGAGTACGTCGGTTTTCCCCTGTCAATTTAATTCCACCGATGCTCCATTATACGGAAAAACGAAAAAACCTAAAAATCATCTTCGTCACAGGGTTGCACAATAAGCCTCAAGGCTGCGCTGCGACCGTAGCATTGCTGCGGGGCCCTTCACAAAAAAAAAACTTGAGTGACAACTCATATATATTTGGGTATAAGGAAAGTAAATAATGCAATTTGCGCCGTGATGGCTATCAGTTAAGTAGGTGCTGCGGCTGGTTAAGTCGCCGGTCTCTCATCGCGGAAACCCTGGTTTATTACCAAGCTAGTCTATGTGGGACTTCTTGTGAACAGGTGGACTTGGGACAGGTTTTCCTCCGAATATTTCTGTTTTCCCTGTCAGTATCACTCCACCGTCTTTCCATATTGATTCATTCATCTATCACAGACTCCACATATTCCTCGCAATGGAGAGTGTCTTTAACATACTTCTGTCTTTCTCGCCACGGACAGGGCAGGCCGGATTTCAATTCCTGGCAGAAGGAAGGGTTTTTGTCTTCTTCACTACTCCCAAATTAATTCTGTTGATCAACACGTAACTCTGTTGATCATATACCGAAAGATATTGAACATTCACTTCCCATTTAGTAAAGAAGACGAACACCGACAATAAAAAAGAATATCTGAGTGGAAATTTAAGGTCTGGTTTCTTACTGCAAACTTACAGTTCCTCAAATTGTTGTTGTTAATGTGTTATTTAGATAAGAAGTTTGTAATGAAACAATACAATTCGATTCGCCTTGGGCTGCTGTCCAAAAATAATTTCCAGACCAATAAAGAATAGAATCCCGTTGAGTTAGTTTTTATTTTCTTTTTTAACCATGTTACCTATTATTATTATTATTAGTAGCAGTAGTAGTAGTAGTATTAATTTATTCCTTAATCACATTTTTCAATAAATTAAATTTCTTACACATAACTCATACGTTCGCCATGTAGCCATATATTTGTACTGTTGTCTCGTATATGGTGTTGCACACAAACGTTGTACTTATGTCTGTGGTCTGTTCCCATGCTACGTTTTACACGCCCAGCTCCAACAGTTATTAGTTAACTCCATAATACCGAAAGGTAAATGCAGGTGTTATTTAGCAGTCATATCATCTTTCATTCTACAGTGCAACAGAAGTTGCAAATATTTTTGAAGATCTAGTATCTTACATAAAATCAGGACGTATTATGATGTAGTGCAAGTGGCACTCTGACCTTACAAGTTCGTTGGCCCGCTGTTTTGCTATTACTGAAAGTAGTAAATTAAAAGCATGAAATTAAGGTTACCTCTTTCGTGAAAATAAGTCCACTGGTTCAGAAGTTCAAATGAGCGGGCGCACTGACTGCCATAGCGTGGCGAGTCTGCAAGCCTACTATCTTTCTTTAGGACAAAATAGAGCAAAATTTTCGGTTAATAACGGACACAAATACAGTCGAACCCGGTTATAACGACATCGGTTTTTACGACACCTCGTCTATAGCGTCAGATATTTTGTGGTTCCAACCAATTCGTCACTGTTAACCGTAACATTACACTCCTCGGTTATAATGACACTCTTTTATAACAACACAAAATATTCAGTCCCTTTCATGACGTTATAACCGAGTTCGACTATATTTATAAGTATTTCCCCACTGCAATGGGTACTGGAAACTGTTTTCGTGGAATTAAGGCGGCCGGAGTGTGAAGCTGACCACTTACCTCTTTGTATTGATGTTAAAAATGCACTCTCCTTGTATATCTTTCTGGAATATTGTGTACGTTTATGAATTGTTTTATATCTGTGTGAGGTTTGAGTTTGCCACCGTGTCGCATCACGCAAGACAGATCGTCTGTTGTACCCCTGCCCTACTGCCCATTACAAACGCATGTGAGAAATTTTGTGCATTACACACGCACATAATTTATGACTGTCTTGTTTTTCCAGACGCCGCATTAAGTCCAAAAGTTATCCAGCATCACTATAATGACTTTATTCTGGTAATGGGATTAAGCAGACATGGTAGGTCACTTACTGCATTAGGGTCACTTTTATGTCTTTTAAGTACAATGACTATGAATATTCTGCCGGCGACCATATGGAAGCAAGAAGTTCAGAATAGCACAGCTCTTGGAGGGAGGACTATTAGAACATGTCCAAGATCTTTGTGCATCTCGAACATTAGTGTTCTTTTTATGTTATTAAATTCTAAGTATGGATCACGGAAGCATAATTTATCCATTTATTATGAAAACTTCTTCTGTGGGCTTTCATTTCGAATTGTACAGGTCCCGTCACACTTCGACTTGTAAGACCATTTGTCATCCCTTAGAAATCCGCGTGACTTTCTTGTCCATCATGCAGGTGGCGGCAGGAATACCTGACACCTTCAGTGTACAAACCTTCCAGCTTCAGACCCTCCTCCTTCTTCTTTCTCTAAAACAGAACAGCGAAGAACTTTACCCCTTTAGTTATTCGTTACTTCCTCACAGTTGTCTCTTATTACAGTGCCGGTTGAGGTAACCACAGGACGAAGACACTGCGAGATGACTGGCTTATAATTCCTTACAGGCCAAGTACCAGAGCTGGAATAGTTTCGACTGCATAGTGAATGTCATACGGGCTGGACTGTCGAGGAAACATCAGATCAGCTCTTAGGCCCACCCAACCTCTTATTCATTGGATACCAGTAGCTCTTTACCTGGGGGTAGAGCGGCCGAGGCGTGAACCGGCACGCTGAGCGTTATCTAGCATTAAGGTTAAGAATGCGTGAAGCCGTGCCTGTATTTCCACATGCGCCTTAATTTCATAGAGCTTAGGGACAATTTCACTGTACGTTATACACCAAGGATAATTTTTGGATTGAAATGAAAGACTTGCTGTTGTTTGAACACGTGTTAATGAATGAATGAATGAATGAATGTAGATGGGCTATAAGCCTCCCCGTATGCTTTCGTAGCATGCAGAGTTACAGTTTTACCAACAAATATTTGTCGGAAAATTTGAAATGAACAACAAATTGGTAGAACTAGACATAGATGAAAGATGATATTAACATGAATGTTATGGAAATTGGACTGGAAATCTCAGACTATATTTACCTGGCTGAAGATATACTTCATTGGCGTCTCCCGTCAACACGGTTATGAAATTTGGAGTCCATAAATTTGGAAATCTATTGAGTGCAGTCATTTACTCATTTAGTCAAGCAATCTGTTATGTTATACAACATCTTTTCCACAAGAAATTCCGTCATTAGACGGTATCTCGAGCAAGCCGCATCCAGTGCTCATCCCCATGGCCTATCATTCCGATATCCATTTTAATTTTATCATAAAATAAAAAAATGCCTTTCTAGGGAAATTTCCCTTGAGATTTTTCTCCCAAATTTTAGTATACATTTATCATTTCTTTACCGTTCGGTACCTGTCTTATTTTTCTTTCTTTAATCGCCGTTCAAGTAATGCGTGAAGAGTATTACTTAATTTTCTGCACTTCTCGTTTTGTTACGTCATCTTTCTTACGTCTAAATAAAACTTTACGTAATATTTTCCGATGATAAGTGAATCCCTGTCACCACGGCATGGCGGGTTCTCGGGTTGCGGATGGAGGAACGGCCTCCGGATATGGAGGGTAGCTGCGAATACATTGAATAAGCAGTCGCGGACAGCCGACAAGGGGTGGTCCTCCAGCTTGGGGGTTTCGGCGAGGTGCTAACAACTCCTCACCATAAAAAATTGCCATGTTACTAAACAGATCACAAAACCTCGGACCTGAACTGATTCTTTGGTACAACTTAAGCAACGGACAAGGAACATGAGATTTGGAACATGGAATGTGAGGAGCCTGTATAGGTCAGGGTCACTTATGACAGTGGCCAGGGAATTAGCTAGGTACAAATTAGATTTAGTGGGTGTACAGGAGGTTAGGTGGGACAAAGGAGGCACAGTAAGAGCAGGGGATTATACTTTTTTCTATGGAAAAGGAAATGAAAGTCACCAATTGGGAACAGTTTTTTTTTGTACACCAGAGAATAGTATCAGTAATTAAGAGAGTAGAGTTTGTTAGTGATAGGATGTCATATATAGTGCTGAGAGGTCGCTGGTGTAATATCATTGTTCTGAATGAGCATGCACCAACTGAGGAGAAAAGTGATGACTCAAAGTACAGTTTCTATGAGGAATTAGAACAGGTTTTCGATCATTTTCTTAAGTACCATATGAAAATTCTGTTAGGAGATTTTAATGCAAAATTGGGAGGGAGGATACTTTCAAACCGACGATCGGGAATGAGAGTCTACATGAGGATAGTAATGATAATGGTTTTAGAGTTGTAAACTTTGCCACATCAAAAAATCTGGTTGTTAAGAGCACGATGTTCCCGCACGAAATATTCATAAATACATCTGGACCTCTCCGGATGGCAAGACTCATAATCAGATTGATCACGTATTGATAGATAGGAGATGGCATTCAAGTATACTCCATGTGCGATATTTCAGGGGAGCTGACTGTGATACTGATCACTATCTGGTGGTTGCAAAAGTTAGGGAAAGACTGGCGGTAATTAAACAAGTTGCGCAGAATTTTTATGCAGAGAGATTTAATCTCAAGAATCTAAGTGAACTAGAGGTTAGGAAACAGTATCAGATAAAGATCTCAAAGAGGTTTGCAGCTTTGGAGAACTTAAATGTTAGTGAGGCATAAACAGGGCTTGGGAAAACATTAAAGAGAATATCAAAATTTCAGCTAAAGAGAGTCTAGGGCTGTATGAAAGGAAGCAGTATAAACCATGGTTTGACGAAGAATGTTCAAAATTTTTAGATCAAAAGAAGCAGGCTAAAATGCAGTGGTTACAGAATCCAAACCAAAGTAATGTACATCATCTGAACAATGTAAGACGTGAAGCTAGTAGACATTACAGGAACAAAAAGAAGGAATATCTGAAAGCTAAAATTAATGAACTTGAAACAAACAGTAAGAACAAGAATATCAGAGACTTGTATAGTGGCATCAGTGACTTTAAGAAGGGTTACCAGCCTAGAACTAATGTAGTAAAGGATGAGAAGGGTGATCTGGTTGCAGACTCCCACAGTATCTTGGCAAGGTGGAGGAATTATTTATTTCAGCTGTTGAATGTACATGGGGTTAATGATGTTAGGCAGACTGAAATACAGACAGCAGAGTCACTGGTGCCTGAGCCCAGTGACTCTGAAGTTGAGATGGCTATTGAAAAGTTAAAAAGGCACAAACACCAGGCATTGATCAAATTCCAGCAGAACTGATTAAAGCAGGAGGTAGGACAATCCGTTCTGAGATCCATAAACTTATTAATTCTGTTTGGAATAAATAGGAATTGCCTGAGCAGTGGAAGGAGTCAATCATTGTACCTATTTATAAGAAGGGAGATAAACAGATTGCATTAATTATCGAGGCATATCACTTTTGTCAACCACATACAAAATTCTATCCAACATCCTTCTGACAAGGTTAACTCCATATGCAGAGGAAATTATTGGGGAGCATCAGTGTGGATTTAGACGTAAGAGGTCGACTACTGATCATATATTCTGCATTCTTCAAATACTTGAGAAAAAATGGGAATACAATGAGGCAGTGCATCAGCTATTTATAGACTTCAAGAAAGCCTATGTTTCAGTTAGGAGGGAGGTCTTGTATAATATTTTCATTGAATTTGGTATTTCTATGAAACTACTAGTAAGGCTAGTAAAATTGTGTCTAGATGAAACCTATAGCAGAGTCCGGTTAGGTAAACATTTGTCTGGCACATTTCCTATTAAGAATGGTTTGAAACAAGGAGATGCTTTGTCGCCATTGCTTTTCAACTTTGCTTTGGAATATGCCACTAGGAGGGTTCAGGCAACTAGGAGGGCTTGAAATTCAATGGTACACATCAGCTTCTAGTTTATGCTGATGATATTAATACATTGGGCGGAAGCGTACATGCTATAAAGAAACACACAGAAGCTTTGGTAGTCGCTAGTAAGGAGAATGGTCTAGAAGTAAATGCTGAGAAAACTAAGTATATGGTCATGTCTCGCAATCAGAATGCAGGACAAAATCACAACATGAAGTTAGATAATAAATCATTTGAAAATGTGGAACAGTTCAAATATCTGGGAACAACCCTAACAAATCGAAATTCCATTCAGGAAGAAATTAAGAGCAGATTGAAGTCGGGGAGTGCTTGTTATCATTCGGTGCAGGATCTTCTGTCTTCCAGTTTGCTATCCAACAATACAAAGATTAAGATATACAGAACTATAATTTTGCCTGTTGTTTTGTATGGGTGTGAGACTTGGTCTCTCACACTGAGGGAGGAACATAGGCTGAGGGTGTTTGAGAATATGGTGCTGAGGAGGATATTTGGGCCTAAGAGGGACGGGGTAACATGGGAGTGGAGAAGACTACATAACGAGGAGCTTAATGATCTGTACTCATCAGCAAATATTATTCGGGTGATCAAATCGAGAAGAATGAGGTGGGCGGGGCATGTAGCACGTATGGGGAGGGGAGAGATGCATACAGGGTTTTGGTGGGGAGACCTGAGGGAAGGAGACCACTTGGAAGATCCAGGCGTAGATGGGAGGATAATATGAAAATGGATCTTCAAGAAGTGGGTTGGGGGGGGGGGGGGGCATGGACTGGATTGATATGGCTCAGGATAGGGACAGGTGGCGGGCTCTTGTGAGTGCGGTAATGAACCTTCGGGTTTCATAAAACGCGGGGAATCTCTTGACTAGCTGACAACCTGTTAGCTTCTCAATAAGGACTATGCTCCATGGAGTTAGTTAGTTAGTAACATTTTCACAAATATCCTTTCTCCGTGCTCGTAACTGAAGACGGGTGAGACACCAAGTTTTACACCAGTACAATACTTCCGTATTATGTCAAACAATAAAACCCTATTCTGCATTTTTCCTGCTGGTAGAAGTTCTTAATTACTCCTAGTTTGGCCCATACGAAGGCATTATTAAGTGATTACTTATTCTGAGAAGGGCGTATCTGCATTTAATGGAAGCAATGTCCGCCTGCCATGTGGGATGTGTCCTGCGTTTGTCTAGCATTATTAGCAAGCCTACCTATCCGCCTGCTTGTGACCGTTGTTGAAAGGTACTCTAGGAGAAGTGATTTCTCCACCACTTTCTTTCTTATTGTACCAGTTCGTACCTGCTGCTGCTGCTGGAAGGTTACGCGAGGGTGGGTTCGAGAATTTCAGGTAGCCACGAGTCTCCACCTTTACAGTTCAGGAGTGTCCAAATTATGGGAACTCGGAAGCGCCTGTGTGAAATTGTTGCGTACTTCGTCCTATATCTTTTTTCTGGCTTTGAAACTTGATCTCTTACTTCGGGAGATGTAGTGTCAAGTTTCAAAAGGTCAAGTGACCACATTAAACCAGGATGGGACTGGCAGGAGAAGTTGCAGTTATAAAGGAGACGAGAAAATGCATAAAAACTTGTGATGATACGAGACCACATGGGAGACCTAGTTATAGATGGGAAGATAATAATGAAACAGAAATGTTGCGTAATTTTTTGAATTGGATACAACTAGCTCAAGACTTGTTTCTCTTGTGGCGTTCTTCAATCCAGTAATGAACCATCGGCTTCCATGAGCGAGTGTGAGCTTCTAAAAGAAGAACTGTGCTGAATGAAGTTACTTAATGCCTATATATTGCTTAATAGGCTCTTAGATGTACCGAACATTGTGGCTGAATGGCAGACATTCGTGTTTCCTATTGAGGAAGTCCAGATTTTGACTATAGGTCTGAAGTCAGCTATCTTGACCGTAGGTTTTCGTGTTTTTCCTTGTGCTTAATTAAGCACCACACATGAGGGCATATGGGGACGTGGAGTTTATCTCCACGCATTCTAATCCTCGGCATTCAATGGAGGTGAGTTGACCGCTTTATGCTGCGGCAGCATTACCTCCGAGAAAAGAGATCGTGGTGCTCACTGGATTGGGGGTTTGGTAAGCCCCAGTGCCGGTCTGGACGTTTTGTAGTTAAAGTGTCTTGCTTCCGCCTGGTATCGAACTATGATTCCTCGGGCGTTCAGCCGGTAGCCCGAAGGAAAGGCTGCAACAATTCAGACAGCCTGCCCTCAGGCAGTGTTTCCAACTGAGCGTGAGACACAGTGCTGATAAACGGCGTGCAGTCATTGCAGTAGAATGGCGCACAGGCAACAGCTTTTTACATTAACATAGTATCAGCTATAGGAGTTATGTAAGGAAGAATATGTGAGAATGTTAATCACGCATCCACCTGTTCCCCGCATTCTTCTTGGACTGCTTGGCCCCTGAAGGTGCGACCGATGTCGCAAAACGACTGTAACCAACAATTAACCTATGCCGCGCGACATCTCAGAAGAGCGAAGGCTTCATCTACACCGTGGCGGAAGCGTGACAATACTCACAAAAGACGTAATGAATGCGACTTTGTACAAGAATGTCGGAGTCCTATACGATGGGTATCGGGTTGACTTTCTCCGTAGGTAAAGTGGTCGGGGTGTGAAGTCGACCACTTCCCTGCATCTAGTGCCGAAATTAAGAATGAGTGGAACTGTACCAGTTTATCTTCCCTTCCTCGATCTGTCTTCATGGCGTGCACAGGGACAATTTTACCTTTACTTTCGGTGTTTCCCTTCACACCTGTATACAGACGCTAGTAGGGTAATACCTGGTGGCAGGGGTCACTTCATGTGCCTGTGCGCAACTGTAGAATGTTAGGGGGAAGCAGTAGTGTGGTGGAGGTAACTTTGAAGGAGCAGGCATTTCTACTAGCACTGGACTTGCAAGTACAGTGATACCTCGGCTAACGAAGATAATTCGTTCCGGAATCACATTCGTTAGCCGAAATCTTCGTTAGCCGAAACGTGATTTCCGTAGGTTTCTATAGAAAGCAGCTTATGTTATCAGGCGTCTCACTTCTCGCTGTCTCGAACGTAAACAACCCAGTCTGGTTGGTGGGTCTCCCCTATGTGATGTGGTCAGCTCATTTCTTTGTCACACACATACAGACGGAAAAGATAAGCTCCTGGAATGGCCAGACCGTTCATGTTTGCTGCTTTATATTAGCGCGAGCATCCACTAAAACATTCGTTAGCCGAATCCATATTCGTTAGCCGAGTCCGAAAAACAGCGAAAAAAATCTTCGTTAGCCGAAAAATTCGTTAGCAGGGTCACTCGTTAGCCGAGGTATCACTGTATAGTCTAACCGTTACTACACACTGTCCAGAACATATATGGGGGTACTTCATATCTTGAGCACGCAACCGTACGGAAGAAAGGATCTGTGTGTTCTACGAAATGTTCTTAAAGTAACAGCAGTAAGGAATTAAGGATCGTCAACCACAGCCATGTTTATATCATTTTATTGCTACATGTTTCGGCCTTGATGGAAGTACCGTTCTAATGGGTTGTACTTAAATTATTTTTCTGTATGTATTTTTACGTTGCCTGATGATGGCTTTCCACTAAAGCCGAAACATGTAGCAATAAAAATATATAAACATTAATGTGGTTGATGGTCCTTAATTTCTCACTGCTGTTCATATAACACAATGGGATGTCACACGTAAAGATTTTCCGAAATTAATTAACCGTGGCTTAATTTTTTCATAATTCAGTGCCGACATTCACGGAATCAGTAACCTATTGATATATGTGCAAATAATGTCGCCAAACACTGCCTTATAAGGAAGAAACATTAAAACACATTTGTTATATGTAACGGGTAAAATGAAACGCATGTGTTACTTTGATGATTATTTCACGACTACTAGTATATCTCGCTCCTATGTTATTTTTTGTGATGAAGGGCACCGCAGCCTTGAGGCTTCTTGTGCAACTCTCTGATGAAGATGATTAGTTTTTTTCGTTTTTCCTTGTAATGGAGCACCGGTGGAATGAAATTGACAGGGGAAAACCTAAGTACTCGGGGAAAAAACCTGTCCCAGTGCCACTTTGTATACCACAAATCCCACATGGACTGGCCCAGGATCGAACCTGGACCTCCGCTGTGAGAGGCCGGAGAATAACCGCCTGAGCCATGGCACGGCCTTCCTATTTGTTTTACTTCTGTCCTTTTCTGTAATTGTCAAAGTAACCAGTCAGGCCTCTGTCACCTCTTTGACTGGGGTCCGTTGGGAATTCCGAAGCTCACTGGTACCTACTGCAATATCACCCAGTATGTTTGATTTTCCCATGATGATGACGTAACGATCTACGTCACTATATGATGACGCGCTCTGAAGCAGTTTTAGCCAGAGACTAGACACATTTGTTCTACACGAGATGAAGCGGCAAGCTGACGCGCTTCGCCTCTTCGCGCAACATTTGACCAGGTGGAGGTCTGTGCGTGATTGCTCGCGACAGAAGTTAATGTAGTCCTTGGGTGTATGCCAGGACTCCTAACACGGAGTCTGCTGTGCCCTAAAATAGGCCACTACGTCGTGTGTCCACGCCCTTTCTAATTACTTGCTTATAATTACACCATTTCACATTTTTATGTCATGTAGTGTGTGTCGAAAAGGAAAAAAAAAGCTGTTAATTAAATCAAGAAGATAACCTCGGCTGGAATGTTACCGGGCTGTGTTGGCATATCCAGTTAGCGTTCTGTGTTAATCTGCTTAGCTGGATGCATCTTGTGGCCAAGAGGTCCCATGTTTCTGTCAGTGAGCTAAAAGGAACAAGGACTTTCTAATTATGACGTTCCTGAAAAGGAATAGAGTATGTGTTTGTGAGTGTGTGCTCTGGCGTTGGACTTCAGAACAGCATAATGCTGAGACCTGTATACGGACTGCAAATACAAGGTTTATAGAAGTTTTCAGGTTTACATGGCAGGTGTTGCCAAAAGATCGTGGCAGCAACTTTCTCCGAACGCATAAGACTGTCATTTGAACACCTAGGGTTTATTTTTTTATACAATGGAGCCCGGCGAGTCATTACCTGAGGGTAAAACGGCCATAGCACCAACGTGTCCACTTAACTCCATCGAATGCCGAGGTTAAGGGTGCAATTAGCTTTACTGCCATTCGATAGTACGTCTTCTTGTCGCGAAGCGTAAGGACAGGGACAACTCAGTTTTAGTCCCATGGGATATCAATATCAAATAGTAGTTACGTCCAGGATGAAATTAGGAGGAAGACATATTTTGGACATAAATGCTGCTAATTGACTTTAGCTGCCTATACCATCCCATGTGTTCTGCAAACCCTGAAGTTTAAGACATACTCAGGAAAGAGTCACTACGCCATTCGGTTATTACAGTTGTGAAATATTATCTCTAGCAGTTACACTTGTTAGAAAAATGACTTCAGGGAACTGCTGAGCTTGAGATGGTTGATGTCAGAGGCGGATTCTGAATAGGCCTAATTTATGATAGGGGAACTTAGTGATCTGCCTAGAACTACACTGATAACAAAACGAGGAGGTTAACAATGTAACTACCAAAGCTGGCCATTGGACACGACCGTGAGCAAGGCCCATAAAATTTCCGATCTTCGAAATCTTCACCCACCGTAAATATTGTCTTGTGTGTTTTCCAAATCGACGTTTTTGTAAAGATTTCTCTGCCAAAATTCTGCATGCATTCCTTATATCCACATCCTAGCCATAGGCCCAGCCCATAGTAGTCTCTATGTTAGCCCTGATGGGAGGAACAGTAAAATCTCACAAAAAACGACAGGGAAAATTTCTCAGAAGGCTGTGATTTTGAGGGCCAGCAGGAAGACTCGAGGATAATAGGCCTATATAAATGAGCGTTAGATAATTGCAACGTAAATATATAAAGTACGTTCCGTTGACTCAGGGTCTCTTCCAATTCCGGGCTTTAAATTATCTACGTATGAGTTTCCTTTTATATTACAGTACCAGCGAGTAGATTTGTTACTTTTCGAATGGTGACAGCCTTCCTTACTTGGCTAATAACCAAATGTGTACACCTTTGTTCTGTATCAAGGCTACGTAAGTGACCGGCCTATTCTTTAGCTCAGGGATGCACAAATCCCGGGCGCCAGGTCGCCGTTGCTTTTAAATTTTGTATAGTGGCACCTGATATTTGTGATTCCTCAATTTTGAACTTGCTTCATGTCATCCTTCTGACGCCTAGAATTTTGAGGTGGCTCCTAAATTTTTGGAAAATCTGTGCACCTTTGCTTTAGCTACAAAATAATGTTATTGTTTCACTTAGGTGTGGAACATAAACATTGATTCATATTGCATGCACAGCATGAGAATTTCCTCTTGTTCCATGCAATCTAAATTGTATCTCTTATAAACAACAGCAGTGAAGGTTGTCAATTTGAAGCAGATAAATACACTATTATATATGTGCTCTCCTTTTGACAAATCGACAACTGGTGCGTCGGTTTGCACCTGCTGAGATTCTGCCTGTCAGCACTTCACTTCACATTTGAAATCCGTTATAAAGTTCCTTATTTATCGCTATATAAGCAGGAGGGAAGGTTATGACTTTGTATTTCATTATTTCGTACATGAGGTTTTAGAGAGAGGAGCCTTGAAGATGGACGGTTGTGAACTGAGCTGTAGGAAGTGTTTCAGTATTTTAGTCGTCTATTTGTTGTCTTCATGAATCTAATTACGGTTTGCCAATTTCTTTGCTTGTTTACTTTATTTACAATTATTATTTGTTCAGTTACACTTCCATTTGTTGTTTTAACTGTTGTTGTTGGCAGTATTGACCTTATCCAGTAACTGCACCTCCAGCAACATCACCTGTCTTTACAAGGTAAAGGTAAAACAATCCCTGTTCAGGCCTGGAGAGGCCCAGAGGGTTCCAGGAGATTAAGGCTCCTAGATTTCAAGACAATCGGCACATAAAGGTGGTAAGGTTGTCAGCCCTACGCACCGGCCGCCTTTGTCCCCCCCCCCCCCCCAGGAAATATTCCTGGTACTCATTACTGTTAGAGCCTGAGTCGACCTCAGGGTCACAGTGCGGCCGAAAGGATTATGTCAATGAAAAATTCCAGTCACACCATCGAGAATCCATCCCGCGACCTTCCGGCTTGTAGCGCAGTGCCTCAACCAACTGCGCCACCGCGTGCCCCTGTCTTCCCAAGGTAGTGCGTCCTGTCAAACAAAACAATGACTGCAACCGAAAACTGATAAAATTTCAGTTTAGTAATATAGACTCGCTCTCATATATGATATACTCTTGGCTTAAAACTAAGAAGTGGTGATACCCAGTAATGGCAGGCAATCACAACCGGAACGGCTATGAGGCCCACCGAGCCATATCCCTTGGTTTACCACAGGCTCCGTCGCCCAGAGTAGTGCCACTGGAGCGTGAAGATGCTTACTACCACATACAGCTGAGATTGGGATCGGTTGAGCATTACCTTCACTCCCCTATACGTCGTCATATCGTGGCACTTAGCAGAACTTTACCTTCAGCATGGGATTCAGCGTTGCATGCTTAGTCTATTCTAAACAGATAATATGTTTTGCTTACTGGTTTGTGCAAGATTTCTAATGTACATATTCCTTGATTGTGGGTGTATATTTTGTGGACATACCGCAGAGCTTGGTAGCTGTTGATAGAAGCTTGAGTACTGTTGAAAGGAGGAGGTCTAACACTGTCCCCGCTGTGATTGGTTGCGATGCTGTGTCATCCGGTGTCAGGAGGTTCCGTCATAACATTGCAGCCCACCTGTTTGGTTCCCGCCCGCCATGCTGTGTCATTATGTAACAGGGGGCTCCATCATGACACCTGTGGTCTCCCACCTTGCAGTGTGCCCCGACCGCACTCAGATTCCGTTTCCTTGCGACATTGCAACGTCTAAAGCAGCTCTGGATTCACACTATTTGCTGAGTTTAGGTCACCTGTGTCGTCAGGTGGCTTGTGATGCGTGTTCACACGATTTGCTTCTATTTTTAGACGTGTTTCGAAAGGGAAGAATTCTAAATCATATTTATATCGCCTGATCTTCTGTAACGTGTAAGCGCCCAAACTGCTGGATCGATTTTGATGAAACTCTGAATAACACAAGCTTCTTATCGAACCGTTTGCAGTTATTGTTAAGGACCACCCAGTTGAAAGAACTACGCAAAAGTTTTAGTCCTTCGATAAATACGACGAAGCTTTTTTTATAGTAATAATATTACCCCGTGTAAGTTCCATTCAGTTTGTTACAAATGATGCTTTACATTTTCACCTAAATAACATTTATTTTGTGTAGCCTTTCGTGTGTGCATTTGTATTAAGTTGGTGTATGATGTTTATGGATATTACATTTATAAACTTTATGAGGCTAAGTTTAAATAAGGGCCTTAAAATAATTCGAGGTACAGCGATATACGAGTATGTATTCACCTTTGGAGAAATTGTTTCTTCAGTAAAATTTCTGATAGGTACTCATAAAATTACTGGGGGCATTTTTCACGGGCGTAAAGCGACTGGGGCGTCAAGCTAACCACTCACCCCAGTCTAGTGCCGAGGTAAAAAATGCGTGGATTATACTTCCGCTCCTACATACACCTTCAGTGCTTGCACAGGACGTATTAATCCTTATATCTTATACAACATTTTTGCATATTTCACAGCAGCAGCAGCAACAACAAAATAATAACACAAGAACGACAACAACAACAAAACGACGACGACCATGACGATGACCATGACATTGAAAACTTTGTCCAAATTCCTGCAGCTTTTCTGCCGCGTATGGGAAGTGTGCTTCATTTGTAACGCAGAGCCCTCTGTACGTACAAGACAACAGACAGCTTTGTGCGTTAAAGAACTCGCCTTTTTACTGCCAGCCTGAAGAGCAGTTTATAGTTTTCGTTCTTGTTAATCCTTAAAGGTTACCTTTTTGGTTGGAAGGTCCAAATGGTGCCCAGTTTAGGGTCGCAGCAAGAAATGTTGGAAATTAGTTATCTAGTGCGTGCCGGCATTCAGGTCAAACGGCCGGAGCATGAAACTGACTGCTCATCTACATGTACGCAGTGTCGACACAAAATGTGCTTCGAAATTTAGCTACACCGTTACAATACGCGCTTGTGGCATGGTGCGTAGACATAGGGACAATTTTTCCTTTAGGCTACGTCCATATTTTCTATTAGAATAATTAAAAGCGTCAAGTACAGTCGAACTCGGTTATAACGTCATGAAAGAGACTGAATGTTTTGTGTCGTAAACGAGTGTTGTTTTAACCGAGGGGTATAATGTTACGGCGAACAGTGAGGAATTAACTGGTACCACAGTATATCTGACGCTATAGGCGAGGTGTCGCATAAACCGATGTCGTTATAACCGGGTTCGACTGTATTCATAAAATTTGGCTGCTCCTCTGAGTTATTTTTGTCACCCCCCCCCCCCTCCACGTTCATTGGACTTGAAGAAAGTGCAGAGTGCGTCTGCGTAGTGTGGCGTGTAGGTACACAGATAACTTCACAACACTAATGGCGAAAACCAATACAAGGTATGATCATTAGAGTGTCAAAATAGACGAGATCTGCACAGTGACATCTCCATGTACCACAGTGGCATAAATAACCGGTTTGCATCTCCCCCCCCCCCCCCCAGCGCGTCTCGCTAATCGGGGCGCCCCTATAATTATTAGCGAAGTTACTCCCAGATGTCGCAACAGGAATCTAGAATACTGCCGTCTGCCACGAGAGCGGAAAGGACCCACAGCGTACTTTCATATTCTGTACGTTTGGGGGTCTCCGACCCAAGGGGCTCGCGGCGTCTGGGGGGGGCCTTATCTACGCCACTGATATGCTAGTATCAGCGTCTAACTCTTTAGACAGACATTGTTGAAAATCAGTCTAAAGCACTTCCACCAAATCTGTGGGACAGTTCTGATTTGCAGCCATATGGACTGAATAATGCTCATTCACAGTCATACATTGGTTTGTTTTCGTTTATGCCATAAACGGGTTATCGTAATTTAATAAAATTGTGTGAGTGTTTTGGATGATGTTAGGTAGCCGCTTTTATTTTTAATCATCAAAACCTAGCAATCTTCAAACTTCTAACACTTTGGGACCCCTGTAATTAAGTCTGAATTTTCGCGGGAAACATGTAGGTAAAAGTGTACTTTTTGGTTGGATAAATAAAACTTTTTTTAAAAAAACTTTTATTTAAAAATATTTTCTCGGGTTTTTGAAAAACAAAATTGTATTATTGGCGATTTACACTGAAAGTAAACCCAGCGCCGTTTAGACACAAAGATTGGGAGGGAAATAAAAATGCAAATACAAGTTACCAAAATTTCATTCAACCGTTTCTTTGTAAAGGAGATGTTCCACCGAAAGAATTTCAGGAATTTCGTATGGTGCGGTACGTTCGAAGTCCGCTTACGCTTCCCAGTGTTC
Source organism: Reticulitermes speratus (assembly GCA_021186555.1). Taxonomy (NCBI): domain Eukaryota; kingdom Metazoa; phylum Arthropoda; class Insecta; order Blattodea; family Rhinotermitidae; genus Reticulitermes; species Reticulitermes speratus. The sequence continues at coordinate 21,684,402 of JAJKFL010000009.1, forward strand.
CGTCTGTAAAACACACACACACACACACACACACACACTAAACCGAATGAGACGCTGAGGTAGTTTTAAATTTATCTTACAAGAACAGCCCGTAATGTATCAATAGACTGCAACCATTAAAAACGAAACAAAAGAATAGAATGAAGTATGGCGGTTAGTGGAAAGAGAATGATGAAGCTAATTTAAAATTCCTGGTACGTCTATTGTTGACATTCTGGAAGTCATCTTGCTGTACAGCGAATAAATACATCCTGATAATTCAAACATGGAAATCGTCATCATTCTGCCCATACAGATGGATGTCTTACAAGATTATAGCTACACAAAAACACACACTGCTACCACAAAGCTTTCAATAATGGATGATTATTAGAAGAAATACCTATGAGATTGGAGTATAAATATTGACGTGTTAATGTGTGTTTACAAACTTCAGAGTAGCACAAGACCATTCATGGCTATTCATTGGTACCTTATAAATTTATTATGCCTGGATACCAAAGCCTGCGGTCTCTAATTTACGCAACAAATTCGAAAGTCGATCTTAGCCACATCGTGAACATTGCTTGCTTTTTTGCCGTCTTGCTGTACATTACGAGGCGGAAGATCAATTCACTTCACTTCACTGTGAATATATGAGGGGAATTTCTGTGTACAAAACCGCTGAGAAAACGGCAATTAAACGAGCTTTGAAATATGCCGGCAGAGATCGTATTGCTCAGGGGTAGGTAAAATACGACAGGCGCATCAGGTAGGCTGTATTTATACAACATAGGGCAGAGAGGTTTCCCGATATGGTTCTGTGGTTGAATTAACATCGAGATATGAAACTTCTTATTAGATTATGTCTCCATTCATATGCCTGTATCGTACGTATACCGTACGTTTTGTGTTCATAACTCCCTCATTGACCCTGTAAAGCCCAATTGTTACTTCATGCATCGCCAGGTTTAACATTCAGAAATTCTGCATTCTGCCTACAGAGTGCATTACGTGTCGTGTATGGTTCTCATAACAAATGGTGATTATTTCTCTTTACAGATAAACTTATTTTTATAACCTAGAGGCAGTGTTTACTGCGCGGTAAGAACTGAATCTTTAAATACAGTCGAACCCGGTTATGACAACATCGGTTTATGCGACACACTAGTATATAGCGTCAGATATTGTGTGGTACCAATGAATTTCTCACTGTTAACCATAACATTATGTTCCTTGGTCATAACAACACCGTTTATAAAGACACAAAATATTCAGTCCATTTCATGACGATATAACCGAGTTCGACTCTATAATTTAGTTTAATGTTAGTCTTTAAAGGGTTAAACTGATAGACCTTTTTTATGTACAAGTCATTTCTCTCCAAAAACTGTGAATCTTAAGGAGACTTGATTAGCATCATATCTGAACTGGAACGTGGGCCTATGATGGCTTCAAAACCCTTGGAACTTTCGATTAGGCTCCGACAAACTATGGCCATGTACAAAATGATATTATTCTTAAATAAATAATTATATTTCACAGTATTAACACCGTGCATTTTCTAATCAAATAATAAAACCGACTAATGCACTATATTGACCAATTTTATTCTGGCCTGTTACCCCTCACCCTACACGTGTTTCGGAACTCTAAGGTTCCATCTTCAGGGGTTGTCGTGTGCTACCAATTATTTACATATTTACAGTTTTTTAAACATACATCTACGTGAGATTTTAAGATTCTAATAGACTACAGTACACATCGTACAATTTTTAAAAGAGTTTTGAACTTCATTTACCTATGGCTTTTTATATTTTAACAGACTATTGTACATATTGTGTATTTGTTTTTAATATGTAAATAATTGGTAGCACACGACAACCCCTGAAGATGGAACCTTAGAGTTCCGAAACACGTGTAGGGTGAGGGGTAACAGGCCAGAATAAAATTGGTCAATATAGTGCATTAGTCGGTTTTATTATTTAAATAATTATATTATTCATAACTATGTTTTAACTATGCTCCTTATTTTACAAACGCACGCTTGAAGACGATGACGGTATTCTGGGACATGACGCCTTGTTAATGTGTAATTTGTTAGAGACGCTTCGGAGAAGCTGCTGCTTCCTTCTTCAGAGGAGTTGAAGAATAAGTAGCCGGGAGAACTGATTGAATTATATTGGGAAAGAACATGTTAGGTTATAGTGATAGGGAACCAATAGAAGGGGGTGTTGTGGGGTGGATGGAGCCCGCTAGAGGCAAGGAAAGCGAAATAAAGTCACAATCGTCCTATAGGCGCCTATAGTTTGTACTGGCATCGCCATACTAATTGAAGCATTTTTCCCAGGAATTCTTATTCAATTTTTGAGCCATTTAGTCAGTATGGTACGTCAAGTGTAAAATTGCAATGGTAAGTCGCTTCCATGCGCGTCTGAAATGAAATACTCTGTTTCTTCCGTCTTGAAATATCCGGGTAATTTTAATAAAATAATTAATACGTATTGCATTGCGTGAGGTACGTCTGGTGGTGAAGTGTAATTGGTCTTAGATGTAAAGGACGTATGTTGCTGAATTTACAGTGTAATCGGAACACCTTGTACTCTACCTTCTCCTACTGACTGTCCGGTACCGTGTACTTGATCTGCTTCGTCACAAGACATGGCGCGAAACAATTGGGGCCACGCCATGACCCCGACGGTGCCTACTGGCTTGACCTGCATCGTGGGTAAATGACGCCTTCGTGTAGGAATCTGCCACAGCGTGCCTCGCGTGCAGTACATGGTCGGAGCTTCTGCAAATGCTGTTTCACTACTCACACTGAAATATCTGTAATCACTGCCAACCAACTGAAATTTCATTACGATTGCGATTGTCTTAATTCATCCTAAAATGCGGGTGATTCAGCGCCAAACCTTACGTTTGAAGTCAAAAGTAATTTTTATGATTGCGTTCTTCTTGTATATGATGTCACGTCTCTGGGTAAACGGATTCAGACGTTTCGACGTAACGTACTGTCGTCATCTTCAAGGGTCGAAATGTCTGGGACGTTACCCACCGACGTAGCCTCGCATCCGACAAGAGCGGCATCCTCAGGTGCACCGCTGTGAAACACTCGAGCTAAGCAGCTCTATTACACTTACGTAGCCGATCCCGGTGGCCGCACGGTCTAAGACGGTCTGCGGCCGCTCGCTTGCTGGGATTGCGGGGTCGAATCCCGCCGGTGGCATGGCTGTCTATCTCTTTTGATTGTTGTATGTTGTCAGGTAGAGGTCTCTGCGACGGGCCGATCACTCGTCCAGAGGAGTCCTACCGAGTGTAGTGTGTCTGAGTGTGATCTCACAACCTCAACGATGAGGAGGCCTAGGCACACTAGGAGCTGTCGAGCCATGAAAAAATCATTACACTTAACTTATATGTTGTTTACAATCATCATAAATACATATATTAATCATGCTTAAAATCTGATTACCGTGAATTATCTCAAATTATTACAGTTCATTTTGAGCCGCCCTTCACATTACGTACGTCATTATGATTTAAAAAATATTAAGTCTTATAACAAACAAGATATATGAATGTGAACAGTTGTGCTGTGCTGGTAAATAATGCATTATCTGAAAAATGTTCTGAGCAATGCATTCGGAGAGCATTTAGGAATCCTTGGGATGGTATATTAAAATGTATACTAAGGGAATACAGGATATAACTTGAGATCGTTTGGAAGTGTATTCTACACGTGGAAACAGGATATGAACATACGAGAACTCGGTTGAAAAGCAACTCTGGAGAACAACCTGTTGTTACGAACTGAGGTTAGTATGTAATCCTTTTGAGCTGACAGCCGCGTCAGGTGGTTAAGGAAGATGGAAGTTTCAGAGACTGAATCCGTCTCCTTCCCAATCCTGATGATAGAGACAGAGTCAATCTCAGAAATGCTGGTCTGTCTTAACTACGTTGAAGCGGCTGTAACATGCGCGAGGTTACATAGGAGTCAACATTGTGACTGATTTAAAAGGTCCAGTAAGTAACACGGAGGGCGTTGGTCGTCCTGCCTGATATTACGGAAGTTTCGGGTTGAAATGTTAGCCTGGAGACCGGCTATCATATCTCAGAAATTTCACAGTTTTCCCCAGCACACCTCCCCCCCCCCCCACACACAGACTGATGGCGTAATAATACCTTAAAATAGGGTGTACAAATTTGCAAAAATCTATGAGTCGCCTCAAAATTCTAAGCGACAGAAGCGTGACGTGAGGCAAGTTTCATACTCAGAGCCCACAAATATTGGGCACCACCTACAAAAGTTAGTCGCCAAGGCGACACGGGGCCGGGATTTGTGCACCCCTGCCTTAAATGAGAAAAGCCCGCTTGTTTCCAATTTCTAACTGATTTTTCAATAACAAATCACAGTATCATTAACGATACGTCATCAAAACAGTTGAAAACGCCCCCGTATTGATGGATACTAAGAACTGATCAATGAGACAAGAGCTAATGTCTTAAACAACTTAATAACAATTTACAATTCGTGGCAGCTTTGAATAATGTATTTATTTATGTAGTTAGTATGGTGGTTACATAGTCGTCTGATCAGTTGTACCTACACATTCACATAGCTTATCTTTGGAATTAGATGGTTGCTTAATATGTGAGATTTGTGGTTCTGACGGCCGTGACTATGCAGATTGTTGTTTTGTGGAATGCGACACTGTGCAGTGTTATAGAAATGGACCGGAGGAACCTGACGCCTCCATCTTCAGAGAGGCAACAGGGTTTTCCGACGCATTGGTGTCTGTGTGTTTGTGTTTATATTTAGAGTCGCTTCAGCATCGGCTATATGCGCCTATCTGCAAATTATTAAGTGATCAAAAAGCGCATACGATTGAAATCAGAGCGACGTTAGCAGTCTAAAATGAAGTTAAAACGGGATGTTGTGTATAAGGGCAGTCATGTTTATAAAATATTACATACGAAAGGCTATAAAGGTCTTCTCATCTGCATAGGCGTAACTTTGGGGTGCAAGTGGGGCAAATGCCCCTCCAGTATTTTTTATACCTAAGACTATTTTTTGGCTACTGAGTTGGAGAGGGGCAAATAAAAATAGGAATATTTTCTAAACTATTATTTGAGTGGTGTGAAGAGAGAGACAAGAAAAAATTGCGTTTTAGGGGAAGCAGAATAGAGGCATGGTCGATTCTGCCCCCCTTCCCCCCAGTGTTATTAGCCAAAATAGGCCTGGCTCATCCGGTTTATACGGTGACACATCCTACAAGATAATATTATTAAATTATTCAGTGGCTTCAACAGTGACTTGCTTATGTTCTCTAAGTTTCTTTATTAGCTAGATAGCGTGGTTAGTGATTGACATACCGTACAGATTTGGGTGTAATACTTAGATACTAGTACATTTGCACTTAATTTGTTAGTTGCTGTATGATGTGTTCACAGCTCTTTCAATTATGTGGCTCGGAAATAAGATCTACCTTCCAGGTTAGCCTACGTGCCGTTTAATTGTAGCTTGCCACACTGTGCCAGATTTTTCTGAAATGCCATGTTAAGTAGTATAGCTCGCATAATTCGCAAGTTTATGGGCCGATCCCGTGTCCGCACAGTGTAGAGGGCATACGATCTTACACCGCTGATACGCTGGGTATGGCGAGGGGTGTTCGTCCTTTTTAAATTCTGTGTTGTCCGAAGTTGATACAGGATTGTTGATAATCTGATTCAACCAAGGATTCCTACCTCGTTTGTTGTTGGTAAGGTGTTGTTGTAATCGGCCCGAATGGACAAATGCAAGATGAGGGAGAATAAGAAAACGAAGGAGGAGATTATTCCAGTAGAGTGTGTACGTGCTTGTTATCCCAGATGCACGAATTATGTTTGGTTGACAGTTTGTTATGTGCATTCTAAACAAGCTACGTGCATCACAGCATTAAACTCGCTAGACTTTACATGCATGGGTTACGATATGTCTGACCAATGCCTATGATTTTAATGATTTTAGACTTACATTTTTATGTGGTGTGCAGCTACTATCCCAAACAGAAATAAGCCATCATACTCTGATGACTGCTTTACTAAATCATTTTTATAATAATATATTATTCATGAGATTTATGAATACTATCTGTGATATTTTGGAAGTCTTAGTCTTGAATAACATCACTTTTATTTTTGTACATTACACTTTCTTATACAAATCGTTTTCTTAGTTATAAGCCGAAACATGTAGCTGTTGGATCTCTATAACAAACATATGTTGTGTTCGACGGATACTTAATGGATTTTATATAATTAGCACAAAAGGGCGAGAGTCGTGTTAAGATATATATTTGACATTCATTTTCCATATTGCCACACGTTCCTAAGAAAGAAGTAACCTGTAACAGTGACATATTATTGAAGATAACTACCAACTTAGCAGAATGGAATATTAAAGAAATGTCTACGTTTGATTTGTATATCTTGTTTTCTTTTTGTGACCCCCCCTTTCTTGTAAGCAAGATAGAAGTCCATAGCAAATACAGAAAAGGGACAACATTTCCAAAATTTTAACAACCAGTTAATTCAGCACCAGTAATTCCAATGCCCACAACTGGACTTGACTATAGACCAATACCTTGAACGTTCGAACATCACATCTTGTTTAATTTACGTCATTCTTCTAATTCCACTTCGTTCTTCCAAGTTACTCCTTTCCAACAGTTTCTTCCCGAAAATTATCTGCATATTTCTTTTTCTCCTTTGTCCGTGATAGATGCCCACATTTATACGACATAGATATACAGATACACAGTTGTCATACGACTGTTATACAATATGCGTGTACTTACGATATAATTTATTTGTTGCAGGTGAGTGTCTACACCACACAGCTGCTTATCCAGTTTAGGGAAGTTAGATAATATTTCAGGCTGTTGAGTGTCAGATGCAAAGGTAAGCAATTAGATTATTTCTTCCGTATGACTAGTTTATTGCAGGATTGATTGATTGATTGACAGTAATGCGTATCTGTCTATTATAGATAAATATAAAAATATTGGTTTTACTAATTGGTTAACACCCCATAACTTTAATTTTTCCGATACCACTGTGCGCTATGGGCGAAAACATATTTTGATAAGAGATTTTCTCCCATCATTCATATATACAGCACTTATTTGGAACAAAACTGAGCTCGGCTTCTTATTGCAATTCCTACGTAAGCGCAATTTTCAGGGGATCTAAAGTACTTGGATTTATGCAAAACGAATTATTGCATCCGGGGTAGAGCAAGACAATTCCTTCTGCGAAAATCGCGGTAATTTTAAGATTCCTGGAAGGGAAAATTGTGAACAGGAACTAGAGTGATCTTCTTCAGAAATATTTAATAGTTTTCACCAAAAAGGAATTTGGAGCTGCTGTTCGATTTTATATACTGAATAGTGAGGTGATTAGTGAATATTCAATTGGAAAGAACGTGGAAGGATGCGGCCAAGGCCGAGTTTAAGGTATTGTCCCTGTATTTGCATGAAAGGACTTAGGAAAGTCGCGAAACCCATAGTAAACATAGTCGGTGTCGTGATCACTTTTCCAGCCAGACACCTCACGAGTACAAGCTTTACTACTTGAGCCAACTGTCGTCTGGAACGTTGATTAGTTTCACCATGTCTCTCCGTCTACATATTTACATCAGTAGTTAAGTAAAGTCCGTTATGACAACATCGTACAATCCCGTCATGATTCCACATATCAGTGCTCATCGCCATCCGTCTCTACACGCCATTGGCCAGCAGTCGCCTATTGACGAAGCACTTTGCCAACTGAATGTTTCATTTGCGATTTCATCTCCACTACTGCAGTGTTACAGGTCATATTCTGTATATAACTGTAGTTTATGGCCGATGGTACATGTAACATTTTATTGTTAGGGGCACTCGGTACGACTTAGAGTAAACTATTGTCCAAAAGATTTTTCATGGATTCAGCGTTAATCCGTATGCTTATTCGCTTGTGATGTTATGTACCGAACAGACTGTGTGCAGTCAGGACCCAGGAAACACACTTGTCATTGCTGAATGAAAAATCAGGATGATGAATGGCAGTATCTTCATAATTTCGTTTAATCCGTTAGTATTGGTTGTCTGTCTCTCATTTTTACTTCTGCACTTGTGTCAGACAGTAAGTCTGAACAGTAAATAACGTCTTTCAGACATATATATAATATAAGAGACAGTATTTTGTAGGCCTGTGTCTTGAACATTGTAGGAGCAGACCGGTTTCCGTAAGCTGTCGCGGCAAGCCTGCCTCAACAGCGCGGCAGGTGCTGAGGCTTCCGTAACTGCTGTCGGAAACTGCGTCTACTTTTATACTCTATACTGTATGTGACGTTAAATAGGCTGTTTCGGAGCAGTTGCAGTGGTAGTGGTAGGTGCAGTTTGGTGAAGTGTGTGGCGCATGGACGTTTTGTCTGACTGGGGGAACTGAGTCACTGTTTGCTGTTCACTGCGTGTAATGGTTGGCATCATATATATTAACTCCGTAACACATGTTTGCGACATCATGATCTACTGAACTACCGAATGGGTTTCACGTTGTATTCACCGTGCATCTTGATAACTAATTAAAAGTTTTAGAAACCAACATGTAGGGGCAATTGACTTACTTATGAGAATATAATGCATATGTTGGTTTCTAAAACTTTCAATTACCGAAAGGGTATTTTTAAGATAGACATTTTAGAAAGCTTATGATTCGCAATGATGGCAGTCTTCTTTGTTTTTATTAATTCCTTCTCAAAAAATGTTTTTAACAAAAAAGCTAACGTTAAAAATTGATAATGCTGCCTCTATCGGAAACCATTGGACACTAACATATTTCGTTGTACTTCACTTGGCTTCTGCTTGAGATAGGACTGTGGATTTCGACGTCTTGTTTCTTACTTAAACGTGGCAGGAGGCTACTGTTTCTTATTTACTTGTTACTTCTGATCCGTTGATCTCCGAAAGAAATTGCCCACCATCCTGCATTTGTAAGTACAATTTTTAATGTTTATTAGGATTAAGATGCTGTAATTTTTTGTTGCTTAAATATTTTACTGTTTCTACGCGCGAATTATTCGCACGGGTAGAACTATTATCATAAAATGCTGGGAAGTCGAACTTCCTGGGCCATAGCAGTTTCTAGGCTTGCGTTGCTTGCACGAATTGCATGCAGTGGATGCACAGTGGGAACACGAGCAGTCGTCTGGTCCATTTCCAAAGCTACTAAACGAATTCCTCCGAAATGTCACATTGCAAATTGTTTGAAATCTGGACAGTATAATTTATATTTTTTTACGAAACTGGAACGGACTTATCTAAAATGAACCATCTTACAATCAGTTTTGCTTGATGGAAAGTATAAGTTTAATTCCTATCTACAATTTTCATGTCGGCACTTTTTTTTTGGCAGGTTAACATGTAATGAAACGTACAGGAAAATAACGTTTGACTTCTTGTAGTGTGGTAATTGTAATTATGTTAGTATTGAAGCAATATGTGGCCATCGTGGCCACTTAGGCGTGCGCAACAACAGTAGAATAATACGAAAACTTTATCCTCTTTTCTGTAAAGCGTTGGCGTTAGATTTCACTAATCTTTCGGTACACCCGTGCCCCCACGTATTGTTTCCGTACTCTTAGCTTCAAAACTTAAATTAGGCACTTTATTAAGCGCTCTTTACGGAGCGTGAGATTATGCCTTATTTGGTGACCACTTCCGTCTCTTTGTCTGTCTGTGGTATAGTATGCCTTATTTGGTGACCACTTCCGTCTCTTTGTCTGTCTGTGATATACTATGCCTTATTTGGTGACCACTTCTGTCTCTTTTTCTGTCTGTGATATAGTATGCCTTATTTGGTGAACACTTCCGTCTCTTTGTCTGTCTGTGATATAGTATGCCTTATTTGGTGACCACTTCCGTCTCTTTGTCTGTCTGTGATATACTATGCCTTATTTGGTGACCACTTCTGTCTCTTTTTCTGTCTGTGATATAGTATGCCTTATTTGGTGAACACTTCCGTCTCTTTGTCTGTCTGTGATATAGTATGCCTTATTTGGTGACCACTTCCGTCTCTTTGTCTGTCTGTGATATACTATGCTATTTGGTGACCACTTCTGTCTCTTTTCTGTCTGTCGTATAGTATGCTTTTGAACACTTCGTCTCTTGTCGTTCTGTGATATATAATGCCTTATTGGTGAACCATTCGTCTTTGTCTGTCAGTGGATTTATATGCTTATGGTGAACACTTCCGCTCTTTGTCTGTCTGGAATAAATGACTAATTTGTGACCACTTTCGTCTCTTTGTCTGTCTGTGATATAGTATGCCTTATTTGGTGACCACTTCCGTCTCTTTGTCTGTCTGTGATATACTATGCCTTATTTGGTGACCACTTCCGTCTCTTTGTCTGTCTGTGATATAGTATGCCTTATTTGGTGACCACTTCCGTCTCTTTTTCTGTCTGTGATATAGTATGCCTTATTTGGTGAACACTTCCGTCTCTTTGTCTGTCTGTGATATAGTATGCCTTATTTGGTGACCACTTTCGTCTCTTTGTCTGTCTGTGATATACTATGCCTTATTTGGTGACCACTTCCGTCTCTTTGTCTGTCTGTGATATACTATGCCTTATTTGGTGACCACTTCCGTCTCTTTGTCTGTCTGTGATATAGTATGCCTTATTTGGTGACCACTTCCGTCTCTTTGTCTGTCTGTGATATAGTAGGCTTCTCAGCGTCTAAACCGTTTGTCTGATTTTCATGAAATTCAGTAAGGATTGCTTTTCAAAAAACTGTCGAGCAAGCTTGAGTTTTGTGAAAATCGGCTCGGTGAAAGCCATACGTAGGAGCGTCAGTGGATTTATATCAGCACGTTCCACATTTAATGTGCAAAAAAAAAAACCGACACACGATGCTGTTGTGCATTTTTGAGTATCGGGATCCCAAAGGCCGAGTATTTCTTACGGGCGTAAAAGAAATTACATTTACGCGTGTACCGTGGAACCGTATGTTATTTTGAAAATAAAAGGATGCCATGATAAAACGCGTTTAGTACGTACCTGAGTGCACAGTTTGAAATATTGTTTCTTTCTTTCTCTAAATAAATGTGTTTTAGGCGTTACTACAAAAATGGCGTCACACTTTTTTTATGAGAGTGAAGCTTGATCTGCCATATTGAGAGAATAACTTGTTACTGAGGAAAAGATTTGCATCCAAAAAAAAGCGGAAGTTACAGGAGTGTGTAAGGAAGGGTACAGTGAAACTTTCATAACTTATTCTCTTGACTAAATATAGTCAGGATGATTAAAACAAGATGCGTGATTTGCACGTAGCGTATAACACGCATAGGAGAGATGACTAACTCCACCCATATTTACAGTCGGAAAACGTAATGGGAAGAAATCAATGGAGACTTCCACCGTGGTGTAGTTTAGGATGTTACGCGGCGTAGCTGTCAACCTACGCAGAATAACATCGCAGAAGAGCGAAGGCCCCCGGGAAGAAATCACTGCCGGTATGTAGATGGATGTGAAGATAATATTAAAATGGATTACACTCATTTGATTCAGGATAGGATTTAGGGCTGTGCTGTTATGAAGATGGTAATGAATTTTCGGATTTCGTAAAACACGGTGAAATTTTCACCAGCTGTGCGACTGTCAACTTCTCAAATAGGACTGCTACACGGGGTCATAGTTCTATACTACTTTTGTAAGGAGTATTTCGGCTGCAGTATCCATTAGTAACACATCAGCATATGCATGTCAAACTAAGGGCTCCACAGTGTGTGAAATACCGTTTCCTCTTATCCACAGAATCTGCCACAAAACAGAACCATATGCTGTATGCACTAACGTGTGTAAATGTAAAACGATTCTAATTCGACTTCACTCTACGAGTAAGATATCTTTAACTAACATCCTTGGATGTAGTTTCTAAACTCGTAGCTGTAATTATTTTAAAATTCCACAAAACCAAAAAGTGTTAAAATTATGTGTTTATATAAACTTACACTTCCGTTATGAAGCTTCTGCTTCAGTTACACTTTAACACAGTGTTAGTTATCACGCCACTTAGACAAACCTTAACCTGTCGAAATTTAATTCGAAGCGATAAACAACTATAGATTTATAGCATCTAGTAGCATATGGCGTCTTTATTGGCAGATCGTCTACACTAGAGCTCTAGTACACGTACCACAGCAATATTTACCTATATACTGTCACTAAGTTTCGTTTTCGGGATAGCCCACTCGGGTTTGTGGACTTGGCAACCAACGAAGCGGTGTTCGCTTTCCGGCAAGGACAAAATATTTTTCGCTCCTCAAGGCCGCCCAGGCCGGCTCGGGACCCACGCGACTTCCTATCCCATAGGTACTGGTGGTTTTCGGAGGGGGCAAAGCGGTCGGGGCGTGAGGCTGCCCACTCACCTACATCTAGTGCCGAGATTACGAATGCGTGAAACTATACCTCCACTCCCCCTGTATGCCTTCACGGCGTGGTTCTTAATTAAGCATCTTCATTTTACCTTTTCCTTTGTTGTATCTTCAAGACTGCATCAATGGAATACACATATAAAATTAAAAAGAAACTTTCTTGATAAATTGGATTCCTTTCTGCCATTGTCATTGATAATATGGTGATACTAACGTTAGAAACATTTCTGCGTCATGTAATTGGCGTAGAACGCTATCTGTCGACGTAGTCACGAATTGTTATCGGAGGGAATTTAAAACTGAAAGTCATCTTATATCAACGACTTGTCTACTGGAGCCGCTAAACAACAGCTGTCGACATGCACATTGATTGTTTGCACTGTTCCAGTCGCCAGCAGAATGTAATCAAGTGCTAATTATCAAAAGGTAATGTAGGTTGGATGACCCTTGAAAGCCTAGTGGTCGCTATACGTTTCATCTAGTTTAGCGTTTCAAACCTTTGCATTTTGCTCGCATGATTCTCAGGATAGAACAATGTTTATTACGTGCAGGGCCGCCGACAGCGGGTTTGGGCCCCGGTGAAAATATTTTTTCGGGCTCCCGCAGCAAGGACGGGCGGGTTAAAAATCTTTGCACTAATTCGGAAAAGACTGTCAGTTTCTGAGTGACTTGGGCTTTGTCTGAAATGGTTAAGTTATACGATCGACAAATAATGATACTACCGAGAAATAAAAACATATGCAACATATTCAGGCCCGGGCCCCTTTCCAGGCCGCCGGGACACGGCAAATTGTACCGGCTCCCCCCCCCCTTCTCGTCCCAAAACTGTTCTTGAAGGTTATAGTTTTCTGTCGGAAAGTGTAATTTTCTGGGACTACCCTAAACGTGGGTGCCGCAAGCTCTTATGAAACGTCGATAACAACAATCAACACAATTTCATATCCCAGAAGATTGGTGTCTTCGATTATTCCCCTAAATAACATTAACCGGTTGGTCTTTGTAACGGAAGTGCAGTGTATTTTCTGTCCGGTAAGAAGTGTAAGTTTTAATTATTACTGAAGCATTTTGAAGGGTTAATCCAAATCAGTGGAGGTTGTCTGTGGTTTTGCTCTGCCCTCAGGGAAATTCTGAGTTGGTACCTAAAGTGTACGTTGCACTGCGTGGTTCTTGTGCAAAGCTTCCAAAATTAAATCCAAAATTCAGCCCCAATCCAGCTCTCCGAACGTTACCAATGTTTCATCATAAAGAAGGGCCAAAAAAAACGTTATAGTGAGGAAGTGCGAATGTGAAATTGGAGGTTACAAAGGGCGTGGCTGCTGCAGTCTAGTGACTGGTTGTAGTATAGTTGGGTTTCGAATACAAATTTCTCCTCTCACCCTAACCTTCATAAATGCTATGGGTTTAGGTGACCCTTCCTGGGTTGAGAATGACATACAGTAAAGAAACTTAATATTATTCATACCGTACAGTTTAACTCTATATTCACAGTCCGACAAAATGTACAATTCGATCACATTAATTGTGCAATTCCACTGTCCTACATGTTTCGAACCCTTAATTTGGGTTTATCTTCAGGGACAATTGTACCAGCTGATGTGAATGGTGTGTAATGAGTCCCTGAAGATGAACCCAAATTAGGGGTTCGAAACATGTAGGACAGTGGAATTGCACAATTAATGTGATTGAATTGTACATTTTGTCGGACTGTGAATATACAGTAAAGACTACAGCGAAATTCGTGATGTGTGAATATTTTCTTTGCGCCCCCCCCCCTTCCAACATGGACTCAAACAAAATAATTATGTTAATGCGGGGGCTACTTCTATCGTCGTGACGACGTTAAAGATTTGAAAACTTTTTGGGGCTTCAAATTTTTTCGTTTCCGTAACAGGAGTAGGCAGTTGTACTGTGACGGAGTGCAGGCAGGAGGGCGTTGTTCGCAAATTTGCATTTCTCTGTCTTGAAGTTATTTTGTTGCATAAAATGAATGTTTTTTTCTTTCCTTTTGTCTTATGCGTCTTGTGCTAAATTCTTATGGGTACGGAGGTTTTCCAGAATTTGTTCGATTGATTTCCGGCACCGATTTTGTGGCAACTGTTTTAGAGAGTGGCAAATAAATTTGAACTTAATCTTCTTGTACTACACGTAATTGTTATGGACGAAAATATTTTATCAATTTTATTTAATACGTCCAATATGAAGCATCACAAATTCTTTCATTCAAACCGACCGCCTTCCCCATTATCTGATCATGGTGTGTATGTATTTAGTGCCAAAAAGAAGTGATAAAATAAATACACGAATGTATTAAACATTTTTGTTCTTTTTTCACTTTGCAACAGTGCATGATTCGTGAAAATTTCAGGAACTATTTGAAAAGAGTTTTGTGCGGTCTCCAGTCTGGTTCAGAAATGCACGTTTTTTGCAATTGTATCTCCTTAATGTACGTCTTTATACTTATCCAACAGCTGGCCTTCTGCTTATGCAAATTTTCCATCAGATCCTCTTATGAAAATCATATAAACGCACTCTACTGGAACATTCGTAACAGCAATAATATCTCCTCCACCCCTCCTCCCCCCCCCCCTATTTTGTAGTGATGATTCAGGGTGTTGTGCTGGTCCATCATCACAATTTGCCTGTCTCCTTGCTGTCCGCCCAGAGCCTTTTGAGCAATCTCATCATAAGATTCCTTGGTCTTTAAATTGCTCCCTGCATCGCTTCTCACGGCCTGAAGCATGATGACCACAGCAGTAGTTGTTGCGGTGCTGCTGTGGTCTTGACACTCTAGTGTACATTTGTGGCCATGGAAATATGGACAATGTGAGACTGGCTTATCATTCGGTTGATATAAGAATAGACCTTCTGTTGTTCGTTGACGCACAAACTCCATACAGCATAGGACTTCTTGTGAAGCTAATACATGAACAGCTAGTTAAGAAATTCTGCACATTTTATGTTCATTGCTGTGTTCACAAGAGTTTGACACTTGTCCCTATCCTGAGCCACATGAGAATCCACGCCCTCGCATCTTATTTGTTTGAGATCCATTTAATATTATCCTCCCATCTCTGCCTAGGTTTACCCAGCAGACTCTTTTCTTCAGCTATCCCCACCGGATTATAAAAATATGTATTGTGCTACATGTTTGGACTCAAAAATATCATCCTCAGCCAGACCTTATAAAATATTGTATTCAGTCCTGTCCGTAATGGCGATTTAAATAAAACCAATGTTCCTTTGTTTTATACACGTATATATTTATTATTGTATATATTTTTAACATTGATTAAAGTTATATTTAAAACAAAATATCTAAAGCAAAGCCGATCGATATTTGAGTTTTTAGTTGTATAATACAATTGTATAAATATTGTGTTTTTCCGGGATGTAAGGTTGATTGTGGCAATCTTGATGTGTGGCATCCCTGTGTGGTTTTTGGTGTGAAACCATATCACAGTTACATATTCGGGATGTGTAAGTCTCGATATTTCAAATTTTCACACAAGCATGCGCAAGGACAGTGTATACAGAATGTGGACATGTTAACTTTGCATGGGGAACTTAAAACGAACGCATAATCTGAAGATTATATTCGTCCACACGCATGTCTTGCCTTTGATACAGTGAAACCTGTTAGTAACGGAACCGCAAATGACCGAATTTTTTTCCATTGCAGGCGGGTTCCGTTTAATACAGGTACTTGAAGTTAAATCAAAGATCCTCGGAACTGTTTAAGTTTTCCGCTGAAGACAGAATTCCGTTCTATTCAGGTCGCGTTTAAGACTGTTTTCACTGTGGCATTAAAATTATTTCCATGACAATTGATGTGAAGGTTCTACACTAAAATGAATATTACGAATCTCAGTTACGTCTCGATTCGGTCCAGTATATCATCCCCTCTGTACTTCCATTGAATATTACCGAAAAGGGCTGCTCGTATAAGAAGTATACATGCATGTGAGACTTGCCGTTTGATGGCCAACAATATCAAGAATTAGTCCGGCTGTAAATTCCGTAGGCATTAACATTTCTTCAAAGTTTGTGTTTACTTAAGCCTTCTACCATATCTGTCCCTTCGTGGCCATGCATTAAAATTCTGCGGATTCCATTTTGCGTCGCTAGGCCATTGGTTTCGGGCATCGCCAACGAACGTACTGTGCCTTCGTCTTGAAGGATGCGTAATGAGGTAGCGTCATATCCCATAAAAACGGAATCGTCATCCACACAGCCGTGAAAACCTCAAGACTCACATTAAAAACTTTGTTTGAAGTGCGATTTTCTTTATTCCTTCCAGCTTCTTCACGCCATTTATTTCTTTGCCACAATCAGTAATTTCCTTCTAATATTTTCGCTCCTATTGTGACGGCGCAGTGCAACTTCCGCTACTGACTATATTCTGTCAGTGCTATTTTATTTTAACTGAACACTTTACAGAAATTATTCGTGGGCCGGGATAGCGTAGTCGGTATAGCGACTGTCTACGGGCTGGACGGTCCGGGGATCGAATCCCGGTGGGGGCGAGATTTTCCGCACTCGTCCAGACCGACTCTGGGGCCCACCCAGCCTCCTGTAAAATGGGCACCGGGTCTCTGTCCCGCAGGTAAAGTGGCCGTGGCGTGGAGTTGACCACCCACCCTCATCTAGCGTCGAGGTTAAAGAAAGAGTAGAGCTGTAACATACTCCCCTCTGGGCCTTCATGGCGTGTTGTAGGGTGAAATTTACCTTTTACCGGAAATAATTCTCATTCAGACCATGTAGTGTGATTAGCTTGGCAAGAAAGCATTTTTAAAAATGGCTGTTAAGGTTAAAGTGGTATGGAAAGGATGAATTTTAAAGTGTGTATGCTGCATACGATCACACTTTTCCACGCTACTGGATTTAGATTTGAGAAATTGTTGAAAACGGCGCAGAAGCATGAAATCCGTCGAAATAATATACAAAGAGATCAGTTTTTTTTTACATTGCAAGAAACGCTGGGTGTCTGCATTACAAAGACCAACCGGTTAGTGCTCTTTGGGTGCACCGATTTTTACAGTTTCGTGTACTAACACGACTAAGCAGCTGGGCATAGGCACTAGCAGCCCGCTGAAATGTCAGGAATGGGAAATGACTGCGCAGAGAAAAGATACTTTGAAAAGTACGAAGAGTTAGGGAAGGGGACAGAAAAAATTCCCTGTCTAAGCCATGAAGGCATGTAGGGGGGTCGACCCTTGGCACTAGATGGAGGTGAATGGTTAATTTGACGCCCCGGCCGCTCTTCCCCTGAGCGAAGAGCCCCGGTACCCATTGAATAGAGGAGGCTGGGTGGTCCCCAGAGCCGTTCTGGGTGTTTTGGAGAAGAGACAAATCTCTTGTGCCTACCGCGATTCGAAACCCGCACTGTCCAGCCCGTATAGTAGTCGCTATACCGACTGCACTAGGAGGGGGAGAGTTGTGGTTTGTATTTGATCGTCATGCACATTTGGGCTTTACTAGTAACACTAGATATACTAGTGTTACTAGTAATTTCTGTTCTTAGCAACATTTTTTTTATGCTCCAATCCCCGCAATACACGGCATAAACTGCCCCCCCCCCCCAAACTTTTTTAAAATAACTGCTTCCATAGAACAGAATCTTGCTTGCCAAATAGTTCCTCAGCTATCAGAGAAATTCCCTACATTCTATCGAAGCTGAAGACTCATTACCATGTTCACTGCAGTCCGCCACTTGTCCTGTCCTGAGCCAGATTAATCTAGCCCACGCCACCTCATCCGCTTTATGTAAGATCAATTTTTAGGCGCGTTCGTAAAATTGCGAAAAGCGACTATTAGCTTCGTCATGTCCGTCTGTCCGCCCGCATGGAACAACTCGGCTCCTACTGGAAGGATTTTCATGAAATTTCATATTTGGATATTTTTCGGAAATATATCCAAAAAATTCAAGTTTCATTGAAATCTGTCAAGAATAACAGGTATTCTACATGAAGACCTATGCACATTTACGATAATATCTCTTTGAATTCTTGTTAGAATGAGAACTGTTTCAGACAAAATTTGTAGAAGAAATCGAAACACATTTTATATTCAATAACTCTTTTCCGAAATTCGAGCCGTTTATGAGATAATATGGAAAAACATGGTAGAACCCGACCGGCCACAGATGACAATATAATACGGCGCATGCGCATTGCATGTCGGATAACTGAGGCTACAGACCCACACTCAGAATATGAAATACTTATAGCTTTTCCACGGCAACAATGGTTACGCGAACGCACCTCAATTTTACGTTTATGTCTACATTGCCTGTCTTGTAATGTTATTGTCCCGTCGACACAGAAGCCTTCCAAATAATCTCTTCCTTTCGGATTTCCTCACGAAAATTTTGTGTGCGTTTCTATTCTTTCCAATACGTGCCACATGCCCCGCCCGTCTCACGTTCTTGGTTTTTTCACCCCAAAGTTTCTAAAAGAATATTTTTGACTTTACCGTGCAAAACGCCCTCTTACACTCCCAATTTTATTGGCGAGTCTGTAGAAATTAGACCTGTACACGCGCAGTTCTTTACACAAGTATGACTTAAACGGGGCTATGCTTCAGTTTGCCGTCCGTTCAGTGTTCACTGGGCATGCGCTATTTTTGTTTCCTGAAAACAAATTCATTAGTGATCTGTACTCATCACCAAATATTATTCACGTGATCAAATCAAGAAGAATGAGGTGGGCGGGGAATGTAGCACGTATGGGGGAGGGGAGAGGTGCATACAGGATTTTGGTGGGGAGACCTGAGGGCAGGAACCACTTGGAATACCCAGGAGTAGATGCGAGGATAATATTAAAATGGATCTTCAAGAAGTGGGATGGGGGGGGGGGCATGGACTGGGTTGATATGGCTCAGGATAGGGACAGGTGGCGGGCTGTTGTGAGTGAGGTAATGAACCTTCGGGTTTCATAAAACGCGAGGAATTTCTTTGCTAGCTGACGACCTGTTAGCTTCTGAAGATGGACTTAGTTAGTTAGCATGGAGTTAGTTAGTTAGTTAGTTAGATAGATAGAATAATTCATATGGAGGAACATGAACTCTGTTCCGCAGAACAGCAGGGTAGCAATTGTAAGTATTGTCTTAATGTGTATTTTGTAATTTTGCCTACATCTTTCTTCCAGTTATTCATTTACTGCAGATACTGCTAGGAATAGAAACCCGGCGTTCCAAGGTTGATGACTTTTATAAACTATTCTTATATACTGCAGTAAATATACGAGTATACCGCATCGAAAACCGCTGTAAATAAAAGTTTTAAATCTCAATAAGATCTACACTTTATATCAGACTCCAGTTGTTTCTTGGTAAATAATTTTCAAAAAAATCGATAAAATTTTTAATGAAGTTAATAGCGAAGTCAGTTTCACGTTGTGTTCACCGTGCATCGTTATATAACTGATTATCATTCACCAACAAATGCACAAAGATAATTTTTTCACTAATTTTTCACTAATTTACGTATAGGGGAAATCCTTTAATAAAGTAATTAGTGAAAAAATTATCTTTGTGCATTTGTTGGTGAATGATAATCAACGAAGTCAGTGTTCATGCAACCCATGCGAACAAAATCTGAAAATAATTCAATGCTACAAAATGTTAACGTCATAAAATGAACAAATTTTATCTTCGAGATTTCAGGTTATTATAGCGATGTTGCTGAAGTTCAAATCATTCGGGAAGTTACGCCGCACCGGCAAGTAAATATGTACAGACGTTCGAAGGATGGCAGTGACTGCACCTTCAGGGTCAGGCTGTCCTGTGACACGTCTGGAACTGCTTGACCCTGAAGAGCAAGGCACTACCATCTTCCGAAATGTCTGCTGACTCTTATCCGTCGACACTGCGTAACATCCCAGAAGACTCGCGTCTTCAAATTTTATCTGACATTTTTTGAATGTGGTAAGTGTAAAATGCAAGACAGTGCAGTTACGTAGCGGTTGGTATAGCGGTAAACGTCTAGATGATTTTAGTACGTGAGGTCTTTGAATGTTGGACAGATCAACGGCTCTTATGATTTAGGTTTCTCGTGGTTTTCCTCAGTCCTGAACGTAAATAGCGTTATAGTGCGACGATTAAGCCACGACCGCTTCCTTCGAAATCCTTTCTAATTCATCATTCATCTGTCGCAGTACCATCGACGCCATCTAGTCTGAAGAAATCTGCTGACAACGTTGTAAAATAAACTATGTACATGAGAAACAGATATAACGAAATACAAGGGAAAAATCGTTCCTCTTTTATATACTAGTTTTATTTCCAACCACTTGACAAAAGTAATTTTTATGCTCCTACTTGTTTCCGCTACGTATTGTAGCCGTCGTCAAGGAGCCAGTAATATAATAAAGACATAGGCAGCTTATTGTACAGCGATAGATGATATTAAACCAGATAGCTGCATTAGTCTTTAATAGTTTCTCTTTGATGCTTTTGAAACTGTGTACAGTCTTTGCCTGTTGGGCATTTATGCTCGTATACTTAATGTTCTTCTTTGTCAAGTGTCAACACTAAATATAATTTTAAATATTAATGTAATTAACCGAAACTCTGGCAGCAGAACCTGAAGGTTCAGTACAGCTAATATCAAAGCTCGGCATGTTACACTATCGTGAACCAGTTCCAACCATCCCCGAACTTTACAGGCGGTCTACCGAAAATCAGTTCAAATGATAGAGACTTTGCCTGACTGAAGGCAGTAGTGACGTACCGGAAGGTCCAGCGATGGTAGAGACATTCCCTGACTGAAGGCAGTAGTGACGTACCGGAAGGTCCAGCGATAATAGAGACATTCCCTGACTGAAGGCAGTAGTGACGTACCGGAAGGTCCAGCGATGGTAGAAACATTCCCTGACTGAAGGCAGTAGTGACGTACCGGAAGGTCCAGCGATGGTAGAGACATTCCCTGACTGAAGGCAGTAGTGACGTACCGGAAGGTCCAGCGATGTTAGAGACATTCCCTGACTGAAGGCAGTAGTGACGTACCGGAAGGTCCAGCGATGGTAGAGACATTCCCTGACTGAAGGCAGTAGTGACGTACCGGAAGGTCCAGCGATGGTAGAGACATTCCCTGACTGAAGGCAGTAGTGACGTACCGGAAGGTCCAGCGATGGTAGAGACATTCCCTGACTGAAGGCAGTAGTGACGTACCGGAAGGTCCAGCGCAAGTCGGGTCTGAAATATGCCTGTCTTTAACTGTACGTAGGTCTGTACGTATATGTAAGGCAGTCCATCTGAAATCTAAACTCCAACGCACTGCAACCTGATAGGCCGTAGCATGACCGTCCCGCCGCCTGTGTCATCGCCCAGCAGTTTTCTTCCGTTACATCCGTCTCATGGTTAAAAAAAATTATTATTACATTTTTTACTTTTTTTTTAAATTGCGTAGGTATGAAATTGCGTAATTTCAATTGCCTTAAGTTGGCGCATGTCTGTGTCCTCCCATTTCTGTCGAGTCTTTAAGAGTCCATTTTCCGAGAGGGCTCTCCCCCGTACGAATTGCATATTTTGTCGCCTCCTCTGTAGCTCATGCTTTTCATATCCCAATGGCAGGTACTAAAGTGATTATGTAAGTCCTAAACTTTTTGTTTTTTAGAAGGGCCCCGCAGCAGATGCCACGGGCGCGCCGCAGCCTTTAGGCTTATTGTGCAAACCTGTGATAAAGATGATTAGTTTTTGTTCATTTTTCCAAGTAATGGAGCACCGGTGGAATCAAACTGACAGGGGAAAACCGAAGTACTCGGGGAAAAACCCGTCCCAGTACCACGTTGTCCACCACAAATCCCACATGGACTGACCCGGAATCGAACCCGGGCCTCCGCGGTGAGAGGCCGGCGACTAACCGCCTGAGCCATGGCACGGCCCTAAACTTTTCTCTTACTTCAGCCGTATTATATCAGGACATTCTTTTGAGCAATTTGTTCGCAAATAGCCTACTTGCAGTTTGTGTTCGCAAACATTACTCGCGTTTCACAGCCTTACAAAACGCCTGGAAGTGTTACTGTTTTGATCTGCGGTGTGGGGTCGATGGGATGTTGTCAGCTCTCGAACAGAATAATGCCAGGGGATTCCAGCAATTATTGTGCTTCTAATTTAATCATGAACCTTGTTTCCATTTTCGTATAAAATTAAATTTTGTTGTTTAGTAAACTTATCTGTTACTGATGTACAAACTCGATGGTCGAATTTCGATTCCCGAGAGAGGTATTGCTACATTTTAAATCAAGATTACGTCATAATGGCTGTGAGGCATAGCCGGCCTCCAGTGCCCATGCGTATAGACGGTTGTCTGGATGTTGTAATCGTCTGTTTTGTAATCCTTACTTATTTAGGTACTGTATGAAGAAAGTAAGTACTGAGCTGGAGATGACTTCGTTAGGGCTAGAAATTTTCTAGGACACAGCGGGTTGTAGGTGCTCAGGAGCAGTGGATAATAACTAAAGAATTCAGATGAATTCTTCACAGCCGCTGACGTTCTGTTACACTGTGGTATATTGTTGTATCATTCAGTAAGTTGGGCTTACTGAAACAGCCAATGAAATACTGACAGAATGAAGGCCTATGTGGGACTTTATGTCGCCTATACTTCATATTATGATGATTCTAGTGCTGCACTTATAGGCCTGCTTATTAAGAAGCGATTCATGTGGGAGTATTAAATAAATTGATGGATGAATGGGTGGATCTTTAAATGCATGGATAATCGTAGGCCGATAATTTGATAAATGGATGGATCGATGGATACCTAGACCTGCAGTCGTGCAAACACACTTTACTCTAAAATATGTGTATACATAATATGCATGTGTACATAAAATACACACAGTTACGTATACATAACATTAAATATGCCTATATCAAATCCATGGCTGAAAAACCTGCATTTTTAAATCGTTGTGAACACAACGGTGATGTCTCACATTAAGCTCGTGATCTGTTATTATTAATGACATATTTATGTCTTCTGGTGTGGGCCGGGATAGCGTAGTCGGTATGGCGACTCGCTTCGGGCTGGAAGGTCCGGAGATCGAATAGCCGATCCCAGTGGCCGTGCGGTCTAAGGCGTGGGTCTACAGCCGCTCGCTTACTGGGTTTGTGGGTTCGAATCCCGCCGGGGGCATGGATGTTTGTGTTGTGTTTGTTGTAAGGACGGTAATATGGAACGTAAAGTGACATGAAGGACGAAAGGATTTAAACAGTACAAAAATGGATCAAAGGGGGAAAGAAACCCCACCGGGGGCATAGATGTTTGTGTTGTGTTTGTTGTAAGGACGGTAATATGGAACGTAAAGTGACATGAAGGACGAAAGGATTTAAACAGTACAAAAATGGATCAAAGGGGAAAAAAGGGCAAAAAAAAATCCCCGTGGGAGTGAGATTTTTCGCACCCGTTCAGACCGGCCCCGGGACACACCCGGCCTCCTATACAATAGGTACTGGGTTTCTTTCCCGAGGGTAAAGTGGCCGGGGCGTCGCGTTGACCGCACACCCCCTCCCCCCTCTAACGCCGAGGTTAAAGAAAGAGTATAGCTATACCTCTACTCCCCTTCTGGGCCTTCATGGTCTGTTATAGAGTGAACATTTTATGTCCTGTGGTGTATCAGTACAGAATGTTAAGGCTATTTGATTAACTTGTAGGTAATCACTATATTAAGTATGCTCACATTACATGTTCTCTTAGAGATTCGCCGGACCGTGAGCACTTGGAAATAGCCCCATCAGGCCACCGAGACATAATAATTTACCCATTCCTGTTGTAGTAGCATAAAGTTGGGAATGTAGGCCTACTGTTTGGTGACTGTGCACTGAGATGTGCTTACGTTTTTTATCTACCGATTTGGTTCTGTAGCTTAAAGGTTAAATTATTTAGCGTATCTTAGGACTAGTAAGAGTTGCAGTTTTATAACCGTCGCTAAAGATATTAATTTGTTTTAACTTGAAAATGGTAACAATTCGTAAGGAAATTTGACTTTGTTTTCACCGTGCAACATTGTAATGTTATTTATTACTATGACCAACAATTATTGCACTAAGTTTATTAATACTCTTATGTCACTAAGACATAAGAGTATTAATAAACTTAGTGCAATAATTGTTGATCATAGTAATAAATAACAATTCGCAAGGAAGTTAGGCAGTTTTCACATGGAAGTAGTAGCCTACGAGATGTAATTTTACGACGGGTTCTAAAGTGACTGAAAAGTGGTAACAGTCGTAATTTTATGACGGGCCCTAAAAATAACCAGTTCTGACATGAAAGTAGCAACAATTTTACCTTTATGACGGTGCGTAAAATAATTAGTTTTAACGTGAAATTAGTAACAATTGTAGTTTTATGCGGTGCCTAAAAATAATCAGTTTTAACATGAAAATAGTAACAACTGTAATTTTATGACAATCCCGAAAGAAAGTAGTGCTTTTTAGTATGAAGGCATTAAGCAGTATAATTTTATGACAGTCGCTTAAAACAATTATCAGTTTTAACGTTAAGTTTGTAGCAATTATGATTTTGCGATGGTCCTTAAAGAAATTGATCCCTTTTAATATGAATGTACTATTAACTGTAATTTTATGACAGTCATCGGAGGAGTTATTTAGACGCATTGAAAATTTTCAGACTTGTCCAAATTAATTTTACGTACCTTACGAAACCATACTAGCTAAGCACCGTACAGTAGTTAATGGTACTTGTGTACAGAATGATCTGTCTTAGAATTTATTTGTAAATGTAAAGCCACGAAACAGAGCCCTTCTTCAGAATCTGAGTGTTAACAGATCAGAAACACATTATGTCACGCCATTTTTGAACTGGAAAATTTGTATAAAGGGATGCGTTGCTGGAAATATCACCACTGTTGCCATAACTGAATTACGTTTTGAGCGTTATCTTTTAAAAATCAGCAAATGCTTTCCTGTACTCGTTTTTGAAAACTTAACTGCGTTGGTGACATGCATTTCAGTTTCCTCATCTATAAATCTGTCTCTTGTATTTGTAAAGAAACACGCTTTTACTGCAGAGTAAGGCATTACGAAGCAGCCCCAGTCCTTTCCGTCACTCCCATCTACCTGTCCGGAAGGTTTATGACATTCCAGTTTGGCCTTCCAACTTGTATGGTTTGAACATCCGAAACAGCGATGAACATTCTGTTTCCAGAACTGTACACTCGTCTTTGTGCATGTCAGCCCAAGGAAATTATATCACATATTACAAAGACGTAAAAGTGTTCGGGAACTGCTCGTCTTCTTTTTTTATGACGCCTAATAAGAAGAAGCTGAACCCGAGCGGCGCTATGTTTATACACGTAACATGTAACAAACGAAAACGTCAGCAGATTCTATTGAAATTGTACCTTTAGAAATTTCACTAATAACAATCAGAGTGGTGTCTGTATACCATAGGGGATTCTTGCAACTCATGCAGGAGCGATGGCATTCTTTTTTACTGACATTGGCCTCTTGGTCTCGTACAGTCATTATCAAGATGCAGTAACTCAGCTGATGGACCATGTGGATCATGGTTAAGTGCAAAATTGAATGATTCCAGATCAATTAGCGGTTTTGTTTAAATTAATTCGTGCAAAGTAGAGTCGAGTTAAGGTTTCTGCTTAGAGGTCAAAAGTTAGAAGCCACTAAGCACTGAACGCAAGTCTTTCCCATTATGTAGCTACATACACGGTTTCCTCCGTCACTTCACCTCATTTACTTTTTCGAGATCGTCTCGGGTCAAGAACAAGAGAGGCAATGTTCTTAGAACGTAACATTTAAGCTTTCTCGTAACCATTGTTGCCGTTCAAAGCAAGAAGTATTACATATTCTGAGTGTGTGCCTGTAGCCTTAATTATCCAGCAAACAAAGCACATGCCCCTTATTATATTGTCGTCTTTAGCCTGTTCGGCTGTATCATAATTTTCCACATTATCTCATAAACGGCACGATTTTCGGAAAAACGTTATTGAATACAAAGTGTATTTTGATTTTATCTGCAACTTTTGTCTGAAATATTTTTCGTTTTGAGAAGAATTCAGCGAGATACTGTAACAAATGTAAATAGGTGTCGATATAAAGTACCCATTATTCGTGCCAGATTTTTAATGTCACTTGAATTTTCTCGACAGCTTTTCGAAAAGTCCTTAATATCAAATTTTATGAAAATCCATTCAGTGGTAGCCGTGTTGTTCCATGCGGACGGACAGACACGACGAAGCCAATAGTCGCATTTCACAATTTTGCGAAAGCACCTAAAAAACTTTAGCCAGGCAGCAACTCGGACAAATAAGGACAACCATGTCCGTCTCCTTTTTTAGGTAGTTTCTAGCAAGAAATATGTTTCTTTCAAATTTAAACTGCACGAAAAACAAGCAACCCATCAGGGGCGCTGGAAACGTCCAGAGCAAAGGTCTCAAATTAGAAGTGCGGTACCTACGTCCCATTCAGCCTGCTGTTGCATGGCTACAAGGACAAATCGACCAGAACTTGATGCTGACCACTGACGTCCATCTACTGGCGATATTAAGAATTAACAGAGTTTGTCTCCACTCCCTCTCTAGGCTTTTTTCGCATGGAACTTAAATGCAATAATTTCTGCATTTTTACCTTGATATAGTTCACTGTACACTGTTACTTCTCGGCAGAATGTACCCCTGTCCTACCCTTTAGCCGTCGAACAACAGGTTAGATCGCGCCCTGTAGATATTCCGGACATGGTGTTCGTTAGTAAAATCATCGTCCAAAATCAAACGTTGGTACACCCAACCCTTAGCATGCTTCCTTTTTGGCCAGTTCACAGAAACGTAAAGAAGCAGTGGGAAATGTTTATAATCGAATGGGTTTTAGGCGTTATCCCGTCTGTCCTTAGTTAGGCTGCTTACCACACCTGTAGCCTCCACTTCGGGGAGACCTGAGGGAAGGAGACCACTTAGAAGACCCAGGCGTAGATGGGAGGATAATATTAAAATGAATCAAGAAGTGGGATGGGAGGGTGTGGACTGGATTGATATGGCTCAGGAAAGGGACAGGTGGCGGGCTGTTGTGAATGCGGTAATGAACCTTCGGGTTCCATAAAACGCAGGGAATTTCTTGAGTAGCCGACACCCTGTTAGCTTTTCAAGAAGGACTCTGCTCCATGGAGTTAGTCAGTCAGTTAGTTAGTTAGTAGCCTCCACTTCTGCTTCGGGTCAGCTCTGGAATTCAACCGGCCTATTTATCTATTGGGTACAGAAGGTCGTTTTTACGATGGTAAAGCAACGGGATTTGGAAATGAAAACTCACGTATATCAGCATCGAGGTTAAGACTGTATGGAGCTGTATCTCCATTCCCGCTTACGTCTTCATGGCCTGATTCTTAACGGTTAAACGCAGGGACAACCAACACCGTACCTCGGAGAATAAGAATGGTATGATCGGTTTGCCTGAACCGTGTCATTTCTTGAAGTCCATCGTTTTCGGCAAACATCGCAGTTGATACCTACAGGGGCAATGTCACTGATCAACCTGTAACTAATGTTTCCTTTTCGTACTCCCATTTGTGATAGCTGTATAGGCATCTTTACCGTTGACTTTTAATGCAGTGACATCTTCCCTCAGAATGGCAGCTGCAATGTTTGTCGAAAGTTTTGAAAGACTCCCATCATGGTCCAAAGCCGAACACTGACCGTCGAACCTGAAGGATAGGACTGAGGATGGACGTTCTAGGAATATCTACAGGTGCGTGCAGCAAATCTTTGTGTTATGAATCACAATGTGAGTACGTTGTCAGTTATAAAGAACACGTTTTATCAACATTTTAATTAAAATGCAAATAACGTATCGGATTTCGAAGGCATGTCACTCAATCAAAATTGACACTTCGCTTGTCACATTGACACACTGCGTACGTTTGGCAAGACTAGAATGTAGACATGAGGACCACATGCTGAAGTTATTGCAATTCTGACACATTCTTGCACGCATACTCACGCACATACTTTAGTGCAAGTTCAGGTGAGGTGTATATCAGATGCGGAGGTTACTTCGTGATAGATTAAACTGGAGCATGGTGTTCCATTTAGGCTGTCTTTGTTTATTTCTTCTTTTGTTTATCAGTGCTTACTCAGCTGCATAGCACGAGGGATAAAATTTGCGTATGAGGAATATCTTGATAGTTCCACAAAATATTACAGCGACAAGTCAAGAAGGTTGAGATTCCTGGAACCCTTGAGGGTAAAGGTAAAGGTAAATTTCTCCCTAGAACGGGCCATGAAGGCCCAGAGGGGGGGGGGGGTAGAGGTATAGCTCTACTCTTTCTTTAACCCCGGCACTAGATGACGGATGCAAAACAGTCAGAAAATCTAAAAACGAAATAACCATTTCGGACACAAAGGCGTAGATAGGGACTGAATATTTGCCTGGGCGACTGAGGAAAACAGAAAATCATTAACAGCATAACAGCCTTTGAGGAAAATAACTGAACCCAGGAACGCCCGAAAACGTAAACAGAACCGAATATTGTAACGCGAGTTTGGAGATTGAGTTTTGTATCACAAGAGAGAAATTACATTCTTCAAATTTGTCACTGATACTGATTGAGGAGTTTGCAGTTGACCTTGACAGTTATTTGCCCTGGGGAAAGCCTTATTTGTGACCAGTAACCGATGCACTCCAGTTAAAAATACATTGGGCTGAAGTGCATTCATGTTTTTTTCGAGTAGGATAATACAGTTATTTTCTGTAGTGTTCTGTGTGGTTGGAGCTGTGTATAAAGTTGACTTTAGGCGACCGGTGGAAAGAAGGTCATGCAGTGTTAGATTCATGTTTTGATAGGATCTGTCTTTTCCCCCTTTCGTCGTTGCAAGTGTTAAAGGAACTGTACCCATTCTGCGCAGGTGTACTGCATTTTCTTGAGTAAAGATCTGTACTTAGCCGTAAATTTCCCCTCACTTGCTGAGCATGATTATACAAGAATAACATAATAAATGTGATTAGGCATATAAATAATCAGTATTAAGTTATAAGAGGACAAGTATTTCGCGCTGTGAAATATGCAGATGACCTTGTGCTACTGGCTGGGGAAGAAAAGGTGCTACAGGGCATGGTTGATAGACTAATTGAAATTGGAAGACGCTATGGAATGGAAATGAATGTGGAAAAAACTGAGGTAATGAGAATCTCAAGGCAACCATCCCCAATGAAAATTATGATAGATCAAAAACAATTGGAGAATATGGAATATTTCAATTATTTGCGTAGCATGATAAATGATGCAAGGTGTACACGTGAAATTAAATCCAGAATTGCCATGGCAAAATCAGCATTCAACAAGAAGAAAAATCTTTTCACCAGCAAATTGGATTTAAATTTAAGGAAGAAACTAGCAAAGTGCTACATTTGGAACATTGTTTTGTATGGTGCTGAAACATGGACACTTCGGAAAATAGATCAGAAATATCTGGAAAGTTTTTAGATGTGGTGCTGGAGAAGGATGGAGAAGATCAGTTGGACCGACCGTGTGAGAACTGAAGAAGTATTACACAGAGTCAAGGAGGACAGGAATATCCTACATACAATAAAAAGAAGAAAGGGTAACTGGATTGGTCACATCTTGCGTAGAAACTGCCTTGTGAAACACGTGATTGAAGGAAAGTTAGAAGGAAGGATCGAAATGACGGGAAGACGAGGGAGAAAACGTAATCAGCTACTGGATGATCTTAAGGAAAAAGAAGATACTGGAAATTGAAAGAGGAAGCACTAGATCGCACCCTGTGGAGAACTCGCTTTGGAAGAGGCTACGGACCTGTCGTAAGACAGACTACAGAATGAATGAATGAATTAGGTTACGCACACAGGAATACGATTGCACTATTTTCGATTGTTCGTAGTTGTCTGGGATTTATATTTAGTCACCGACGTTTTGGAGGCGATTATTGCAGCCATTTTCACTGCGGTCCAAGAAGAGAAAGGCTGTTCAGAAATAAAGACTTCAAGACACTAGCTGTCCCAAACAGACTGGCTGTCACCTACCTTTTGTACCCTAACTTTTATTTCTGCTCGCCTCTGTCTTGTCTGCTTCATCTCAGATTTCTCACACATTCCCTCTTCTCCTGCACACCCTTAAAATTTCTTGTCATCTCTTTTCATTCGCCTGTGTTTTGCGTCTTCAACTCCAGCTTCCTGCACATCTCAGCCACTTCCGTTGACCCACTATCTCCTTTAGTGTCCACTTGCTGTGTAATACCATTCTGTTTGCGAAGCATAACTCATGTTTGACTACCCTGAACACGAAGGCAGCAAGCTTCTCCGAAACATCTGTAACTGTATACAAATCTAAACGGCGTCAGTCTTCATGAGCACAACTGTGAGAAGCTCAACTTATCGCTCTTCGGTAAGGAAATTGTGTGAAGACTAAGGATGTAATGCGAAATTAACTTTTAAAAGATGAGTTTCACTTGTAGGTGTCTACGGTCTGCATTATGGTTCTCAGACTGTGGTACGCCTACCACTACTTGTACGCCAACCATTGTTTGCGGGTACGCTGCCTTAGTAAAAAAAATCGAAATATAAATAAGGAGAAAAAATTGAAAAAATAAAAAGTAAATCAAATATATGTATATATATATGCTAATGCGCAGCATTGCTGGCAACATTCTATAACTCAACCCCAGCCAGTCTTTCCGGTTGCAGCTTTTTTATTTAAATACTAAAAAAATTATTGGTGGTACATTGAGGTTGTTAAATTTCATTTAGTGATACGCCATCGAAAATGTTCGAGAACCCCTGGCCTAGATGATTGAGGTTCATATTCTGATGGTGATTTGAAGATATTTGCCTTCGCCACACGTCCAACACGGATTTCGGTTTTACTGGGGCTCAATACGTGGATGTATGGCGGCCGTAGGTTAAAGTCTACTGTTCTGTTCCGTCGGCTGCTGATGTTTGAAGTGCATAGCTTTTATGTACCTGCATTGCGCGTTGCATAGTTACAGGGACTAATTTACTTACTAAATATTGATGGCTGGTGATGGCTTCTCCCACTTTACCTCATAAGCTTATCCGGACTCTTAAGAAGTTTTCTTCCGCCACTTTTCGACATCATCCGCCTTCAGTACTTACAGAGTAGAGGCATCTTTCATTTCGAAATATAGTAGCACTTAGTTGTTTCAACAACAACAACAACAACAACAATGTTATTAACGAGTTATGTAGCTCAAGAAAGCAGACTTACAGGCTTAAATTTAGGGAGCTGTTTAGCTGCAGTTTCGAGTTCTTCCAGTTACATTTTCCCTTTTAACATTTGAAATTTTCTGGTCGTCACATGTAAGGAGCGAAGGTTTTCAGTGCTCTGCTCCATCCATTTCCATTTAACTGCGTTCTGTTGTCGCTTTCAATGCGTTCTTTACACGAAATGCGTAACAGTCAACGAGTTATGGAAAAGTAATTTCTGTCTGCCTGCTTCTCTCCGAAAGAAAAACCTGAAAGGAATTTGAAGAAATATGGTATTATGTGTCTAATGTAAAAGCTGTCTGACAAGTTTAATTTTCCCGATGGCCAATATGAAGTGAATTCTTACGTTAGTCATCCACCGCAATTTTATTTTGATACACAGTGCCGGTCCCAGTGGCCGTGCGGTCTAAGGCGTGGGTCTGCGGCCGCTCGCTTACTAGGATTGTGGGTTTGAATCCCACCGGGGGCATGGATGTCTGTCTCTTGTGAGTGTTGTGTTTTGTCAGGTAGAGGTCTCTGCGACGAGCTGGTCCCTCGTCCAGAGGAGTCCTACCGAGTGTGGTGTGTCTAAAAGTGTGATCGTGAAGCCTCGAAAAACGAGGAGGCCTAAGCCCCTGGGGGCTGTCGAGCCATAAGGAAAAAAAATAAATTAATATACAGTGTCCGTGAATGATCTTCTGGGAGTTAGTATTTTCTTTCTCCAAGCACGTTAAAGACACGCTTAAGAAAGACAAACCATTAGAAATATCACCTCTTCAAGTGTTGTAAAATAGGTAATAATATGGGCACAATGAATGGCAGGAGCAAAGTCAAACCCCATTTCATCTCCTGCCACACTTTTTCTTATGGGAGAATATCGTGTTCAGTTTTTGCAGAGGCCTCTGCAATCCGCGTCAGAAGCCGTGATAGTATCATCGGCAAGGGGCGGACACGGGCATTGTCTAACTGTTAGACAATATTTCATTCAGTGGTATGTTAGACTCTAACATACCACTGAATGAAAGACACATAGATGCGAGATCTCACGGTCACAGGTGCCACCGTAGGACTTCCACGCCCATTTAGTCCACTCATTAATAATAATAATAATAATAATAATAATAATAATAATGTGGCATGTAAAAACAGAAGTGATACCAATAAACATATGGGCAACTGGAACTATCTGATCATTCAGAAAATATCTGAGTAACATATCGGGAAAGCACGAAATAAAGGAACTGCAGAAAATAGCCATATAGGGCAGTGCACACATACTGCGGAAGGCAGTAATGTAAAAGTACGTAAGATTTAACATGGGAATAAAATGTGCCATAAATTGTAACTACAGAATAGCTGCAACACTATATGCCCTAGGAAAATAGCTTGTTTCAGGTATGTAATTGTAAATACCCTGCATAAAGGTGATAGTGAGTAATAATAATAATAATAACTATTATTATTATTATTATTATTTATTAAGTTCAGGTCTTGTACATGTTTCTGCGGACTACGAACCAATTAATCACGGGCTATCACAGCAGGTGGAAGTTTATTCAAGCACGACTTCATTTTGTGTGGGAAGAATGGTAAGGTCCCGTCTTCTTGGCAGATCAGTTTCGGAACGCTTTTTCTGTTTTCTGGTCCGGACGCCGTTTTGCGATACTGAAGAATATAGTTGTCCATAGTGGCAAGTGTACACAGTAGGCTGGAAGGTGAGCGCCAAGTTGAAACACTTAAATTTCTCCAACTGGTGTGTATTTCAGTCGTAACTTAAAAACTCACCCATAGAAATAGGAGATCAAATTATTTAAGGCGATTTAATCTCTGTATTTTAAACAATATCAGGATCAAATTACTGTTCTCAAATCGTCTAGATACAATTGCAGTTAATTTAAATTGTTGCTTATCATGTGAGATTGTAGTATTCTAATGATAAGTGTGTTTAGTTACGGCACCAATAAGAACATAGGCTTACATAAACTGTAAGTAACATGTTTCGACACACTGTGAAAGTCATCTTCAGACTTTTCTTACGTAAAATGAAATAGGAAGTATATCTTTGATACATGTGACTTATGGTTTCATTTAACTATATTAAGAAGGTGAATTTATCCACTTATGTTAACGCATATGGCAGGTGTCTCTTGTGCAGTGTAAAATAGACGTTCATAAAATTATTAGTTGTAAAACTACTTATGTTATTTCAAAATGCCCTCTTAGTGTATTTCCGTTTCTTTATGTTCTAGTTTTATGCCTTTTAGTTTTGTCACACAGCACGAAACCTGCAACAATGTAGAAAACTCGTTTACAAGTAATAGCTTAAGATTTTGTGTTTATAATGAGGAATTATGTTGAGGTATAATTGGTCTTCCCATCTTTACTTTTGGCGTTCATGAAGGATGGTACCCGAAAACTTGTAGCATCACAAGCACAAAACGAAACCAACCCCGGTCAAGAGGTGGTGGAATATCCCAAGTTTTCTTTCCTCAGTTCTCAGTCATCCTTGACAAAACATTCCACTGTCAAATACGCTTCTGCGGACAGGTAAGATCTACCTTGAAGGTGGGGCCCCGACCTTACTAAACAAGGTAAGAGCAAGGTCACAACCCCTCATCACTGCGAGGTGCAGTTACAGTAACAGAGGCTGTTGGCGTCAGGGGCTTTCGTGCCGTCTGTGCGACAGGTTGTCACTATGGTAGGGTGTGCAAAATATGGCATGCGGCGATTTTTAGCTGTTATAAGGCTAACAATACGGTGCTTTATAAATATTTTATTTCCTCATACGTTAGTGTGTGGGAGGTCAGAGACAAGTCCGCATCGGAGGCTATATGCTATATGCCCTCACACGCTAGTTCAAGTAAAGTAACGCGATGGGTTGAGTTCTGTTGCAATTCATTATTCACTAACCGCGTTTTATTAGACGCTGTATAATCTTACAAACTGACAGTGCCATTAAATAAACCAAAATTAATTAGATAAATTAAAGGGAAATTCAATTTTGGGGGTTGTGGTAGTACACGTGTGTATTATTTCCACTAATTATTTCTACCGCTGGCTAAAAAAAAAAGTCATGTGTATCCGACGCCTGATTAGGTTTAAATTTTATCGTCATGCCTTGAAAATGCCGAAAACATTTAAGATGTCTTGTCTGGATTAATTGTTACTAGTATTTTTACGTCTTACGCTCTGTATGCAGTACGTTCTGGCAGTGCAACGTACACGACCGAGGCCTGTTACAAATCTGTCGAGATAGCGTAGTCGGTACAGCGACCCGCTACTGCTGGACGGCCCGGGGATCGAATCCCGGTGGGGGGCAAGATTTTCCGCACCCGTCCAGATCGGCCCTGGGGCCCACCAAGCCTCCTGTACATTGGGTATCGGGTCTCTTTCCTGGACGTAAAGCGGCCGGGGCGTGGCGTTGACCACCCACCCCATCTACCGCCGAAGTTAAAGAAAGGGTACAGCTATGTTCTGTTTTAGGGTGAACTTTACCTCACCTACTGTATTATGAATCTGACCGGGAAACAGATTTTCTGAAATTTTCATGGCTTGCCACACTTTCCCCCAGGAAAATGCCGGGATATTGACTCAGGCCACGACCACTTCCAAATCGGGCTTAATTCGTCACTCGCCACTCATCCATTCTTTGCTGTATAGTCTCAGGTACTGACAGAAACGTAAAAAAACACACAGGAACGTAGGAATGAATAAATAGAATAGCTTTAGTTTGTGCAAAATTTTAAGTTAGTTTTCTTGCCATGCTCTTCGGCCGGCCGTCAAGTGAGACTGTTCACATCTAGCCACCATCTTCCACAAAATAATTGCCCGCTCTTGGCTGTGGCGTAAGCTGTAAGACTGCATGCTGATGTGTGAGAAGTAATCTGCATCACAAATATTCGGGTCCGGAAGAGACTTTCCTGAATGCGGTAAACGTTTCTTAAACAAAGCTAAATTTGGTTGAAAAGAAGACACGCCTTTCTCGGTAAACACGGAATTCCGATCAGTTGTGAATACCGATAAACAGAGGATGAACGTACTTCACATAGACAAGTGTCTTGCATTGAAAACAAATGGACAGGAATTTTAACGGAAAGTGTTCCGCTGGAATATGTATTCCGTGTTCTGTGCTGTGCTTTTTGGGGTTTATCTGAGATGAAAATTCCTGTCCAACACGGAAATGAATTAAGACGGACCATAGAAGAAATATGTGCAGAATATCTAGAATAGACTACATAGAGAGTGGTAAATTTTATCACAGTGTTTGATGTACCGCTCTAACACTGAGATCATGGTTTCAGATCCTGTTCGGGGCGTGAATGTACGTCTACCTTTTTGTGTACTTGTGTTGTGTTGTATGGGTACAGGATTTGCGACGGGCCGATCTCCCGTCTAAGGAATCTCACCCCATATCAAAACAAATTTATCATCCCCGAACATTGGAGGCTTTTCGCCGTATTGACTTATATGCGCCATCGAATAAGTAAAAACAGGATAACGGAAAGCAAAGTGGAAAGTCAGCTAGAAATGTAGGACGAAGAAAAGGGAAATGAGAATAGAAATAAACAAGGGGTAATATAGGAAGAAAAGAATAAGGTTTTCTTATGATGTGAATCAACCTTTATGTATTTATCAGTGACAGCTCAAGGGAATATAAAATGCTGTGCAGGAAAGTATATATATAACCTGCATAGGTACAAATGTTATGACATGCGCTTCATAGCTATCGGTTACAGATCAACAACAAGAAAAGATTATTCCTTACTGGAATACATAGGAGTTACGAGAATATTTATTATGCTTCTATTCACAATAGGGCATCGTACTTTGGAGTGCGTGGTTCTTAAATTGAACTGCTGTAATAAATAAGAGAGCTTCGCTTTGCTTGTGTCCTTAGGCCGTAATATACATAAGGTCTTGCGAGACAATGCACAATTGTTCGGTGAGGTAGCAGATGGAAGGCAAAAAACTGGAGTTGGTTTAAATATTACGTTGATAAAGTGACTGACAAAATTATAGTACGAGATTGCAGGTGCTCACAGCGGTGTTAATTAAGACGTAAGTCTTTTGGAAGGCCTGTATGACGCCGTGTCTATTTGTAAATCGTACGTTTCTGAAGAGCGTGCTACCTACATCCTCAGGGTCAGTGCAGTTTAAGGAGACGCAGGCATCAGGATCCTCCGGCATGTAAACAAGACATCATCTTCCAGAAGATCCGCATCTTCAAACAAAACATAGGCTACTTTCCAGCAAAAATTGTAAGCTAAAATTTTTGCTTTAGATTCGCTTCGAAGCACTCACGAAGAGAGGCTAGCTATAGTCGGTGCACTTCCTTTTCAGAATGGTCCAGAAGAAGGCAAAATTCGTATCGCTGTCGCTTTTCTTCTCTGCTTTAGAATAGGCAATCAGGAAGGTTCTGGAGAACCGGGAGAGACTGGAATTGAATGGGATATATGAATGTCTGATCTGTGTTAATAGTGCTGGTTTATTGAGCGAAAATGTAAAATACCGTAAAGGAAAGAACAGAAAATAAATATTGAAGAGTTTGAGTGGGAGGGTGCAATAGGATCCTGTGGTGCCGGATAAGCGGCTAGTGGCGAGCAGGTATGAAGTCTGTAATGAATCTATCGGAAGTTTTCCGAATAACTGAGTGACTACTGACTTGTAAGCAATGATTCTGCTCTGTGGAGTTCGTTAATTAGTTAGATGCGTTTAATCATTAC
The DNA here is from genome assembly GCA_021186555.1 of Reticulitermes speratus. Taxonomy (NCBI): domain Eukaryota; kingdom Metazoa; phylum Arthropoda; class Insecta; order Blattodea; family Rhinotermitidae; genus Reticulitermes; species Reticulitermes speratus. The sequence continues at coordinate 21,721,751 of JAJKFL010000009.1, forward strand.
CTCCAATACTTGAAGAACTCTCACTTACCCTCGAAATTAGGTGCTAATATATAGCCAATATCGAATAAGAGAGAATGTTGAACTTGAGAAATTATACAAGGACGTAAACATTGGTACCTTTATTAAAATCCAACGCTTTAGATGGATGTGATATCTACAGCGAATGGACGATGCAAGACACGCCAAGGACATACACCAAGCCAGCTTACACTATAAACGATTTAAGGGGACACTCAAGGCTAGATGAACAGGTGATGTAGACAATGACATAGGAAAGTTTGGCTTTGTTAATTGGAAAGAAGTAGTGCAGGATAGGGATGAATGTAGGAGAGCAACTGGGGAGACATTTGTCCTGCTTGAAGAGTGGAGCCACAGGAGAAGAAGTGAAAGAAGAATATGTAGCCAATGTTATAAAATCATGATCTAGAATTCTGCTTGTTGAATCATTTAAGAATATTAATAGGCGTAGTTTAGGCGCGTTCGCATAGACGAGAAAAGCGCCTATTTAGCTTCGTCATGTCCGTTTGTGCGCATATAACAGCGCGGCTCCCTCTGGATGGATTTCCATTAAATTTTATATTGTGACTTCTATGACAGTTTGATTGAAATCGATCAAGAACATCGGGCATTTTACATGAACACGTAAGTACGTTGTATTGTTGCTGGCGACATTTAATCGACATAAAAGCACTCTCTTAGAGTGAAATGGTATAATGAAACCTTTCTTAAACGAAACGTGGGCATAACAGAAACCTGTATTTAGCAGAAGACTTTTACAATCCCGGTAATCTGAGCCCCGGGGATCCAAACTTCACGTGCTTGTAGTCAACGGAACCTTCCTGTAACGGAAAAAATTTCTGTCAATTGCGGTTCCGTTATAGGCAGGTTTTACTGTATTAGGTTGTTAGGATAGCCAAGGAGTACAAAAATTACGCGAACGCGACACTGTATTACGTTATATATACATTGCCTATCTTGTTACTGTTATTAACATGTTACGAATAGTTTATGTTAAGTGTGAATCCTGTATAAACTTTAACCCATTAAAGACGAAGCGTAAACTGTTAAATTTAAACATGCAGGTCGTACCGCGCAGTAAACACTTTTGACCTCCGTTATAAAAAACAGTTTATGTTACATAGGGCAAAAGTCGCTGTTTGTTATAATATGAATACAATACACATAAATACAGTGTGGGCAGAATGTACAGTTTTTGAATGTTAAACCTGTTGGTGCATCAAGTAACAAGTAGGCTTTAAAAGGTTAAATGCAACATCGTGTAGAATTTGTTCTTATCTTTGTCATGATTTTAACAGTGTTCTGAAATGTTCGTATAGGCCCTCATGCTCATTAATGCCTTAAGTTCTGTTTTGTGCTGTTGTCATTTTGGGGAAGTACGGAGAAATGGATATGAGTGGTTCACGATGTTCTTAATAGGAGTCCATCAGTGGCTGAACGCTTTGTAATCAGACGAGAGACGCGTACCTTCCTGTACTGCGATCTCAGATGTAGCCCTCAGTCAACCTTCAAGACTATCGGACATTGCTGCTGGGTAGTGGTGCGTGAGTTCGTCATGTCGCAGCGGACAAGAACAGAACTGGGCCAGCGGATCTGATCGGCCGGTCTTACATAGTGACTAGAAACAAGTGACGATCTCATGTTTCGGTGTGTGTGTGTGGGGGGTGGGGGATCATTTTATCGCTGCACACACCACGTGTTAGGAAAAGCTGCGATTACTTCTGCACAAGGGTGTCACTGGCATTGGAACAACTGAAAGTAAAGGCATCAGGACCACGTTGAGATAAAGCAAAATTTGTCCCTGTGAATGCTCTGATGGCATGAGTAGCGGATATATAGCTCCTCCCATACTGGAAATTGGAATTAGAGTGAGTGGTCAGCTTCACTTCCCAGTCGCCTTATCCCCGGAGGTAAATCTCCCGGTAGCCCTTGAACAGGAGGCTGGGTGGGTCACGGAGCCGGTCTGGACGCTTTAGAGAAGCAACTCTCTCGCCCTGACGGGAATCGAATAAATTAGCTTAGATGGATTTGTTATTCCCGTTTGGTGGCCGGGAATGCCATAGAACAAGAAGAAGAAGAAGATGGAGTTGTTAAAACGCGTGCTTGGTGTTCAAGAGATCCAGGTTTCAATTCTTGAGACCAATCCTGGCTCAGACCTTTCATGATTTTCTCCGCCCCTCAAGTAAACAGAATAGTATCTTTCTATTACAGTCTTTCCAATTCTACATTTACGATCGTGTTCCCATTAGACACTATAACATCAAGTTGAATAATCATCATTAAAAACCCATGATAATATAATGGGTAGTACTTCTCTTTCGTATTCGTGTCATCTCGGGGGTCCAATCTAGGCCAATAGGCCTGTCGGGTAGCAGTGTTCATGATTTTGTTCACTTTCTCCAGGCAGGTATTCTTATAGCGAACCTGCGCATTAAAACAAATCACAGCCACGTGTTTCCAAACACATCCTGTATTATTACTCATATGACGCGATATATAACCTATCAAAGTGAAATGCAATTTGCATTATCAGTGAACCTTTTGAAGGATAACATTAATCTGCATTACATATTTTTTTCATCCCCCCGCTTTTTGCGGTTTCGCAAATTCGCAAGGCTCTCCAAAGAATAAAAATACACCATTCGGACTCTTCAATGGATAGGAGCATCAAAAGTTTTCGACAACTCCCACAGGTCTTCGAGTCACACCGTATGATGTTCAAGGAGTTGAAGGAAGAAAAGAAGCAGCTCCCGCTACAGTGTATCTGCAAAGAAAAGGAAAACACTAAAAACACTAATGCATTGTTTGGGGAGAGGCAGTAAAGTATTCGCTGATTTTTGCTTTTCGAGGGGAGTCTTGGAACCTAACCCCCACGCAAAGCGAGAGGCAATTATGTACATACATTATATACATACATTATATATACATTATATACATAAACATATGTAAATATTCCATCCGTACCCCCAACAGTGCGTGCTTTCATTATCAAAACCAATCGGTGAATGCTGTATGGGGAAGCAACAGCTGTTTACTGTGTGAATCACCCGGAACACATAAACACACTGTGGGCTAAATACAGAGGTGTTAGTCTTATGAAGTGGCAAGTACACAGGTACTAACCATTAGGATCTAAGGGCGTAAGCAGTTAATAGATTCCTCCATGTTTATAAGGCTCCGATTTCGATTCTCGACCTCGACCCCTGGTCTGTCCTGGCTGAGGATCTTCCTTATTTTCATCAGTCTGCCGTATAAAATGCCTTAAGTTGTGTCTTAAGTTGGGTCACGCCCACTTCCGTATCCTTTGCAATTTATCATTTCTGATCATTCTGCCATTTCGCACTACATAAACACATTTTCAAAGTTGCTGCAGATGCCCGACAAACAACCATTTCCGACCAGTAAGTTGCGTTCACACCTCGTGACATTATTCCGATTCTTCTACTAAGACAGTGAATTGAGGACCACCGTTCGGTACACTGCAAGAGTGGCCTCTAGGTTTTTTTTTTTGGTGAAGGGCCCCGCAGCCTTGAAGGCTTATTTTACAACCCTGTGATGAAGATGATTAGAGTCCTTTCGTTTTTCCGAGTAATGGAGCACCGGTGGAATGAAATTGACAGCGGAAATCCGAGGAAAACCTGTCCCAGTGCCACTTTGTCCACCACAAATCCCACATGGACTGACTCGGGATCGAACTCGGGCCTCCGCGGTGAGAAGCCGGCGACTAACCGCCTGAGCCATGACACGGTCCACCTCTAGGTCTTAGCAACAGATCGTTGCTTTGGTTTCTGAATTATTGCATATTGCTGTCTGCTGTAATAAGGAAAGTGAGGATAAAGGCGAAGTTGGGGCCTCTGCCAAATAACTACGTCTGGTGTTGTGTAGGGGTAGTGGGGTAAAGCACAGTGTAATATTACCTCTTTTGTAGATGAGAGAGTGATTTAACATCATACTTCCATATCTGTGCCTCCTGGAAAATGAGTCCTAAGTGTCCATTCAGTGGGGGGACCTAGTGAGCAAAGGATTCGTCTGAACGGGGTGGTGAGGAGAATAAGCCTGATGCTACGGGGACTCGAACTTCGGCCTTTCAACCTGCAACCAGAAAATGCAGTCAGATTTTCCGGGAAGTGAGCATACTCTTTTTATTTTTAGAAATTGTCTTCAGTTCTTCTAAAACTGGGATGGTGACATGTATTCATTACTATTCCCTCCTTCCAAAGATCTACCTACCGTGTTCGGTAACCATTTTTCCATCTCATTCGATGCTGTATCAACGTCGCAGTTGATGGAGCGGCGCTGCACACCACAAAACTAATCAGTCTCATATATAAACCAATAAATTGTCAGCCGAACACAACTTATATTTAACCACGTCTACATGTTTCGGCTTTTACAAGCCATCATCAGGCTGTAAAAAAAAAAGCTGAAGTTTCAATATGCGGTGTGCATAACGTAAAGATCAAGTCTGAGATCTTGACTGGACAAGTTGAGATCTCACATATTTTTACGTTACGCACATTTTATGTTGAAACGTTGTTTAAAAGCCGAAACATGTAGCTGAGGTTAATATAAGTTATGTGCGACTGCCAATTTATTGGTTTATCTACAATGACACACTGGATGAGTAATATAAAGACAATCTCATATTATGTACCTCGTATACCTGCGCCCGCACACATACATACATACATACATACATACATACATACTTACATACGTAAATACATACTTTATTACTTACTAACACATGCAGAAACATGTCCTGTAGAAACTTTCATGTAACGTTGGCCAGGGTATCTTGAGTGTCTAAGCATTATAGTACGAAAAAGCCTCTAGTATTAGGTGACCCCGTGGGTCAGACCGAGGTGAATGCTGAAGAATGGGCAGGGCAGGTATCAAGGGAGGGAAACAGATTCAGAATTCGAATAAGAGCAGAGTAGGTAGTCGTCGAGGTCAGCGTAGGTCACCTATGACGCTGGAGAAGCATAGCACGAAGGAGAGAAGAATGGATAATAAAGAATGACTTGAAGATAGCAGGTAGTGTTGTAAAGAACAAGATGGCGTCATCTGTCAGTGGACGCTGTCAGTGGGAATATTGTTCCTCATCCCTATAAGGAAATAATATTACATCGGGCTTCTTAATAGTAAAGTCCAATTTTCTTATTGTAAATGCATTTACTTACCATCACATCACAGTTTCCTTCCTTTTAAATTGCAGTTACTCGTCTGTGGGAGATGAAGGAATGTGTTCCAGTGGCTTCCTTGTTATAAGAAATTGCATTCAATTTAATGAAGAACATTTACATCCTACGAATACTATTGTACGTTAAACTAGTTTCTAAGTAACGGAATGTCAAATTTTGTTGAGCAGAGCCCTTCTAGGTGAGCTGACAGTAATTCAGCTGGTCACGTTATTCCCCGCCGTTTATCAAACACGAATCTTCAATACAGCCCACCCCCGGACTCTTTCCTGAACCAACTGAATTCATTCTCCTTACACACCAGTTCTTTAAGATCCATTTTGGTACTATCCTCACATCTATCCTTTTGTCTCCCAAATGGTCTCGTCCTATAGCATTTTTGGACAAGAATTTTATGCGCATTTTCAAACTTACACAGTAATGGTGCGTGTCTTGCACCTTTCATCTTCATCATTCTGATAATACTTGATGAAGAAAAGAGAATTTGAACATTATGTAACTTTGCCCACCTCAACTTACTTCCCATCTCATAGAGGCACATATTCTGTTCAACAGACTCCGTTTTCGAACGCACACAGCAGCATGCAGTATGTGCTGCATGCTTTAGGTCTCTAGAAGAGAACTTCCTGATGATGGCTGAGAATGTCAGCCGAAACATGTAGGAGCATGTAGAATGAATATGGTGTGCAGTAGTTGGTGTGAATAAACTTATATATACATAACAACTGTACGAAATATGTATAATATCAATACACCCTCTACATATTTTCTTTGTGATGCATTAAACTTTTCTCTGTGTTTAATTAATTAATTAATTTATTTATTAATTTGTGAATTAACCGCTACGCCCTACAGACACACGAGGCAGTGGTGGTAATAGCTGCACGCATTATTTACCTTGGCAGTAGATAAATATGAGTGATCAGAATCACTTCCCGTCACATAATATCCCCGGAAAGAGGTTCGGTAGCTGTTGATCAGAGACTCAGTGCACCCCAGAGCCGTTCTGAATGTGGCGACTAACAGAAAGTCTGAGTATTCATTGGAAACCGAACCCCGATTATCCGGTCGTCCATCCCGTAGCTCACTAAACTATAAGTATATTTACTGAGCTACGCCGGCAAACAGTTTAATTCTCAAATAATAATTTCAGCATTTCCTAAAAAAGTTACCCTGATGATGTTGGTAGCCGCCACCGAAACATGTCGGAGCAAGAAATTATCTTGTAACAACTTTTGTAAGCAAAAAGTGGTGCATTATTATTGGTAACTTTGTAGACTATAAATCAGTAAAAATGCACGATGCAAACAACGATGTGAAATAATTTCAGTAGTTTAGGCTAGATTTTCCGGTTTATTCTCAATCCTATAGATAACGTCATGTGATGTCTGTTCCTAGAGTGTTGTGTCTGCATAATGAGCCGTGAGCGATGAGTGGAAACGTAGGTTGTGATGAAAACAGCGCATCATCATGCCTAAAGCGAGACTCGATTATACAGCTGTGCCCGCCAACGTCGCGTCACATTTCATTTTCTGTGTGCGACGAAATATACAAATAATTTGTACGGTTCCGCGGTTAATTATAACGGGAATGAAAGGACAATAGTATTTCTTGGAGGGGGTTTCTGTTGCAATTGGAATGAACTGAGGAGACTTGGAACATTTTATGCCAAGTGCTTCTGGCGTCGTGTGGCGGAAATGTGACTGACCACGTAATTCTTTTTATTGCTATTCAAATGATGACGGGGCAGTCACATTGCAGCCGGGCAGCGCTCTCGTATTAGATACTTATCACTGCAGGAAATTTAAGTTTGGAAATATCTGGATTGTATGTAGTAGTCAGGATTGTTAATTCATAATGCAATACAACTTAATATTTTCATTTTTCTTAGAAAGTCATAAATGCTTTGCTACTCTTACGCCAAACATGGCCGTTACTGGTGTAATACTGCCCGATTCGGTTATAACGACTTTGGTTTATGCGAAATCTCTTCTATAGCGTCAAAAATGTTGTGGTACGAATTAATCAATTAATTAATTTGATGAATTATTTACTGGAAACCTGTGTGAAAATTTAAAATTACATTACAGTAATTTTGTTATTTACAAATGTTAATTAGCCGATACCAGTGGCCGCGCCGTCTAAGGCGTAGGTCTGCGGCCGTTCGCTTGCTGGGATTGCGGGTTCGAATCCCGCAGGTGGCATGCATGCCTGTCTCCTGTGAGTGTTGTATGTCGTCAGGTAGAGGTATTTTCGTCGGGCTGATCACTCGTCCAGAGGAGTGCTACCGAGTGTGGTGTGTGAGTGTGATTTTGAAACCTCGATAAAGAGGAAACTCTGGCTCACTAGGGACTGTCGCGCCATAAAAAATTTTAATTGTAGTATAAATATACAATAAATCACAGCGTAAAATTTTAAGTAATATGCCTACAGGCCTGTATTTTGTCTTCAGGTAACTTACATTCAGTGTTATCACACTTCTTGGCTATAACGACACCCATTTGTAGCGACACACAATATTCAGTCCCTTTCGTGACGTTATAATCGAGTTCGACTGTTTATATCGTGTTGAGAGACGTAGCCTTTTCTGTACAGTTAAGATTTTTTAGAAAGTCTGAAAGTGCATCAACATTCTCCTCATAATCCAGACTTACCTGCTAATGATTGTAATTTGTTTGGGCCTACTCAGATAGCCAGTCATTTGTTACCGGCGCTTAAAAGTGTTATGTGGAGCTGAGTTTGTGTAGTTTGAGCTGTGACGGAAAAATTTATGGTTTTGGAAGGCAAAATTATGTAAACTAAAAGTGGAGGTGTCTCAAAGCTTACAGTGCGTTGAGAAGGTAAATAGAAACAAGACAGGAAGTGAAGTGCACGAACAAGTAGTCGCAGAAGAAAGACGGGACATGGACTCTTATGAAAGTAGACTACAGGCATGTCATCCCAGAAGACAGTGCTCTTTAGTGTCACCGCCGTCAGAACCCCAAATCTCATAGGTTTAATTAAACCAAGTTGCAGAATACGAGTACGCTTTACGCCTAATTTTCTTGTCTATGAAGCACATGAGTGAGCTGCGAAAGCATACTTAGTATAGCGATTATGCTACTGGCTGGACGGTGCAGAATTCGAATCCCGGCAGTGGCAAGATTTTTTCTTCTTTTAAAAGTTCATACCGGTTCTAGGGCCCACCCAGCCTCCTATTCCATCCCTAGTGCCGAGGGTAACAATGAGTGGAGCTATACCTCTACTCCCTCTTTATGCCTTCATGTTGTGGACAGGCACATCTTCACCGCCTTGCCTTTACCACTAAGCATATGATCTGCATTCTAAAATACGCATACTTGTGTCAGATTTAATTTTCTCCTCGCACCAAGAAAAATGCCTATAATCATCAGAGGTTATTTTATATACTTCGAAGTACCTGACTCATTTCTCAGAGCGAGCGCCTCATGTTCCGTATTCTCGATTATGGCCAGACAAGCGTCCAAGGAATATGGTCTGAATATATGCTACGATCTTGAAAGTTGAACTGGATAGAAAGAATGAAAGATTACTTTTTGTGAAAGAAAATGGCTTGCTGCAATAAGAGCTTGATTTCAAGTCTGAACAGCGATCATTAAGATTATTAAGATAAAAGATATAATTGTTAATACAAAATTTAATAGAATAGTTTCGTGTGGCTTCAGTCTCCGTTTAAGTGTATATCACTGGGAGAATTCAACTCAGGGATACGCGTGAAAATTTCGAGTGACTTCAACGTGAGAATAAGCTCTAAACTTATAGTGACTGAAACATAAGAAGAGGTGTTGTGATGCTTTAAATAGGAAACCCCCCAAATAAACGTTTATGCAGGTTAATAGCACCTCCCTGTATTACTGTTTAGGCACGTTTCGGTCCTTCTGCTCCATCATCAGGGAATTAACTAATACAAAATCTAGTGGACTTAATAAAGTTTACAGTAATTTATTAAATAATTGTGGATTTGTGTTATACATTTTACGTGTTAAAACTTACTAAAGTAGTGTTTATTTATGTGTATCATGTTTAGATTTTATTTTTATTATAGTCCGGTACTCAGCTTTACGGCCGTAGAAGCTGGAGAAACGGTTGTGAAACAGAGCAGCGGGGCTGAGTCCCGAACTGTACTACTGCAGATCTGTGGCCGTAGTCAGTATTTAAGTGCATTTTGTACACGTTGTCCAAACGTGACCTGACGCAGCTGGTTTTCGTATTGTATTTTATATTGCATTGCTGTCTTTGTACATTTTGTATCTTTAAAGTATGGTTTTATATTTTATGTAATAAAAAACATCTTTACAATAGAAGAACTAGATCTTTTCCTTATAAGCAAATTGATCTAGGGAATAAGGTCATATCCCTGTAAAAATACTTAAAAAAGGTTCACAAAGAGACTGTAACATGTCGTCACTGATATTTTAAAAACTTAAAAAAGGTTCACAAAGAGACTGTAACATGTCGTCACTGATATTTTAAAAACTTAAAAAAGGTTCACAAAGAGACTGTAACATGTCGTCACTGATATTTTAAAAACTTAAAAAAGGTTCACAAAGAGACTGTAACATGTCGTCACTGATATTTTAAAAACTTAAAAAAGGTTCACAAAGAGACTGTAACATGTCGTCACTGATATTTTAAAAACTTAAAAAAGGTTCACAAAGAGACTGTAACATGTCGTCACTGATATTTTAAAAACTTAAAAAAGGTTCACAAAGAGACTGTAACATGTCGTCACTGATATTTTAAAAACTTAAAAAAGGTTCACAAAGAGACTGTAACATGTCGTCACTGATATTTTAAAAACTTAAAAAAGGTTCACAAAGAGACTGTAACATGTCGTCACTGATATTTTAAAAACTTAAAAAAGGTTCACAAAGAGACTGTAACATGTCGTCACTGATATTTTAAAAACTTAAAAAAGGTTCACAAAGAGACTGTAACATGTCGTCACTGATATTTTAAAAACTTAAAAAAGGTTCACAAAGAGACTGTAACATGTCGTCACTGATATTTTAAAAACTTAAAAAAGGTTCACAAAGAGACTGTAACATGTCGTCACTGATATTTTAAAAACTTAAAAAAGGTTCACAAAGAGACTGTAACATGTCGTCACTGATATTTTAAAAACTTAAAAAAGGTTCACAAAGAGACTGTAACATGTCGTCACTGATATTTTAAAAACTTAAAAAAGGTTCACAAAGAGACTGTAACATGTCGTCACTGATATTTTAAAAACTTAAAAAAGGTTCACAAAGAGACTGTAACATGTCGTCACTGATATTTTAAAAACTTAAAAAAGGTTCACAAAGAGACTGTAACATGTCGTCACTGGTATTTTAAAAAACTTTTATATAGTTTGTGAATAAAAGGTTATGGTACAGAATATGTTTACTTTTTTATGTTTTTCCAATGGCTCGACAGCCCTAATGGGCCAGGGCCTCCTCATTGTCGACGTTTCGCGATCACACACTTTAGACACACCACACTCGGTAGGACTACCCCGGACGAGTGATTAGCCGATCGCAGGGACCCTACATGACAACACACAACACTCACAAGAGACAGACATCCATGGCCCCGGGGGGGATTCGAACCTACAATCCCAGCAAGCGAACGGCCGCAGACTCACGCCTTAGACCGCGCCGCCACTGAGCTCAGCTAAAAGGCGTATCACACATAGAAATGTATAACAATACCAAACCATGTCACCGTCCTACATGTCACGACATGACAAAGGTCGGCTACATTCCGAAACCACACACATTGAACACGAATAATGTCAAGCCTCGGAATACCACCAAAACAACATATGATGAAAATAAAACATAATTAGTAAGTCAAAGTGTATTAAGGATGCGAATAAACATGCATAAATATATGGATGTTGGTAATATTGAAAGATGAGGCCTTAATAAATCCAGACAACGCAACATGATAATGATACTTAATAAGTATTGAATATTTTATTATACTGCAGTAAGAATTTAACTGAAGCGAATTCTTTTAATGCACGGCTTGAACTTTTTTATTGACTACAGGTATACAGTAGATCTGCAATAGTAATAGAAATTACAATAGGATAAAAATAAATAATATTTTAGAAAGCTTTGACACAATATGTATAACAAAAATCATTGTGTAGTAGATTATTGTAAGCGTTAATATTTTTATTAAAACGTGTATGAATATGTTCCTTAATGATGGTCCAGGATGACTGAAACATGTCGGAAGAGTAAAGAAAAGGAGGCGCTGTTAATACCAGTACGTGTGTACTTGGATGGCTTCTATTTACAGCTCTGTAATTGAGGTACACGGTGGGTCATGAAGCGATCATAAGTACTCTCAACAGAATAATAAAAGAGTGACTTTATCATGACAATAAGTACGTAATGTCGTGTGAATGTGAGCGTTACTTTTTGCTAAATTTTGTACGGAGTTTATATCAACATGGGAACAAGAGAACAGGAATTTAATTTGTCGTAAAAAAGACGTCAGGGTTCATTCGCCGTTTAAGCGACAAAACAAAGGAACGAAGATAGTTTAAATTTCACTCCAATTGATGGTACATTCTAAGCATTCACTCTACTATACTTATATTTATGCTAGAAATGTCGTCGATGTAATGAAAAGAACCACGTTTACAGAGGCCCAAAATTTAAACATGTGCAGAGTTATTTCAATACAGTTCACATGTTCACACACCACTTCTTGTAATTTATATTTTAATATTTTCATATATTCTACACGTACGTCTTCCAAGTAATTTATTTTCCCGACTTGTTTTTATCCATGTTTTTGCGTGTATTTTTAGTTACCCCTTCCCCTCAGTGCATATTTCTTACGGCATTCCCTTAACAATGTATGCGCGGCGTAATATTTTCCAATTTTCTGCTCTTGAATTTTTGCCAGATTCAAACTGTCTTATTTTATGCAGCACCTATATCTCAGGCGTTACGCAGCCAAACTGAGCTGAATTTATCGTCAATGTTTCAGTACATAAAGCTGGTTGCTGTCTCCGCTTAATATGATTCGTTTCAAACTGTCTGTAAATTGTAACGGAATGAGTGTGTAGACATTTCTACGTAAGACGTCGTTTACACATATATGCCCCCGGATCAAATTCGTAATTTGACGTTCATTGCCGTAATGTCAAAATACATGGCACCTGTTTCCTCTTCGCCACGTAAGGTAGACAATTTCTGAGACCCACTCAGTCTCCAGTCACCGTCGACTCGCTGCCCGGAGGTAAAGCGGTCGGAGAGCGATCAGAGTGGCCTCAAAACTCCATTTAATTCCGAGATTAAGAATGTTATAATGTACTGTTTTAATTTTTTTTGCGCCAAGGCGCAAGCGTACATACTATAAAAAACACAGAAGCTTTAGTAGTCGCTAGTAAGAAGACTGGTCTAGAAGTAAATGCTGAGAAAAATTAAGTAAATGGTCATGTCTCGAGATCAGAATGCAGGACAAAATCATAACATAAAGATAAATAATAAATCCTTTGAAAGGGTGGAACAGTTCAAATATTTGGGAACAACACTAACGAATGAAAAGTTCCATTCATAAAGAAATTAAGAGAAGATTGAAGTCAGGGAATGTTTGCTATTATTCGGTGCAGAATCTTTTGTCTTCCATTTCGCTGTCCAAAACTATAAAAATTAAAACATACGGAACTCTTTAATTTTTCCTGTTGTTTTGTATGGATATAAAACTTAGTCTCTCACTTTGAGGGAGGAACATAGGCTGGGGGTGTTCGAGAATAGGGTGCTGAGGAGGATGTTTGGGCCTAAGAGGGACGACGTAACGGGGAAGTGGAGAATACTACATAACGAGGAACTTAATGATCTGTACTCATCACCAATATTATTCGGGTGATCAAATCAAGAAGTATGAAATGGGCGAGGCATGTAGCACCTATGGGGAGAAGAGAGGGGCATACAGAATTTTGGTGGGGAGACCTGAGGGAAGGAAACCACTTGGAAGACCCAGGCGTAGATAAGAGAATAATATTAAAATGGATCTTCAAGAAGTGGAATGGAGGGGGGCATGGACTGGATTGATCTGGCTCAGGATAGGGAAAGGTGGCGGGCTGTTGTGAATGCGGTAATGAACCTTCGGGTTCCATAAAACGCGAGGAATTTCTTGACTAGCTGAGGACCTGCTAGCTTCTCAAGAAGGACTCTGCTCCATGGAGTTAGTTAGTTAGTAAGTACAATTCAGAATGGGCACATTTTTAATCAGAAAATAAAGAGGTCAATATTGAACCGGAATAGACAGAAATGACTCCAGCTACTGTTGCCAGATTTACAAAACCAGAAGAAACACCTGCGAAGAAACTGCTTGCAGCTGGAATAACACCTGATAGTACTGTGCCACCGAAAGTCGAGAAGCTGGCGTCGCCAAAACAGTCTCACGTCTCTGACTAACACGGAAGAAGTAGCCTATGAAAGTATTCTAGGTCTATTTAACGTTTTATCACTTTATTTTATTTTTATATTTTTATACGTTAAAGTGATGTACAATAAGTGCCAACAGTACGTTCGTTAAAACGATAAATTAGGAACTGCGAAATTTGAGGTTTCCACAGTGTTGTTGTTTCGCTGGTTAGCGGGTTTGAAGACTTCAAACCCGCTAACCAGCGAAACATCCCGGAAGACTAGGGTCCTCAAAGTAGATATTGTCTGTTATTAATATGTTCAAGACATTGTTGTACTCGTAAATATTTTGTTTGCGACAGTGGTAGGCGACAAGAGAAAAGTATGAAAAGTCCTGCCCTAAGATTTTGCATGAGCTCGACTGTTTCCATTCAGTGCGCTGCACGGGTTTACACTTCCCTCCTGTCAATCATGTCTTGAGGACTACTGGAATAATCTCTTACATTTCGTCTGAGGCTTTCATTAAGTTAGACGCAGTGAAATAACAACTTTTTTGATTATGATAGGGTCCTGATGACCGAAGAATTTGCTTCGACTACCGATAGGGGCAAGAGAAATTTCTTTTTTCTGTAGTGGCCAGGCCGGCTATGTGACCCATATAACCTGCTATAAAATGTATGGAGAGCGGGGCTCTTACAGTGGGGATAAAGCGGCCGTAATGTGAAGCTAACCTCTCACCTCGTTATAGTGCCGAGGTTAATGCGTGGAAATATACGTGCCCTCCCTGATACGCATCATGGGAGTGGCGTGTAAGCAAGTACAGGTACAACTTTACATTCGCCTTTTCATTTTTTGTAAGCCTTATGGAAGTACTAGTTCATTCCCGTTAGCCAGTGTTATAATATTTACTGCCGTGGCACCGCGTAAAGAACGCTTTTTGTTTAAAAATTGTGTCAAGCAACGAAGTATAATTTGCTTTTACCCGGTAAAGCAGGCTGTGCATGGCTGCCATTCAGAGTCTGAAAATGCCGGGCCTAAAGAATTCTTATAGGCCTTCGAGGTATTGCGTAACGTTTGAAGTGACGTACAGTTCAGTGAAAAAGAAAATACCAGTGACAGACAAGTTATTAGCATGAGGACTTTATGCAACCTTGATGAATGAAATAATCTTCATAATCAAAACGTCAGCCGCAATAGTTATTTAAATTAGGTTTAGAGAATGAAAACTCCAGCTCAAAGTTACGTGATGTCTAGACCAGCTCTGTGGCTCAACCACCCTCCTATTCATTGGGTACTGTCCGCTTTTTCGCTGGATTTAAAGCGGCCGGGGCGTGAAATATAGTGCCGAGGTTAAGGAGTGAAATATGTCCGCTCCATAGTCCTTCATGACACGCAGAGGTATAATTTTAAAGATCAATTTATTTAGGGCCTAAATATAACTCACGATTGCTTGAATTCATTCCTGATGTGCGAAATTTTAGTGTAGTATCACCATATTTATTGTCAATGAACTCAATTCATTCTAATGACCTCTTTATTCAAGTGCCTAATAACATTTTCATAAGCTGTAACAGAGGTGGCCAGCTGGTGGAGCTTCAGGAGTCGCACTTAGGGCGACAGCTTTGGCAAAGCCATGTCTTTATTTATGAAGACAAACGTACGGTAGCAACACTGCTCACTGCCTGAGAGAACGCAGCCAGCGCTTGCCCCGTTGTAACCACCACTGGGCTACACCATACTAGCCCGCAGACAGATTCTGACAAACTTCGATGTGCAACACATATATTATAGGAGAGTGGGGCCTTTCATATACAGCTTTCATTCACCTTCACTTATCGCAGTCAATAAATGAGCTTCACTTATCGGTCTGCGTACGATACTTTCACACCCTTGAAAAAATTTAATTATGAACGTCGACTAAACATATCTTTGTTACATGAGTGTCATCATGTGTCATCATGTGTCGTCATGTGTCTGTTCTGTCCAGTGTACTTAATCTTAAGACCAACATTATGTAATGGCCTAAATACATTTTGAGCATATTCAGTAAATATTTACAGGGGAGAGAAATGTCTTGAATGAAGGTTATAAATGATCTTTACACACTCGCTGTATCATGTACCATATTTGCATAAATTTCTGCGATATTGGGAACATATCTGGTCTAATAGTAGGCCTACAAGTGTGCGTCAGTGGACGTCTTGCAATCTGACTGCTACGCGTGATGTTTAATCAATCTGCATGTACGAGACAGCAAAAAACGAGCGAAATATAATATCCTCCAAGTGGAGTTTTAATGTTCTTGTAGCTGTTCGTTTGTGTAATAAGGATACGACAGCAATTGACACGACACGACAGTTATATTCGTGAGAACTTTGCCCACTGAAAATTTACAAGTAATATTTTCATCTCCATTGGTTACTTACATGGAAATTAGAATATTTTCTCGCTTCTTCGGAATTTTTTTTTTAATATTTCTTGTTTCATTGTGCCAGAATTTAACTTGTATGGCATTGATGTTGGAAAGTAGGATAATAAGGGCAATTTTGTATAAGATTTGAAATTTTCACTGTGATGAAAACAGTTCTGCGCTGAAGATGGAGGCTGTGCCTACACGCCAGGTTACAAGATAGTTGTGGTTTAACTCCAGAATGATATAGCAGCGCCGATGAAGGCGATTGGCATAACAATTTAAACCTTTACTCAATTCGAACCTAATCGATTTTCGTTTGCTTTTGAGTTTTAGGAAGACGGTAAGACGTGTAACAGGACTGCTTCATTTATACAGAGTATGGGCGAATAATAACGATTTGTGATCACATTTAATGCGCGGAGCGTATGAGAATTGTTGAAATTTGCGTAAGAATGAGAGTTTAGTTTGACCGTACTGCAAACTCTATTAGCCAGAAAAAGTTTACCATAACGAGAAGAGAGTGTGTGATAGATACCGTTTACTGATGCACGTTGTGGAAAACCATCGACGATACATGATAGCGGTTAGGAGCAGAGACAAAGGGAAGAATGGCAATGATGAAAGTGCAGCTGAAATAAGCAAGATGAAGTGAAGGAAGGCATGGAAAACTACGAGTACATTAAACCCCATTTTATTCTAATGGAACTAGGAAACAGGTGGACTTTTGGACCAAACGCTTCAAAGTCAGCGTGAATAAGTAGGAAGTGAATTTATTTCTGAATGCTTTGTGATTATTTCTTCAAAGTTTTAAAGAAATAGTGTTTAAACATTTACCTGCGTTATTTCAGGACTTGAAGGTGAAGGTTATCTTGTTGAAGGCACTTGTAAATGTTATGACGCTGCTAGATCGCCATTCGCCGCATGCAGAGAGGCATTTCTGTGGAAGTGCACATCATAAAGTACTTTCCCGGGGCACACATAGGTCAAAGCTGAGATCTGCCTTCTGATGTAATCATGACCCCAAGAAGCAGAACGTAACCTCGGTGTCAACGAGAAATCTTTTATTTGTCATTTTCTTCGTCTTATCTCCCGAAACCCCCCTTCTGGTTATTCCAAATAAGGCTTGCACTCTTTCCCAAGGTCATTCGTCTCATAAATCATGACGAAGGACTTGGAATATAATTCTAGGTATGAACTTGATTAGGTCACCTGTTCTGAGCGTTTCAAAACACCTCTCGAGGTTACAGAAGTGTCTGGTTATTTCCCAGAACTTTTTCCCTGGATTCGCGTAGGGAAGAAAAGATCCTTCTTTTAACAGAATCTCAAATTTGGCTACCTGAAGGTTCTTTCCTTTAATACAAGTACTTATTTGTGGATAACAATACATTGTGCTTAGACATTTTATGATCCAAATCACGCCAGAAACCATGTTAATGGTGTAGGACCGCGTCATACAGATCATTGCACACATTTGACATATTTTCTTTCATCTTTGACGCATCTTCACTTTTAATTCTTTCTCCAGTGTCACATTGTAGTAAATCGCACATACTTGCAGAAGGTCAGGTCTAAGTGTTTTCCGTTCTGTGAGAAAGTTTGTTCTGTGTTATATCCAAACAAATGCAGTAAAGAATATATTTATACAAGTATAAAAAGAAAGCAATGACATTCAATCCAATAGTAATTTTATCTTATATTTTGCCCTTCCGTTTTTAGGCTGTTTCGCAAAATTGCGGAAAGCGACTGTTAGCTTCGTCATGTCTGTCCGTCTGTCTGCATGGAACAGCTCGGCTCCCACGGGACGGATTTTCTTGAAATGTAACATTTGAGTATTTTTCGCAAATCCGTCGAGAAATTTGAGTTTGATTAAAACGTGACAATAACGAGTACTTTACATGAAGGCCTGTGTACATTTATGATATCTCGCTGAATTATTTTTAGAGTGAGGTAGGTTTTAGACAAACGTTTAAAGAAAATCTAAACACACATTTTATATTCAGTAACTTTTCTCCGGATATCGTGCCGTTTATGAGATAATGCGGAAAAATATGGTACAGCCAAACAGGCTACAGATGACACCATAATACGGCGCATGCGCTTTGCATGCTGCATAATTAAGGCTACAGACACACACCCAGATTAAGTAATACTTATTGCTTTTCCACGGCAACAATTGATTCGCGAAAGCTCCTCAGTGTTACGTTATACGTACATTGCCTGTCTTGTTTAGAGATGCAAATCGATCATGAGAGCTAGATGCAGGGGTGAAAAACTAATCGAAATATCCATTAGCCGGTTCTATTATTATTATTATTATTATTATTATTATTATTATTATTATTATTATTATCGTCGTTGTTGTTGTGTAGGTGTGGTGTTATTATGATTACAGATCATTGGACTCTCTTTATTCCCAGACTTGTCAATGATTCTTGAACCCATGTATCACTCTGTTAAAGCTCTGCTAACCTTGGGCACTGGACCTCGTCTTGCTATTATCGTTATTATCCTGTCGGAGATGTAGACAGTACGCAGTTTAGGACTTCGCTATTTTGCTCCAACACGAGTGGAAATATGTGCTTCGCTGTCGTATACGTGGGGTATGTTTTCCGAATGCATTTTTTTTTTTTTTGCTTAACTTATTGTCCTTATTGCGGACGCATGTCTGTTACGAAGTTAGTCGAAAGACAGAGGTCACACTAGTCAATAATAAAGGATTGTTCCATGTATATAATTAAATAATGACAGTGTCTAAGGAAGCTGAGGTTAACGTTTTGTATTTTGTCATTGTTTTATACTATCAAATAGCTCTTCAGACAAAATGAAGTTCCATTCAAGCCTCGTGCAAAATAGGGATTATATTGGCTAGGTACGGACATAATTTAATTTGGCGTTAAAAACTTCCAGTGTAAAAACGGAAGTACCAAATTTCTTCAGAATCCTGCGAGCAGTTATTCATATGAAATTTTTGTACAGACAAGCTAAAGAAGGAAAGGACACTGTCTCCCCATCATGCTTTTACTTCTTGTAAATTACGTTAAAGAATGTGTAG
Source organism: Reticulitermes speratus (assembly GCA_021186555.1). NCBI lineage: Eukaryota > Metazoa > Arthropoda > Insecta > Blattodea > Rhinotermitidae > Reticulitermes > Reticulitermes speratus. The sequence continues at coordinate 21,740,825 of JAJKFL010000009.1, forward strand.
AAATTAAGAGTTTTACACTCAGGGGCACACCCTGCCTTCTATCCAATGGGTACCAGGTTTCTTTGTAGGCCGGGCTAGCGTAGTCGATGTAGCGACTCGCTACGAGCTGGACGGTCCGGGGATCGAATCCTGGTGGGGGCGAGATTTTCAGCACCCGTCCAGACCGGCCCTGGGGCCTACCCAGCCTCCTGTACAATGGGTACCCGATCATTCCTGGGGATAAAGCGGCCGGAGCGTGGCGTTGACCACCCACCCCCATCTAGCGCCGAGGTTAAAGAAAGAGTAGAGCTATACCTCTACTCCCCCTCTGGACCTTCAAGGCCTGTTCTAGTTTGAACTTTACCGGGTTTCTTTTCTGGGGTAAAACGACCAGGACAACTGACCTCTATTTAGCGCCGAGGTGGGGAATGAGCGGACCTATACCTCTGCCCCTCCTTATATGACTTCATGGCATGGGCAAGGACATATTTAACCCTCTCCCTTTTTTATTTTTTGCTTAAGTAGAAAATGTAGTAAAATATAATGTTTCTGCAACTGTAAATTGTGTGACGTATATTTACGTAAATTTCCCCTATTATACTCGTATTATTTTCTGTGACTGTAAGATTTAAAGCTCTCGAGGCCGATTGAATACACTAAAACCATCTCGGGCGACCCGACGCGTTAGCGACCTGATGATGGAAACAGAGGAGGTCTCCGAAACGTTGGTTTTCTACCTTTCTTCGGCCCTGAAAATCATCCATCTTCGAAGCAATGACATTATTCTCTGAATAAATTCGGTTCTTAGTAACATCGATGAAAATGCACTGTTTCTCCCAAGAGGTTGGCAGTTCAGGTATACATATACTGGAGTCGCCTCACCCTTCAAAATCACATCTGATTTACCATAAATACATGTAGGTATACAAAGGTAGCGTTTGCTCTGTGTTAAAAGAGCTAGTATGCAAAGGGCCAAAGGACACAATACGCAGGCTAATATTACTTTCGGAATGGTCGCAGTTCTTGCAGACCAAAGCGCAGTTGTCTTTGGAATCTGAAGGCATTCAGTGACAGTGTCAGGTCAACATTTGTTGCTTGCTGTAATCTTCTTTAAGGATCATCTATCGCGAACTTTCCCTCTGGAATTCTCTGTCGTGTCGGCAAGTTTCAAACAGTCTTTTACCGGAGTGGAATTTCTGCCGTTCCCTAACAATTTATTTAGTTCTGTCAAAGGAATTGGTTGGAAAACGTAAAAAAAAAAAATTGTGAAGTGGATAGGTTTACTGCAGAATATAATAGATTAGGAGCGTTATGTATTCCAGTATCGTTAATTTCCCTAAAACACTTTAAAACACACAATATATACAGGGTGTATCTAAATGCTTGGAAAAACTTCAAGAGTGAGCTCTTCGCATCAAAACAACGTGCTAATATCAACATATGTCCATAAATGAGTGGTTTTTTAGTTTTATTGTAAGATTATATTAAAAAATAAATACATTAACGTTGTAATATTCTGTTTACAACTGACATAATACAATTTCAGTACACATTCCCAGTTTAATGACTGTTGAGTTCTTGCTGTTTATCAGGTCACCATTTACAACAAACTCTCAAAATGCCCTCCACATGAATCAGTTAATGCATGGACACGTCTGATCACGGACTGTCCCACCCTTTGAAAGGTGCCGGGGCGGTTACGATTGGTTTGATAGGCATAAAAAATGTGTTGGTGAAGTGTCTCTTCATATTCAATTGGAGCTGAATACACTAGGGTTTCAAGGACTGAGGTCAACAGGTTGTTGGGCTGTACCTCGAAAACTACATGTTTGCGGTCATATATTGATATGAAATTTTTTCTTTGTGTTGGTGTGGGGAACTCACTCCTGATATTTGTTCAGTCATTTTAGATGCACTCTGTATAAATGTGTTAATCTGTAAACTATAATGCAAGTAATTCCACCTCCACCGTTCAGTCCATTTTGACTTCCTGATTATTGCTATGGGATTCCTGAGCATATAGAGATCAAAGAGATCTAATCCACTGCTGATCCGTCTATAGGCTGCCATAGATATTTTAATGCACGAGGTGATACCTTTCGTGTGTACAAGTCTTGACACCATACTACACAATGGCTGTGAATAATAGAGGGACACGTAATGTCACTTCCTTTCGTGTTCAGAACCTGAATTTAAGAAATAAGAATAAGCCGGTGTTTTTGAGAGATTGAAGTTTCTCACAGCAGTGTTACGGAAGAATCAAGTCTTGTGGGATTTTATATCCTATCGACTAGTCCGCTCGGAGAAGAACTGTGTTTGTCATGTCATCCTGCATTCATTCCTATCCAATGCAGCTGACCGCCATTCTGAACCCCATAGATGTGGCATCCTTGTCTACTTCGTGGGCCGGGATAGTGTAGTCGGTATAGCGACTCGCTACGGGCTGGACGTTCCGGGGATCGAATCCCGGTGGGGGCGAGATTTTCCGCACCCATCCAGACAGGCCCTGGGGCCCACCCAGCCTCCTATACAATGGGTACCGTGTCTCTTTCCCGGGGGTAAAGCGGTCGGGGCGTGGAGTTGACCACCCTCCCTCATATATTGCCAGGGTTCAAGAAAGAGTAGAGCTATACCTGTACTCCCCCTCTGGGCCTTCATGACCCGTTCTAGGGAGAACATTATTCTTGTCTACTTCTTTTAACCATTTTATTCTTGGTCTTCCAGGTCTTCTGCCTTCTACCTTGGCTCTCTATAGCCTCCTTGGTATTTGCATTTCGTCCATCCTTTGGACGTGGCCTGCCCGCCGCTGTCTTTTCCTCTTTAGATATAAATAGTTTGGGTTGTCTAGGAGGTCATATAACTCTTTAGTGTACCAACTTCTCCACTGGCCCTCGTTCTGTACTGGATCAAATATCCCCTTCAAGGTCTATTTTTTTCAAGATATCCAATACTATCAGAGTCAGGTAGTCTAAATCGACTACCTGTTGCACTACCTGACCCTGAAGACGGAGATATTATACTCCTTCAAAACGTCGGTAACTACTTACCCTACACGTCATAACAAGCTAGTGGGTCAGTGTTCGTTCCTTGCAGTACATGAGACTTCATGGTTCATTTGTGGAAGGACTGAGAAAATTCGCGACAATCTCGGTCAAGGTAGCCGATTTGAAGACCGAGATCTGAAATTGGGACCTTGCGACTGCCTAATAAGTATGCTAACGACTCGATAGCAACGTTCCGTTTGAAATATGACCGTTAAGCTAATGATGTAGACATTTTCGACGACAGTGTGGAACCAATAAAGTTAATGCTAAAGATGTTTCTGTGCTAAGTTCAAGCACTACGCCATGGAAGTGTATAGACGGCTCTCAAGTAAAGTTCGATATTTGAAGGAGGTGACTGGTACCTTCACGCTTCCAGCCCCTTCTTCACTCACTCCGGTGTCCATTCAGTCGGAGACCATATGATCACGGGAGTCAGGTTGGCAGTAACGTAGAACTGGATTCCTTCATCACCACCACCACCATAATCATCATCATCATCATCATCATCATCATGAACTGTCACCTTTTAGGTCCACTAAGGCCTGTTCCTCTAGAACCTGATGCTCTTCATCTTCCCGTCTTTGTTTTAGTGTGCCCAGATCACTGCGCCCGCTGGGATAATGGAACGCCAACAGTGGGAGACGATCTTCCATTCTTGCCACATGTTTCCCCCATTTACGTTGGTACTGGATGAGGATTTCTTCATAAAACTGTAAATGTTGGAGACACAAAAGAAAGTTGGGATATTTTCTTCTGCATAAATGTCGATATACTTCGTATACGTTTCTGTTGTATGTGTTGCGTATAAAGTCTCGTATGTGCACATGTAGGATGGTGGGTGGGTAGATAAGTGGAAAATGTTAACTACGCTGTTTCAGCTGCAGAGAATATTGAGGGTTAATTGATATAATAAGTTGAATGTGTCCTTTCAACTTGCAGAGGTTTTGAAGAATGTGTTCGGGGGTATTTTAAGACTTTTTGGTATTCACTTGTAGGAAATTAAAATAAGCACAAAACACAGTGTTCACTGTGACCGGTGCCGTGTCTGAAATTTGAACCGAGCACCTAAAGAATATGCCAGAAACGCTATATCTTTAAGCTTCCCGGTAGGTGAGCCCGTTCTTAACACAAGTGTTGACATTGGCTCCTTACGTTCAGTTTGTAATAGCTTACAAGTTTATACGTTAAATAATGCTTTGACCTCACTTACAGCCTTTCACAGAATGATATAAGCGTCCTAGTAAACCTGCACTTTAAACGCCTTGAAAGGGTTTATGTATGTGATACTGTTATCTACGTACTGCATTCCTGTCCCCAACCTGTGTTTAAACAGCACGCACAGTAGCTAAAGCCCACGAAAACCTTTAGATGTAAGAACAATGGCAGACAGCCGGGACTCTGATGGATGCGAAGGAATGTCACCAGCACCAGCGATACGCGATTCGATTTTCAGTGGCCGTTTGTTTTCTTATTTTATTTCCCTGAAAAGATGTTTTGATGCTTACAATTAGCGTTTTCCTCGTGTTGACCTTAAAGGTGAAGGAGGACGAATAAGGAGGAAATACATAAATAAATTGAAAGGCGTTCTGTGTATAACTCCAAGGCCTATAAATGCTTTCCTATTGCATAAAGTTTTAGTTCTAAGTTTTTTATGTTTTTAGGAATATTTATGTTGCTTTATTTTAATTTCTTATAAATTTATTACTTCTGGGTAGCTACGTGAAATTAGAAGGATGTAACCTCAGATATTCACATTGTAGCCATGTTTGTAATTGTTGACGTACATATTGCACGCGTAATGTATGCTATGTTGATTATATCTTTCAGCACCAAATTTCAAATGCCTGGCCTTAATGGACCATTAAATATTGTTGACATATATAAAGCCAAGAAGATTTCCCGCAGCCCCGTCTTTTAGTTTTGCATTGTACAAAGATATTATTTTTATCTCAACAGTACTTCAACTTCTGTACTGATCCTATATTAAATTTGTGGGATATGACCTCTTAGTTTCGCGGTGATGCAACGCTTTTAATTGTTGCCTTACAAAGCCTTTCATATACAGTGTGTGGCTGTGTATATTTTACATTTCTGTAGCAAATTCCACGTTTCTGGCTCCATTGGTTTATTGTTTATTGCCTCAAACCCAGTGCTAAAGATATATTTTACACTGCCGCTTCGTTTTTTTTTTACATTCTACAAATTGTTATCCCAAAAAATGTTGCATATTTTTCTAAAGTCTATTATCATATATAATTACAGGACAAGTGAGTGTTACTAGTATCCCTGCCATCTCATAAAGTCGCGCGTCCGCTATGTTGTCATTACGGATTGCAGGAAATTAAGAACTAAAGCTTTTTTTTACTTCAGGCTTCCCCCGAGGTGTAAATGATAGTAACTAACTACCAATATACGCTGCGTAACATCCCAGACGATCGAAGATCTCATAAACCTATGTTGCTGAGGCATCCTCCAATGGCGTAACGTTCACACCAAGTTTTGTGACAATCAGTAACCTGTTTAAAATGTTTAAATGGGACACACACACACACACACACAAACACACACACAGCTGCAAGGCTTGTGGTCATCTTATAAGCATATTTTTGCATTATTTGAGAGGAAAGTAGCCTAAAATGTTTCATGACGCAGTGAATCGTAAGATGTATAAAGTTTAAAGTTGTTCTTGCGCTTAACCACTACGTCATGTAGATATAGACGTGCAGAGGATAGGTTTACGGTACCACTTAGTCTCAACCTCCTCTGTAGGTTTACGGTGCCACTTAGTCTCAACCTCCTCTGTAGGTTTACGGTACCACTTAGTCTCAACCTCCTCTGTAGGTTTACGGTACCACTTAGTCTCAACCTCCTCTGTAGGTTTACGGTACCACTTAGTCTCAACCTCCTCTGTAGGTTTACGGTACCACTTAGTGTCAACCTCCTCTGTAGGTTTACGGTACCACTTAGTCTCAACCTCCTCTGTAGGTTTACGGTGCCACTTAGTCTTAACCTCCTCTGTAGGTTTACGGTACCATTTAGTCTCAACCTCCTCTGTAGGTTTACGGTGCCACTTAGTCTTAACCTTCTCTGTAGGTTTACGGTACCACTTAGTCTCAACCTCCTCTGTAGGTTTACGGTACCACTTAGTCTCAACCTCCTCTGTAGGTTTACGGTGCCACTTAGTCTTAACCTCCTCTGTAGGTTTACGGTACCATTTAGTCTCAACCTCCTCTGTAGGTTTACGGTGCCACTTAGTCTTAACCTCCTCTGTATCCCCGGGCAAAATGCTTCTGTACCCACTGAATAGGAGGATGAGTGGCGAGGAAGAGGCATAGAGCCTTGAAAACCTGTTTGTTTTAAGAAATGTGATATCTCCTGTAGTGACCACATTTGCTTCTCCGCATTCATCAGCAGGACGTCTGTTGATTCATGTTTGATTACACTTCGTATTTGCTGTTTTTATTTTTAATTATATAGATTAAAATATACAAATCTACAGTTGTGCCCTTTGTCTAGAAGCATACAAGTTGCCTGACTCCGATGGAGGTGTTTGAACACATTGTCCTGAGGACAATACTTGAAACCAAATGTCATAAATTAAATAAGAAAACTGAGAAAATGACGCTGTTGGGAGCTGCAGGGCTTGTATGTTTCGTCCGTAACTGTAAGATTGAGTTAAAGACGGTGAGATGAATGAGATGGACATGCAGTGGTGGAATGGTGGTAGTAGTGATAGTGGTTGTGATAGCCATGCTGTAATAATAATAATAATAATAATAATAATAATTGAAATAACATTACATATACCATATATTAAAACCCCAGAATAGCTGAAACATTATATACTCTAGCAGCATGGGTTCTTTAAGGCATATAATTGTAAATACCCAGTATAAAGGTGATAACAAATAATAATAATACGATAAGCAGCAGTAGCTGAATTGCACTTTTACTTACTTCGTCTACATATGCAGTAAAAGGTAAAGCATTCCCTGTACAGGTCCTGAGGTATCCAAGAGTTTGAGGCTCTCAGATTTCTAGACAGTCAGCACATGAAGGTGGTAAGGTTGCCTTTACGCCCCAGGAAATATTTATGGTACTCATTTCTGTTAGAGGCTGAGTTGACCCCAGGCCCATAGTGCTGCCGGAAGGATTATGTCAATGAAAAATTCCAATAACACCATCGGGAATCGAACCCGCGACCTTCCGGCTTGTAGCGCAGTGCCTCAACCAACTGCGCCACCGCGTGCCTCCTACATATGCAGTGTGATTACAAATTAGGTGAATACATTACAAAACGTGTATTCTGACTACTGTGCCTAAAACTCGGCTTGGTTAAAGTTGTGCTATAGTGACATATTCAATTCGCCACCGGCATGAGGGAAGAAAGCCAAGTTTTCCCGTGCCGAAAAATGTACTCCTTGAAGGCGTATGGAGTATGACGGTAAAGCTCTTAGTATGTGTCACTTTACCTCTTAGGAAGGCGCCCAGGTACCTACTGGATAGGAGAATTGATTAGTCCCATATTTATTCTGGATTTTTTGATGAAAAGATAACTCCCCCATACCAGGGATTTAAAACTGGTTGTCCAGCTCTTAACCCAATCTCTTTATTCACTAAGCTGTCCCTTGTTCCATATGCTGATGTAACGTCACGTGAGATTAAGCACATGAAGGACTGATTGTAAATAAACAACGAGAATTTCAATAAAGTTGGTCTTTACGAGGTTTGATTGGGACCGAATAAAAGACTAAAATGCCATCCGTACATCGACTTTAAACAGACTTCCCGAGGGTGATATTCGATAGAGTTGTTTGGAAACCAAGCCAGAGTCAGGTTGAGAGATTTGTCTGCACGTGGAATGCAATTGCTCATGTAAAGCAGTGTTTCCTGTGTTCTGTCGTCCGAGGACAAATGGAGTGTCCTCGAACCCACTCGCCTCCTCACCTCGTCTCTTCCAGCCAAGTTGTCCCTTCTCCCCGCTTTTGTCTGTCCTTCCTTCCTGCTTGCCAAGAATCTGCCTGTTACCTGTCGACAGACGCCCTGTTCCATGTAGCGCATCTTAATTAACCGCGGCAACAAGTGGATGACGATGTCTCGAACGTAACAGACCATTGTTCCTGAGTGGCACCTGCGTCAGTATCAGAATATTTCCGTAGTGCACCTCAACTCTCAAGGAACACAATTAAATTGAAGATTTATGGAGAATGACAAGCCTACGTGTGAGGGGAATATTTGGCAGGAATTCTAAACACCATTAATTTGTTTATTTACACGCGCTATTGACATAACATCTGATATATAAATAGAACGTGTGCAGATTGAATTGTTTGACCCTTTAAAGTAAAGTGGTTACTGCAGATACCACCTGCTTTGATATTCAAAAAATCTGCATTTTATCCGCATTTGTTTCTTAGAATTCTCAGAATATACGACGAAATTTTACCCACACTGCGTGAACCGGTTGTTCCTTGTAATAGAATAGCAGTATGTTTTCTGTGAGGTGGGAACTGTCCGTGTATATTTGTAAACGAATTTCAGGCTTTAAAGAGTTTACAGTCATTTATTCTTCTTCTCCTTCATGTTTTTTTTTTCGGTTGTATAGGCCGTTTTTGCCCCAGGTCTCGGAGTCTTGCGAGTTTTGAGGTCTTCACAGCGGTGTAACTGAGGATCGAGGTCTTCTGGGAGGTGACGCTGGGTATTTGAGTGGTCCGCGACGTTTCGAAAGAGCATATCGCCTGCATTATCAAGGGTCGAGTGATCCAAGAAAAATTTTTCTTGATGCACTTGGGCCTTCGAAAACCAAAACCAATTCTTCTTCGTCTTATTGATCCTTGAGAATGGAGGCAATACGCTACTTCGAAACGTCGGGAACCACTCACCCAACTACGCAGCGTCACCTCCAAGAAAACTGGGATTCTTTCTGAATCTTATTTGTAGACATTTGGAATGACTCTTTGGACTGAGGGTCGCCTTGGCGCAAGACTCGCATCTCCGCAGAACAAGAAAATAATTCGGGTGTTCTTCCTGGCTTTGAATGGGATTTTAATTCACGATCTCAGCTTCCCAGCTATAAAATTCACAGTCCGCGTGGCCACTCGGATCGGCTACGTGTGTTGTTCTGGGCTGTGCTGTATTCGTTGTTTAGTCCAAGTTTATTTGCATGTCTTTTTAACAGCTCGCGTCATATATTTTATGCTGTTGTAACATGGGGCCATTCGATTTGCAAAAGAAGACAAATTCGTAATAAAGAATTTCACGTTGTATTCACCGTGCATCGTTATATAACTGATTATCATTCACCAACAAATGCATTTGTTGGTGAATGATAATCGTAATAAAGAGTTGAAAAAAGTTCTCCAATAACTACAGTTTCCACAGTTTGCGGTACTTTGTACTCATATTTCACAGGATATCATGTTCACGTATTGCAGTTACAAATTCTGTTACCAGTTAAGCACACAACAGTTGTTACACTGTATAGACAGTATTTTGAATATTTCTGCCTTCTGGGATGTGACTTTTTGTAGTCGGTTAGAATATATTGACGTTTTAGAGGGCCCTGCTGCCTTCATCATAATCGCAGATACCCACGTGGTAGAGGCAAAACGTTCCTCTGAAACGTCGGTACATTTCGACGATCCTCTGTCGTCGGAGTGTTTGCCCTGTGTTTGTTGTAAGAATCATACGAAACACACGAAGAGCACCGTGTGGCAAAATGAAGAATTTCTTAATATTACGGCAAGTGTTGCATGCAGTTCAACGGTTAACGATCCCGCGTGTTTCTTACTTTATTTTTACGGGCACGGAAGATGTGTGATGCAAGAAATATAGTTTATTTCAGTATAAGGTTTATTTTAAGAAACTCTAGAGCGAAAAAATTAAACCATGGCTGATAATATATGATTAGTTTTTGGGGTGTGGTAATGCGAACAGCTGGAGAGAATTCCAGGCTACCTTTCCACGAAGAGTGCCAAAATACAATTTAATTCGCAGGGGTGCAGCAGGGCGAATGTAAGTGAAAGTTTTAAAAATTAAAAACTTGTTACCAAATTTCTTCTTCGCAAACCGTATTAATTCTGTCTCCATAAGCACTCTGAGTTATCATTTTAACAGTATGCCACCGGTTAAGTTTCTTCACCACTAAGAATTTACAAGCTTGTTTGTACCCGTTTTTATTAGGAAGCATTCGAAGCTATATGGTTTGTGCACAAGTGTTATGTTTTACATATACTTCTGCACACAGGATTTATGACCTGTTAGATGAAGGATGTTATTAATTCCCATTAGCGTATCTATTAAGAAGTTTGGTTATAAATTTTATTACTGCTGTTCATGTAGTTAAGTTTATTGCAGGTAACCTAACTACATTCTAGCTTCTCTGTGAGGCTTTGTTTCTCTTCAAATATAAATGTAAGTATTGATCTCTAAGCAAATAAAATAAAATATTCTTTCATTACTTCCTTCTGAATGTATGCACATTCCTGGTTAATGAATATTGTTCCTTCGGTAGAATGCATTAAGTTTATAACAAATCAATTGTAAACAACAATATTTACCGATTTACTGCGATGTCCTCTTAAGGACTGTCAATTTTGTGTACATAAATCAGGAGCAGAAGTAGTAGTGTCAGAAGTTGAATGCCCCATGCAGTATTTATGTTATTATATTGGTATTGGTGTTGGTGCTGTTTCGTGGCTTGCCGCTTCGAGAGGCAACCAACTAAAGGCCATGACGACGCAAGAATGTACATGTTAAGTGCACAGATGTCGTGGTACCTAACAGTACCGCGCTCGGTGGCACTGCTACTTTCATTTCATTCGTTACACTAAACACTTGAGTGGATCTGCATTTCTTTAAGATCATTCGTTCTAAAATTGTCCATGAAAGTTTCTGTCACTGAACTGTTACGTAGGCCATAAGAGTATGAAGACAATTTGTCTGCTCTTGAATACTTACTCGTACATTATCGAAATAAATGTTTCTTATAACTCAGTTCGAAAATTGTCATCGTTCATTCGACTTTACAAATAGCCATGGTTCAGGATGTTTAAACCATAGTTTTATAAGCTTTTTAGTATGACTCTGAAACAGGGCTGCTACTTTGATTTGAAGAGTATAAACTATGTAGTTTCAGGTGTGTTATTGTACTGCTATACAGCGTCCGTGATAGATGAATGAATTAATGTGGAGCGCTGGTGGAATGATTCTCGCAGAGGAAAACCGAAGTACTTGGGTAAAACCCTGTCCCATGTCTAGAATGTCTACCATATATCTCAGATGGACTGGCTTGGGATCAAACCTGGGCCTCTGCGCTGAGCGGCCGGCCGCCGGACATGTGACACCTCTATTATGAGCGTTTGAAAAGAGTGTTCTGGAAGATGATTGGGCGTAAACATTAAAACACCTATAATTCAAGCATCATACGTCACTTATCTTCACGACCTGTCTCCTCAGCTTATCTTCACGACCTGTCTCCTCAGCTTATCTTCACGACCTGTCTCCTCAGCTTATCTTCCACCTACCAAGTTTTCGTAGCGGTAACAATTTAGACTTGGATTTGGAGAGTGCCATGTTCAATTCGCGACCGGGACATCGGGTGCCCAAACTGAAGTGTTTCCTGGTTTTCCTCCATCTCTTAGTTAAGCCACGCCTGCTTCAAAATCGTACCAAATCATCATTCATCGGTTATTCCACAGTTCAACAGTATGTAGTCGTAGATGCTGACTGCCTCTTAGTATAACGGAAAAAGGCGTACTCCATCTTGATCTCTCAGGTGGTTTGTCCACCAAAAATTGCCTGCGCATTTCTTGTCTCCTTTATCCTGTCCACATGTCTAGCCCATCGTATTATCATTTACTTCACCTTTCTAAGTGACCCACATGGGAATATGAAGTCACATGTTTGTTATATCCTTTCTTGTTTGTTTGCTTAATGCCTGTTAGATACATACGGTCATTCTCGACAAGCTAATGTCTCTCAGCAGGTAAAGAAATACCCATCTTTTCATGGAACCTCATATACAATTTAGGTAATGTCCATTCGGTATTGTCCTCACGTCTATGACTGAGATATTTATTGTGTACTTAGGTGCCACTATAGAAGTCTGCACAAAGGAGCGCTAAATACGTTTTCCGTCAACCATTGTAGTGGGCTTTTCATTAATTTATTACGGATTTTATTCTGGTGTAAGTCTTGGTTGGTAAATAAATGATTTGTAGGAAATGAGTTTGCTAAGGAAAATACATGAGACCTATCGGGCCTTAGCACCAAAGCTTTAATTTCCATCTATTATTCTGCCATCATCAGCATTCCCAACGCTGAACAGTGTTTGTCAAATGACGTATGTGCAAGTCATTCAGAATTACAGTCATTATTTGTCTGCCGTTTTTAAAAACACGTAGGCTGTGTGAATTGCACTTGACAGGCTACTGTTTTGTCCCGTTAGACAATCGATCATTGAAGCTGCGACTGGAGCGTCGAAATCACCGAATGTTTGTCATTCTGAACAGAATTATAAAGCTTAGGAAGACAGCAAAGAGAAGGGACTGGTGCCGCGGTTCACATTTCCCTCGATTGCGATATCTAATGTCTCAAACTGTTTGCGAACTTAAACTTGTTTACTCGGAGAAGGGGAACCCCGTCGGTATAGTGACTCTCTACGGGCTGGATGGTCCGGAGATGGAATCCCGATGGGGGCGAGATTTTCCGCTCCCGTCCAGACCGGCCCTGGGGCCCACCCAGCCTCCTATACAATGGGTACCGGGGGTAAAGCGACCGGGGAGTGGAGCTGACCACCCACCCTCATCTAGTGCCAGGGTTAAAGAAAGAGTAGAGCTATACCTCTACTACTTCATGGCCCGTTCTAGGGAGAATTTTACCTGTACCTTTACGAAGGGGAATCTAAGATGCTTGACTTTAGGTCATATATTTTGGATGTTAACATTTAGAGCAGTTCTAAATATTATATGGATTTACGTATTTGCTATGTATTTTAATCACATTAGTATGAAATGAGGAAAATTATATTAGCATAGAATTAAGAGATACAACAAAACGAATGGAAAAATGGAAGGCCATTTTGGCAAATGTATGGCAGTAGATAAAAAAACAAGAGTACATAATTCCACGTGTAAACGAGCTTATCTCATGACAGCGAAATTTGGACTACAAATAAAGGGTTCCCTAAAAATGGGACTGGCATACATGAGATTTTTAAGCCCACAGTTAGGCCTCACAGAATTTGACTGCCAAAGAAACATTGTAATCCGCCGTCGATTAAAAGTTAAGAGTATAATACAGAATATAAATTAACATCAGAGGAACTAAAGAGATTACCTGAAACGACTGGAAGAAAATCCGTCTAAAAAAGCTAGTCAGCCTTTCAGTATGAAACTCGCGGGCGGCGGGATATAGTATGACGCAGGCAAAGAGGGAAAGACGGAGAACATGTTGAGCTCTACTGGAACAATTCTTGAGACCTAAGTCTCGATAATGTTTATGATGATGGTGATGATGATGATGATGATGATTGTGATAATGTGCATTTACTTATAGCAAGTAGGCCCGTATTTCTTTCATGATTTGAATGAGTTGCCAGCGTGCTAAAAGTCTCAAAAAGTTCTTTAGTTATTGAAAAATAATTTTATAACATGGGTGGACCAAAATGCAGAATCTAGGCTTCTAAATGAGAATGAATTATGTAAAAAATAAACTGTAATTGTTTAATATGGATGTACACCCACACTATATATCGTATATGAGTCCATGATTGTAAAAATTTCCGAAATTCTGAAGGTTGCTTGTTACGGTTACCATCAGTCGACTATTCAAGTAACAAAAACTCTCATCAATTGTGTCTCTGTATCATACTGCCGTATTTTATTAATTTCTTAAAACGCCGTTTTTCTGCTCTAACAAAAGAGATACCGCGCTGAAAGGAACCTCCTTGCCCGGCAGCCAATAGGAGGCCAGCAATTTATCTCTACTTGTCCGGCATGTCCACACCATAGGTAAACGTGAAGTTGTCCCTGTGTTTAATTCAGCACAGCACCATGAAGGCATATGTGATAGTATAGGTAGAGCTCCACTCATTCTTAACCTCGGCACTGGATGGAGGTGAGTGGCTAGTTTTACGCGCCGGTCGCTTTACCCCAGGGGAAAGAGCCCCAGTACCCATTGAATAAGAGGTTGCGTGGTTCCCATAATATCTGGAAGCTTTGTGGAAGAAGAAAATCCCAAATTCATGCTCGTCTTTCCGGCCCATGGTCTAGTCAGTATACGGACTGAGCAATTCCTGCGCGTGTTCACGATGTAGACGTCGTGATAGAAGTATTGTTTGGTGTTTAATCGGTATTCTGTTTGTTCCAGGGGAAGGTCAAGGCGATTCGGAGACTGTGCCTGGTGCAGCCGATCTTCACCACCAACAAGCTTCTGCAACTGCAGGAACCGTCGCTCTGGCGTCAGCCAAGCCTCGGGGAAAGCGTCGCGGCGCTACAGTTTCGAGGGACAACGGTGTCACAGTCACAATGAACGGCGCCACCAATATCTCCGATCATCACAATAACAATAATAATAATAGCAACAACAATAATAACTCCCTCGTGAAAACAGAAAGACTGAGCCCCTCCACAACCACATCCTCCACGACCCCCACCACTACGACCACTGTAACTGGCGGTGGGACGGGCAATGCAACCTCCAACACACCAGACAACAATAGTTCGTCTTCCAGAAGTGCGACCCCATCCTCGTCTTACCCCGGAACCCCTCCCGGGTCTCTGACTGCCGAACGAGCAGCCAGTCCGTCTTCCTCGCCGGCGGGTCAGTTCAAACATATGGAGCAGATGATGAGCCGCAATTACAGTGACTTCATGCGGAGCCTTGCCGCCAAGTACAACAATGCCAACCCGAATGAGTAAGTATCCAGGCTGTGACCATGGGTCCGAGATCATTACGAAGCACGTTTGGTTAGTTAAATTGCAGGTTTCGAATCAGGTATTTGCACCGATTTACAGATGTAGAGTACAAAAAGCCATGGACATAGGCATTGACCTTAAAAGTTCTCCCTAGAACGGGCCATGAAGGCCCAGAGGGGGAGTAGAGGTATAGCTCTACTCTTTCATTAAACCCTGACACTAGATGAGGGTGGGTGGTCAACTCCACGCTCTGGCCGCTTTATTCCCGGGAAAGAGACCCTGTGCCCATTGTATAGGAGGCTGGGTGGGCCCCAGGGCCGGTATGGACGACTGCGGAAAATCTCGCCCCCACCGGGATTCGATCCACTGACCGTCCAGCCCGTAGCGAATCACTATACTGACTGAGCTATCCCGGCCCACAGGCATTGTCCTTAGAATACTTAATTCCGCCGAGATATTTGTTCAGAAATATGGTAGGTGTCATCAGGATGTTGAGGTAGGCATTAAACCGATAATGGGATGGCTACCACTTGACTTTATTATGTCAGTTCGACAATATAAGGAATGAAACAGTCAACATATATACTAGGAATCCAAATTTTAAAATCTTTCTATGCGTGTATTTTTAATCCATTATGCTTATTTGCTGAAGTTACAACTCCCATTTTATTGTTATAATCCTATCTGCACTTAGGCTCGCGAGCGGCTTTTCCCTTCAGATTTTCTCACCCAAACCTTGTACGCATTTTTCTTCTCCGTGCGTGCCACACGCCCGCTCGATCTTATTCTTCTTGATTTTGTCACACTAATAACATTTAGTGATGAGTGCAACTATGATGCTCCTCATTATGCAGTTTTATTGAGAGAATGTATTATACAATATTAAGACTCTGAGTGACTTTTTTTTACCTGTTCTTTTTAATGAACAGTGACGAGTGTGTAGACTGGGTACAGCTGGTTCAGAATAGAATTCAGTGGCCGGCCCTTGTGCACGCCTTCAAAAATCTTCGAGTTCCATGAAGTGCTGGAAATTCTTCAACCAGTTGCGCAAGAATTACTGTTCTCAGTGGAGTTACTATTTTAACAAATTACATAAAATTGTATTTCTCCGTGGATTATAGACATACACTGTGTATCTGGAGGGACTGTTAGGGACGTAGCACCATTTGTAGATACATACGACTTTAAAAAACATATGGCTGTAAATAATTTCCTTGTAACATTCAAACAGAAATTTACTAGGAAAACTTCGTGGGACGGGACCAGTTTCGGGAACTAGGCGTAGATGGGAGAATATTAAAGTGAATCTTTAGGAAGTAAGATGTTAGGATATATACTGGACACAAGTGTCTCGGTGGCTAGCTCTAATGAACACGGCAGTGGACCTTCGGTTCCATTAAAAACGTGGGAAAAGGGACTGCTTCACCAGGTGAGATATGCTCATATTCACAATAAAAACTGACTACAGCCTATTTTTTTCCTATGGCTCGACAGCCCTATATGGGCCTGGGCCTCCTCGTTTCGTCGAGGTTTCATGGTCACACATTTGAGACACACCACAGTCGGTAGGACTCCTCTGGGCGAGGGTCCAGCTCGTCGCAGAGACCTCTACCTGACAACACACAACACTCAAAAGAGACAGACATCCATGCCCCCGGCGGGATTTTTTCTTCTTTCCTTTGATCCATTTTTTTTGTACTTCTAAATCCTTTTGTCCTTCATGCCACTTATGTTCCATACTACTGTCCTTATACAACAAACACAACACAAACATCCATGCCCCCGGTGGGATTCGAACCCACGATCCTAGTAAGCGAGCGGCCAAAGACCCACGCCTTAGACCGCACGGCCACTGGGATCGGCTAGATTCGAACCCACGATCCTAGTAAGCGAGCGGCCGAAGACCCACGCCTTAGACCGCACGACCACTGAGATCGGCTCAGCCTTCTTAGGTTTACATATTTTCCTGAGTACCTTGACTTCATTCACTTAGGATTTGTAACTTTCCCTCATAGTGACTATGTTAGGCAACCACACAAAACAAATGGAAAAATTCTTGGTCGCGATGTTCTAAGTTTAGAACTTAGATTGGATAAGAATTTTCGAGCCAAGTAACAGCAAGCATTTCCCTAATAGTAGTCTCTTAGTTTCGTCATGACCCTTATTTCTATGTGTTAGTGTCATCAGGTGGTGTAATTTTAAAACATTCTGAAATAATTTATTAAAACTGTGTCATTATACTTGTAATTTTATTATTATTTTGTTAATTGGATGCTTTCGTCTTTGTTATAGATATGTGATTGTGGCACAAGAAATTGCTGGTCTAAGTTCTGATTAATAATACATTTAGCCGTTACGACTTTGCCTTGAATGCGTGGATTGTGAAACGTTTCGTATTTTTGTAAAGGCATTCTACTTCATTAATGCGGTAAATGTGATGCTTGTTCCAGTTACTTCAGCACACCTGCAAGAAATGGTTTTCCTGTGGGACTGGATCATCGATTCACACCTTTCAAGACTGGTGCGACTCCATTTGTGGGCCTGATGGCACCCCTAGCAACTACGACGATGCCATCTCCAGGCCAACACAAGAATAACAACACGGCGACCAACAGTAACAACACGGCGACGTCATCGGGAAACTCTGTGAGCGGTAACTCAGCGTCTTCAAAAGAGTGTCTTATAGACATTAATCATTTGAAGAAGGCACCTTCGTCGGCTGTGGAAGCGCAGCAAGCCCTGTATGCTGCTACCGCAGCGAACTTCGGTACAAACCCGTTCAGCGCCGCTGCGGGGAGCGCCACTCCCATATTCCCTCCCCTTATAGACATGAGTTCCACACAGGCACTCCTCAACATAGTTCGAACAGCGAGTGCACATAATGCATCGCAGCTTGAGACTTACCTGAAGGGAGCTATCAAGAGGCCCCCACCCTCCGAGAGCAGCCCCCTCGACTTGTCTTCAGCATCCACCCCTACGTATGGGAAGAGATCACGGACTAACAAGGGTCTTGGTGGTGCTAGTGATAGTATATTCATGAACAGTGACTCTTTACTTCATGTGCCTATTGTCGATGCGTTGAGGACTACGAAAGAAAGGCTAGGGAAAAGAACTGGAAGTGTCTCACCAAAGCCTCCAGTGAGAAATAATGGAGGAAGTTCCGCCGGAAGTAGTCCGCGATTGTTACCATCATCCACAGTCACTTCGGCATCGGTAGCGGTGGGTCAGCAACACCTACTGGGAAAGAACTTGCCGTGTTTGTCTATGTGTTCCGCGGAAAGGACATGTTCTTCGGGGAGCGACGCTCAAGCCATGGCGCAATGGAGTGTTGAGGATGTGTGCAGTTTCGTCGCGTCCGTCGATATCTGCGCCGAATACGCACCGGTAAGTATAGTTGACATTACCATATCCACTGTGTTGGTTACGACGTTTCTCGTAATGGTTTTGCATTCCTCAAGCCCCAATCAAAAGAGCTAGAAACACAGTTTGGGTAACAAGAAAACTTATAACATTACTATAGGGTAATACACGTATATAATAAAACATATTTATGGCTGTGTAGCTGAGGCGCCCCTAGTTATATATGCGGAAAGTAAAATGTGCCAATCTGTGAACCTGAAGTAAGCCTCTTAAAGTAGAAGGTACTGTGTTGAATCTTAACTGAAATTTTGAACAATTTGGGACGTTCGGCAATCCAATTTTCAGTCACAACCCTTCTCGTATACCATCGTTAGAAGCCTTTAATGTTTACTTGTTTTAAGTGTTGTGCTGAAAAGTGAAGCAGACAAGTTTTAAAAGCGCTAAACTACTTTCTAATTACAGAATTCTTGATTTCTTGAACGCACTGTTGTGTAATGTTCGCAGTGAAGTTTGTAAGGTGATTGCAAGTGACCACTGTTTGGTGGCTAGAGGTCCGTGCGAGGTTGTCAGCAGATAAACGAGGAACTGAAAGTGTTAATTTTAAGAGTTTTAATCTAAAAAATATCAAATAATCTGAAGTAACAGTATCAGGTAAAATCCTAAACGGGTTAGCAGCTGTGGAGAAGAATGATAAAGCTGGTATGCATAGGGTTTAGGAAACTGTTACGGAGATTATCCGAACTTAAGCGAAAAATAATGTCATATTATAAGTTAATTCAGAATAACCACAGTTTGATTAAAATTGTTAGATCAAAATAAAGAGGCGAAATTGCAAGCGCTGCAGAACCCAGCCAAATGAATGGCGGTGATCTAAAAAAATGTAAGAATGAATCTAGTAGAAGTTTCAGGGAGAAAAGAGGGAATATTTGAAAAACAGAATGAATTATTCTGAAGCGAACGGTAAGAAATAAAATACTGGATACATGTATTTAAACATTATTTAATTTAAGAAATTTTAAGGTTGACCACCTTGACTTAATTTATACGCACTTTGAGAATTTCACTCCAGTGACAGCCTAAACTGTGGCCGTTTGATTCAGGCTCCTTTGTAGTCTAGTGGGTGGGAAGATGGCAGTATGCACCTCTTAAGTGAGTTTAATTTAAATGTGTTTAAATCAAACGTGAAGGAAAGTCCGTATAGATAAATATTTTGTACTCGCATTTCCTATTCTGAATGACCTGAAGCATGGAGCTGTACTATTGCCACTGGTTTTAGAGTACACAATTTGGAAGGTCCAAGAAAATCATGAGGGACTGTAATTGAATGAGAGTTTCCAGTCTGTGGATCGAACATCGGAACTGGGACCTCCAGATTTGGATTAAGAAGATCAAAACAGGATATTCTTCTTGGACTGCTTGACCTTGAATATGGGACCGATAGGCTGTCCCGAAACGTTAGTAACTACCTACGAATCAGCGCTGCGTAACATCCCAGAAGCGAGAAAGAACCCAGAGAATGATCTGTAATTATTGTACGTAGTTTGTCGCAGAACGTGTGAGGTCTGGTGATTATAAAGATAAACATGCTGACCTGAAGGTGAGGAGACGCAAATTAAGTGACGACATGCAGTGAGGTGCGAATGACAATAATAAATATCTGTTTTAAGCTGTTAGGACTGCAAATGGGAATTATCAAGAGGTCACGAATCGGCAGTGTCCATACCCATCAGAATGCCAGAATTGCGTAGCCATGTTTGTTAACGTTATCGGAACCTCTCCATATTTTCATCTCCTAGAGAGGTCCAAACATTTTTAAGCCCCTAGGAAATTGAGGTTTTTTGGTTCAAAACAGTTGATAGTATATTCAAACCATCGATACTTGGCCTGCCTTATACACCCATGAGATTTGTTAGACTCTTCCTTATAGCAAAATCGAAGACCAAGATAATAGTGATTAAGTAAGAATCTCATATACAACTACTAGTGTCGGTCAGAAATTAAACTTAACAATGCATATATTTTGGGTACTTTGTTTTCAGCTCTAATAGGAACAGTTCAGATTTAATTGTACTGCTGCATGGATGTCTGCCTCTTGTAAGTGTTGTGTGTTGTCAGGTAGAGGTCTCTGCGTTGCGCTGATCACTCGTCCAGAGGAGTCCGGCCGAATGTGGCGTGTCTTAACTGAGTGTGATCGTGAAGCCTCGATAATGAGGAGGCCATGGCCCATTAGGGGCTGTTGCGCCACTGGGGGAAAAAAGTCTGTGTATTGAAATGTGGGGATAATGTACGAATCCAGTCACAATGCAGCGACTGAAATTATTGTGTCCTCTTCTTCTTTGAGGTTAAAGAAAGAGTAGAGCTGTATTTCTACTCCCTCTCTGGGCCTTAATGGCCTTACCTCTTCTTCTTTCCTGAGCCAGTTACACGCCGAGTAAAAAAAGAGGGAAACTTGTATGACCGCTCAGTAAAAACCGTCTAGTAACTAAAAGTAAGTGATAGATTAGACACGTTGCTAATCGCTATTTAATCATTTTTCGGCTGTGATGCATCCCAAGACTGACGATATTTGTTTTGAGTTTACTATTTCCTTTGTCAGTTGTAATAGCTTCTATAAAGTCTTACTACAAGTTGAGTGATAATAGTCCCACAGTTATTTTTGGAACGCCCTATCATATCTCAGCCAAAATGTTGAATGTTTCAAAATAAAATTTTTCGAAGTACAGTAAATTAATTATTATTACTAAATCCTTGATCAAACTTTTGTATTAATTTTCCTCATAACGTTGTTTGTTGGACTTTCTTTTGTGTGGGGAAGGACCCCGCAGCAGAAGCTACGGAAGCACCGCAGCCTTGAGGCTTATTGTGCAACCCTACGACGAAGTTGATTAGTTTTTTCGTTTTTCCGTGTAATGGAGCACCGGTGGAATGAAAATGACGGGGGAAAACCGAAGTACTCGGAGAATACCTACCCCAGTGCCACTTTGTCCACCACAAATCCCACATGGACTGATCCGGGATCGAACCCGGGCCTCCGCGGTGAGAGGCCGGCGACTAACCGCCTGAGCCATGGCACCGACGTGTTTGTTGGACTTAGTGGGATTTCGTTTTACGCCCACGATATTAATGTGCCTTGGGTATTAGGAAATGTTGGCCCTGTGCACGCCATGACAGTACGTGAGAGAGCAGAGATATAGCTCCAATCGTATTTAACCTCGGCATTAGATGCCAAGCTTAAGAATTAGTGGAGTTCTGCCTTCTCTGCCCCTTATACCTAGTTAAGATATGAGTTCCTTCAGTCTGTGCAAGACAGAGGGAGTCCTCGCGATTAGTATAGCTCTTGTTAGTAGGTCAAACCCATAGAGCAGGTGATCCAAAAGCTAAATAGTTAGGGAATTATGAAAACATGGCGAAACCAGAGCAGACATAAGCTGCAATGGAAGCGTCTTTATGTAACTGAATAAATACGTTCATAGCCTCAGTGACAAAATACAGATATAATAACATGGTCAGTAACAGTTGTGTTCGGGCGATATGCTCAGTCATGAGGTGACATACGTCCCAGATTTTTAACCATGAATCTGACAGTCGCGTTAGGCGGCCCAGACGCTTGACCGAACTACTAACGACTTCGTAAGTGATGCATCTGCTACCGAGAGGTTTGTCGTGGAATGACGAAGTGATACACAGTGTTTATCAATTCGATTCGGACATCACTGTTCTTAAAAAATGGCATTAATATTTGTTTTTCTTTAACGGCCGTTGACTCTGATGACGTCACGTGACCTGTAATGAATGACGCCTTTCCTTTCAGTACGCATTATCCATCATTGTTAGATGGAACTACGAGATTTTACTGGCATGGAAAATGCGAAGCAATTAGCGATAAGCACGTGCCATGACTCCAGTGTTCCCGATTTCTATCGTTCGTGATGGCACTTGAGTGTTTGAGGTCAGCATTAACGTTACGTCTGTGTACTCAATCGCCTTAAAAAAGCAAGCAATCCCATTACAGGCCTGGACAGGCGCTTAGGATTCTAGGAGGTTGAGGCTCCCAGATTTCTAGACAATCAGCACATGAAGGTGGTAAGGTTGTCAGCCCTACGCACCGGCCGCCTTTACCCCCATGAAATACTCCTGGTACTCATTTCTGTTAGAGGCTGAGTCGACCCCAGGGCCATAGTGCGACAGAAAGGATTATGTAAATGAAAAATTCCAATGACACAATCGGGAATCGAACCCGCGACCTTCCAGCTTGTAGACCAGTGCCTCAACCAACTGCGCCACCGCGTGGCCCCATTCGCCTTATTACCAAACATAAATCAATGTAGTTTGATTTGGTTTGTTGTGATAAAAATAGGTGAGAGAGAAATTTAACCAGCTTTTATTTAAACGTACCAATAACTAATTCAGTGGAGAAGAGTTCCACCTGAAACGCTAATAGTTTCTCACCTAGACAAGAAACTCCCTCGCATTTTGCAGAACCAGAAGGTTCACACCGCTCTCTCAAGGTGCCGCCACTTAAACTTATCCTTAGACAGATCAGTCCAGTGCTCGCCATCCATACCAATTTCTTTAAGACCAGTAATGTAACAAATCATGTTTGCGAATGCATAAAATCTGGTTTTAATAATTTTATGTTTTGGTGTGTTTCGTTGCTGTTAATTTATTTTCCTTTCTTTCCAATTCCACGTAGACCTATTACTTCGTCTGATCTTTTCGCATCCATAATTAATCCTGACTCGATTACTCTCTTGTAGACGGTTGTTACGGTTCTTTGAATGAATGGTATGAGCGGAATATATTTCGTAATCAGTTCCAAACAACTGTGTACTCTTCATTGAAGAAAAGTTCTAGGAACATGCACGAATATACTCGGACTTGGTGTGAAGAAAAAGTGGAAGAAATGGAAACAAATATATTTGTGCTCTGTCCCGTAGTCGCACTAGATAAATATCAGTATACGAAAAAAGTTCAAATGGCAAAGGATACAGCGCAGTGGTGGATTTGTTTAATGACCGACATCGATAGCAGTAGGTCATTTCTTGACCGGATGAATGACCATCAGCTTTTGAGAGAAGACCTGCGGCATGTAGTTGGTTACTGTCCCTAATAGTTCAGTGACCCTTTAAATGGTGCCCTTGAAGTAAGGTGCTTTCTGAAAGGTTCAAGACAACGAGAGCACCATTCTCCCACTTCTGAAGCACCAGTGAGTGTAGTCTGTCGTTGAGTGGCATCAAGAGCTCTTTCATATGTGCTGCTGGCTTCAAGTGCAGTGAGTCGAAGTGGATTTCAAAATGTTGTTGTACTTAGGACGGGGACACGTTTAGGGTTCAGGGGTTCAGGTTTACGATAAATTTATTTCATGCCAAATGAGAGATAAGATTTTCTTATATGTTACTCATACCGTGCATATTCTTACAATTAATACATAAACCAACATATGCACTTAATAAAATACAATTCATAACAAGTATTAAACTCCTACATGTTTCGGCACCGGGATGCCACCCTCACGGATTTTTTTTAGAACACAGGAATACAAGCCCAACATGCTAATCTAGGTATTGCATCGTCCTTATTAGAATGATTAAAATTCTAAAAATGCTCCATATAGACTATAAACAACTACGAACTTATACCTGGAACGGTTCAGTATCACATAATTTTAATATCACAACATTGAAATTTTGTGCTTATCAACTTTGTGTTTTTTAGAATTGTAATGTGTTTTTTAGAATTTTAATATTTTAGTCATTCAAACAAGGGCGATGCAATACCTAGATTAGTGTGTTGGGCTTGTATTTCTTCGTTCTAAAAGACTGCCTAAGGATGACATACCCGTGCCGAAACATGTAGGAGTTTAATACTTTTCATGAATTTCATTTTATTAAGTGCGTATGTTGGTTGATGTATTAATTGATAGACAAGATTTTCTCGATTTTTGTCACAAAGGCCACAGATGACAATATAATACAGCGCATGCGCTTTGTGTCCTGGATAACTAAGGCTACAGACACACACTCAGAACATGTAATACTTACTGCTTTTATACGGCAACAATGGTTACTCAGACGCGCCCCAATGTTACGTTTAAACGTACATTACCTGTCTTGTTTCTTCAGCAGCGGCATTGTCTTACAATATAGTAAACTGCAAAGGAATAGTGATCTACTGAGCTTAATTTGGTGCGTATTCTCTAGAATTAGGTATAAGTCGAATAAAACACGACAGACTGTTTATTTATTTTATACATATAATCTGTGTTGTCTAAACGGTTTCTACCACCAAATGTCATAAGTTAACTTTTGACAGAAGGTATGAAAATGCTTCATCCAAACTGGAGTTCACAGGTAATTTTCTGATGTACCGCCATAAAAACAAAACAGAGGCTATGACAGTTATTCCTTCCGCCATGTTTGTACCTTTTACTGCACACATAAAATAAGTTACATTTGGAAAACTGCATTCACCGCACAAAATTTGTATTATCCTGTTTTAAGTGGCGGTAGTGTTGTATCTTACTAATAAGTGAAGTAGACTGAAAAAGTGAGAAAGAAATAGCTTCAGTTTATGGACAAATGGTTCGTAAATCAAGAGCCGAGTGCTTGTAGAAACCGTCCATTCTTTGTGACAGTGGATGTAGAAGCTAATGTTGCGTGGAGGTAGTATGTACAGTATATGTAGGCTATATATTGTGCGTCGGGAGTGCGTAATATTTTTCTCGTTCTAGTATGATAGTGACCAAGGAACAACTCCATTTCCACAGTTCCTTTGAACGATCCTCTTTCTGAACTGTTTGTGTCTTTGCGGAGCTGTGAATGACACTGACGAAACTTGGCTAGCATTGCCATAAATCATAGTAGCCGCGTAGTCCACTTTGTGGAGAATCTAATGTCAGCCGAGGTGATAGTGTTCATGCTTCTTTTGCCGGAGGTCTCGTATTCAAATCTTGCCCTCGAGACCAAGTATGACCGACTATTTCAGTGGTTTGACTCAGTACCTCCAGGAGTATAATGGTCTGCTATCTTAAGGTAGACCATAACCGTTTCCTTCGATATCCGTACCACTTCACTGTTTACAGCTCTTCTACCGCTTGAAGCTACATAACGTTAAGTAACTGTAACATCATTGTCCGATAAAAACCCATCATTCAGGACTGCCAGGGTAGTAAATGATAGACTAAGATATGAATTTATAAAAATCAGTTGAGGCCAGGACTCTGGAAGAGTTGTACTACCAAAGGTGACGATTTGTACAAATCGAAAGGATTAAAGGGTAAGAATTACTATCGTCCGAGTTTTCTCTTCCTTGCACAATCGTATCAGAACTTGAAAGTAGTACGTCTTTTTAGCCCAAAGAGGTAACCTAATGTTTTGAGTTTATCTTCTCAAAATACTTAGATCCACGTAAGATGAATTTAAAAGTTTCAAAATAAATGCAACAAAAGAATAACAAGTTTTATTGTATAAATAAACTAGATCAAGCATTCTCCAGCAAATCAACCGTTTCGACTTCCATCCCGTGACAACAACCTTACGTCACCTGAAGAGGTAGCCATGCGCAGCTGTCAGAATACGGATGTACTAATGAGTCAGACGAAAATCACAACTCCTTGCTGTAACCTGTTTTGTATCGAAGGGACTTAGTGCATTTGGCCTGTAGTTAAGATATTGTAAGGCGCTGTTCAACTTGTCAAGTTACTGAGTACCGAACGGCGTGATGTGCAGTGAGACAATCTTGGCCTATATGTGGCACTTTCTGCAGGAACTTACTTGCGTCAGAACGTTACGCTCCTCACTTGGAAGGTACCCGATTCGAATACCGTTCTAAATACTGACTATCCTCACTAAGGTTTTCGTCGTTTTCTTTAGTCCCTCCAGGTGAATGCCAGGATAATGGTTTAAGTTAGTCCAGGACCACTTCATTTCCACTTCATTTCAGTTCATTATTCAGTATCATCAGATTAATCGACCGTATATATGGAGTGGCGCAAAAGTCCCTTGACACTAAAGGCAGCGTGTTAAATATCTGGTGTCAAGCGAGGTTTTGTGCCGCCAATTATTATGAGTTACTGAGGGCTTCCTTAGAAACTACAAACAAATAAACGTGTAGAAACCACGACAGACGCTGTGGGCACCGCACTCGAGATTTCAACCAAGAACCTCCAGAATTAGAGTAAGAGTGCTAAGCAGGGACACGCACATTCCGGACCATACGGTGACAACATATGTTCTGGAACGACTATTGCCTCGACACAGTTCGTAACCCGGGAGCCCTGAACGTGTTTAGGACAGGCGAAAGCATGTGTATGTGGGTTAAGAAAAACATGTTGATTGATTGAGCCACATGATGGCACCATCGTACCGTAGGTCAAGCTTGTGTAATTTCCCGCCAGTTCGTGCGCCTCTCTCTTTTTCTTCTCAAATCATGCTGTAAGCCGATGGATCCAGGAAGTTGCAGAAAGAACTTAACGATGCCTGTATTCACCAAGTTTCCAGTACGTGGACATTGCTAAATTTTCTTTCACAAAAAAAATTTCGCATCGAAACTTTAGACGATTTTAGTTCCGAACAATGAAAGAATCGGCTTGTGAGTCACCCTGTTGTATTGAGTGTGCATGCGCGCGTCCCCCATTTTCAGCTCTTGAACCAGAATACCGATATTCACGGAGCTTGGTGTGAAGATTATGATACTGGAGGGACACCCCAATTACGTATTTAACTTTCTGCGATCATGGATGACATGATGAACTCACGAACCTCTGAGGCAGGAGCTACACTAGCGACACTTACTTTTAGGATCTGAATGCTGTGTGGTAACGTATTTTCAAAAACTTTAATGTTGGTTAAAGTAGTATTTCTGTAAAATTAAAATAAAGACACGGCCGCCATGCGAAAGTATCTTTAGCTTTGGGTTTGAGGGCGATAACCGATAATGTGAAATACAGTACGGAGATCGCAAATATGCCATTAAATTATAGATGGCGTGTGTTACGTGTAAAGCAACAGTTACAAACATGGCGAAGGTGCGAAACTTTGAGGTAATGTGCAACACATTTAACGGATGCCCAGTCTGTATGTAAATAATTTGGTCTTCATGAAACAAATCAGAAAAAGAGCCGTAATACCTGTATATGTGCTAACTAAGGATCTGTGGAGCAGAAAAGCAGGTTTTGAGTTCTGCAAGGAACTGCTTGTTACGTATCGCATTGTGTATCTCCATACTGAATACAACTTTACAGTGTTTGATTTTGTCTGTTTTAACGGCGCCTACTCAGCTACATGTTTTCAGTAGGCTTGATGGTAAGAGCATAGTGATTACCTTAAAAGAATGTGTAAAGAAGAGATCATTTTTATAGGTTTTATAGGTATTGTCCCAAAACTTTCCCAGAGAGTAATGAAAATCAAAAGAAACGTCAGTCAATATGGCTGATTTGTTGGCGTGTATTCGAAAGAGGAATTATAGAATATAAAGTGGTATTAGCTGTTCAACTGCCCTGTCGTAATTTCCCATTGCAAGAGCGATACTGAAATTTAACTGACGCGTCTGATTTTGGACGGAGTGGATACAATACAGTATGTACTGGTACATGCAACAAATTCTATATTTTATTACATTTCTATAGAGATTTAATGTGAAAACATTTCACGTGGCATAAAACTTAATCTAGCCAAATAGCGCCGTTAATAGACGAAGCATTGATTAATGTATTAAGTTTAAACCAACCGATGCACACTAAAACCACTCTTTAAGTAGCTTTATTATAAAATTGTTAAAATTGTACCCCTACACGTGTTTCGATCCTAGGATCATCGTCAGGGGGTTTCTTGTTAAAAGCTACAGTCACTTCAACACATGATTTAAAATATTCTATAAGCACTTTGAACCATAAGTTAAAATCTTGTCAATAGATTCGCTAAAAGTTGTAAAATTATAAAA
Organism: Reticulitermes speratus; assembly: GCA_021186555.1. NCBI lineage: Eukaryota > Metazoa > Arthropoda > Insecta > Blattodea > Rhinotermitidae > Reticulitermes > Reticulitermes speratus. Next base: position 21,769,065 of record JAJKFL010000009.1, read on the forward strand.
ACACTGTAGTTAGTAGAATTGTGGAACTGCTGGCGTGTGGTATTAAAAGCATATGAAATGTTTTTTCGTGGAGCGGAGTGTACTACGTGTCGTCCAGTGAGGAGTGCTACGGTGGAGTGGTTTTAGTGTGCATCGGTTGGTTTAAACTTAATTTAATATGACGAAGATGCACGGTGTCAACAATGTGACATTGATTAATGCTTTGTCTTGATCGACTATTACGACTTGAATTCATAACCTGCCTTTCACAGTTTGGTAGTATTTTGCTATATAAAGTTGAGTAGGCCTGTAGTATTCGAATCGGCTGTGGATTTTCTAATTGTGGCGTTGCTGCTATTTCAGTTCAAGTAGTACGATGGACTTTCTACTCGTACATTAATTAGTAAATAAAATTTGTTGTAATTTGATGCGGTTGCCGAAGTGTTGTCAGTCACGCCGAGATGAGTGAGTGTGTAGGCGGTGCTCTGGATGTGCAGATCACGACATGTGCATGTAACGCATACAGAGCGAGCGACAGGCTTAACACAACAGGTGAAAGTACAGGGCCGTGCGTGCAGACATCGCCGGTGTAAGCCACGTGACATCCTCCAGCATCCTAAACGTTAATTATCCTTGCTCTAATCCTACAAGTGCCAGGTGTAGCAAATTTCGACCCTTACAAACATTGTTATAGCTGACGGAATGTGAGATATCTTGGCATTTTATCTGAAGCACAAATTCAAGAAAATATTTAGAGGGTTTTTTTTCTCTACATTTGAAGTTCGTGGGGAGTTTTTATATGTCATTTACCGAAGAAAGATAATCAGTTGTGATAATCTAAAACTGGCAGCCTGGCACGGCACGAATTTAATACTGACACTTCAATGTTTAACTTTAGATTTAATACAGGCATTGCATTTCGACCTGATATGGCTCTGCTAGTGACGTTACTGGCGTTAGGTTGGAACAGCAGTGCTTCGATTCCCGGCTGCGTTACAGAATTGTCCCTTTGACCCACATACTTTCCCATCCATTGGGTAAACATGACTGAACCCTCGGAGCAGAAACACGCTGATGGAGAATCTGTACGTTCGTTTTCCTGTGCAGTGTAACCAACGGATATAAAACCCTAAGGTAGAGAAAGTTGGCTCAAACTGTAGCGGTTCTGACTTGGATTCGGAAGGTTTATATTTGGGATCTCGGTGCCTCCGCTATCTTTGCTAAGGATTTTCAGGGTTTTTCCTTCCCTCCAGACATCGTCGTGTAGCAGTTCTGTATCGGGCCACGAACGCTTCATTTCACGTTTCCAATTCACAATCCGATAAGTCCAAGTTACTGACAGCATCGTTAAATAAATTACAGAACTACAATCAGTTCTGCTGTAATGCGATATTTGCTTTCTTGTGAGACCTCGCGTTGTAGAAAATCGCAAAATAAAAATAATAGGGCTTATGGAAGAGGTTTGGCGCTATATCTTCACACTGGTTGCTGAAATCGCATAACAGCCAACACACGTATGCGGAAGGTCGCGTCATACAAACAGCGTTCACCTATTCATCAATCGCGTTACAGCCAATTCGCGTTAACACAACACGCGTAATAGCAGAACTGACTGCATTAATGTTCATCGAACTCTGCCTCCAGTCCTTACTTACTCCACGAGACATGGTGCTTAAATAAAGCAACAACTTTATCTTTACCTTACAGTTATTCCATTTGAGCATGATAATAATATTTTCTGATCCGTAATGAAACATGAAGTTTTCTTAATTATACGCCTATTTAAAAATTCAGTTCTTACATCACAATTAACACATTTTGTTTCCATTAGAAGGACCAACCAGGTTTTTTTTTCAATGGCTCGACAGCCCCTTGGGGGCCTAGGCCGCCTCATTTTTCGAGGCTTCACGATCACATACTTTTTACACACACCACACTCGATAGGACTCCTCTGGACGAGGGACCAGCTCGTCGCAGAGACTTCTACCTGACAACACACAACAATCACAAGAGACAGACATCCATGCCCCCTGTGGGATTTTTTTTACTAATTCCTGGGTTTTCCGCTTTGATCCCTTTTTGTTCTTTATTAATCCTTTTTCGTCCTTTTTATGTCACTTACGGTCCACAACCGTCTTTTTACAACACAACACAAACATCCATGCCCCCGGTGGGATTCGAACCCACGATCCCAGCAAGCGTTCGAACCCACAATTCTAGTAAGCGAGCGGTCGCAGACCCAAGCCTTAGACCGCACGTCCACTGGGATCGGCACCAACCAGTTACAGCAGTTTATTGTAAGCAGCATACGAAAGACTTGACTACACTCTGTGAGATGTGCACAATTCTGTAAATATTAATGCAGGTTGTTCAATAAGTTAACCACCGTCCATTCAAGTGTTAACGCTAGGTATGAAGCTTTATTTAAATTTCTATGTATTCTTAGTTAACCAGTAGTGAAGCTCTCATACCGACACTATTACGTAATTTAATGTAACCATAGTATTACACAACTTAATTTATAATACAGTAGAACCCGGTTATAACGACGTCGGTTTTCACGACACCTCGCCTACAGTCAGATATTCTGTGGTAGCAATTAATTCGTCACTCTTAACCATAACATTGTACTACACGGTTTTAACGACACTCGTTTATAACGACACAAAATATTCAGTCCCTTTCATGACGTTGTAACCGACTTCGACTCTATTTGTTATTATTTATTGTACTCTTCCCGATGTGTTTCGATCATATCACGACGATCATCGTGGGAATTCACGGCGATTACACAAAGCAGTTGCATACGATTTTCTCAAAGCCCCCTCTTTGTAACTATTATTGTAATCAATATCTGTTCCCCCGACGATCCTGAATGTATCCAAAAATGTTGGGGAAAAATAAGTTACGTAACAAATTCTGTATCAACTAAGTTGTGCACTGCGGCCATTACATTACATAATTCTAATTAGTACACAGTAGATCATGAATACAGTTAAAACGCCTGCATATCTTCGAGAGACCAGCTCGATAAGAAGCATTAATGCAGATACCGTTTAGATGAAAGTAAAGGTACAAATGCCTCTGCGGTTTTAGCCTGCCAGCTCGAAGGAGGATGGAGGCGGAGTTAAAGCAACATGCATTCTAAACACCGGTGTTAATGAAGCTGAATAATCAACCTCACGTTTTGGCAGATTCAGAGTGATCGATATTTAGGTTATTTAACCCGTCAATGTGGGCCTCGGTGCACTGTAGGGACCTTTAATTCTTCACATGCTGCCGGCCACGGCGCATCTTACGCTCGTGAGTAGAATTTAAGGGTATTATAAATTTTAAAACCACTCCGTCCTGGGTTGTAGTTGGAATTTAAACCCCAGGATCTTTGAAGGGTTAATGAACTTGTTTCAACTGCAGTGGTGATATAGCGTTGAATGAGGTGCTAAGATGTTAATAATTTATAAGAAGGTTGAAGTGCTGTTCGTGGGTTATTCCAAGACACTCTCGCAATACGTGTCTGGTAGGACAAAGGAATACCGCGAAAGCCCTCAGAATATTCTGTAGTTCGACAGATTTTTCGATCACCTAAGTTTATATCACATTTTTCGAACTGATTGTTGCAGCATGGAGAAAGTGTAGATGTCTTGAACGTATTTGACCAAATATCACGTGTTTAGCCAACATGTCATAAAGCCTGCTTGTTCACTTCTGACTACAGTGTAAATGTTCCTTTTTTTTTCCTATGGCTCGACAGCCCTATATGGGCCTGGGCCTCCTCGTTCACACATTTGAGACACACCACAGTCGGTAGGACTCCTCTGAACGAGGGACCAGCTCGTCGCAGAGACCTCTACCTGACAACACACAGCACTCGCAAGAGACAGACATCCATGCCCCTGGTGGGATTTTTTTTTGCCTGTCCGGGGTTTTTTCCCTGTGATCCATTTTTGTACTGTTTAAATCCTTTCGTCCTTCATGTCACTTTACGTTCCATATTACCGTCCTTACAACAAACACAACACAAACATCCATGCCCCCGGTGGGATATGAACCCACGATCCTAGTAAGCGAGCGGCCGTAGACCCACGCCTTAGACCGCACGGCCACTGGGATCGGCGTAAATGTTCCTCATACCGCCGTTATATGAGCTGAATTTACTCGCAGAAATATTTATTATCCCGCAAGGATGTCATCTGTTCGATTTTCAAAGTCGATTGTAACTACTCGATTCGTTGTAAATTTCCCACGTATACCTGGTACATCATAGGGCAAGTTTTTCAAATTATGGATACATTATATAAATAACTTAAATTTGCCATGGGTGTTGTGTTAGATACACCGCCGTGTCTTCCAGATACTAATAGTTCGTTTGAAATGTGAAATAAAATTCTAAATTTTTTGTATTGCATAAATTAAAAAAAAAGTTATCACACCGAATCCTCCACACCCGTCATTTGTTATATGTTAAGTGTGACCCTTTGCAGCCAATTGGTTATTCTATGTAGCGCCAAATCACTATACACTCTTCGTTTTGCCCGCAGTGTTTATGTTCAGTATGGCCCTCAACATAAGCATGTGTTGGTATTTTTATATAGAAACTCTTGTTGAAAGGAAAAGAAAGAGATAGATAATACAGAATAGGAACGGGAAGTTCGAAGTGACAACGGAAGAAAGCGCTCGGTTGGGTTTCGTAAGATACGCTACTGCAAGTATCCTAGACTCCAATGAGTGGCATTCATATGGAAAAAAATCTTTACGAACGAGGGAAGAATAGCTACAGAATACAAACCCGGTTTAATATTGATCTTGTACTCCTCCGAATATGCACATGCAGACCTGAGTACATGCACACACATCGCGCCAGATCACTATACACTCTTCGTTTTGCCCGCAGTGTGTATGTTCAGTATGACCCTCAACATAAGCAACCCTTATTGTACCTACACAGCATTAAACTTCTGATCTAATTAAAGCACATTATGTTCTCTGTTTGGTACAAGCTGAATCTATGTAACATGTAGATTAATTTAGTCTTCACAGAGATAATTTTACCAAAATATTTTTGAGAAAGAAATTGTAAGTCTACTTATCTTTAGATACTCTGTCACCTGTAGATCGAGAGTACTTGATAACAGAGTGCTGAGGAGGAGAATAAGGTACCCGAGGGATGGTGACTGAAGTAACAGCGTGCCGTGTTACTTGCTGAGTGCCCCCGGCACATAAATTTGGTTACAACTGGTACTGACTTGCGCAGTGAATTTCCGGTTTCCTCTACATCCTCTCCCCTGAAGGCTTGAAGCTAGCATGTGGTATATTATTGACTGGACTTCTGAACAGTTGACATGGTCTAAATTCCGTTTGGTGACGACAGGAAGAGAGGCCAGGGTCGCTGTGATGGCGTTGTGTGTGTCTGTTGTGTTAAATTTCATATTTTGAGTTGTGGAGCTTAATATGTGGATTATGTTTTCTTTACCACGACGTCAGGCAGGTTATTTTTGCTAGTGTCGATTTTTGTTGGTGGGGCAACACGTGAGTAAAACCATTCCGTATTTTGTTACTTTAGTTAATTATTAATTATCTTTAATGTTTTCAATTTCTGTTCTGTTACTTGCAGTTCCGGAACGCTTCCAAGAGTTATGTAAATGGGGGGGGGGGGGTGTCACAGCGTGAGGGCTGTGTTGATTTGTAAACGTCATCATGTGTTATTTGGGCAAGGGGACGGGATACCAGAAAATGTGACACGCGGGATTGATAGGAAAATTGCATACAAAATCTATACACATTGTAAAATATGAAGTGGCTATCTAACTATAGGTGAGAGGATAATATTAAAATAAATCTTAAACAAATAAGATGTGGCAGTATAAACTGGAATAGACAAACTCGGTATATGGCTTGGTAACGAAATTTAAAATTCCATAAAAAACGGGAAATATGAGTGGCTCTCGGCTTCTTGAGGACTTTTTTAGCCATAGTTGGTTTAGTTAATTTTTATGGAAAAGACGGCAGTGCAGATCTACAGTTATGCAGCTGAGTGAGAGACTTCTGCCAATAATTTCGTGTGTTACAGATCTTCACTACCGAAACCTCATAGCTGACGGCTGTAATCTGAAAAAAGAATTATGAATGCCCTATCTTTGTGAACTTCAGATCCAAGAAAATATAACACACAAAATCTGCTTCTGTCTTAATGACTCTGTATACCACGCACCTGACGCAGCTCCGCATACCAGATTTCAGTGTTTTTCATAGTTATCGCTTGAAAATAATAGGTCTACTTCATAAATTGTTAGACAGCCATTTTATTTTTATTTTGAATAAATTATTTTAAACAATGTGCATATTTATGGATACGTGTGAGCACAAAGTGATCTCTTCTTTCTTTCTTTATCGTGTCCGTACCATTAAATTAAAGATTTTTTGCCCAGTATTGGGCTACGTCAAATCCTTTTTTATTTGCAAGCCATAAATCCTCGAGGGTGCATTTCTGGGGGCAGTCCCTGCATGATAGGAGATGTCCCATGTCTTGTACCTCTCCACAGCCACAATACAGGTCGTCGGAGTTTGTTTTGCCCCATTTCACCATATTTGTTTTTACTGGTGCCACCCCTGTTCTAATGCGGTTAAGAGATTTCCAAGTATTGAAATCAAGGAGGTGGCTACCAGGGCAAATCTGGGTAAGGGGGAAGTCTTCAGGTGGTTCAACTTGCACTGTTCCGAGGAAGCTATTCCGCGATTTTAATCTTCTGTTTGGTGTTCTGGCTCCGTAGAGTGCGTGTCGCTCATCGACAGTTTGCTTGATCTTCTCTATGTGTTCCGCTGCCTTCCGACGAGATGTAGGAGCTTCGAAGCCTGCCGCTCTATAGAGGTTTGGCAATGGCGTTGGTTTCATACATCCTGTCACTATCCTACATGTCTCGTTGAGCGCCGTGTCGACTTGATTGGTGTGGGCAGATCTATTCCACACAGGACATGCGTATTCTGCAGTTAAAAAGCAAAGTGCTTGTGCAGTTAGTCGGAGAACGTTAGGGTTTGCTCCCCATCTACTTCCCGTAAGCCTTCTAAGAAGACACAAAGTGATCTATTAATGAATGTCGCCCACGCCTCAGAAATTTCTTGATGTTACTAATAAGTGAAATTAATACGAGTATGGAAGTACACTGGTACTTAATGAAATTTTTCTTTGCTCTTACGTTAAAATCCGTGCATTGTTCCACAACTTACTGGTCACACTCGCACCGACGTGTTAATAGATTGAACTTGTAAGGCGATGGTAACTAACAGTACGGCAAGGCCCTATCGTTCGCCGTGGAGGTGCGGCAACTTGTCAGACACTGGTGCGCGGCGTGTAAAGTACACGCAACTGTACTTTTGCGGTGTTGACTTTAATTTCGCAAGACCATAAGGCGATCAGTCTTAGCACCCTCTAACGCTGTGGCCATGGATTCGAATTCCGCCTGAAACATGTGTTCTTCTTTCTGTGTGCTGTAGGAACTGCCTTCTAAAACACTTTATTGACGGGAAGATAAAGGGAAGAATGGAAGTGACGGGAAGACGAAGAAAAAGACGTAAGCTGCTACTGGATGATATTAAGAAAAAGAGAGGATACTGAAAATTGAAAGAAGAAGCACTAGATCGCACTCTGTGGAGAACTCGCTTTGGAAGAGTCTATGGATCTGTCGTATTACAAGACTACGAACTGAATGGATGATTATAATTGTACAGCGTTTATAAGAGCCTGAGTCTGAATCCGAATATGATGCCCACTAAGCCTGCTGTCCGGTAGATAAGTGGGAGGGGGGGGGGTGCTGTATTGCGATGGATAAAGCTGACCACTCATTTCCGTCTTGAACTGAGTTCTGAAATTCTTGGAGACTTTTTTCGTTTTCGTGCCATGAAATGGCATAAAATAGAAGTAATGGCATAAAGAGAGGCACATGAAAAAATTTTAGATTCCTTGTACTGGGTTGAGATTTAATAACACCAGAGCTCCTTACAGAGCTTGAAGCCATGGCAAAACATGCTTTTGAGATTAAAGCTACGGTTAAACATATTGAGATCAAGACACAGATATACATACTGTGGAGCTTGCAGACACAGTTAAACATTTGAGTCTGAAGCCACTGATGTACATACTGTGGAGCTTGCAGACACAGTTAAACATTTGAGTCTGAAGCCACTGATGTACATACTGTGGAGCTTGCAGACACAGTTAAACATTTGAGTCTGAAGCCACTGATGTACATACTGTGGAGCTTGCAGACACAGTTAAACATTTGAGTCTGAAGCCACTGCTGTACATACTGTGGAGCTTGCAGACACAGTTAAACATTTGAGTCTGAAGCCACTGATGTACATACTGTGGAGCTTGTAGACACAGTTAAACATTTGAGTCTGAAGCCACTGATGTACATAATGTGGAGCTTGCAGACACAGTTAAACATTTGAGTCTGAAGCCACTGATGTACATACTGTGGAGCTTGCAGACACAGTTAAACATTTGAGTCTGAAGCCACTGATGTACATAGTGTGGAGCTTGCAGACACAGTTAAACATTTGAGTCTGAAGCCACTGATGTACATTGTGTGGATCTTGCAGACACAGTTAAACATTTGAGTCTGAAGCCACTGATATACATACTGTGGAGCTTGCAGACACAGTTAAACATTTGAGTCTGAAGCCACTGATGTACATTGTGTGGATCTTGCAGACACAGTTAAACATTTGAGTCTGAAGCCACTGATGTACATACTGTGGAGCTTGCAGACACAGTTAAACATTTGAGTCTGAAGCCACTGATGTACATACTGTTGAGCTTCAAGACACGGTTAACATATTGCTGAGCTGCTGATACGGTCAAACACACTGTTCAGATGGAAGCCATGGATATATATGTTGTTGAGCTTGAAGGCGGGAATAAACTAACGTTGAGCTTGAAGACACGGTTAAATGTAATTTTGAATTTTCTTCTTCCTCATGCTCCTTTACCATATGTTCGTTGGACAGTGCACACAGAACACGTAATAGGTGACATCTTATTCATTATCATTGTTTGTCTTCCGTATCACTTTACGGAGTCGATCCCAGTGGCCGCGCGGTCTAAGGCGTGGGTCTACGGCCACCAGCTTATTGGAATTTTGGGTTCGAATCCCGCCTAGGGCATGGATGTCTGTCTCTTGTGACTGTTGTGTGTTGTCAGGTAGAGGTCTCTGCGACGGGCTGATCCCTCGTCCAGAGGAGTCCTACTGAATGTGGTGTGTCTAAAGTGTGTGATCGTGAAGCCTCGAAAAATGAGGCGGTCTAAGCCCCCAAGGTGCTGTCGAGCCATTGGAAAAAGAATCACTTTAAGGACATGAATTACATGTTCCAGTTCATCATTCGTAATCATCTTCCCATTCAACGGGTATAATCTTTGCAGTTGATAAAATATCGTTAAATAAACAATAATGGTAAATTGCCTATCACATCCTTACCAGCGCACTGTTAGTTGTCATGTTTCTGTCTTCACTCTATAACCCCACCTGTATACATGCCGCCATTAATAAATCAATCAACATGTCTGCTGTTTCAGTCAGATAAACTTCGCATTTACGGAGGTAGTGCTTATTTTTCCGTCGGATCCTCTTGGTCCGTTTTTGCCCATAGAATCATACGTGTTTCTACTGGAATCCTACGCGGTAGCACCATCTTCTTCATGAACATTGCTTTCATAACCACTGCGCCATGAAACGTTATTCGTGATTATTCTAATTTCTTCATCTGCGAAAATATCACGATCCTATCAAAATTGTTTAAGCTGTGTGGAGTAATAATAGCTCTCAAGAAGCTCCAGGCAATGTATTGATTTTTTTTAAATAGATAAAAAAATGCATTCATTGAGGTTTCGTGCATGATTAAGAAAGCCGTTTCATCCGCTACTTTTCCTCGTCTAATTGATTCTGATGACCTTGCTAAGGTTTCGTAATACTGTATCATTCCAGTGTGAAGAGTGCGCCATGCATAAGTTATCGTGGTGCTAACAACTTCAGGTCAACTTTCATTCTGACTTTCAGTCAGCCTAGATTTTCAGCGTATCCTGGACTGCATGTGTCAGCACGACTATGTTCGAAGTTGCTTATTCTTCCAGTTGATGGTTTGTACGTGCCAGGTTGCAGCTTAAAAACAGCGTGTCTTTAAGACGCACTGAGAATCTTTGCGACTGATTCAAAATATAAATATTCAGGAACACCATTAACAAATACAATTAATATTAAGACGAAATTAGCGAAAATGCATTCTGAGAATGCTTCTTAGGCTATTCACATCGATAACTTATTATTTCTTCTACTATTTGTAAGGCTGAGCTCAGGATATTTATAAAATGAATGAGTTTGCGGTCTGTTTTATGTCGGAGTGAAGCGCTGTGTCTTCCTTTGAGAGATGATGAATGCAAGTGTTTGATTTCAAAGTACTCAGAGAAATCTGGAACTAAGAAACTAAGACGCGCCGTGCCGTGGTGGCAGGGACCCACTGATCATGGGATACTGCGGTGTTACCTGGAAATAACCCAACTGCTTCTTCGCAGTTCTTGCAAACTCGCCATTCACGACTATTTCCTTCTTGTCGACGTTATGGAGGACGTAATTAAAATAGCTCATTAAATACAAGATTTAGTGAGATATTTTAATCAGTCGGTTCTATGTAGGTAATCTTGCAGAGTACTGCTTGAGAAAGTGATGTTCTCCCAGTTGGTCAAGAAATTCGTCGCCTTGTGTGAAACTCGAAGTTTTGTCACAGTGTTCACAATATCCATTTTGATATTAGTCCACACGTGCATTTTGTGTTGCGGGTTTGCTGAAGCTGATAGTGTGTTATATGAATTGTGCCCGTAAGGAGGTCGAGGGGAAAACATTTGATTATGAAACGATAATGTAGCCTACTCGATCTCTGTTAGCTCCTCGTTCGGTCGCCATCGGGACACAGAATACACGCACTGAAATCCCACTTAAAGGTATAGGGGTCCTCTTCCGGCCTCCGTCTTCATCTTCACTGCTGCCCTACAATCAGCGGGCATAATCGAAATCTTATGATAAGGGTATTGCCTTAGAAGAATACGTTGCCACACGGAAAGAGGCCAGGTGGTAAAAAAATAAGCCACATTACGTTACTATTAATTTATCTGAAGAAAACTCTTGTACGTGTTAAATTTTAATTACGCAACACGTTTCGTCGATGTTTGGATTGCTGAGGCTTTAATGAAACAGTCGTGACAAGCAACTGTTAGCTTTAACATGTCCGTCTGTCCGTCCATCCTCATGGAACAACTTGGTTTCCACTGGACGGATTTTCGTGAAGTTTTATGTTAGGAGTTTTTATTAAAATCTGTCAACCAAATTAAAGTTTGGCTAAAATTGGACAAAAACAGGCATCTTACATGAAGACCTACGTACGTTTCTGATGTCGGTCTGTATAATGTAAACAGACTGTTCTGTGTGAGGTAAAACAGAGGTCGAAGAAACAGTTGACGATGCAAACGTAACATGCGAGCATTATTGACGCGAAATCTTCAGAACAGAGCAGACTGTAGCGTAGGGAACGTGAACATTTACGTGGACCATAACCAAGTGCGAGAAGTGTTACGCTCTGCGTACATTTCCTAATTAGTTTAATAGCGTTGTTTCAACGGCAAAGGGTAATCCATTTAGCCTCTATTGAGCTGGACATTGATACTGCATCTTGAAGGGGATACTGTCCCTCTATTTAGCTGGAAATAATGAGGAAATATGAGAGGAACCTACGTCTAAATTACGATTAACTAGAACCGCAGCCGGAATTCATACCTGGTACGTACGGAATTCAGTTATAGATTGCTATAGCAATTCCAGCCTCCTCGACTACAGATTGATCGCTAATTTTTGTTGCAGCACTTTCAAGTGTAGCAGAGAGTTGCAATTTGGCTGAAATCAGCGAAGTAGAAAATGAAGTTCTGGCACTGCCGAGCTGCACTCACAGTCCATTATCTTCTGCGCCATCAGAATTCCTTGCATGATACACCAATTCTGTTGTCCCATTCCCGGCGCCCGGTTGCTAGGAAATAAGGAATTGTGATGTATAAAAAACAAGTTGTCGAAGCACATTTATAAAACACGGCGACGTTTTTATAGGACTCAGCGGACGCTGATTAAAAAAATAATGATTTAATTTCCGTAATCAAAGCCGGGGTAACTGAGTCAGTAAGGTTAGTACACGTGGGATGGGACATTGGGCCTCGGTTCCCGGTGGGAACATCCTTTCCTTTGGGGCCCATTTGCACTGCTGTCGAAAGCGAACAGGAAGTAAGGCGGTAAGATGCGTCTTATGCCAAAACTGGGAATGCGTGGAGTGTTACCTTGCTTCTCACAATGCTCCTTCATGGTATGTCGAAGGTGCACTTTTACTGTTACGTACGAAGTAAATTTACTGATCAACCATACAATAAAATAAATTCGTGTTAGTGGCTCTTCATAGAGCATAACCTGGAATTAGACAAATTTCTTTTGTTGCAAGTTTTAATGCCCGTTATATACAGGCATTCCGGCAGAATAATTCTCTCTTCCCCAGAACGTCATGGGACCCACTCGGTTCCTATGCAGTGGGTACCGGACCCCAAGGTTAAAGCGAACGGGGAGTGAGGTCGGCCACTTACCTCCATCTGGTACGGAGGGTAAGAATGAATGGAGCTGTACTTCTACTCTCCCTATACGCCTTCACTGCGTGGATAGGGACAACTTTACCTTTTTATGTACAGTATATGTATGTACATATATCTTTAGTTTATCAACATTTCCCCTTTTTATATGTCTTGTAGAGATGTATAACATTTGTGTATCTGCATGTTACAGAAATTCGTACAGGCTGCGTGTTCCCTCAGGGTATTTGCACACCTTGAACTGTGGTCGTGATTCCTGTTGTGTCGTTCAATGTTGCGAAAGGTAGGGTACATTCGGTTTGTTTTAGGAAAGTCAAAACAGATAATTAACTTGAAGTTCCAATCCTCCTGGGATATAAAGCCTTGTAGATTAATATGCAGAGTGTCCGGCAACTTTATGTCCAGACCGGCCGGCGGCTCACCCAGCCTCGTATACAATGGGTACCGGTTCTATTTCCCGGGGGTAAAGAGGCCGGGGCGTGGCGTTCATCACCCATCTCCACCTAGCGCAGAGGTTACAGAAAGAGTACAGCTATACCTCTACTTCCCCTCTGGGTCTCCATGGCTTGTTCTAGAGTGAACGTTATCTTTTTACTGGCAACTTTATGTCATAACCACAGAATTAGATTCCTGACCTCATACCGAGTCAAAAATGTATTTTCAACATTGGCCCGATTTGCAGCCGTTACAAAGCTACGGGCTTTGAACCTTTGAAATTTGCTCTTGCCGGTAATATTTCAGTAGGCTGCATCACGGATGTATACAAGGGCTGACAGGTGACACACTAGATTTCTGGAAAATTAACTGCCAGCACTCTTAGAAGACATTTCTATCCACACACGCGCCGTCAGATACGCTACCAGCGTGATGAAGACACCCGCCTATTTCTGTCTGCGCGCTAAAACTGATCAGACTGTGTATCCTGGCTGAAGGCGGCCATTTTGAACCCTTGTTGTGAACCCACTGTAACACTGTAACACTGTAATATTGTAACGTTGATTGAAGTAACAAATTCATATCTTTCACTAAAATGTGTTTTCTTGCCCACTGTCCTTATTCATTCACACTTCAAAGTGCTGTAGCTTTGTAACTGTTTCGAATCGGATATGACATTTTTGACATGGTATGAGGTTAGGAATCTCATCATGAAATTATGACAAAGCGACCGGACACCTTGTATAGTTACCTTTCGGAGGAGCTTGCTTATTTCATCTACGGACTACCCTGAAGATGGAGTCAGTGTGCTCTTCCGAAATGTTAGCACCTGTATTCTAATCTACAATGCGTCATATCCCACAGTACTCGAATTTTTATCAACACCGTTGTGAATAACTCAAATCTTGCAAAATAATTATATTGTTTTTAAATGACAACATGTTAAAAAAGTTTAGAGATGGTCACATGTTAATTTCCAATCAAGACTGACGAATATTGAATACAAAATGTAGACACGCCAAGTCCTAATTCTGTTAGATGTTGTGTACAGGGAACAATACGCGTATTATAAACTCGGGATTTCTGTAAATAATAACTAACAGGGACAGGCATTTGCGATTCTGATTCAGTAGAATATTTTATGTAGGGCACAAACGTGCAAAATCTTTATTCTAATGCGCGTCGCTTACAAATAAAAAAAAATATGAATTTTCGATTTTTGGCGAACATCGGATATAAAAGGAAAAAAGGAGGAATTTCTGATTCTGCTAGACATTGTATAAATGGAGATACTCGAAAACTGTTAACGTTAGTGACCCTTCCATACAAGGAACAAGAGCGAAATGCTGATTCTGGTGAACGTTATATACAAAGCGCAAGCTTGCGATGTAAACCTATTCTTTAAATTTGAGTTTTAAATGAAATACAGTAGCGTTTCTAGACAGAGCTTCCACACATGTGAAATTTATCTCTCACCCTCAGTGAAGAAAACAGGTTGAGCATTTTGGGGGAAAAAAATACCCTGTAGAATATTCGGGCCTAAGTGAGAGAAAGGAAGAAAGAAGAGGAAGGGGCAAATTACATGATGACGATCTCTGTTATTTTTTGCTGTTCTTCATATATTATTAATGTGATTAAATCAAGGGTGATGATGGACTGGACACGTAGCAGCACACGTGGGGACATAAGAAGTGCCGGAAAACCTGAAGGGTACAGATCACTTGTGAGATTTAGGTATAGGTGAGAGTATAATATTAAAAATAGATAATTACGGATTGCAGGATTTTGGGAACACAACTCCCGAGTTTCACAAAAGGACTGGACGGAAATTTCTTGGACAGACTAGTGATTTTCGGCTGCTCATTACGGACTCTGTTCCATGGAGTTTAGAACGAATATTAGTTGGTGAGAGATTACAGGAATAGAGGGAAAATAAAAGGTTTAAGTGATGACGAGTGAAAGTAAATAAACAAATAAACAAATAAAAGTAAAAGGAACACAGTCACGCATCTTGACGTCACTTCGATAGGTCTTCAAATCGAAACTACCATTACACACGACAGCGGATCCTAATCCTCTGAAACGAATTGGTGTCAACAGGAATCCACAAATTTCTCGTTAACGCGAGCGAGTGGCACATTCACAAAAGAGAGAGAGAGAGAGAGAGAGAGAGAGAGAGAGAGAGAGAGAGAGAGAGGAGAGAGAGAGAGAGAGAGAGAGGAAGAGAGAGAGAGAGAGGTTTTGGGGTGGAACGTCCGGGGCCATGTCGCTTACCTCTGTGAACAAGGACACCGAAATTAAAACAGGCAGTGCATGGCAAAGAGGTGGACGCGACCGCTTTTCCTGCTTTATCACGAGTGTTTATCACTCAACATCAAACGCCGTTTATTAACGGCATGCAATCGATCAACTCGCTGTTTTAGCTAATGGCAAATCACGGAGGAGTCACAGAGTAACCCAGATGTGCCACTCATCTCGTTTGGCAAGGCATCTTCGTGTGCTGTAAATGATAGTCTGCATATGCAGCAGTGCCAAGCCACCTATTATTGCACCAGGGTCATTTGTAAATCTCCAAACCCAATGCGGGCCGTAAAATTTTGTTTAACGGTGAAAGTCTTATTTTTTCAGGGCAAATTTATTTTATGCTAAGTGATTAAGACCCAAATTACCATTAATTGTTAGTAAAAATTAGTGTCGATTAATTTTTTACTCTGTAGATGAATTTTTTATGAGTACTATTAACCTATAATACTGACGTCTAAGACTGCACATAGAATGTTTAAAGCATTTTGCAATGTACATTTTGTATGATTTTGTATGTTATGACTTATTCCACATCCTCTTGTCTTGTGACAAAATTATGGATCCATGGAATGTATATATGTATGTATGTATGTATGTAGTGTAATTCTTAGGGCTTACATTTTTTAAGAATGGAAGAACGTAATTGAGAAGCTTGCAACTGTTTTTTGTCTATCTAATAATATCTTTATCTTACAGTATTTACACTATACAAAAAAACCACAACATTGTTCCGATAACCAATTTAGCTAAAATGAGTGCGTGAAACAGAAGTTAAAGATAGGGAAATAGAAATAACATTAGTGACAAAAGACTATAAACAACACTATGCCTGATGGTGAGCTGGTTACAGCAGGATATGTTTCGGTCGTTTGTGTTTGTAGGTTTTGTATAAAGAGTTCAGTTCGGCTATAGTGTAATTTCGGATTTTATTTTGACCAAGGGGGTTAGGATGGGATGGACATTTACTAAACCTTTGCCCGTAAGTTGATGGATGAAACCTCGGATAGGTTCGATATTAATGTAAATGGGAGACGGGAGTTCCCCTGGGATAGTCACCGATCACTCGTAAGCTCTTGTTTTGGACGACTTGGAGTTTGAGGTAGTTTGAATTACATGTAGTATCGCAGACAGTGGCGGCGTAAATAAGAAGGGATCGGATGAGTAAATTATATAGGTTTAATTTGACACGGAATTCCATTCTGTAAAATCATGACTGAAATACGGTTGCACTAATTATCATCAGAACATATTTAAACCTGAAAGAGCAAGGGGGATGGTGGAGCTTACCGATCCGTAATTTTCTCACTTCTTTCGTTGTGATATTTCCAACATACGTCTTACGGTACAATATGCATGAATTCCGTTACAGATTAAATAGTGCTTACCAAATGTAACTATGCTTGTGTAATTTTCCAGATCACTAAGAAATTTGTTTTTCGTTCTGACTGGGGAGCGGGAAGTAAGTTAAAATATTTTCGAAAACTCTCGCGGGCCGCACATCGAGGGTTACTTGCGGCCTGCAGGCCGCGGGTTGCACATCACTGATCTATAGGATGTTTCGGAATGCTTAAGTTTCTCCGAAATTTCACGAAAATCCGTTCCGTGGGAGTCGCGCTTATCCATGCGGACAGACTGACCGATAAGAAGAGACTACTAATGGGTTTCTCAACCGCTTCGCGCCTAGAAACGAATAAAGTACTAAGTATCTGTATAAGTGACGTGTCGAAATTTCACTAGCTTCCTAAGAACCTACATTCTTTCCATGGTTAATATATCTATGCCTAAACAACGCTTCTTCGTGTGTAACCATCTTGGGCAAAACTGGTCCAAGCAGTCTTATCTCACTTTCTTGGCATGTTGTGTTTCTAGTGCTGAGTTATTGCACGTAAAGTGATACATAGAGGGCAGAATGTCATTAAGCAAAACAGGACTTGGCCAAGTAATGAGTAGGCAGGATTCACTTGCGAAATAATGCCACCAGTCTTGTGACCGTGTGGCGCTCAGTTAGTTACATGTGTCACTCATACTCACGTCTTCATATAGGGCAGTGTGTGAGAGTGTTAAACTTAATGTATGTTGGGCGCGCACGCACGCACGCACACACACCACCTCCATGATTATGAGTGCACGCGCACGCGTGTTTTTGCCCACCTCCCCTCGTTTAACGTACGGTTCGTTCAAATGATAATAGAGCGATGCTAGCAACTTGAATGTTCCGATTTTAGAGGTGGTCGTAAACCCCGTCTTCGCAGTGTTACTTTTATAACATTTAGTTGCATTTTTGTAAATAATCGCAAACTATACAGTTATGGAGTTTGAGGCACACAAACACACATATAGCTGATGGATCACTTTATCAGTCGACTTCTCTTAAGAGTAATTTGCCGATAAACATTTGTTAATAATCCTCTTTCTAAAAGAACATATTTAGAAATCAGATCTGCGCTCTTCTGGGATATTACGCAGCGTAGAATGATAATTTTGTGCCGAAGTTTCGGGACAACATATCGGTTTCATCTTCAAGTCCAAGAAGAAAGACTTGGACTTCTTGACCCTTGAACATGGGACCGATAGGCTGTCCCGAAACGTCGGTACATAATTACCACTCTCCGCTGCGTAATATCCGACAAGAGCGCAGATCTCATCTACATGGCGGCGCAAGCCTGAAATCACGCATATTAAAAATGATATTTTAGAGAACAGAATTAAAAATGTGTTTACAAATAAATCATTGTAAAATGAAGTCAGCAGACACGAAGAACCCTCAACTACATGTGTGCGAAATTTAGTAACTGTATGACTTGTGTTTGCTTAAGGAAGTGCATCTAAATTTAATGAATTTAGTTGAACTAGGACAGATCTTACAATTCGAACTTTGTAATATGAAGTTGCCCCGCGTGCATCGACAACCGCTCGGTTCCCCAGCTGCTTACACGTCACGTGAAAGAAGTGGCCGGCCTCGCTTTGATGGGATGTAGGCAATAACATTGTGAAGTGTATCTAAAAAACAATCCCATTACAGGCCTTGACAGGCCCTTAGGGCTCCAGGAGGTTGAGGCTCCAGGTTTTTAGACAATCGGCACATGAAGGTGGTAAGGTTGTCAGCCCTACGCACCGGCCGCCTTTACCCCCCAGGAAAGATTCCTGGTACTCATTTATGTTAGAGGCTGAGTCGACCCCAGGGCCATAGTGCGACCGAAACGATTATGTCAGTGAAAAATTCCAGTGACACCATCGGGAATCGAACCCGCGACGTTCCGGTGTGTAGCGCAGTGCCTCAACCAACTGCGCCACCGCGCGCCCCGAAGTATATCTAGGCACACTAATTTTTTTCTATATCTATTTTGAAATTGATCATACCTGAACTTTCACAATCTATTAATAGTTGCAATTAAGGCACTGTGGTATCTATACGCACTACTTGATTGAACACTCAGTGTCTCCTCATTAGCCAACAGAGCGTGTTTTTGTGTTTTATCTGATTCCCTGAATAAACGTGAGGATTTTCATAAACAGTATTTCACTGGTTGGTCTTCGTAATGGAGACAGTTTGCCTCCTGGCACTGTTTTTTTTTTTAATTTTGTTCTTCACATAACATTTGTCTGTAATTGGGCACATTTATGGAATTGTTAAGCTGCCTTTTGCACACTTATTTCATGTATTCTTCTCATAAAAGCGTTTCGATGCCTGTAGGTGCGTAATCTCCAATGTTTAATTGTACTACATTGTGTTATGCATGTTTGGCTTTGTTGATATTTCTGTCAGATTGTAGTATTATCTTGTGGGTTTTCAACGTTTTCAGTGTCTTTTTGTTTGCAATGTTTCAAAACACGGACGTGAAATATTGTCTTTTCATGCAATCAAAATACATTTAAAAATAGTATCTTACGTACTCAAGCTTTGTCAGTATCACAGAATATCTTATCTTTTATAGCATTCTTATATGTATTTACTTATAAGGTCGTCTCGCTGTTAGCTTTGCAACTGTGTACTCACTTGGTGTTTTGTGTTGTGTGTTTTGTAGCAGCTGTTTCGCTGTTTAAATGACTGGCTGTGGATTAGTTGATCAAGATTGGCTGCTGTGTAGAAAGGTGTTTTGTTTAAACACGTACAAACTGCTGTATTTCGCTTTCATGTCTTGGCCCTTAGACACTACGATTTCCTTTCCTTTTTATTATGCAAATACAGAGCAGTTTCGTGATTTTCTTTTCAACTCAGGAGCTTAATCGGTAGCACTGTACAGACCTACTTATATGTGGGGAGAACCCAGCTTAGATGTCTTCCGACTTACCATCAGTGCTGACTGAATTTTGTGTTTCTTCTAGTTATGCCATGCGAATTCTAGAATACTATCTTAAAGTGTGTCACTACCGCCTTAACCTTAAATCCTTATTTACCATTTGTGCCCACACTTCCCCCATCTGTTCGTGCAGAAGAGAAATGCGTGCAAAATTTTTGCAGGAAGCACTAAAAGAAAGAGAACGTGCATACCGCTGGGACACAGTAACGAAATTTCAGGTTCCATACAGGTCGTGGATCGATCCCGGTGACCGCGCGGTGTGCGGCATAGGTCTGCTGCTGCTCGCTTGCTGGGATTGCGGGTTCGAATCCCGCCAGAGGCATGGATGTCTGTCTCTTGTGAATGTTGCTGTCAGGCAGAGGTATCTGAGACGGGCCGATCCCTCGTCCAGAGGATTCCTACCCAGTGTGGTGTCTTAACTGTGTGTGATTTCTGAACCTCAATAATGAGGCGGTCTTGGCCCGAGTAGTGCTGTTGCGCCACACAAAAAAAATACAGGTCGGGGAATTTTTGACTGACAGAGGAACTATTGGCTACCAGAGAAGGCTTCTGTTTGCTAGAGTTGGCTAATTAATATTTATTGCCATTTCATTTCATTCAACACTGTAGGTCTGCGTCCCGTGTAGTTTCCTTACGTCATTGCATTTAAATAGTCGTAAAATATAAAGAGATGCTGGATTTAAGCTACAGTCAGTACATTTGCACCGCAGGACATGTTACACTGAACAGGACATCCCTGGAAATGGAAAGCACACAGTCGGCCTAGATAGTGATAGGATTTCATATCATTAATTTAATTAAATCAGTTTGCGTACTTGCATTTAACTTGATCTGGTTGGTGCGTGAAGTGTAAAGGTACGAAATATATTCGGTCTGGTTTCTGAACCGCCAGTCTTTGGGCATCAGCGGCTTAAGTGAGCTGCAAAGAGCGGAAAAACGGGAATCCGTACGAACAGTCTTGTGTGCTGGTATTCACACACAGCAGGATTGTAACAGATGAAATGTCTATCGCGCTGGCCATTAAGCCTGACATTGAACTAATTCTGTTCTTAATTCAGTGCCTGTTCATTGTGTGCCTTTGGTGAGAGTGGCTACCATATTTTCAGGTCCCGATCCCGGAAGGTAGATTTTCTCTTCTCTAAAACATTCAGACCGGCTCTGAGGCCCGCCTAGCTTTCTATTCAATGGTTGTCGGGGGGGGGGGGGGGGGGCGTTTTCCAGGGGATAAAGCGGCTGGGGCGTCAGGCTCACCATTCACCTCCATATAGTGCTGAGGTTAACAATGAGCGGAGCTGTACTTTTCTCACCCTATTTGCTTTCAAAGGGTGGACAGTGACATTTTGCCCTTTTTCACCAGATTTAAATTATCCTGACAGTTGAAGGTCGGTTGCCCAGAATGTATTCGATTTTGAATGGACAGTAATTATATCAAAATGTTTATAAGTCTATATCAGAAACTATATGAATATGCCATGAACCATATAAGATATGTTGGGAAAATGGATAAAGGTTTCGATCTTTCAGAATTAATATCGAGCCAGACCTGACCAAGAGGCATAATTCATCGACGCCAAAGAAAATACTTAAAAAAGCACCTGCTTTTTTGTGAATTAGCGACACTTCATTCACGCCTGTATTAAGCAGCGCGCGAGTATAAGATGATTTATAAACAACGAATTGGTAAGGATTTGAGAGGAAGGACTCGTGGCCTATTTCAGGTAACATACCAACATTTTATTGGCACGTTTGAAGGAGACTGCAAAAATTCAGGATATTCGGCCACCGGGCTGAGATATGAACCCACCATCTCTAGAATACAAAGCAGGAGGGCTTACCATGCTAGTAAAAAAAAAAATAAAACGAAGGGCGTTGACAGTTTTGAAATTATTTAATCTGTGGTTTTTGCTTCATTTATAAAACCAAACAAATGCACAATTACAAATACATCAGTATGCTCTTTCAGTCTTGCTCAAATATAATAGATTACATCCGTAATATTTAAATATTCATTATATGTATTTTTCAGCAGCTAAATTAAAAGTGCATGGTGGTTGATAAACATATTATAATACATTAAAAAGTGTTACATATATATATATATATATATATATCATATTTTCTTTTGAAATTTCTGTAAAATATATAAAATCATAGAGGATGATTAAAATTCTGTATTTGTTATATCGTTGGCGGCATTCCTCTGTGTATACAAACATTTAGTGTTGCGTTCGATTATATTACGTTTCTATGTTTCTTATTAGACGCATTCGCAAAATTGCGAAAAGCGACTATTAGGTTCGTCATGTCTGTCTGTCGGTCCGTCCGTCCGTCCGCTTGGAACAACGCGGCTCCCACTGGACGGATTTTCATGAAATTTGGTATTTTCGTATTTTTCGAAAATTTGTTGCGAAAATTTACGTTTCATTAAAATCTGACAAGAATAACAGGTACTTTACATGAAGACGTATGCACATTTATGATATCTCGCCGAATTTATCTTTAAATGGGAATGTTTCAGACAAATGTAGAGAACATCAGATTACACATTTTATGTTCAATAATGTTTTTCCGAAAATCGTGCCGCTGACGATATAATGTGGAAAAATATGGAACAGCCGGACAGGCTACAGATGACAATATAATACGGCGCATGCGCTTTGCATGCTGGATAACTAAGGCTACAGACACACACTCAGAATCTGTAATAATTCTTTCTTTTGCATGACAACAATAGTTATGCGAACGCTCCTCATTATTACGTTTATACGAACATTGCCCCTCATGTATGTCTTGAGAACACTATACGAATTACATGACTTAACTAATAAATTCGATATATTCAAAAGCCATGATCTATAATAAATCGAACGCAACAATAGATGTTTGTATACACAGAGGAGTGCCGCAACGATATAATAAATACAGAGTTTTAACCACCCTGTATGGTTGTATATCTTTTACATCAACTGCAAAAACCTATATGATATACTACTAATGTACTATACTGGTAATGTGTTTATGTATGTCATTCACCCTGCACTTTGAATTTAGCTGCTGAATTCTACATATAATGAATATTGTAACATATTACATTTTAGCAAGTTTTAAATATGGCGTGTGAACTCCCCGAGGATGGCACAGACGTTCCGAAACATGTAGCAGTATTGAAGGATCATACTGACGTGTTTGTCACTTGAGAATTGACAGTTATTTGCTGCCATCAATGAAGATGAACTCGCATTTTACCATCCCCTGACTCGTCTTGTCAAATGCAGTCAAATAAAGTCGAATTTAAAATCTGATCTACGTATATTAAGTGCAATGGAAGAAGGTTACACGGTGTCGGTGCTGTCTTTAATAAAAACACTTTTAATTAATCACGATACGTTTCAGAACAAATGCACATATGAACAGAGTAGAATGCAGAGATCTGCATTACCGGCTGACGTGGTACCTTTGCCCTCGGTTACTCTATAAAGCTTTTTATTTGTCCGTCACAAGATCAAAGAATGTCGAGCGTTAAACGGTGTGATTAATCTGTAGCCAGCTGGTGAAAATTTCTTGTTCATCTTGAATACTAATTAGTGGTCTTAAAATACTGACGGCGAATTTTAAGCGTAATTAAGCTGACGGTGTCAGTAAGTTTACGGACCAAACACTGCAGTTAGAGGCAGATGATTACGATATTGACCCTTAACGCCTTTCACGCAACGTACAATGAACAGGGGTTATTTACGGACGAGAGCTCTGATCGTGTGGGTCTACTTTCAGGACTTCTTTTTCTTTAACGTAGGAACGTTTCCTATTATATCCTCTCTTTATATACTCAAGTTTGAAGGTTTATGAAGATGATGTAATAGATGTGACTGATATTTTGGACATTGCCCATAATCCGAGGCCAAAAAACCCTTAGCGTTTCGGAGACTGGATCTGGCTCCGTCTTCATGTGGAAAGGGAAGATATAAAACTTAATGTGGTGGGCCCTTTGAAATGAGACAATTCTTATCACTAACCCAGTGATTGGGTTTGACTGCTTGCGAAGCGCCCAACACAGTAAGTCTCCTCTTTTCTTTCCATCTAAAGATGGAAACATCTGTTCTTGATTTTTTTAAACCTCAGACGATGGATGATGTCCACAATATCAGTCATGTTTGTTCATGTAATCTGCATGGTCAGTAATTGCATATAATTTGTATTAGATGTGTTTAATGTTAATTGAAACATTTTTCTGTACTGCATTTATTGTTTTTCAATCGTAATTCGAATTCTCTAGAAACCTGTATCTGACTCGTATCTCTGTCACACCTGCAACAAAAATTGGCAAAATATTTCGGAGACATTTTTTGAAATAGGCTCGGATTTTCAGGTGATAGAAAAACTGTAAGGCATAATAACACTTGAAGCGCATTTTGGATAATTAGTTTCATTTCGAGCATAAATTATCCGTATTTTTTTCTGCTCTTATTGTTCTTATGAATTCTGACCGTTAAATAATCGTAATGATTGTGGTTGATTGGTTGATTGATTGATTGATTGACTGTTTAATACAGAGAAAGGTGGCTCAAACAGTAACGCTCCGTACTTGTATTTGGGAGGTGGCCGGTTCGAATCTCGTCCGAACTACCGACTCTTATTACGGGGCACTCTTCGTGGGTTTACTCAGTCCGTCCAGGAGATTTTTAGGACAGTATATTGAACAGGTAACAGACACTTCTTTCGACATTCTTTTCGATTTATTTTTCACTTATCTTCGCAACACTCCACGCTGTATTATTGCAACTACTGAGGTAAAAAAAACAAAGTTGTCCCTGCCTACGCCATGAAAACATACAGGGGAAGTAGAAGTAAGCTCCACTCATTCTTAACCAAGGCGCCAGATAGAGGTTAATGGTCAACATCACGCTCCGGCCGCTTTACCCCCTCGAAAGAACCCGGGTACCCATTGAGTAGGAGTCTGGCCGGGGACCCAGAGCCAGTCTGGACGTTTTGAAGAAGAAAAAACTCTCTTGTCTCTGCCGGAATGCGAACCCCAGTCGGTCCAGCACGTAGCTAGTGGCTATTCCGACTACGCTATCCCTGCTCCGCTTTCAACTATTGAAAGCATTGATAAATGAGCCGTAAATAAAGACTGCTTGATTGACTGCTTCTTCGTTTATTTAACATTGGAACTGCTCTGATTACCTGTCGTCGAAAGGTAGATTGATTTGTCAATATTTAATTGGAAAGGAGGATGGCGTGGCCTATTTTAAGATACCATCCCAACATTTGCCCAGAACGACTAAGAAAAACACGGAACAGCTTCAGATTACTTTTTCTGCGCATTACGTTTCACTCCCGTGACCATCCAAATAAGAGGCCACTGAACAGCGATATTGAGTATGACCATATTCACATTTCATTCGTCGGTATAGAGCTGTAACATACTCAATTGGAGCAGCATCGTTATATAACCCATGATTCAATCGGTGGTTCTGTTGAATACTGCGTCACTTCCCTATAAGTGACCTCAGCATTCCTTCGCAGTCCATAATATATCTTGACATCAAAACATTCAGCTGTATCTATTATGTATTTCTCAGGAATCTAAAAGATAGGATGTATTCTTATTGGATAGTATAGTCAGACCTTCATAATGTTCGTGATTGGTTCGACATGGTCTGTGTACACAGACCGACCCAAGTAAATAAAATCTTAAACACGCTTTGCTGTATGACCTAAAGTAGATCATACAGAAGATACAAGCACGTACAAGTAGCCTTGCTGTGGGTTGCTCTGCTATCGGACGGTATGTCAACTAATGCGGGTAGGATAGAACTAAGTACCAGACCAGATTTCCTTTTATCCTGGTTCGGGAAATGGAATTGCTCTAGTACATTCCTAGTGGGTCTTGGATATATCCCTATCATTGAATTTTTCTGAGTCTACCTGCCACAGAATGGACCGATCCACCATTCAGCGAGTCCTCCAGGAACAATTTTTATTGCACAAGCGCAGACTGAAAACCTGAAGACCTTGCTCGTGCAGCAATATATATATATAAACGCTAAGCCTTATTTTTCAAGGAAAATTTGTTTTGTATTGGAGGTTAGGCGATAAAGGATTAAAATGAATAAGAGTTAATTATTAATTGCAATAAAATGGATGTTTTTATTACTTATGAGTTAATTTGTTGGACTTTTATTTTTGAAGAGCGGAAGAACGTCAATCAGAAACTCCCCTCTGTTTCTTTGTCACTGACAATTTTTTAAAGAAGTACGCAGACTCTCATTATATAAACTTATGACTGAAATACACTTGTACTTATTATTACTATTATTATATCGTACTTAAAACTTAAATGGCAAAGCGTATGTTTGAGCTTACCACTCCCTATTTTTGTCACCCTTCCCACTGTCAGATGTTTTGAAGTTTCCAGCACAGGGTCTTCCCCAGAAGTTTGCACGAATACAGTCACAAGTTATACATTATTTACGAAATTTCACTCAGCGTGCGAAGTTCGTCAGATCACTCAAACAATTGTACTTCATTCTGATGGGAGAGCGTAAGACAGTGTGCTCGAAACCGGTCGCGGGCCTCGGGTTGGTGTAGCAGATAAATTAAACTGGAATTGCTAGGCCTTCATTCAGCGTTCACTGAAAACAATAGGAATTATCACCTGACAAGAGTACAGTGGCGGTTCATAACCGTTTGCCCTACCCTTCCCCACTCTTAATTCCTAGGGAATTTACTCCCAGATGTCATAACAGGGATCCAGAATAGTGCCTTCTGTCGCAATACCGAAATCCAGTCCGAAAGGACCCCACAACAAATGTTATCATTTTCTACGTTTGCCCCCCCCCCCTCCCCACCTCCACCGCGAGGTCTGTGGGAGCCTTGTCTACGCCACTGACAGCGTACGCTGTTACTTGCTGAAACTGTGTAGTGTGGAACGATTAGAGGATTAGGAATAATTACTTTTAAAAAATGTGGAATGAAGAGGTCGTGGCCCAATTTAAGGTACTGGTCCGGCATTTGCGTGGAGAAACTGAGGTAAACAACGAAGTACCACAGTCAGGGCAGTCGATGTTCCGACCGAGATTTAAACCAGGTGGCTCCCGATTACAAGTCAGAATCGTCGCCGCTCGAGCCGGTTTACTCTGAGACGTTTTGCTAAAGATAAGCCTCATTCGAAAGCACCCTTCTTTCTTTGCACTGTGCCCATCGTCTTTTATATAATTGAAACACTACATTTCGGACTCAGTCCTCGGGTACAAACCTAGTATGGTGGACCCCTTAGCTCAGGCCCGCTCAATCGTTTATGTAGTGCGGGAAACTTCAGCAAAATTTGGTCTGCATGTGGGCATCGTGAAATTCAATACACCAAATGAAGAATTAATAAATATACGTATAATTATATGTATACTTTTACCTATGTGTTTGTCTAAACATAATTTGCAATAAAAATATACTGATGATAATAATAAGAACAATTTATTGAAAAATGCTATTCACAACATAAGTTTGTGTCTGTTTTTAGCACATTTTTAAAACCGAATTAATGATGTAACATATGTCTTCATAAACATCTCTGAGCCGTGTCGGCTCAAGGAACACACCGCGCCGCAGTAACCTCTTCCCCTATTCTACCCCTTAATCTCGACCTCGCCCTATAATCTCCAACCTTACCCATAATCTTGACCCGTCTTTTTTCTCGGTGTGTTGCCTTGTTGGTTACGGGGCGGTCTACGGTCCACCGACCTGCAGGAGATTACGTGTTCTTAGTTAGTCTCGGCCTGGAGTTGGTACGAAAGTCTGTTTGGTATTACTGGGAGCCTGCAGTCGACCGGGGCTCGACCCACAAG
The DNA here is from genome assembly GCA_021186555.1 of Reticulitermes speratus. Taxonomy (NCBI): domain Eukaryota; kingdom Metazoa; phylum Arthropoda; class Insecta; order Blattodea; family Rhinotermitidae; genus Reticulitermes; species Reticulitermes speratus. The sequence goes on from JAJKFL010000009.1 coordinate 21,796,589, forward strand.
CCACAGATTTGGGCTCGTCAGCAAAAAATAATTTCTGGCAAGTAGATTTCTCAGTTGTATTTATTATTCCCTTTCTCGAAAATATTATTTCTGTAATTGTTTTGGGATTTGCCTTAAGAGAAGTGACGTAGCGTATGTTTTATCTTATTTGGCCATTTTGCGTTGTTCTGTCAATACAATTAAGGTAATTGATCCTGTTTTTATTATTATCTCTCCCGGCCAAATTATAGTGCACAGTTCATAAGTTTTCAAAATTGCTTCGGCCTTCTATCTCGGCTTTGCTATGGAAAGGATCAAAAGAGTTTCTCATTTCAAATATCTCCACGGGCAACATAATACTGTGTCGGGGGGCAGCATATTGCCTGCGAGCTACTGGTTGAGCAGGCCTGCCATAGATAGAGCCATTCTCATTGAGTGTCGCATATCTCGTCAATAAATTTGCTGCTTTTTTTAGAGTTCAGTATTGTTCTGCCATTTACACCAAGCGGTCTCTTTTAAGGACTGTCTGTCACATTTTACTACTAAACTTCTGTATGAATTTGTCGTTTCCCTCCTACCTGCTGCATTCTCAGCCATTTATTCTTTATGTAACCGCAACGGTATTAACTGACTAATACAAATGATGAATCTCCTAGCAACTAACCGAATGGAACAGAGGTCTCGATAAACTGATGGTCGCTCAGCTGAGCGGGAAGTAACGGAAGGATGGAAACTGCTTAACGAACCTGATAATTTTTCAGCTTCATCTAATTTTCTTAGGATTATTATGTCAAGAAGTGAGGGATGGGCAGTACATGTGGCATGCATTCAAGGAATAAATAATGCGTATAAAATGTTGTACGGTAAAACTCAAGGGAAGCAAACACATGAGACAGATGTATATCGGAAGATAATATTAAAAGAGATACTCGACAATTTGTGAAGTTGGGGACTGAAATAAGGTCAAATGTAGAGGTTTTGTGGACTCGGTAATGAACTTTCGCATTTCCATAAAAGCACGGAATGAATTGCTGGACGGAGCGAGTATATATTGTCCAAGGAAAACTTTTACCATAAACAACGCTTTTACAGCACTACGTTGTGTAATACAAGTTAAGAATGTAGGTTCACATGGTCGTCGTAAGTCTGAATGAACCACAGATAATTATGACCCTTCTCGTTTCTAGCATTTCAAAGATACAGACATACGTAACTCTAGCTGGTAATACTGCCAACCAAGCACACAGAACTTCTCGATCGCACTTAACATTCAATCAACTGAATAAAGTAAGGCCGTGATCTACAACTTTTATGTGCTTTGTTGGTTGTATTACTGCCTAATATCGACAGTACACTTTTTAAAAAATGAAATATAAAACATAAAACTCTAATTTTACCAATTTTTTTGGTGTCTGAGTCTTGGTATTTTGTCATAAAAGAGAAGAAGGATGTCAGATGACTTTTATCAGTTGGCACACATTTCATTATATTCGTGCAAAGTATTTTTAAAATATACCAACAACAAAATCGATACTTTCTCTCGACTTTCAAGGTTCGAGAGGCAGCACGATGCATGTGTCATTGATGAATAGTGTGGTTCATGTGAGGACACCCCGTCATGTTTTCTTGGCTTGCACGAGAGATAAATATAAAGAGACCGAGAAGTGCATTTGCTTATCGTGACCTATCCGTGTAGGACAGAATGACATCTGTCTTCGGTGGAAAGAAAGCCGGTCTGTAAATATACCGCGCGTTGGGAATAAAGGCCAGCCAGACGTGCATAATCCTGAAATGTTGCAAGCGCAAAGCAAATGACGAGTGACTGACTGTAAACGAATGTTTTGTACAATTGATCAACTCACACCAACAAATGGTGCATTTGTTGGTGTGAGTTAATCAATTGTACAAAAATGTAGGTGAATATAATGTGAAATTGAATGTTTTGTAGTTTACTGGGATCTTTGTAATCCGCACTCCTCACCAAATGTTTGGGTGATCAAGTCAAGAAGAATGAGATGGGTGGGACATGTAACACCTGTGGGGGAGAGGAGAAGTGCGTACAGGGTTTAAGTGGGGAAACCTAAGGGGAAGTGACCTTTTGGAAGACCTAGGCTTAGATGTAGGATAATATTGAAATGTATCTTTAAGAAGTGTGATGGGGAACATGGACTGGGTTGATCTGACTCAGGTGGCAGACTCATGTGAATACGGTAATGAACTTTCGGGTTCCACAAAATGCGAATAATTTCTCGACTAGCTGAGGACCTTTTAGCTTTTCAAGAAGGCCTCTGCTCCGTGGACTTTGTTGTAGTTAACTCGTGGTGATGAAAAGCCGTTAAGTCGGCTGAGTCTTAACTAGGATTAACCAGGATTCGGAAGAAAGAAGTTGTGACATTTTTTATATTGCTTTCACCCTGCATTTTCACTTAGTATTCAGTAACCAACAAATGCACAAACATAAACTACTTTATAGTTTTTATTAATATCGATGCATTCCCCTACACGTGTTTCGGTCCGTAGACCATCAGCTTGTACCACTCCACACAACAGCACGCGTAACAACACGCTTATAATCACCAGCATATACAATACCATGATTATGTGCATCAAGTGACAACGCTGCTATTTTAACTTTTGACTTTAACTTATACGATAAACTTTAAGTTACTATAAAGTTTTACATATTTTACAAATTCAAATGTGTTTTTATAACTTACTTCTGAGAAAAGTGTGTTCTTCGGCACATTTAACATGCGATGTGAAGTGTAGTAGCTTGTTACCGCCTGAAGATGGTCTACGGACCGAAACACGTGTAGGGGAATGCATCGATATTAATAAAAACTATAAAGTAGTTTATGTTTGTGCATTTGTTGGTTACTGAATACTAAGTTGTGACATATTTTACGGCAGGCAGACACATTATGCCGCAGTCTACTGGAGAGACACAAGGAAGATACGCTAAATATAAATCAGATTAAGCATTGCTTACTGCCATCTGGGATGTGATGCCGTGTATTCTGGTGGGAATTTACCGACGTTTTGGACGAATACGCTGCCTTTATCTGTCTCTTCTGAATATGGAATTAGCAGGATCCTCTGAAACGTCGGTAAACTTCTGCCGGACTGGACTACACGGCGTCACGCTCCACACGACGACGTTGTTCGTAGTCACCCGCGGTGAGGACCTCAGATCTCACACGTCAGATTGATTTATTCTTAAGTGATTTAACAACGTTGATCTAACTACAGATTTATACAGAACAAAGCAAAGGAAGGGTAACAGACAAAAGGATTCAGAAGGAGGCGTCTCCTCTTCACTGTCTGACAATTAAAAATACATTTTGTAACAATAAATACACTCGTTTTCGTTCTTTGAGCTAAGTGTTTAACATTAATTCGTAGTGGGTAAGTCATATCTCTCCGTTTCCATGTTTTGTCTCAAAACTTTACTCATCCTTTTTCGAAGATATATTGTGTACGGCACTAACAAATTCTACAAGAAATATCACCGGCAAATTTGTGACTCATGTCCGTCCGATGGAATCCTGTTCTACGTGAAGCTCTAACTGAAGTAATCGGCTTTGTCTAAAACAGTTCATCTCACAAGCAACAGGCTCATCTGTAACATTTGAATATGTTTAAGAACGAAAAACATTTGTTTTAAATATTCTTAGTATGTTGTGTGTTTCGTTTATTGCTACAAGGCATCCTTAGCTTAGCACAAGATGGAGTCGAGTGGTTAGTTTCACGCTGCGGTCGCTTTATCACTGGGGAAAAAAGCCCCAGCATCTTTTAGATAGGAAACTGGAAGCGTCCCAGTCTAAGCCTAGCAGAGGAGAGATTCTGGCGTCTCTGCCGGTAGTCGAATCCTGGTTGTCCAAAAAAATATCAAGTGTAAAGGCAATTGTTTGTGTCTCAATGCAGGCATACTATTTGTGTTGTTGATTTGATTTGACATCAGAATGCTACGCGCTTTGGGGCCCCTTTCTATTAGGTCTTCCAATCATTAGACTTATATCTGCAAGAAGGGTACTTCAAATTAATGAAGTATCCGACACGCAGAGAATGGATATGGAATATACCGATTTCAAATATTTTTGTCTCCCTTCTGCCCTTCTTCAGTTAACGTTGTAAATTGAAATAATGTGGAATTTCGTATCGTTGTTACACGCCGTCCTTTGCATATTGCTGCTGTCATTAATGTTGTTTGTATGGATGTGAGCCAACAGTAAACCAGTTCTCCATATAAGCTATCGGCATCAGGTTGCGTGTAATGATGGCATATAGGCGGGACCTTGGTGGGCATCAAACCACGACCCTACAACATTTGCAGCTGTACAGAAAGAAGTACAGAAGAAACGAGTGAGCTGAACCAATGAAATGTCATGGAATGCAGCAACTCTTACAAGAGGCTGATGTATTTATTATTGTTGTTATTTATCTTTTCTTCAGTACTTCATATAAAAATCAAGAACTGCAGAGGCATGAACTATATTTTATTTGCAGAAGATACATGTGTGCTGAAGAAGTCCTTGTTTCACAAAGTTGGACGTGATTGCTTTATGTGAAAGTTTTGCGCAAGTTCTCTGCCATTGGATGTTCTTATTCTCTGCGACATATCCAGACCGAATTGCACTGCCTATCTTAATTTCGATCTGTGGGTTGGGGCTTCTGATTCTTGAAATCACTATCCATGATTCTTATGTCGTCTGCAATATAGGAGAGGAAGTAGACTATGGGCGGACATCCAAACTGTAGACATTATGGGGACAAACTGAAGTCTTTCGTTGTAGTTTGTATGCGTGAAGGCTGGTAGCATTCAAAATTCCAAATTGGAGACATTATAGCAGGAATATGTGTCTGAAGTTATAGGATTGGAATTTAAGCTGAGAAAGAGTCTCCAGACTGGGATAACTATAACGATAAACTGGAATCTTGTTATGTGGTTTACTTTCTGGGTGTCTAACCCAAGACAGAAGCTACATATCGGCAGAATTCTTCGACAAATGCAATTCTGATGTTATGATTTGTCCATATAGCTGCTGTCCCAAGACAGAACATGAAAATTGGCGAAATTATGGCGACAAATGGGATGCTTATCATGTTGTTTGTGTGAAGAAAGAATAACCCAAGATAGGGTCTCAGATGTGGGTGATCTGACGACAGTTTCCTGAAGATGTAGCCATCTACATATGCCAGGGTGGGAGTTGTCCGAAGACAGAACACCCAGCGTGGAGACATTGTGATGACGAAATTGTAAGATGTCATTTATCTGCATAGATAATGGGGTTAGTTGAAGGAAGGGACTTCAAAAGTGATTGAATTATGTCGACAAACACAATTATGAATTTTTATGTTTCAAAGTTATTTCAGTGATCATAAATGGAAATTTTCACTCTCTGCCGGCAATAAAACGAAAAAATAACAACATTATTCTGGAATTCAGTGGCATATATTTAAATTTAAATCACTAATATCCAAACTATTCATATTGCTACATTTATGTTTCTCATGAATTTTCACTGTCTCATTTATATTCAGCCTCCAAACTTGTGTCGTAATTCTCGTCGTTACTGCTAACTAAATTAATTATTTTTCCATCTTGGTTTTCCAAAGTCCACCTCTTTTCCAGTAGCACATATCTACAACATCGTTTCCAGTCTATTCCATACATCTTTTAAGTGCCTTCCGCACACTAAATATTGCAGTTTGTTCCTATCTGCCCTTTGAAACATTTTTGATCTGACTAGATTTCTAAGTTTCAACCACCCATTTGAGTACGACTATTGCCACACACACATAGGAGAGCAACTTTGTCACTTTATAATCGTAGGCATTGAAATTGTGGTCGCTTGTACATTTATTTTTCATACATTTATTTTTTCGCTGATGTCATACAAGCAGGCGTCACTGAAATATCAAACATCCATTCGACAGCTGCCAATGTACCACATCGTGTACCTCCGCATATTTTCCGGGAAGTCTGTTGTTTACCTTTCCGTGGTATAGGGGACATTCCATAACTTTACACACCATGGCGCTAAGTTTGATATGACTTCTTGTGTAACCCAGCGGGAAAAGTTTACTGGCCCGTGGTTATCACACAGTGGTCCTAGTGGAAAACTATATTTTTACCCTATGTGAGGGAAAGTGCGTCCATTGCTTCCACTGACGTGTTTGCCACCCCTTTAATTCCAGGCCCTTGCCAGAATTCTCGGAAGTTCAGATTGCTGTCCGATTAAATTTCATCAATGAAAACCAAATACTTTTTGTAAATTTTCTCTCACCTCGGACATCTTAATTAAATATCTACGCCGTCAGTCTTGTCTTCCAACATGCACCTTCCTGTTGCTCACAGGCCATTTGCATGCCGCCTCACATAAAACCTGAATAAAGACGTTTTTGCCATGGAAACAGTTCTCTTTGTTATTGCACCAGTTTCTTGACACTCCGACCGGACGTCAAATTCCTATTTCCATTTCGGGAGATCCCAGGTTTAAACCTGGACACCGGCTATTCTGATTCACCGTCTCCATGGTTTCTCTTTATTAGGCAACTCTTTCTTCCGTCTGTGTCCATGAAAATTCATTATTTATTCATCCTCCTAGCATCCGACGCTGTATAATATGGGCTACTGATACCCTCTTTGAATAACCGTAAATTCACACTGCGACTAGGTTTTGCATTATGTTCAAAAGTCCTGCATTGTCATCTGAATTACACTGGTATGAAAACTGTCCACCTCCGCTTTCTTCTCGATATTTCTCCTTTTAGCGGCAATTATAACAATCGTTCTGGCTGATTAACCCGTTCCCTTTTATTCTTTGGATCTGTGTCCTAGTGATACCACCAGAGAAATAATCCCTGTTAATAATGGCGGTAAGTGGATGTTACAGTGGCGCTCCTGCGCGCTCTTTCACATAACTCCAGCATGACAGTAATAGTAAGAGTTCTTTTGTTGTTGTGTTAGTGTTGCTATTTTGACACTAATGAAGCTGCACCATGACATTCTCCTGAAAAGTAAAACCACAGGTGCAAACGCAGGTTATATATGTTTTCTAAATTTATACCATCGTAGTAAAATCATAATAATAATCTGAAATCCTTTATTTACAACAAACTTGACTACATGTCCGTTCATTCGACAATTTTCACTGAAACATACGAACGTGTATTTTGCTGAAGGAAAGTTTTGTACCATTTTTACGTCACGTAAAAGTAAGAATTTGTACAGAAGTAAATATAAAGTAAAATTGTGTTGTGCTTTACGCTGGTGTTATTTAATAAGACATTACTCTATAAATCAGTAGTTTTACATGATATAAAAATGCAATATTTTTAAAATACACTCGTCCCCCGCTTTTCGCGGGTTCTTACTTTGCGGTTTCGCAAATTCGTGTGGTCTCCCCAAGACTAAAAATAGATAACTCGGGCCCTTCAATGGATAGGAGCATCAAAAGTGTTCGACAACTCTCACAGGTCTTCGAGTCACACCGCATGATGTTCAAGGAGTTGAAGGGAAAAAAGAAGCAGCTCCCGCTACAGTGTATCTGCAAAGAAAAGGAAAACACTAAAAACACTAATGCATTGTTTTCAGGAGGGGGGGTTAAATTATTCTCGGATGTTCGCTTTTCGCGGGGAGTCTTGGAACCTAACCCCGCGATAAGCGAGGGATGAGTGTATTTATATACTGCAGTAACCGTCAGTACGATAAACGTTTGTATAATATGTTTCCGTGAAGACGGACGAGTATTGGAAACATGCAGGGAACCTGTTTTAAGTAAAGAAGAAGAATGTGGTTGTACTGTTGTCATATGCAGTAAAAACCGCATAGCCTAAATATACTAAGTACACGATAAGACATAAGCAATCTGACTAAACATGACGAGTTGTGACCAGTGAGTAAGCGGGGGAAGGGGGGGGGGGCAACATGCCGTGCAAAAGTTATTACGGACCTACACCCACTCTCATCCACTGCGCCATGGCAAAGCTGACGGACAGTAGTTTGGCCACCGAGTACCAGTGTCACAGCAGGCCTACCCGAATCTGGGATACACTGAATGGCAACGGAATATCGGAGTTGTGCTGAACTCGCAGAAGAGCTCTGAGCACGAAGCGGAGAAAGCTTAACAGTTTTGTTGTCTGCTTTTGTATTTTACGAGACCGTGGAGAATACCGTATTATGGGGTGTGGCGCCTGGTAGTGTGGTGGAAACTGCCGGCGTTTCGGAGGAGCATGCTGCCTCCATTACCGAGGCTGAAAATCTTCGTAAATACGATTGTAGTATACTCCTTCTAAGATTTGGTAAATGTCTACAAGATTATACGACATCACATCACAGGATTCTGTAATCTGTAGCGTTTTTGAAATCTGTTTCTACTTGGCCTTTCTGTATTTCGCAACAAATTTCGCAAAAATTCTCGGTGGACTAGTGGTTAGCGTGCTCGCGGTTTCGATCCCGACCGAGGGCGATGGATTTTTAAGGGTGATAAAAATCCGGAGCAGGGGAAGTAAAGCCGTCGGTCTCATGTCGTAGATTTACGGCATGTAAAAGAACCCTAGGGGCATGAATAGAACTAGTAGTGCCCGTCGGCAAAATTCAGCGGCCATTTCTCACCCAAGTCTCCTGACTGCCTGCCAGATGGCTATGGCAGTCACACCAGGATTGAGTGGAACTTGTGCGGTCAGTGGACTGGTCACCCGCTACATCAACGCACATGACCATAGAAACCTCCGAAAGGAAGCCCCAATGCTCCGCGATTGGAGCGACATGGGGACTAACTGACTAACTAACTTGGTTTATATGCGTCTTTCTGGAAGTAGTCGCAGACACTCTGTGAAAGGCAGTAACTGTGCTGAGTCTCATCAGAATAGCAGCGCTGTCGTTTCACACTATCGCGAAGTCGCAAGTCACAGCCACCTGAAGCCTAGCTACTCCACACAAAGACAAAGTTCAAGTGTACCGCCGGCATCGTTTTTCCGTCGTCCACAATGTAATTGATTTTCAGCCTACTTACATGCCTAATTCAAGGGAAGAGACTGCTTATTGGCTTGCAGTCGCCATGCTGTCCAGTAAGTTCCCCATCTGTAGTGCAGCCTGCCACTAATCCTATTCTGGGACAGTCCAGTTCAGTTCATACACTCACAGATTTCATTAAGGTTCATTTTAATATAATTTTCTAACGTATTCTTACACTTGGAAGCGGGATATCATAGTGAGTATAGTCAATAGGTGACGGGTTGGGTAATCCGGGGTTCGCTTTCCTACAGGTAAAAGAGATCCAAAAGGATCGAACCGCATCAGGGGCCCACCCAGGCCCCTATACAACGGTTACCGGAGCTATTTCCTGGGGTGTAAAGCGGTCGGGGCGTGAAATTGACCACTTACTTCCACCTAGTGCGGAGGTTAAGAATTAGTAGATCTATACCTCTACTCCCCCCCCTGTATGCGTTCTACTTTAGGGACAACTTTAACTTTCAACCTGCACCTAAATCTTCCTAGTGGTCTCTTTACTTTTCGACCGAAATTTCCTATGCATTTCTCATCTCCACCATGCGTGGAGGAAGAGGAAAAGGTTCATGATGGAATGTAGCGCCATAAGAAGAAAAGAAGAGAAGAAGGAAGAAAAAAAGGATACAATAATAATAAGAGAAGGAATAAGGAGAAAAAGAAGAACAAGAAGAAGGAGGAGGAGAGGAAGAAAAGCATGGATGGGAGGGTGACTGAAGATGAACTTTCAGGAAGGAGGCTTTCAGGAGCGGTCTGTATTCATCTGGCTTGAAGTACTGTCAGGTGGCGGCATTTGTGAACACTAACAAACCTCCGAGTTTTATAAATGCGGGGAGAATATATTGACTAGCTTAACAACTATCACTTTATGTAGAAGAACGCTTTTCTGTGAAGTCACAGATGAATGATTTCTACAGTGTAGAATATTGTTTAAAATGAGCATCTTATAGAGTACACGCATTTTTTAAAATTCTTGTTTGAGAATTCTTGTAAAGTCACCGATTCATGAGACCACGCCCCTTTCTCATACACTATAAATCTATCACAGATTCAAACGGCTCGCATTTGTAGGACTCTCGACTCTTATAGTCTTGTCTCAACAAGCTTTACTTTCAGGTTCGTGGTGGTCTGTTACATGAGAGCCACCTGGTACTGATTTTTTTTAAAGAGCCCGGCTATTCAATTTATCTGCTTAAGGAAGTATTTCCTGAAGAAAATATAAAGATTGTACAAACCTTGTTCCATCATTTGCATCAGACATTGGAAATAAAGGACGGCGTCATTATTCAACATATCTGCCCTCGATTAGGATCAACAACATTTCATTTCGAGATATATCGACGGGCGTAAGTGAATAAATCTGAAATTGAAACGTGTAAGCGGTTTTATTTTCAGCTATGGAATTGTATGCGATATGGTTGCTGAAATGTCTTGCTTGTTGGATGTTTTGTAGCTTCGGTTTCACTGACGTTATATGCGTAGTCGAATGCTCCCATGACGTCTATGGACAGGCCACAACAATAACTTGAAAAGCACTGCTGAAAATTTATTTTGAATTTACATTTAAATAAATTATGAGTATGTGACTCCATGGAACAGAGGCCTTTTTGATACGCTAATAGTGGCTAACTTCTCAAAAAAATCCCTGCCTTGTGTTTAACTGTGGCTAGTCATTATCGTGTGCGCATGTGTCCCATCTTCACGGGTCAAGAGTCCGAATGCTTTTCGGACTCTTGACCCGTGAAGATGGGACCGACACGTCCCGAAACGTCGGTGAACAATTAGCACACGACGCCGTGTAATATCCCAGAAGAGCGCAGATCTCAGACGATTCCAGTTAAATCGGAAGCTCTGTTTTTTTAAATCCATTAAATCATGAAAAAATTAAAATACATTGCTCCCTCTTTCCCGAAAGAGCATTGCGTTTTGAAGGTTTTCAGGCTTCGCCCGTTCGTCCTTCTGATAAGAGCAACATGTAGATGAAGATGAGCATGAAGCATTGATGGAATGATACTGACAGGGGAAAACCGAAATACTATGAGAATAGCCTGCCACTTTATTCACCACAAATCTCACATGGAATGGCCTGGGATCGAACCCGGCCCTCTGCAGTGAGAGGCCGGCGAGTAATCGCCTGAGCCATACTACCCGCCTGAGATTCGTGCCGGTAATATTTAAAGATTCAGTTTCTGCTTCACAGAGAGCATACTGCTTCTCCACTGCATGTAACAATGCTATTTATGGAAATAACCGTTTATTCTGGAAATCACGACTGATACACCGAGTACTTAAAATCTCCATCTATCAGGAAATAGTTCTTTCTTCTTGGCCTGCTTTTTCCCGAAGTTGGGGACACTGTGCTTGTCCGAAACGTCGGGAACTATTTACCAATCAACACGACGTAACACACAGAATACTTGAATCTTCATCAACACCGCTATGAGAACATCAAATCTAGCAGGAAATGGTTCAACTATGTAAACAGTGTTAGGGTGTCATTATCACTGTAGTCATAACAGTACAAGTGTTTGCAGAAATACCAACGTAACAGCTCAGCTGGTAACGCAACACTGACTGCACAGTGGCACGGACCTGCACCTGGGTCATCATACTTACAGAGTTGCAATATGGCGGTTGCTACACGTACTGATTACTTTCGGGATAAACAAACACTGCTGCTGTCTCTCTCGGCTGCTCCTGTCTTAAACTCTTGTGCCAGTACGTGTGGCAGTAACGTTTGTTCATAATACTTCCGTATATTTCCTAGCCTGTGCTGTGGCTCAGATGGTTAGTCGCCCGGGTTCAATTCTAGGCAAATCCGTATGGGATTTGTGGTGAACGAAGTGACGCTAGAATAGGTTTTTCTCCGAGTACTTCGGTTTTCCCCCTGTCAGTGTCAGTCCACCAATGTTACACGCTCATTCATCACTGACGCTCTATAATCTCAGCAATCTTCAGTGTCGTTACATAACACACATTTCTTCTGATTCAAGACGCATGGACGAGTGCGCGTGCAGAACGAAGTCGTAAATTGTGAACGGGCCAAGAACATTGATACTAAATCAGATACATACCTCAGATTATAACCGTTTCGAATGATAGGATGATTAATGAATTGTAATTTGGTAAGGGTAATCTACTTTGAGAAGCAGTGTTAACATTCGACCGCGACATTGGGTGTTGTGTTGGAGTGTCGTCACAGGTTGTCGGTGTGCGCATTGTTCTGACCGCTGCCAGGTATCTGCAGTAATTACGAGCAGAATGGAAGGCGCTAGCAGAGTCAAGGTTAAGCCGGGACAGGAGGAGCTGTCACGCCCCTTCCCCCTTCCTCATCATGTGTTTATTATTATGTTTTTTCTATCCCCCACTCCCATTTAATCATTCTCGTTTTCTTCGTCATGTTTCCTTTTGGGAGTATGGTGATGGATGCCATCAATCATCTCTTGACCTATGGGACTATCAACACATGGGATCGTAATTCAGGACTTGCAAGCAACCTGGATGAAATGATGCTGCCGCCGATGGCTGTTCCTTCGCTGCTTTCGTCTTCCGTGATGATGAGATACGAACCGATTCATTCTTATGGCTGGAAGAGCGATGAACTTTTGGTAATTTCAACGCCAGGTCAAGTGACATACTCAATTTGCTTGGTGCCATAGATTCCCTGAGATAAAATCACGAGTTTTTGGTTCTCAAAATTAAATTACTGAAGGTACAAGTCTCTTAGGATTTTAACGTTTTATCGAGTGGTAAAGTCCAAGAAGACCGGTCTGTTTAAAGCTGAAGATAAAGGCATTACGAGCCTTCGAAATATCTGTAACCGTTCGCTAGTCCCAGAAAACTTGAATATTCAGACATGAATGTGTTCAGTCTGTCAGTTACTTTGAGAGAGATTTTGTGTATTCGGGTCTTGTGTGAAGTGACTGTACGATTAAGCAGGCAGGTGGTCGGAAGTAAACGCTGAGACTTGTAAATACATAAGCCTCATCATTACAGTATAAGGCAAAGTCATGATATAAAAATATCCATTTATCATCAAAAACGGAAAATTTTAAATAATGTTTTGGGACAACGATATCGAGTCAAAATCAGATAGCTAAATTTGAGGTTCACACAGTGATGTTGACGACGGTTCAAGTCTTCTGGGATATGACGTAATGTATATTGTTAAATAGTTAGCGACGTTTCGGAGAAGCTTTCTGCCTCTATCTTTGGATCTCAATAGTACAAGAAGAATGGAGTACTCAGGTAATGAACATGGTGGAACTAAGCTTCTCTGAACGTCGGTAGCTACCAGTCGACACTGTCGTATCCCAAAAGAAGTGAATGTCAAATACTGAGGCGTGATTACGTGTGTATAGATCCCAGAACTAGTCGACCTGAAATAAGAATTTCGAGGCAGCAATTGTGTCATCTGCTGCAGTCACCTGTGAAAACGCACGATGTACACACACCAGACATGAATAACTGGGGCTTATTTTCCATATAAAAACAGCCAAATCCGATTAGCTAACGTTCAGTTGACCCACGTTACGCACATTAATCTGCTATAACCGTCGTAACGATTCAGCTCACCTGTAGGCTGCTCCGCTATATCCTAGGTAATGTTCGGCTCTACCAGTAATTACATTGTGTCCGGATTAGTCATGATGTCACAGGCGAAGGACTGTTATTAGGGGGAAAGCAGCGCAGGGAGAACGTAACGTGGTCATGAGTATCGCAGGGAGAACGTAACGTGGTCATGAGTGTCGCAGGGAGAACGTAACGTGGTCATGAGTGTCGCAGGGAGAACGTAACGTGGTCATGAGTGTCGCAGGGAGAACGTAACGTGGTCATGAGTGTCGCAGGGAGAACGTAACGTGGTCATGAGTGTCGCAGGGAGAACGCTTCAGGCTTTCTTAATGAAACGTTTATAGCTGTGATACGTATATGGAGAGTACACAGCAACTATGCCGATCCTCGTGACAGTGCGCTCGATTGCTGGAATCGCGGGTTCGAATCTCTTATGAGTGTTGTGTGTTGTTAGGTAGAGGTTGCTGCGTCGGGCTGATCACTCGTCCAGAGGAGTCTTACCGTGTGTGGTGTGTCTCAGCGTGATCGTGAAGCCTCCAAAATAAGGAGGCCTTGGCCCACTAGGGGCTGTCGAGCCATGAAACAAAAACAAGCAGCAATTACAGCCGATCCCGGTAGCCGTGCGGTCTAAGGCGTAGGTCTGCGGCCGTTCGATTGCTGGGATCGCGGGTTCGAATCCCGCTAACGTCATGGACTTTTGTCTCTTGTATTTGTTGTGTGTTGTGTAGGTAGCGGCCTCTGCGACGAGCTGATCACTCGTTGAGAGAATTTCTACAGAGTGTATATATGTGTCTAATTGTGTGTGATATAGGAACCTCAACAATGAGGAGAAAACTAATACCAACTTTGCGTCTGTCATAAGTTTGCTAGGCAAAAGTAAGCCCCTTGACTTTCCCCAGTCACACACATAAGTTTAGAATCCACAACCTTAAGCTGTAGCCATACCCTGGCAACAGGCAGTGCTTGATGTTAATATAGTAATCGCGCGCTGGTGGCAGACATTATCCTGATCAAAATCGTTGTAGTTAATTCAATTTCGGTCATGGTCCCTACACCGCGGTCACACTTCTCTACGTACCATCGTAACCGGGTTGTAGTATTCAAAATTAGATTCTTATGGATATGGTTGGTGAAATTGTGTACATATTTACAGTGCCTCTCCTATCTACGCACCTATCTTTCCAAACAGATGTCCCTTGTCAGAGCACTCCGATGTTAGCACTAGATGTGGTCAGGTTCCCTTCCCCAATGCTTTACCATCGTGCAAAGAGCCCCCTGTATCTGTTGGGTAGGTAGCTTAGTAGGGCCCAGAGCTGGTGTGGACACGGTGGAGAAGAGAGAAATAATTTGTCAGGTCTTGGAATTGAACACCGATTCCTCGATAGTTGTGCTAGTAGTCTAGTCGCTATACCGGCTGCCCTAAATAATTTATTGCCAGTAGAGAGTTCTTTAGTTTTCGCTGTGCTATATAAAACATAAACCCACACAGAAAGAGTATTAAAAAAATCTCAATCTCTCGTAAAATTATAATAAATCTTTACATTAAAGCCTACCAATAACCTAAGGCATGCAAACTTCTCATAACGCAGAGAACTATGAAGATTTTTAAAGGAGGTATACCAGTATCGCTATATGTTATTTTTAAAGGAGGTATACCAGTATCGCTATATGTTATTTTTAAAGGAGGTATAACAGTATCGCTACATGTTATTTTTAAAGGAGGTATAACAGTATCGCTACATGTTATTTTTAAAGGAGGTATACCAGTATCGCTACATGTTATTTTTAAAGGAGGTATACCAGTATCGCTACATGTTATTTTTAAAGGAGGTATACCAGTATCGCTACATGTTATTTTTAAAGGAGGTATACCAGTATCGCTACATGTTATTTTTAAAGGAGGTATACCAGTATCGCTACATGTTATTTTTAAAGGAGGTATACCAGTATCGCTACATGTTATTTTTAAAGGAGGTATACCAGTATCGCTATATGTTATTTTTAAAGGAGGTATACCAGTATCGCTACATGTTATTTTTAAAGGAGGTATACCAGTATCGCTATATGTTATTTTTAAAGGAGGTATACCAGTATCGCTACATGTTATTTTTAAAGGAGGTATACCAGTATCGCTATATGTTATTTTTAAAGGAGGTATACCAGTATCGCTACATGTTATTTTTAAAGGAGGTATACCAGTATCGCTATATGTTATTTTTAAAGGAGGTATACCAGTATCGCTACATGTTATTTTTAAAGGAGGTATACCAGTATCGCTATATGTTATTTTTAAAGGAGGTATACCAGTATCGCTACATGTTATTTTTAAAGGAGGTATACCAGTATCGCTACATGTTATTTTTAAAGGAGGTATACCAGTATCGCTACATGTTATTTTTAAAGGAGGTATAACAGTATCGCTACATGTTATTTTCCTTTTACGAGATATCCTTCAGATCTACCTCATTCTCCTATGCTAAATTTATGACATTAACTGCAACATCTTACGCTTATAAAGCCATGTGAGGGCTCGTGTCAGATTTATGCTTGTTCTTATTCGTGCCCGTTGAGAGACTGGCCACTCCGTTATAATCATGTCATGGCTGTTTCTCTTCTAAGGCTAAATATGGGTAACATGCCGTTATTGCGTACCTTGTCACTTTATGTAGGAGGTTAGCCAAAGAAGAGCTATGAGTTGTACATAATCCAAACGTCCTTGCCATAAATCCAGCAGTTTCTTAACTTTTACTCCAAAGTCGTGTTTTGTCCAGAACTCGACTCGCACTATCTCCCCGTACATTCCTTCTATGCATTTGGTTTCTGTGCGCGTAAGGGAAGGGCTATAATTGATTACATTACCTTAGCTTTCCGTTTGATATCGATTATTAATGAAACGTAGGCGCTACGAATAAAGAATATAGCAATAAGAGGGATTACAGACATGCTTACAACTTCAGACCTGTACAAGAAATAAAACTCACCCATTAGAAATATGACGACGGAGCGAATCTTTCACCTTATACTCACATACTTAACCCAATCAGAAACTTTTTGAGTCAGAAACACTTCCAAAAAGCTGTTACAATCATAACAACAACAACAACAACAACAATATAAGAACTAAATGTTTGTGGGAATCTAAATACGGTACAAATAATTCAATTCAATTCAATTCAATGCGCATTTATTAATGTGCAGGCTTAACAGCACAAGTGCCAATTACAAAGCCAACACTAATAATAATAATAATAATAATAGGCAGATATAACACGTCTTTTCGTTATCAAATTTAGTTTTCCATTAATATTTTGTTCTTGTGTATTCGCTTATTTTTTTAATTTTTTGTATATATTAGGCCTATATATTTTAAGACCCTACCTGTTAATAGGTTTTATTGTTATCAATCACCCTAATAAACGAAATGAATTATTTATGCAGAAGTTATAAACTTAACTACAACTTTATGAAATTTCCTTTTTGTAAGTGTATTACCAAAAACAGTAATGACGACATTGTGAAACCGTAAGTTTATTAAACGTAGTGGGAATTGCGAACCCAAATTTAATGCTGAGTTCTGTGATTATTAGTATAAACTTCCTGTTGTTCTTACCCTACGTGCACATGAAGGAAAAAACGGAACATTACAAATGCTCCCCACAATTTCTTGTTTACTGCTGTTGCCTTTATTAGGCAACATGTGGTGTGCCTATAGGCGCACACATTTTATTTTTTCCTATTGTAAGTTTTATTTCTGTAGATTGTGGTTTATCTGAATGCATGACTTTTCTTTTCTTTTACAGGTAAGTACAACCGAACAACACTGCCTTTGGCTCAAACATTACAAAATGCTGTCAAGCTGAACGGTAGGTGTCGCCAGTAAGCAAGGTACGTTTCACAAGTACCGCATTAATTCTGTGAGACATTGCATCTCCCCGTGCAAGAGTTCTGCGACTAAGGTTTACAGTACACTTCACCTCAATTTAGTATTACTAGTTACATGGCAGATTAAAATTAATCTTAAATAAATAAGGCTCTAGCGTGAACAGTACGAGCTCATTCAATTAGCGCAAGAGATTGACTGTTGTGAACGCGATAATTACTGTGTGCTTCCGTTGAGGAAGGATGATGAAGGTAAAGTCATCTCTGCGCTCATCTCTTGCAAGACTGGCTGAAGAAGGGATGTGGATTAGGCTTGTAGTGAGACACACTTCATTTATTAAAGGGTTGGATAGAAACGTTTATGGCTTTGACGGTTCACAGGCAGTGCCCGTTCGTCCTTCTGGTAAAGGTAGGCTAGTGACAAGTTAGAGCTTCAGGACTTGAAGAATATAAGGCGCTTGGAAGTGGAGTTTATGATTATGTAGCAGCAAAGGTTGACACTTATCTATATTAGGTGTAAAAAATCAGTACTGCCTTTCACAGAGGACTCAGGTTCCATTAAGAGATCAGTCGGTTAATGCAGCTCAAAGAAACAATCGGTAATTAATTTGATAATTATGCGGAACACATAAATACACTGTGTGGGCGAAATGGTGAGTTTGTAGCCATCAAGTAAGCAGTTACTCTTTACCACTGGGCTGTAAAATGTAACCTTGCACCGTGAAGATGTACGGGGAAGTGGCGGAACCGTATAACGCTACGTAGTCTTAATCATAGCGATAGCTGACAGGAGGGAGAGAAACTCCGTAAAGTTTTGAGCAGCTAGGAGACTGTCAGCTCCTCAAGCAGACTGTGCCCCATGGAGGTCATTGGTCTGTGAACCGAAGTCAGTAAAGGTTTTGGCTACGGCCTGCAGAACCACGGTTTCAGTTCCAGACAGTGGCACAAAACGTTGTTTT
The DNA here is from genome assembly GCA_021186555.1 of Reticulitermes speratus. Lineage (NCBI taxonomy): Eukaryota > Metazoa > Arthropoda > Insecta > Blattodea > Rhinotermitidae > Reticulitermes > Reticulitermes speratus. Next base: position 21,814,988 of record JAJKFL010000009.1, read on the forward strand.
GATGTCCAAGCCTGTATCCAAAACGTACCGGTGGCTGCCGGTGCGTCACCTCAACCCAGTCACCACCATCTCTTGTCAATGTTTAATAAAATCACGGAGTTTTACCTACACTGCACCATACATCTTATGGCATTGCTTAGGCAAAGGGACAATGTAACTTTCACCTCTACTGGTTAGTGTTCATTGTCTACAGTTTATGTGACTTAATAATTCTGTAAAATGTCATATTTCAAGGTACGGTCTGACTAACTGAGCTATGAATTTTTACAACTCTGAGTCACTTCAGTTAAGTGAGCCGATATTATCTAATTCGAAGGTAAATCAAAATGTCGTACTGAGTCGTGACTGTTTCTACGTCATCGCACTTTGCCGTGCCTTTTCTTCCAACGGCCCCAAATTTCCTCATTCCCTTTAGAATACAGAGCGTAGCATACGGTTGGTATTAGCCATTCGTGCTACGCTTCTTTCCAACGACTAATGCTCATTTCAGGTTCAGTTTAATAAATTCTCATTCGTAGGTAATCGCAAACCCGTTGATCGATTTGCTGCTTAATCAAGACACGTCTGAATGCCGTGCAGAACGCACGTCAACAAATCTCGTCCACCCTTCCTTCAATATTTCCATCCATTCATAAACTTACTTATATTTCTTACGTTCGTTGGCATAATCAACTGTCAGACTTCCATCCATGTTACTAATTTTAACACACTCCGTCTACAAAAGTCAGATTGTAGACGGTTGTTCTCTGGCACTTTCAGTCAACGGAGTAGCCATGTTAAAAGTGTTCCGGTGTTATCAACTTTATCTTCAAAGGTCATTTTTGACGTAACAAAAGTGCCTTTAGTTTTTATCGGAAGCAGCCAAACACCGACCTTCACTTAGCGCCCACGAAAGTCTGTGAACAGGAATTCTCTGTTATGGATTATTTCGATTGATGTTCGCCCGCGATATTCTGCCACAAATTGCGGTGAACAAACAGTGGCGTTATGTCGGGGTGTAAGTTTGTGTGCGGTTATTTAGGAGTGCTGCAGTGTAAGGCGGTGTAGTCTCCGCTGATGGTGTGTGACTTGGATCGGAACTTAAACGAATTACCACCCTTCACTGACTGTCGGAAACCACATATATGGACATAAAATAATTTTGTTGCATAAAATAATACGGTCGAAATAACACCATATAAATAAAATTAACATTCGATATTATTCATAAAGATCCTTGATAGTTCGAGCGATTCTTGTGTCCACCACATAAGAGATTTAGAGTGCACGCATTATGTACGTGTATGAGAAGTTGCCTAACACATAAGGCGGTGGAGACAGGTTTGATACAGAGAACAGACAACCAACTTTTTGATCCTTCGAAGTAATCTTCACATACTACTACTACTACTACTACTAATAATAATAATAATAATAGTTCGACGGCATGGCTGCCCGAATTTTGTTTTATGTACCGTTGTCAAGGTGATGGCTAATGAACGACGAGCTTGACGTGGCCAATTTTGTGGAGATACGTCACAAATGTAACTACAAATTTGTATGAAACAGTTTGATGGGTCTTGACAATTGTGAGCACGAGCAATGAAAGCTAGCTTCGGGAAGGGTATAGAATTGTCTTTTCAAAGTGTATATAAAAGGAAACTTGATCCGCAACAGTACTTGAAAATATTTCCTTTCAAACCAACGACATATGTGAATATTACTGACTTCTGGAATGTGAAAACTTGTAGTTTATTTGGCTGTACTTCTGGGACGTGACAACATGTAGTTTGATTGAAGGTACTTCTGTGATGTGACAGCATTTAGTTTGACGGTACTTCTGGGACGTGACAACATGTACTTCGATTGATGGTACTTCTGGAACCTAACAACATGTGGTTTGATTGAAGGTACTTCTGTGATGTGACAACATTTAGTTTGACGGTACTTCTGGGATGTGACAACATTTAGTTTGGCGGTACTTCCGGGATGTGACAACACGTAGTTTGTTCGACGGTACTTCTGGGATGTGACAACATTTAGTTTGACAGTACTTCTAGGATGTTACAACATGTAGTTTGTTTGATCACACTTCTGGCATTTGGCAATATGTAGTTTGTTTTCGCTACCTCTTTATGAATATTTCGGCATCACATCTCAGAATGCATCATTCTTAATAAGCACCGCCGTGAGGATCTCAAAACATCACCACTACAGTTAAAACTCGGGTATGCTTCTGCAGTTTTCTTGAAGTTTATATCCCCATTGCTCTGATTTCTAAGAAGGTACTTGTTTTAATCCATTTAATACAACTGTAAATTGTATTATCATTCTATGTTTACTTTTCAAAACCTATAGGTTTCGACGTCATACAAAATAATTTTCAAGAATTACACTCTTTGCAGAAATCTTTTTACGCTTCGTAGATGCTTGCTTTTTCTGCATAAGGGAGCGTTGAGCTACGTCAGCTCTAGGAACTACACTTGTTGAGCGGCATTACCGGAAGCCTCTCCGCGGCGGCCCTACCTCCGCATCCTGTACTTAACCTCCATACGCTTGCTGTGACAATTGAAGGGTGTTGAATTATCTTCAAAGTATTTTGCTAAATTGGGATGTTAGTATGCACAAGTAATGTTCAAAAGACTGCCTGTTTTGTAAAGTGTCCAGACCGAAATTTTTCTCTAAAGAGACCAGGCCGGCTGTGGGGCCCACTCAGCTTCCTGTTCTGTAGTTACCAGCCGATCTTTCCCTGGGGTAAAGCGGCCGGCGTGTGAAGCTGATCACTCACCTCCATCTAGTGCCGAGGCTAGTGAATGAGCTGTACTTTCACTTCTCTATATAATTTCATGACGTTTCCGGATAATTTATTTTTATTACTTCCATGCATTAGGGTCCAGTCCGTTCCGACCTTATTGCTGTTTTTATTTCTCCTCTATACATTTTTTACTTTTATTTTTGGTTATTTTCCCCAGTGAAATTTCCGTGTGTCTATTGGGGCACTGTCTTAAACAGCTCTGTAGTGTTGGTGGAGCATTCTTTTGGGAGCTGAGTAAAAACAGTCCCCATATTCTGGATCAGTACTCTGTCACAATGCCGTCAAGTGCAGCTACGAATACAATTTCAGTACAGTGCATTCGTACATTCAGTTCGAAACATCTAGACCTTTAAACAAGTTTATCACCAACAAGTTGCACTAATTCCTGAATATAAAAGCACTCCTACATGTTTCAGCTACTGTCCTTTGCCATTTTCAGGGAGCGTCAATCCTTAAAGGCGTATACAGCATTATTACACAGCTTGTCAGCTGTAAATGTTAAAATATATGTCAGTATGCTATTAAAATAACGATTTTTAGTGTTGTATTAAAATTATGTTAAAATTGTTATTATAAGACAAGACAGTTATTAAAATCTGCCACATCAAAACATCTTGAAAGAGTGAAATGTCTTCGAGTTTAATCGAGTGGTAAATCCTATAACGATCACTCTGTACTTCGCTCTTCATCCAACCCCACAAATAAACATCTAAGAGAGTTAGGTCTGAAATTTTAAACAGCTCTATCTCGGTAGCCATTCAGAAGTAGACAGATCTTCATATGAACTTTTTTTCTCACAATGGTCCATATTATCATCTCCAAAAATATTGACTTTTCTTGCTGGATCACTCTGTATTTTATCATTTACAATTGAAAAGTTGTATAATAACGCTTTATATACATCTTTAAGTATTGATACTCCCTGAAGATGGCTATGAACAGTAGCCGAAACGTGGAGGAGTGATTTTGTATTCAGGAATTAGTGCAGTTTGTTGGTGATGACCTAGTTTGTATGTATCAGTTGTACGGAAGATGTATAATATTAAATTTAGATCTTTATTGAAATGTTACATAAAATGTGAACAAAGGTGTAGCATGAGAGAGTGTTGTGTCCCTTACAAACACGTAGACCCAGGGACATTTTATTCAGAAGCTGGCTGATGCCACTTACTGTGTTGCGTTGTCTTCTTCGGGCAGGCACAAATCTTGATGAATGGAAGGACTATTGCCCTCTCCTACCCCCTCGTTTCGCTTATATTGTTTAGACTAAGGCAGAACAAAAAGTGGAATATTTTTTATGATTTCTGGTATAGCGAATTAGTCAAATATTTTCTAGGATTCCAACGTCCGAGATAATTATCGGTAAATGGGTACATAAACTGCGCAAGAAATAATAAAATGCAATAAAAACTGCGCAAACAGCGCGTACGTAACAAAGTTGTCAACAAAAATGGTTTGTTTTTTACGCGAAACCCGGAAAATCTGAAGGGAAGACTGCTTGGAAGACATAGGCGTAGATTAGATAATGTTATTAAAATGGATCTTAGTGAAAGAATTAATTTGGTTGACAATAGGGACCAACCCTGGGCTTCGTGTCAACATAATGATTTTTCGAGTTCTAAAAGTTCGGGGCATTTGTTGTCTAGCTGAAGAACTACTAGCTTTTCAGGAAGAGCTGTGCTGCGTGAAATTTGTTACTTGCTGGTAAAATTGCTTTATTTTTGGGGACTAGAAGCACGAGACTGTTTAACTTATCGTAATCCGTGTCTTAGGGAAATCGGAGGTATCGAACAATGGACTCTGAAAACTTATAATTCCTGACTCTTATTATATATACAAAAAAAAATCTATTACTTGTCCTGCAGTGCAGCCGGATTCTTTCCTACTCTTTTTTTTCACCTTGCATTTACAGAGATTCCCGTCAATGGTGACCCCGTAGCCTTTCTTGCCCCCAGTCCCCCCTCCCCCCCCCCCCCTTTCACGGTCAGAGCTGCTCCAGCACTGTAATCTAGTTAATTGTCCATGCCCGTGGCGCTGCAGTGGTGGCATCCACATCGTACAGACGAACCGTGTTATTATATTGACACGGCTCGTGCAACAGTGGCTCATTGGCAGCGCTGCTTCCCGTCGCCGCTGGAAACTGAATCGGAGAGAGGGAGCTCACAAATCGGATAAACCAGAAGAAATTTATTTCGGAATTTATTTTGCCACCCATGGTATAGAGTCAATGAATTCTGTGGAGTTGAGTCCTTGAGAAGCTGTCCCTCAGTCGAGAAATTCCCCGCCATGTTTGGAGGCCGAACATTTATTGTCATAATCACAAGATTCTACCACTTTACCATATTTTGCGCTGGTTAAGTCTATTCGAAATGTGAGGTTCTCAAGGCGCCGGCTATGAATATGGCGCCATGTAACCTGGTAGAAATTTACCAACATTTCGGAGGAACCTACTATAGTCGTAGTCGAATTTGGGTACCAGTATACGTGACGTCACATACCAAAAACCAGTTATCATAGTTGAATCCAATTCATAAATGTGCTTGCTATTTCTTTAAGATATGTACTAATATCATCCTACTGTATGAGCTTATGTGCCGATGCCAGTGGCCGCGCGGTCTAAGGTGTGTGTCTGCAGCCGTTCGCTTGCTGGTATTGTGGGTTCGAATCCCGCCGGGGGCATGGATGTCTGTCTCTTGTGATTGTTGTGTGTTGTCATGTAGAGGTCTCTGCGACGGGCTGATCACTCGTCCAGAGGAGTCCTACCGAATGTGGCGTGTCTTGAGTGTGATCGTGAAGCCTGGATAATGAGGAGGCCGTGGCCCACTAGAGGCTGTTGCGCCATGGGGGGAAAAGAGCTTGTCTTCATCAGATGGTTTTCTTTCTTATCTTTCAGTTACAATCTACCGTGTGTGCTACTTGGTTTGACCACGCTGATAATATTGGTGTAGATTATGACTTACGCAGCACGTTGTGCCATTTTCTTCACCCCCCCCCCCCCCCCGTTACTTTCTTGTATGTTCAAATAGGTAAAGGTCACCCCATGACATGCCTATGCAGACACAGAGGGGAGGCGGACATATAGCTCCAACCCAATAACAACGTAGACCCAGAAGGAGGTTGGTGGTAAGCACCATGCCCCGGCCGCTTTACCCCGACGAAAGACACCATTCCCATTGTACATTTGGCTGGCTCGGCCTCGGGGCCGGTCTGGACGGGCACGGAAAAATCTCCCCTTCACCGCGATTCGATCCCCGGACCGTCCAGCCCGTAGCGAGTTGCTGTACCAACTACGCCTTTATGCCCAAATATTACTGTGAAGTGTGAATAATATATTTTTTCAGCTTTGTTCCTCTTCATACACATACTATCAACTGAAGTCTAACAAACTCTCTCGCAGTAGAAACCAGACGTTCGACACGTTTACACCAGTACCCGCCATGTGACACGAACCTGAGCCAGTTCTGTTCATGTCTCGTTTCACAACCTGTCTCCTTTATCCACCTTAATATTATCCTTCCAAGTGACGTAAGTTGAGTGTCAATACATGTGATCCGTTGGCTTTTAGACTCGTCTCGTACTGCAGTCTTAGTGAGGGCTGGTACAGTTGAATTGCAATTGAGCCACTGTTGATCTAAATCGCTACCAGTGGAATAAAAGGGGCGCGGGCTAGTTGTTACCTTTGACCGCAGCGGTGGCGGCAGAGTCCAAGGAAAGACACCCGAGGACATGGTTGACCTTCCAGCAGACAGACCGAAGCCGTGCCTCCCTTCCGATCAGAATACAGGCAGACGGACCGCTCCAATTGTCTAGGATCTCCGTGCGATCAGCAGACGACGCGTACAATCAACGAAACAAGCATGCATCTGCAGTTTCGGAGATAACGCCTCCAGTTCCCAAGCGGTCAGAATGTCTGTAATACTGCAGACCTTTCTAAATACCTGTTCGAAAGTGTGACGAACATGTAACGCGTTGATACAGATTAGAGGATGTGACTGCGTTTAGGAGCCATGGTCTAAATCACTGGAGAATTAATGCATGTTAAACTATGTTGAACCCTTCAGAGTTTAATGGGGGTTTTTTTTAGTCTTTTTGCGAAATGTTTGCAAGTAAAACGAAGGCTAAAAGACATTCAGTCTCACGATGTACGAGTATTTTGATCGGGGTTTGTTAATGGCCCGGCTCTTTAATTGTGAATTTTTACTTTTGCGGACAGTAAAACCAAGTTCAGAGAAAATGCTGTGAACACAAAGAACATCTCGCCTTGTTGATAAAACATTCGCATCCTGAGCTTCTTTAATGCCACTAATTCCTGAATTGAAGTTTGCAAAATAACATAAAACTGGCGAATCAATTATTCCTTTGTGCCTGTTACATTTGTGACAATACAAGATCTTCAAAGAATCATTGAGCTATATTCCCACTTCTGTTGCTTTACCTTGTCCACCATGCTTTCAAATTTGGACTGCATAATCTCTCTTCTCAGTTGCAAATTCTTATGAAGTGCGATACACCTGAGGGTCACATCTCTTTTAAATTCAAAGCGACAGTCAAAGTGTTATATTCACACGTGAAGCGTGGGCAAGCCAAAAGGAAAAGTTGCGGTATTCACATCCGACTTGAAGACGTATTTAATGTGATTTATTTGCTCCGTTTTTACACCGTGTATGTGGCAGATACGAGCTGAAGTAATGGACGTGACTTCATTACACGACTGGCCATTATGACAGATAGTAACGTCTTATGAGAAGCAGAAAGAGTTTGTCACATTTTAAATACTCTTAGATGAAGGGTTTTTTATATCTGCTGGATTGAGTTCTGTCTTTTCTTGAGCCAGACATTGTTTCTTTTTAAACCTGAAACCTGATCGGCCTACAGTAATTCCTTGCTGATGGGAAAGGGTCTTGCTAAAATATACTGTTATCATAAGTTAATATATACTGTAAATATATCATTTCTTCTGGCATGTGACGTAGCGTCGCTGAGTTATGTTTCCCGACTTTTCGAGAAAGTGTAGTGGCCTTATGTTCGTGGATCGAAAGGTTTGACCCCATGAAGTTAAGGCCACTATTCTCTCTCGAAATGTCGGAAACAGGCTGTCCCTGGAACGTGGCGTCACATCCCAGAAGAACTGATACTTCACACTACTGCGAAAACATAAAAATCAAGAGATGCAACCTACGTATAACGTAACATTGAGACGTGTTCGTGTAACCATTGTTGCCGTGGAAAAGCAATAAGTATTACATAATTATTCTGAGCCTTAGTTATCTGGCTTTCAAAAGCGCATGCGCTGTATTATATTGTCATCTGTAGCCTGTCCGACTGTACCATATTTTTCCACATTATCTCATAAACGACACGATTTTCGAAAAAAAAACATTTAATATAAAATGTGTGTTTTGATCTTCTCTACAGCCTTTGAAACATTTCTCATTCTAATAAGAATTCAGCGAGATATCATAAATGTGCCTACGTCTTCATATAAAGTGTCCGTTATTCTTGTCGGATGTTAATGAAACTTGAATTTTCTCTGCAGATTTTCAAAACAATTCTGAAATATCAAATTTCATGAAAATCCGTCAAGTGGGAGCCGAGTTGTTCCATGCGGACAGACGGACAGGCATGACGAATCTAATAGTCGCTTTTCGCAATTTTTTGAACGCACCTAAAAACGACTAAGGGTAAAATTTATGAGGTCAAATTAGGTTGAAAAAAGATTCCATCGCTGCCTTCCTGATCAAATTTATTTTTACGTTATAAATATCTTTCTCCGATTAATTCTTAGTGTCAAAGAGTGAAATTACCGCATCTATAACATGTCCGTTTTAAAACGTTTGGTGAAACAATGGTCTCTGACATTAAGGGAGGAACATATGTTGAGGGTGTTCGAGAATAAGGTGCTGAGGAAGATGTCGGAGCCTAGGCGGAAGTAAGAGGATGATGGAGATAATTACATAATGAGGAGCTTCATGATTTGTACTCCACACCATATGTCCTTCTTCTTTTATTCTTCTTTTTTTATCTATGTCTCTTTGGCCCATTTTAAAGCCATGGCCTCCCCAATCGACAAATATTATTAAGGATGACCTAATCAAGAAGGATGAGATGGACTGGGCATGTTGCACGTATGTGGAGGAGGAAAATACGTACAGGCTTTTGGGTGAAGTAACCTGATGGGATGAGGCCACTTTGAAAACCTAAGCATGAATGGAAGGATAATATCAAAACGGATCTTAAGGATATAGGATGGGATGGAGTGGACTGGATTCAGCAGGCTGAAGATGGGGAGAATGTGCGGGCTGTTGTGAACACGATAATGAACTTTTGAGTTACGTACAATGCTTGGAAATTCTTTAATAGCTCAGGAAATGTTAGCTTCTCAAAATCATTCTGCTCCATGGAGTTAGACGTTTTGTTAATGAGTCATTGTGATTGATTGATTGATTGATTGATTGTGGTACAAAAGAAGACAAGATTGGCAATGTACAAAACATTAGTCAAGTTTGTTGCAATATACCGTTGTCAGAATCCTTTAATGCTGAATAATGTATCTTGTCTAACTGGGTTATATTAACATATGTGCTGCAGAAGTTCATTATGACAGAGTAAAACTGTTTGAAATTCTTTTATTCTAATGTACATCATAACCGGAGCAGTTTAAACATATAATTAGAGAGGTATCTCTCAGGTTCTTGGCAGCGTCTGAATGTTTTTTCTTTCTTCCGAGAAGTTGCTGTTTTCTTATTTCTAACGCATGATGGGGTCACTAGCACCGCCCAGGCACGAGGCGGCTAGAGGCAGCAGCTGTCTGTCGCTCTTCAGTTATTCTTTTCTAAAAATGAAGAAAGACTTCATTGTTTCCTACCGGTCATACTCTGCCATCAGCCGCAACTGAATCACGAAAACCTGAAGCAACTTTAAAAGAAAAGAAAACAATTCACTTTTAAAAAAAGGAAAGTAAATTGACGAAGTCTAGATAGTTTTAAGACAGTTGTTACCATCCATGCACATGACATATATATATTTAATTATTTATTTGCTACTTATAAGGCAGAGTCGTGAATAATACAAGGGGAAAACCTAATTGCCTGGAATGAGTGATCGATTGGTAGTTGTCATTTACAATTGGATTGACCATTGAATTATTAGTGTATTCTGTGATGTGGTGGTAATACTTACGCTGCTTACGCGGAAGATACCCATTCTACTACAAGATACTTGTGCCCTAAGATATTTTCTGTCGGTTTGTTCAGGCCAGTGCTGCCATTACACTTCAAAGTTGACATATGTAATTTCCAAATTTTTACCTATTTGTCTGTAATAAATCTGTTATTACATAACCAGTGGTTAGAAGAGTATATTTAATGGAGGAATATGAATGTCCCTGTTTGCAAAATTCTGTAGGTAGTTAACTTGTAAAATTCTTTCATTTTACATAGGCGTCGTGTTACTCATTCAGTAATTTTACAGTTCTGTGAAACTGGCGAGGAAAAATGAGTATCTGTTACCTTAGTGTTTCGACATGGTTTAAGATTGGAGGAATTTCTGGGCTCCTTCCTTTATTATATGCGAACCAGACGTTTGAACAAGGCCCTTAACATTTTTCTCCCTATCCTTTTTTCCGACACTCCGCACGAAACGTTATTAGGGTGCTAAAATAAAAAAGATACAATGGGTGGGGCATTTGTTGCGTATTGGCGGGAAGAGAAATGCATACAGGGTTTTGGTGGGAAAAATTTGAGACTCACGAAACTTGGCATTAACATCATGTCATTAGAGGAAACCTGGCATTAACATCATGTCATTGGAGGAAACTTGGCATTAACATCGTGTCATTGGAGGAAACTTGGCATTAACATCGTGTCATTGGAGGAAACTTGGCATTAACATCATGTCATTGGAGGAAACTTGGCATTAACATCATGTCATTGGAGGAAGCTCTAAAGCCGCGCTTCTTAATTTCCTGCAGTAAGTACTGAACGGTTAGGTGGAAGCGACACTAACACCGCATACTTCAGGGTGTGAAATTATGCACGGTGATAGACCTTAAAGTTTTGCTTAGTTAATATTCTTGTAAAAGTTCAGAAGAACACCAAGGCAATGCGAAAATTTTAACTTTCGTTTTGGTGATAAGTAATTAATCATTAGACTTATGGATGCCAAATTGGGTACGGAAGTAAATCGTAAACCTAATAACTTTCGGTTTGGTGATAAGTAATGAATCATTAGATTTATGGATGCCAAATTTGGTACGGAGGTAGATCGCAAACCTAATAACAGAAGGGATTATCCTCTCATTATGCATAGATGTCCCAAATGGCTTCTTCTCTGCATATTTTTCCACTTGGATTTTATATGCAGTTTTTATCTGTCATGCTTTTCATGTCCCACGTATAATCCGCCTGTATTTGTTGCCAGTAACAATATTTGGTCAAGAATGTAAATTATGAAGCTCGTGACTACGCAACGTAGTCGGTATAGCGACTATGCTAGAGGCTGGACGGTCCGGTGTTCGAATCCCGGTATGGGCAAGACATTTTTCTCTTCTCCAAAACGTCCAGACCGTCTCTGGGGCGCACCCAACCTTCACTATTCAATGGGTACAATGGTTCTTTCCCGGAGGTAAAGCCCCCGGAGTGTGACGTTAACAGGTCACCTTCTTCTATTTCCGAGGTTAAGAATGAGTGGAGACATACCTTTACTCCCCCTGTATGCCTTCATGGCGTGGACAGGTAAAAGTATACCTTTTTTCACTATATAATGCAGTGTGCTCTCAAATGCATTAAATATATGCTGACTTTTTTTTTGTGGTGAAGGGCCCCGCAGCAGATGCTACGGACTCACCATAGCCTTCAGGCTTATTGTGCAACCCTCTGATGAAGATGATTAGTGTTTTTTCGTTTTTCCGCGTAATGGAACACCGGTGGAATGAAATTGACAGGGGAAAACCGAAGTACTCGGGGAAAAACCTGTCCCAGTGCCACTTTGTCCACCACAAATCCCACATGGACTGGCCCGGGATCGAACCCGGGCCTCCGCCGTGAGAGGCCGGCGACTAACCACATGAGCCATGGCACGGCCATATGTTGACCTTAATACCGAGAGACTTAAGGTTCACCTTCATCTCGAGCAACACGCAAAATTGTATTTAGTTTAATCTTTAGGTTTCTGAGTAGGAAGTCGTAGGTAAGGGCTTTGGAACGAAAGCATGCTGTGAATATAACACGCTTTTAATCTTTTGCAAAAGTAATTTTTATTATTACAGGACTAAGCGTTTTAAAGTGAATTAACTGTTAAGCAGAGCAACATTACAGGTCGCAAAACTTAACACTGTAAAGAGGGAAAAATGATGAGGATAGAAAATATTTCTGGAGTCTTTACCAGTAATGTTACTGTATTCTATTTTCTGAAACGATTTTCCGGACTTTGAATATGTACCATGACGATCACATATTGTTAATGACATCACTGTTTTATTACTTTGAACAAAACACAGCTGTCTGGTATGTGCATTAAGAAGCAACATTATATTTGAAGCAGAATCACGTCCTCCCTCAGGTGCTGGTACCCAATAATCTACCATTACACATTATGTCTAGATTTTACTGTAAACAAGTATCAAGTGCTGACTGACTCCCTAGCTGCTGTCTTACATCACGGACGAATCTCCATAATTCTGTCTCTCTCGCTCTCAGAGTTACGAGTACTTTTGGTCTGTAACCACCGTAATCTGTTGCATCCGGCACGCGTCTCCAGCACGATACTACTATACCCGACCAGCAGCCTGTCTTACAATGATTACACCCACCTTCCTACCTACCTGACTTTTTATCCACTGCATAAATATCAGGAAGAATGTATATAGGAGGGAAGAGGCCTGATGCAGGCTTTTTGATTCAGCATTATGTTAAACGTGTATAGGTTCATGGACCATGCATAAGAGAGCAGTTGTATGATGGCCCAGGGGGTAATTTTGATGTACATAACAACTTTACTTATCTGTGGTACGTGGTACAGAGTTAAAGTCGTGCGTGATTTGTGTCGTCATTTCGTGTCGATTCCGAGCCACAAATTTAATGGAACTTTTTACTGATATTTTTTCGCCATGTACGACGCACGCCCGTTGCGGTTCCAAAGTATTTAGCGTGAAATATCTACGTCTGAAGTCATTTAGCCCGTTGTAGATTAAAAATAGTCTGTGTTAGAAAAAAAGGAATCGGTTCGCACTTCACAGAAAACACAGTCCCTGTTCTTCAGAAAGACTAATCTGTTAATGTTGTATAGGAAAACTGTAGCCGTTTGTTGTAACAGTTGTGTGGAACACATACATACGATGTTTTGGCGAAGTGTGGAGTGACCATAATATTAAAATTAACACATACGGAAACAACTGGTAAAGGGTTAAATACATGAAACAGACGGTACAGTAAAAATGTGACTTTAAGGCACGCGTATGTTATTTCAAATCTTCTGGGATGTTACGACATGTATAAAGCAGCCTGTACTGTCATTTGTCAGAATAAGTCGGCTCAAATGGATTGGTCATGTTAACAGAATGGAGAATAAAAGAACAGTAAGTCAAGTATTTAATAATAATCCCCAAGGAAGTCGACCAAGAGGACGACCAAGAAACAGATGGTGGAATTGTGTACAAACAGACATTAAGAAGTGTAAAATTAACAACTGGAAAGAAAGGTCAAAAAACAGAGCTGACTGGGAAAGGGCCATTAAGGAGGCGAAGGTCTGCATTGGACTGTAATGTCACCGAAGAAGAGAAGAAGAAGAAGATAAAGCAGCCATTCTTGAGCCGGTCGATCCCGAACGTAAATGCACAACATTCTTCTGAAACGTCGGTAATAACTTACCAATCGACACGGCCTAACATCCCAAGAGACTTGAATCTTCAGCAATACCGTCATGAGCGCCGCAGATGTCGCACTTGTGTTTTGGTTTAATACCTACACAAGTCTGCAGTGGATTTGTAATCACTCACGATGGGCACTTCTACTTCATTCCGTATCTGCGCGTTTTCATGTGCTGAAAGTCTGTGCGCTGAGGTTTGTCTACTGAGTTTCATTGTGACTACAGTGGAGTGACGTAGTACTGGAGAGTGTTTCATCACTGTGCAGTTGTTGCTAGATTATTCTTAATTCTCAATTGATTTGATGACGTTTTCTCAGCCGCAAAAATTATATAGCGTAAAATGGGAAAATGCCGATACCAGTTGCCGCGCGATCTAAGGCGTGGAACTGCAGCCGCTCGCTTGCTGGGATTGCGGGTTCGAATGCCGCCGGGGACATGGATGTCTGTTGTGAGTGTTGTGTGTTTTCAGGTAGAGGTCTCTGCGACGGGCTGGTCACTCGTCCAGAGGAGTCCTACCGAGTGTGGTGTGTCTACCGTGTGTGATCGTGAAGCCTCGATAATGAGGAGGCCCTGGCCCACTAGGGGCTGTCGAGCCATGAAGAAAATGGAAAACTGGTTTTTAAATTAAATTGGAAGAATATATAAGAACACTGCCGTGATCTCCTTTTAGTTTCCATCACATAATTTGCCCAAATGTACCAAAGAATCCTTAAGATAAAAAGGTTTCGAACCGAGAATTGAAACCGGGACACCCCACACATACCACGTAAAAATGTTAAGCACCGTAGTACCTGAAAATAAGTAGCCTATAGTTCGTGTTTTTGTGGTGGTGGTGGTGGTTGGGGCGGTGGTGGTTGTGGTTGTGGCGGTGGCTGTGGTTGTGGCGGTGGCGGTGGTGGTGGTGGTGGTTGGGGCGGTGGTGGTGGTTGTGGTAGTGGTATATTAGTGTTCTAGTGTTTAGTGAGAGCAGAATTATATAAATGTCATGCCAAATATATTCAAGTGTCTTATTGTGTTAAAGGGACATTTTACAAAATTAACACCTTACACTTAGCGAAATAAGGCAGGCGTACCGTTAAAGACAGACTGAAATTTCATGGACTTAAGCTGGACAGACAGGATGGTTAAATTAAAATTAAAACCAACTTGATGCACACTCACTATTAAGTTGGTTTTAATTTTAATTTATACAAGATGCACGGTGAATACAATATTAAAAAAATTAAAGACAGGATGGTGTTTATACATCCTTCTGTAAGTTGCCTCCCACGTCTGAGTATAATTAAATGAGTAAGCGGCCTAATGTCTAAGGTGCAGCGAAACTAGCTCAGCGGCTAATCCTAATGCCGTTAATTTCAGCATTTTAGAGTACACAGTATATTTTAAGCGTCCTGTGGCTCATACTAATAAGCCTCGAGTTTAGCTGTTATGATAAAGGTAATCGTTGCATTCTTTTCTGAAAGTTAGGGTTTAGAAGGAAAAAACTCTTGTTATTACATTTAAAAAAACCTATGCCTAATATTATCAGCTTATCATCTTTGTTATTTAAATATTTTTCTTCCGTTCAGACGTGCTGATTCACGGTTTGGAGGCTACATTTTTGTGGAACTTGTTTTATAACATCACGTGACATGTTTTCATATTATGTAACAAACATTACAGTTCGTTCTCCCAATTTACTCGCCAGCGTTCCGTTTATCGTGAAACTGCATGAGGAACACGAAGTTCGAAACACAAATTTTTTAACAATAAGTATAGAGCTGTGTTTATGAACACACTCTCTCGAATCTGTGTACTGTTAAGAAAATTAGCGAAGAAAGTCGTTGATTCCACACGGAATTTGGAAATGATTGATCGAAGAATCATCTGCCATAAGTATCTTTGGAAGTGTTGCTGATGGAACGGGGTTATGTAGCAGTAAAGCCCTTGTCTTGTGTTCAGGAGATGTCTGGTTCGAATCTATAGGCTATGATGTTTGATATTTTTGTTGTTTTCCTCAGTACCTCCATGAAAACGCTGGGACAGCACCTCGATTAGACCCTGACCGCCTCCTTCCACATTCCTTCCCATTTATCATAAATCCTCGTGATTTATAGACGTCACATTTCATTGTCACGTTAACGGAATGTGTGCCACGATGTGCTGAGGACATGACTAAAATAGGAGAGACAAGGAATGCGTGCGGAATTGTAGCGGTCAAAGCTTTTGGAAAAATCAATCTTTAAGTCTGGGAGGGCAATTAAGACGAATCTTAGTATGGGAAGGAAATGCAAGAGGCTCAGCGTCGTGTCTAATGGAGAACTTTCGTTTTAGCGGTGTTGAACGTTGAGATTGCGCTTCCACTGTGTTCACTGTAATGCTGTGTACAGAAGATGGATGATCTTAAAGTGTGAAAGAGGTCGTACTGGTTGGTGCGTTGTTGAATTAGTGAACGACGCTCTTTGAACTGAGAATGAGATGAGAAGATAGTCGTGACTGATGATTAATACGGATCAGAAAGGAGGCTGTCATGGCCTACTTCAAGGTACAATTTCGACAAACAGCTGTTGAGACTGGAATTCGATGTTGACGCCACGTGTCAGTCCGTCTGTGTATTTAATTATCGTTATCATCATTATTATCGTCGTCGTCCTCATCGTCATTAGATTTTTTTCGGTTTATACTCCGTTTGCATACACGCGCGCTCGGAACGTTGTCACTAACAAGCCTCCAGTAATGTACTGTAGGGACTTTTGACAAGGCAGAAAACTATCTCTGAACATTATCTATACAGTAATCAGATTTTCATTATTACAGGATTATTTTCCCGGGCTTTTATCCTTTAAGAGAGAGGCCTGCCAAGGTTACACGGGACTGTTAATTTTACTGAGATTACAACTCTTGCAGCCTCCAAATATCTTTAATTTCCTGTTCTGTACTCGTTTATTGAGTTTTGAGAGTATTATAGACCTATATTTATAAATCCTGGGATCAATGTTCTTCAGAGACTCACAGTAGCGTGGTGGTCGAAGACTTCCAAGCGTTCATAACCTCTTCACAATAGCCTGCCGTTGGTCCCTGCATTCGAACGCTCGAATCCAGGCCACTCAGTATCTATGTTAATATGCTCGTTCTATGTAAGCTTCGGTTGTCAAAGTAGTCTCTTCACCTTTTCCTCGCGAATTTTGTAAGAATTTGTCGTCACTCCTGTGTTCTACATGTTTCACCCATCTCTTCTTCGTGATTTTATTACTGTATGAGCGCAATATAAATGATGGAGCTCTTCATTACGTGATCCTTCTCGCCCTCCTGTTACTTTCTCTGCCTTAAGTCATATTCTCATCAACATTTTGTTTACTAAATTATTTATCCTCTTCCTCCTCCTCCACCTCCTCATAATTGTCGTCATCGTTATCATTATCATGCCCAGGTCAAGTTTCTAGTGGTAAAGTGCCTTAAGAGGTCTTCGTTGAATACACTTTCTGCCGTATAATTTCTGTGACTGCCATTCTACATACAGGGTGATTCAGGAGGAACGGTCAGTATTTTGGGAGATGATAGTATCGGCAATTGCGAGAAAAGAAGTCTATATGAACGTATGTCTAGACCTAGACCTAGACCTAGACCTAGACCTAACTCCATTAGATTTTTGTTTGTGCGGTTGGATGAAGAGCGAAGTTTAGAAAAGAAAGGTGGATGCACGAGACGAATTGGTCGCTCGCATTTCGGTTGCTGCTGCATGCATAAAGAAGCGTAAAGATAACTCATATGAAAAACACGCGATCTTCTCACACAAGTTGCAAAGTGCATTAAGATTGACGGTGGGATTTTTGAATATTTATTGTGAACTGTAAAAAATTTTGTCATTTAAATTAACAGTAATTTATCTTTATTAAAATTCAGAATGCTTTTTATTTTTAGATTCAAAGAGCTCTATCTCGGTGACCATTAAGAACGTTTATACGAACTTTTTTTCTCTCACGATGACCGATACTATCACCTCCCAAAATATTGACCTTTATTCCTGAATCATCCTGTATATATTTCAGACCTGTGCGCTTGACCTGAGGTTGAGGAAATTGTAAGTCAAGTCATCTTGCCTATTATTATGTAGACCTATATGAATAATCAAGAAGACATTCATAAAACAAGTTTTGTAAGTGCAACGTTAAGTTGAATCTCAGGAGAATAGATTGTGTGATCGGAACTGAATGAAACAGGCCGAGCATCACATCTTAATGACGCACTTTTGTACTAGCAGTTTTGAAACGTCAGCTTCTACTCGAAGAGGGTTACGACTCACTGCCTTTTGAGTAGCGGCGCAGAAAGCATCCACAGTTAAAGAAGACAAGTTTATAGGACAGCTACGTACATATTTTATAGTTACTTGTAACTGTTGGCAGCACCGCAGGTTCTGACTTTACCGCCTTAATTAAATGATGTAAGATTTTAAAGAGTAATTAACGTCTGAAGGTACTTACGTTGTAACAAAGTTGAATGTTTAAGTAATGTCGGTTGTATTCTGTTTTTTGTATTGTATTTGTAAAGATAGGGTATGCTTAAAAGTCGAGTCTTCCGGCATGTGATGCTGTGTGACGTTGTGTGAGTAGATCCCGGCATCTTGAAGGATTGTAGTGCCTTGGTCTTCAGTACCAAGCAGTCTAAGAAGAGTGGACCGCTTGACCCTGACAAGGAAGGCACTACGATCCTTCGAAATGCCGGGAACTACACACCCAACGACACATTGTCACCACAGTACTTCAATTTTCAGTTACACCTCTGTGAAAACATAAAATCTCTGCTTTTTGTATCGTCATTCCCCTCATTGTAACTGTCTAGCTAAAAACGTGTGAGCCAGTTAACATTTGTTATGAAACTGGTATCAATGTCCTGCCACCTGAACTGTTCAATTTATCATCCCTAACGTGGCGATATTTCCAAGTATGAGAAGCCTTGTTTACACGAACAGTACGTAATGTAGGGTGCTGAAATGCAGTTATAATAGATCTTCTAAAAGTATACAACTCTGTTACGGTACTCTTCCTCGTAAAGGCAAAGTTCACCCTAGAAGAGGCCATGAAGGCCCAGAGGGGGAGTAGAGGCAGTAGATGGGGGTGGGTGGTCAGGGCCACGCCCTGGCAGATTTACCCCCGGGAATGACCCGGTACCCATTGCACAGGAGGCTGGGTGGGTCCCAGGGACGGTCTGGACGGGTGCTGAAAATCTCGCCCCCACCGGTATTCGATACCCGGACCGTCCAGCTCGTAGCGAGTCGCTATACCGACTGAGCTATCGCGGCCCACGGTACTCTTCCTGGAACGTGAACTAAGAAAGTGGCAGACCCACTGCGTCAATATTTCGTTTCCGGTTTAATATTATCTTTAATGAACAGCGCGAAATTTTGTATTGATTTAAACTGTAAACGTATGCACAAATTATGTTGGCATATTTTTTACATATCTACAGTTAACAAACTTGGTGTCTTTGCTGAACGTTTGGGCTGTACGTCATAAATTTAACGTGAATGGAATTCGTACTAGTAGAAACTACGCGCTGTTAATAATTCATAATGACTACGATACGTGCTGCACGATCTGGAGTTCGAATCCCGGCAGTGGCAGGATATTAATGTCTTCTCCAAAACGTCCAGACCGGCTCCGGGGCCCACCCAGCCTCCTGTGAAATGAGCGCCGCGATTATTTCCCTTGGAGTAAAGCTGCCGGCGCGATAAGCTGACCCCTTACCTCCATCTAACGCCGAGGTTGAGAATGAGTGGAGGTATGCCTCTGCTCTCCATATATGCCTATTTTGAAGCCACAGGGACATCTTTATCTCTACCTTTATTAACTTGTAGTTCTTACAAGATGGACTGAAGCATTTGAAGGAAAACAGACCGCCTGACTGCTTCCTAAAACTTGTTAAATTTATGTTGCATTACTGACTTAACTCAGTTGTGTGGATCAGACGGCGCATATCTGCTCCAGCCATCGATTTGCAAGAAAGAGATCTCTCCATTCGTACCAGTTCAAGAGGTTAGGAATGCAAACTGTGTACCGACTGTAGTGACCCTTGATGAACCTGGCGTTCTTTTGCCTGTGGCCACCACCAGGCGCATAGCTCAGCGTACAGAGTGTTTCAGATCTGCAGTTCGTTCACTGGCTTAAATTGTTCTTTATGCAAAGTGGTTGTTTGGGAGAGAAGAGGTAATGGGAGCAGTTAGATTCGTGTGTTTTTTGAACGACGGGCTTCCAGCTGCTGGGATTATGTAGCTTGGGTTGAAATGTGAAGAATGTTGTGATGAACGGGAAGTATACAGTCGTGATGTTTCAGGGAAGTAGCACTACATTTACCCGGATTGACACATTTGTTCCTTAATTATTTAATGACGCAATGAAATCTGCCCTTTTCTGAGATATTACGCAGCGCTGAATAGTAGTTCTCTACTGAAGTTTCGGGACAACCTATCGGTCCCATCTTCAACAGTCAAGAAGTCCAAGGCATATACGCAACCCGTTGCACGATTTGCCCGCGAGCTACGGGTTGAAGGGGTCAGGCCTAATAATTCTGGCCCTTCGCTTACTTTCCTTTATTTATCTCGAAAATTATAAGACTTAGGAAAAACGTGTGTCGAACTTGAAAACACGTCTTTCAGTTTTCTTTACAACCTTTGTTCAAATTATGTTTCACTCCGATAAATATTTAGCGGGTTATGCCCGAGTTAAGACTCGAGATGCTCGCGGAAATGCACGTAGATCTTCCTTCATATTTTTTTTTTTTTACTTTTTTTTTCGATTTTATTAAATTAAAATGTTAGTCTTCCAGCTGTTCTCGCGTTATGACATGCGAAATGCAAGAGAGACATGTCGAAGCAACTCCTCATTGCAGACGTGCCAAAAAGTGAATAGTGAAAAGTGTTACAGTGACCACTAGACCCAATTTTGTTCCTTAAATGAATACAGTGCGCGGAATAGCAGAAGTTAAGTTGCGGTTTGCGTGTGTACGAGTAGGTGGACGACTTAAGTGAGTATTTCTGTTGCCATAACCTGTTGTGATAACCTTGAAAATATATTTCGTGTACTGAAACGGAAATCAACAACACAAGAATATCCAAAGTGAACTAGTTTCATTCAAGTGTCTGGTGAGTCGAATCACTTTCTAAATCCAGAACGTGAGTCCCATATGAATGTGCATAATGTTTCTCTTCCGTTTACAAGGGAAAGTAAATCGTTAACGGAATTCAGTGACGCTTAGGCACTGACATACGTTTACATTGCCAAAAATTAAGGCAGCATATTAGTATTACTGAATCAGGGCATCTGGTTATAATGAAATAAGATAGGAAATATACTCATAACGTACCATTGAGGCGCTTTCGGATCCTTGCATCTGCGACCCTTCTCAGGTGGCCATCCTCTTTAATCCACTGTTGCCACATTTTGTTTTACGCAATTTTGCACATACTGTATAACTTTATTGCTGTTATTAGGGTCTGTTACTATATTAGTTTGACGAACTTCTCATTAACATATGTATGTTAATTTTGTTAAATTCTTCGGTCAAACATAACCTCAAATTTTTACCCCATCGAAAGATTTGTAATTTGGGCTTAAAAACAATATTTATTACATAATTTATAGGTATTTGCACACCAAATTTCGTACTCCTAGAGGTGATAAATATTACATATTAAGGTAACACATTTTAATTTTTTTTACTGATGCACCATGTATATCGCTTGAAGAAATAAGTCATAAGTTATTAGTAGCGATTAGTGTAGTTATAGATTACTATCCACCGTACCTATGGTAATGCTAGTAGCCAAAGTAGCCTTAAATATACGTAGGGCTTCATGTAAAGTGCCCATTACTTTCGTACGATATTAACTAACCTTGAATTTTCTCTACAGAGTTTTGTAAAATCTCCATATATAAAATTTCACGAAAATCTGTCCAGCGGGAGTTGTGTTCCATTCAGACCTACAGACTAACGGACATATATGGCGAAGCTATTAGTCACTTTTAGCAACTTTGCGCCTAGAAATAGGGACGTCTTTACAAATGGCATTTTTACCAATTGTGTTATATTGTCACACGTCAATAAAATTGAACCATTTTAAAGACAACTGTTTACTACATAAAACAAACTATTTTGCCGTACAGGTTTCGGCATCCCCGCGAGGGTTTTTTAAAGTTAATAGAGATTTTTCATTAGCTCTAAGGTTTCCCTTCAGAATCCCCTGACCATAAACGTTTAGAATATGACTTTTAATATATATTTAACTTTATGGTCGAGAGATTGTATCAAACACTAATTAGCGTAGCGTAATGTAAAACGTTTAACATCTTTATGAGAACACTCCTGAGGATGTAGTATACCGAAACATGTAGCGGAAAATTTTAACTCTTTAGAATGAACTGTTGTCGTTGAATGGTTCAACGTCACTGACGTTATAATAGGAAAAACTAAAGCTCGGATAATTGATGCTAAGGAAAAACATTGGCCTAAACTATTCCTTCACTGAAAGCATGCGATCGCACAGGAAGCAAGATAATGTGCATGTTTAGATGTACTTCACATATACTTGTATATCTGCATTTTGTCACATCGATTTTTATGACGTAGGTGTTGCCGGCGTGACTCCAAAACGGCAGGACATACATACCGATTTTATAGCTTGTGTAACCAGACAGAAAGGCTGACAATTCTCTATATATTAACTATACATATTCTTCTATAGACCTCGAATGTTTCCTGTTGAGTAGGGAACGAAAGAAGCTTGCAGATGGCACAAATTCATTTCTACGAAGTTAACGTAATGGAAAGGGGGAAGGAACGCGCACACAATTGTATTGGACGATTTTAATTTTAGCACGACCCTCAAACTTATCATTATAACAATAGGTGCACTTGTACTGACATCTGCTGACGTTCGAAGGAACTAAATCGAATTGTGAATTTATATATGTTTGAATGTTAGGAGTAATGTGGATGTTGTTGATAATCATCAGTACTGTTAACATCCATTTATTCATTGCGTAGTCTGTCTTGCGACAGGTCCATAGCGTCTTCCAAAGCGAGTTCTTCAAAGAGTGTGTTCTAGTGCTTCATATTTCAAATTCCAGTACCTTCTTTTTAACTTAAGGTAAACCAGTAGATGTTTGCTTCTTCTTCCTCGTCTTCTCGTCCTTCTTATGTTTCCTTCAATAATGCGTTTAGGAAGTCAGATCCCACGCAAGGTGTGACTAATCCATTTAGCCTTCCTTTGTTTTATTGTACGCAGGATGTTTCTTTCTTCCTTGGCTCTATGTAATAGTTCATATTCTACACGGTCGGTCTAACTGATCTTCTCCATCCTTCTCCAGTATCACATTTCAAAACTTTCAAGCCATTTCTGACGTATTTTCCGAAGTGTCCAACTTTCACTACCGTAAAACATTATTCTCCAAATGTAGCATTTCACTAGTTTTTTTAAGCGCGTTTGCAAAATTGCCAAAAGCGATGATTAACTCCGTCATTTCTGTCTGCTTCTCTGTCCGTCCGTCCGTCCGGCCCCCACTGGATGAATTTTCATGAAATTTGATAATTGGGTATTTTTCGAAAATCTGTCAGGAATATTCAAGTTTTATTAAAAGCTGACTAGAGTAACGGGTACTTTGCATGAAGACCTATATACATTTATGATAATATATCGCTGAATTCTTCTTAGAATGAGAAATGTTTCTGACTAACGTTGTAGAGAAAATCAAAACACAAATTTTGTGTTCAATAACTTTTTCCAAAAAAAAAAAGTGCCTTTATGTGGTAATGGGAAGAAATATGGTAGAGCCAGACAGGCCACAGATGACAATATAATACGGCACATGTGCTTTGCATGATGGATAACTAAGGCTACAGACACACACACTCAGAATATGCAATACTTACTGCTTTTCCACAGCAACAATGGTTACGCGAATGCGCCTCAATGTTGCGTTATACGTACTTTGCTTGTCTTTTTAAAATCTAAGTCCAGTTTGCTGGTAAAACGAATCTTATTGTTTAATACCGCTTTTGCCATGTCAGTCCTGGATTTGTTTTAACATGTACTAAGCCAAACAGAGAAAGCCCAGAATGGCCCAAATGGTGTGATAAATTTTATGCACTGCCATTACGTAATGAAATTTAACCGGACAGATCAGTGATATTATTGGAGACGTCATGATGTGTAGCTGTCACTTTTGGTTCAGTTCGGGTTAGATATCGTTATAATCTGTGGAATTAGCAAAACGTACGTACCTTTGTGCTTGCATATTACATATAAAGAAATTGCAGGACGTCAACTAAAATATTTCCTTTATGGTCCTAGTTTTTGGAACATCCTGTGGTGTTCAAGATAACCTCTGTAGATATTAGCAGTGTATGTACTATGTCTTGTTTTATAACTCTTACTAAACTGGAAGTAATGTTATGGAATATTCAGTACCTATACTTAAAATATCTATGCAAATGAGAAATCTAGTTGTACCCTACAGCGATGCCACACATGGTAGTTTTGTTTAACGAGGGCGGGAATATGCACAGTAAGTCTACACGGCACTTCACAGTAGTTAAAGTTCAGTGCTTGTGTAATGTATCTATCATTGTTAGAGACAGAGGCAAGCATGTACATTTACAGTTTACAATCTCAGATTTCTATCCACACGAGCCTAGTGGATTATTGTCCATTGCTTTGAAGCAGATACTAAAGTAAACTTGGGATTTCAATGGATACATGTCAACATAGGCAGAGGTGTTTCAGTTCTTGTGGCCGTTTTTTGTTCGTGTATTACATCTCAGGTATGCTTGATCTTTGACCATCGTGGCTTCCAACCACCAGGTTAAGGTCAAGGTAGGAATTCACATTTTAGAAGAGAGCACCCACTGAGAGAGATTTACATTTTGACCCCGATAATGGGATGAAACATCGGAAGTTTGGGAGATCACGAGGGGTTCTTTCCCTGATTCTCAGTTGGATAGCGACTACGTATTTCCTCCTCCTCCTCCCCCCCCCCCCCCCCCCCCCGGTATAAATTTTTGTGAGAATGCATCTAGGAATTTTTTATATTGCACCTACGCATTTTCGCTGAAAAGAAAGACGATGCGTCATGACTTAATGACACATCAACATCATTATTACGGTTATTGTTTTTGTTGGTGCAGTTGTCCCTTAAGAGATCGTAGCTTACATAACCCATTCATGTACATTGTTTTCAGTGATATGCCAACTTTATATTTATGCTTATATCTACATGCAGTATTTGTCACCATTCAGCAACGTAACATTTAGTGAACTATGTGGTAATGACTACTAGTAGTGTAGTAGTAGTAGTAGTTAGTAGTAGTAGTAGTAGCAGTATGTCCTTTCGTTCCATCAGGAACATAGGGCATTTGTGAAGCATTTTCATCTGACTCTGTTGCCCGCCAACCTCTTAACCTCGCTCCATGTTTTGCCGTATTTTCCTGCTTCCTCCAAAACGGTCCTTTTCCAGGTTTGCTTCGGTCTTCTCCTTCTGGCTCGCTACGTATTCCAATCCAATGCTTGTTTTCAATGGATGCATCCCCCTTCTTCAGAATATGACCGATCCATCGCTATATTAATATTATAGGCTTCTCTCCAGTAGCTTCCCACAGCTCGGTATTACATATTTCCTTAGGCCATCTTCTGCCCATTATTCTTTGCAAACAATCGATTAACAAACCTTTGCAATTTATTTGTTATTTGTGTAGTCACTTTCCATTTTCCGCACCCATACAGCAGTACCGATTTGACACTGTTAAATACAAGGATCTTACTCTTCATCAATATATTTTTATTCTTCCACAGTGGGCACAATTCTACGAAGATCCCATGTGCCTTCTTGATCCGTGCTTTAATATGTTGGTGTGCTCCTCCGCCTGCCATTACAAGGCTACCCAGATATGTAAATTGTTCGACTCTTATATGGTAATGATAATATCCACATATTTATTCTGAATATGTGCAGATATGTCTGTTAGCACTGCTGAACACCAGGACTCCTGGAGAATGAAATTCTTCATAGCATTAATTTTTCTTCTGCCCAACTGTAACACGGTTACGTACCGTTAGCGTTCCACTTTAGTAACGAAACTTCATACAATATTGATGATGGTTAACATTAACACAGTAAGGGTGAATGAACTGGGGCGTAATGAACTGGCACTTTTGGTCCATATTTCTAATCTGTAAAACATGATTCATGTATCAATATTTTGTCACAACTCATTCCCCGTATTTTATTGAAAATTATTCACATCCTGTATGTTTTAAAATTCAGTGGCAAGAGAAGGGATGTGCATATTTTAGAGATTTGAAAAGAATTAAAAAGCAGCAGGCAAAATTTTCTCGCTTTTCATGAACGTGCTATTTATGAATGCTGATACCGTTTGGTTTTCAAACATAGTGCCTTTACGAACTTTAATCTTAATTCACCGTGCATTTCTGTAATCAGCAATAAGTCACCAACAAATGCACAGAACCGTCAATAAAGGTATAAATTAACCTTTTATCATTAATAAAATACCCTACTACGTTTCGGCTTGCGAGAAGCCATCATCAGGGGTTTACAGTTGTACTTATCAAATGCTGTGCTGCGGTCTGTCATCGACACTCACAATATAACTTCACTGTTCGTTTCAGGTGGTCGTAAAACAGTTTGTATCATATGTTAAAAAGATAAACGATAAAAGTATAGAATTAAAAGGTATAGTAAGATTACACGGTTCACTGTTTCTTCAAACGTTCAAGGTTTTTCACTGCACCTCTAGGTGTTTCACTGGGTTATTACACTGCACTATGTAAGAGCTGTAGTAGAGCTTGTTGAAAGTACGTGGTGGATTGAAGACGTATCGTATGAATTCGTTTAGCATTGCGTCTTTCTTATCGTGGTGTGAGGTCTTGCCGACGCGTGTCTTAGTAGTTAGGGAAAGTGGTTCTGCATACTGGTGTGATGTAGGGTCTAGCCATGCTGTATGTTCGGTGGATGTATACTGTGTTATCAGTATTTTATTAATGATAAAAGGTTAATCTACACCTTTATTGACGGTTTTGTGCATTTGTTGGTGACTTATTGCTGATAGTGCCTTTATTCTCAGTTGGTTGCTTTTCAAGCCCACAAAATATTACCTTTATCATGATAAAGGTAATGGTAAAGTTGTCCCTGTGCACATCATGAAGGCTTATGAGGGCCTGGAGATGTAGTGCCATTTATTCTTAACCTCGGCACTAGATGGAGGTGAGTTGTCAGCTTCACACACTGGCCGCTTTACCCCATACGCCTTCTTGGCATGATATATTTTACGTGAGTCTCCCAAGTGATCGAACCGTCGGATTCTTCAACTAAAGTCTTACAACCCGCCCTGCATACCACGTCCTGCCTACTCCAGCGTGTTTGCTTTGCTTGTTATGTCTTTGTTGCAGCTTCAAAGAGAACGTACTGCCTGTCTTAACAGACTTCGGAAGAACTGAATTTTAAAAGCCTAATTAAATGTGTGGCACTCATTTCTCTCCTCCTCACGCCACGCTTTTAACTTAAGAAAGCACGCTTTATCGGTGTTTTATTCATAGCAGGATTTGTGTCTTGATGGGTTAAGCAACTGTTGACTTTTGAATAAGGACTCTGCTACATGGTGTCAGCCCAGGGATGTAATCGGGATACATCAAATGAGGCATGTCCAACCAGCAACCTGCGGGTTGCGTACATTAAATAATAATAATATCTCTCTACAAGCAAAATTTTAGCCGTGAAAACGCGTCAGACTATCGTGATACGCACTTCGGTGTTCTGAAAGTGGATTCTTTTGATCTTGTCGGGTTGCTAGTGCCAGGCACATTGACTATTCATGTATCGTTTTGAATGTTTTTAACTTTAAACCTAGCCCTTATTGTGAAGGCTCTGGGAATAGCTAATTTAAATTCTGAATGGATGGTTGAGTAATTCTGGTACATAATTGTAGCGTCTTTAGGTCGAAACAGCCCTTTCAAAGAACTGGATAATAACTGTAGTGCATTAAATTACTTCTACATATGCACAGTCATAGCACCTATTAGGAAAACCTGGATTTGTGACTGGAGGCAAGTCACCTGTACTGACCGTTTCACTTATTTCTATTTATGTATGTACTCTTTTTTAGAAACTCAGTGCCACGTACCTACAGTTCCTCTGGACAGATTATTGTAATTACAAGTGATTGGTCATCCAATGGAGTGTAAATACGCCGTTAAACTAAATTGCACAGGAATGAATTTAAGATTTTCAGTTTCAGTGACACTAAATTTTGACACAATGGTTTCGAATCGTTTAGTTGACCAAACGTAAAAATAATACACAGTATACAGTAGTAATATTACTCAGACTATCCCACTAATAATTTCCCTGAGCCTAGGGAAATATGAGCCGACTTAGCCAAGGCGAGTGTGCCCAGTCTTTCTTCTTCTTATCAGCTCTGGAACACGAGAAGGTAGCACAGTCGTGCGTTTTGTCTCATAGAGAACAGGTGGTCTTTGCGTGTGATAAATGTTTTCTGGTGAACGAAGAGTGTTCATTTGCAGTACTTCTGCAAAATATGGTTCATGGACTAATATGGCAGAATATTTTGTAAACAGAAATGTCCGGCGTCAACAGTGCCGTGTATAAGAACAACATACAGAGTATTGGACAAACTTCGGCCGACACGTGCAGTGCTGTTTGGTAAGCAGTTAGTGCGCGCAACATCATAGGGCTCATGTTTTTCGAAAGAAAAACAACAGTCTATTCGTACCGCTACATTCCGTTAATTCTGGCACCATTCGTCAAAGAATTAACAGAAGAAGAAGGAGAGAAATGTACTGCGACTTAACGCAGGACAATTCCACGACTCACACAGCAAAATTCACAGTGGCTGTCCTAGAAGTATTCGGCGTCCTAGACTTCCAGATATGAATCCGCAAGATTATTACTTGTGTGAGTCATTGAACGCTGAATTAATATGAACAATCAAATCCGTTACAGGAACTGAAAGCCAATATTCGAAGAGAAATAACCAGTATTCCAAGACAAAAACTCCCATCTCATGTCGAGAAAGATTTTCAGAAGCCACGAGACCTGCTTAGATGCTGGAGGTCAGCACTTCGAGACTCCTATATGAAGTAAAGTACGTTGAAGTGCAGGGGAAAAGTGGACTCTGAATTCGCGGCGCAGGCAGACTTCTTATGCGATAAAACTCTCGCGTCAGCTGCCCTGCTCAGGAACGTGATGATTGGGATGTCCTGTAGAAATAAGTAAGATAAATATGTCTTTTAACTAAATAACGGTCTGGAAAACCCGTTGTATATAAGCGACAAACTGCAAAGACTTCTACTTTCATAGTATGTAAATAGATGTAAATTTGTACTGAACTAGCACACCATGAAGACGTGAGGGGCGTTGGAAGCATAGTTCCACGAATTCTTAATCTCGGATTTAGATGAAGGTGATTGTTGAGATTCACGCACCGGCAGCTTTATTCCCGACGTTTTTCCGGTACCCACTGAATAGGAGGTTACATGGGCCAAACTGCCATTCGTAACGGTTGGCAAAGGGAAAAATCCATTCACTTGCCTAAAATCAAACCCTGGCCATCTATTCCGTACTGACCAAACTATTCTGGATCATGAAGTAGAAATATATGGACAAAATTTAAATTGGTGGAACAGTTTGATTTGGTACTTTAGTAGGCGTACTTTGCGGAAATCAAGACGCACCCTTTCTATTCAATAAGATTATTTTCCGAAAATCGTGCCGTTTTTGACATAATGTGGAAAAATATGGTACAGCCAGACAGGCCACAGATGACAATATAATACGGCGCGTGCGCTTTACATGCTGGATAACTAAGGCTACAAACAATCAGAATATGAAATATTTGTTGTTTTTCCACGGCAACAATGGTTACGCGAACGCGCCTAAGTGTTGCTTTATACGCACATTGCCTGTCTTGTTTAGACGTTACTTAGGGACTCAAGACGTGCAGGTACGACCAGATAAACAGCATTCGTTCGACCCACTACGTGACAGAGCGCATGAAAGCAGACCTGTTTGTCTGCCGGCCTTTCAGTAGCTTGTGTTATTCTACTCTATTCCTCTGGTGCCTATGTGCTGAATGCTAAACCCTAAATACAAAATATAAATAATATTTTCGAACTGCAAGTGCATATGAATTCCGTAGCTGTTTCGAGCCACCAGCAGGTCAGAATAATATATGTCACGACTGCTGCTATTTTGTACAATGAAAAAATAAATGTTTACAATTAAGGTTTTTCACACAGACGTTTTACTGATTCTAATGACTCAAATTTCACACTTGACACCCCAAATGTGACACCATTAGCTCTCGCTATACGGATTCCAGATGATATCTCTACTTCCGCTTTGATATCGTGCCACACTAACTAGCTGGTATTTCAGTCACCAAACTCATAATGACAAGTGCAAGATCACAAGTTAAGGCCAGCCACAAATAAACCACATTTCTTGAGAGGATTTGTGACATCGAAAAACTCTGTTGTTGTATAGTATTCCCGCTGTACATGATTAATTACGTACTGAACAATGATTATACACTGTATCTCAGAAGGGGAGAAAAAGAATTTGTACGTAAATCTGGTAGGAACAGGTCTTTGGTGGGGTCCACTTGGCACAACAGGAAGGAAGTGGCAGGATAATATTACAGGTTATTTTAGGGAGTTACAGTGCGAATGTGGGTTTTGGATGGAAGTGATTCAGAATAGCATTCAGTAGCGGGCTT
Source organism: Reticulitermes speratus (assembly GCA_021186555.1). Taxonomy (NCBI): domain Eukaryota; kingdom Metazoa; phylum Arthropoda; class Insecta; order Blattodea; family Rhinotermitidae; genus Reticulitermes; species Reticulitermes speratus. The sequence goes on from JAJKFL010000009.1 coordinate 21,845,424, forward strand.
CAGTAGCAGCGGTGTTCAGATGCATTTGCCGATGTGTTTATTTTATGAAGCTTTCAGTATCTTGTAATATATTGCGTTGAATTCTAGAATAATTGATTCATAACGAGTTGGAAAGAATTTGAAATGTAGAGGTCGTGGTCTAATCAAGGTGTTATACGGCCGTTTTGATGGAGGTACTGAGGAAACCCCACGAAAAACGTAAGTTGCTATAGCTGATATCTCGACTGAGGTTCGAATCGGGCACATCCAGTGCACACTTCTAGAGAATTACTGTTATACTAACTTGCACAGTATCGCAGTGTAAATATGCCTTCTCAATAATGAGTGTGTATAACACATAATGTACAATTTATATTTGTATATTTACCTCGCAAATCACTGAATGGGAATTTAGTGTGGTAGCCTGTACTAAAGTTTGTCGGCATCTTAATGTCTATTTCCTTGCACCATGGTAAACCTGCTTGACGTGAAACTCAAACTAAACCTTACTTAAATTCGCGGAAGTGCTAATTGTACCGGTTGTTGGTAGCTACTGCATGACTAACTAACTAACTCCATGAAGCACAGTTGTTCTTGAGAAGCTAAGAGGCCCTCGGCTAGTCAAGAAATTCCCGCGTTTTATGGAATCCGAAGGTTCATTACCGCATTCACAACAGCCCGACACCTGCCCCTGTCCTGAGCCATATCAATCCAGTCCACGCCCTCCCATCCCACTTCTTGAAGATCCATTTTAATATTATCCTCCCATCTATGCTGGGTCTTCCAAGTGGTCTCCTTCCCTCACGTCTCCCCACTAAAATCTTGTATGCACCTCTCCCCTCCCCCATACGTGCTACATGCCCCGCCAACCTCATTCTTCTTGATTTGATCACCCGAATAATAGTTGGTGATGAGTACAGATCTTTAAGTTCCTCGTGGTCCTACATGACTGAAACTATATCATTATCTGATATTGTGTTTTGAAAGCTTCTGTAACCCTATAATGTGCCTGAAAGATGCTAATGGAAGAAAGTGTTCGTCTGTGCAGTGTAGTATCTCTGCTGTTGACCGTCTCGTCGTTAATAATTCTCACCCAAGTACTTTTTAATCTGTGTACCGTTCTCTCTTTTGTGCAAGTTCGTGCCCTGCAGACTGTAACGGAATATAGGCCTAACACAAATTCTGCAGTAGATTACAGTTTCAGTTATGTACTTCTTTATTATCATGATGACGTGACTGTCTTCTTTTTTAGGTGCGCTCGCATCCTTGCAAAGCCTCTCTTAAAGTCTGTACCTCCGTCCTTCCGTCCGTCCGTCTGTACGCATGTAACGGCTAAACGAAATTTTCTGAAGCTGAATATTGGAGAATTTTAGAAAAATGTGGGACCATTGTAAATATAATCGGACAAAATAACGGACACTTTGCATGAATGTAAAAAGGTAAGTTTTTTTGTGTCCACGCCACGAAGGAGTAGAGGCACAGGCCACTAATTTTAACCTTGGTACTAGGTGGAGCTGAGTGGTCAACTTGATGATCCGGCTGCTTTACCCCCCGGGAAAGAACCCGGTACCCATTGAATAGGGGGTTGGTTGGGCCCCAGAGCCGGTCTGGACGTTTTAGATAATAGAAACATCTCTTGTCCCTCTATGGATTGGAACCCCGGATCGTCCAGCCCGTAGCCTAATCACAGCGTCTCCAGCGTAACTTGCTAAATACTTTACCGGATCCAAGAATTTATGTATGTATATATGTATATATATATATATCCTTAAGATTTTAGAGTTTTGAGATAATTAAAAGAATAACGGTATGCTTACGTTTCTGAAGCTGCATTGTCTAATGAACAGTTCAAAATTCTTCTTTACAATGCAGGTTGACCCATCCTTGCACGTGAAAAACAAAAGAGTTTTATTTCTTTTACGCTAAGTTGAAATGAGCTTTATTCTGCTCTTATGATTTAGTGTTTTAATAAGATAGGACTTTGAAGCATTTGTTAAATAAAGTGGCTGCACTGTACACCTGTCGTGTAATTTCATTTTAGTGTCTGTAATAACAGTGAAGAGAGAAGCTGTATTATTGTTTATTTATTCAGTATATGTTATATACGTTAGTTTAACTTCTTGCCAGTTTGAATAATTATTCACTGAATGTGAGTAGCTGCTTCTAGATGTAATATTCTTTTACTATAGCGGAAAATTTCATTGTAATCGAAATGATTTATTAAAGTTCACTTAATTCCGTTTGTGGTGTACCTGCTGTGCACAAAGTAGAAGGGCACATTTAAAATAGTGTCATTTATCAGTGGCTTCCTTGAAATAGTTTTACGCTATTTGTAAAAGGGCATTAAATTTAGAAAGCATTAATTGACCATCCATGTCATGGGCGTGCAACCTTTTTATGGTAAAGGGCCACACCCGTTATTGTGGGCTGGTTTTGCTGGCCGCACGTGGGAACATAACAATAAGGGGGCACGCCGTGGTGCAGTTGGTTGAGGCACTGCGCTACAAGCCGGAAGGTCGCGGGTTCGATTCCCGATGGGGTCATTGGGATTTTTCTTTGGCTTAATTGTTCCGGCCGCACTGTGGCCCTGGGGTCGACTCAGCCTCTAACAGAAATGAGTAACAGGAGTATCTCCTGGGGGATAAAAGCGGCTGGTGCGTAGTGCTGACAACCTTACCACCTTCATGTGCCGATTGTCTACAAATTCTGGCAGCCTCAACTTCCTGGATTCCTAAGGGCCTATCTAGGCTTGTAACGGGATAGCTTTACCTTTATATTTTACATATTTAAAATACCGAGATCTAGAATAATATAAATCTCTCTCTAGATCCACGCATCTATACACTCTTGACGCGGTATTGAGGCACAGGCGAAATATTAATTTTACATAACATAATTAATAAACCATTTACATTAACTGTCCAGTAACTAAATCAGCATTTTTATGGCTACTAAATGCATCCCTCAGGACATCAATCCCTGAAGAGGGACACACAGAAGTCTACCGAGACATCTGACGTGTCTTAATATCTGCGCAGCGGAAAGCATGAGAAGCTGTTGTTGAACGTATCAGAAAGTCAGAAGTACGAAATCATTCTGTTTGCAAATAAGACAAACTACTTGATGCCAGTACTGTAGGTACTTGTGTAAAAACTGTAATTAATTTAAACAGGCCGGCCCGCCGGCCGTGCCATGGCTCAGGCGGTTAGTCGCCGGCCTCTCACCACGGAGGCCTGGGTTCGATCCCGGGGGTCGGTCCATATGGGATTTGTGGTGGACAAAATGGCACTGGGACAGGTTTTTCTCCGAGTACTTCTGTGTTCCTCTGTTAATTTCATTCCATTGGTGCTCCATTAAAATGGAAAAGCAGAAAAAACTTCATCATCTTCGTGACAGGGTTGCACAATAAGTCTTCACGGCTGCGGTGCGTCCGTAGCATCTGCTGCGGGGCCCTTTAATACATTAAAAAAATAAAGAGGGCGGCCAGCGATTCCCATGTGCGGCCACAAATTTCTCGTGTCATTATCTTCTTTCGTTAATATAAAGTAAGGTCTTTATTGATTACTGACAAGGACACGGGCTTGGTGACAGAGGAACCGTATTTCGATTCCGAGCAAGGGCAAGACGCTTCTCTCTTCTCTAAAGAGTCGAGATTAACTCTGGGATCCACCCAGCTTCTCACTAAATGGATGCTGGGGGTAAAGTGACCTGAGTGTGAAACTGACCACTCCCATCTAGTGTTGAGATTATTAAGAAAGCGTGGAGCTATACCGCCACTCTCCATACGTCTTTATAGCCTGGTGCTTAATTAAGCAAAGGGGCTGCTTTACTTTACCTTTCCCCAGTGTTGAGGGGAATGATTTTTCGTAAATCCTGTACATTCTTTCGCTATTTTTATGCTGATGTGTCTCTGTGCTGCACGGCTGCAGCTCTTCCCCCTGAAATTTGCGTTTGCGCTAAGTTACAATCGTGTAGTATTGTTTTGAATTTTCCTTGCGCTTTGCTGTCAATTGGAAGTTAATAGTAATCTCCTTTACGTGATTTCTTTCGCATGTGGAGAGTTGTATGTCTTAAAACATGTGTTTCTTTTTTCGTGGTCAGGGAAATTTTTGATTCAGAATCGCTGCCATAGACTCGTGAGACAGAGGACCATGAAAGGAAGGAAAGGCAGAGAAAGGTCACAAAAATGTGAATGTCATTTTGTTATACATGTTAGCGTCGTCTTTTCATACGCGGACATGATGCCACTTAACAGGATGGCTCAGGGTGTGATGCTTCGAATCCCTGCTGGGCCAGTGATTGTAAGTGTTCCGTCAGTTCCTCCAGGCAGGTATCGAGATAGTACCTTAAACCGTGTCAAGACCTCTCCCTTCCACATCATTTCCAATTCATTCTTCAGTATCATCATCTCATGCTACATGATAAGCCCGTGTTACTGACAGCGTTATTGAACTGCAAACATATAAAAATGATCTTGCGGCTTCCGCAGTTTGGTACAACGCCTGCTCTTTCCGCCGGGATTAGACGGTCTGATGGTGAAGATGAGCACTTCACTTCGATCTTGTTCTGCATGAAATTCAAATCTTCATACCCCATACATATTTAGTGCATTATACTTAAAATAATTGTCATGCAATTACCGTATTCTCGAGAATAAAGACAAGTCGATCTCAAAACCCAAATTTATTCGTTTGTTATAATTATCCTTCAGGAAGCTGCGATATATGTTTCCCTTGCATGACAAATTCCATGCGCCTGTATTTCTATCGTGACACCGAATCACAGTTACGTACATTCTCCACACACGCCCGCGCTCGCGCGCACACTGTGTGCGTTTAGTGATTCACTGAAGAACAACATATTTACATAGTAGTGCAAAGTTAAATAAAATATATAGTAGTCCTGTGGTGATCATGATAATATCTTTGAATCGTGGACACACATTAGATCGTGTGTGGGCCTGGTGGCGAAACGGAAATGCGTGGTGCTTCTGGACTCGTTTATCGAGGTGCACCACTCTTCTGCAGTTCTTTGAATGAGGAGGTAAATTTGTCCCTCAGTGTGTCCAAGTAAGGAGAGACCTGACGTCTAACGTTCGGCCTCATTACATATGAGTCGTTCCAATGGCGGCTAGTGGGACTTTCTTATTGTAGGGCTGGGGCTAGGATTATTATATGGTTAATGAGAAGGCCCTATAGAGCGCTTCTAGCACACCCACTCAACCACTTATGTTTAGCCTGTATAGTATGGTTCCCGGTGGGGGCGAGATTTTCTGCACCCGTCCAGATCGGCCCTGGAGCCCACCCAGCCTCCTGTAAAATGGGTCTCTTTCCCGGGGGTAAAGCGGCCGGGGCGTGAAGTTGGCCACCCACCCTCATCTAGTGCCGGGGTTAAAGAAAGAGTAGAGCTATACCTCTACTCCCCGTATGGGCCTTCATGGCCCGTTCTAAGGAGAACTTTACCTTTACTTTACCTATATAGCATGGTTAAATTTTCTCACATGTTTGTTTTCTGCTTGATGGTGAATGAGAAGTAACTGCAGCATATGCCGCACGACCTAAATTCCTAATCTCAGTATTCTCGGCGAGAGTTAATTACGAAAAATTGATGCCCTGTAAATACTTCACACTGGTATTGTTCATGTTTATCTTAAAGTTGCAACTTCTAGGATTAAACCATCGACAAATAGAGTTTGAAAACAGCTAGGTAAAAATTTTTATCAAAATTCCTGCGTTTGAGACGTTATAAAAGTAAACAGATAAACGAAATCCTCGTTAGAACAATCTCTGATCCGCAGCCCGGCCCGCGACCTAGCTAGCGCTGTTCTCCCACCACTCGCTCTAGCTGCGCTGACCCAACACGCAACGTCTGGGCAGGGCACAGGCCGCTCGCTTTCCGCAGCTAGCGAGTATCTGAATTTAAAATTATTCAATTCGTATTCCTTTAAAGAATGTACGGATCTCGTAACGAAATTATTATTCAGATGTTTAGTTTAATTTTTCTCAAACTTTCTGACAGAGTCGCAGCCCTGCAACCCTTATGGACCAGCCGCTCCTGGTACGTTGCCACAGAGATTTAAATAATTTTGAAATTGTCAGAGTGCTTAATGTAACAACCCGCCATGCAGGCATATGTGACAATAAGGTTTAGCACTTTTTTTTTCCTATGGCTCGACAGCCTTATATGGGCCTGGGCCTGGGCCTCCTCGTTTCGTCGAGGTTTCACGGTCACACACATTTGAGACACACCACAGTCGGTAGGACTCCTCTGGACGAGGGACCAGCCCGTCGCAGAGACCTCTACCTAACAACACACAACACTCACAAGAGACAGACTTCAATGCCCCCGGTGGGATTCGAACCCACGATCCTAGTAAGCGAGCGGACGAAGACCCACGCCTTAGACCGCACGGCCACTGGGATCGGCAAGGTTTAGCACTAAGTGTTCTTAATCTCGGCGCTAGATGCAAGTGGGTGGTCAGATTCATGCCCTGGCCGGTAAGTCACCGGCACGAATTGGATAGAAAGCCCATTGCACCCCAGTACCTGTCTGAACGCTGTGGGGAAGAGAAAAAGCCTTACTACTGCCACGAATCGAACTGTGATTCCTCGATCGTCCAGCACTTAACCAAGTCACCATCCCAACTGACGTGTCACGAGGTTCTGTGAAGTTCAGTTCGTAGGTTGTCAAAACAGCGTGTTGTCTATTGGTCACCTTGCTGGTGGTCATTTCCTTGAGCTATGATAAGCGTGTGTGTATGGATAATTGCCATTGTTGATGTTGTCCGTTAGTGGAGCCTCGGTGTACCGAACAGCGCTGACGATTTGTCACTCGTATCGGAGGCAGACTTTCCGGACACAGAATTAACAGAGCACGGAAAGAAGCCGAAGTCTGCATAAGCTTGGTGACATGAATACAGACGATAGTGATGAATATGCATCAGCGGGTTCTGAGAATGTTGGCTGGATGAGTTCAGAAAACCGCACGAACCACGTGTGTCTCTAGTTGATTCCTTCCTCCACACAAAACAAACTGCATGTACACTTAACTGCAAACGGTCTTTAAATAGGCTTGATAATATTCTGGATCTGCTTCCTGTCTTTCCAACCAAGTTCAGACTAATCTAGAGTATGTTGTCATACCTTCCTCTGTATAGAAAGCATGACAGAAAAATGCATCTACAGAATCTTGATGCAGAACCCGATGGTAAGAGACAACTTGGAAGACATAGGCGTAGATGGGAGTATAATATTAAAACGTATTTTGAAGAAACGTTTTGAGGGTATGAACTCGATTAATCCGGTTCAGGATAAGAGATAGTTGACGGGCTCTTTTGAACACGGTTATGAACTTTCTTGAACCAAACGGCAGATTGTTGTGGGAACTGGTATGAACGTTATGCGATTGAAGACAACACAAACCGCAATATTTTTTAATTTCCTATGATCGGAGGAAACATGGCGGATGTAGGAACTTGGAGTGTTTGAGCCGTATTTGCGTGATTTAATATAAGATCCCGAAACTGTTCATGGCTAACAGATCTGCGAAAAATAGTAACTTCATAATCATGTCATGTAGAATTTAAAACAACGACATGGCGGCCGCACAAAAATTTTTCATTTGTATTTAAATTTGGCAGCGACGATTTATAAATTGTTGAAGCTCAGAACATGCATTTTGTTATAAAGGTAGATTATAAGCATAGATCTACCTACTGATTGTATGCTGTGTGTTGCATACTATAATACAACAATTGCTACTATAAACATGGCGGCGGCGCAAACATCTGAGCTTGTACCTCACATATTTAACGTAGTTAATGTCTGTGCTTGCGCAGCGTAATGTTATAAGATATCTCGAAAAGAAAATGGTGAAATATGGGACTTAAATTGTATATTTACAATTTCAAATACTATTGACTACGCGCTATTATCCATGTGTCGACGTATCCGCTGTTTTATTTCAGACTCTCACCTTTACTGGCGCCATCTAACGGTGACGACAAATCTGCAAAATTATTACTCCTGCCAACCGCCTTTAGGAATATCTGGCCCCCTTTGTATTTAAGATATAATAACTTTACATTCTTTCTTTCTGACTTTCTTTCTTTCTTAGTCTGACCTCTTCTACGTACTCTTTGTAGATGTAGAGGTTATTGTTGCACCTGATCACACTCAACGACACGCACATTCGGTAGAACTCCTCTAGACAATGGATCGGCCCGTCGCAGAGACCTCTACCTGACAACACACAACACTTACAAGAGACAGACATCCATGCCCCCAAAGAGTCGCTTATTTTTCGAAGATTTATTACTATACATGATTTGGGGACAACATATTAAATGTTTAGTGCCAATTTTTATTTTTCGTTAATATCCACTTTGTTTAATAATATTTCATTCGGAAGTTACACACCTTAATAACCTATTTCACGGTTTGTAGGTTTACTAACGTTTGTACGGTGACTCGTTTATGAAAATATCGATGAAGTTCGCACTGAATTTAATTACTATCTTAAATTTAGCGTTGATATCTAGGCTTCATCAAAATCTGCTAAATAGTTTTGGAGAAGAAACACGCTGATAAACATAACCCCCATTTATGCACTTCATGCGAAGAAGGCCTAGAAAGAAAGAAATAGAATCTGTTCCGAGGTTAGTGCACTTGCCTGCAGGAGACATGGGTTGACAAGTGCTCACGTCTTGATACGGTCCACTGGGTGCCTGAGTACTCCAGCATCATTTGTGTCTTCGTCAGTTACTAGTATATTATAACCCTTCCCCATTAGAGTTCAAAGACACTCGTAAAAAATATGAAGAGCCAGAAATCAGAATGGAAAAGTTTTGTGCGCGTTGCATATCGAGGGCAGTGACAACTTTGAGTATGATTCGTATACAACACAGGCATCTCTTCAGGTTACTCGGTCTGGGCTTTATCAGAATACACTGTGCTGAAATAAGGAAGTTGATCATTTACGGCAGTTTTATAAGCAGTTTTCTATTACCGCCGTTGGCGTGGCGTAATGATGGCGGTTGGCAAGCTACGAAACAGGGAGGAAGGTCGATTTTGAGCTACTATACTAAGGCCGAAGGCAGAAGCCAATGAATCGACCGCCTTCACAGTTCCTTCAAGTTGTTACGCTCTTTGTCCTTAGTGTGATTGTCCATCAATTCCCTCGCAAGCGAGAAAGGTTTTGGTCATGTTGGTAGAGACTGTAGTGGGCTGGAGGCGAAATAAGGGGAGACAGAGTAGGACAGTGGTATTCAACCTGGGGTACGCATACCCCTGGGGGTACGCGAAGACATCTTAGGGGGTACGTAAAATTAAACAGATAAATACATTATTTCATGATAAACACTGAATCATCAGGGCCAGATTTACGGTTAGCCACAAGAGACCCGGACGTAAGGACATGCGATTTAGGAGCGCCATTTTCTCTCTCTCTCTCTCTCTTCTTTATGCGATTCTTATCTGGGCGGCTAGTTTCATTTTATTCCACATAGTGCATATAATTTTGCTTTGCTTGTCTACCTTTGTTCCTTTATTAATTTTTATATGATAGGCAATAATATGTTTATTTAATAGCTTAATTCTCCCTTTTCTCATTTAAAACTTATTATTTAATACATTATTTTGGATGTAATTTTTTTAACTTATTTCAGGTGTAGATTATAGACTATGTATAACTTGAATTATGCACCAACGACTCTGGGGGTAGAAAATTGAAGAGAAATTATATCTGGGGGTACGCGAACAAAAAAGGTTGAATACCACTGGAGTAGGAAACCCCAAGAGCCGTCATCGCAACAATCCATGGGACATATTATTAGCGTCGGCAGAGTAACCGGACGTAAAACAGATAGATAACTATTATGTTGAAAAGCTGTATAAAGAACACTTCTCGTCTTATCTCAACGTACGGTATCGGCCTAGAAGAAGTCTGGCGTACCATGAAAAGTCTGAATGAGAATATCCAACATCTGGACCAAGAAACGAATGCGGTGCATCTCGAATACGGAGTAAAACTACCAGCCACTGAATCGTGACGTGTTTCGTGTACAGTTACCTATACACAAATTTCTGTTACCGCAAACAGGAATTCGATATTTGCGACTTTAAATATGACTATGTATTGTCTGTATAAAAGAGAGCAAAAAATGATAGGCCTACCTAAGATCTGTCCTTGTCTTGTGACACACTCATCTACTTCGTAACACTTTAAATCCTAATGGTTACTGTGCGTACCAGCAGGTTTACCACTAAACATTCTGCATATTAACCACATGGATTTTTAATGTAGTCCACCTGATTTTTGCGATAAACAGCAATTATTTCCCTACACAGTATTAAACCACTGGTCCTTCTAATGGAGGCAGCTTTATAAGACACACATTAAGTCTTTGTATACGAGGGATACGTTTTTCTCCTGTCACCGCGGATGTCCGGGTTTGATCCCGTGCCAGTCGATGTGAGATTTGCTGTGGGCAAAGTGGCACTGGGACAGGATTGTCCTCCGAGTGCTTCTGTTTGCCCTTGTCAGTATCATTCCACCAATGCTTCATACTCATCTTCATCTTAATAGTGCTCCTATCAGAAGGACAAGCGGACGACACGTAGGAACCTTCAAACAAAGAATGCTGTTTCTGGTATCGGGGAGCAGTGGACACAAATGTACTGTCACATTGTTATTTAGTCTTCAAAGGCTTAGCCGCTGGACCGTCCCTCGCTGTCGTTACGTCATCGCATTGTTTCGCTTGTTATCACATGTCCTCCTTCTCTCCTCGATCTTGTTCCATAATTGTCATGGTCACCGATTAATTTTCTTTCCACTTGAATGCATCACCCGCTTTATGCTTGTCGAATGGTCGTGACCAATCACAAATGTTTTTATGCAGCGTGTGATGTTGCAGACATGCTGAACCATTGCATTTCTCGTGAGGTCGCTGCTGATTTAACAGGAACGTTTACTTTTCTGTATTGGATTTCTCTGCTTGTGTTATTTATTTATTCCTTATTACTACAGTGGAATATGTTAGTAGAGCTGGAATATATTAGAGGCTATTTCTTTCGCGATTTTGTGCCTTTTGTATTTGAAGTACCTGCCATTGTTACATAACAGCCGGTAATATTATGTAATTGGTTGCTTGAGTTCTGTTGAAGTGTAATTAAAGGTTTTTCTTTGCTACACACCAAAGCACTCGATTTAAAAACCGTACATGCTAGATTATAGGCCTGAAATATTGCATGAAGTGGCATGAATTATTTCTATGAAATTTCATTTAAAGAGAATGTTCTGTAACTTAATTCTGGTACTTTATCCTGTTTTTAAGCACAATGCCATCAAGGCATATGGCTAATGGCGGTAAAACTCCATGTATTCTTCACCTGAGGTCTAGAAGGAAATGTGCTGTCACCTTAAAGCTCAGACCTAACTTAGACGCTGTGTTCTCAAACACTTCAGTCCATGCCATCTGCCCCCAATTGTCTCCATCTTCCGCTTGATCAGTTTCTGGAAATGTTACTCCCAAAATCTTCTATGCATTTATTTTTTCTTCCACCAAAGAATTATGTAATCTCTGCCTTTCTTTCTTTTTCCACGACACGTTAGAGCATTACAATTTATGAATTTAGCACAGAAATTATAGAAGCTTATGAACCTGACCCATTCTTAGTAGTGTTATACAAATTATATTTAGTGTTACATGCTTTAAAAATCCTAAAGGTTTTATAACGAAAAATGGTAATTTATTTTTTATTAAGTTACCTTTAATCCCATATTTGCTTTGCCTTAATTTAAACGGATTACTTAGTTTTTCTGTAAAGATCAGAACCCAACTTAAGAAGCTGATAGTCGCTCAGCTAGGGAAGAAATTATTTACATTTTGTGGAACCCTTATATGTTTTATAATCGTAATGTCTTCATATTCGCTGTCTGATACGGTTCTATTCTTACAAATGTATAATCCACTGTTATAGCATTGTGTATATTAAATGAATCTTCCAATGAATACTTAACAGATTTTGTAAATATGAAAAGTAACAAGATCATGCAACCTCTTAACTCACGCTTGAAATTAGTTAATGCGCTGCAAGAAACAAACATTGAATTATTTGTACTTATTAAGTCTTGTAAATGTTAAATTAATCACTTAGGTGTATTAAACTCTACGGGATTGTCATACGATGAAACAGCGGTTAATATAGGATGTTTCATGCTTTGAACCTTACGCCTATAATCTGGAACTTTTCAACAGTAAGAATGGAAGAAAATTGGGTAAGATAGTTTTATAGTAACGGACAATATCATTTCTTACGATGTCTGGTTTAGGAATAACCATAACATATACCTGACAGTGGATGCCCATTCTGCAAGATAAACGGAATCACGAGATGGCAAACTGTAATTTCCGCAATAAAAGGTCCCTGTAAAGACACGATTCTTGACGCATTTCAACCCGCATTATGTTACAGCGTGAGAACCAATAATTAAACTTCCAAACGTATAGTACAAGAGCCTACTAAACCTACTAAACCGCGTGTAGTTGTATCCACGAAGCGGAGAAGAATTATAGGCCTATGGTCGCAGAGCAGAGTTTCTGTTGTACAGCGGAATATAAGATCCTGCAGCCCACCCATTGTGATTGTTGATATAAATTTTCTCACATTTTTCAGACAGTGACAATCTAATGATATATATAATGTATTCAGTTTGCCGGGGAGTAATAATTTGTATATATTCCCGATTGGAAAAATGAATTGCCCGGAACGTGATACTGCCAGTCCGCAAAATACAATCCATTCTGTGGGTGGAATTTCGTGTAGTTTTCTGTGCGGTACCGACCACATCAGTAGAGATGAACCCCAGTTTTCACGGTAGATATGCTTTTGGAAAACTTCATTTATAACGCAAAAGCAGTTAAAGGAAGTGATTGTGAATGTTAAGAATAGCTGCTTCATTCCCGAATGTTATATTTTTGGACGTTGGGCTTGCTTAGTGTTACATTTCTTTGGTTACTTATAACTAAAAAACACTGTGATGTTACACATCTAGCTCTAACTTTATATATGTTTACAGTCTGTTGTGACATTAAGAAACTCCGCAACTTTCTCACCCAATGTATTTATTTATTTATTTGCTTTGTATGGTTCTCAAAACAAGCAGCCATCATCTCCCTAAAAACATTAAGGGTTGTTTTATAAGGGAGGTGTTCTCTGTGAGGTACGAGCGGCAGTTTCATATCGTGCAGTGTAACAGAGCACCTCAGTCTGTTCTTAAGCCTTGCAGTGTAGTGTTGTTCTTTCGACACATAAGATCAATGAGACCAATCGTACCAGTGTGATGGGCTGACCGTGGCATGGGCCAAAGTTCAGTTAGGGTGAGAAGGGGGGGGGGGGAGGGGGGATTGAAGCATGAACTTGTCATTGCAGATCAGATTGCTAAGACTGCATTTAACAAGAAATACACGCTCTGTGTGAAGTCATCAACTCATTTCTTGTAGGTGGCTGAATTCCATGGTTATTTAACCATTTTGAATATTGTAGGTTATGTATAAAATCGTGTAATAGGCGAGGAGGAACTTGGAAAGGACTTCGCGAAAATGGTAGTGGCTTTATTCAGTATATTACCTTGGAGTTAATGGAAAGGAACTGAATAAAGACACCAAAACATTCACTCAGGAGGGTCAGTGTTCTAACCAGAAACCTCCAGACACTTTACCTGTTGAGCCAAATTACGCTCATCTGGTGTCACGATTTTCATTCATCGTCACGCAGTCTGTCCTACGACAGGTCCACAGACTCTTCCAAAGCGAGTTCTCGAGAGACTTCTATCTTGTGCTTCCTCTTTCAATTTCCAGTATCCTCTCGTTTCCTTCGCGTCATCCAATAGCTGTTTACGTCTTCTTCCTCGTCTTCCCTATCACTTCTATCTTTCCTTCTAAGCTCTCCTTCAGTAACGTGTTTTAGAAGGCAGTATCTGCGAAAGATGTGACCACTGGTGACATGACCATAGCTTTAATGAACTTAGGGTAACTTTCGAATTGTTTTCATATGTATATGTAGTGACATACAACACTCTATAAATTACTTCCTTAAACATGTGAGTGTGCGTCTTATTATCCTTACATAGGCCAAATCAGGGGTGCACAAATCCTGAGCGCCAGGTCGCCCTGGCGAGTGTAGTTTTTACAGTGGCGCCTAACGTTTGGGGGTACTAAGTATAAGTTACCCTTTTGGCATCTAGAATTTCAAAATGGCTCTTAAATTTTTGAAAACTTTGTGCATCCCTGGGCCCAAGCATAGTAGTAGCATTCCACACTTACTGGTCAGGGGTCAAGTAATTTGTTGCAGGACTTATCACCAACATCGTTTTGAATAACTTAGAGCGAGCAATAAGATATTTTAGATTCCCACTTCATCGCGGATAATTTCCTCCTTGGATTGCTGGCACTGAAGATCTCACCAATGAAACACATTCACCGTGTCTGAACCTAAAAACAGTAACATAATATGATGACTTCTTACTGTTGAGTGTAATTCTCACTATTTCCATTATTCTGAAGACAGCAGGTGTCACTACGCTGGGCCAGAATAGCGTAGTCTGCATAGTGACTCGCTACGGGCTAGACGGTCTGGGATCGAGTCCCGGTGGGGGCGAGGTTTTCCGCACCTGTCCAGACCAGCCCTGGGCTCCACTCCTCCTCCTGTACGATGGGTATCGTGTCTCTTTCCCAGGGGTAAAGCGGCCTGGGTTGTGGCGTTGACCACCCACCCCGATCTAGCGCCGAAGTTAAAGAAAGTGTCGCGCTATACACCTACCCCCAACCCTTTGGGCCTTTGTGGCCTGTTCTAGGGTGAACTTTACTTCACCTTTTGGTGTCACTACTGTTAACGTAACCAAGTGGCCCTATGAAACACGAAGTTTCTAGTTACACACACACACTGCATTCTTCTTAAGACCGGATATTTGCAGATATTTGTAATTCATGTTCTTCATTCAAATCAATACACCACACTTCATAACAGTAGGACGACCAGCACGTTTATTGCTTTGTGTATTTTAGCCTCTAGTGGCAAGTGGACAGGCTGATGGCGGTTCCGAAGTTAAATTGCAGTACCATGGAGCCAAAGACTTAAGCGTCGTTAAATTGCAGCAGGTGTGTACTGGAACGCTTTCGGTCCCGAAGACTGTCAGACCCTGTCATTGCGCCGTTTATACAACGGCGCAATGACTAGGACTTCAGGTGACCCAGCGTCGCGGTTGACTGATTGGCACTCCTGCTTCCTATTCACGAAGTCTCGGTTGTCTATTTCAGGTCCTGAGTCTGGTTATTGTAAGTGAGACTTCTTGTCTGGTATTCTTGTGTCTTAATTTAAAACAGATCGCGGTTCACTTCCTGCTAACACGGAATATAACCCGTGAATTTGATAAATCGTCATTACATAAACTCAAGAGACATGGATATACATCTTAGGATGGCTCGAAAGGTCGTTGCTGCCTAACCGGCCTAAGGGTTGACTTCTTCCAGGGTACTGAGCAACTTCAGTAGCTTGAAAATGGGAGAGGTAGGATAAAGGTTTTGATATGTAAAGGAGAGCATTACAAGTGTATGTGAATAGATTTTACAGGCAGTGGTACGAGTGCCCTTTTATTCTATTTATTTAGCGTTATACTCTCAGTCCGAAATGCATTAAATTGAATGAATAAACGTTAAAAACACAAAATTTGATTGCCCGTCTTTAGCATATCATTATCGGGTCCCGACTCAGGGATGTTCGTAATTTCTCCTAGTCATGCCAGGCGCATGCCCAGAGCTCTTCGTAGCATGAAGTTTGTATAAATAATACTTAAAAATCAGTTGCTTCCACACATAAAATTCCGTTCTCCCCTGCAAAGAACAATAAACTAATCCTCTGTAAATAAATAATCTGCGTTTATTCTGAGAATCATTTCAAACTGTGGATAAAATGGAAAGTTCTTGAATGTTTAAATTAAAACATGTGGTGTACATAATTGCCACTATAATTTAAATTATTAATACGTACATGTCAGGCCTGCTTTCTTCCAAACCATTCTTCGTACATCTTTCCATTTCATTCCACTCGGTACATTTTAAAATTTTATTGGATTATTCTACGGATGACGGGAAAAACTTCGTTCATCAATAAACAATACGTATGTCAGCTATACTCTAAATCGCTTCAACAACAAATACAGGCACTAAAACAAATTAAGCTTTGAAATTGTATCCATATATCTGATACATTACCTGCGACACGCAGGGCCATACGCAATAAAGACTTACGAAATACCAAAGCAGACATAGGCTATACAAACCATTTGGAGCGACGAGATCCTGGACGAAGAAAATATGGAGGTAACTACACGTAGTGTGTTTCAGAACAAACAGGAAGCACAGTGCTGAAGTGTCCATTACGACAACGACGATAATTATATTGGTGGTGGTGGTGGTGATGGTGATGATAATAATAATGGTGATGGTATGGACGACACAGATTTACAGAACTGGCAAGGCCGCTAGGTTGTATTTTATAAGCATTATCACAGGAAGCTATTTTTCTTTTTGTTTCAGGTAAGTGTAAGCTGTCGCTCTTACGTGCGATTTGACGTAATGCCAAAACCATACCATGTCTATAAGATCTGTAAGGTAAGGAAGATAATAATGGTGTATTATATAGATGATAGCGTACGCGTATTATCCTATGTGATCAGGACTGCATGCCACTTCGCTGTCGTCGGAGCTTCAGTCGACGTGTCGTAAAGCCCCTTTTTATGAGCACAGTTCGAGAGAAATTCAGTAATTCTAATTAGATCTGTGTTCAGTGGAGATTCCTAACCTAAGTCGTAAGGCACGGTGACTGAATGGGACAGCGTAAGTTGGCATGATTGTATAGAACCACGCACATTATTGGGTGATTTTATTAAAGGTAAAGCAATCCCTTACAGGCCTGGACAGGCCCAGAGGTCTGTTAGGGCTCCCAGAATTTCTAGACATTGGCACATGAAAGTGGAAAGGTTCGTCAGCCTTACGCACCGGGCGCCTTTACCCCCCCCCCCCAGGAGAGACTCCTGTTAGAGGCGGAAGGATTAGGTCAATGAAAAATCCCAATGGCCCCATTGGGAATCGAACCCGCTACCTTCCGCCTTGTAGCCCAGTGCCTCAACCAGCTGCGCCACGGTACGGTGATTTTTATTAAGATCTTTCAATGTGGCTTGCTTTCGTTCTCTTATTAAACATTTTGGTGAAACTTATTAAGCGGTATAAAAATAAAGTTACGAATATACCTGATATCAAAAAATCATGTACGGGAGGTGGAGGTAAAGCTCCAAGCGTTCTTAACATTGACACTAGATGTAAGTTGGTGGTCACCTTCGAAATTTTACCGGATTTAGGCCAACGATAGTCTCAGAATCCAAAACCATTCTGAAATTTGTTACGAGAAAAATAACGATACCCCTGATGGAAACAGAACGACGGTCGCGTATTCGTAACTGATGTCGTTGGATGAGACAGTGCATCTCGTACATATTGCCTGGGCTGTCGCGTCTTACGTAGCGTGTGCATGCCGACTGAACCATCGCATCTCACAGCTACCAGTACAGGGCATACACAAAAGAATGGTGCGGTTTCAAAAGTGAATAAAAAATTTATATCTCACATTACATGGGCACAACATACACCGTCAGCGGCGGCAACTGTCCAAGTTTCTCATGCGCTACCAGCAGTTCGCTTCTCATGCTTACTGCGTGGCCGCGGGGCCAGTTTCAAAGATGGCGTTGCAGCAGGAGAAGGCTTTCTGTGTGCTCCGTTTTGAGGTGTCCAGAACCTTCTCCCTTGGCCACCCCGTTCGCCAGATCTTACACCGTGCGATTTCTTTCTTTGGGGGTTCGTTAAAGA
Organism: Reticulitermes speratus; assembly: GCA_021186555.1. NCBI lineage: Eukaryota > Metazoa > Arthropoda > Insecta > Blattodea > Rhinotermitidae > Reticulitermes > Reticulitermes speratus. The sequence goes on from JAJKFL010000009.1 coordinate 21,863,323, forward strand.
CAGCGTTTATGTACCACCATTGCCCACGTCCATCCATGAAATTCGTGATCGGATAACGCATGCACTGCAGGCCATTACAGCGGACATGCTACACCGGGTCTGGGATGAGTTTGATTACCGTGTGGATGTGTGAAGGATTGTAATTACCAAATGAGAAACTTGGACAGTTGCCGCCGCTGACGGTGTATGTTGTGCCCGTGTAAGGTGAGAAATAAATTTTTTATTCACTTTTGAAACCGCACCATTCTTTTGTGTATGCCCTGTATAACCCGGCACTCCTGCTGTCCTGAACCATTGGCTGCTTATGAAGTCGCTCTCACATTCTGACCTGAAATCCCCACTTATTCTTCTTTTCCGGACACTAAGAAGTATGTCGCTAAGAGCTATTTTAAAGTATGTCTATGAATTCCTTACATTTCAACGGCTTTGTCAGATGCCCATATTTGTGTTCCCAAGATTCAATAAATGACGAGATGAATTGAAATGAGATATACAATGTATACAGCCACGAAATTGGTCCTACTTGCATAACACCGATAATTTTAAGGTAAACACAAAATTAATCAGTCCTGCTGTAACGCGATAGTTGCGTTCTTGTGAGACCTCGCGTTATAGAGAATCGCGTATTAAAAATAACAGGGCTTATGGAAGAGGTTTGGCACGATATTTTCACACTCGTCGCTGACATCGCGTAATAGCCAACATGCGTGTGCCGAAGGTTGCATCACACAAACAGCATTCACCCCTTCATCAATGGCTTTATTGCCAATTCGCGTTAACGAAACACGCGTAATAGCAGAACTGACTGTATTGGAAAAGCAAATGAGCCTGCAAATACCGAAGTCGAATGGTTTGGGCTCCTATTTCCTATTCATTAGGCCCCAGGTTCGAATCTCAACCCAGATACGAGATATCTTGCCTGACGTTTGTAGCGTCTTCCCTCTCACTCTGCCCGGCCAAATACCGAAATAGTACCAAAATTAAGCCACGAATGCTTCCTCACATTAATTGTCCTATCATTTGACGTCATAAATATGGGCGATTGAACGCATTCTTAAATAAGCCAAAAATAAATTAAGAAGATGAGAAACGCAATAATGATTCCTAACAAGAAGTGAAAAGTAACAAAGGGGATTTAAATCGTTATTTTTAATATTTGAGGCAGGACTGGTTTTGGTTTCAAATACTTGGCACACTAGCTAGTTATCTAATTAACTAACTAGCTAATTCCATGGAGCAGATTCCTTCCTGAGAACACCAAAACCCTGTATGCACCTCTCCTGTCCCACATATGTGCCACATGCCCAGCCCATCACATTCTACTTGATTTGATTACCCGAATAATATTCTGTGAGGAGTACAGATCATAAAGCTCCTCGTTATGTAGTCTTCTCCACTGCTCTGTTAACTCGTGCGTCTTAGGCCCAAATATCCTCCTCAGCACCCTATTCTCGAACACCCTCAGCCTATGTTCCTCCCTGAATATGAGAGACCAAGTTTCACGCCCATACAAATAACGGACAAAATTATAGTTCTATATATCTTGATTTTTGTATTTTTGGATAGCAAACTGGAAGACAAAAGATTCTGAAATACTTAGCACACGCTGTGGAATATTTATACACCCGAAGGAGGGCGCACACTGCAGACTAAAAACCAGAGTCACAACGGAGAATTTTGAGTTCTGAGGAAAACCCCTCAGTGAGTGCAGGCCTGCGGTGTCGTGACTCCAGGTGGTGTGACACGTGACTTTATTTATTACAAGTCGTGACGACTGTAGGCACGGAGCGGGAACATAAATTAAATATGTGCATGCTCTCTTATTCCCGATATATTATTATTAAAAATAATTTACCGTCTTCTGACCACCGTAACTAGCAGGAGTAAATTACAACTGCCATATCTCAGTGAACCGACTGAGCCGCGGAAGTTACAAGACGAATTTAATTTAGACCTCCATGCTTCTGGTATGTTGATATCTTCCCTACATCTAGACTACTTATGGACCGGCGTCTGGGACAGCGTACGACTTTCCGAACGTAGTGGATCTTGTAGAACAGCCACACTATAAATATTTCCAACTGTAATTATTTTTTAACGTTCTGTGTTCCCATTTAAATGACTTATTTACTTATTTGTTATGGCAGTCTTGTACTCGCACATGGGCCTGCCTGTTGAAGTGTCCTATTTCTTTCAGCAGTGATATGGGCGGTGATTATTTGATGCATTTAACGGTTTTCCAACAGCGGAACAGCAGTGAACAAGAGTCATTTCTTAGGTGCGTTCCCCTTAACATCGCTAAACCCCGTCCGTTTTTCTTTACGCATGTAATAGTTGAAAGGTTTTCTATGAAACGTGATGTTGAAGAACCTTAGGAAAATCTGTCGAGCCATTTCAGTTTGAATTTAGAAGGGACAGTTTTAATGACCACTTAACAAGAAACAAGTACACGCATTTCTTCGTGCAACTCAGACGTAGCGCGCTAAATACTTACCGGAATTTAAAATGTGTTGAACAGAATTGCAGAGGACAATGGTCCTACGCTTCATATGCAGTACATTTCTTCAATAGGTATTAGAGTTTTGGAGATAATGATTTGAATGTAGTGTTATATGCACATTCCTGAACCGAGTACTGAATTTTAGCAATAGTTTAGATGAAGGTAACCAATTCGTCTTTTCGTACATCGGAATGAAATATCAACTAACTTGAATAGTTGCCTGCGAAATTAATGTTTATTGTAAATAGTGTCACCGTAGTCTTACCTTTACCATATAACATTATGGTGCTGTTTTTTGTGTTAGATGTCGTGATTTACAGTAAATACGTTTGAATAACACTTGCGAGAACCCTAGATATCATGACAGGATGCAAATGTTTGCAAAGAATCATTGGAGCGTAGAAGAATGCATTATGTTCTTTTGATGGCCAAGCCACTTGATGGCACTGCTGTCTCACGATAGAGTCTGCGCAGAAAACAAGTCTGTTTGGTTCTTTGTGAATATGTATAATATATAATGTGTATACAGATATTTGTAACCTACTATTTCCTGTCTATGAAATTCAGTATTCTCTCTTCTTCGTAACTCTGTGAAGAATAACGTAATGGTATAGCTACATTGAACACAGCACTTCAGAAGCTTGTAATCTCTAATTTAGTAAAAAAAATGTCCCTGTCCTTATGGAACCCGGATTTTGCGTACCGTATTCACAACAACCCGCCACTGGAACGTATCGTGAGCTACATTACTACAGTCCAAACGGTCAGCCCCTATTTCTTGAAGGTCCAGACGTCAACAAGGACAGAATACTCTGTTTAAAAAAAAAACTTGTTTGAAGAAAACCTGTCTTAGGACAAAATTTCACGTGTTCCAAGAATAGGGAGTAAAGTTAGCAGTAAGAAAGGGAAACAGGGGCCGATAACCGAAAGAACAGACATAGAAACCCAGTCTGCGCGAATACGTTAGTTTAAGGTAAAAGAGTAAAGTCCCTATGTGCAATTAAGCGCCTTGGTGTGGAGACACAAAAAGAAGTGGAGGTATAATGCACGCATTTTTAAGCTCGGCACTAAATGTTTAGTAGTCAATTTCACGCCCACGGCGGCTTTTTTCCCCATGGAAGAAGAACCCGGAAACCATTGAATAGGTGGCTGAGGGCCCCCAGGTCCGGTCGGATGATTTGGAGAAGAGAAAAATTTCTTGCTTCTGCCGGGAATCCAGCCAATATTGCACGATCTTCGAGCGTGTAGCCAGGTCACTATTTTTACTTGGGTAATATTTTTCCATGCTCATTTCCGGGGTATATCTGATGAGGTACATTATAACAGTCCGCATGTTCCCAGTGTCCAACACCGGTACAATTACAAGACGTGGCTGTGGAGTAAACGTAAATTTCGCCCTGTGCATGCCATTAAGACTCATTTCTTAAACGCAGCACTAGATGGAGGTCAGCAGTCAGCTTCAACTTCCTGCCGCTTTAGTTCGTGGGAAAGAACACCGAGTGCCCACAGAACAGGAAGCTGTGTGGGCTCCACAGCAGGTCTTGAGGCTTTGCAGAAAAGTTTTTTGCCCTTGCCAGGAATTGTGGCACGAGTCCTCGGTCGTCGAGCTCGTGGCCTGGTCACTGTGTCGACCACGCTACCCGGCTCCTTGATGTAGCTGTTAATTTTACGCTGGTGAAGTTTACTGTTCCCGAATTTGTATTAGAGTAACGTTGTTGAAAATGCAACCGCCTACGAAGTCTGTGATAACACAATTGTTCGACAGAGCTGGTATCAAGGTCTGCAATTGGGTACGATTGCTTAGCCACTTACATCCATCCACCTTTCTTCTCCTCGATCTTCCCAGTGGCTGAGGCCTTCGCTCTTCTGGGATGTTACACAGCGTTGGTTGGTAGTTGGTCACCGACCTTTAGGAGGGGTGTATCAGTGGGACCTTTAGGTCGTCCCGAAACGTCGGTAACAACTACCAACCAAAGCTGCGTAACATCCCAGAAGAGCGAGGGCCTCAACTACACCGCGACTTTAGCCTGAAATCCCTGACGACTGCTTTGCAAGAGACTTCCCCACCAAAATTCTCAAAGTGTCTCTTGGTTTCTCCGAGCTGCGTGTCACAACAAATCTTTTATACTAGAAGATAAAAATGTTGAAGGCCATCGCTATGTAATAATTTTAACTCTGCACTTCAGCTGTCTTAGATTTAAGTATACCCCTAAACATTTTGTTTTGCACAAAGACTTTTAAATATTTAATTTCCTCGGAAAACAAAATTCCGTTCAGCCAGAATCGGGTGAGGCGGCAAGCGACATTGACCACTTATTGTTGGAAACCGCTGAACTAGATTGTTTAATTAGTCAGACTGAATTGTTCTGTGTACAGTGTTCAGAAACTTGAGGCATAGTTGCAGGTAATGACAACGGTAGTGTTATTAATATCGCTGTGTCAATGGCGTTGAGTTTCTGGTGCAGTGCTTCCTTCCCTGTGTGTTAATTGGAGAGCTGCTTTTTGCTGTAAGGTTGCATGACTGCCGCGATGGGAATTTGTTTCACGCATTTTTCAACTTTGCTGTCGTACCGACACGCGTCCCTCTTCCACACTGCCACGCGCCAGCTAACAAGATCATCATCGTGTCGTCTTTACTGCAGTGTCTGCAATTGATTCATTGCCAGCACGTCAGACTTAATCTCTTCTTGTGGCTTGATAGGTGGTTTAAGTGTGTATCATATTCTGCTTCCCTTAGTGTTCCATTTTGTCTTATATTGACAGCAAACTACGTCATGACAGCGACGTATAGAATGCGCTGTACACGTCTAGCCTGCCGGTGGCGATTGTTGAATGAAATGATAGACATGCCTGCGTACCTGCGACTAAATATGTTTCTTGCAGTCTATGAGAACGGTCCAAACAGGCATGTCTTTAGCAATAGAATTCTTATTTTTAAAATTGTGGATTTTTAACGGATTCTATGGACACATTTTACTTTTAAGAGAGTTTATTGACATATAATTTGAAATTTTAAAACTCTCGTTGGAGTAAACATATTATATTCTAAACTGTTTTATTTCGATACAGAGTTTAAAATTTAAAACTCTTCTACTGAATTGTTATTGCTTGTGTTTTACTCCCCCCTCCCCCTCCACCTATTCAGTAGCTAAGTATCAGTCTCGTCTATGCAATTTAAAAACAATGCGCTAGTGCGTTTGTTATCAGTTCATGAAAGATTTCAAAATTTCGCCTCTTAAGCTTGCCTTCGTTCTCATGTAAACAAATGGGGAACCTTTGACTGGGTTTCAGTGAAAGTTGATACTGGAGAGTTTTAATAAATTTTGTCGACAAATTAGATCTTCGGTAAAATTCGAACGACGACAACGGAGACCGTACGTGACGACCGACTTACTTCTGTGAGCGCATCTGGAGCGTAACTCGCTAAATATTCCCACCAGACGTTGTAGAGGGAAATGTCAAACGCATTTCCTAATGCGCCATCCACTTCTTCCTTAACTTCACGAGCTAAGGCGCCATAATTTTTCAGCCATGCTACATAGCCTTACTTGTTCTAAAGTAACGTAAGTTGAGGTCTTTGCTCTTCTGAGTTGTTACGCAACGTATATTGGTAGCTGTTTATCGACGTTTCGGGACAGCCTATCGGTTCCATCTTCGAAGGTCAAGCAGTCCAAGTCGGGACCGATAGGCTGTCCAGAAATGTCCATAAACAACTGCCAACATAAGCCGCGCAACAACCCAGAAGGACAAAGACTTCATCTACACCGCGGCGGAAACCTGAAATTTCGCATAACTTAAGGTGCTTGTCTGCTGTCGGTGTGTGGCAAATCCGCGAGGCCTCTTTCATATTCCTTCCTCTTCTTATTACTCATGTGATTCAGCAGTCTTGGTAGGTTCATTTTGGATCTAATACAACAGTTAAAAATATTTCTAGTTGTCACCATGAAACATCCTTCACTGCATCTGTAAAACGAATTTCGCGATTTAAGAAACCTTTCACTCGTCTTGTATGAATATCGCTATACAACAGCAACTTTACGTATATGTATTATATATTGTCTACGTAGTACTGTATTGGTATTTATCTTGTACTGGGGTTTACATTATTCTTATAAAACTACGTAATTTATAGAAAAGTTGGTCTTCTTAATTCTGAAGACGAAGGGACTCTGGTCCTTCGAAACGTCGGAAACTACTCTCCCAAAGACATCGCGTAGCATCCCAGAAGACTTTAATCTTCAGTAACACCGCTGTGAGAACCACAAACCTCGCAATTTGCAAGTGTATTTTGCATCGTCCATTGGTGTTTGATTTTTAGGCTCGTTCGCAAATTAGCGAAAAGCGACTGGCTATAAGCTTCGTTATGTCTGTCCGCACGGAATAACTCGGTTCCCACTGGACGGATTTTCTTGAAGTATGATATTTGAGGATTTTTCGAAAATTGGTCGATAAAATTCAAGTTTAATTAAAATCTGACAAGAATAACGGGTACTTTACATGAAGACCCATGTAAATTTATGTTAATATCTTGCTCAATTCTTCTTAGAATGAGAAACGTTCCAGACAAAGGTTGTAGAGAAAATAGAAACCCATATATTGTGTTCAATAACTTTTTTCCGAAAATCTTGCCGTTTATGAGATAATATGGAAAAATAAGGTACAGCCAGACAGGTCGCACATGGGAATGTAATACAGCGCAGAAAAGATGCGATTTGCATGCTGGATAACTAAGGCAAGAATATAGACACACTCATAATATTAACAACTTCTCGCTTTTCTATGGCAAGAATGGTTACCCTAACGCGCCTCAATGTTACTTTATGCGTATAATGCTTGTCTTGTTATTAGTTAGCAATGCAAATCTGTTGTTTCCTTCTAATGAACACTGTATAGACACCAACCCTTTCAATTGTGTTTCATTAAGAGTAGGCCTACATATTTTCTAAAAACGTTTCAAGAAAAAGTTGTCGATCTGTGTGAGATCTATAGGCTATTTTATATGGAGTTTAAATTGTGTAGTGAGCTACTTATTTTTTATGTACAATTGTGAAAATAGTTTCCTGCTTGAGCATATGAAGTAGAGGTTGTATTTGACAGACATGAGCATATACTAAGTTTATCCGAAAATGGGATTAGATGTTAGAGTCGCTAATATAAAATTTCGTAGAAGTCCACTGAATGCTTTCGCAGATGTTCGATCGGACTCAAGAAATATAGGTATATCTCCATTATGCGCTAATATTATGCATTTGGTGCGAGGGACTCGTAAGAAATGCATGTTACAGAGGGCTATTGGAACCGTTCTAATAAAATGACGTGTTTGCAAGTGTATGCTTTTTTTTTTAAATACATCCGCTCTTCTTTGTACATAAAACGATCCAAGGACCTCAGTGGATTATTTGTGTATCAGTCGATTTGTTGAAAGAACCGCTGGTACGCTCGGCTGCCAATATCAACAGGATTTTTGTAATACGAAAGTCACGTACGTAGGATTGTATGTCCTGACTATCCTCATATTAAGGCAGTACGTTTCTTTGTAGCCAATCCCAGTGGCCGCGCGGTGTAAGGTGTATATCTGCTGTCGTTCCCATGCTGGGATTGTGGGTTCTACTCCCGCCGGGGGCATGGATGTCTTTCACTTGTGAGTGTTCTGTGATGTCAGGTAGAGGTCTCTGCGTTGGACCGATCACTCGTCCATAGGAGTCCTACCGACTGTGGTGTGTCTGAGTGTGATCGTGAAGTCTCGACAATGAGGAGGCCGTAGCCCACTCGGGACCGTTGCGCCATGAAAGAAGAACACTCCTTTGCAACTTCTATAATTGTTTACCAGTCGACGCGGCATAACATCCCAGAAGACTTGAATCTCCATTTTAATCTTCCCTCAGATTAAGACACCCAATGTTTATAGGCTAGTAGTAATTTAAATTTTCTGAGGTAAGGTGACGAATGTTCTCTATAGTTCCTCAGGAATCGCTGTACCTCATTTCCGAGCTTCCATCGTGTTTGAGAGGACCGAGTTTAATGAGTGGTGTCCAGGCTTGTGCTGTAATTCTATTTTCACTCCTTATTGGAATGACAGAGCCGATCCAGTGGCCGTGCGGTCTAAGGCGTGGATCTTCGGCCGCTCGCTTGCTAGGATCGTGGGTTCGAATCCCACCGGGGGCATGGATGTTTGTCTCTTGTGAGTGTTGTGTGTTGTTGTCAGGTAGAGGCCTCTGCGACGAGCCGATCCCTCGTCCAGAGGAGTCCTATTGACTGTGGTGTGTCTCGCAGTGTGATCAAAAGAAATTACAAACCTCGACACTGAAACGGGAAAACCGGAGTAGGTAGAAGAGGACGACTTAATAATTGGAATGACAGGTAATCAAATCTTCCAGAATTGTAGCATTTATATTTCCAGTGAACAACACGGACCCTGTTTCCTCATACTATATATGTGTATATGTAGTGCCCGTATAATAAAGTTCTTCATCCAGCCGCCTGTGTAGCGGGGGGCTATTACCAACAGACAGGAAAAGGTGAGGGTTGAGGTCAGACTACAATAACAGGAAGACTTTTTAGTGAATATACGCCGTGTTCTTTAATGCTACACAGCCGGTACTTTACATAGTGTGAATGAAGTGGCTCCATTGTAGCGGGAGTATCTTATAGGCTGCGGGCGTAAATTATGTCAACCGCTTTGCGTAACAGTGTGGTAAGGAACAAACTCGTAAGTAGCCGTGGGTTTCCATGTGAAATGTGTCCGTTGATCTGAGATGTAACAACATGTAGAAATACCGCATTTACGTTGAGCATTGCCTGTCGGCTAAGTTGTGTATATGACGTTTCGGGAGGTGGCTGTGCTGTCGCTGTGTGGTGATTGGTTGTCTTTATAAATTCAACGTAACCTTGTAATATATGTACCTTACCACCGGTGAAAAATACCCACACTGCACGTAGCTCGTCGTTTTTTGTTTGTTTATTTTCCTTTTATTTACTAAGTGGTTTGTGTTGAATATGTCTGCCTTTCTTCGCATATTCTCTTTGCAGGTTAATTCAGCTGTAATTATTTTGTTTTTGTTATAAGTATACCGACAGAAAGTTTTTTGACAACGTGAATTAATTCATATGACCCCATTCATGGTGTTTAATTGCCGGTAATCAGTATGGGTAATTCTGATTTGAATGCGTCATAAAAGACCTCAGTCGTATGGGGTGTGACCCCAAGCAGATTTTTATATAGGTAAAAAGCTAAAAAGCTGTCACGTTACACGCCAAGCAGCCACAGAGTGGGAGGTAGATGTATAGTTCCACCCATTCTCGACCCTGGCGCTGGAAGGGGGTGGGTGTTTAGCGCAACGCCCTGGCCGCTTTACTCCCGGGAAAGAGACCTGATACCCATTGTACAGGAGGCTGGATGCGACTGGGGGCCGGGCTAGATGGGTCCGGAAAATCTTCTCCCACCGGGGTTCGAAACCCGTAGCAAGTCCCCATACCGACTACGCTATCCTGGTGGTATTTAAGTACCACGTGCAAAACGATTTTTGGACTACCTGAGGATGGAGGCAAGAACCTCATCGAAAATCTTGGTACAGTACCTGTATTTCACTCTAAACAGAATCGTATTCCAGAAGACTGAGAATAAACACCGCCCTGTTAATCTCATTTCTCACGTCAGAAAGTCTTTAATTTTCCTGTCGTACTCGTCCATATCAAGATTTGGACGTGCTGGTAATAGATGTGTAGTCTGTTATTTGTACTGTACAATGTGAGAATAACTACTAAAATTAAATACACTCCGTTCTGCTATTACGCGTGTTTTGTTAACGCGAATTGGCTCTAACACGATTGATGAATAGGTGAACGCTGTTTGTATGACGCGACCTTCCGCACACGCGTGTTGGCTGTTATGCGATTTCAGCAACCGGTGTGAAGATATCGCGCCAAGTCTCTTCCATTAGCTCTACTATTTTTATTACGCGATTTTCTACAACGCGAAGTCTCACAAGAAAGCAACTATGGCGTGATAGCAGAGTTGAGTGTACTTCTACCTGTAATTAATTTTGCTTTGATTGCTATAAAGACAGGGCCGTTTTTATATTGTTAATACCGTGCATTGTCGCTAATCCAAACACAATGCTCAAACCAACAAAATGCACTCTTATTATTTTTAGATGTTCTATATTACAATACCTGTAGACTAATCCATCATGATTCGATCCCTCCTGAGATCATCATGAGGGATTCGTGTAAAAGAATCGCACAAAGAGAACTAACAATATATGTACATGTTAAAAAGATACAAAATTTATAAAATAGTTAACTGTAGGCGATTTCGTAGCGGATCCACTACGAAATCTAAAAATAATGAGAGTGAATTTTGTTGGTTTGAGTATTGTGTGCTTCGGCAGTGTCATTTATGTTTATAAATAAATTATTAATTACAGGATACAGGACTTGTGGAATGTGACGCAGCGTCGTGGCCGAGTTAATGGTTCCAAGTATTTCGAAGTACAGCAATAGCTTTATCTTCATGAGGTCTTGTGCTAAACAGCAAATTAAAATACGTGTTTTAGATAGTGATAGTTCTCAGTTTCTTCTGCGTAAAAGTTTATCCGTCTTGTACACCGGGATAAGCGATATATTTGTCGTCTTCGGTGCTTCGGGCTGCATTGTTATAGCAGAACTGGAAGTTAATGATTATTAACGTGAAATAGCTTACTTATATTCCGTTGTTTACGCTCAGTCACTTCGGGAGTCTGTCGTTTAGTGCCCTTAAATAGGCCACGAATTACACCTTTCCACTTAATCTTGTATTATCCAGCTCTTATCGACGGAACGAAAACTTTCAGCTGGTAATGCCTTTATGCACATATAACCTGGCAATATGTAAATGCTTTTACTGAGCAGTCCTGTGTCGAAGTCATTCGTGGTTGCCGATTCGGCAGTGTAAGCAAGTGAGCCGATTATACTGGTGGAAGGATGCGGTGGCGCAGTTGGTTGGCGCACTGCGCTACAAGCCGGAAGGTCGACGGTTCGGTACCCGAGGGGGCCATTGGGATTTTTCATTGACATAATCTTTCCAGCCGCACTATGGCGGTGGGGTCGACTCAGCCTCGAACAGAAATGAGTACCTGGGGAGGTAAAGGCGGACGGTGCGTAGGGCTGATAACCTTACCACCTTCATTTGCCGATTGTCTTCAAATCTGGGAGCCTCAACCTCCTGGAACCCTCAGGGCCTGTACAGGGGTAGGTTTACCTTACTTGTACTTTACAAGGGAAGAAGAGACACCGTAACGACTCTTTTAAGATTTACTTTTTAATTTTAAATAAAAAGAACTAATTTGAACAGTTTGTAAACGAGGCCTACTGGTAGGTCTGTTTTTACTTGTAACTATGGCAACGGAGTAGGTCTGATGACGGACGATAAAGCATGAATAACGAGTAGAATGAGTGATTTACAATGAACTGACGTCTGCTGTAATGACAACAGTAAGCAATACCAAAAATAATTCGATAAACAATATATTGACGTGGCTGTGGCCTGAATGTCCGAGGAATCTTGGATCGAATTCCGGCTGGAGCAACAGATTTTCTCTTCTCTGAGCGCCTAGACAGTCTGAGGCGCACCCACTCTTCTGTCCAGCGCGTACCAGAGGCTTTTTACGAGGGTAAAGAGGCCGGGGCCAAAGCTAAGCACTTAGAATCACTAGTGCCAAGGTTAAGAATGCACTGCCCACATTTTTTAGTATCGGGGTGCTTAATTAAGCACAGGGACAACTTTGTGCTGTCATGACAACCTGCTGTTATCCTCTAAAGAATGGAGACATCGCCTGGACCGCGGTTAGTGCGACTCACGGCCATCAGCCAGTAGGAGACAAACATTTTGATCGCTACTTCTTCGGCGTGTGTTTTTCGTTTCCTCCATAGTCATCATGAACATATAAAATGAAATATGTCATGTGCTCCGGTGATCCAGTCAAAGATAAAAATTAACTAACTCACTTCAGTATGGTCGGCTGACTCTTTTACAGGGTTATTGACTTGATTCTTTGTCAAGAGTGAACTGATGGGACACTGAAGGTTATGCGACTCTTTGACTTAAGTTAGTGCGCCAAGTACTGGAAGACCAAACTTAAAATTTGGTGACGCGCTGAGGTGTGGTGACCGTACAGTATTCAATCCTGTCGAACATCGCTTGTCTTTATAAATCGCCTGCTTAAAGTAACTGTGATACACTCATCCCTTTGCAGTCACTGGTAAGGCGTTTAAAGCTCAGTTCAAATGTTTGTACCAACTGCTGTAACATTAAGGAACTCTGTATTCTGCCACACAGATTGCTTGTGGGTTTCGTGCGATTATCACAGTAACAGCTATTGCAGTAAACAGCATATATGTACTGTTGGTCCTCGTAATGGAGGATGTAAAGTCGGAACTGCAGGTGTAAGCGTTCATTTTATGTGCGAGGGTTTGCGGAAGCTGAATGTATCACCGTCACCAGGCCAAATCCCTAACTTTTGTTTTCTGCATTGTGCTGTGTTGGTTAAAGTATGAAGTAACGTAATAACATATCATTCAGAGCTGGATATCAGGCTTACGCCGCGATGTTCATCAGATCTGCGCTCTTCTGGGTTATTACGCGGCGTCGTATGGTAATTGTTTACCAACGTTTCGGGACAACGTATCGGTCTCTCTTCCCCCTCCCTCACGCTGTTTTGATTTTTCTTCTCCTATTTATATATTTTTAGTTTTAGTTTTTACTGTTTGCTTTATTTGTATGTTATTTATTTAGCTTTATCTTTATATTTTCCTCCGTTACTCTTAGTTTCTTCCTCTATATTTTTTTCCGTCTTAGCTGATTGCATTCTCGGTACCCCTAGCTCCTTTACGTTTTCTATATCCACCCCTCTCTCACCCTGGTTTAACCCTATTGGCTGTCATCACGCCCACTGATTGCTACCCCACGCGCACCGTCCCATGTAATCTACGTTATAGGTTGCTGGCTTTCTTTCTTTCCTACTCGGACTCTTGACCCGTGAAGATGGGACCGATACGTCGTCCCGAAACGTCGGTAAACAATTAATATCCCAGAAGAGCGCAGATCTCATATTCTTTAGAGCACTGCTGATATTATTATTATTAATGGACTTATATACAGTCACTCGATAACTACACGTTTCGGCTCATATGAGCCATTAGCAGGTTAACCAAAGATGGATGTATAACACAAAGTATCTAATGCATATTTTGTGATAGCTTTAATCTTGCTAGCATTAAGTAGATATGTGGATCATATTATCTGGTTTCGCTCAGGCTATTTATGCGTTGAGTAAGGTATGGATAATACAGATAGTGACTGTGGGGTTTGCAGTTGCCGTTGGCAGTGGCTGACGCTGGGGAAAGCCGGCCGTCCCTTGTTTGTGACTAGTGGCCGATGTATTCCATTTATATACACGTTGGGCTGAAGTACAGTCGCGTTTTGTGCGTGTGACATAATACCTTTACTTTCTGTACTGTTCTGTGTGGTTAGAGCTGTGCATAAATATGACTTCAGGATTGTTATAAACGAAACATCTTAACAAATGGCCACCAGTGGGAAGAAGCTCATACAGTGATAAAGACTCATGTTTTGACAGGATCTATACGTCTTTCTTTTTTTATGTTGTATGTACCGTGCATTTTATCGTGAGCTTTAGGTCAAAACCAACAAATGCACAAGATTATTAACAATATTTACAACCCCTACACATATTTCGGCAATTTCTTTGCCGAAACATGTATAGGGGTTGTAAATACATCTTATACTTGTTAATCTTGTGCAAAAGATCTACATGTTTCACTTACCGTCGCCTCGTCGCGAGTGTTAAGGGGCTCTACCCACACTGTGCAGGTCAACTGCATTATCTTGGGTAAAGTACATCAGGTACTGTTTACTGCATTACATCGTTGTACATTATTACACATCCTCCTCTGTTTAACCTGCTGATGGCTCACATGAGCCTGAACATGTGATTATCGAGTGACTCTGAAATCAGCGGTGCTATAAGAGATATGTTATTACATGACTTCAAATCCTTAACCATTTCTATCCAGTACACGTTTCTGCTACCCACCTCCTTCAGTTTATGAGCCCAGTCGGTGTGTGGACTATCCTGTAGGCTTGGTGACCGAGGAATCGTGGTTGGATTCCCGGCAGGAGGAAGATAACTTCGCCAGAGTGTCCAGACCGGCTCTGATGCCTTTCCGCAGGAATTCCGAGGTTAAGATTAAATGTAGCTGTACCTCCGGTCCCCCATATGGCTTCATGCCGTGTAGAGGGACAAGTTTACATTTTACCTCCCCCACTTAATTTTATCATCTCATCCGCTCCTTTGTTACTGATGTGACTTCTTGACCCACTAAAACACTCGAATGGCGGGAATGAATCTCACGCCCAGCACACATGTAGGGCCTAGAATTATATCTACGTTTTCTGCTCTTGTAACAAGCCGAGACCTCTTTAAAAAAACTCCGAGTGTTTAATATTAATTAAAATTATAGTGGACGATTGGCTAAGAAGTACGAAAATTAATTACACTTTCGAGAACTTTTAAACGATTTGAAATATTCGTGTTGAGACAGCGGTTCTTAGCTGCTTTTTAAACTCAGAGACAAAATCACCTAAACAGTAAATCATTAATCTGTTAAAACAGTCCGATCAACTAATAACGTTTTTGTTTTTTGTTAAATGCACCATTTTCTGTCTCGGAACCTGAAGCAGGTGTCTCAAGTTTCGTTGTGTCAAGCCCTTTATGGCGAAGTTGTTACTGTATGTGCCATACGCCTTGCAATTTGCCCACAGCGTGGATTTGGGTTTTAAATTATTGTCGGGTGAAACATCTGTTATCCTAAACAACACTCACAGAACATTATTTAGAATAGCTTTATGTTTCAGTCGGTTTTCCCCTATCAGTACCGTTCCAACAGCGCTCCACACTCATCTTCATCTTCATCTTCATCTTCAAAGTTCCTCTTAACAGTACGATAAAGAGGCACAGCCGGGGGACCATCCATCAGAAGTGATGTCCTTTCAGAAATCAGGGAGCGTTAAGAAAGAAACATGCTTCATCGTGTTTCAAAGAGTTAATAAATAATTCTCAATGTGGACGGGTCGGAGGATATAGTCCGTGAAAGCTGCAAAAGAAGCATCCAATCGCAGTGCAATTGTAAGAACACGCAGCCGGTATCGCGACGCTAACTTGGACCAGAGGAGAAGCTGAATTTCTTTGACTGTGACCTTGGTGATCTGTGAGAGAGGAAGGCCACCTGGTTGACGACAACCCAATGCTGGGAATAATACAGGGCGAGGTGTTCCGCTCGGGCGATTCACCGGCACCTCTCTTTCATGCCATGACATCAGGGTTCACGGATAATTTATTTTCTCACTGAAAACACGATGCAATCACACAGGTTCTAACTTAGCCATGGAAGGGGGTAATCCATAACAATTTGCTGAGATCTCGTCTGAAAGGTAAAATGGACTATAGGGCAATTGCACACAGCGACCAAATGCCACGGTAGGAGTGAAGAGCAGTCTTGTTTTGTATTTGAGAGGAGGCAGTAGGTTGACTAGCTGTAGATTTTCTGTCTCTCGAAATGCTGCGGTTGGTAGCAATCTTTCGTTGTGGAAATCCAACTTCGAGTTGTAGTCCAGAGAATAGCTGTCAAGACTTCAGTTTTCCTTTCTTCGGTCCTTCAAAGCCAATGCTGAGTTAATAAATTTAAATTTTCCTTCTCCATTTTCTCCATTGATTATTTTGTAATAATCATACGTATAAATACAACTTCAACTTTGCAGTTACTACATCCTTGTCATTTGAAGTCTGATGCGCCATTGTTATCAAATATGCTGTTAATTCTTTAATTGTGCCTCGAAACCGTGCGGGGGCGTGGTTGTAAAGGCTCCTTAATTTGCTAGCTGTGTATTACATGTGGTTGCTGTCACGCTTTTGCCGTCTTTATCCACAAAAAAAGGAACCGCATTGTACGTTGAATATAAGAGAGAGTAGGCAGAAGGAACTTTACAAGTAGCGACATTACAAGCTAGCAATACAAACCTCTTTTTCAAGTCACATCTAGTATACAAGCGCGCTTCTAGGTTTCCCAAATTCCGTTTTTAGATTAAAAAAAAATTGAGTGAATTTTTTCCAAATAACCATAATATCCGTCGGCCTAAATATAGGCCTATGCCCATACACACTGGTACAAAATCAATTGGAAAAATAATTTGTGATGTGGCAAAATTCGTAATCGGTACGAGGGCAATGCTGCCTGCTTAAATCGCGGCAGTGTGCCAGTAATTTGTAGTATTTAATTCTCCTCCTCTATGAAACTGATATTTGCCACAATATTTTAGTGACAATTTATAAACCTTTATATATTATATCTTAGGGCTGTCAGATTTCTCTGTTAGTCAAGACCTTATTTTGTATGCGTAATTTTTTTTCTTGGCGGGGGGTAAATTCGAATTACCTGTACATTCCTCTTCCTCAGCCTTCTATATTAAACACCTTGTATTCGATCCCTAGTTACAGTGATATTTGTCACGTTGCACTGACCGTTTTGTCATGGTTAATTCGTAGTACGATACGTACTTTTTATATTACTGAGGCGGACGCGAATTGTCTCTTACATCACGTGCTAAAAATTTAGATGTACCTTGTTTCTTTTCTTTTATTCTTCTACATCTTCACTTACAAAGGACTATAAGAGCAGTTCTCTTGTAACGTTTAATAATCTGAGTAGGCCATGCTGTTGGTGTGGCTATGATGGACAGTTTCCTTTGGAACGAACCGCTAATATGTATGAGTGTTACTCTGGTCTCTATTTTATAATTCAACCAAGATGTCACACTAATATAGTATGCGAGTGTTCGGTATTTCATAACACGAGGATGTCGCCCGCCCGCCCGCTTGCTAGCAAATTGATTAATTTCGAGCAACCTTACACGCTAATTTTTTCCTCCCTTTTTTGAATCTCCTGCAGAGCGTGATCGTCGTCGTGTCTATGGCCATGAGTGCGTTATGTCCCACGTGTGTAAAAATCTTCGTGTATTAGAGGAAAGACAAGTGATGCTCTCTTGCAGCATTGTTCGCAGCTTTTGTTCAAATTACCGGTTATGCAACATTTTACGTGGTCAGTGATTTTACGTTGTAGTTGATGACCAGACAACTTGCTTACATGCAGCACTGCGTTGGTCTAAAGCATCTGGACTTCTGGATGCCTGAAATTATTTCCTGTTAGTCCTGACTGCCCAAACCTCTCTCATAGTTCGATTTCACTGAATTTATTACTTTTCCAAACTCAAAAATCTATATCTCTTTTGGACTGACCTGAATGTAATTCTTATTCCTATACACAAAATTTCAGAGTCTGTCGTTTGGTCCAAACTCAACTGGATTTCCTATTTCTTTTTACAAACTCTCAGAAAGCCTTTCCTCTTGGTTTAAATTCAACGAGATTTTTTATCTCCTTACACAGCCTCTCAGGAATTTCTCCTTTTGGTCCGAACTAGTTTAACTTATTCTCGCTTGGCAGTTTATAGGCCTACTCACTGAAGACCTGCTTTCCTTAGGTAAGGAAGTTGGTGCCTTTTTCAGTTGTAGAACTGTTCGAATTCCTTGGCCTTGTTGTATAAAAAGCTACGGAAGTAAGAACAGCCGAAGCATGAAACGCGGTGTGTTTCTTTCAAGGAAAATATAACGTACAAGTGATATTTGAGGTTTTCATGGCCGTGAAATACAGATTTAATAGAATAGGGCAGCAGATTCCTCCGCAACGTCGGTAAAAACATACAGGAATACACGGTGTCATATGGCAGACGACCAATACACCCAGCCCTCTTTTTATTCCCTAGTTGCGTTCCTGAAAATGTGGAAGTAATTAAAATTCTTAGATTCAAAATTTATTTTCTCATAAGAAATTATGAAATAGGTAGGGGTTAGCGTAATGGAGCGCAGCCAGCCAAAGAGCGTTAAAGCGAAAATGAGAGAGCGCATATTAAGAAGTGGTGTAAATTGGCAAGGAGCTTTAAAACAAGAGGGCCTAAAGCAAACGGGCGTAAAACAAGGACTGGGTGTATATAAATTATGAGTCGGGGAAAAAAGGGCCCAGAAAAATATTCTTGTGTAAGCAGAAGGATGTCATTGAGCAGTTTAGAATATGAAACACTGAGAAACTGCAATTTGTGTGCAGCCTAGTGTCGTGGGACAGTAAAATGTAGGAGCTACGGTGAGCTGAAACATGTGACAGACATGGGGAGGAAAGGAATGCAGACATAATTTCGGAGCGGAAAATGTCTTGGAAAACACCACTTGGAACATTGAGGATATGCGAGGAAGAAATTGACATGGCTGTTGGGGAATCTGTTGTGTGGTTGGGGGTGGGAGGGGGGGAAGATGGAGTTGGGTAAGGGATGTGTCCAATGGCAAGCTCTGGTATTATCGGTGTTCAATATTAAGGTTTCTCTACAATGTAAAACTCACCCTATAACAGGCCATGTTGGCCAAAAAGGGAGTGGAGGTATAGCTCTACTCTTTCTTTGAGTAGGCACTAGATGAGGCGGATGGTCAACGGCAGGCCTCGGCCGCTTTACTCCCGGGAAAGAGACCCGGTACCCATTTTACAGGAGGCTGGGTGGGCCCCAGAGCCGGTCTGGACGGTTGAGGAAAAATCTCGCCCCCACCGGAAGTCGGTCCTCGTATCGTCCAACCCGTAGCGAGTCGCTATACAGACTATGCTATCCCGGCCTACGGTATCCCTATAAAGATGTTGGTTAAGTGGCAACTTTAATATGAATTAATTATCCAATACCACGTCATGTATTTACATGCCGCTTTCATGTTACTAAAAGTCAAAAACTAACATTTAAAATTGTAATTCACGGCCTAATATCTACGAGGAAAAGCTTTCAATTCACGCTTTTCCGGAGACTAGCCACCGTGTATATTTGTGGTCACTAATTTTTTTTGTCTTTAACCCCTTCTACCTACTCCACCGCAGGATTTAGAGGGTTATTATTATATTTTATCACACACAGTGCGACGCACACATATAGTAGGACTCCCCTGGACGAATGATCGGCCCGTCGCAGAGGCCTCTACCTACACAACACGCAGCAAACACAAAACAGGCAGTGTACGTAAAGGGTAACATTGTGGCGCTTTCTCATAAAAATTGCCGTGCCAAAGCAATAAGTATTACACATTTTGAGTGTGTGTCTGTAGCCTTAGTTATCCAGCATGCAAAGCGCTTGCGCCGTAGTATATTGTCATCTGTGGTCTGTCTGGCTGTACCGCATTTTTCAACATTATCTCATAAACGGCACGATTTTGGGAAAAGTTATTGGACATGATACGTGTGTTTTGATTTTGTCTACAACTTTTGTCTGGAACATTTCTCAATCCAAGAAGAACTCAGCGGAATACTGTCATAAATATACATCGGTCTTCATGCTAATCACCCGTTATTCTTGTCAGATTTTAATGGCCCTTGAACTCTCTCGACAGATTTTCGAAAAATACTCAAATATCTAATTTCATGAAAACCGTCGAGTGGGAGCCGAGTTGTTCCATGCGTACGGACTGACGGACAAACATGACGAAGCTAACAGTCCCTTTTCGCAATTGTGCAAACGTGTTCCAGTTAAAGGGTCGGAGGTTCGAACACGTTAACTTTACCACACACCCTCCGCGTTCAGATCAAAACGTAGGGCTACTTTACCCTGTATATAAAAATAACTGCCAATAAATATGCACGTTACCAATAAGCACAAAAATGCAGAAACACAAGCAGTTGTGACGATTGGGATTTACGCCTCTCACTGCACCCCCCCCCCCCCAAACTACTCTCATGCAGCACATCTACCCCATGCCTTAATGATCTCGGCTACTACGCCGCATACTAAACTGCTCTCATATTGCGTACACACAGCCGTCTTACGCATATGTTTCCCACCATCAATGGGAACTGCTACCAGATAAATATGCACGTGTATTCCTTAAAGTTCATTACTGTGACTTGCTCTAACGATTTAAATACCCAATTAAGTAGAAAGTTAAAGTACTTTAGTAACAAACCATTCTGAGATGCGGCAAGCACAACAATAGCCACACTGACAGCTAAACTAAGCGTTCTGTTATATGGCGGTCAGCACACGAAATGACGGACAAAAGTCGAAGGCTGTTGTCAGGACACTACAGCACAGCGAGATTAAATTCACATGATCTTGCCAGTTAGTGTGTGTAACAGGAATATATCAGCCGGACCCAGTCGTACCTGTTGGAATGCGAGGGTATTTGTTCAGTTTATTAGTGTGGATCGCTCTAACAAAATTAACAAATGACGCATCACAGATATAAACCAAGAATGTAAATTTAAATTTATACTTATATATGCAATACTCACCAGTTTATTGTAATACTATATAACTAACGTACTACTAATAAATTAATGCGGGGAAAAAAAAGTTACCTGGTGGGGATTCGAACCCGTGAACCTCACCACACCCCATACAAGTTCAGACCGGGAGGCAATTTACTCTGTACGTATAACTAGTTACGAACAAATAAAGCATAAAAGGTAAAAAGAACGAAGTTGTAATTGGGCTGAGTGGGATTCCACGGCCATCCTGGCGCCCGGAGTGGTCGTACAATCCCTTTGGTCCTCCTCAACTACGAGGTCTGTCCAAAAAGTATCCGACCTTGGGCCGGGAAAAAAATGTTCTGTATCTGGGTGGTTACAATACCTAATCCCCTTCAAAGTAGGCCCCTTGTGACTCCACACACTTAGCCCAGCGGTCCTTCCATCGCTGGAAGCAATTCTGGAAGGCTTGTTTTGGAATGGTGTGCAGCTGCGCCGTCGCGTTCTGTATGATGTCCTCGCGGCTGTCAAAACGGGAGCCTTTTAGCGGTGTCTTCAATCTCGGGAACAGCCAGAAATCACAAGGAGCCATGTCAGGAGAGTAGGGAGCCTGGCGAACCTGCGGAATGCCGTGCTTAGCCAGGAAACCCTGGATCAGGTGTAATGAATGAGCTGGGGCATTGTCATGATGCAGCTGCCAGTTGCGTGCGTCCCACAGCTCCGGTCTCTTGCGCCGAACTGCATCACGAAGATGACGGAGGACTTCTTGGTAGTACTCCTTATTAACAGTTTGGCCTAGTGGTGCGTATTCATGATGCACAACACCCCGGTAATCGAAGAAAACCGTCAGTATCACCTTCACATTGCTCCGAACGTGTCGTGCTTTTTTGGGTCTCGGGGATGTTGGATGCTTCCATTGTGACGACTGGACTTTGGTTTCCGGGTCATATCCGTACACCCACGACTCGTCACCAGTGATCACAGTCTTCAGGAACTCAGGATCCCTGTTGGCGTACTCCAGCATGTCCTGCGCGACCTCAAGGCGGAGTTGTTGCTGCTCCGGCGAAAGCAGCTTGGGCACAAATTTTGCCGCCACTCTTCGCATGCCCACATCCTCAGTTAAAATCGTGTTTGCGGAACCTCTGCTGATCCCAACCTCATCAGCAATTTCCCGGACGGTCAAACGACGGTCCTCCATGATCAATGTCCGCACTTTGTCAATGACATCAGCATTTCGGCTCGTTGACGGTCTCCCGGAACGCTGGTCACTGTCCGCCGACATGCGGCCATTTTTAAAGCGGTTGAACCACTCTTTAATTTGAGTGACCCCCATTGCATCATCACCGAAAGCCTGCTGAATTTTGCGGATTGTTTCCGCTTGGGTATCCCCAAGTTTCTGACAAAACTTGATGCAGTATCGCTGCTCCAAACATTCTGTCATCTTGAGCGAAACGAGAATGCGACGAACACGTGTTACACCACTTCGCTATCTGGCAGCGACAGACGCATCCGGCGGTGTTGCGAGGCAGCAAAAAATCACGCATGCGCTTGAAAGTCCCTTCTACCACTACGCTCAGTTTCCCCACCCTTTCGCCATTACTTACCGCGGGGAAAAATATAGTCGGATACTTTTTGGACAGCCCTCGTACACCTTCGTATGCAATCTCAATAGCCTGGCGCCTTAACGATCTCGGCTATTGAGGTTGCACGCTAAACTATTGCTCTCTGTTTGTACATATAGTGATCTTAGTCATTTATTTTTTTTCGTATTATTTGTGAACTGCCAAAAGATATCAATAGATTACTTCCTTAAAATTCATTAATGTGAGACGCTCCAACAAACTAAAATACCAAATGAAGCAAATAAGGGAACAGATTCATTTTTTTAAATTTTCGTTGTATGCAATACATTTGTTTGAGCGGTGTAGATTGCCATCTGTTACCAAAGATCGGCATTTGTTACCCACTACCAACCTGCGAGACGAAGAATCCCAGAAGAGTGCCTCGACTACACCGCGGTGGAAGCCTGAAATCTCGCATGTGTTTAACTGTTCCAATGATTAGCTTGTTTTGAAAAGTCGTACTGTTAGATCGTATTTATTCGTCTGTGCCAATCTCTGTTTCCATGTAAAATGTGAGTTCATGTTATGATGATGATCCGTGAGTAAGAGTGTGCTTGTGTATATACTTTGTGACGTTGATTGTAATTTCAGAATACAGGAATTTATTTCCAGTTCAGTTTTCCCTTCAGTGAATGTGTACAAAGGTGAAGTAGTGTTAATGCTAATAAGGTACAGAGAATAACACCTAGCCCCACTGTAAGTGATTAGTACCTTCACAACAATACCGTAACCTCTGTAGGTTTCTGGTAAGGTTAAGTCTGACAGTCATGCCAATATTTAGTTTCCGTTATTTACACGTCATTCTGTACAGTTAAATATTAAGTGCACTTTCATATTGTCACTGCAGTTTTATAATGACAACGAAGCAGTAAGATACACACAGAAGTAAGTACAGTTCCTCTTCATCCAACGTTTCCTGTCATTGTTGTGCGCCTCTGATGGAGCAGACGAACAGACTTATTAGCAGTGCAGCGGGTATTATTGTAGCTCTCCGAACGTGTACTGCAGTCTGTCCTACCCGTCAGATTAGGTAAATAAATGAACAGTTTACCAAAACATAACAGGGCACATCATCATAAATCACACGCGAGGAACAACAACAACAACAACAACCCCAAATAAATTTAACAATACTGATAAAATTTCTTACGGTTTGCGTATGTGGAATGTCTATTTTTAAATGTATTGGGTCCTGGGTAGCTTCCGACACGAAGTGTTTCGTTTTGAATATTACAACAATGGAAAAAATCTTTTTGAATGTTGGTGATATTGTTGTGATTATTTCCATATACAGCATAAACTGATTGGTTTTTATAACCGAAACGGAAAGTTTTTACTGCGCGGTACGAACTGGGTCTTTAAATACAATTCAGGTTATAGAAAAAAATACCAGGAACAAGGTAACCATATGCTTGGTCGGTATAAACTGGAATATGCAATATACCTATTCCAGTTTATACTGATCCAGCATATGGTTCACTTGTTCCTGGTATAAAAAAATACCAGGAACAAGGGAACCATATGCTTCATCGGTATACACGTAAACTGGAATATGCAATATACCTATTCCACTTTATACTGATCCAGCATATGGTTCACCTGTTCCTGGTATTTTTTTTCTCGTTCTCTGTATAATTCCATCAATGCTCCATTCTCAGCTTCATCTATATGTTGCTCTTGCCAGAAGGACAAAAGCACGAAGCCTGGGAACCTTCCCAACGCAATGCTCTTCCGGAAATCGTGGAACATTGGGTAGACAAGTACTTTCGCTTAGTCTTTAAAGGGTTAAACACCATATAATGACGATGGTAGGTGAGGGTGGCACTCAAGGCCTTCTTAAACTAGTCACTACATGGAAGTTGGTGGTAGCATCACGCTGCGACCGATTCACAACACAGTGGAAACACTCTTATCCACTGGATAGAAAGGTGGGCGAGCCCTGGAGCTGGCCCTGACATGGTAGCACACATAAACAGTGTTCCACCTAATGGGAACTGAACCCCCATCTTCCAGCTTGTCGCCAATCACTTTTCAATTCCACTGACCCGTTCTTAGTAGTCGGTATAATGAAGAGTACCACAGCTAGGGTCCACAGACTTTCTTCTCACGGGGCCTGCATGCTTTGGTGGCAAAGAAAAACAAGCCGAGTGCCTGCATTTTACAATACCAGAACGTAGCTCTCTTAAACGTGTACTGCAGTCTGCAGTGCAGGCTGTCCTACCCGTCAGATTAGGTAAATAAATGAACTTTCATTTAATTTCCTTGTCACTTTGCTTTCGTACCAAGCAAGCAGTCTCATTGTTTCACAGTAAAAGTGTAAATGCAGTTAAATTGCTCATATCATAAATTCTATCCCATTAAATAATACGAACATTCTTATTCGGTTCATTATTATTGCTACTTATGCTCACAAAGGTAGCGTTGAATTACAGACATCTGTAGCAGATAGGTTCAAACGTGTTATGTGTATCCATTTTCTGGTTTTTACGAAAGCTCGAATTATAAATTATTTCTTTGGGTCACGGTTCAGAATGCTTTTACTTACACTGTGTCGTGAGAAAAAGTTTCAAAACGCTGGCTTACAGCGCAGCAAATTTAAATTCACGTGGTCTTGCTAATTACTTTCCGTAATACGAAGATATCAGCTGAAACAAGTGATATCTGTTGGAAGGCAAGACCTTCAATTCTTCAAACTTGATCGTTCAAACAAAACTGACGAATGAGTCATGAAAGATCGAAAGAAAGAATATAGGTCTGTTTGTATACATACAGACAGAATCCTCACAAGCTTCTTAGAATGCCATATAACTAACGTGTTAATAATAATCGAATGTTGACTGAAAGATAATAGAGGCAATGTACGTATTAAAGAGCATTAAGGTGCGTTCGCGTAACCACTGTTGCCGTGCAAAATCAGTAAGTATTACACATTCTGAGTGTGCGTTCATAGCCTGAGTTACCCAGCATGCAAAATGCATGCGCCGTATTATATTGTCATCTGTGGCCTGTCCGGCTCTACCATATTTTTCCACATTAGCTCATAAACGGCACGATTTTAGGAAAAACGATATGGAACAAAATGTGTTTCGACTTTTTCTACTACTTGTGTCTGAAAAATTTCCCATTCTAAGAAGAATTGAGCGAGATATTACCATACATTTACATAGATCTTCATGTAAAGTACCCGTTATTCTTGTCAGATTTTAATAAAACTTGAATTTCATCGACAGATTTTTTAAAAACACTCAATATCAAATTTCATGATAATCCATCAAGTGGAAACCGAGTTACATACGGACGGACAGGCGAAGCTAATAGTCGCTTTTCGCAATTTTTCGAGCTCGCCTAAAAGAGACAAACATCAATGCCCCGGCGGGATTCGAACCGCGATCCCAGCAATAGAGAGGCCGCAGACCTACTCCTTAACCCGCGCAGCCACCGAGATCGGCTGGTTACTAATTAGTGATTTCATAACCTTCACTGCAGAGTTCAAGCAGCTCTTCTTTTAAAACGTAAGTAAAAAGATTCTCGAGAATTTCTGTGTCTGAATTCAGCATTCTCCGGATGAGGCTTAGACATTGGAAACATGAAAAACAGAAGAGCTAAGCGTTGGCTGCCTTGCGTAGAATGTTTCAAGGAAAACAAAATTAAAAGTATCAGAATATTCACTTTCGTGTAGGAGTTGAGTCCACACCTGGATGTCTTGTGTGCGCATGCGTGTTACTTGCCGAGAATTAAATTGGCTTGCACTTTGCTAAACGGGCTGTCGACAGAATGTTGATTTGAAATCGGACGCAGAGACTTGCATGCTGGATGAAGAAAGTAGCCAGCTGCTGCGTTTTGATCAACGTTGTCGATATATTTAATGGAATGAAACAGGTAATCACCTGCTGCTGTAGATGACTTCAAGAGGAACCACACCCAGCATGAACCGGAATACCAGAGCACTGCTGCTGCTCTCTGGAA
Organism: Reticulitermes speratus; assembly: GCA_021186555.1. Classification (NCBI taxonomy): domain Eukaryota; kingdom Metazoa; phylum Arthropoda; class Insecta; order Blattodea; family Rhinotermitidae; genus Reticulitermes; species Reticulitermes speratus. Next base: position 21,889,789 of record JAJKFL010000009.1, read on the forward strand.
CCAGATCAGAGGTTAGAAGGAGCGGATGCCTACATAACCGGCAACGGTCGTTACTTCAACTCGTATGTGAAGTTTAAGCCAGTTTCTGTTGAAATAAATGCACAGAAAGAAATTATTATTATTATTATTATTATTATTATTATTACATAATATTCAGGATGCTTTCTGAATGGTTAGTTATTTACCATGCGGCCGGGGCGTGACGCTGAGAACTCTGCTCTATCAGTGCCGAAGTTAAAAATGAGTGGAGTTATATCTCCACTACCTCTATGTGCTTTCAAAGCGTGTAAAGCTACAACTTTTTTTTTACCTTTTCAGGCGTTAACACACGAATGTTTGGGAACTTTGTTTAGATGAATGTATAATAATCTCTACTTTCTCAGGAAAAAGTAATCAGTTAATAAAATCTTGAGCTATTTAACGATATTCTGGACTGCTTAGTTTGTAAAACGTCAAACTGTGTGCTGATTATAAATGGTAAATTATGATAGATATTGCAGGAAACGATCGTGGCCTCTTTTAAGGTACTGTTTTAGCATTGGCCTGAAGGAACACAGACAGACCACTAAAACAAGAAATGCAAATGTACTGAGTCTAACACACAACTTTATTTTGCAGATAAAACCAGCTATATGTTTCGACTAATGACGGTAGCCATTATCAGGCTGATCGCAGAATTATAAAAAGGAAATATTACAGGTGCATTGGTCGTTGGTGATTTCGTACATTAAAGACGTGGTGTTATGTAGTAGGCCTATACATAACATATACAATACGCACTCCAGGAAGAGTAATGATTGATGTTCATAAAAATTGCATATTTGTATAATTTATGAAATTCAAATAATTGTAAACGTCTATTCCTGAAGCTGCGTACTTTACATGGTATATAACACTGCGTTTGCAAGGTTCGAGATGTCTAACCACCAATGCAGATGTGAAGAATGCGATGCCACTTTCATGATTAACCGAATTACGACGACAGTTGTTGCTTGAGTTCGCTTATCGGAAGCGACCCGGCTGAGACCGTTATGGTGATAGAACGGTGACCGGCAGACTTAATACCGCTGCAAACCCGTCTACTGTCCACGGCTGAGTGCGTGCATCCATCGTCCTGACTACAAGGTGGAATTAACCGTAATCAGCAGGGGGCCGCTCACTTGATTGTCCTCAGCTGTGGCAGATCGTGTTCTTTCTAACTAGGAGTATCATAGGCTTCCGCCCCCGACAGCTTCCCTCCATCCACCCCACTGTCCACTACTGCATCCAACGCTCGGGCCATCCGCGTTTCCATTTATCTGACCACGCGCCTTTAGAGCCCTCCATTGAAGCTTGTTCCTGTATTCAGATATCCGTGCATCCATCCGTCTTTCAGGTCTTGCGTCCATCTATGCATCCGTTTGTCCTTTCGACCATGCCGCTTCTCCCATTAATGTTATATTCCTTCATATTTGTACATATCAGTCTCTCAGTACATCCATCCTACCATGCATTCTTATATCCACCGACATATTCGTGCATACTTAAGCCTGCTGAGAAAACCCTCTGTTCACCCATACATTTATTAAACTGTCCATTTGGCTTTACATATTCTAATTTTGGATTGAATTTCGGGGGATGGAAAATTTATTGGGCTGGAACGTTAAGTAGTCAGTGGTTGTCTCCTCTGTGTGTTCCTAAGGCAGATAAGTTATGCCTCTTCATCAGATGACACGATCCCCCCCCCCTCCTCTGCGACTCGATAATTGGTGCCCCCGCCCCCATAATTATTAGCATTGTTGCTCCCAGATCTCGTAAGATGGACCCAGAGTACTGCCGTCTGCCAGAAGAACGGAATCCAGTCAGAAATATTCGACAAAAAGTTGTAGCATTCTGTCTGTCTGGGGGGCCTGCCGCGCCGCGGGGTCTACCAGCGCCTCAGCTGCGTTACTGCCTCTTCATTATTCTCTAAAGAGGTGACTTGAAACTGATGAGAATTTTCGTGTACAGTCATTAGATCTTATTTCTGGAGTTTTCCTCTATCTGTAAACATGATAAAACGACAAAATTGCAGCTCAAGATAGTTGTACGAGTAAATCTGAAGCTAGGCTATGTGAACATTGTGTTAAATACTGGCGGGCATTAAAATTAATTCTCGGTTGAAAGATACAGCATTGGTCTATTGCATCTTCAATCTTCTTTAGTGGTAGCGCAGGGCGTTCTGTATTTTTCTACCACACATGATATAGTTTGCTTATTATCTTTCGTTTAATTCACACTACTAATTATATAGCTCATGTTTTGGTCTAATTTCCTTCTAGGAAAGAGAGGGCGCAGGCTCTGAAGTTCACCATATTGGCTGTGGTTCCAACTTCTGAACCAGTTGACAGATTTTAACGAATCTTGGTGTGCACGTTACGCCATACTTTCTAATTTTCTGCGCCAATGATAACAACATGGCGGACGCGCGAACTTTTGAGGCTCTAGCGACCACAATGCTACTCACTTTTGAGCTATGAATTGGTGTATGTTAATGGTCCTTGCGAAAATATGCAGCTTTCGCTAAGGCCATGTTTTTGTAGAATTTTAAACAATAATACGTCCGCCGTTCGAAGAAGGAAAATAAGCACAATAAATGTTCTTTACCTCTTTTCATCTTGGCTTTTAATCTTTTGGGGTTGCGCTCGTACGTGTGTGAAAATCTGTGTAGCCTGGGGCAGGATCGATTAAAGATATCTCTGGGTCCAGTGCACAAACAAATTGGAGGCCCTACCAACGCGTATTCGTGAGCTGACAATGCAGATCGAGTCGTGTAATATGTACATCGCTGTAGTATGTCTGAACACAGATGCCTTTTTTTTCGGGCTTCCCGAATGGTAGGGCCCATACAGCCGCATTAATTGCGACAGTCTTAACACCCGGCCCTGGGTTGGGGTTAATTCAGTGTGGTAACTAACGAACGAACCTCGGATTACAAACTGAGGCGCATACCAGATATGCGCGTCATTAGATGTGGTTCAGCTGTGAGCTGTTTCCTTATGAGCACTGGATCTCTCCGGTAGCTGAATAACAATGCAGGTCCCTGTGATTAGGCATCACGTTGATCAACGGTATGAATCAACCATAATTTAATGCAAACAGGAACAAAGAAGAGGCACTTATACCAGCTTCTAAATCAGTGTACCGTTAGCAAGTACTCATTATTTCTGACATGTTACTAACTACATTTTTCGATTGTGTTCAACTCTTCACGCCTTATTAGCGGTAAGCAAAGAGTATCTCCGCCCTCAATATAGATATTATGTTGTGTATTCGATTGTGCGCTTGTGTTTGCATTTATTTAAAGATCATTGTCGTGCCATAGCACAGCTGAAGAAGCAGCTCTGTTAGTTACACGTCATCTCTACTGTGTTTGGAGAGTTCTAGTCGCTTCAAATATCAGTTTGAGAAGGGTGGAGTATAACTACTTTCAACAAGAGTAATAATGATAAAAATGTCCAAGTTATTGATAAGCTTATCAGGAAATTTCCCACATTTATGGAACCAACCACAGAGCATTACCGTGGACTCCACCCGAGCCAGTTGAATCCAGTTATCACCTTCGTCACATCTTATGTATCTTCAAGATTACTTTTTAAACGCGATCGCAAAGCAGTTGCGATAAGCGACTTTTAGCGTCATTATGTTCGTACGTCGCGGCACGTAACAGAGCAACATCCACCGGCCGAATTTTCGTGAAATTTCGTATTTACTACATCGGATTTGTTATTGAAATTCATCGTCACATTCCGATTTTGCTTAAAATTGAACAAAAAAAATAACACATTTCACTTTACATGAACGCCTGCGTATATTTACATCTTGCCCCTACTGGTGTCTGTACTTGAGACTGTGTTCTCTGTGAGGTATGAGCTGAGGCAGAAGAAATATTTAACAATCTAAACAGAATAGTCGAGCACGATCGACTGCAATACTCGCCGTCTACGATATCTCGACCTTTCCGACATATCGATTATGATCGACTGTAGATCTGTTGCTGAGATGATGACGAATCTTATATTGTGTGTTGTGTAAAACGTAGAAATGACACATTTAAAACACCAGAAATTTTAGTGTTTTTCGTCTAGAAATTATTCGCGAGTCCAAAATCTAAGGACATTAACAGAGAGAACGCGCCCCAAAACTGTTGCGCTTTATGGACATTTTCTAAATTGTTACTGTATTTTCATGCCAAACCTTTGTGTGCGTGCTGCCCGACACACGGTTTGCATCAATCTTACATGACTGTCACACACAGTGGCGTCTGTGAGGCCGCACAAAACACATCTGTAAGAGTTACACATTACACTTCTCTTCTGAGAGAGCGAGTTTAATATAAATCATGTGTGTGACATCTCTCCGGGTGTAACCCGATGCCAGAAAAGTAGTACGAAAATGTTGACGACGTGTGATTGGCGGAAGGCCACACACCAAATGACATTTTTTATTTGTATTCATTGTTAATACAACATGCTTACATTATTATTTTTTACATGGTGAAGGGCCCCGCAGCAGATGCTACGGACACACCACAGCCTTAAGGCTTTTTGTGCAACCCTGTGATGAAGATGGGCAATTTTTTACCAAGTTTTCCAAGTAATGGAGCACCAGTGGAATGAAATTGACAGGGAAAAACCGACAACTCGGAGAAAAACCTGTCCCAGTGCCACTTTGTCCACCACAAACCCCACATGGACTGAACCGAGATCGATCCCGGGCCTCCGCAGTGGAAGGCCGGCGACTAACCGCCTGAGCCATGGCACGGCCTGCTTACATTATTAGAATAGAAGGGAAATTTTTCCTGTCCACGCCGTGAGCAGAGCATCTCCTGGCCGCTTTGGCCCCGGGGAAAGAACTCCCAGTACCCACTGAATAAGAGGCTGGGTGGGCCCCAGAGCCAGTGTGGACGTTTTGGAGAACAGAAACATCTCTTCCCCTGCTGCCGTGAATCCAGCCTTGTCCTACCCGTCGCCTAGGCACTATATCGACTACTTTATCACGGCTTCTACCGTTCTTAGAATATTCTTCTTTAAATATGCAAATTGTTTCATTTTCGTGCGTAGATCTGCAAATTTCTCCATAAATGGTGGGTTACATCATGTGCGGGGACGGTGTCCTGTGATGATATTAAATCCTTTTTATGCAGGCAGTTGGTTAGCGGTAAATGGTACAGCCAGGGGGTGGAATGCACTGTCTGGAATGCGCACGCTCTTGCATCTCTTTTTCATGAATCCTATTATGTTCCGCCATCGGCTTGTAACCAGGGAGTTTGCCGTGTTCGCGGTACAGTTTTACAGGCGACGGCTTTAATGCGTCTGCCTTCAGCCCGGATGCGAGTCCATGAGGATGGGGACCAAATTGGAGAGACGTTGCCAACAGGAGCAGAAAGTGTGTTAATTTATTGAAGGTATGCCTACATATCTGTTACTGACAGGTAAGATTGTAAATAAGTTATGCCATGTAATATTTACCCACTAAAGGGAGCCGAGTGACGCCATAATGTTAATGCCTATAAGCCTGCAATGCCCGACTATGTGAGCCGAGAACCCCATTTACAATGTGACAAATTGAGGCGATAAGAACATATTTAATTACTGAAATAAAAACAGATATTAAAAATGTAAGCTGAATGATGGGGACTTGAACCTGGGTACTTTTTTAAAGAGAGGTTTCTGCTGGCAGAATGCGATTGACCTATTGAAATATGGCTCTATATTGCTGGTTTTTTATGTAAGATTTTGTTAATAGACATGGGACATACTGCATGACATAAAATACATATTTACAAATGTTCGTGTATATAATAGTTTTGTGTGAAATGTGTTTGACAGTGCTCTGTGACGTACACATGTCCTCATAGTAATGGGACAGTGACAGTTAGGAACTGTCGGGCTATGGTCAGGCGACTTAATTGTACCTTTTTCTGGATTTCTGTGGAGGTGTTCTAAGGTTGCTTCAGATGTTTGATGCTGCTGTGGAGATTCGTTGTTGAAAGCGAAAATATTTGAATCGTGTAGACCTATACTTGATTCCGACTCCAAATTTACTTTATTTCTTCCGTTAGCGGTATGTATTCTGTTGCTTTTTTTTTTTTTTTTTTGTATTTTTGTTGTAGGTCATTGTTTGGTACAAAAATTTCCTTTCGCTAAGAGACTTTCTTACTTTGTTGTTGCGAGGTATGCGTGGCTTTATACGATTCGCGTTCTCGTTCATCATTAATTATTTTTGCATTCAGATAAATTACGTATTTGTTCTTCAACGCGGTTTTCTGGTGAATAATAGTGGTTGAGGACGTATCCGTCCTGGAGTTGTATTACAGTACTCGTCATGTCCTTTCTATAGCTATTCTGTGCAGATGAACATCTTAGTATATATAATCTGTCGTTTCTGGATATTTTGTCCATTTTTGGCATCTGTCCGTGTCTGCCTGTAACTTGTATCACGTATCATGTTAACTATGAAATGAATCTAAGTAACTCCATTTAGGAGAGTCCTTGGAGAGCTGATAGTTCCTCGGCTGGTTAGGAATTTTTTCCGCATTTTATGGAACCCGAAGGTGCATTAATGTGTTTACAACAGCCCGCCACTGATCCATATCCTGAGCCAGATGAATTCACTTTACTGTCCCATCGTATTTCTGTAAAATGCATTTTAATATTATGATCCCATCTACGCCCACCTCTTCCACGCTGTCTGTTTCCTTCAGTTATCATCTTTTCCATGCGTGCCACATACCCTGCCAATTCCATCCTCCTTCATTTGATCGCCGTAATGAAATATGGTGGTACTTCGTCCCCCTTAGATTAAAATATTTTCCTCATCCCTCGAGCACCTTCATTCTGTGTTGTGCAATAAATCTGTCGTTAACAATCTATTATATTACATATGTAACATGTTCTGTGTAATAATGTCATTATTAGCATTATTATTTGTCTCTTTTACTTGGGATTGTGTTTACTTAAATCAGCAAAATAACCAGCTACTTGCTGAGTGACCGCAGGTTCGATCCAGGCGGGTGCCTTAAATTATTTTCCTTATCAATGTGTCTAGAACGGCCGTAGGTTCCATCAAACTTTGTATTCAGTAAACTAAAGACGGCCGGAATATGACGGTGATCTGTCATCTCTAAAGTTATCTTTTCCGGAACCTGAAATCTGTAGCTGCAAGTCAATACTTCAGGCGTATTTCAACAAATACTTCTCCTATTAAAGCCTACTCGGCAAATCATATTCAAAGCCCATCAGTTCAGGAGAGGCTACTACAGTAATCGTGACCTGCAAGAGTGGATTCAGTTAGAGAGCTGAATAGCATCAACTACGCACTGAATGCGTTACACATGCACGGAGGGCTTTTGAACTCGATTCATTGGGTTTCGAGTAATTACAGACTATTCTCAACTGCCTTCCTATAATTTATTGGCAGTCGACTTGAATTTCGTCATGAGCGGTAGGTTGGCTGGTAGCTTGGATGAACATCCAGGAGGTCAGCTTTTTAGAATTACTCGTTTCCGGGCCTCGGGGGGTCAGCACTAAATGTTTGGAAATAAGATCACCGAGCACGATCAGCTGCCTGCTGCTTCTTTGTGTGCCATTCTTTATGTGGTTCTTTCACTGATAAAATAACCGTGTATCAAACCTTTCTTCAAAACCTGAGAGTCGCTCATCTGGGCAAGAAATTCCATGACTTTTTATAGAAGTCTGTTCACTGTAGGCCTACCCTATCATGGAAACCATCCCGAGCCACTTGAATCTATTTTACACTATACGTCTTTTAGAGTTATTTTAATGCTATCGTCCACCAACGCCCAGGTTTCACCAGCAGTTCCTTTATGTGACTTTTTACCACTATACACTGTATACATCCATCACTGTCCCATTCGTGATGCATGTATCGGCAATGCATTTTCCTTGGTTAGGTTGTCCTAATAATATGCGGTGAAAATTATAAACTGTCAAGCTCCTTGTTATGTAACTTTATTCATCCTTTGGTTTCCTCTCTTTTACGTCCAGTTACTATCTTCAGCGGTCTGTTCTTACATACCCTCAATATAATTCTTCACTTAGATTCAGAGACGAATTTCGCTCTCATAGAACAGAAGAAGCAAAATTATACTTTTATATTTTTGTGTTATTCATACCGTGCATATTCTTGTAATTAATACATTAACCAACTTATGCACTTAAAATACATTTAGAAGTATGAATCTCCTACATGTTTCGGTAACTAGGTGCCATCATCAGGGAGTTAATATTTCATACATTTTACTATTCAGGTTTCTATGTGGACGGCAATTTAAAGGATTATTGATTGGATATTGATTAAATGATAGCAAGATTTCGTGAATATAATGTGCCTGTGACTTGACCAACAAAATGCGCAATACTGTTCCTTAGATATTTATAATACAATATCACATCGAATATTCCTACATGTTTCGATCCCCAAGGGTTCATCATCAGAGAATCAAATCAAGAACAAATTAGCAACCTTTGCGTACAGCAGAAAGGTGTAAAAAAAGCTGAACAATTAAAATGTAGGCACTTCTTTGTAGCAGTACAAAGAAGCGCCGGCTGTGTTGTTCCATGCAGATATCGGCACAGAAGGTTCGTTTGGGTCACAGCCGGTTCCTTCCAAATTCCCGTACCTTACAGTTCGTACAGTGTTCATATCGTACCGATGTAACTAATTTGACGCTGTGTAATCCAAAAGTAAAAACTATCGTTAGGCTCAGAGGAATTCATCTTCCGAGTCTGTTAGCAGGTTATGTCACTGAATGCAGACATGTGGTTGTGTGTTTTGCTTGTTGACAAAGATGTGTGTGCGCGCGCAAATGAGACATGGTGTGGTGCATTCTCTTGTGACACTAAGATTGCCTCAAGCATGCAGAAGACTTCGTAATTACAATTTTTGTCTTTTTTTTGTGCCTTCATGTTTATCACGTCTGTCTTGCATGCATTCAGGAGTGTTCTTCCATGGTAACCGCAAGGTTAATGACTTACGTGACATCATTAGTGGTAAATTGTAGATAACATTTTCATTAAGAAGATGAACACTCTCTGTGTTGTGGCTTACTGTAGGCATGGTCTCTGACCATCATGACCTTTGCTAACCTGCTAAAGTTAAAGGAACCAATCCACATTTTAGGTGGTAACATCAACATGGGGTGATTTCCGTTATGCTGCCTGTGTTAATATGTCAGTAAAGATTACGGTGGCGATTGTGGTGGTTGTGGTGGTGGTGATTATTGTTGTTATTATTATTATTATTATTATTATTATTATTATTATATAGTGTGGTGTTGGGACTGCAGTAGCACTCCCAAAGTCTGTACGTGTCAGAAGATATGGAAGGTGAAGCCTGAATAATCCGCACAACATGAAACAGAACTCTGAATTTCCACAGTCCAAGACATCAAGCTCTCTGGATCTTACCAGTCTATAATTTCTTACACTCTAAGGAATGATCAGAGATGATGCCTGAAATTAAAGAACTGAGAGATTAGCTGTCACGTAACTCATTTCGTGTCAAAATGGATATATATGTATTTAAAAATAAACATTAATAAATAATGTGTATTGGATGCACAGGGCTCATGATAAGAGTCCAATGGTGGTAATGTACCTTCGGTGCCGGTAAAAGGCTGAAATTTCTTGACTAGCTGAGCAACAGTAAGCTTCTGAATAATTACTCTTTCCGTGCAGTTAGTAATGGCACTATCTCAACAAGTGAATGCTGTGACTAAGTACAGTATCTTCTTGAGAGATTCGAACGGTATGTTTTAGGTAGGACTGAGGAAAGCCACGGAACCATGACATATATTCCCGGATAATTCTGTTATTGAAGCAGAAGGTAGTTGATGTAACTAACTATCAATTTCTTACATGACAAGATATCCTTCCTGAAAAAATTGATGGTCGCTCTGATGACAATGTAGGCCTATACCCCACGTTTATGAAACCAGAAGGCTCAGAAGCGACGGCCTTCGGACGCAGTCCTGAACCATTTACATACCTTCCAGTCTTAAGGTCTATTGCAATAGTATCCGTCTATCTAAGCCAGGCGTCCTAGATTGTCGTTTTCCTTAAGATTTTTGGGGCAAAAATATTAATTTGTCACTTTCCATGTGTGCTGTATGGCCCTTCTGTCGCAATACTGATTTAATCCGCCGACAAAATTGGCTGCAGACTATAGATCAAGAAGCATTTCTTTGTGTAACTGCATCCTCCTGTTTTGTCCTCCTTTCCAGGCCCATGTCCTTGTGCCGAAGGGTTTCCAATAGGTTATCGAAATACAGTGGTGCCTCACAAATCAACACTAATCCGTCGCCGAAGTAATGTCGAAATGCGAAACTGTCGAATTGCGGGACAATATTTTCCATATAAGTCTATTGAAAATAGATTAATTCGTTGTCGGACCCCCCAAGCGGGAGAGAAATACACCATAATGGATTATTTACTTTACTATACTAACACACTAAATTACGAAATACACTATTATAGTCACAACACAACAGTTTATTGAGCCTTAGATTTTGGAAGGGAGTCTTCTTTATCCTGTTCTACCTCTTCTCGTCTCCTCTTCTCCTCCCCATGTCTGAGAACACTATGAATGCCTGTTCTACCTTTGAGTCTATGAAACCATCCTCGGTTTGCTTTGAATTCCTCAGTTTTATTTGAGGTAGATCCTGGAGTTTTCTTCTGCAATTCTTCAAAAATTAACCTAGCCTTCTCACAGATCATAGCTTGAGTTACTGGATCTCCCTTCATCTGTCTTTCTTTAATCCAGGTAATAAGCAGCTTTTCCATCTCTTCATTGATCGAGGATCTATTCTTGTCAGAAATCTTCATTGCTCCAACAGACACCCTAGCACTCATAATCTTCTCTCTCTGTTGCTAAAAAGTTGCCACAGTTGACCTAGGAACGCCATACTCTTGAGCTACACTTGTAATTGTGCTACCGTTTTGCACTTTATCTACAATTTCTTTCTTCTTCTCTATGCTCAACCAAGTGTGTATTTTCTGTTCACTTCTGTTTTCACTCATTCTTAATGGTGTAGGGTATGAAAAATGCAGAATTGAAAATTAGCACAAACAACACGAGCAAACACCAACGCACTTCAATAAGAACTGACAAATAACAAATGGCAACGCACAATTCTATGCACGCGCATGCGCCGGCTGGCGCAACTCAACTGTCGAATTGCGAAACTGTTGAATTGCGAGACGTCGAATTGCGAGGCACCACTGTACCTGGGTTACCAAGGCAAATCAGGAGAATAGTAGGTGCTGCTGATGTGCAATAATTCGCAATGTCATGAGCTTCTAACAAAGATTTTTTTTTTCCAATGGCTCGACAGCCCCTTGGGGGCCTAGGCCGCCTCATTTTTCGAGGCTTCACGATCACACATTTTAGACACACCACATTCGGTAGGACTCCTCTGGACGAGGGACCAGCTCGTCGCAGAGACCTCTACCTGACATCACACAACACTCACAAGAGACAGACATCCATGTCCCGGTGGGATTCGAACCCACAATCCTAGTAAGCGAGCGGCCGCAGACCCACGCCTTAGACCGCGCGGCCACTGGGATCGGCTCTAACGAAGAATACGCCGACAAAATAAAACACATGACGATGAAAGTAGGCTATTTGTAGACGAGAGAAAAGAAGTAGCGGTCGAAAAATTTGTAGACAAGAGAAAGTGGCAATGAAATTATTTGTCGACAAGACAGATGACGTTACTGTATGTAGAATAGTCTTCAACGATAGAATCGTCGATTGTGTTTACGTTACACACCAATTAAAATGTGGGTGTAATTTAAGTGTTCGAATAATGCTGCTTTAATTTTTCATTTGCTAATCGCCAAGTGAACCCATGACTGCGAACTTAATATCTTTGCGTCTCTACAGGGAGGCAAGAAAATTGGTATCCCACTGTGACGAAAGAAGACTCTTAAAGGACGGGCTGGAACAGACATTGTCCAGGTGGGTGCAGTACTGGTTGAGATGTCACTGGAGAGGGCACTTTGTCAACTCAATTGGTAACGAGCTAGTAGGATGAATTACCAAGCAACTTCTCCAAAGGGCGTCAGATATTTATCATTACTAACGCCCCCATACAATTTTAAGTCGGTCCAACATGGCAGTTTCTCGGATTTCAGATAAATTTTCTGCTCGTACCTGTATCAAATTCTATTCAGACGTAACAACAATGGAGATGTGTACTCCGGTTTACAGCACGTACAATTTTCAAATGCATTGATTTATTTAACGGCGCGTTTTCGGTGCATTATATAGCGTCGACTTATTGACTGCTGTGGAAGATGAACCAGAAGGGAGGGGGAAGGAAATTGTATATCTTGATGTACTATCCCAGCGGTTGCCTGGATGGGTAAAGCACAGCACGAAAGAAACCTCAGAATATGTCTTCGGGGGAAGATTTTAAGCTGGGACCTCGTGAGTGTCACGTCACACACTGGTCCACAAAGGATACGTGCAGTGCTACCAGGCGCCACTAGTTCCCGGTCCCCTTGTGACGTTCAAATTTCGGGAACTTTTGGGTAGCACTACGTATATGAAACACATACAAGGCGTATGTCAGTCCAGGCTTTATAAAGCAGATTATGCTGTATTATATTTAAACTGTGCTGCGTATAACGGCAGTTTAGTCAATTGAAGGGTCGTAGACTTGACCTCTGCCAAGTTTAAGTCTCTTACATTTTCTTTATTGGGCTTCGCCTTGTCCATTGTTCCGAAAGAGCGCTTCTTTTTTGGAAGGTTCCCAGGTTTCACCCGTTTGTCATTCTAGTGAGAGTAAAATGTAGGTGAAGATGAGAATGGCGCATTGGTTTAATGATCCTGACAGCGGGTAAAACCGAAGTATTCGGAGAAATCCCTGTCTCAGTGTCACATTGCCCACCAAATATATCATTTGGCTTGTGGGAAAGAACCCAAACGTCCGCGGTGAGAGACCTTTGAAATGCTGCAGGAATATTCAGGATGTGACACTAAGGAAGTCTGAAGGAAAGTGGGCTAAATCAGTTCTTGGGCTCCTTTAACATAGGCCTATTATTTGTACTATTAGTGTTTGTCCAGAAGAGAGAAGAAGAAGGTGAAGAAATTTTGGGAGGGTGTAGTGAGAGAGACTGCATTTACTCATATTGCAAGGAAAGTAGCAAAACATTTTATGGTTGTGAAACTTTCCAGTTAGTGCCCGCTCGTCCTTCTCGTAAACCTAGACTGGATATAACGCTTAGCTGTGGGAAGTGAGGAAGGTGAAGTGTTGTGAAGTGGAGTGTTTTGAGTATGCAACACAGGAAAGCAGTTAAACATTTACCTATTTTGTCTGATTATTTGTGTTAACTTTGGGATGCCTGCATTAAAGCAGGATTTTTATGTTTTAACGTTTTACAGAGCTGCATTAGAGCAGAATCTTTGTGGTAATGTGGAGCAACATGCAATGCAACGTGAAATTTGAGTACCAGCTTAAGCATTCGCTGTGTGGCTAAGGAAAGCCACAAAGAAAACTTTATCGATTTGGCCGGTCGCAGGACCTTCCGGAAGCATACTACATGCTAGTCATCCATCCGACTTTCAAGTGCGCGAACCTGAGTGGCACTCCCTATATGTACAGTTGCCTTGTTTAAAAGTAGGTTTACAGTCCACAGGTTCTTAACCGATGGGTCGACATGCCGCTTAGGGTTTGTTGCCTTGATCCTCTTTAATAAACTGAAATTTCCTCCTACACGCGGTGTGATTGAGTTGTGCTGATTCGAAGGCTGATACGAGTGAAGATGCACACTCATAGCATATGTATGCTACCCCAGGCTAACATATTGGGAAGAATAATTTGTTTTGCCTGCCACTGATTACCACAGCAGGACATTGAAAAAAGACTTCTTTTAAAGAAAGATTGTCTAACCTGGAACCAGTGTTTCTGTTTCCGCTCTTACGGTGCACCAACAATGTTCGGAGCGCGCTAAAGTTTCTGTAAAGTAAAGTAAAGTTCACCCTGGAACAGGCCATGAAGGCCCAGAGGGGGAGTAGAGGTATAGCTCTACTCTTTCTTTAACCTCGGCGCTGGATGGGGGTGGGTGGTCAACGCCACGCCCCGGCCGCTTTACCCCCGGTAATGACCCGGTACCCATTGTACAGGAGGCTGGGTAGGTCCCAGGGCCGGTCTTAACGGGTGCTGAAAATCTCGCCCCCTTTTGGCAAAGGGAAGTTGATCCGCAAGTAAATATCTTGCACTGCCTTATCCGTAGGGACAATTTGATTGCCGGAGGCTGTCGAAGGAGATGGAAATTGTGATGAAGGTTAGGCCTATAATTTTAAGATGTGGATTTGATAAAATCAAGGTCATTAATTGAGATGGTTTTTAGCCAGATGCGCTTAGATATTGGCTAGGTCTACACCCATTTACTTTATCATTCAGAAATTGGAAAACGGAATTTTTTAATAATAAATGGCTGAATACGAACAAAGAAGGTGGCTTATAAGAAAATAGTAAGCTATGCTAACAAGGCTATGATAATGGACTTAGGTACATAAGGGGACAAATAAATGGTTTAATAAAATAGCATCTGTAAATTTCACATGTATTGAATGGCAAAGAGGTTACCACCGTAACATCCCGGTGTTAATCGGTAGGTAGCCCTAAGCCTTGTAAGGAGCGGAACTCAATAATAATAATAATAATAATAATCGTCACCATCATTATTTTGAGGTTAGGTGGTCCTCACGAGAAAAGTTTCTTCAACGAGTTGTGGCATTAGACGACAAGGTCAAAACCTTTCTGTCTAAGGTAAACAGTCCCTTGGCTCTAAGACTCTAGCTCCAAGTGGAAACAAAACTAGCCTTTCAGATATGCGCATATTTGCCGAAAACAGTGAACTCAATATTTCTGCGCAAGGTCGTAGTCAGGCCGTGATTAGGCTAACAGAGACGTTGGCAGATTTCAAAGGAAGCTGAAATTGTGGAAGAGGAAAATGGAAGAAAACAAGCTTGCTTCTTTCCCTACGTTTAAACCGCCTTCTTGAAGAACCTAACGAATTTCCGAACGTACAAATTGTCACTGTGGAACATTTGGAACAACTAACTCTTCACGTCGAAAGCTGCTTCCCGCAGAGTGTGATTAAACACAGCTGGGTGTGGAGCGCGTTTGATACTGACGTCGAAGACTTGGCTGATAACATGTCAAGCATTGCTGCTCTTCAAGAGCATCTTATTGAGATCCTAAACGACAAGACGCTGCGCTACAATTTTCAAAAACAAACAAACATAATTACCTAGTGCGTTCTGGATCAGAGAGGAAAAGGAGAAAACAGATTTTGAGAAATGGTGCACTGGAAGAGTTATACCCTCTCCTAAAACCTACTTGTCTCAAGCAGGGTTTTCAGCACTTGTCATTACAAAAACTAAGTTTCGAAACCGACTGCAACCAGAGCGTGACTTAAGACGCAGCCTTCAAACACACGACCACGGTTTGAAGAACTTTCGAGGTTTGTGCAAAGTCAAGGTTCACATTAATGTGGAGATAACTGTTTTGATTTCGTGCTGTGCTTCCAATATTTGTGTTTTTGCAGAGTCATTGTGCATTACCCACTAATAACATCATATTTTAGTATTATTATTTCACAAGTACCTGATTTCCGAGACCTTAGTCACACCTTTATAACATTGATTATACTTAATTTGTAGACAACAGTAAAATAATTAAAATGAAATAAAATTTTAATTTGAAACTGATCTGTGTGTCGAGGAAGTTACTCCCAAACTTAATCTGGGTGCGGACAGAAAAGGTTTAAGTTCCCGTGGTGTGTGCAGTCTAACTTGTGGGTTGGTTATTTTGTTTCATAATGTGACGCACTGCGACATAAACGCTTTGGTAAACCGTACCAAAAGGAAGGCAAAACAAATGTCCACCACTGACATCTAAAGTAATTGACACGATCACTACAGAAAAGAAAAATTAATAAAATTTGGTGTATATATGTCCAGGTATTGAACAAAGAATAGAAGTGAGGAGCGGGCATAAAGTAATGTAAATGTTATGTAGTAATACTCAGTCTTGTTTACATGGTTTGTTGTGAGATGTGAGGTTCTTAGTGCGATGAGAATGAAGATTATGAACTTTTGGTTTATGAATTCGTTCAGTTTGGTAGATAGATCCAAACGACCTGTAGAAACCTCTATCTACAGGGCTTCTAGCGTGAATTTGGTGGAAGCAGTTTGGTCCGAAACGCTAGCAACTATCAACCTGGTATAAACTACATGGCGTTACAAGACTATATATAATCTCGATGGTTTTTTCTGTTGAAACTACATATTATTAAAAAGCCAAGATTTAATTTTGTGCTTACCTTAAGAAAGGTTGATATTCTTATCATTCTTTTCACGTGGAGGGAAATGTGTGTATACATTAAAGACGTTTTCGATTAACAGCAACTTTTAAAATATTTTACGTAGCGTTTTGAGCGGAAAAGATAAGGCGAAGTGTAGTATCGAAATATTTAGGTGTAAAGGGGTTTTAAACTTATTATATAATTAACGTAATTCGGTATTACCTTGGATCTTTAATTGAAACTTCATTGTTACTCAACTGGTAAAAATATGTCTTGATGTCTTTAATGGAACTAGAATATATATCAATAAGAGGAAATTATTATTATTATTTTTTTTTTTTTTTTTTTTTTTTTTTTTTCCTATGGCTCGACAGCCCTATATGGGCCTGGGCCTCCTCGTTTCGTCGAGGCTTCATGGTCACACACATCATTTGAGACACACCACAGTCGGTAGGACTCCTCTGGACGAGGGACCAGCTCGTCGCAGAGACCTCTACCTGACAACACACAACACTCACAAGAGACAGACATCCATGCCCCCGGCGGGATTCGAACCCACGATCCTAGTAAGCGAGCGGCCGAAGACACACGCCTTAGACCACACGGCCACTGTGATCGGCTAATTATTATTATTATTACCACTTCGAAATCGGAAGCCTTTATTTAGTATCGAGGCTACGAATGAGTGGTACCATAACTCCACTCCTCCATATGCCTCCATGGCCTGCGTAGGATCCAGATTTACATTTTACCTAAGCAAGGATCTCATAGCCGATCCCAGTGGCCGCGCGGTCTAAGGCTTGGGTCTTCGGCCGCTCTCTTACTAGGATTGTGGGTTCGAATCCCACCGCGGGCATGGATGTCTGTCTATTGTGAGTGTTGTGTGTTGTCAGGTAGAGGTCTCTGCGACGAGCTGGTCCCTCGTCCAGAGGAGTCCTACCGACTGTGGTGTGTCTCAAATGTGTGATCGTGAAGCCTCAAAAAATGAGGCTGCCTAGGCCCCGAAGGGGCTGTCGAGCCATTGGGGGGGGGGGGGGATGACCTCATAGGTTAGCTGTCAGCTACAAATTGGACTCCACTCTATGAAGTTCCTTATACACTTAATAGTTTGTAATCCTCTGGTTATACTGCCAGTATTAGTTAACACTCCTATCTTCAGAGAATGGACGGTGTAAGTGCGACCCCCGTTTCATTTACTTTCAACGTCTTGGCCTCATGCATATGTTACATAGCTAAGGCTGCAGAGGTACGAAGACATTAGACGTATAAGTTTGAAGGCTGCTGTGGGGAATGACCACTAGCTAGTCTGATAGCAGAACTGAGCGCACAAACGTGCAGTCTGTAGACAAGGCTTCCATCTCTGGTGCAGGAGGAATGCGATCTGTCGTCTTCCTACACACAATCTAAATTTTTTTGCTTCCACATTTTTAGTACGGGTGCCCCTATGTCTCCGCTCCCCACCATTCTGTATTGAAGCGTGTGGACAATGTTTGAAGTAGCCTTAGGTTTCGACATTATGCTGGAAAACGAAAAATTTGACAGGTGATACGTGCGCCGATTTTTACGCAGTGAGAACTAAACGATTCAGCGTCACTCAGGCTTTACATTCCATACTCAATACTTAGTCTCGAGAGTGAAATAAGTTGCCAAGTCGCATTTTAGGCGCGTTCGCAAAATTGCGAAAAGCGACTATTAGCTTCGTCATGTCTGTCTCCGTCTGTCTATCCGCATGGAACAACTCGGTTCCCACTGGAAGTATTTTCATGAAATTTGGTACATGAGAATTTTTCGAAAATCTGTTGAGAAAATTCACATTTCATTAAAGTCTGACAACGATAACGGGCACTTTACATGAAGACCTATGTAAATTTATGACAATATCTCGCTCAATTCTTCTTAGAATGAGAAATGTTTCAGACAAAAGGTGTAGAGAAAATCAAAACACACATTTTGTGTTCAATAAATATTTTTCCGAAAAATTGTGCCTTTTGTGAGATAATGTGAAAAAATATGGTAGAACCAGACAGGCCACCCGATGACAATATAATACTGCGCATGCCCATTGCGTGCTAGACAACTGAGGCTACAGACACACACTCATAATATTTATTGTTTCATAATTGGTTAATCCCGTGTAATCTTAGATATTCGCTCTTTGGGAATGTTACCCAACGTTGATTGGTAGTTTCCGACGTTTCGGGACAAGCTATCGGTCCCACCTTCAATGGTATATGGTACCGATAGGTCGTCCCGAAACGTCGGTAACGACTAATCAACGCTGCGTAACATCCCAGAAAAGCGAAGATCTCATTTACACCGCGGCGGAAGCATGAAGTCTCGCATCCCTCTGATCTCGTAAAAAGTTTTACGGCAATGCTTACAAAAACTGAGGAAGTACGCAACGACGTACTGTCATTACGATCTATTTAGCCAAATTGTATGTCTAAAGAAGACCATGAGCAAACGAACATTCTTTTGTTTTAATGCAGCGTTTATAAAATAATAAAATATTTTGTGTGCATGGGGCCCAGAAAAATTAGGTCAGTAGGAATTAAGCGGACACATCAGGACAAAAAGATCCGAACGCGCCTCAACGTTACTTTATATTTACATTTCCTATCTTGTTCACATATGTCAGTACCAGGTGTCATATTTACTCTCGTAATTGATTCTTCACCTTCCACTGCACGTGGAGGGTGCTTTATCCAGATGATTTTTTCCAATACGATCTCGATGCTGTGTAACAAATTGGGGGATTGAACGCATAGCGTAACAGTTCTGGGGCTTTCACTCTGTTTTTGCGCCCATGTTTTCAGTTTGTGAAAGCTGACTTTTGATTCTGTCTTATAAGTAGCGTATAATTGATGGTCTTAAGAAAAGAGGTTATCAGTTTCAGTATTATAAGTGTGTTTTTGTAATTTTTGCACAACAAACAAATTTGGAATCTTGTGGAATATTTAGTAAATAAACAAGGCTGTGCTGAACTCTTCCCTTTTAATAAAAGCTCATCACTTATTAAAAGGACCAACTAAATACAGTTAATAATAATTTGTTTACAATATCACTATATATGATTATAGTCTCGTACATGTTTCAGTCCTATATGGGCCTTCATCAGGGACAAATATAGTTACAAGAGACTATGTGACACATGTAAGCGTCATACACGTTCCACTCCCGACAGGAACGAGAAATTTCTCTCTCCTGCAACGTTTCCAGACCAGCTCTGGAGCCTACCCGGACGCATTAAATAGGTACCAGGGTGAATCGGCCGGGGCGTGAAGCCAACCACTCACCTCCTTCTACAATTGGAGCCCTTTCTCCACTACCCCACATGCATGTAGGCGTGGTGCTTATTTAAGGTGGACAGTTTCAGATTTTACCTTTAAGAAACTTCGTGTTTGTGCCAGTTTCCTGTTACAAGCAGAGCTGGTTAAAATAAACGTAGGACGAGCCGACACTTAGTACACTTTTGCGGAGACGCCGTTTTTGGCCGGCAGCAGCAGGAGCCGGTACCACGGGGTTCCCTATCATGATGGAGAGGGATTCGCCGAGATCGCCGTAAGGGCAGAAGCCGACCCGCACACACCACGCCAACTCACTGGAAACAACAAAACAACTTGTCTGGTATGGCAGGCAGGCAGGCAGGCCGGGTTGTTTGATTGTTGGGGCACGCGAGGAAGTTGGAGCTGGGTGAGGCTAAGGTGCGTGTCTACAGTGCCCAGCAACCAAACGCTTCCAAGTAACAAAGATGGCATTAAGCCCTTGACGATTTTAGTTCGTCTGAATTGCATATAAGAACTTAGTTTCATACCTCACGGAAAACACAATCCGTGCTCTTTATAAAGAGCAGTCGGTTAATGGTGTTTAGGGAAATAATGGGTATTTTATTGTCACAATCGTGTGAAATACATAAATACACTGTGCGGCGAAATGCAGAGTTTCTTAGTATTACATCAGTTGGTGCGTACAGTTACCACTTTGCTTTAAAGAGGTAAACTAATTTCATTATACTATAAACAAAAGATTCCTTTCAGGATCGCGCTATTTTGTGTGGTAATAGATATCTGAAAAAAGTGCAGTTTTTATTAACGGATGTTTTATAGAATGTAAAATAAAATGGTGGCTGTGTGAAAGTCTTCTTTCACTCTGAGAGGAGCAATGGGGCCACAAATTTGTAGTATGGTATAAGTATGGTACTATGGTATAAGACTCACACACAACCAAGTACAGCACACACCATAAGAATACACCCCACGGAATAAGATGATACAGTACCATGCATCCGTACAATAACTTATACGAAAATACTAGTCTATCAGTTCAACACAGATACAAAGTAACTGTGCACATCAATAACAGTGAAGGTGATAAAATTGTGCTTACAAAGTGAACCAATGCATAGACGTTTGTAAATATATGCAGTTTTAGTGACATAAAAACCCCTGAAGATGGCTCAGTGAGGAGCCGAAACATATGTCGGGTTTTTTAAAAATGTTTTAAAGAACTATACAGTTTTTTTTAAATAAAAATTGCATCCAGTTGGTGTTTTTAAATAGTGATTGTGATAAGATGCACGGTGTTTTTAGAATAAAGATTATAGTTATTCCATTGGCCTTGTCTGCTACGGAGGCCATCCGTAACAAGCTTAACCAAAGCCTCACTAACCTCAATTTACCTCCACGTACTGTCCTAGGTCCAGAAAGTAGTTGTGCTAAGCAACTGATCCATCGAGAGAAAATTCCCCAATGATGAAGTACACTTATCTGATTAAGGGGCTGATAACCCCTAATTGTGTCATTTTACCATGTTCCCGGCTTTATACACTCATTTCAGTATTCCCTGATGCAAACCCCCCCCTCCCCCAGTTACTTGGTTCAAAGCCCTTTACTCTGGGACCTTGACAACACCAGGCATAACCTGAGATAATCCCTAATAATAATAATAATAATAATAATAATAATAATAATAATGACGTTCTATAAAGAGTTTACAGTAAACATTTCAATAATGAATCCCGCGCAGGGATCAGAACATACTTTCCTGTTGCATGGATTTCTAGTATTGCATATCTAAGAATATTGGTATTGTTTTGTTTTATTTTTGTGAAGAACATAGGTACAAATTATGTATACCTTAAAGTCTCGGCGTTTTGTATTGTCGCCATGTTTGTGATTATTGACCTACAAACAGCATTTCATATCGGCCTTTAATATGTAGGTACGTTTATAAAGTACCTTATGTGGGCGACAAATTTCGCGTACCTGGACCCAACGATTCATTGCTTAAAGCCATCAGACCGAATGCTAAAAGATTTTTCGCACGACGGCCATATTTTAATTTGACATGTTACAAATCTGCATATTTTTTCCAAGGTCTATTACCATGCGTAATTTGAGATCCTAAAAATAAGTGGCTCAAGTGTGTGTCCTGCAGTGCGCATTCGTGCGTCCGTCCGTCATGCTGTTCTTATTGACTGGTGGAAATGAGAAAGTGCGGCTTTGAGGGAACCATCTAATGGCATGATATTTATACAGAGTTTCCTGAAAATCGCCGAAATGCTACAAAATTTTAAATAGAGACAGACACATGCACACCTTGAGAGCGTGTTGATCTCATGTGCCTAGTTCTTGGTTTTTAAGAAGGTAAATAGGTTAAAACATTAAGAATAAGCTACCAAGTTCTTTCGTGAATTTTTATTGCTAAATCTACAATAAATATCCGTAAAGTCTGCACTTGCATCACGGCGGACCGCCATTCCATTTTAGTGGCGCCGTCAAAACCTAGATCATTGCTTCCATGGTCGATGGGTTGGTCGTGGAGGTACACAACACTGACCGCCCAGATCTCATCCCTGTAGTTGTTTATCTATGGGGATATGAGGCTGATGCCCCATCAAAAAGTGGAGACACACAATCTGTTGCTCCGTCACATTTTGGACGCTGCAACCCATGCACAGGACGTTCCTGATAAAGCTGATGTAAGCTACACGCTGGATTCACACTTATGCGAAGTTGTGTACCGAAGTAAACTGTAGTTATTTTTGAAACTGTATTGTAAATTCGGGAATGAAACCTTTATGTATTTACTTGTTCCCTTATTCTTATTTTTGCAACACTCAAGTGGTAAACCCCTAACCACTGAGACTCTGGCCCATGTGCATTGCATGACATTTGTGACTGGGAATAATCTAAAGGATAATTCCTGAAGTAAAGGCATCAAGTTGTAAGTAACAGATTAAAGATTTCATCTAAATCTTGATTGCTTACACATTTTAAGATTTCAGATAGATACCAAATTTTTAAATCAAATCTAGATGTTGCTTAAAAATTTTTGGGTTGTTGCCCGGCGTCAATTTTTGGTGTATGACCAACGTTTCGGGATCACTTGTTTGTCCCATCTTCAGGGTCTTAGGTGAAAAAGATTTTTACCTAAGACCCTGAAGATGGTAAAAAGGATTTTTACCTAAGACCCTGAAGAAGGGACAAACAAGTGATCCCGAAACGTTGGTCACACACCAAAAATTGACGCCGGGCAACAACCCAAAAACTTTTAAGCAACATTACGACCACGGCGGAAGCCTTCAATTATATATTCAAATCTAGAGGTCAGTTATCGTCCAATAGCTTCAATAGCTATGTGACACTAAGCATTTGAAACTAAGTTCTCTGATCGGAACATGCTGGGTGCAGTAAAACATAAATAAAACTACACGTGAATTGTATTTGATTATTTAATTTGTAGGCTACTTGGGTGGGAAAACAAAGGTATTTGCATGAACGTGATAAATTAAGTTGTGGATCATCCTGTATAGTAAAAGTTCATTTCAGTTAATTTACTCTTATATCTCGCACGTAATCAAGATTCTAAAGGGACGTCCATTGATGTGTATGGTTTCAAGGGTTGAGGGCACACATGCCACACCAAAATTGCTGTCTTTCTGTACTGAATCAGTAAAGTAGACTAAACCTGCTGGACCGAGTAAGTGTGGCGGGTCGAGTGGAAGTAATGCAAATACGACGAGAACAGGAACAGTGAAGAGAAGCCAGGCAGAGCGAAGGTTAGAGCAACCTGCCCACCAAGGTGAGGCGAGGCCCTGCCCCCCGTGGCGATGTTTGTCCGCTGAGTTGCCCCGCCCTTGTACATACTATCTCGCGTTCAAGCGTTTTACTCCATTATGGAAGATGGGCTCCTGTACCTTTGCCTCTCCTTAAATAAGCAATAATGACACGCACGTTGCCTTTTTTTCTTCTGTGCCTCATATTTTGGAAGGATTGTAACCGCAGAAAGCCTGTAGCTGAGGCTGTAAATAAGAAATCGTGAGCGAAATTTGAGGTCCCGGCGGCGGTGACTATAATATTGCCGTCTGAGATATGCCGCCGTGTAGTCTGGTAGATATGAAATCAGCCGCCTCCATTTTTCGAGTAGAATAATTATACAAATTACACGACGTCATATCCAACAAAACACCAAACTTCATAGAATTTAATTTCAAAGTAAACGCATAGTAAACAAATTCTGACTAGGATTTCGTTGTATATGCTCAAGACCAGCACTTTGTCCGTGAGCTAATTTGCATTGCATTTTTAAGTTACAGATTTACGTTGTGTTAAACCGGCACAGCAGTCCTTGTTTTCCTTGAAAGTAATGTAGGCTAAAAAGTTTGATTAGAATAATATTAAACATGCTAATTAAGAGGCTAATTTACACTGTATTACTGTGTAATATAAATTTGCATTACCTCCGTATATTATTGTTTCAAAACCGCAGACAATTTACTTATTAAAGACTGTAGTCAGAATAAAGGATTACACATTATTAACTGGCATTTAACGGTTTCTTAAGTGTATTTTGTGTTGTCAAGACTATCGATGAATGTATTTCTTATGTTATTCTTTATTTCTGTTTCAGGTAAGAAATCTCTTCCCTTATGCGTGACAAACTGGTAAAGTGTACTGAAACTTGGTAAGTCTGTAAGAGAGCTTACAATAATACGGTATTCTATAATACAGTGAGTTTTTTTATAGTGCAACAGTTTAAAGAGCTTGTGCGTTACTGGACGGCCCGGCTTGACTGGAAGAGCTTCCGACTCGTCCGTGCTCGCAAGAAAACTCACTGTATTTTCGGGAAAAAGGATAAAATGTGTTTTGTTTTGTAATTTTCTGGGACAGTATAAAGGGACGCTTTGTTAGACCTCACATTCCAACCTCATTACGCATAATGTTAAAGGTAGCGCTACTGTGACCAAACCGCAAGTTAATCGTCCTCTGTCGGCTCTATGTGAAATTTTACCTGGTGTTGATTTTTTAATTTTATATTTCGGAGGAACGTGCTGCCTCCATCTTCAGTGTGACTACCTCTTGTTTAGGTGGATGTCCTATCCCCTGTCCCCCTTTTGAAGCTTTGATTGGTCAAAATTCCTTCCAACCTTACCATATAACCGCCACATTCCTTCTAACTACTACAACATCCACCTGGATCAGATTGTCACCCTGACGATAGAAGCAGGGCATTCCTTCGAAAAAGTCGAAACAGACCTGTACTACACGGTTAAAAAATCCAAAAGACGGCCATCAGTTGAACAACAATCGCCGTGAGAACCTGGTATTGTTGTGATATTAAGATGCAGGGGCTACGGTGTGCTAGACATGTAGAACGGCTGGTTCAGTAAAGAAATGCGTACAGAATTTTGGTAGGATATTCCGCTGCATAGGCCCGCCTGGAAGACCGGGAAGGAAAATGGTGGACATTACATGAATGTTAGGGAAAGAGGCGGCTACTGTGGGTAATGGATGGAGTGGCCCAGGATCGTGACCAGCGACACGTTTTGATATCCGTGGTGGTGAAGCTTCGGTTCAATTGTCAAAGATATTGCTTCTTACTTCCTTATCATTGTTAGAATTGTCGCTTATAATTTTATACGTTTTGTCCCCTGCATGGCAGACTAACAACACATAAACTGGTAAAACGTGAGGTCTAGTCATTTTGTCTTTTCGGCTCTGATCTGAGTACTGACAGAGGAGAGAATAACTTGACCATCGAAATGGTGCCATGGAATTCAATCAAACGTATATTAACCCTTTAGAGACAACAGTTAATGAAAATTAACATTTAAATACGTAATTCATACCTAACAGGGAACATACTGTGCTCTGTTAAATACCGATTAACTGGTTAAGGTTGTATGGGAAAAGTATCGCTCTTTACTGTGGGAATCATATGAAAAGCATAATACACTTACCCTGTGGGCAGAGTGTATAATGTTTAAATGTCAAACGTGATGGTAAATATACCAACCACCTAACTTTAAATGGTTAATAGTAGATAACATCTTCTGCTACCTACCCCTTTTTCTTTCTTGTCATTCCTTATCGTTTATTTCTGGACGTGGGAAAGATATGTTCTTAGTATCCTGTTGAA
Source organism: Reticulitermes speratus (assembly GCA_021186555.1). NCBI lineage: Eukaryota > Metazoa > Arthropoda > Insecta > Blattodea > Rhinotermitidae > Reticulitermes > Reticulitermes speratus. The sequence continues at coordinate 21,915,570 of JAJKFL010000009.1, forward strand.
TGATAATCAGTACAATATAATTAGAATCAGAAGACGTATTCCACTTCTTTCCCTTTCAACTAGCCGGCTGAACAAATGTAACTACTCCACTGTACCTCATATTGCCAAAACAATATTTGGTGGCCAAGTATCAGTTCTGCTTATGTTGAGAAGGCTGAATGGAAGAACAAGATTATGTGCACAATGTACGCAAGTGAAAAGGAAGACAGTAGTAAGAGAAAAATATCACCACGGAGGCCCGGGGTTCGGTCCCAGGTCAAGTCCATGTGAGATTTGTGGTGGACAAAGTGGCACTGGGACAGGTTTTCCCCCAAGTTGTCGGTTTTCTCCTGTCGATTTAATTCCACTGGTGCTCCATTAATTGTAAAAATTGGTAAAAAACTGCTCATCCATCTATCATCATCATTGGGGTTGTACAAAAAGCCTTAAGGATGTGGTGCGGGGTCCCTTCATCACAAACGAAAAAAAGAGAGAGAGAAATATCTTTTACGTCATCAGTGGGGTGGGAGTTCACATATTTCAAGCTCCGGAACATTTATAAAAAGACAGAAATCTAAATTTAAAATTGCTTAAAATTAAAGTTTCTAGAACTGAATTTGCTTCTAATTACATCAAGTGGCTTTGTATTTTGGCCTCTGTTGTCTTTTATTCTAGATAAAGCGTTTATTTACATGTTTTACTTGTTCGTGTCGATCAGCTGTTTGGATTTGCTGCTACCATTCACAGCTGTGCTTTGACAGTTCAGTCTGTATAGGCCTATGGCAAGATTGCCCAAATATGTCACCGTGTTTAAGTTGCTTTTAACTACGAACATACATATTGTTCATCGGTGATTATATTTCCCTGCTTATCGTTAAACATTTAAAGTATCGAAGAATATGACAAATAGAATTTTAAGATTTTAACTGTCTTATTTAATGTCCCGTGCAAATGTTTATGTGATACCTTTTTGTGGAAAAATTATAAATTTTATTAATTTTGAGCTATTTGTAAAGTAGGGCTTATATTGGATCCATGCGGACTAAACTTTTGCCGACCACAGCCCCTCAATACCGCATTTCATCAACAGTCGTCAAATGGGTCTGAACTTCAAACGTATCAAGAACATGCAGATGTGAATTACCCTTAAGGCGTTCCGTTCATGTACTTCATGCAAAACAAATGCATAATGACTTCTTTTCTGTTTAAAGACACATTAAAAACTACAAAGATTTTTTGTCTTCGTAATATTTGGTCCCTGTTTGTAATTATATAAAATGCCATGTTTCTAGGTATCTGTGATTACGAAATCGGAATATTAGAATGGACGATGGCGTGTGCTGGCCAACAAGCAGGACCGAGGTCGCATACCAATCAGGGTGAAACCAGAGCAGCCTGTGCGTTAAGTGTGCCCCCTGGCAGAAACATGTCTCCCCCCTGTTACTTGTCTCTTATTTATGTGCGTCCCACAGCCTGCCAAAGTCACGTGGGGCACCGGAGCAATGATCACAAGAGGGGCCGCTTCGAATAGTCACCAGGGACACAGTTTCATCAAAAGGAGCCTAAGGAATGGTCTTTCGATTCTCGGCAGGGGCAAGAAATTTATCTCTTCTCCAAAGCTTTTAGACCCACTCTGGGACCCACCCAGCCTCCTACTCAGTGTGTACCCGAGCCCTTTCTGTGGGTTTAAAGCGGCCGTGGCGTGAAGCTGACCACTGAACTCCATGGAGTTCTTAGAAAACAATAAGTGGAGATATACCTCCACTTCCCCATACGCCTTTATGGCGTGCACGGGTACAATTTCACCTTACCTCAAGTCCCTAACGGACCCGTTATTTTTCTTCAGCTTCCGCGGGTTAGATTATGTTGCTTTTTTTCCGTTTCAGAATTAATTTCAAAATGTTGACTTATAGATTTAGTAGGAATTGGCATCATCGCTGTCGAGTGGTTAGCGCTCCACATTTGGAACACTCTGGGTTCAGATCTCGGCCTGGAGACCGATAATCATGAGGGTTTCGTGAGTTCCGACAGTCCTTCCAGGTAACTGTCGCAACAGTACTTCATATCGGGCCACAAAAGCTTCCTTCCACGTCCTTTCCAATTCATTATTTAGTCATGGAATTTATCCTTCGAATTTTTGTGGTTTTTACAGCGGTGTAATTGAGGATTTCATTTTTCTGGAATATGACGTCACTTCATACCCCAGAAGAACAGAATCAGCAGAACCTATCCTATAATTCGACGTCGTATGATGTAAGCTATTTAAAGCGTCGTTAAATAACTGAAGACAACTGGCAGGACTTCTGGACTTCACCCATCTATTCAGACAGCCACAGCAAACTACAACACCAAAAGGCGTACATGCATTCCTCCAGCAGGGGTCGAACCTGCGATCTGAGTACTGGAGCTGTCTGAGGCCGCATGGACCTTAAATCGCGCGGCCACCGGAATCTTACTGACAGGTTTTTTTTTCAGAACACATAATTGTAGATATTTCAACATATTTACAGAAGTTTGACCACATAAGAGGAAATATTAGGTCTAATGAAGACAGCCTGCGTGGATTGCTTTCTTCAAACCCCCCGCTTACGGTGAAACCGCTGTGCGCGAAGTTCGACCTTGACAATAGAAAATAGATTAGGGGGCTCAAACCATAAGAAACATAAAAATTGGTATGTATAATTAGTGGCTAATTAACATGAGAACGCTATGGAGTTATTTACTGCGATGTCGTCAGTGTTCCTGGTTGAAAGGTGTTAGGGTGATCGAGCGACGAAGATGCATGAAGGAAGGGAAGATAGAAGACTTGAAGGAGGCGACTTTTATTTACTTTGCCTTTTGCATATTCTTAAAAAAAATGAGGGCAACAATACTAAAACCTGCAGACAGTGCAATCGAAGTACACTGCGTGTGTCAATATAATCTTGGCAAGTACGGAGACGCAGACGCGGGCAGGTGGTAGGCTGTTGTGTGTCAGTCCGAGCGTCTGCGCTAGAGCGAGGGACTTGCGCAGTGGTGCACGATGTCGCCACTGTACTTTTGTCCGCGAATAACAAAAACCGCTATATGCAAACCTCGTGAACGGCGCTGGTATACCGTGTAACATAACAACATTGCGGGTAGTCGAGGCACGGATATAGTACTGGTGGTCCACCCGGCTCTACTCAGGAGTAGTACAATTCTGATGGATGTAATTCTACACCAGTTCTTCAAGGCACACTAACTGCAGCAGAATTTACGTGTTTGTAACATATAATTCTATTGAAAGTCTTCTAGATACGCTAACTGCGCCAAAACGTATAGGATTCTAACGGATATAAACTTACAGCATGTCTTCAAGGTACGCTGTATGCTAATTGCAGGAGAGTAATTGTAACGGATATAATTGTATAGAAGGTCTTGAGCATTCTTTGTGTATGGAACTTAAATGATTCTGACTGACGTAATTCCACATAAACTAGCGGAGATACGTTAATTACAGACAGAACTCATATGATTGACGCTGATATAATAGCGCAGAAACTCTGCAATAGCGTTAATTGCAAACAGAATCATATTTATAAATACTATCAACGTCGCCTCTCCTTCCGTTTTTACTTACAGTACACTGTGCTACAGTAATGAGGCTTCTCTTTTACGACAGTTTTAGGAATATTTATTCTCCTTGACAAAAAAAATGTGTCAAAGTTCTCCTTTATTTGCCAGAATTTTTCTCAGAATAAATTGTACCGAAATTGTGGAGTTGATTACAATCAACAAGTATTGTTTATAATGAGAGTATTTCAAAAATTACCGAGAGTGTCTGTTCTTCGTCCGGAATTGTTCTAAGTGAATAATAGTCCTACTGAGATTTAGCTGATACTTCCGGAAAAGCTGCTGCCTTCAGCTTCTACTCTGAAAATGTAGGCAACAGTTTCCTCCGAAACTTTCGTACATTTATATCCACTGCACTGCATCAGGCCCCAGAAAATATTAATCTTCATAGACACCGCCGTGGGATCTTAAAACCTCACAACATAGGTTGTATGTATGTACGTATATGTATGTATGTGTATATACATACACTTACGTACATACACTGTGCACACAAACCACGGAAATTCTTTATTGCGTTCCAGTTTCCTTTCCTTCCCTAACGAAGAAAGTGTAGTTACAAATTTAACACGCAGTCCCTATACGTCTCCTGTCAACTTTTGAGCCAGTTCACCAATTTTTTACGAAATTTGCTTTGAAGTGATGAAGCTTCTCGCCGTGCAGTTTTTCTCCATTTCCATGTTACTTCCTACCCCTTTAGCAATTTGTTATCAAACGCCCTTTATCTGTGTTCTTTCCTTAGAATGACAAAGTTTCGCAACCATATAAGAGAATACGTAATATTGTATATACACGTTTGTAGACAGGTGACGGGAAGAGAGATGTCACGTTCGATCTCAATACTCTGCCTTTGGCACGTATCCGGAATATATAATTTATATTTTTGTTTTGTCCTAATTTCTGATGAGGAAAAATGAACATATACACGTACCTAGCCTTCTCTGCGTTTGTTTGTCCTTACCACGGTCTAAGAGAATTTTTATTTTTTGTGGTGTTTATGTTTGATAAATATTTAGAGAAGAAATGTCTCTTTAACACACTGTTCCTTATTCTAATTAGTGTAAACAAGAATAACGAAATAAGAGTCAAGCTTTAGTCAAAATTATTAGAATATTTATGTATTAAAGAAGGTTTACGCCAAGAATGCCCTCTTTGAAAAGCCCTATCGCCACATTCTTTAAGAATGGGAAAGTGGAGAAGAAGAAAAAGAAGGCGGAATACAAATTTCAAGAAACAAATATTAGAATAACGTCCTTTTGTGGTCGGACAAGTAATAATACCTGTCTAAGAAGATTACTTACAGGTACTAACTCAGAAAGTAAATACACGAATATGTAAATACGACATGACAGTTTCAACAAACAAATAAAGGACAATGGTATTCAGAGGACGAGGCCCGTTAAAAGAAAACGGCTGATCAACAACAAAATAATGGGGTAGTCCAATGACTTCTCTTATTTCAGATATTCATTATCATACGACAGTGATGTCCAAAATATTAAATCTATAACAATTTCAGGCCTAATAAATGACTCATTTAAACAATAAAACGTTCAAAAAAATACAGGACTGTGAATGTGTTAACAACTGCCGTGTCTCCTCTGACAGAAAAGATCTTAGAAAACGCAAAATTGTAGCTTCTAAGACGAGAAACTTGATGTAGATGGAAGCACTACAAAAGGAACTGACGACCAAAATTTTGCAGAAGGGCAAGCTTCCTAAAATGATGACGAATGCGGACGGACCGGAGCAAGAAAACGATGTCCGCTGAAGAAAGCGTCAGAACCACTGAGGCCGGAACTTCATGAACATCCTGCTACTCTTTCTATGCGCAAGCCCTGTAAATTCTGACTGTGATATTTCCCCAATTACTATAATTGTAGCCCGAGGTTTTCTCAAGCCAATAAAAGTATTTCACCATTTTCACCTATAATAGCTGTTTCATCTGTAGGCCTAGATTGTTCTCAGGTTCCTCTGTGTCAAAAGTCATGCAATGAAGGCATGAAGGAGGGCGTAGTAAGTAGAGCTCCATTCATTCTTAGCGTCAATACTAGCTCGAGTGTGAGTGGTTCACCCTAAAACACTGACTGCTTTAACACCGTAGGAATTGTCCGTGTAACCAAAGCCGGTAGTAAAATGAGGCGAAAAAAGAAATGTTTGCTTCCGTCGAGAATGGAGTGAGAATTATTTAACCCGTAGAGCTGACGCGGTTCTAATTCTTATATATGTATCTGGATACGAACATTGCACTATATAAGGAACAGTCTAATAGGGAGCGAGACAAAGGTGTCCGTTATCACCCACACTTTTAACATACACATAGACAGCATTTTAAGACAATGGCAAAATAAATTAAGGAATCGCTTCCGAATAAATCAGAATATTCCAGATACTATTTTGTTTGCTGACGATCAGACGGTGATTGACAAAACAGAAGATGGCCTGCAGCGGGCATTATGAAAATTAAATACAATTTGTAGGGCACGCGACTTTAAAATTTTTTACTGTTAGAACAAATGTCATGGCATTTAAAGGCAGTGGGCACATGATCCCATAAATAGTTCTTGACAACAAAGGAACTGAACGAATAAAGTAATGTTAACAACTTGGGGTGTCGTTTATCGTATATGAAAAATAACGACATATGTAACAAACTGCAGAGGTTTCAATGTGCGCGTGTGAAATTATTCGACACCAACTTAAAGAAATAATACGGAAACATTGGTGAAATTATATATGATACTGGTGGTACCAACGCTCCTCTACGGGTGTGAGAGTTGGGCTTATTAAAACAGCATGAAAAAAGCAATGAGACAGCGGAGATTAAATTTTTATCATCCGTTGCATGTTATATGATCGTAAAACAAATAAAGAAATAAGATAAATAAATATATACAACTTAAATTAAATTATTGTGGATCATTGCTGCAAGTGGACTCAACACCTACCAAGAATGAACGACCCACGCAATACCAAGTTAATGTATGAATACACTCCGGCCGGCAGAAGAAATGTAGGTCGACAAAGGAAAAGATGGAGAGGTGGAGAAATTATCAGCCATGAAGAGGGAACAAGCCTGATACGGATTATACCATTGCCGTTGATGATAACTACAAATCGGAAGGTAAGAAAGTAATCCGAAATGGTTGGTAGGATTCAGCTGGCATTAGGAGAACTTCATATTCTTCTTAAAACAAGCTGTCGTCGTCTAAAGGGCCAGAGTGGGAGCGGGGTTAGGCCTAAGTTCCGTGTATTTGTAACTGGATGTGAGTAATCAGCTTCACGCTTCGGCTGCTGTAATTCCGGGAAAACGATACGTATTGGATAGCAGCTTGCGTGAATCGCATTCATTCTGGATGTGATGACGAAGAGGGGAAAAAAAAGTCTTCCGTGCCGAGAATTGAATCCCAATTGTCCAGCTCTATAGTCAGTCACTTTACTGAATTATCCCGCCTCTAATTGTAGGACACGTAATTAAAAATCTGACAAAAGAAACCAATCTGAAAAGTTTCTCGGGACGCAACTGACGTTAGAACAACGTCACTTTACTTTATTCTTATAAAGCGAAATCATTCAGTGCAAAATTTGTATCGCCTCGCAAATACGACCCTATGCTGCTTCCCCGAACCCAATCCCATGTCTTTTTCATTGTTCACTTAGCTTCTTTCTCCAAACTTTTTATTCCTTCTTCTCGCCCCAAGCCGCCCGTCATGTCCTCTGGAAACAACAAAAATGTAAAGAAAAACAAAAACACGAGCTCACGATTATCAGTAGCAGCTTGCACGACTTCATCTGTCCGTGCGCTCTCCTTCTGTTTCATTGTATTGTTCAGAGGACCAGCGTCTCTCTTTTGTTTTTCTCAGTCCTCCACAATATCTGTATCCCACAACGGAAATAGCAAGAAGTTAGGTTCCGAGCAGGAGTTTGTAACACCTTATTTCGTGCTGCATAGACTTCAGGTCCTACATACCTATTAGTTATTCAAAAATATTATCTGAACAAAAGTTTCATATTTCCCCCAGATCTATTAACTCACATTATCTCAAGACCCTGAAGTAAGTGACGCTGTTATCGCTTTCGCCTCACTAGTTCGCGCGTCCGCCATGTTGTTCTTAATGAAAGAAGTTAAAAAAAAGTACGGCACTTGGTGTGTCCTCCAATGGTATGTTATTCACACCAAGTTCTGTAAAAATCGGTCGCCTCGTTCAAAAGTTGAAGCGAACGCCCTCCCACACACACACACACACACACACACACACACACACACACACACACACACTATGGCGATATTAAAAAGTCTACAGCTTTTCCTCTTTACGAAGGAAAATAGACCAAAAACGAAGCTCTTCTGTATTCTGTCGTTTTCCTGCTTCATAACGCGGACCTAATAACACCTGACGATGTTATGACATTTATTGCATATGCCTCACAGAGAAAATACACGTATCATTTATGCGTGTAATGTCATAATGCTGTCTAGTTGGATTTCTAGCAAGGCTAAGTTAAATGAGGCGCTGAGCTAGCAGATGAGGCAGTGTTTGTAATTAACTGTAAAGCACGTTACACACGCACGCCAGACCGTAGCTGTTACTACTCGTCATCATCATTCCGTAATCTGTCTTACGACAGGTCCACAGCCTCTTCCAAAGCGAGTTATCCACAGAGGGCGATCTAGTGCTTCTTCTTTCAATTTCCAGTATCCTCTCTTTTCCTTAAGATCATATAGTAGCTGCTTACGTCTTCTTCCCGTCACTTCTATCCTTGTCAGCATTTTTCGTGTCTATAGATCCAAATCAGAAGGCATTATTATTGTTGTTACCGCCATAATAGCCGAAAGGTTGACCCTCGTCGCTGTGTCAGTCTTGACGATCACGTCGTAATGCATTTCGGTATCCAGCTAGCCTGGTGACTGCTTTGCTGCACCAGAGGCAAGTCTTGGTCCCTTCAGTTACATCTGTGTGTTTGGAAATATTAGGACAGTAGGGCACAGGCCTAGATTCGACGGATGGTCGTCTGAGACGGACAGAGGTAACTGTGACACTGACAGTGTCTCACGAACTTGCTTTAGTAAACGTAAATTTGTAATGTAGGGTGCAGTCATTAACTGTGCCTTATTTCGTTAAGCCTAAGTGAAGCACTCCAGACTCGCGTACGAGAATTAGCAAACCAGTAGCCTAAGGCATGGCCAGGCCTCACCACACCGCAGGTCCTGAAGGAAATAAGCAGTCACCGTGTGCTGGTGACACATGCTACCTCCACAAGTATATCTGGTTCTTGAGGGACCAGAGCTAACCACCACTCCCCCCCCCCCCCCCCCCCGCCCCCGGGCCGGTCAACTCTTCAGTACAGAATCGATGGGGTATACCACTGCATCACGAAACTATTTCCATTAATGGGTCTGGGAGGCGGGGATCATTGATGTTTAACCTGAGATTTGCACAAAACCCATAAATACACGTGGCTAAAATGGCGAGATTTGAGATCTCCGCTTTTCTGGGTTGTTACGCAACGTATATTGGTAGTTACCGACGTTTCGGGACAACCTATTTATCCCGTCTTCAAGGACCAAGTAGTCGGTCCCATCTTCAAAGGCCAAGCAGTCTTGACCCTTGAAGTTTGGACCGATAGATTGTCCCGAAACATCGGTAACTACCAATCTACACTGTGTAACATCCCAGAAAATCGAATATCTCATTTACACCGCAGCGGACGCCTGAAATCACGCATGGCGACATTTGCATCGTAAAAGCAGGTGGACGGTACGTGCAGTAACCACAGTGCTTCGAAGTGTTCAGGCGATGTGCGAGTATTGCGGTATAGCTTCTGGAGTTTCTTCGTTGCCATATTTTAATTATGTGAGTTTATTCTGATTTCTTCTCATTTTTTATATTATATCCCAGTGTTTATTTCGCAAATTACGTGAAGAAACTTTAATTCCATCTAAATCTACAACAAATAGCCTAAGCACGATCATTATTTCAGTGATTTCGTATGAGAAAACCCTGTTCGCTAGTGCCCATTACAAATGTTGTGCGATAAATTATCCATCGTCACAGACTTTCGGAGAACGAAAAACAAAGTTGTCATTTATAAGCATGACAGAAGGCGTGAAACAGTTGAAAATTTAGCTTTTATTTGGGTTGGGCTGGGAGTGTCAACGTAATGTATTAACTGAGAACGTGCTACCGTACATTATACCATAGTCTGCGGATAAATTGCCTGCAGTGTTTTATTTCCTGTTTCCTTGACGGCGTCTGTGAACGATACAGGAAATGTAGTGTCAAATGACATCCTGATCTTCAGTGATAATCGAAAAGCAGCATGCGCCGCGGCAAGCCGCTATGGCACTGAGACACAAACGTCCACCTTAGTCGAGATAGCCTGGCTCACATTGCAATCCGAGACCTTCCGGTACCGAAGCGGAAAGGTTCGCCCCTCTCAGAATCTCTTTCTTTACACTCTTCGTTTCTATTCCCCCCTTTTAGTTTCCTGTTTGTCTTTCTCAGTTTCTTTCATTCTGCCTTTCTCGCGTTTTGTATTTCTCTCTGTTCTTTTTCTGGTCCTTCAGCATATAAGAGACTACGTGCGAACTTGTAAACGCCAGACGCAGCAGATCTCTGACCTGACCCGAGCAACCTTCCGATCACTTCTCGACTTCGATAGAGTGAATGATAAGCAGTCAAACCGACATCCGCCAATCACACTGACATAAATCACTGACCGTCACTAATGCCAACGGGAAGTAGGAGCGTGGAATCTGAAAAAACATTAATTTGCCTCGGGTCGAGTAATGACAGTATTAACCGCGTGCAGGGGCAGGAAAATTGCAGCAGGGAGGGTCATCTTTGTTCGCATTTGTCTGCTATGTTTATTTGTTAAATCAAAGCTGCCATCCAGATTCATGATATTTAAGTTCATTTTGGTCGTGTACGTACATCAATAAATCGGACAGGCAATGTATGGAGGCGCGTTCGCCTAACCATTACCTAGTAAAAGCAATAAGTATTACGTATTCTGAGTGTGTATCTGTAGCCTTATTTATCCAGCATGCAAAGCGCATGCGTCGTATTATACTGTCATCTGTGGCCTGTCTGGCTGTACCATATTTTTCCGCATTATCTCATAAACGGCACGATTTTCTGAAAAGAAAAATTATTAGACATTAAATGTGCGTTTTGATTTTCTCTACAACGTTTGAAACATTTATAATTCTAAAGAGAACTGAGCCAGATATTATAATAAATGTACATAGGTCTTCATGTAAAGTACATAGGAAATGTACATAGGTCTTCATGTAAAGTACCCATTATTCTTGTCGGATTTTAATGAAACAGATTTTTGAAAAATACTCAGATTTCAAATTTCACGAAAATCCGTCCACTGGGAGCCGAGGACGGACGGACAGACGTGACGAAGCTAATAGTCGCTTTTCGCAGTTTTGCAAACGCGCCGAAAAAGGACTTATGGAATGTCCACCGCCCGCTTGTGTCGTCACCAATCCCCGCGAATGGTTTAGATTATTTCGTAATATAGAAAGGAAATGAAGTGGAAATTTTGTTTCGGTTCTTAGCGCATTAGTACTCATACATTACATAGTATTTTTAATGTACATTAAATCGAAAAACTGTTACATACTGCCCTAGCAGACACGTCACTGGTTTTATACCATTGACCCTCGTGCCATAACAAAGTGAGTGAGAGAGAGAGAGAGAGAGAGAGAGAGCGACGGGAGGCACTCGAATGTCCTCTTCCAGTTAATTTATGATTTCGCCTACGTATACGACCACTTTTTAATAAGAAATTAGTCCCACTTATGAATTCGTTGTCGTTGACTATTTATTGACTGGGACGAAACTGAATATTGTGGCATGGAATGGTACGACGGTTTGTGGACAATCAACTGAAAATGAAATGCAGGTATGAGTTTATGGTGTAGCCCGACATTTGCCTGGAGGGGCTGAGAGAAGGCCAAGTGAACTCTTATTCAGGATAGCCCAGATCAGGGTCGAAATTTGAACGTATATTTCAGAAATACGACATGCAAGTGTTAACCACCGAACCGCCAAGTTCTGTATATGTAGTTGCGAGGTATGGCTATTAAATAACGAGACTGAGTGCGCAGCTGCTGTGACTTTTGATGACCAAAGTAAATATAGGCCTGTACTGCTTACCGATGAACCTTCCCCCAGTCGCGTGAGAAACCACGCCCCCCTGCGTTGATATAGTGTCAATTGTTGTTTTTTTTTTTAACAAACGGTTTTCAACTTGCTGCAATCATGCTTGATAAGGAACAGAGCAACAAGTAAACATCAGTTTTTTGTTTGTGAAATTCAAGAAAACTTCCACCCAAACTTTCAATTTGTTACGTGAGGCGCATGGAGAAGACGCCCTATCAAGGGTCATTGTGTTTCAATGGCGCAAAGGTTTTGAGAAGGAAGGGAAAGTGTGGAAGACGACGAACGACCTGGCCGTCCGTTTACGACGAAAAGCGATGAAAAATGTTCAGAAGGTGAAGACCCTTGCAAGGGCAGATCGTCGTTTAGACATCAGAATGATAGCAGGGGAGTCGAATATTGACAAAGAAACGGTGAGAATAATTTTAACAACAGATCTGAATTTGTGGCGAATCCAGATCCGGAGGTTGGGTCTAGCGGAACGGAACGGTACAATACTGCATTGTGTGCTCTTCCGCTAGACCTGACCTTCGGTTCAGGATTCGACACTTATTTGAATATTAACATGAATGTGTGCAAAAATAGTCCCGAAGAATCAGAGTGAAGATCAAAAGGTGGCAAGGAAGATATCTGTTCTAAAATTTGGAGTAAATTAAATAACATGCAGATGTTTGAACACTGGTGTCATCTGAGGCGAAATCTTGCCCTTTCAGTGTGACCCAGAAACCAAACTTCAGTAAATGTAATAGAAACCTCCTGCATCCACGAGGCAAAAAGAAAGCTCAGATGTCGGAATAAAAAATTGAAAACACGATGCTAGTTTTCTGCGACGGAAGATGAATCATCATGGTTGAAATTGTACCACCAAATTAGACGGTGAACCAAAAATTCTACGTTCAAGTTGCAATAAAATTACAAGAAACAGTTGGAAAAAAAAAGACCCTATTTGTGGAGTTGTGGTTGGCTTGTGCACCAAGACAATGGATCGGTGCACACAGCGATTTCGGTCCGCCAGTTTTTAGCTGAGAAACAAACACCAGCCCTCGAACACGCTCCGTGCTCATCAGGTCTGGCTCCATCCGACTTTTTTTATTATCTTAAATTTAAATGTTTGCTCAAAGGAACCTTCTGGCAGTCAGCTGAAGACATGCACAAGAAAACATCAGAATTACGTAAAGTTGTCCCACTTCAGGGGATGATTGAGGCCTGGAAGTCTTGTTTGGAGCGATGTGTAGTTCCGATGGAAATTATTTTGAAGGGGGATAACATTCATTCAGATACAGCTTCATTAATAAAATATTTTAAAACTAGTCTCGATATTCAAAATCTGCAAATCGTATATGGCCTATGTGTATTTCTGTATTGTTATGCAAGGAATTTGCATATATTTTACGAATTTTGACACTTGAGCCTATGAAATGTCTGCAGTCCCTGTTGTTGGTTTTGATTATATAGGGTAGTGTATGTTGCATCGTGTACGTTTGGAGTAGGCTCTTTTTCTATCCATTTTACTTTGATAAAATTCTTTTAAGTTTTTCTAAGTGCGAAAGATAGTTCGTGCAATTAAATATTCTTTGCCAATCAAAGGGCCTGAGAAAGAGAATTATCTCCGTGGACACAAAGAATACATATCTTTTATGCTGCATTTATTTATATGAATTTCTGCAAAAGGATGCTCCATTTGCTACAGAAGATGGAGCTGGTTTCAGGGACTTGACAAGATAATGGAGCTGATCTCGAGGAACTAGACATGAACAAGAGATAGTGGAACTGTTCAGTGGACAGTGTAAGGAATTATCACAGTTCAACAACAAAAAAATGAAATTTTTAAATTATTTCTATAATCTTAACCATAGCAAATGTCACATCTTTAATTACAAAGTAGGAGACTGGTGGAGCGGTGATGTTATATATATTTAGGTAATATCCAATTGAATCTTGCTTCATTCACCATATACCTTGACAGAGAATTTTCATTATTTTCATAACTTTCCAAGACAATATCAGGACACAGCTGCCTCCTCCTAAATTCCCACCTACTCAAATGTCATGATCATGTGTCAAACCCACTTGCATTATGTAACTTCTGCAGTTAACCAGTATTTATGAATAACCAGAGGATAATGTCATTATCATTTTCCATGTGAGGTCAGGGGATATAATAAGTGTGTGAGTGTGTGTTTCTGAGACCTAAGTTATTTAACCGAAAGTAGTTTAAATGTTGGTGTCAATGTCAATGTCAGTGAACTCACAGGTTACCCTTTGTCTGTTACAGAACTTCCGTGAGCAACGCATCGATGGCTCGTCACTGCCACTCCTGACTGAGGACCACCTCACAACAACTATGGGCATGAAGCTGGGGCCTGCACTTAAACTGCGGGCAACACTGTCTCGGCGCCTTGGCCACTGTGCAATCTGCATGCATTGCATTCATTGCCACAATGTGCCCACCTCTTTGGCTGCCATTGTTTCACCAGCCCAGACACCACCTTCAGTACTCAGCACTGCCATTGGCAGACCAAACAGCACTGGAAACTGAAATTTATAGTGAATATTTCCCTTAACCTTCCCTGTGTTCACAGTTATGCCTGATCTCACCGCTGACCATGACTGTGAACAGTTCCTGGATGTTTGCCTCACCAGTGTTGAAATTTGATTCTGCCTTTCATGACCAAGCCATTTTCCTTTATGTCTATATTGATACCAACTAAATTATGTCATTCCAATGATGTCTTTGAGAGTCACATGTGATTTGTATTATAACTAATTCTTTATTTATTTTATTTAGAAAATACCTCCAGTACTTGAACATAACAAGTGACAAATATCATAATGATGTTCCACTCGATGTGACTTCTTTCTGGAAATGAAAGATAATTGTTACAGTGACAAGATGATCTGAAGGGCTGCAGCATGGTTTGACACACACACACACACACACACACATAACATGTTGATGTAACTACTACTGAATGGTTGCAAGAAACTGTCAAGTACAAGTTACAGTGTGTAATTAACAAATGAAGATATAGGTCACAAGCCATTCTTAATACAAGGAGTGAGTTTCACTACTTTGAATAATTTGAAACAAGGGACATACAGATTTGTGGTGGAATATTTTGTGAAGTCAAGTTTTTGCCTCCTCTTTGTCAATTTAGTCTCCTTTTGGGTTCTGGTGGTCTGAACTATGACTCAGTGATGACTATGCTTATGTAAACAATAAAACCATAAAGTATTTATGACATATGGTGCTACCATTTTGGATTGGTTTACTTATATACTGTCTGAAATTGCTCAACAGTTTAGAGACCACTGTGTACCACAGATACTTTAATGAGAAACAAATTTAGATGCAGATCTAGACAAAGACCAAACCCTGATCTCTGACCGAAGTGCAATATTGTAAAGATTTCTTATCAGTAATATATTTTGAGTTCATGTTGTATATTAACTGTCAACTCTAACATTTTTTGGGTCTGTGTTCTTTTATGTTCATGCCATTTCCGTTATTTTCAGAAGACGCAGCTGTACAGCCAGATGATCTTCATATCCCACTTTGACTCTGAATGTGACAGTACACCTACGCACCATATTCTTTCACTCTTACAAATTTAATTGCCTTGTTTAATTTTAAACATTCTTGGGCTGTAATGATTAATATATAGTACAATATAAGTCTAATTAATGAATCAATTCTTCATTCCCCAATTTGATTTCTTCATTAAATAGTTCAGCTGCTGAATTTAAAGGTGTGAATGCAAAATTCAACTAAAACATATACGTGTATCAGTGGTGAATCCTGATCCAGAGGTTACATCTAGCAGAACAATACAGTTCCACATTGTGTGCTCTGCCTCTAGACCTGAACCTCCAGATCAGGATTCGCCACTGACGTGTATATGAATTTTTTATGCATAGAATATAAAATGTTATCCATGAATTTACTGTTACACATGTTACGATGAATGTGGATATACATAGATAGTGTACATATGACAAATGTGCACATTTACCAAAACGGCTGGGGAAAGTGCATATAATTATACATCATAGAAGGATTAGGTACATTTAGTGGTATATATACACATATTGTGCATGGTGTTGAAGAGTGTGAACACAACTTTCTGGAATGAGCAATAGATTACTGCTGGTCACTGTGCAAGTTCAGTTGGACCTTTCTCATCTAATGGGTTTATAGAAGTGCTGCAAATGGTCACTGAGATGTATGTTTGTGGAAAATACTGCTTAACATTATTTGTGCTATTCAGTGGCACCTGGGGCAAGTAATCACAAGGGCCACCCCCTAACAAAAATTATAATCTTCAAAAAAGTTACAATTTATTGAATTTCCTTTTCATTGGCTCAATAATTTGAAACTTTCTGAAAACATAAAATCAATTTTTGTATTTACGATTTTCACTTTGTGGCCAATTTTGCCATCCCTTTCACTCTGTTGCCTGGAGCAGCAGCACCACTCACCCCCCCCCCCCCTCCCCCTCCATTCCACCATGTTCCTGGTGCTATTGAAACATTGTGTACCATATCTCATATTCAAAGCTAGGAGAATATTCCTTTCTGAGTTGATCTACACAGTCTAGTTATGTAGACTAATGAACACAATTAGGGCCAGCATCTCCAGTAATGACAGTTTCATATTTATTCTTCAGTTTATGGGTCACTCAAATAAAGAATTATGCATGAGACTAGAGGGAAGACAATTTTCACTTTGTGTGTCTCTGTCAAATGCTTGTCTATTTGTTATGAAGTATACCACCAAGATATTTATAATTTCATGCATGCTTTCACTTGCATTTATCTGACAGACATATGTCTTGCATTGGCACTGATGACATGTCTGACCATCTGATGATTATTGTAACCTCAGAACTTTTTCCACAGCCACTAAAGTTTTAAGTTTGATCATTTGTGGTGGTAAAACTCTAGACATTTCTTCAGAGCACAGCAGCAATTACATTTGAGCATAATTCATTCTTTCTGTTTTGAACATAGCTGATAGTACTGTTCATCTGCAGCTGATACAGTAAAAACTAGAATAGGATAGTCCTGGGATATCCTCTCACTTGACTGACATCTGGTACATGCAGCTTCGCTGTGACAGTGACAAGTACTGTAAGATATGCAGGTTGTGACTTTCAGCCTCATATTCTTTGTTAGCTTCCTCTGCCAGTTTCTAGATTCTGTATAATATTTCAGTGCCTCACATAAAGTTTTGAAAAATGAGTGTCCCAAAACCATTACATTCTGGAATTAACATCATCACGGCCATACCCTGGCTCAGGTGCTTAGTCACCAGCCTCCTACCGCGGATCCCGGGTCGGTCCATGTGGGATTTGTGGTGGACAAATTGGCACTGGGGCAGGTTTTTCTCCGAGTACTTCGGTTTGCCCCTGTCAATTTCATTCCCCCGTGCTCCATTTCTTGGAAAAGTGAAGAAAACTGATCATCTTTCTCTTCATCTTCATCACAGGCTTTGCACAATAAGCTGTGGTGCATCCATAGCTTCTGCTACGGGGCCCTTCTAAAACTCCTTATGAACCTGACCAGTTTTGTTCATTGATGGTGTAAGGATACATTTCATAGTCATGCTCTTCTCTGTCCCTCTGTTTAACCTTGAATGCTTACTTCACCCCATTGTATGTATTTGTATGTTGATTTTTCTTTTCATACTCATGAACAGTGGTATTGCAATCCATGCTCATGATCACTCTACAAAATGCTTGGTACACTAGAAGTACTGCAGATGTCTAGTGACCTGTAACTTTGCTTTCTTATTTATTAGGGCTTGGAGAATGACAAATTTAGATGATTTTGATATACAAGAATAAACTATCACTTAGATCACTCTGGCAACACAAATTCTTATTTTCTCTTTAGTTAATGCATCATTCTGTTCCTACTACAATGACCAACACTTATCTGTCATGTGTACAGCATCAAACATGTCGCCCATTGTGTACAAAATAGAGTGTACCTGTACCTGTGGAAGAAGAGGGTATGTTTGTGCTGATCTCTGATACAAGTGATGTTGTACATTTTTGCCTCTAGTCTATGGCAAATTTTGCATTTGCCTTCCCAGTTTCTCAAAATATTTTACTGTAAGCTCATCTTGGAATAAACACACAATAAACACTACCATGCAGTCAGTTTATTTACTTCTTCGTAATACTTTACCTTATACGTACATAAAACTTCCACTTTTGCTTGACAAGTACTGTTTGTCAAAAATGTGAAACAGTAGTGAATATGTCCAAGTTTCAAGCCAATATTACAAGCCTTGTTGTTCACTCTACAATGCACAGTCCTACACTAAAGTTCATTCTGTTCTTGTGTATATGTACTCCATACATTGCTGTGCTTGTGGCATACAGGCCCACAGTACACACCAACATACACAAAATTAATATAACATTTGTAAAAATTGGTAAAATTGACAGTCTTGCTAGACTCTGTTGACTGATTTTACTGTCAATTTGTGATGGTAGAAGTAAAGCCAAAAGTAAAGGTACAGTTGTCCCTATACACACCATGAAGGCATGCAGGGGGAGTAGAGGTATAGATCCACACAGTCTTAAATTCCAGATTGAGGTGAGTGCCTCATGCCCTGGTCAATTTACCACACAGAGGAGAACCCCTCAGTATGCACTGAATAGGAGGCTGGATGGGCCCCAGAGCTGGGATTTGAATCCCAGATCGCCCAGCCTGTAGCCTAGTCATGGTTTAAAATAAATTGTGATTTACAAAATCAACTCCAGCAGTCCTAAATATTTATAAAGTCATGTAATTGAACTAGTTATGACACTGGAAAGGTTAAACTGACCACTTCCCGAAACAGAATCTATTGCAGAGTAAATGCATATCAACAGTTGCCAGCACTAATGATGAGCAACATGTGCAGATAAATAAAAGAAAAAATACTTGTTCCCTAGTCTAATAAAACTTTCATTATGTATGTGAAAATACAAATAAAATATGTGAACTTATTTGTTAGTAGTGTTAAGCTGACAGATACATTTTGTATCATATAATTCCAACTATGCAAATGTTATGTTTTCAACTGCTGTGATAATGTGTTTTATTTATACGGAATGAAAGTACATTCCTGACTGTGTGCCTTATGAAATAAACTAAAACTGTAATTACGTGATTATTTTCTTTACTAAAATGATTATTGATCACTGATACTGGTACTGTTAATGATCTATGGCATATTGTTACAGACCTATCATTATAGAAGATGCTCAAAAACAATTAAGAAAAACTCTATTATAACAAGTAGGTTGGTTTGTTATAATTTCATAACATTGTTATACTTCCATTAATGGACAAGACTGTCATGCTGCATTATTTAGATAAGAATAATAATGGTAATTGTGTTGGTAGTTCTGTGGCTCAACTGATGTGTCTGAACAAAGCAGAGGATCTTAAGGGTCTTGATGTAGTTACTACTACGGGTTAGTTATTTATTTACTGTGTTAACTGTATTTTTATTTTTCAGTCTGAAAATTTCATCAGTATTGCAATGTTGACACCTTTTCATAAGGGATCCAGAAGCATGGTAGTTGCTGTTAGGTGTATGATACTGTGAGGTTCATGCATGTATTTTTTTAATGCCATTTATCACATACATGTGATGTGTATTTGGCTATCTAAATAGTTCAAATTGAAGATTATTAACAAGGGTTTCTATTTTATATAGATCTTATTCATTGCTGTTATGTTCAGTTTGGGTGGTAACTTTGCACATTTCCTGGCTGCTTTAAGTAGAGGTAATTTGGAAGGTCTATTTAAAATTCTGCAGATCAGCTTCTGGATCCCAATCATGTTACTGGCTAAAATGTTTTGTCTTTCTGGAGTCAAAACTCTTGTTCCTTTTAATATTTTAATGTACTGTATTACTGGAAAGCCTAATCGCTGCAATAAGAGTATTTTATAGAATGAAGTTTCCTTTGCATATTTTGTAGAGGTTATAAAATATTTCTGATCTTTTGAACATTCGCTTTAAGAGTCCTGTTTAGTACTTAATTTATGTTGAAAACTAAACAATCTACAAGGTTAGGTGTATATAAAATTATTAATTGAGCCTAATTATCATCTCATCACATTTTAATGTATGATAAATAATTTCATAGGGAATTTCAGTGGCTTATTAGTTTCAGTGAATTTATGTCTTAGCTACAGTTACTTTTGTGTGAAAAGTGATGTCTTGTAGTACTTAATGTGAATGAAGAATGTTACAAATAACACATTATAAACATTAATAGAGACAAGAGTGCCTTTTACATAA
This sequence comes from Reticulitermes speratus, assembly GCA_021186555.1. Lineage (NCBI taxonomy): Eukaryota > Metazoa > Arthropoda > Insecta > Blattodea > Rhinotermitidae > Reticulitermes > Reticulitermes speratus. Next base: position 21,935,622 of record JAJKFL010000009.1, read on the forward strand.
AATGTATTCTTTTATATAATTGTTTGTTTCTGTTTGTCTGTAGATGCATTTACTGTATGGAAAGAATGGAGGTGGTATACTGTTTCTGAGTATATAATCTGATGTGGTGTAATGTATTTTTTTTTTGTTAGGACACTATTCACAAATAAATCGTAACAACTGTTTCAAAAAATTCATGACCACAGTTGGATTTCCTAATCATCGCTCTTTACTCTCTTATTTGTCTGTGATGGACTTGCATATCTGTGAAGCTGGAAATCTTTTCATTTGTTCATCTGTTTCTGCTAATATTAAGGTGCTATATGTGAAACAAACTGACTGAAAGCAATGAATCTCACACTAATTAATATCCAAACATGTTAAGAACCCCTGATGGTGGAGACAGAAACAGTCTCTGAAATTTTGGATATGAAACTCCACATTCATATAGCTGATTGCCCAAAAAGCTTCGTTGCAAATTGATGCCATGGTCTGTGTAGTTTCAAATTTTATATATTCAGAACTATCACCATGTATTTTTTGTACTACCACCGTGTATGAAGAGTGAATTCTCAAAACTGTATATAAAAGAGATTTTTAAGATATAAACCAAGCCCCCTAGCCATAAAGTTGCAGGTCTTAAAACAAATAATACCAGAATTTCAAGGTTCCAGATTTGCTGTTCATATTGTGATCTTCTGCATTGTGACATTGCATATGTAGAAGTCACTTCCTGGTAACCACCTACAAGATTGTAGTGCCATAGTCCAGAAGAAAAATATTAAGCTTCTCCAACCTGAAACCCTCAGATCTCATATTTCAAAGGCACAGTTGCTACACAAGTTTATTAAGAAATGCAATCAGTGGCAATAAATGAAAGGTGTTGGGGTGGGGACGGGGGTGCACGGGAATATTGAAAGGGAGATAGTGTTGAATTGAAGGGTTGAAGCCGCTAAAAAATCACATAAAGAAGGCACAGTGGGATTAACAGTTGTTACATTATGTGTACATTATGTTTAAAATGTCTAATAGTTTTAATTACATTTCATTAGTTGCATGCCCAGTGAAATTTCAACAAGAGCATTTGCAAATAACTATTCTCTGAGGGCTGGCTGTGAACTTTTAATTAACCAGCATGTGAAGGAGATATCCAAATAGAATCCTCCTCTGATTAGTTGTACAACCCAAGTACAGGAGCAGTAACAAAATATAACCTGTAAAATTTAGGTCAGTATGTACTGTCTGATAATGTGGCACCCATCTTGTCCTGTGCGTGCAGAATTAAAGAAATTCTAAGCAAAGTGTTAAACATCCAGTACAGTACATAAAGTTTACGTTAAAGATTTTGTAGCATTTTAAATATAAAAAGTATTTTCTTCTGTACACATTGCTTGAAATTCAGTGAGAATTTACACTGTAACTTTTAAAAGAGCGCAGCATAATTTCTAGAGGATGTCTTGTAGGCACGTACAGAGGAGTCATTTGAGGGTCTGTTATAAGCTGCCTACAGTATACTAATATACTAAATAAATTATATTCTGCTGGCATTTACAGTTGCTTTCAGACACAACTGTAAAAAGTTTTCATTAATTTCACAAAGACAGTAAACCAGATAAATGTTTAAGGTAATAACACGATAAATTTGTAATGCCTCTAGAGATGCCTCTTTATACATTCCTTTAATTCTTTAGCAGACTGGTTTAAATGTCTAGTGTACCTCGTGCCAGCTGGAGTTTTCTTGCTTTGTGTGGACATTTTAATTTTCAAAATGCAGTGATTTAGAAACAAGTCCTGTAAATTACAGTTCTAACATTACAAGGTCTAAACAAAAACTCATTTTTCAAGAATGAATCTATTTACATGCATACAAATGTGTGATTATTCTGTTTGTATCAGTCTTTATTACACTGCATCCTTACATTTATTCGTCTGTTGTTTTCTACTCCTGCCTTCATCTGTACAAGAACCTACATTCTTTTCTTCGAAATGTGCGAGACAGTTGTGACATATTGCAGTTCTTAGAAGTTCAGCCCTATAGGTCAGATTTGACTGTCTTATTTCTGTTGCTTTGTGCATCTAGAGAACAATTTGTCCCTTCACAGATTCTTCTGAAGGCTAGTTTCTTAGTGAAAAGAAAACCATTACTCTGTCTGCTGTCACTCTAGCAGGTGCTTATTTGTGTTAAATGTTACAAGTGTCCAAACACACTTCAGAAGATATGGCTTCATATTCAAAACAGTAAACAAACAATATTGCTGAATTGATACTAGACCCAGATTCTGAAGGTTACATTTCTTGGCTGTGAACAACCTGACAGTGGTTGTTTATGATAACTGATATATAACGAGAAAGAGCAGCCATTTACATCCCATCAAAGGGTTTACAAGCGAGAGCAAAAGATGAAGCAGATGGAGACGGGGGTCCTAAGAGTTATGACACTACTTCCACATAAATATCTCCAGGAATTTGGCTTGAGAAAACAGACGAGTGCAACAAACACCAGGATTTATCATTTCACTGGTGATAACGTTGGTGATAGACAAAACGTCATTTCTTAGACATGACAGCTCAGAAAAGCTTCCTCCTCTAGACTGTGTGTATGTAGTATGTAGTGCATTTAACTTTTCCTCAAGTAATTTGTATATTTGCTCCTAGAATCCAATGAGAGGTTACAGGTCCATCTGAAAGAAAGGATGCATGCATTGGAGGAGAAGAATGCTCTCACACAAGAACTTGAGAAAACAAGAAAAGTTGCAGAAGATTTACAAGGGAAAAAGTATTGTAATTGTGTTTTTATAAATGAATGTATTAGTATATGTATTAGTGTATGTTAGAGTAAAAGAAATTACTAACTTTTCTTGTTCTGTTTGAATATTTCAGGGAGACATTGTTAAAGAGTTGGGCAAAGTGAGATTAGAAATTGACAATGTCAAACAACAGATGTTGCAGCAAGAAATTGCCTTTAATATTCAACAGACTGATGCTTTAACAAGGTTAGTCATTACAGTTGGTGACAAGGATATGTGACTGTTGGTAGAGTGGGCTAGTCATTGGAGTTTAAATTGAGATACTTCTTTGTGACTACTACTGCCACTACTACTAATACTACAGCAACAATATCATCAGCATCAGCCTTATCGTTGCCATTGTTATCATTGTCATCATTTCTACCTAATGTATTGTATGGATTTAGTACTGAATATAGAGCAGTTCAAAACATTGGTTATTGTGATTATGTTTTAAGTGAAATGCTGTTTTTGAGGTCCTCATTAACCAATCCCAGGCCACAAAGATTTACTGACATTTCTATATCTTTTCATTTTATTCAACCAAAATTTCAAGTTTTTGCTTGTAGTATTTGTTCATATCAGTCCAGTGCAGTAAACAGGCCACTCACACCATGTAGGTTCATACACATGAAGTAAAATAAGAGCAGCATAAATGAATGGCAGATTTTGGAGTGTAATATGTATGTTGTATAAGGTATGGAGAAACAGGTTTGCATTTATCGAATATGTTGGAAAGGACATACGGTATACAGTATATTTATTGTATATGACACAGGATGGATTGAAACATTGAATCAGATGATGCACCTTTGTTATCTTACACCACAACTGCTTTGGTTTCTTCAGGCTAACTTATGCTTTCTATTGCATGGCTTAACTCTGCGTCTTTATGAGACTGAAAAGTCTTTTATCTTGCAGGAGCCTATCTCCAAGTGCTGTGGCAGATCCTAGCAGTTTTGTGCGGAGTTCAAGCCACACAAGTTTTGACACTCATTCTTTGCCATGTAGGCCGCAGAAAGGCAGAGTGTCAACCTTGGAGGATGATCCCACTAAGGTACTTTTGTTATAAATGCCTATTCACAGAGTAGCCAGCTATGATACAGCTATTAGAAGAAAGTTTCTTTCACTATTGTATCTATTGCTGGGGCTAAGAATTCATGGACCTTTACCTCTACTGCCCATTTATACCTTCGTATCATTCACTTAGGCATAACATTTTTGTCTATCCATTATACATAGAAACTTTTTATGTATAAATTAGACTGACATGCAAATATGTATTTAGTTTTCATGAGCACACTAATGAATATATAGGCAAAGTATGATCTACAGACTGGAGCTGGTAAATTTATGTTGGCAGCACTGGAAAGGATGTTGGATATGAAGGATATGAACCGTACACCATTTGCATCTTATTGATTTTTGGTGACTATTGATTAGTGATAATACCATCTGTAACTGTGTACAGTTATGACTGTGGATGTTTGTCGAATGTTTGATTTTGAGCTAATTTTCCTAGTAACAAGTTACAATTGCAAATAATTTAAATATCTAGTAGCTCTTTTCTTGTTATATTTCATACAATCTAAATAACTTCAATGGTAGAGCCAAACATATTGGCTCAAGTGTTAATGCTGAAGACATGGATTTAGGAAGTACCTGGTTCAAATGCCAGCAGGACAGAAGATGCTGACAAGGATGGCAGTATACAAATATATGTTCATTTACACTCACAGAAAAAGCTCGGCCTTGCCTTTGCTGATTTTCATGAAACTCGCAGTTATTCAGTAATCTTTTATGAATGTCTCCTATTCCAAATTTTGTCCAGATTGGGTAAAAAGTGTACATTTTGTTTATGCCGTTAAGTGAAGCGTGTCTTTCACTATGCCAGTTCTCTTGAAACTTGTGCTTGCTGGACAACTTTCTCTAAAGAACTCCTGTATCAAGTTTCATTAAAATATGACAGGTGGTTTAGTTACTGTTACTTGGTCATGGACAGACACGGTCTCCACGTAAGGCTTTTTTCTTTTTACTTTGTAAAGAAAGCCTAAAAAGTGATTTGCGCACAGGTATTAAAGTAACTTTTTGTCTGTTCGTTATATTTGTAGTCATAACTGGAAATCATGTAGTGTTCATTTTCTGTTGCTGTTTATGCGGGTTTTGACATGTAATGCATTCGTGCAAGTGTCATTTTCTTGCATTTATTGCTTCCTCCCCACAGTCCCTTCAGAAATGATGGATATGGGTTTCACTGTAGTACCTTAATTTAGGCCATACAGCTTTCTTTCCAATTTAGTTATCATCATGAAATCATTCATTACCATATGGTCTAACTTAGTCACAGTGTCATTAAGTAAAGCGCAATAAAAAATAAATGGTTGGTTGTGTTCATAACACTACCATATATTACAGATACGCACATTGGAGGAACAGGAGAGGGAGAAGATGCAGCAGGCACATGTTCTGGCTAATGTTCAGCAAGCGTTTTATGTATCAAGTGATGCTGAAGGTGAAGACAATGAGAGTATCTTCAGTGCAGCTGAAATGCTCTCACCATCTGGTCACACTGATGCTCAGACCTTAGCCATGATGCTGCAGGAACAGATGCTATCAACAATGAAATCAGGTGAAGAAAACATTTTGTTTCAGATCTTTGAACCTGTCACATGTCAATAAAATGCTGGGTTAAAGAAATATTTATTTCTCTGTAAGAACCAGTATAGCTTAGTCAGTAAAGTGACTCCCTGTGGGGTGGATTACTGGGGTTTGAGACCTGGCAGGTGCATAGACTTTTCTCTTTGTCACTACATCCAGCCTGGCTGTGGAGCCCATGGAGTCTCATATCCAGTGGGTATTCAAGGGCTCTTTCTGTGAGGTCGAGGAAGTTAAAGTATCTGGAGTTTAATACTGATCACTGACCCCACAAAGTGGTGATTAAGCATGTATGTAATACCTCCATCCCCTCATACTTGGCATGGTACAGTGTAAACTTAATCGCAGGGACAACTTTAACTGGATTAGATAACTGATACAGTGTAGAGGTATTCTCTGAAGTGATGTGGTCAGTCTTAACAACAACAGTCTTATTAGCAACATGTGAGTTACAGGTTTGTGTTACTATTTCTTTGTTTTTGTCATATAATGTGACTGGCCCTTTTTGGTTCTTATGATTTTGACTCTTATCTGCCATTTCACCAAGTTTCAGTAGTCACTTTTAGATACTGCCGTTTTTATGCTGATAAAGCTGTCATCCAAATAGGATGTAGTAACAGTTGTAAATAATAAACAAATTTGTGTATTCTGAAGAGCCAGTCAAGACATTTCATTGTCATATGACACTCCAGAAGTGAAATTGTAGAGTGCTGTTAAGATTGGTTGTCTTTGAATTCCACACCATTTTTATAAGCGTATTTGTACGCATTCCATAAAATCTTCTCAGACAGACAGCCGCGTCAGGGCATAAAAATTCTCCTACATTTCAGGGACTGACTCTGTCCCTGAAATATTGGAGAATTTTTACACCCTGATGTGCCTGTCTGCACAAAAAGATTTTAATGACTTCTGTTGCCACAGAAGCTTCTAGACATATATTTTAGGCATGTTCAGTTTTATTAAAATGCTTTGATATGTGCTGTGATTTATGTAAACTTGCCTTTTATTTTTATATCAAGAAACAACCACACATTTATGTCCACAAAATGTGCACGATCTCACTTCAGCTTACATTTTTTTCAGGTTAATTCAGGAGGAGAAACAAAGTACAGAAGCACAAGCAGAGGAGCTGGAGTCTCGGGTTGGCAGTTTGGAGCACATGAACCTGCTGGTACGGAGAAGAAGCTTCGAACGGTCATCGCCACCCCTCAGTGGCCGCTCAACTCCCAAGTCACACCTTTCTCCCCAAAGAGATTACCTTCATAAATACCACAATGTAAGTAGCATTCTCCTATCTGTTTTCCTTACAACTATTGCTTTTGAACTTCTCCTGGTTGACTTGTTATTGTTTTACCTTCCAGTATGCACCTACTGCACATTTACTGTTATCAGTGTTGGTAATGCTGTTGTGAATTGATTTGATGATCGATTGAATGTCTTCATATTAAATAGTCACCATTGTACCTTACTACTTATAAAATATTTAACAGAACAATACATAATTATGTTTACTAACACAGGGTGGTTGTCAACTATCTGGAGTCATGTTTAGGTTGTGTTCACAGAACGGAAAATGTTCACTTCTCTGGCAAGAAATCTGGTGCATGCAATACATTTGTTTTAGTTTTTCAGTGCAGTCGGCTAATTGTTCTTACATTATTTACTTGGATGTTGTGCAGGAAAGTTACAAAATTATTTTTAGAGACTTTGTCCATGTTTCTGTCAGATTTTAGGTGGCACATGTTTATTGCACTTTTCACTCCATTACTAGTGATTGTATTTTTAAGTGCCGTGCAGAATGGTTTTTGAAACAACTTTTATATGTACTGCTGTATATTATTAAATTATATTAATGTCTTGTTTAATTTTTGTATTAACTTTATGAGGTTTGGGGATTTTAAGGTGGTTTAAGGTTTAAATTTTTGTCTTCTGTGTTTGATATTGGTGGTTACAACCATTTTGAAGAAACCTGCTGCCTCCACCTTCAGAGTTGAAGTCCACAATCTGAAGCTTTCATTAACTTGGTTCCATTTATTACTTACTTCTTAACTGCAGTCCCCCACACATCTGTGTACCTTGTTGCTTAAACACGTGCTTAAGTGTGCCTTTGCGTTATTGATGTATATTAAATTCATGGGTGGGATCTTTTTCTTATTAGTATGTAGGAAACAATGACAGTGTGTCACCGGTGAAGCAGATGAGACATTGTAAATTCAGATACAGTGTGAGATACACATAACACATTGAATGTATGAATAATACCTTTCTCCTATCCCGTTCTGTACCTTCATAACTTCTTGGGAAGAAACCATTTCAATACAGTGAAACCTGTGTCCATTTTCCCTGAATGAACCATGGAGAACAGACAATAAATGTAGGAAAGTTTTAAAGGTGTCATTTTTTATCAGGACCATAATAAATGAACAGTACTTGCAGGAAAATAATGTGTTGGGGGAACGATGGATAGAGGTTTCACTGTGTCAGCCTTGCACGTTTAGTCTTTAGAGAAGACATCCTCTTATATTTTGTAAATTATGTACCAAGAGTGAAGTAGTGTACAGAACTATTATTATTGTACACATTAAAACATTATTTGTTTTTATATAAAATTGCTACATGTTTCAACCCTAAGGTCATTGTCAGGCCTTTACACATTCTTGTCTGGTCCCCTGAAAAACTTCTCAAGAGAGTTTCACTGTAGACATTCATTCACCTCATTTATTAAATTTCTGCAGTTGATAGATAATAGAGAGAACTTTTATGACATTAGCTTAAAGCTAATTTGTAAACACTATGCTTATGTTAAGGAAGCAGTAATTAAGACTACATGTTTGTGAGCTTGTTTCAGTTTAGTAATTGTTACGGGGTTTTGCAATTCTGAACTTTCTATTGTTTGCCCACTTTCTTCTTCCTTATTAACCCCTTCTGGACACTGAAAATATGTTCACTGGGTATGTGTTCCATGCTCCTTTCGTTGTGTTATTTGGGCCGAATTGGATCAAGTTGGGCTCTGTGCAAGCCTTGTTTTGGTTGATAGCAGCACTTGCTGTCAGATTCTGTGGAGAGAAACTAAACTTCATGGTGTCCCTAAGATTTCATGTAATATATTGTTCTGTTTTGTACTGTCAAGAAGTAACTAATTGTGATCAATATTAAGTAAAGGAGTGCTTATAAAATTAATTTCTTTCATTGTGGGACACATAATGTATTACTGAATATCCAATAGCACGGATATTAGGCGATTTATCCTTGTGCTGTGGCACTTGTAGATAACTGGAAAGGTGCACAAGCACCTGAGATATGCACTTCAAAATTCAACTGGCTGATGTTGAACTGTTCTGTAGATGTTTCAGCAGCATAATATTAGGGTCTAATGATTAGTTTATGCCATCATTCTAAATAACTTACATTAGTAAGAAGTGACATTTAACATATTTATGATAGAAATGTACATAGTTTTTTCCTTATGCTCTTATATTCAAATCTTTAAGGTCAAGTATTATAAATAATTTGTGACAGCTGTTTCATTTTCATAACTTCTTATATTAACTGATTTCACTTGAAACATTTGGGAACTGTTGCCTTAGGTAAAGAGATGGAGGCATTGACCAACTGCCCATGTTAGTGGATGCATTTAATTCAGTTTTACTACTACTTATTTGAAAGTTATCCATTTCTGTGCTGGGGGTTGTTTCTTTGTGAAAGCAGCTGTTGCTCTGGTTCTGGGTGTTATGGTGATTACAGGTATGTTTTTCTAGGCCCCTGTCTCTATGTCTCCGGCCCACCTGCATCAGTATGCCTCCACCTTGAGCCCAGGCCAACTATCCGAGTCTCTGCCTGCTAGCCAGGTTCGTATAGGTTGCCAGGGTACTGCTGGCCAGTGGCCAGGCATCGGGATGTTCCCGACTTCAGTTTATTGGCCCCATTCCTTTCTCTGGCACCTCTTTACGTAGCCCCTGTGGAGATGAGTAACATAATGGAAAACTAAAGTCATCAGGTATTTGTAAACACTTCTTCTTCTTTGTCATCACTTGCAAATATTTTAAATAGGAGGTGAGTTTGATTAGTAACAGAGACTGACTCAGGATAGACTGGTTTTGCAGGATGATCACTTCTTGCCAATAGATTCAATAGTACAGGCAGAAAATCGTATATTCATATTACTGACTGAGTTTATAGAGCAGTGTCTGTTGACTTGTTTTTTAGTTTTGGGGGTGAAGAGTTTTAGAAAATTTGTATCAGAAGCTGTTAAAGGCATTACGTACGTGTCGTGTTTTTGGTCATTACGCCTTCTTTTGGTAATACATTATTCTGTTCTGATTTCTGACATTCATTATTAGATATACCTCATTAAACAACATTGGCTCTGTTATTAACATTGTGCAGATGCTAATTATGCATGTGTTTAATTAAAGTTAATATTGAGAAGAAGAAAGAAGTACAGCAAAATTTTGTCAGTAACCCATTTTGTTACCTATAATTAGCAGAAGTTACGGACACTTCAAGTTCATACACTTCACCTTACACAAAACAAAAACAAGGAAATAGCCACAAGTTTGACATACTTCAAGTCAGTTTTTTGCATTTATAATGTAATTCCAATCTTGTTGGATTTTTTAATATTAGTCAGTATATCAGTGTTTGGAGTATTTAATTGAAGGCATCAAAGTTGTAAGGTAAGTTTAAAAAAAGTTGCATGGTACTAATCAGCATTAATTAGGCTGAAGGAAGTGGTGCGTGCAAGGTGCACATGCACAATTGTTTACTGATACCATTACGTGAAAATATGACGTTCTTTCGACCTCTGCAATGGATCAGAAGTGCCTGTTCTGCTAATTAGTGCAGTGTCACTCTTCTTGAACATGTAGCCCATTGCTTTGTGTAAAAGCTGCTGTTGAAGTATGCAGTTCTGGAAGATAATGTCAATCACAAGTCCACAGCACAAAATTCTTGGCTGATAATTGACTCTGCATCGTAAGTGTCAAAAGTCTGCTTACTTGTTTGTGCTTTAGACACGTAAGAAAACAACTGAGCAGAGAATTAATCAAAATAGCTGTGTAGTTGTGTTACATCATTATCATAATGTTCTTTCTATGTGAATAATTTCTTTATATCTTAATTGCTATGTACAGTTATTTAAATTCTTAAAGAAATACTTGTATTGTGTGGTATGCAGTTGCAGTGAAAGTACTTTGTGTGGTGGAGGACTGTGTAACCCCTGTTATGTGTAGATAGAATGTTTGCTGCCTGCCTTAGTAAGTAACTCTTTTATCATGCCTGCAGCCTGATCTGTCTCAGTGTTTCATCTTCATTTGTTTTTAACTGCAACGTACCTCTTTCAGCCCTTCTGTTGTAACCCTTTGCACAGTGGATATTGGCATGCATTGTGATTTCTCAGGAGAAGTACAACTTGAGTTTGATCTTTGGTTTGGGCCGGAGGAGACTGTGTGTGTATATATTTGGTGACCACAAGAATAATGTTGAGCTGATTTGTAACACACCTAAATAAGCATTGTATTTGAAATTTAAACCACAAAGTTACATATAAATATATTCCCACTTGGTTTTTTAGTCTGTTTTTCCATAAATTACAAACCAAAGTTTTATTTCTCCAGAACTGTTCGCGTAGTACACAACTGTAATATTCCTTTCTCAGCAAGAAACTAGTGTCACTTTGTCCGAATGAAAGTGTATTCATGATACTGTCATTATGCATGTGAACAAGAGATATGAATGTTTAACAATGTATTTCTGCTAGTGCTGACCCAAACATAGATTATTACTTGTTAATGAAGATACTTTTTTGTGTTGATAGTGACGTGTTATGGTGTGATGCATCAAAAGGCAACCAAGAACTGTATTCGCTAAACACAAATTGTTATTACACTGGATCTAGTCATCAATAAGCCCTAAATTCTTAAAAGAATATGAGGTTTTTGAAGTGTTCATTTCTGTCGACCTTCACCACATATAAATTTTGCCCCTTTATACAGTAAATTATCCAGAGAATACTTAAGTTCATTACATCAAGAATCTTCAAGGTTTGTAGGTACTTTGTAACGATTTACATACTTATCATTGAATTTGGTGTGACCATGAAAATAATTAATATGTTTTTAAGTAGAAGCTGTATGATGTATATTTGTTTGATGCATTTCCTATTCAGAGTTGTTTTTTTTTTATGGCTCGACAGCCCTATATGGGCCTGGGCCTCCTCGTTTCGTCGAGGTTTCATGGTCACACACATTTGAGACACACCACAGTCGGTAGGACTCCTCTGGATGAGGGACCAACTCGTCGCAGAGACCTCTACCTGACAACACACAACACTCACAAGAGACAGACACCCATGCCCCCGGTGGGATTCGAACCCACGATCCTAGTAAGCGTGCGGCCGAAGACCCACGCCTTAGACCGCACGGTCACTGGGATCGGCATTCAGAGTATTAAACTAGGATATTCACAATTACCATCACTTTTCAACTTTGCTTTAGAGTGTGTCATTAAGAAGGTCCATAAAAATCGAGAGGGATTAGAACTAAATAGGACACATGAGCTACCTGGCTATGCCGATGATATTAATTTCATGGGAACAGATATAATTACTTAAATTAAAGTACATAAATTCTGTTAGATGGTATTAAGGAGGTTGGTCATGAGGTAAATGTGGTGAAAATTGAGTATATATTCATGTCATGTGAACAGAATTCAGAACAAAATCGTAATATAAAGATGGCCATAATTTATTTTAAAATGTGATGTAATTCAGGTATTTGGGACCAACAATAACCATTCAAAGTTACATTGATAATGAAATTAAAATCAGATTAAATTAGAATTGTGTCTGCTATCTAAAAAATTAAGGTATGTATACCTGCCTTTATGGGTGTGAAAGTTTATCTCTTACCCCAAGAGAAGAACATAGTTTAAGGGTGTCTTTGAGATCAAGATGCCAAGGAGTATGTTAGGACCCAGGGTTGAGGAAGTATAAGACATTGTATAAAATTGAATGGTGCAGAATGTTATATGTAATTAGGACTAAAATTACAGTCCTCTGGGATGTGACACTACAGTTTGGTGGATAGGTAGCAGTGATAGAACAACCCCTTCCCTTGGCAACTCATTCAATAGTATACCCATTCCCTGTCATCACTTTCCAATATTATATACCATTATTCCCACAAAGCTTACTTCTGCCCTGAAGATTTAGGCAGCATGTTCTTTGGCAACATTGTACCTTTCTATGTGCCAGACAAATGTTTGCCTACCCGGACTCTGCTATAGGTTTCATTTAGGCACATTTTTACGAGCCTTACTAGTTTCGTAGGGATACCAAATTTAATGAGAATATTATACAAGGCCTCCCTCCTAACTGAAACACAGACTTTCTTGAAGTCTATAAATAGCTGATGCACTGCCTCATTGTATTCCCATTTTTCCTCAAATATTTGACGAATGCAGAATATATGATCAGTAGTCGACCTGTTATGTCTAAATCCACACTGATGCTCCCCAATAATTTCCTCTGCATATGGAGTTAACCTTGTCAGACAGATGTTGGATAGAATTTTGTATGTGGTTGACAAAAGGCATTGAATCACATACTAGTCTGAAAGGATATTAAGGGCTGGATGTACCGTCCAAAGCAGCTTGCTGCTAATTATGACAACAAAGTGAATCTCTGTGTAGCCTAGCATCCATTTCTTTGTCGCTATGGTAACACGAGCACAAAAGATGTGAATGAGTGTGGAAACTTTTCTCTCATTAGAAGATACTTGTTTGAGCAAGCTGAAAGGAAGGAGAATTATATTCGGAAGAATATCGCAGTGTCAACTCGCAATATCAAACAAGAAAAACAAAAAACTGAATACCGGAGACAGAACAACTGAAGTTACGTCATTATTTCCCGTCTACATCCTCACACCTATCTCGTCTGTTACAGGAGGAAGCATATTGTGTTTATTTGAGAAACAAAGTGCTGTGGTTGAAAAAGATTACTTAGCGGGGACAGTCATATTTCGTGCTCTGGCTATTCACCCTGTAATGCAACATTGTTGAGTTGCAAAATTGGCATACCTAAATCTTCCCAAAGGTGACAGAAAAGGGGGACAACTCGAAATTTAATTGCAAGTGCAGTTTGGAAACTTTCGTGATTAAGCCAGGCTTGCTGCATTCAGCCTGCGAGAAGAAGGAGAAGAAGAAGAAGGAAGAGGAGGAGGAGAAGGATAAAAATGAGGAGAAGGAGTGTGAGAAGAAATCATAAAGGGTATTTTCACATTGCATATATCTTTAATCCTACATATATATCTGTATTGTTATTTGTGTTCAATGTTTAATTTTGAGACCTTACTATGGAAGCACAGATTCTGTAAATGTTAATTTGATCAGATGTAAGCTGAAACTTAGGCTCCTTCTCTAAAATTGTTGACATACAAACAATGTGCTATATATCATACAAAATATATAAGTTAAGCGGAAGATGTTTTTGGTGTACCTATTTTCATATTGGTAACAATGAAGTTATGTCGACTGGATGAAGAAGTACTGTTGATTCATGTCAGAAAACACAACAGAATGCCACACATCAAAATTCTATCTTCGTTACTTTGTACCAAATTTCACATTTCTAGCTCCATTAGTTATCACCACAAAACTGTAAGATTTAATAATTTTTCTTACTGCCTCCATATTTTTGCTTTACTTTCTATAAAAAAAATTGCATCAGCAAAACTTTCATATTTTTCCATGATCTACATGCCATATATCATTTCAGTATTCTAAAGTACGCTAAATGTCGCTTCTGCCTCCCAAGTCCACGCGTCCGTCATGTTGTTTTTACTGACTGCAGGAAATTAATATCTTCGACTACGTTGATACACGTTCATATTTGGGTTTTACACAACGATTCTCGCTCAACATTTTCCTATAGCCTAATATTATTTCAATAAAAGAATCAAATTTTATGAAGGGATTTTTTTATTCTTATGTGGTGAATTTTAAGATTACGTTGTTTCAAAATGGCACCAGGTAATTTGGTAAATAATTACCACAGTTTTGGCTGAATACGCTGCTTCCGTATTCAGCGTAGACAAGTGATACACGTCTACTTAAAGGTGGAGGTAGGTAGCAGGTTCCTAAGAAATGTTGGTACGTATCTACCCAGCAACAAGCTGTCACAGCCGAAGAAGCCGTAATTCCAATTTACTAAACTTCAAGACTGTTGAAGTATATTCGACAAGGTTCTGCTTTACTGACTGCGATTTGCTGTATTTTGTACAATCTGTGGTGTACTGTCTGATGATACACGTGCTGTGTCGATTGTTAAACGGATATGAATTTGCAGGCTGACACTGCATCCGCACTCGAGAGTAAGAAATATGATACTGAAGATGAGGACAGTACATATCTTGTCAACGTTAATACCCACCTAGAAGCCTGCACTGTGTCATATCTTCCGGAAGATATCAGTGTGAATTTTCATCGCTGCGTAATACTCAGTTCTTCTGTACGAAGGTGCTGTGTTGTGTAGATTTAAGCAGTGTTTGTGAAGACTTGCTTCTACTCTCTGCATTTACCCTTCAGATGGGTGTAGGGGGACACTTGTGACTACAGGATTTTATGCTCTTTAGGATTACTTGCTTTCCTGACAGACGATATCTTGATTTTTCCAGTCTATGAAGGACATTGAGAGATCAGTACCTGGAAATGGGGCACAATCACATCACTGCACTTGTATATTACCTGCCTGTTTATACGAAGCTATTTACAAGTTCTTTTTGCCTTCTCTCTAACATGATACTCTCATGAAAGGTAAAAAATTGCACTGGCATAAAACGGCGCCAGCAATAGTATTTTGCAAAGATGATATCTGATGTTTGATCTGTGCATGGTCTCTAAACATTTTGAAGAGCTTTCTGTTTAAGCTGTTACGTCACTCAGCGTTATTTTTTCCCTGACAGCGACGGGTCGCCGGAGCACTGTAGGTTTTAGAATACCGACAGAGTGATGGCTTTATGATCTAATCACGAACATCATAGACTGATAATTCATAAACTCGGTTTCAATGACAAGTATTTGCGCATTTTAATGATTTTTTATCATCAGTACCAGCATGGTGGGGCCGGGATAGCGTAGTCGGTACAGCGACTCGCTACGGGCTGGACGGTCCGGAGATCAAATCCCGGTGGGGGCGAGATTTTTTGCATACGTCCAGACCGGCCCTGAGGCCTACCCAGCCACCTATAGAATGGGTACCGGGTCTTTCCCGGGGGTAAAGCGGCCGCGGCGTGGTGCTGACCACCCACCCCCAACTAGCGCCGGGGTCAAGTATGAGTAGAGCTATACCTCTACTCCCCCTTTGGGCCTTCATGGCCTGTTATAGGGAAAACTTTACTTTTACCAGCATGGTGGCTTACGAAATTATAAATGGCAACAATCCGCGTGCCATTTGATTTCACATATACGAGTATCTGTGGATTTCCCACTGTGAGTGGAAGTCGATACTATGCAGTGCGAAGAGTAGCTTGCCGCGTTAAAGCACAGTGGTTAATATATATATAGGGCCTATGAACTACTCTGAAAAACAAATTGTATGCCAGCAGAGGGTAACTCTTCTGGCGCGTTAAATTTGCGAATAATTTCAAGGTAACACAAAGTTGGCGAGTGTCTCTGCATGTTTTGCACAACAAATTAGTGTCTTTGCATGTCTGCACAAAAAATTATAGTGTCTGTACGTTTTGCACAACAAATTATAGTGTCTTTGCACGTTTTGCACAACAAATTATAGTGTCTTTGCACGTTTTGCACAACAAATTATAGTGTCTTTGCACGTTTTGCACAACAAATTATAGTGCCTTTGCACGTTTTGCACAACAAATTATAGTGTCTTTGCACGTTTTGCACAACAAATTATAGTGTCTTTGCACGTTTTGCACAACAAATTATAAATTTTGTCCACGCCTCAGCTACATATTTAATTTATATTCAGGCGTTTCTCCTGCCTTAGCTCGCACTTCATACACACCACTCTATGCCTCAGTTATTTAGATTGTCATCTCTTTCTTCATCCTCGTTTCATACCTCCGAGAGAACATAGTCTGTCCAATTATAACGACCAATCACGTCGGTTTATCAAAAGTGTGCTTATGTTTTCATGTAAATTATCCGTTATTATTTTCTTATATTAAAGAAACTAGCATGCCGAAACGTAATATAAAAATTCCCAGTTTAAAATTTCACGAAAATCCTTCCGGCGGGAGTCGCGCTGTTCCACGAGGACAGACGGACAGACATGACAACGCGAATAGCCTTTTATTCCAACCGTTTCGCGAGGGCGCCCTAAGACACACTGTGCACTTACGTGTTTTGTGTGGGTCTTAAAGTGGATAGCATTAACTCGCTAGCCCTGTAATGGAGATGCAATATGTCTTATATGGCGTAGCATGTGTTTTAATTATTATTTGTACCAATGTTCCGGAGTTTAATTTGACCATGGAGCGATTTCCTATTTTAGATATTACACTAAAGTTTCTACATTTTTTCCCACACAGTGCATATTTGTATTCCATATTATTCTTACAAGGAACAACACTGATTTACGTATACAGCATTCACCTGTTTGTCAGTATAAAGGAATGACACTGTGTTCTCGTTTCATACGAACTGAATTCTTATGTATAATATAATAATATAATATAATAATATAATATAATAATGTATAATATATTAGTCTTCCAAGGGTCAAATTTTGTTTCTTAGCATGTGACAGTACCGATCCCAGTGGCCGCGCTGAAGGCGTTGGTTTGTGGCCGTTCGCTTGCTGGATTGCGGGCACGAATCCCGTCGGGGTCATGGCTGTGTATTGTGGATGTTGTGTGTTGTGAGGTAGAGGTCTGTGTGACGGACCGATCCCTCGTCCAGAGGAGTCCTACCGAGTGTCAGAGTGTGATCAAGTGCAACAATAACCCACTACACGTACAATGAGTAGGTAGAAGAGGTCAAACTAAGAAAGAAAGGAATATTGACTATTTTTGATTAAAATTAAATAATGTAAGAACCCCTTTGTTGGTACCCCCACCTTGCAGTGGTAGAGGGGCTTGTGAGTTCCAGTGACCCTGAGAGCTAAGCCGGCGGTAGCATTGCTACCAGTAGGGTCTCCCAAGCCGGACAGATCAAGAGGGTAGGAACCAGACGAAGAAAGATGCCTAGGAGATGGGAAATCCAATAAAAACTCCCCTGATGCCGGAAGCAGCGACATTAGTAGCGACTTGAAGCACAGAGCAAATGATACTCAAGATGGTTCATTATCGTATAGGAACAGGTGTGACCAGAGTGGTCTGAACGGCAGCTGTACTGCGATGTGGAAAGCAAATGGAAAAACTACCACATTATTACTTTTCCTGGATAGTCTCTTCCAGAAACAGAGACAAATGCGAGATGCTTCCTCTAGGACTTAAATTTAAGGAAAAAGGAAGAAGTGTTACATTTGGAGCATAGCTTTGTATGGTGCTGAAACGTGGACGCTTCGGAAATTAATTACAAATACCTGGAAAGTTTTGAAATGTGGTGCTGGAGAAGAATGGAGGTCAGTTGGACGGATCGTGTGAGAAATGAAGAAGTAATACACAGAGTCAAGGAAGAGAGGAATATCCTACATAAAATAAAAATAATTAAGGCTAACTGGATTAGTCACATCTTGCGTAGAAACTGCCTTCTAAAACACGTGATTGAAGGAAAGTTAGAAGGAAGGATAGAAATGATGGGAAGACAAGGGATAAGATGTAAGCAGCTACTGGATGACCTTAAGGAAAAGAGAAGATACTGGAAATTGAAAGAAGACGCATTAGATCGCACCGTGTGGAGAACTCGCTTTGGAAGAGGCTACAGACCTGTCGTAAGACAGACTACAGAATGAATGTAAGAAAACACTTACTGCATGGTCCTACGAACCTTGGCTTCTTTATAACAGCTGCTCATTTCTCTCCGTCATTTGCCTCTTTACTCCGCGTCTTCATTTTCAGCTTCCACAAATTACGCTCTGCATATTCCAGCCAACTTATTCTGGCAATTTCATTTTTAATTGAAGATTTTGCAGGACTAGTTTTGGAGCCCGACCCAGGTTGGTCTACGTTCCTGTAACGTAATGTAATTGCTACTGCTGGAAACGGAAAATTGATACACATAATGTAATAACTTATTTCATTATTAGCTTACTTGTCGTAATCTAGAGCTTCAGAGTTTTGAAATATAAGTGGCTGTTTTAAAACCTCACAGTTATTGGCGCTTTTGTTGTTTAAACCTCATAATTTTGCAAATTCCACTTGTTCGTAGTGTTGATGTAACGAAATTAAGCAAGACCGTTACTCTGATGTCCGTGATTAAATCAAAGGAACCAAAGACGAGGCATTGTCGAATACTGCTTAGTTATGTGATTATGTAAGATACAAAATCGATACACTGCGACAAAATGACACATCAAATATTTATTACAATTCTTTATTGTGGCATTCATTATACACACACATACAATATATGTTACTAATACGTCATAATTTTTAAATATGTTATGACTTAAATACATACTGAAAATACATACATACAAATGACCCATGAATGACACATAAAATATTTATTATACGGTTTTCTGTGCATATATTCGTCGTTTAAGAACTGCATGAGTTCTGCAATGTCACCCTCAGACCGGTTTTCGCGTTTAGTATACACAATCCATTGGCGACATAACTCACCAGGGAATGCGCGAAGGATCTTCGGCACAAGTAAGCGTCCGTAATTATCAATATTTTCTCCAAGGGCACGGAGGGCCTGAATCCGGCGATTACATTTGACGTAAGTTTCGTTAAGTGACTCTGGGCTACCTGAGTGGACAGGTTGTAAATTCTCCAGAAAGTCTAGATGCGCCTGGATGATTCGATCTTTGTTGCCGTATTTGGAGAGTAAAATGCGTTTGGTTTCCTCGTAATTGTACGCCATTACAGCAATGCCGTCCACCAGACGTTTTGGTTCACCTTCTAAGTATCCGAGGAAAACATGTTTGTTGATTTGCGAAACAGATGGGTTTTTGTATATCGAGGACTCGACCTGTTCCCAAAAACGAGTCCACTGTTCGATGTTGCCCGTAAAGGGGTCCAATTTGATAGTAGGGAGTTTGACTGTAGGTGTGGCGAGTGAAGGAGTTGAGGGTAGAGGGTGCGCCCTACTCTTCATCTGCCGTGTTTGTTTAGTGGAATGACGTTAGATGGCGTTGAAGATGCGTCTATGTCGGTGAATAGAATCTTGACAATCAAGGTGATGGCTGTCGTGATGTAAATGCGAGAATGGCTATCCACATAACCTTAATATCTGCACTCCCTGTCGTGTTTTGTTGAATCTTTGTGATTTCAAGCTCTAAGTATATGAAATGCAGAGTATGAATGATAATATTTGTACTTATCTCGTGTTTAATATAGCTGAAGTAGGCCGGTAACCTAGGCGAAGTCGGTTCGTAGCGTGTAATCCTTCGTTTGCAATTAAACGTGATTGAAGTGCTGAGGCGTATTTATCACAAAACAAGATACACCATTCTCACTATTACGTCTTCGGCCACGGTATATCCCGGGTTTCGGCACCAAACTGTAGTGGATTCCTCCAATGAAACAAAATCAATAAGCACAACCTTCTCTTTGTTTCAACACCCTGTTGTTCATTGGCGGAAGCGGAAGTACAAAAAAACTCAGAGCCCACTGGCAAAGATTATAAGACAAGAATTATAATACAAAGAGTATAATGAACAAAGATTACCTAACGATCCCCCACAACATACATACAAATGACACATGAATGCCGCACAAAATGACACATAAAATATTTATTACAATTCCTTATTGTAGTATTCATCATACACACACATAAAATACGTATATACGTTACTAATACGTCATAATTTTGAAATATGTTAATATATTATGACTTAAATAGATACTGAAAATACATACATACATACATACAAATGACACATGAATGACACACAAAATGACACATAAAATATTTATTACAATTCCTTATTGTAGCATTCATCATACACACACATAAAATATATATTGTCCCCGAACTAACTCTTTACGGTTGAGACGATTTCTGGGATGTTACAGGGGTGTGCTTATCGAATGTACTCGTTGATTTAACAAATACATGGTTTATTCTGCGTATCATTTATACACTACTTCTAACGGTGCTCTCAGTTTGCAGACAGAGTTTTGGTGCGGAAACGTGAAGGAAGTAAGTGCTACTTGGAAGATATATGTGCAGATAGGAGGATGATATTAAAATGGGTTTAAAAAGAAGTGAAATTAGGTAGACAGGATTAATCCGGCAGAGGACAGGGACAAGTGGAGACTTGTTTGGAACACGGTAATCATCCTTGGGGCTCTATAATGCGTGGAGACTGTCTTGACTAGAGCAGGAACCAGTAGCTACTTAATGGAATTAGTTACCTCAAATTTGGCTGCGAACGTCTCACAGCTTTGTCACTTCATTATTAAGGGATAGCCCTCTTCCTCGACATTATGCAACCTCAGCTACTGGCAGTTCGTTAAACCATTAAAGTACAGAATAATTCATACTTAATAACAACAGCATGCAATCATTCTACACAAGCAAACTAAAGCAGTCTCTCTTTCCTTACAGCTGGACTTCATTGGACCAAAATTCATGCTGAACTGTGGAATTTGTATTGCATCGGCATGCTCTATTTTGTTTGGATAAGAAACACTTGACCCGATACCCGAATATTTACTGGGCAAAGGTCATACAAACGTCAGTCAGCCGAATGTGTAGAAATGGAAAACTACTTAGCAGTCTCAAAACAACACTGGAATGGCAGACATAAGCCTAACAGTTATGGTACTGTACATTCTCCTCCTTTCAAGCACAATGGTTAGCACATATACCACTAAGTTTAACATTAAAAAATTCTACGTTCTGCCCACACAGTGTGTTTATGTGTTTCGTATGGATCTCAGAACAAACAGCGATTATTTCACTATACAGCATTAGCTGATTGGTTTGTATGACCGAGACGGAGTGTGTTTACTGCGCGGTACGGACTAAATCTTTAATGCTGTGCGACTGAAATAATAGATGCATAGAAGAAATTTTGGAAGAACTTTCCAATGCCAATGATAAACTTAGAAACTTACTTTTTCGATAATCTGAATTATGTTCTGAGGTACAGGTTTTTCTGGATATTAAGTCATTTCTTGTTTTATTTTTATTTAATAATTGATCATGATATTGCGTAAGCTGCAAATGAATTATAATCGTAAAGGTTATGGCTTGCTATGGATCGTATGTATGCAGTCATTGGCCGACCTATAATCCGTGACACTGACCTTGTGATCGGAATACAACTATCGATAGACGCAATCGATAATTATTTACTGGGTACTATAAATATACAAGTGTCTGAAACATATAAGGAATAATTTATTTGTCTTTTACTGTTGGGCAGAAATGCAAATAAGTTTATGTCTTTGTACATTCGATAACTTCTGTCCTGTCGTCAAACTTTCAATTCATTT
Source organism: Reticulitermes speratus (assembly GCA_021186555.1). Classification (NCBI taxonomy): domain Eukaryota; kingdom Metazoa; phylum Arthropoda; class Insecta; order Blattodea; family Rhinotermitidae; genus Reticulitermes; species Reticulitermes speratus. The sequence goes on from JAJKFL010000009.1 coordinate 21,957,616, forward strand.
ATAATTGCGTGGTAAATCATATCGAATGGTACTTTAAGGCCACACCCGCAGTCTACCAGCGCATTTATCAGGCTCGCAGTGGCAGTGCGGCGCTGGGAGATGATCTTGCACCATCTATCGGAAGAAATGTGAAACAACCTTATGGATCAATAACAGATACTTCTTTTACAGCGATTGCGATTTATATGAGTAACGACATTATTGCTAATTCTGTTTTCACATTGTTATAACATGTGCACGTTACTTTGCTAATTCTGTTTTCACATTAGATCTGCAACTAAACGCGGGCCGTGAGTGCTCCGTTGTGCGAAGTCCTTCTTAGGACGTTGACAGTCGCTCAGCCGGTTAAAAATTCCAAATTGTTTATGGAACTTCAAGTTCATTACCTTTTTCATGAGTTACGACAATCGTCATGTTAAAAGTGTTAGGATCCCTCGAACCAAACGAACCAACAATGTGTGTAAACATGGCACAAATAAAAAAGAGGGGCATTCTGCTTGGACGTTCTGACCCTTAAGGATGGGACCGACACGTTGTCTCGAAACGGCAGTAACAAACGGACCTACGCCGCGTAACAACCCAGAAGAGCGAAGATACAAACTCAGTACATACCCATCCCGTGAGGTGTTCTGCCAGTAGGCAGAGTGACCCTGTTCCGGGCTGGCTGATGACGTGTCCAACTGCCTGCAAGTGTCGTCGTGTTCCCGTTACTGCCGGACCGACTCTGGGGCCCACGCACCTCCATTTAACGCCGAAGTTAAGAAGGATGGAGCTGAACCCTACTCACCCTATAAGCGGCACAAATCTTCTTGACCCATGAAGATGGGACCGATAGGTTGTCCCGAAACGTCGTTAACTTCTTGACCCTTGAAGATGGGACCGACAGGTTGTCCCGAAACGTCGTTAACTTCTTGGCCCTTGAAGATGGGACTGATTGGTTGTCCCGAAACGTCGTTAACTTCTTGGCCCTTGAAGATGGGACCGATAGGTTGTCCCGAAACGTCGTTAAATTCTTGGCCCTTGAAGATGGACCGATAGGTTGTCCCGAAACGTCGTTAACTTCTTGACCCTTGAAGATGGGACCGATAGGTTGTCCCGAAACGTCGTTAACTTCTTGACCGTTGAAAACGGGACCGATAGGTTGTCCCGGAACGACGTTAACTTCTTGACCCTTGAAGATGGGACCGACAGGTTGTCCGGAAACGTCGGTCCAGAATTACCACTCTACGCTGCGTAATATCACAGAAGAGCGCAGACCTCATTCACATCGCTGCGGAAGCCTGAAACCACGCAGAAGGTAACGTTGCTTCTGTCCTCTCCATAAACGTAGACAGGAGAGGAGGGTATAGCTCCACTCATTCTTAACCTCGGTACTGTATGGAGGTACTTGGTCAGCTCCGCGTCTCGGCTGCCCCTCCTTCCCCCCGCAGTACCCATTGAATATGTATCTCACGCCGCTGTCGACCGCAGTCCCAGGTTTCCTCACCAAATGTTTTGAATCTGTTGCAGTTCCTTTCGACTGTGTGGTTTGTGTGTAGCGGGAATACGCCTCGTCCTGCGGTCCAGGAGTGCCAGACTAAGGCCGCGGATGCCGAAGGCGGCTGCATCCAAAGAGGACGCAACCTGCCACAAGACATTCCACCTCTTCTGCCCAACTCCATCACGACAGGGTATGGCAGTTTTGGTACACCTGCACCGTTTATGACGGCCATCTCTTGACGTCACCACGTGCCGCCGGTTCATCTGCAGTAAAACAGACTAATTTAAGGATACTGGCGCCGCCTTGGACTGCTTACTATCTGATACGAACAGGAAGACGACTGGCTCGCACATGCGCGCATTGTTAAATGACGATCGTCAACACCAGTCAACACCAGTCTCCGCTAACTGCTACCGGCTGCATGTCGGGCTGGTAGATTTCAGAACGTCATATAATTGTATCGTGAAAATAAAGTGCTTCAGGTGTTCGCATGGTGTTAATGAATTTAAAGTTTGTGTCAAGAGACTGATGGAACTGAATACGTAATCCGACATCGAGGTCGCAAACCCCCCTGCCGATAAGAACTCTCAAGGAAGATAACGCTGTTATTCCTAAGGTAATTTAATCTTACAATCAAAATAAATGGATCAAGTAAATATACATAAATATAATAACAAAAAGGAGGGGTTTAAACAATTCCCTCCCATCATCCCAACAAAACAATGAGACGACCCCAACGGACCAAACAAACAACAAAAAGGACATAGCCCAAATGTCAAACTCTATAGGGTCTTCTCGTCCCATCAAAACATCTAAGAATTTTAACTCAAAGACCAAATTCAACACAAAATTCGAAATTAAGACAGCCCACGTCTCGTCAAGCCATTCATACCAGATCACAATTAAAGAACTAATGATTATGCTACCTTTGCACGGTCAAAATACCGCGGCCCTTCAACACTCTTAGCAAGTCAGCGGGCAAGCCATACTTAAAAAACTAACGAGAAAAGATGTTTTTGTTAAACAGGCGGACATGAAATTTGCCTAGTTCCTCAAAGGAAATTAACATAAATAAAACAACTTAACAGCAAAATTTACTAATTCCACAATAATTACTAATCCAAACCAAAGATAAAGAACACATTTCAGTAAATAATTAAATGAATAGAAATAAAGAAAAAAACAAATACAATTTTAACATAATCAAATTGAAAATCACTATAAAACCCACAAGACTAGATTACTAAAAAAATTATAAAAATAAAATAAGAAGCTAATCCCTCCCAATCTTAACGCCAAATAAAAACAAATAAACAAATAATAAAACTCTAAATAAGACTCATGAATTGAATTCATTTCTTGAAAAACCAGAAATCCCTAAAGACGAATAACATTTTATTACTATCAACCTATTATTAATGATAATAAAACAAAAACTAAAATAGATCATTAGCTCCTTTCAGAATCGGGAAATAAAAATAAATAATAAAAGTCAGTAAACCCTGATACACAAGGTACAACAAACCAAGTCAACTTCCAACAATAAACCAAATACTACCCCCACGGTACAAATAAACTATAGTAAAAAAAATTAAATAAAAAAATACAACAACAAAATAATACTTTACCAAACCATAACCACTCAAACACAACATAACAACAAGACGCTCAATAAAACTCAGACCATGCCGAATCGCACGAAACAATTATTCAGCATAATGAAATCTCAACTAACAGAAATGATCTGATAACATTATCACTCCAACTGCACCTTCCGGTACAACCACTTTGTTACGACTTATCTCATTAACATCAAACGAAAGCGACGGGCGATGTGTACATATCTCAGAACCAATTATCACGAAAACAATCTTCAAAACATTACAATCAAATCCAATTTCATGCCAATAATTAAAACCAACAATCCAAACTAACAATTAACAATGTAACCCACCAATACACTTAGAGAAAGCTGCACCTTGACCTGAAATTAAACCAAATAAAGGAGCTAGAAAATTATAAACCCTAAAAAGATAATCAATAAACGGCGGTATACAAACCACTTAACAACTAAGTAAGGTCCAACGCGGACTATCGATAACGAGACAGGTTCCTCTGAATGGAATAAGATACCGCCAAATTCTTAAAGTTTCAAGAACATAACTAGTATTACTCAGGCAAAAAATTAACATCCAAAAATAATAGGGTATATAATCCTAGTTTAAGAATAAGTATTTCATAGCCTCCAAATAAATAAACTGAAAAAAAAAGATAAAAATTTCACCCAGTAACCATCAAAGCAAACCCATAACATCCCAAATAAACACCATATAACTACCTTAAGTCAAACATGTTCAATCGCCTCCAAAATATAACCGCGGCTGCTCGCAAAAAATTTAACCGAAACTTAAATGCATTGCTAACTACAAGGACACTTGATCAAATAACAATAACTAATGAGAATAACCAACCACACAAAAATTCCCAGCCCATTTAGAACCAATACAGACCAAATCACGCACAAACTTACATATAAAACAAGCAAACAACTGAACAAAAAAGCAAGATTAAAACTCACTCCTATAAACAATAAACCTCCAACTGAACCCACAAATAAACTACTAAACCAAAAACAAGAAAAATAAAAAACCAAGCAGCGCAAGACATAAATAAACAACCCGACCAAACTTTTTTAGCCCAGGCAGTAAAAAACCCCACTAACACGCGAGAAAAAACTGACAGACCCCAACTCTTATATACAACTCCTGTACACAATAGATATTAGACCTAATTTTGCCGAAGTTACCCGTAACACATAAAAGGTTGAGCAGGCCTCATCTAACGCCTAGCCTACACCCCTCTTGTATTTTAGGCTGAAAATCCGCATGACACAGCAAAAATAAATTTGACGTGATCCATTCCGCTGTGTGTATAGATTCAAACAAATATCACCACGCTTTCCTTCCCACACAACCTGTATTTAATAATTATTTATACACAACATGTTGTGTCGGACCGAACGTATGGTGCTCTTTGTTTGATAGAAAAAAAATAGCCTAACATCTAACCTAAGGCCTCTAATGCGGCTGGAGGGAAACCTGCAACCACAGATCATCTAGCACCCTGTAAGAGAGTGTGAGTAGCCTAATGGCCAACCTACGCGTCATCCGATAAAAAGGAATAAGACACCAGCGCCACAGACGAAGAGCAGGGGAAACGTGAGTTGACACAGCTCGGATGACTGGCACGCCCGTTGCCTCACGTTGGCAGCATTGTGGCCCAAATCGCAAGAATAGAGCCCAGACACGAACAGCTTTCACGGTCATACAACACAATGAAGGAGCAAAGAGTCCTTGCAGATTCCTTGCGCGTTTTATATACTGTTACCAACTCAAGTAAGCACATTTGGTAGAGTCAGTGGTTTGATTTGTCACTTTAGCAACACTTTCTACGGCAGATTAGAGTTTCACTTGTCATCTCCCAAGCACACTTTGGGCGTTAAGGTATGGAGTTGCAATTTAAAAATGGAATTGTACTGAGGTTACAGTTTAATTTTTCATTGTAGAAAAAACTTAACTGTTTGATGTTTCTTCTGAAATGCTCTACTGTGGTCAGTTACATCTTGGCTTCTCGATATTATAGTTCATTTGTTGCGCTTATGTATTTCTATCAACCTGCAAGTGAAATTGTCTTGTACAGTACATTTGTTTTTGAACATATGTGTGGTTAGGTGCAGTAAATAGCTCCTATAGTCTCGTCCACAGATTACTGTCTCGTCCACTGACGACTGGCGGTCATGTCAGTGTGTTGTGTTGTTTATCGAGAAGTGTGTTTAAGAAGTGTTTATTGAAGTACACCCTGGTATTACAGCCTTGTTAATCATCCATACAGCAGTTTTGCTGTTGTCACGAACAATGACCTGGAATGTTTTTTTCAGCTCCCCCTTGCCAGCAAAGAGTGACTGTCCATTTTTGCATTACGACGTGTACTTTGTTTCCCGAACTTGCTGTCTTCTATTTCACTTTTTCTATGTACTCTCTACAAAGTCAAATAAAAATTATCTGCAGGATTGGAACTAACCAGCGCAGATATACTTCTACACTTCGTATTGGTTTCCATTGCATGAACTACATATAATGTCAATGCCCAATTATCTGTATTCCTGTTCATGCCCGCAGGCCACCTTACGTCCAAGAAGCTGAAATCGGTTTAGTAGCTCTATGCTGTACTTGATTTGACGAAGCCAGGAGCAGACAGTAAAAGAGACAAAATCCTGCAGAGTAAAATGTGTGAAACCTTGATATTTGCCATAGGTGCCGCCACCTTCGGTCGACGGAGTCCGTTCCTGCTTCGGTAGCTCAGTCGCACAAGCCATGGATCAAAGGTAATGTGTAGCTATGAGCTATTAGCTAAGATATTGTAATTGAAAACTATACCAGGCATTGTAGCCTGGTATAGTTTTCTGAATCCTTCTTTATAAATATTTAATCACATTCAATCATGTATGATATTTGTACAACATTTTGTAAATAAGCAAGCTTCGAGCTCAATTGTAACTATTAGGAATTATATATTTACGTCACGGATTAACTTTGGCAACATTCTGTACTTGTTACCGTTGGGAATTGCATTGAAATATGTAGACAAGGCTCTGGAACACCATTCATTAAAGCAAATAAGTAAGATGTGTTTGTGAACGATAGTGGGCCATCAGGTTGTGTTGTGTAGGATGTCGCCTTAAAGAAACATCCGTTGGACTAATTATTTTGCAGTTGTTGCATTGCAAATATTGCTGGGGGCTCCCATTCCTTGAAATACTTTTCTTTGAAATAAAGTTGAATGTGAACAGATAGTCTGACGTCATAAATGTGTTCGTTTGTAGAAATGCGAGTGTATAGTATTCCTGAACGTGTAATTGTCTAGCGTGCATATGATTCACAGATTGCTTACGCGATGCAGCCGGTATCCGTGTTGTAGCCAATGTTGTTTAAGTGGCGAGGAAGAGGTCGTAAGAGTTTAATATGAGTAATTCTGATGTTATCACGTTGTCGTCGGACGACGAGGTACATTCGTTGCGCCAGGTAAGGAGGTATATGTTAGTGACTTTCGAAATATCACAGAGTTAATGTCGCGGGAAGCTGCTGTTAAATGCCACCAATGGAATTGTTCAAAACCTTAAAACTACTTGCGCGCTGCTCAAAAATTGAATTTGAGAGAATTTTTGCCTCCCGTTTACCAGGGTGACCAGTTATATTCTTAATATTTAAATAATTTTCTCACCAATTAACCCTTTAAAGTCGAGTAGTTACTTTACATATCACCAGTTTTAACATTCAGAAGTAATGCATTCTGCCCACAGAAGGTTAGTCCGTGATTTGTATGGATCTTGGAACAAACAGCGATTACTTCCCTGTACAACATTACCAGTGGTTTTTGTAATGGAGACGTGTGCTTACTGTGCTGTAGAAGCAGAGTTTTTAAATATTGGATTTGTTGTGGGCAGAATTACATGGACAGAGTTTTCTCCTGGTGCTGCGGTTCTCCCCATGGTATGAGTTGTGCGATCAATATTTAGTACCGACCTTAACCTGAATACTTCCATTACCGTGTGGACATGTAGGCGAAGCTCGGGGAACGTCATTCATTCATTTATTAACCTTTCAGTAAATCCATTACACGGTGTACAACCATGGATAAAGAAATGGTCATCAAATACAAAAAGCAACAAATATAATAAATGAAAAACACAAAGTAATGCCGTTTCGGCTGTTGGGGAGCGTTGTACGGAAAAGTATTTTGACATTTACCCTTTCCACCCCCTTCCCATGTTTTGGCCTTGCATAGCTGAGGCAGCTCACTTTGGAGTCTCTGGCCAGTCCATGTGAAATTTATGGTGGACAAAATGACCCGGGACAGGTTTTTCTCCAAGTATTTCGGTTTTCCGGTCATTATCTGGCAGCACTGAACTTGGTGGAGAACAATTTGAACAATTTCTGCAGCACCTTATTGTTACATTCTGCTGGCGGTTGTAATAAACCGGTGTCTTCCTGGATTACAAGTATCGACTAGATAAAATGACTTTTAGAACATTCTGTATAGGAGGATTTGTGGGAACTTATGGTTTTCAGTACTTATGAATGAACCTCTGAATGCACTTTCTATGAATTTTCTGCTTTATGAAATATTTAACTGTAATACTTCCTACAGAATTATGGGTTCCATTGCAGTGGTAGTGGAATTAAGACCTTAAAATTAAAAAGAAAACAGATAAGCAAGCTTTACCTACAGTCATTATCACATATATATTGCCAATATATTTATTGACTGCATGAATGAGTGAGCATCATATCAGCAAGTTATGCAGCAATCATCATGGTACTTGTATTTGTAATGTTGCTAAGACACTGCCTGAGTTGAACTGCTTGTATTAACCATTTAAACGACATACGTTGCCATGATTTCTTTTACTCATTTTAATTTATAACTGGTTTATTATTTTATGTATGTATATATTATAATATTGCAGTAACTTTACATGTTCTTATGAGACTATTTACATTACTTATTTATTGTTAATATATGTTAGATATTTTTCATAGTTTTAATTGACATGTGTAACATAACACACATTATTTAATATTTTACTATACGTGGACAATTTCCATATCTTAAGGTCATTTCCTAATTGGATCTATGGAATGTATAATAAATAAATAAATACATTTTAATATGGGAATGCATGTAAAAAACACTCCTAGAAATTCATTTTATATATCTTGGCAACAAGGAAATTTACTGCATTTTTAAGACATGCTGTTTTCTTTTCCACAAATGTCATTTATTTTATAACTTTATCTTCTTCTGTTCAAATAATAATAATTTCATAAACATTTTGCTAAAATTTAAATGCCAACCCAATCACTTAAAGGTTAACCAAAAGAAGAGGAACTTGAATGAAAGTTGTAGGGATCCGTAACATCCATGTGCTGTGTTTTGTATAATATTTGCATAACACTGACAGATATTGGGTATGTCACAAACATTAACAAAGATTACATTTGTCCACTCTTGTTATATTTTTTCCTTGAAGAAAAGTTGAGGTTCTTCTGACATTCTGTTTCCCGTCAGTTTAGAATGTGTCTGGATCTGTCGTCACTATTACTGTTATTATTTATTTATCTGTGGGCTTTCTAGTTGGAAGTTAAGCATCATTGACTTATTTTCAGGATAAGTCTTCTTTGAAGGAAGTTTCAGGGCACAGACTTAAATCAAAAGATAAATCAGAAAGAAGAGAGGCAGGTGAAGGTGAAGAACGTTGTGCTAATAAACCACACAAGAGGGTAAGTGAAGAATTAAGTGATCTGTTCTTGTTCATGTTGATGTGATTAACCTGTGGAAGTTGGATGTATAATAAATTGCATGTACTACTGAAACCCATTTATGGCACTACTGTGACAGTGTAGATGGCATAGCTGCACAATGGACTCAGTAAACACACTTGCAGACACTTGGGTAGCACAGTGCAGTCAACTGGTTGAGTAACTGGTATGGATAACATTACAGCACATTACATTACAGCATGCTAGGTGGCAGATCCGTCCAGACAGGACCAGAGGTTAGTAATTCAGTTTCTTGGGTAGGAAGGATGTCAACCTTCTGGAATTGATAGCTGGGTGTGTGCTGTCTGTGGTACTGCATGTGTATCGAGGACAAAGTGAACTTGCTCCATATGGTTCCAACAGGCATGCAGTGACCCATGGACATGCCAAGACTGGGAAGGCTGGCATTGTTGCTGATCTGGAGAACATTGCATGATCTTAATGTTTTCCTTATTTTCCATACATTAGACAATTACTAACATTTTGTTGGACCCTTTGTTAGTAACATTGCATGAATTGAAAGTGCTGTGCATAAGGACATTTTGGACCATTTGTTTCCTGTCCTTGGAATTCATTATGAACAGCAGCACCAGGCATGCAATCATGCAGCATTTTGGATATCATAAGGTGTGTTCCCTTTGAGTCTGACACAGACACACAGGGAACATTGTATATCAGTTTTGCTAGAACATTTCCAGTTCTACCATACTGGGGTGATGTGTTTCTGTGGTGATTATTGTGGACAATGAGACATGGTGTCACCATTTTGTGCCCATGGTAAAAACAGCAGGCTTACCATGGAGACACCCCACTTCACCCTGACCAAGTGAATTCAAGTCACAAATATCTGCTGGTACAGTGGTGGTGACTGTGTTCTTTGACATTGATGGGCCCCTGCTTCTGGACTTCGAATCATGTAATGACACAACTGATGCAGACCATTACTGTCAAACTCTTCAAACACTGCATCCCAAGATCAAGAACACGTGCCTGGCTAAACTCAGTGACAGCATCCTGCTCCATGACACTTCCTGCCCATATGTGGTCCAGAGTTCAGGACCACCTGAATTCCATGGGAGGTGCTCAATACAGCCTGGACTTATTGCCATGCAATTTTCATGTCTTCAGGCCATTAGAAAAAGCCCTCATAGCCCATATCTTCAGATCAGGTAATGACTTCCAGGAGGCTGTGGTGTAGTGGTTTAGGTAACAGCTGAAGGAATTCTTTGCAGACAGGCTGTGTCAACCTGTGCATCAGTGGAACTGCTGTCTAAATAAATGTGGTGACTTTTTCTGATTATTGCAGTATCTTCACCTGTGAACATTCTCAAATGTTTTTCAGTTATAAATGTCTCATAATTTTTGTATGTCAGGTTCTTAGATTGGGATTTCATTTTAATTCTCGGGAGAAAATCACTTGGGAGACCTAGATATAGATGGGAGGATGTTATTAAAATATATCTTTGAGAAATGGTTTGAACCATTTACCTCAGGGTAGGATCCAGTGGCTATCTTCTATGAACATGGTGATGAACTTGTATGTTCTGTAGAAATGGGGCATTTCTTGAGCAGTTTAATAATTAGTAACTGCTCAGGAAGGATCCTGTATATTGATTAGCTGAAATGAGTTTTGGTGACAGGAGAGTAAACTGTTTTTTTGACATGAAGGAAAAATAATTGAGTGTAACAAATAACTGAATTTATATGGTACTACCAGAGATTGCAATACACTGAAAAAATGAACTCTCTTGGGATCAAGGAAGTAAATGATGACAATGATGACTTGTTGATGTTTTTGTTTTTGTCATCATCATCATTGTCATTGTCGCCTTTTTGTTGGGTTTTGTTTTTGGTTTTGCACATGTGTTTTTGTGTTTTTTATGCAACAAGAGCATAAAAAGGGTTAATGCTGGAGAATATAAGGATGATGAAACATCTGTACATGACTATCATCAATCATCATCATCCATGGGTGTTTTTACTTTGGGGCCTTTTAATGTATGCATGTAAAACCTTTTCTGTTGTTTTGTCATTCGACTTCTTTTCTCACATATTTATCTCCAGTCTCTGTATGTTCTCTTCTCCTGCCCCATTTTATCATACCATTTAATTTTTAGATGTTCCTTACAAAGTAAAAAAAAGTCTTATGTAGAGACCATGGCCATCTCACTGCCTGTCTGCTTGTGACCTGATATCAGTGACTAAACCGTTTATTTGATTTTTATGAAATTTGGTGTAGGAGCTCTTTGCAAAAAGACGTCAAGCAAGCATGGTTTTCATGAAACTCGGCACAGGGAATGGCATACTTATTATATTGGTGTAATGCAATTACTTCTACTGATGTACTGTAGAACTATGGCTTTTTGTAAGTCAAGAACTCCTTTGTAAAGTCTGTGTACTATGTCACAGTTTACACCAGTTTCTGTCTTGTTAACCCTGCAATAGGTCATTATGTACAGTAACAACATTACTGTTTTTTTATTTTTAATTTATTTGTATAATTTTGTGCCCTGTTTGGTGTCATAACACAGGTTCTGACCCTTCTGCATGGCTGCTTGAGCTCAGTAATCAGATGTGCCTTCCTTAAAGCAGATTGATTATTCAATCCTAACTGCATGGATCAAAGTCATTCCTGAGAAGATAATAGTTGCTTAACTAGTAAAAAAAATTCCCCACCTTGCGTGAATCCCAAAGGACTAATTACATAGATTTTTTTTATCATTCATACCATGCATTGTCACTGATCAAGCACGCAATATTCAACCAACAAATGCACTTTTTTTTTTAAAGATATTATATGTTACAATCTCAGTAAGCTAGTCCAACATGTTTCGATCCCCTCCTGGGATCATCATCAGGGACTTTTGTGACAGTATGAATTACACAAACAAAACTGACAATACAAGTACATGCTAGAATGTAAAATGTATAAAAGATGGTTAAATTGTAGACATGTCTTATCCATCCATGTATAAACAATCAATTTCCTGTACACAGTAGACCAGGGATCCACCATGAAAGATCGCCTACAATTTAACCATCTTTTATACATTTTATATTTCTAGCATATACTTGTATGTTAGTCTTGTTTGTATAATTCATACTGTTACAAAGTCCCTCATGATGATCCGAGGATAGGATCGAAACATGTTGGACTAGCTTACAGAGATTGTAATATATAATATCTTAAAAAAAAAGCAATAAGAGTACATTTGTTGGTTGAGTATAGTGTGTTTGATGGATTTATCTATTTTAACACTACACAGCCTTTTCTTTCAGATACATCTTAATATTATCCTCTCATCTCTGCCATGTGTGCTGTACATATCCTGCCCATGTCTCCCTTATATTACTTGTTGAAGAGTACATACTACAACCTCCTTATTAGGCACTTATCTCCATACTCACTTGTGCATTCTGTTAGTTTGTTAAGAATTTGGAAAGGGATTGTATTACACTTCATAATTTTTTTTAGTTAAGCATCATTTTCAATTTCATTGCATTATTTTCAAATGTTCACTTTTTCAGGTCCATCCTGTATGTGTAGATAGAGAACCTAAGATGAAAAAGGAATCTGAATTCTTCAAACATACAAATACATTTTTGCTAAATAAGAGTGAGGAACATGGAAATCAAACTGTGTTTGAAAAGGTGATTTTAAAATAATTTTGGGATGTTTCTAATGTACTCATGTAATTTAGTATTTACCTTTTATACTACCCCTGGTTTGAGTGAGTGAGTGATTGAGTCATGCCCATATTGCCATGACAACCATTGTTTCCTGATTATGTGTTCTCTGTGAGGTACATACTCTTGGCAAAGAAACAGTTTTTATAGTGCAGAGAGTCTATGGAGTAGCATGTGGATGTTATGGCAGCCCATCATATGATGGGCATGTGGCTAGGTTATATGCAAGATGCCAATTTCCTGCTTGGTATCTGTTGGCCATATCCTGTGCACATGAAGCAGTCTTGCTGTCTGAAGCCAGTGTTGACAGAATTTGGTACTGTTCTTAATTAAATTTGTCCACATTATTAACTTTGATTGAAGGAATGTTGTCTTCACAAGATCCAACACGAAGCTCTTTGAAACTCTTGTTACACCTACTATCACACTTATGAAGATGTAGCCATCTAAATTATTAATGTGGTCAGATTTATAAGTAGTAGTTTATATGAGGTAAAATTTGTTCCCGTGTTGTTTGATTGATCAAATGTTTTCATTAGACCCATTTGTATGTGTGTGTTGTATGAATAGTATAAAACTTTATGGTCTTTTGGGATGAAACTCCATGCAGTTTGGTACCCATCTACTAAACTGTATGTCCTACCTTTCATAAGTTCATAATCTTCATATTCCCTTGAATGAATGTTATAGTTTACAGTTACTAATGAGTGCTTTCTTGCAGTTCCTGGAACTTTGCTGGAAGAATAGTAAAAGCCCTGAAATGAAAATAATTCTTCAGAAAGCACAAAATTATTACATGAATGCCACGCGTGATTATACCTCATCAGTGGAATTCCAGAACTTAGTAACATGTAAGATGAATGATATAGTGAAGAGGCCTTGCAGTATATATGTGTTTATGAAAGATGTTATTGATGAAATAAAAGCTCGAAGACTGAAGAAACATAAGTCATCTAGTAAAACACACAAAGCTTCTGATGGTTCAGTTCATATTTCTAACAATTCAGATGTGGCAGAACCAGGGCCTAGTGGCCATGTAAAGAGGAGGGTGAAGATAAAGCCCAAAGGGATGCAATTGAGACAGTAGTGGATTCTGCAGAATCTAGATATGTAAGCAGACAAATTAAAAAACTCTCCAAAGTACTGATGGTAAGTCATTGTATTTAGTAATGAATAGTGAATAATTTCAGTAGTTGATTCATCATTTAAATACAGTAGTCTCTCATCAACCACAAGGGTAATGATCTGCATTTGATACAGACATAGTTGGCTGTATTTGGTAATTCAGCAGAGCTAGAGGGAGTGATCCCTTAACCTTTATGCTACCAAGCCCATGGTGTTACGGTCACCTGTAATGTTGTGTCCTGGCACTTGCATCATTATGGGACATCCACAAGTGTTCCTGAACCATCTTCATAATATAAGGCAAGAGTTTATGTGTGGTAATTGCATTTATGCACGATTTCTTGTAACTTCCATGTTTAAGGAGAACTACGAAAATAAGTCAGCATGGGAGGGATAGCCAGGCACTAATTTCCCAGCAGTGTAAGGGTTAAAAGTTTGGTTTAAATTTCACAATGCACACTTTGAGGTCAAAATATGCATGTTAATATTAGTAATTTTTTGAGTTCATTTGTTACAATTCTTGAGGCTACCTTTCGATTCACGCTGGGTTGTCATGGTGGTAGCCCATCACCATTTGATACTTAGGATATACTCGTATATTTATACTTCTTTTGTTTTATTAAACCATTTATACTTTACTTGGTCTAAATATCTGCGTGAATTTCTTATCTGATCTTTATTAGTGCATCTTAATATTTTTCTGTTAAGCTACCTCATTATTCATGTTTAACCATTTTTTATTTAAAAATTTCATTCTCCAGTTTCTGATTTCCCAGTAATCTGGTAGTGTGTTTGACATTCCCTTCACTGAAACATAAAGGGAATTTGCTTTATCTTTGTTTCTTCTTATTCCTTTCAGTTGCCACACCCCTGCTAACAACAGCACTATTCCACTTTTTTTTTCCTCGAACGCCATTCTATATATGATTTTTTACCCCAGGAGAAGTTTATTTCTCTATGTAGTGTTAATGAGGTTTTCTGTGACAATATTGCTAAAATATTTTGTCTCTCAATACCATTACATTTGTTTTTCACTATCTTTGTTATTTCTGTCAAGTTACACTCTTGTTGCTTCCTCCACACAAATGTTAATCCAGTGTTGTACAGTTTCTCTTTCTACTCCATAGTCCACCTTCTCACACTCATATCACTCTTCTGCCATTCGTAACTTTGTTTTGCCAGATTGTCTATACCCAAACACATAGTCTGATACCAGTACTTTACAATTTGTCCTATGCACTTGCTTCTCCTACTCTTTCTGCCAAGTTCCATCTCAGCAAATCCATTGGATGCACAATTCAGTGTACCCATTAATTTTGTACAAAATCTACTATGAAACTTATCTAATTCTTTTCATGCCTCACTCAATCCCCACACCTCAATTCCATACATAATCTTTCACATGTCATTTCATATATATTCTCTAATGTCTGTACTTTTATACTGGGGGTTACTGATACACATTTTTCTATGGCTACAAGAGCTTAATATCCTTTGTTTTAACCAACGTTTTCTGTTTATACCAATCTCCTTTGCGTTCCGTCACTCCTATATAATTAACTTTATCTACTACCTCAATGTTCTGCCCATTTATTCTCTATCTGTCAGTTGCCTTTAATTTTCTCCTTTCTTAAATACCATTATTTTAGATTATATGCATATTGTATGTATAGACATGTTTATTATATAAATGTACAAATAATTGGTGGACAATAATAATACTAATATAAGGACAGGTGGGTGATAATGATAACAGTGGCGGCCAGAAGGGCAGGTCCTACAGTCTAAGGTTCCTCTGCAATCCCCACATTGTCATGAGACAAAACGGGGATCCTCATTACTGTGCAAACTGAAGTATTTCCCATGCTTCTTCACACTTGGACATGTTGGAACTGTGTGCACTGCAACATATTCAGGAAGTGGAGATGCTCGCCACTGCCCTTTTTCAACAGCCTGTAGCACCACCTCAGTGTGCACAAGGGTGCATGATGTCTTGAATACGTTTGGTGATAATGTGCCTGGGAGCTCCAGTACCATGGTCCATAATTTCCCTGTTCCCACTGCCAATTGCTTTTTTATGTGGTTTTTTAAAGACATTATTTTATGGCTAGTGGCTCCACTCACTGTCTGAACATTGCCAACATTTACATTTGCCTTATTCGTACCAGACATGCTTGGCGTCACTGCTATGGCCTCTGCCATCTTTGAAATGGTTACCATGTGGAAAATTGTTGTAACGTCGCCACGCTTTGAATGTCAGGTAATTTTTTTCACTTCTGGACATGTGGCAGTTTTTATGCAATGAGTATTTCTTGTTGGATGAGACATTGTTGTATATGATTGTTATGATGTTTGCAGTACCTTTTAGAAGAGAGTTTGGAAGATAATACTCTTCTAGAAATTTTTGTTAAACAGTGACCAGTTTACTGTATATCAGCCAACTAAATGAAAGTGCATTTAGTTGGTTGATATACAGTGAATTTAGAATGCACGGTGAGGGTCATATAAAATTTATAAGCGCCCAACAGGCAAGATTAACTTATAAATATCAGAATATCAAAGAGAAACTACTGAAAACAAATGTGTCTATATGGTTCAACAAAATCTGTAAAGCTAATGAAAGTGTATTTAGTTGGTTGATATACAGTGAATTGAGAATGCACGGTGAGGGTCATATAAAAAAGTGACCAGTTTGTTTTATTCTTCAAAATATGTAATGCTACTCTTCAGTAAAGGAAACTTCTCAGTTTTTGAATTGCATTTAAGAAATCATAGCAAGTCAGCTGAAGAATGGAACACATTCTGGATGTCTGTGCACAGCATCTACCTTACAACAGTCTGTGTGGATTGATATTATACAAAACTGATTTTCCAGTGACAGTTTGTACAATACTGGTGTTTGTATGCATAATTTGTGAGCAAATGAAGCTTTTGATGCTTGTTAGTCAATTTTGGCATGCAGTATGCATTATCATGTATGCCTTCAGATGCGTCTATCACAGAATGAGATTTTGAAGACTTCTTAAACCCAAAGAAAACCAGACATGCTGCAAGAACATGGAATCAGTGACCCTCAAACAGTTCCTCTGGTGTCATTGGTGTGCAGAAGCTTTGGAACAGAGATGGAATTATTAGGTTATGTCCAGTCTAAAACAGTCATACAGTGCTACAGAGACCTACTGAGCCACGTGGCAAGAATTCAACTGAACCTGGCATCTTGAATCTGCATATGCAGCATGACATTGTACCTCACATACAAATTACATATAATACTGGATTTTAATTTAAGAAGTGTTACATCTAAAAAAAAGTCTTGCCATTTTCTTTAAATTCCTGAGACTATATACAGTGAATTCTGTAAAACAGCTGTGAAACGAATTAATGTGTTATGGGCCAGTGCAACTTGATGATAGGCATTTGAGGTGTGTAATCATTTTTACCAAAATGGAGTAGAAAATACTGGTTCTGTACAACTTAAGACTTTAGAAAATTGTGTGTTAAATATATAAAGAACCCATGATATTGTGTAGTTTTCATTCTTTTTACTTTTATCTTAATTTTACAATTATGTTAATTTAATTGTGTTACCATAAGCATTGTAAATTATTACAATGATGAAGTTTAACCTTTGTCAGTATAATCCATGTTTAAGGTTATAATAACTGTCATAAAAAATATTCCAATGTAAGACTTGAAAGTGGTCAAATGTGACCAAAACATGTGGTCAGTTGTAAAAAAATTTTAACAAGGTTTTTATTATAAAACATGCTGTGTTAAAAGGAGGATTCTGTTTCTTTGTAATTTACTAGTGTTCAAAACGCACTCCTGAAGCTTTATATGATCCATGGTCCATACATTATTCGAATATAGACGGTAATGGTACCAGTGTATATCCACTCCTCAAGATTTGTTTCTTTATTGCTGCCAATACTGAATTTTGTGTAAGATGGATTGCTATTTCAACTATACCTCATAACTTATGACTTCACATTTCTTTATACATTTAAGATACACTTACAGTTTATTTAATAAGTCTGTGTTGTGTTTAATGCATTTGTGCATAGATTATTATACTGTTTTTCTCCCCTTAGAAATTGCAGATTATGATACAGAGGCTGGAGGAAAAGGAGGTTGATTTTGATGATGATACTGATTCTGCATACATCAGACTTCAGAGGTATTATCTATTGTATATGTGTGTTATTTTGGTTGTTATGCAGCATGTCGCAAAGTAAATTACCAAAAACAGAATTAAATAACTTTACTACTGATATTGAAAGAATGAACTGGTTTTGACAGAAATAGAAGCATTTGATGTATAGTTTGATTCATATTGTAAAATGTTACAAGAGTTCTTTATCCTAGCACTGCATGAAAATCCGATTTTGTTATTGCAAAGAGCTTTCTTTAAACAAAACAAAGCACCCCCTCACTTTGCCCACAACATTAACCCTTAGGCATGTGAATTAAGTACCCACTGTACTCTGCAAAAGACCAGGGATTTTAATAGCTGCCCATTAATTTGCATGTTCTCCACAACAACCTTAGTGGATATTCGGTTTTCTCAGCATCACACTGTACGTTGACTGTAGTTGACTTGGCGTCCCTGAACACTGGACTGGTCAAGGAGGACCTATGAATTGGCCAGCCAATTCATAGGTTGTACCCTAGCTACTGTTACTCACTGTGCATAATTTTATCTCAAGATTTGCGATGATCATGTAGAGGTGATTTAAATAGTGTTACATCCCCATATGCATGAAGATACTGACAGTGCTTCCAAAGTGGTTTTAAATTTATGTCATGATTGTAAAACATGCTATTGTTAATTTATTGTACTTCTGGTGGTGGTGGTGGTAGTAGTAGTAGTAGTAGTAGTATAAACTCTTGTGTCATCGTCATGTACCAGTCACATACAGAAAATATGTGAAATGAACCTCATAGCATAACTTTGTTTGATAGTGAGACATAAAACACAGAATGCTCTATCTCAAACCTCTGTGATAAATTTGCCCAAACTATGAATTCTGTATGTGGTAGCTTGAAGCTGAAACATATCCTAATATCACCAAACGTGATATTAATGTCATGGAAGAAGGTTAAGTAGTCAATGAAGTATTGGTGTTTAGATAACTGTGGGGAGGCCATGACCCGGATGCAGGCCGAAGTGCCATAGGAGAGAGAGAGAGAGAATTGATTAAGGTGTGTGTATGTATTTGTATAATCCCACATGTGATCATGACAGTTTCCCATTTAATGTTTTACAGGTACAGGGATAGATTCTGTAAAGTCTATGAGAAACTATGTGAATTGACAGGAGATTCAGTTGCGTATCAAGCCAATCGCAGAAGAATTGCTTTTTCAGGTACGTTCAAAACTTGTGAGAATTAGACTCGCCAAATAGCAAGTGCTGCATGCTTGAACATAATGCTGATTTGCTGATCTTTAATATGTGAGGTTCTCTTTTGTCATGTTATGCCTGCTGTTGTTACAGGCAGTATTCAGAATAGTAAAGAATGTGGAACAGCAAATCACGATCAAATTTTGAGAGTGGTGAAGGTAAGTGGTTACATTCAATGGTGCATTTTATCACCATCATGTGGTGTCATAGGACACTGTTTCTGACCCAGGAGTCTGTGACTTGTGTTTGTGGGTTGAGTAGATTCTGCTCAATACAATATAGCATTTTTTCCCTTTGGGAATTTCCTTATCTTAGTTTTATTGTGATTTTTATTGTCATTACTGCTTAGGAGTTTACTGATAAATGGGGGGAGGTTAAAGAAATTGTGGCAACCATGTGCATATTCCCACAGTGTTTTGCAAAGTGGAAGAATGGCTTCTTTTTGTTATTTAAGATACATGGGGTTAAGAATGTTAGGCAGACTGAAATAAATGTAGCTGAGCCATTAGTACCTGAGCCTAGTACATTTGAGGTTGAGATTACTATTGCAAGGTTGGAGAGGTATAAATTGTCAGATATTGATCAAGTTAGGCAAAATTTATCCAAGCAGGAAGTGAAACACTGTATACTATGATCCATAAACTTATTAATTCTGTTTGGAATAAGGACTGTTGCAGGGTTGAAGAGGTATGAATTGCCAGGTATTGATCAAATTTAGGCAAAATTAATCTAAGCAGGAAGTGAAACACTACAGTTTGTGATCCATAAACTTATTAACTTTGGAATAAGGAAAAATTGCTTGATTATTGGAATGAGGTCACTATTGGATAATACAAGTGACTGAAGTAACATTTTATTCCATATTCTTCTCCCACTGTAACCTCAATAATGGGAGGATGAGAACATTGCCCAGCAGGGAGCTTCCTAATTTGTACTGCTTACCAAAACATTACTACTTGTAGAATGATCAAACCAAGTCAGATGAGATAAGTGGAGCATTGAGCACATGTGTGAAAAGACAGATATATACACACTTTTGGTTAAAAGATCTGAAGAACAGAGCCCAGTTGGAAGACCTAGGTGTAGATGGGAAGATATTACATTGGATCTTGAAGAAGCAGGAGTAGATGCTGTGGACTGTATTTATTTTGTTCAAGACAAGGACCAGTGGCTGGCTCATGTGAACTTGGTTATGAACCTTGAGGTTCCATGAAAGGTGGTGAGTTTTCTGAATTGCCGAATGGCTGTTAGCTGCTCAAGAAGGACTCTGTTCCTTGGAGTTAGTTAGGAAATAAGAAATTACAGCAATGTGAAGAAAATTGCTGAGCATGGAGTTTCGTTGTCTGTGCTGTGTACCAAATATTATGAGATGATCAAATGAAGGAGGATGAATGGGCAGTACTTGTAGCACGCACGGGAGGAATTGAAAGATGCGTGCAACATACTGGTCAGGAAATATGAACAGAAGAGACCAAGTGGGGCGTCTAAGAATAGGATGTGATGATCATATTAAATATATATATATATATATATATATAATATATATATTTTTTTTTTTTTTTTTTTTTTTTTTTTTTTTTTTTTTTTTTTTTTTTTTTTTTTTTTTTTTTTTTTTTTTTTGTGGCTCGACAGCCCTATATGGGCCTGGGCCTCCTCGTTTCGTCGAGGTTTCATGATCACACATTTGAGACACACCACAGTCGGTAGGACTCCTCTGGACGAGGGACCAGCTCGTCGCAGAGACCTCTACTTGACAACACACAACACTCACAAGAGACATACATCCATGCCCCCGGTGGGATTCGAACCCACGATCCTAGTAAGCGAGTGGCTGAAGACCCACGTCTTAGACTGCACGGCCACTGGGATCTCATATTAAAATTAGTCTTAAAAAATTATGATACTGGGTGATGACTGCCTGAAGATAGTACAATGGCAGGTCTTGTGAACATGGTAATGAACCTTCAGAGTTTCTAAAAGGCAGGAAATTTCTTAACTAGGTGCGTGACTAACAGGTTCGCAAGAGGGACTGAGTTTTATGAAGTGAGTTATCTTTTAAATGAGAAATTTAGGCACAGTGCACAGAATAAATGACATTAATGTTAGAAATATGTTGACCATCTGAAATGGAACTTGGCATGAAGACTCAGTGCAAAATCGCTAATTAAGATAATTTGCTGTTTCATTCGTTTACCAATTGCAGCATGATACAGGCCTACCATTCTCTTTTCCTTAAAGAATAAAGTTTCCCTAAACATGACTACCTTCTGAGATGTTTTTTTTTTTTTCATTATGTAGCCCTATTTTATTAAATTTGTATTATGTTACATATGTAACTAACAGTTACATAGTAATTAATATGCTGCTTCTTTTATCCTTAACTTTCAACAGAGACGTGAAAATACTGTGGCCATTTAAGTTTAACAGTGCTCCAGCCACAGCAGAAATGTGAGATTTAAAACACTGTGCATTAAAGGTTAATGCATGAGATTTGTCTTTACAAAAAAATCTGTTGTTCTGTTGTGATATAACAGAATTCTGTGTTGAGTTGTTAATTCCATTCCCAACTTTGACACCTGTGGACCACCTGTTATTGGCTGTCCATCAGTGCTTGTTTGCATTTACCAGCAATATTTAGATAGCCATGACATGTGAGGCATGCTAAGACAGGTAGTGATTCTGTATTTGATACAGTTGGTTTTGCTGTCGATGCTAAAGTTGCAGTGCATGATAAGTTACATTTATGTAACATTTTAGGAAATTGTAACATTTGGTTGACACTTTCAGTTTCTGTCATAAACTGTGTCATGCCAGTATGAACTAGCAGACTATCTTGCTATATTTTGTATTGTACTTATGGACCTGTCTTTACTCAGGGACCGATTCATCAGACATAAACAGGTGCATCGAGAAGTTTGTGAACAGAACTGGACAGTTTCCTGATTTCCATGATATCTTATCATTGGTGAAGAGTGTTCAAAGTGACGTAAATATGAGGCCTGAAAATTTGCGAAGAATAGGTAAGTTGAATTCAGTAAACTTCATCATGAGTTTCAGTTATTGGTGTATATGAATTGTTAGAACAGTGTGGCAATGTTTGCTGTACAGTATAATAAATACTGACTTGTCAAGGAAGTATTCATACTTATGCTGAATTACCAAGTGCAGGATCTTCTGTCTTCCAGTTTGCTATCCAAAAATACAAAGATTAAGATATACAAAACTATAATTTTGCCTGTTGTTTTGTATGGGTTTGAGACTTGGTCTCTCACACTGAGGGAGGAACATAGGCTGAGGGTGTTCGAGAATAGGGTGCTGAGGAGGATATTTGGGCCTGGGATGGGGTAACAGGGGAGTGGAGAAGACTACATAACAAGGAACTTAATGATCTGTACTCATCACCAAATATTATTCGGGTGATCAAATCAAGAAGCATGAGGTGGGCGGGGCATGTAGCACGTATGGGTGAGGGGAGAGGTGCATACAGGGTTTTGGTGGGGAGACCTGAGGGAAGGAGACCACTTGGAAGACCCAGGCATAGATGGGAGGATAATATTAAAATGGATCTTCAAGAAGTGGGATGGGGGGGCATGGACTGGATTGATATGGCTCAGGATAGGGACAGGTGGCGGGCTGTTGTGAGTGCGGTAATGAACCTTTGGGTTCCATAAAACGCGGGGAATTTCTTGACTAGCTGACGACCTGTTAGCTTCTCAAAAAGGACTCTGTTCCATGGAGTTAGTTAGTTAATTAGTTTGCAGTGGTTATGTGTTCATCAGTTGTAGAAAAAATATATCCTGTTTGCAGTGCCTGTGGATGTTTTAATGTTTCTAATCTAATAATATTAAGTTGTGAGGATAGGAGGTAAATAACACTGGCCTTGGATTATGTCCAGACTTGGCTAGTGGAAGTGTTGAACCTTTGGTTTCACCTACCAGGGAGTTAAATAACTTAGTTGTTTTTAAATTGTATGTTGAAGGATGCAGTTGCACTCAGACCAGAATTGTTTGGAATTCTTTTGTACATAACATGCAAGAGAAAAATAATGTTTTGTGTTCCAATAATGATTTGGCTGAATTCTGTTGTTTTCCTGAGAATCTGCTTACATTCGCATGTCTTAACCATTTGGAGCTAGCATTAAGTGCCCAGTATACTTCGCAGAAGACCCAGGATTTAAGTGGCTACCCATTACTTAGCATGTTCTTGGCCATCAACTTTAGTGGATGTTTGGTTTTCTCATCTTCGCACTGTGCATCGACTATAGTCGACATCCTATTGTGATGTGCAGGAGGCCAGAATCTAAAATGGGAGCTGCACAAGGAGGCCAAATAATCGTCATAATCTATGCCTGACATTTGGAATTTTGAGCATCACACTGCATGATGGATATACAGGCAGGTCTCATTTTACGCGAGTTCTTTTTGTATGATTTCGCTTTAACACAATCTGGCATAGACGATTCGTGGCCACACTTATCTTCTGTAGGAGGCTAGGAAAAAGTGACATCACTGTCATGCCATCAGTCACGTGTATGGATTGATTACATTGGTGATATAATCACGCAGCTCATTTAGTTTCCTTTTCAACAGCATTGTCTTTTCTTACCAACACGAGTGAGAAATGTAAATCTACATTACCTAGTACAATCCAAGTGAAAAATCAGTAAAAGACAATCGGTACTGGAGAGAAATTAGACATAATAAGCCTACTTGAAAAATGTGAACAAATTGTTGACATATGGCCAAATGTTAGACTTGCTCGTAGTGTAAATACAATTCATGATAATGCTGATAGAATTAAAGGAAGTGCCAAGTATTTAGATAACATTAAATACCAGCCATCCCAAACAGGGAGTGTTTGTTTGTGAGGTAAGACTACCACAGTCCTATCAGAATGAACGTACCGAAAACTATGGATGTGAGGCTCTTACATTTTTATTGCATTAGAAATAAATAAATAAATATATTGTATAGAAATGTATGTACACTGTATAGAAATGTATATATACTGTATATACAGAATATATATACTCCACAGGCCTGTATGTCCACTAGTGGTGTAATCATATACTATATAGGATGAGGAAATACTCTGTTTTAAATGGGAATTTTGTGTTCGGTTTGTGCAATTTTGATTTGCATGACGTTTTGCAGGAACGTAACCCTGATATAAAACGAGACCTACCTGTACATGACATTAGGTGCCAAAGAGATTAATTGGAAACAGAATGAACTTCATCAGTCTGTACAGATAATCCACATCTGCAGGTTATTGTACTATTTGAATTGTCAGCTTTACCAGCTTATCAATGTGTTCAGGTTATTGATTTATGCAAATTATGGTACTGTTTGATTATTTGTTCGAATGATCAGTCTGATTTTAGTGTTTGTGATTTTACAGCAGAAGACGCATTCCTATCACTTGGGCAGCAATTGCAAAGGCAGCGGCAGTATGAGGCATGGAATTCAGTGTCAGTTTTCCTCAAAGATCAACCAGATCCTGCTGAGAGTAATCCTGACCTTGAATCCAAGTTGCAGAACAACTCTAAGGAGTATGCTGAACTCATGCAAAATGTAAGATTATGTTTGCATCTTTGAGTTTGTGTTGTGGTCAGTCCATAACAATTTTTCAGTTGTTACACTGACCATTAGAACATACGCATATTCTTTAATTGTTTCATTGTGAATTGTGCTCTGTTTTTAAGTTTTATTCATAAGGTTTATACACTTTAACTGATCATTCAGCTAGAGAACTTAAGTAATAGTTAGTGCTAGTAGTCCACACCCTTTCATGCTACCTTTCTGGCTGGAGTACATATGCTTCATGATTTTCAAAAATTTGTTTCAAGAAATCTATTTCAGATATTGGCTTCAACTTTCTACCATTAGACCTCTACAATTGTAGTTTCAGTAAGTTTGGCCAGCTTTTGTCATCACATGACAGTGCACATGCTAGACCACTGTTAATGAATTGTTGTGCAACAAACTGTTTTGAAGGTTAACACAAGGCGTGCCCCCCCCCCCCCCACCCTCCCCACTGTTTGCCTTGTGCTCTCTCTCACTCACTCAGTCTTCATTCATAGCTGAGACAAGTGAAAAGTCACAGTCTCTTCCAGCACACAGGTCTAAAAACATCAATCATCTGTGATTTTAGTCAGCTAATACTTAGGGTCTGCAGGCAGCATTTAAAATCATAGTTGAAGTACTAGTGCAGAAAATGTTTAAAAAAAATGTTATTGAAGCTGACAGAAATTAACTGAAATTGTAAGTGATTCAGATCCAGATTGTGTTATTTTAGCGAAGTTGCTACAGTGACACGTTTGAAGTAAAAGTATCCATCAGCAGCAGCAAAGGAGAGGAAGATGAAGCTGTTTACCATGAACCAGAGAGAGGGAGGAAGAGAACATGCAGGGTATTTCCTAAACATGGAAATATAAGATTTTGAATTAGGTTGGAGAGGAAAAGTAGAGGTAATTTAGAAACCTGCATTTTCTGGAGTTCCAGGGGTAAATAAAAACTTCCCTGTAACTGAAAACAGCTCTCCCATTGACATTTTTTTAAATATTTTTAGCACGAAATTACTAAAACACACATAGAAAGAAATTCACCAATATGTAGCAGTGTTGTGTCAGTGCTTCAGCGTGTGTTCTTTCAATTACAGAAATTGATGGCACAATAGATGGATGCAACCAGCCTACCTTGGCTTGTCAGTTTGAGTTGCCAGTTCAGGAAGAAATTTGCTGATACATAGCAGTCTTGTGTCAATGCTTCAGCAGTTGTTTTTTTGATACAGAAATCAGTGGCACAATATAATGCAACCAGCTTACCATGGCTTGTCTGTTTGAGTTGCCAGTTCAGTTACAAGGGTCCTGATAGGATAGATTGGTAGTCATACATAGAGAAGGTGTAAATGCCAAGGTAGGAATGTATCTTAAGCAGATGCTCCCAGCATGTTGGAGAGTATGTTGCCAAGCTCTGCCACTGTCCCAGCATAATTTTGAAGACCTGGCAACTTGTTTGAGCAAAGTTGGTGCAGGCTTCATGGCTGCCTCCAGTACACATCCAGGATATCATAGATAACAACGAGGTGCTTTAAATCAAAGTTGATTGGCGCCCTCCTTATGTTGATGAATCAGTGACAAGTCCTCATTGCTAAAGAAGGTTAAACAAGTAACTCAGCTTTATCAGAGGAGCCAACAACTGCCAGTTCCACTGTTGTCGGCAGTTGTCTTTGTGACATATCTCACCTTGTTGAAAAGGACCACTTTAAGAATTTATGGGAGTTCTCTTAAACATAAACCATACATCAGGAATTGTGCTTTCTCAAAAACAATTCTTGAAACAGAGTTCCCATTTCACTGCATTTTCAATGGATTTTGATAAATCCGTTAAAAATAAATAACTGAATGAAACCTGATACTTTCCATTTAGCTGTTATCACAGTACCATACAGGAAGAACAGTAAACTTGCGTGATCCTTTTGTTTGCTTCCATCAGCAAATCTGCAAAGGGTCTGTGTAAGTTGAGAGTGAAAAGTCATGTTGTTTCAAAAGGCCTATTGCAGCCACGGGGTAGGTGATTTATGTGTGGTGGACTGCATCTTTATCAGTCCTATGATGGGACTGTATATTGTGTTGCATACACAGTATTTATTGAGTTTGCACATTACAGCTGAAATTTATTCCATACTTTCTTTACTGGTAACTTCAGCCCACACCACAATTAAAATGGTTAGACACCAGTTCCTCACTGTATGTCTGCATTCAGTATCATAGAACAGTCCATGTGGGATTTATGGTTTATTCAGTGGCACTTGGATAGTTTTTCTCTGAGTGTTTCTGTTTTCCTTTGTCAGTGATTATCCCACTAAAGCTGTAGTCGTCACTACCCCATGAGATGTAGAACTGGTTGACAAACTACCTGACTTGCAACCGTAATTCTCAACCACTGACTTGTTACTTGGCTAGAAGATTACTTTTTATCAGTAACCTCACTAGCTGTTCATTGGATATATAATATTGTTTAAAACAGTAAATATTAAGCAGAGGAAAATTAATTTCAAAGTTTTATGTAGGGTGTTCAGAAAGTAATCTCTGTGTTTGTATATTTACGTCCAGACAAAGCATCAAAATGAAACAAACCATAAAATATAACTCAGAATGTGCACTTTATTTCTATACCTCATATTTCCATGTAGTGTCCTTTTGGTTCGATACAATGCCGTGAGCGCTGAACAAGTTTTTCAAACCCACCAGTATAGAATTCTTCAGGCTGTTCTCGAAACCACTTTCCCGTAGCAGCTTGAACTTCTTCACCACATGTGAAATGAACTCCCTTGAGATGTTTCTTGAGAGCTGCAAACAACCGGAAGTCAGACAGTCCCAAATCCAGGCTGTAGGGAGGGTGTGGAACAACATTGAATCTGCTGCTCTCTCTACCGCCACTGAAGTGGCAGCACTAGTGTGGGGTCTGACATTATGTTGAAGGAGAATTGGCTTTTCCCCCTACCAAACGCGATTGATTCATTCTTTCAGCCTTTTTAGGGTCTTCATGTAAGTCTTGGGAGTTGATTTTCTTACCTTTGACCATGTACCCCTAGTGAATGATGCCTCTGTAGTCCCAGAAAACCGTGAGTATGCACTTTCCAGCAGAGGGTTGAGTCTTGATTTTTTTTCTTTCTGGGAGAAGTGTCGTGATAATATTCAAGTGACTGGGATTTCAATTCCAGGTCATAGTGATGTTCCCAGCTCTCATCCTCTGTGACAATGCTGTATAGAAAGTAATTACCCTCGCTTTCATAGCAAGCAAGTAATTGCTGATACACTTCCAGTCTTGCTCTTTTCATTTCAGGCTTAAGCTGACACAGCATCCATCAAGCACCCACTTTTTTAACCCAAACCTTCAATAATAGTTAAACGATTGCTTAACGTTTTCTTTGATTTTTTTGAATAAGTTCATCAATTTTTTGCCTGTTGAAATTGTGTGTTGCACTGACTGACCTTCCAGACCACAACTGGTCATTCAGGTCCAAATTTCCACCATTATCCCATGATTCTCTCACCCAACGATGCCATAGTGTTTATGTCCACAGTATCTTCACCATAGAAATCTCATAATTGCCGGTGAATTTCGGTGGGAGTTTCATTTTTGTGCATCACAAACTTGGTGACACCTTGCTGTTTGATGCACTTTGACATAGTTGAGAATGAGTCATCCATTTGCAACAAATACAATGCAAATCACTATGTTTACCAAGCCCCACTGCATGGCAAACTGAAGCTCAAGGAACAGTGAACAAGTTGGGAGAAGTACCGCTTCAAGGTCACCCTGCTTGCGTGAGATATTTGCGTGGAGGCATTACTTTCCGAACGCCCTATGTAACATTTGGAAGTACCTTAATTGCCCAAGTGCCTTCACATCATGAGATATACGGTAAAAGCTGATTTATTTGGAAATCTCTGTTAACTGGGAATTTACAGAGACTCATTACATTTCACTATTCTGTCTACCACTAGTGCCCAGATTGATTCCAGGAGTGAAAGCAAAAGTTGATCAAGAAAGACTATTTACAGGGTAAATTTACATCAACAAACAGCAAAATGTGTGCCGTTGTGTTGTGTTGTGTTGGTTTTCTTTAGACTATAGACCTATATACACCTTGTTATCTAAGTAGTGATGAAGTGGAGTAGAAAATGTGGCAGGGAAGACAGGGCAGGATATCAAGTCACAAATTAAATGGTTAGATCTGTCATTGAGGTTGCTAGGTACACTAAGATACACATTAGGCATAATGTTCTAATATCTGGAAAATTACAATATAAAGCAGCCCTTCAGTTCTGGAGGTGCCAGATAAACTAGCTTATACTATAGTGTCTTTTACCTTGTAAAATACATAGAATGTCCAGAAAGTAAAGATACAAACGCAATAAAATTTTTTAAAAATAGTTATTAACAAAATTGAGTGAAAAAAACTCTTAACACATACCTTTAGCTATTTTTCAACATAATCACCACCTTTGTCAAGGCATTTGTTTAGCCTGGGTACGAGGTTTTGTATTCCGATGTCATAGAACTCCGCCGCCTGCGCACGCAACCACGCAGTGACTTCATTTTTTACCTCTTCGTCTTCGTGAAACTTCTGGCCGGCCATCCCCCTCACAGACCAGACCTTGCTCCCAGCGATTTCCATTTGTTTTTGCATTTAAAGAAACATCTGGCCAGCCAGAAGTTTCACGAAGACGAAGAGGTGAAAAACGAAGTCACTACGTGGTTGCGTGCACAGGCGGCGGAGTTCTATGCATCGGAATACAAAAACTCGTACCAGGCTAAACAAATGCTTTGACAAAGGTGTTGATTATGTTGAAAAATAGCTAAAGGTATGTGTTAAGAGTTTTTTCACTCGATTTTGTTAATAAATATTTTTAAAAAATTTTATTGCTTTTGTATCTTTACTTTCTGGATAACCCTCGTATAAAAATATGTCTTATTTTTTAGTGAAATTTTTAGACCCTTGCTAATGATATTTTGCCTGACTGATGGACTGTGTTAATATTTTGTGACTGTGTCAGGTATTTATTCCTGTTGCAGGTAATTGACAGCTTCGCTGAAAGGCAGATTGCAGAGAAATTAGTAGCAGAGGAAGTACCAGACGAAGATGCCAACAAATCTGAAGAGAGTGAACCAGATAAAAATGAAGAAGAACAGGAAGGAGAAGAGGAAAAAGACTTTGTAGAAAAGGTCCTAAAAGGAGAAGAAAATTTGAGCTGTGAGTGTTAATTTTTTTGTAGTTCCAGTTTTTGAGGTGAGAGCTGTAGTTATATCAGACTGCAATGTGAAGCAGTGAAGTGTGTGTCAGGAAATAGCTACCCACCTTTTGTGCTTTGACTAACTTTCTGTAGTTTACAGAAGAATCTAGAGTACCAACCTTCTGTTTGTAAGCGGGCTTATCTTCCAAAAATGATATTTACAGATGCATGACCAAAAAGGTTATCTTAACTTCAAGTACTGCATGATAATCTGCATTTCTGCATATTGGTAGTGTTTAATGTAGCAACTTAAAGTAAACTATGCCTGATCAAAAGTGAAAGGAACAACAGAGCCATTTATACTAATTTTTTCTCCACCATTTGGAGGCATAAACATTTTGTGTGATTGTAGTTTTGTAGGGCAGTATCTTTAACAATTTTGTTTGTGAAATGCTTCATTGAAAAGCCAAGTTTCTCAATAAACTTTATGCTCTTCTTGTTATCACCAGTGCCATCCATTTTCT
Organism: Reticulitermes speratus; assembly: GCA_021186555.1. Taxonomy (NCBI): domain Eukaryota; kingdom Metazoa; phylum Arthropoda; class Insecta; order Blattodea; family Rhinotermitidae; genus Reticulitermes; species Reticulitermes speratus. The sequence goes on from JAJKFL010000009.1 coordinate 21,987,956, forward strand.
CTTCAGTCCTATTATGTTGTTTTTCATGTCTTCTTTCTTGCAACCCAGAAAATACTCGCACAGGCTGTATTCTATTAGCCCTTTGAAGCACAGTGGTCACTGTTTGTGCCACATGTATTAACATTAAACTATGCACTTTTTCCCACAGAGCATATTTGTAGGTTTCATTTGATCCTGACACTCAACAGCAGTTATTGTTAACTGGTTGGTATGTATGGTGGAGAGATGGTGTGTTGTTTGTGATGTAGGAACTAAATTTTTAAATATTCTTTAAATTAATTGCAAACTTTGAAGGTTAACTCTTTATCTATTTAATTTAAAACATTGCTGTAAGGAGCTATCAGCCCATGTTTTTTGGGGGTACTTATATTGTCAATGAAGTTTTTTCTTGTTTATCTCACATTGCTAGGGACAAAGCCTTATTAATTCTTCTACATTCTGCTACATAAGGAGTCTTGTTTCTTATTTTTATTAAGCAGCATTTATTTTGTATATATAATTTTACATTGGTATTTATATTATATTTTCAGGACTTAATCTTTTTTTTGGGGGGGGGGGGATAAAGACAGGTTTCAATTTAAGGTGTTTACAGTATTCAGTTTTCAGCACTTTACACTTCTTAGCTTGGGACAGAGCTATTGTAAACATTATTTAATTTTTATACAAAATAGTCCAGACATTCTGTATGGACTGTGAAACTAGACTCGGTAATAAGAGAGTTGATATTCAAAAGCACAAAGTTATGAAGGAAACAAACAATGTGGTAAATATACAGAGAGATGTTACTATCATGTTCCTGAGCACAGCAGCTGTCATCAGTAGTTTATTGCATACAAATCCTGCATCTGCCACTTCTAAGCAAGCCTGGTACCTTCTGACAGTACCTCTTGACACACATTGAAGCTCTTGTCTTGAAATATTAGTTTTTCTTTGAAAATTATCCTTCAATTCTTTCAAGGAAAGTGGATTTTCATACATCTTTTCTTCTTCAGTTACTTCCCCAAATACTTGTGTTAAATGTAATTTAATGTAGTGGTCAGAATTTGTTTCCTTGAATATGGCAGGCCCTATGATTTTGTATGCTCTCACTGCATACCAGACAAGACTGTGTGTCATGTAAATGAACTGCATGAACTACAGCCATACCTCGACTTTCACCGCTTCGCTCTTTCATCGGTTTTCAAGTATAACCATGTTTCCAAATTTCGTCGCTTGCTTCACTGTTTCGTCGCATTTCGTCACCACCGCGTGCCATCTTGTTTCTTTCGTCATTCAGTCTTTGAATAGAAGTCATTCGGTGTGCACTGTTTTTCTATATTGTCCGCATTGAATCTCTTATATTTGTGATTAAACATATTAAAACTGCTTATTTTTGTGATTAAAATAACCAAACTTTTCATACTTTATTATTTTTGTGATTATACTGTACGCAGTTCATAGTCATTTTTGTGATAACAGTATAATGACAGTGTTCATATCGTGCTTATAAGACACGTGTACAGTATTCATACTGTACTGATTTTTTTGTGATTAGGCCCTATACTATACATAATACTTATTTTTGTATTTATACTGTAAACAATTCATAGTTATTTTTGTGATAACAGTATAATTACAGTGTTCATATCGCGATTATAAGACACGTGTACATTATTCATACTGTACTTTTTTTGTGATTAGGCCCTATACTACTTATTTTTGGGCTTTAATATATTCATAATGAGTCCTAAGTGTAGTGACAAAGTTAAAAGAACCCATAAGGTTCTCAATTTGCAAGAAAAGCTTGAGCTAATCAAGCTTAATGAACAAGGCATCTCAAATGCTGAAATAGGCCGCAAGCTAGGTGTACCTCGCACTACAGTTAGCACAATTGTAAAGAACAAAGCTAAAGTGTTAGAGGAAATTAACAACGCTACGCCAGTGCATGCCAAACTTGTTAGAAAGAGGCACAATTCGTCTAAGCCAAGGTCTTATCCAGGCTAAAGCCCAAACTTTATTTAATACAATGAAGGCTGAGGGAGACATCAGCTGAAGAGACATTTGGAGCTAGCAGGGGCTGGTTTGACAAATTTAAGAAAAGGTCAAGTTTACATAATATAGCAGTGCAGGGAGAAGCAGCTAGCGCAGATACCACAGCTGCAGAAGCTTTTCCAGTGAAGCTTGAAAAAATTATAGAAGACAGTGGCTACACAAAGCAGCAGATCTTCAACGTAGATGAGACAGGCCTCTTTTGGAAGAAGATGCCATCCAGAACTTTTATTGCCAAAGAGGAAAAATCAATGCCCGGATTTAAAGCTGCCAAAGATAGGCTTACTCTGTTGCTAGGGGCTAATGCAGCTGGCGACTGTAAGCTAAAGCTTATGCTCATCCTAGGGCCCTAAAAATGATTTAAAGTCTTCCTTTCCAGTTCATTTCAAGTCCAATAAAAAAGCTTGGATGACTGGTGAATTATTTACAACTTGGTTCACTGATAATTTCAAGCCTGCAGTTGAGGTTTATTGCAAACAACAGAATATTCACTTTAAAATCCTACTGCTCTTGGATAATGCTTCAAGCCACCTGGGACTTGTGAGTGAGGCTCACAAATAAATCATAGTTGTGTTTCTGCCTCCAAACACAACTTCTTTGCTGCAGCCAATGGACCAAGGAGTAGTTTCATCATTTAAATCTTACTATATCAGACGGACGTTTGCCAAGGCTATAGCTGCACTAGATGCTGATGTTGATGATGGGCCTAAACAAAATAAATTAAAAGCCTTTTGGAAAGGATTCAATATTCTGGATGGCATCAAAACTATCAGAGATGCATGGGCCGAAGTTAAAGAATCCAATCAGAAAGGCGTTTGGAAAAAGTTGATTCCCTCCCTGATGGACGACTTTGAAGGGTTTGAAGAAACAGTGGAGGCCATCACTTCAAATGTTGTGGAAATGGCTCAGCAGCTGTGAACTGGAAGTAGAGGCTGAAGGTTTTAGAGAGCTGCTTGAGTCTCATGATCAGCCTCTAAGTGATGAGGATCTCCTGGCAATGGAAGAACAAAGAAGACTGTTGAATGAACAGGAAACCATGCCTGAAGATACAGCTGAGCCTAAGGAGATGACCACCAAAGAACTGGAAGTCGGAATCGCCAAAATAGAGGACGCAATTGCATATTGGGAAAGGGTGATTCTCTTAAACAGGCTGGCATCTAATTTTCCTGTGCTCAGGGGCATGATTAAAAGGCCTGTCCATTGAAGCAAGAATGTAGTAATGTCTAGAATTTTATTAGTATTTGATTTACTAGTGAAATGCAATTACACAAGCTGACTGTAGTTGTTATTCACCAAACTGTCAGGCTGTGTAAAATGAACTGAAAAGTTGAAGAAGATACTCATGTAACACAGAGCAGTTATTGTTCATATATGGTAAATGTTGTGTATGTTAAAATATAAATAAAACATAAGTAAACTTTGCTTTATTCTGTAATCACCGTGCATCTTTTCACAGTCACTATTTACATACACCAACTGGATGCAACTCTATTTAAAAAACTGTATAGTTTTTTAAAACATATGTAAAAACTTTATAAAACCCGACATATGTTTCGGCTCTTATAGAGCCATCTTCAGGGGTTTATTGTCGTTAGAACTGCATATATTAAAACGTCTTTTTCATTGGTTCACTTTTAGGCAAGGTTTTTCACTTTTTCACTGTTTGGTATGCACAGACACTGTTTGTTATTCGTGCTAAAATAATATGTTAATGTTTTCATAGGTATTGTATTTGATGCATGGTACTGGTTTATCTTGTTCATTGGGTCGTATTTTTCATCGTGTAGGCTGTACCATTTGTGTGTGCATCTGATACTGTAGTGTGTGTGTACTACGATCCATAGTACACACACTACAGTATCAGATGCACACACAAACGGTACAGCCCACACCATGAAAAATACGACCCAATGAACAAGATAAACCAGTACCATGCATCAAATACAATACCTACGAAAACATTAACATATTATTTTAGCACGAATAACAAATAGTGTCTGTGCATACCAAGCAGTGGAAAAGTGAAAAACCTTGCCTAAAAGTGAACCAATGAAAAAGACGTTTTAATATATGCAGTTCTAACGACAATAAACCCCTGAAGATGGCTCTATAAGAGCCGAAACATATGTCGGGTTTTATAAAGTTTTTAAATATGTTTTAAAAAACTATACAGTTTTTTAAATAGAGTTGCATCCAGTTGGTGTATGTAAATAGTGAAAGTAAACTTTAGTTTCATCATAGAGAAACTTTTATACTCTCTGGGGTCTTGTTCTGCCATTTTTAATTTCAAAAATAAATATGACATGTGTGTGATTGAGACATCATATAACTGGTTACTAACAAAGGAAAGTAGGTAAGAAAGATGAATAATGAAGATTTGTAAAAGGAGGTCATCCCATAACATGCTTATGCATGCACAGAGGGGAGGCAGGGGTATAGCTCCAACCCATTTGCAACCCAGTACTAGAAGGAGGTGGGTGGTGAGCACCGCGCTTCGGCCGCTTTACCGCAGAAAAGATCCTGTACCCATTGTACAGGAGGCTGAGTGGGCCTCGGGGACAGTGGGGATGGCACAGAAATTCTCGCCCCCACCAGGATTCAATACCTGGACCGTCCAGCCTGTAGCAAGTCACTATACTGGCTACGCTGTCCTGGCCAATGGAGATTGAAGTTCATTCATTCTGTAGTTTGTCTTACGACAGGTCCATAGCCTCTTCCAAAGCAAGTTCTCCACAGGTGCAATCTAGTGCTTCCTCTTTCAATTTCCTTAAGGTCAACCAGTAGCTGCTTCCATCTTCTTCATCGTCTTCCCGTCCCTTCTATCCATCCCTCTGTCTTTCCTTCAATAACATGCTTTAGAAGGCATTTCCTATGCAAGATGTGACCAGTTAGGCTTCCTTCTCTTCATTGTATGTAGGATATTCCTCTCCTCCTTGACTCTTTGTAATACTTCTTCATTTCTAACACAATCAGTCCAACTGATCTTCTCCATCCTTCTCCAGCACCACATTTGAAAAATTTCCTGGCATTTCTGATCTACTTTCTGAAGTGTCCAAATTTCAGCACCATACAAAGCTATGTGCAAAATGTAGCACTTTTCTTCCTTAAATTTATGTCCAGTTTGCTGGTGAAAAGAGTCTTCGTCTTGTTGAATGCTGCTTTTGCTGTGGCAATTCTGGATTTGATTTCATGTGTACAGCTTCCATCATTCCTCCAAATTATCAGCAGATACAGACATGTTAATTCTGATATGTGATTTAGATGTTCAAATTTGCAGTGTGCTTAATCCACATTTCATCATCATCATGTCACATTCTTCTACTACTACTACTACTACAATTACCACCACCACCTTTTCAACAGTTAAACAGTGTGTAAGGTTGCAGTGTAAGACAAAATTTCTGAAAATAATTGACAAGAAGAACATGTTGTTCAGTTACTTTCAGATGTAGGAAACAGCTTCAATTTTTTCAGTGTATTTTATATGGATTGGCAACATTATTAAATCTATATCGATTTGAGAAGTTTGCAAATCAGGTGTTGGTGTCTTCCTATTACCATGGTTGGCTGGTCAGGAAGCCTTAGAGGGAGGGGTTACTTGGGAGAATGGGGGCAGATGGAGGGGTAACACTAAATAGGTTTTAAAGAAACTGTGTGATGGTGTAGACTTGCTGAAACAGGTGAGCAGCAGTGAATGCAATAATGAACAGTCAGATTCCATAACTACAGTGATGTACGTGAGTAACTATATACTTTTCAAGGAAGACCCTGCACCATGGAGTTAGTTTCATTATATTTTGTATGAACACTCAAGTCTCATGATGTGAAGGTAGTTTTGTTTTTTACAGTAATAACCATTGAAATAGTGTACCTATGGATGTTGAAATAGAACATAAACATAGCTTCAGATTTTGTACAAGTACCACATCCTGTATGCATTAAAAATTACAAGTATGATGGTTTTGTGGAACCTTGAGTTATTACCTAAAAGCTTTCAGGTTATGAAACTATGTGGATATACCAGGAGACATTATGTACCAAGATAATCACCCAATTTTGTAGGTGCTATTTTATAATTTTCAGTAGCCCCTCTTTACAGATAGAAACATTTGAAATAAATGTGTGTCATAACTTTTTCCTGGAACTAGTTATTTTTGTCGTTTTTTGTACAGGAAATCCCATACATCTCGTACATCTTGGAACCCAGCTGGTAGCAAGTTATGTTACTGACCTACCTCCAATTAAGCCTTGCCACTTGTGTAGTCAATCTGACGGTGTCATCAGTGCACAACAGAGAAGTTACTGGAGGTGCATTACAGTGTAGCTTATATAATGATGTATTGTTGAAACCATTGTTAGGAGAAATCTTGTACAAAATTTAGAAACTAGGAGGGAAGTTCCATCTTCTTTCAGTTCCTTTGAAAGCAGCAATACCTTGCTTCAGAAAAAAGGTTCCTTGTCAGCGGAGCCAAATTGAAGATATGTTCTTGTAGAAGAAGTAGATAATATCAAAACTCAGAAGGATTCCAACAAAAATACTTACCGTATATTCTCGAATCTAATCCGCACCCTTTTTACAGTTTTAGAGGGCTAAAAAATCAGATGCGGATTAGATTCGCGGTCGAGAGCTGGATTTTGGAAAAATGATAGAGCTGCTGTACGTGCCGTAAGAACAATACAATACAATAATTTATTATTTATTATTATAATTTATTATTCATCAGACTCGCCGTCATCACTCATAACTGAATCGTTATCCATGCTCTCCACCCAGTCACTATCATCTTTATCTTCAACATCGTCCTCCCATACAATGTCATCTTCGGATCCGCTGATCGCTGCCTTGTGTTTCCGCCACAGTCGAACGTTGCTTTCATCAACTCCAAAAATTGCAGCAGCTTTGCGGTTTCTATTCTCCTCTGCGCACCGAATAACTTCACGTTTGAACTTTGCCGTATATGAGAGTCGTTTAGATTTCAGGCGTCCCTCTTCCATAACTACGGTACACGACAAATTGGAACAAGCACCTCCCACATTTCAACAACTAAGGCGCGAGCTGGATTCAGACGAGATTGCGCACGTCTGTTGAGAAAGGTCCCGCCTTACGGTATCGGTATGACTCATCGGCCCCAGGCGTAGCGTCGTATTTTAACGCATTGGTAACATCCAATATTATTCAATCAGTCGCCCCGTGGGCAAGGGGTGGTTGAAGGAAAGGTGCGGATTAGAACCGTGAACTAACTTTTTTCATTTAAGAAATCGCCAAAAACTGAGTGCGGATTAGATTCGAGAATATACGGTATAATGGTTATCTCAAAGCAGTATATTCTAGACCAGGCCCACTCAACCTGTAACTTGCAGGCTACATGTTGCTTGCAACACAGTGTTAAGTTGCCCATGGAAACATTTTAAATGAGTAAACATCTTTTAATGCTCTCCTTGGCAAAGATGAGATAGAACGCCAAAGTAGTTTTGAAAACTTATGAGCTGTTTAGTTGTGGAAACATACATTACGTTACACAAATTCATTTTTTAAAAAATAGTGACACCCTAGCATAAGTTGTAAATTGCATTTTTTATAAAATTTTCCTATTATTATCAGTGTATTTATTGCACATGGCATATAGAAAAATATACAGGTAAAATTATATATATATATATATATATATATATAATAATAATGTGTATACTTATTCATTCTTCATTCTGTGGGCTGGACAGTCTGGGGATTGAATCCTGGTGGGGGCAAAGATTTTCTGCACCCGCACAGACCCGCCCTGGGGCCCATCCAGCCTCTTGTGCAATGGGTACCGACCAGGTCTCTTCCCTGTGAGTAAAGCAGCCAGGGCCTGGCATTGACCACCCACCCCCATCTATCACTGAGGTTAAAGAAAGAGTTATACCTCTACTTCCCCTCTGGGCCTTCATGGCCTGTTCTAGGGTGAACTTTTACCTTTACCTTTACATTCTGTGAACTGAATTTCATGTTTCCCACATGCAGACCAAATTTTGCCAACGTTGCCTGCACCACATAAAATGTTGAGCAGACCTGTCCTGGACTGCTACATCAGGTGCTTTGACACGGTGTTAAAGGTGGTGTCTAGTGTACTAACAATGCAGCAACTTTGGACTTCTATTTCTTTCAGAGACAGTAAATTCAGATACATTAATTCTTAGACAATTTTTTCAAAACCAAAGTGACTGGAAAAATAAATACACATTCTTTCAGCAAGACAGTGCAACTGCCAGTTGGGGAAATAATGTCTGGCCACCTTACAATACAATACAATAGAAATCAGCTGATTGCTATTGTATACGTTTGTCTTGTACCTAATAACTTCCTGCTCAGCATATATCATATATATATCCTATGATATACAAGTTGAGATCTCAGTGCAATTAATACTAAAACTAGATAAGGTGTTACATGTGTATAATTTTTCCTTTTGTGTGTTACTGACTGATGATGGCTGTTTTATAGGTGAGCCAAAACATGTGGCATAACAAATTTCAACTTACAATACAAAGATTGTTGTGATTGACAGTACTCTCCCTACCTTTGTATTTGTATCATAATGGGATGCCACTTAAAATAAAAGTTAATCATACCCCAGCATCATCCTGATGTGGCAGAATCATGATAAATGGGACATCCTGTATGATGACATTTAAAAGTGCCTGCATATTAAGAATGTTTTGCAGTAATTATGACTAAAACTGTGGCAACTCAAAGCTGATATTCGGTTACCCTGAAGACCTTGAGACTGGTAGAATTCCACTGATATTCTGTTTTGTTGTAACATGTTTCAGCGGGTGAAGAAATGGAAATAGAGATTCATGAAGAGTATAGTAAATGTGGTGTATTGAGTGATGAAGATGGCTACAAAAGTAGTAGTGCATTTCCAGATGAAGGAGAAAGAACTTTAGAAGAGACAAGTAAGTACATAAACAGGGAGGACTCCCATACAGTGCCTACTGAGAACCTCTCTTCATCTGTTCTAGATGTCCACCAAACTGGATGTTGTGGACCTGTATCACCACCTGTCTTAGGAGAAGATTTAAGTAATCGTGAATTGCATTATGTGAAGCTACCATCCAGCAAAGAAGATGGCAGCTCTGAAGAAAAAGAAATGGAATCCAATTTTCTAAGTGATAAAGAGTGTAGGTTGTCATCATCTCAGTTTTATCAACATAACGTATTTGTTTCTGAGTCACCATCATGCAGTACCCGCCCTTCGGTATCTAGGTCACTGTCTGTGCCAGGCAGTACTGATGATGACAGTTTATCTCACAATTCAGGACAAAAGGATATACCCAATTCTGACCATGCACATTTACAATCCACCGATTTACAGGTGTGTGAAAAATCAAAACCTGAATCCTCTTCAGCATCCGTTATTTTAAGTGATGCAAGATCATCACCTTCCCCCCAAAAACAATCTTATGAACCAAAAATACAAATATCTTTACCCACATTTACCACTGAGAATGACACTGATAAATTGGATGAAGATAGGGCATCTCCTTCTCTTTTGGAGCATTTAAATGCCTCTCAGCTGGATTCCATTTCAGAAAATTCAGACATTTCTAGTACAGTTACTACACAACTGACGAATATAAGTAATAACGGAGAAAAATCAGACCACACTGTGCATACAACGCAACTAATAAGAAGTGAGTTAATTACCAAAAAATTTGTGGTTACAAAAATGGAGGTGGGTTCAGGTGCAACTTCTAGAATTTCTAGTACAGGTGATGTTGATAAGAGAGGAAAACTGATCACGCGAAAGTTTGTTAGGAAAAGATCTGTTTCTTCATTTGATAAACAGAAACATGGTATGAAATCAGCTCCTCCTGACGTCATTACCCTAGAATGATACCACCCTCTTACAGGCCTCAGTAGTGGGGTGTGTACTTGTTACTGCAATTTTTTTTTCTCCAAGGCTTGATTTAGTCCTTGCCATTTACAGTGAGCAACAAAATAGTACTTTTATTCCTTTTTCTTGAAAGAGGGAGAGAGAGGAGAGAACTGCAAATTCTGCAAATTTAGAAACATATATTTTGTGATAAGGGTCAGTAACCTGTAGTTTGTCATAACACCAAAGAACTCCCCCATGTCTTTAGCAGATTTTCCTTGCACAGTTTTCATTAATAATTGGCCCCCCCCCCCCTTTATATTGTGCACCTACAGAAATTTATCATTTACATCCATGATGCCACTGTGTTGCTAAAACTCTGGCACATATCCATATGTCCATCAAATTTCTGGTCCTACAACACTTTCTCCTTGTGCTAAAGCAGGTGACCACTTATAATTTGCCTATGTCTGAGAATGTGTGGAGTTTAACCCCCTGTCCCTTATATGATTTGTTGGGAGTGGTGCTTAGGTGCTGGTAATTTGACCTGTACCTTATTTGCTGTTTAACGTCAAAATTTCACTTCTTGTTTTTATACCAGATAATTGTAAATAAATGTGTCTGTATTTACCATTAAGTTGCATACTGTACGTAATGGTAATGGTAATGATGACCGACGATTTGTATCATTGAAACCAAACATGTTTCCAGATTTATTGAATTGCTAGAATCAGATTGGACAATGTATCAAATGGAAATCATGGTTAAAATTGCCGGTAAACACAAAACTCTAGAGATGTACCCAGATTTTCTGTAGCATGTTTGCAAACTATGAATTGGACTTGAAAACTTGAAAACCAGATTTGCTCATATGTGAAAGCTGGGTCGAGGTTTCCACCTACTCAAGATGTTTATGCCATTACTGAATAAAAATTACTGCACAGGAACATAGAAGCCTCAAACCCAAGGTTCAGTAGGGTGACTAATGAGAGAGGCCATTCCCCCTCATCCTGGACCATTTTTTGCCAAAACTCATGTTCTCGCAGTTTCTGGAAACCAGTCAGAGTTGCTCATATTGTTCTGAAATTCCAGTGAGAGTATCTTGTGAAATCTGTAATCACTTGCATGAAAATTGTTCAAGTATGGCATGTTGAGAACATTGGTCCATACTTATCTAGAATTACATGCTTCTAAATTATTGAACAGTATGACGTGCTGAAGGATTCACTCCATATTCGTAATTTATGTTAAAGTTCAAGTGATTATACCTGAGTATTTATTTTGACAGAAACAGTTGTAAAATCTAATATTTATTATTCCATGAACTTAGAACTAAATTACAGAACTGTTGTCACTGACAGAACTAATAAAAATGTTGCAGGTGAGTCTGTGTGACCTGAGTGAAAAACATTTTATCAATAGTGAAACATTAAAACCAAGTCATGTGTGTATATTTGTATAATTCATTAACCTGTGTCGTCAGTTTCAAGGTTTGGGTTCCAGTGCAGAGCCCATTCTGTTCGTGCTGTTAGAAGTGTGGAGAAGTGAACACATTTACACCAAAAGTATAGAAAAGTGCAACTGTACATCTGAAATGACAATGAACTAGCAGTAAATTTTATGGTGTAATTAATGAATTGTCTTCACATTTTAAGTATGTCATACACATTTATACAGTGATAAGTATGTAAAATTAATAATAAAGAAGAAAAAATTTTCTTTTTAATTAACTCTTCATTTGGGATATATTTCTGTGGTGCCTAGTCTTGGTTACAGTGTACACTGCACTGTTGGTATTGACAGTCTACAGACATATACGTATGTACCTTTTTTGAAAAATATATTTTGTAGTATTATAGTGCAAGCATGTCAACACTTATTGGTGCTTATGGGCTGCAATGAGCAAAACAATATGAGGTTGGGCCACACAATTTACAAATATTGTGCTATTCTAATACTATAAAAATAACACAGTACCATAAAACCATGAATAAATTAATCTTCTGTTAGATCCAAATCTAAATGTAAAAAAAAAAATCTAAATTTGATTATGCAGTCAATTACAATGTAACGTCTCACTTCTAATCAGAAAATTGTTGCAATAGCCATGTTGAGGCAAAAAAAAAAAAGGCAACAAAATCGTCAAAAAACCAAGAACCCAACACATAAAACAGTAATTCGAACAAAACGTGAAATTAATGAGTATTATCTGCCGAAAGTAAGATAGGTAATTATGAGGCACCTTCCACAACATAGTAGTCTTATTTACATGCTAACCTACTCCTTGGGCAACATGGCCACTGTAGCGTTGCCGATACAATGCCTAGGCTATGGGCTTGGGGACCCACCCAGCCTCCTATTCAATGCGCACCAGGGGTAAGGCGGCCGAGGCGTGGACCTGATCACAAATTCTATCTAGTGCAGAGGTTATGAATAAGTTATACATCTACTCCGTGAGCCGGGATAGCCTTCGGTATAGCGACTCCCTAAGGGCTGGACAGTCCGGGGATCGAATCCCGGTAGGGGCAAGATTTTCCGCACCCGTCCAGACCGGCCCTGGGGCCCACCCAGCCTCCTATACAGTGGGTACCGAGTCTCTTTCCCGGGGCGTGGAGTTGACCACCCACCCTCATCTAGTGCCAGGGTTAAAGAAAGAGTAGAGTTATACCTCTACTCCCCCTCTGGGCCTCCATGGCCCTTTCTAGGGAGAACTTTACCTTTATACATCAACTCTCTGCATCTTCATTGCGTGCACAGGAACGACTGGGCCTTTTTTGCAAAATAAACGCCAGCGCATGTAACTTTTTTGGGCAAATGTGAAGATTCCTATAGGGGACCTTACACGCTCATTCAAAATGACAATCACAGCGAATCAATCAGAATGACATTCTGCCTTAGAATGACGAGGAACCTTAGACTATTATTCTGATAGTCATTCGGAATGCTATTTTTTTAGATCAGTTTACTCCAGACTATCGTGCTAAGTAGCTGGTTAGCCAAAATTATGAAGATTAGTAAAAAGAAAAAGGCGTGTTTGGCAATTATATTAGCTCTATCCACTTCAAGAAAAGTGAACCGTAAAATCTGGGAGAAAGAATGGCTTAAAAAACGTAAAAAGTACACACATTTGAACTTGCTGCGTGAGATTTCACAGACGTTGGCCGAAGATGACTATAGAAACTACTACCGTATGAACGAAACACTTTTTCAAAAATTACTCAAGATGGTAACACCACATTTAATTAGACAAAATACAGTAATGAGGGAATCCTTGTCGGTCGAGGAACGATTATCCTGCACACTGCGGTTTCTTGCAACTGGACGTTCTTACAAAGATCTCAAGTTTTTAGTTATAATATCTCCATCAGCCATTTCGCAAGCTATAATGGAAACGTGAGACAATTGTCTTCGTTCTCCAGGACTACATGAAGGTAAGCCCAAATGAAAATAATGTTTTTATTTTTTTATTAATTCAAACAGTTTATATTTATATAGTTACATTTACATTTATTTAGTTACATCAGTAAAGAGAGATTAGATTCAATTAGAGATCGCTATAACTAGCAAAAAAGCCTGCGGCATTGTCAGGTAATGACGCCTGTTCAAAACGTTGGGGTGGGATGGAATCGGTACCGAGATGCACTAAGGGCATATAATGAGTTCCATGAGTAGAGGAATGGTTAGATGTACTACTTGGGCTCGTAAGCTGAGGTGATATACCTTGATTTATTTGTACAGAATTTCTGTGCAAAGTACCTGATTCCGCTTCGAACAAGACCTCATTTATTGCCCTTTCGGCATACCTTCTCTGCGCAGGATCAAGAGACCTCAATTTATTAGCCCATACTTTGGCTATATCAATATATTCATCGTTGACTCCTGTTGAATCATTAACATTATTACCCAAGGCATCACAAGCCAATTTCAACAGTTCATTCTGCCGTGCGATCGGACCTAGCTGCTTTTGTTTCTTACGAGGAGGTCGCTTGGGTGTCAGCGATGATAAGGATGTTGTAGGGCCTCTTTGGAACTCTTGAGAAGTTTCCTTGGAGATTGTTTGTTCTAATGCATGCTGTTCCTGCAACAGTATAACATTATGCTATTTATGACTGATGTTGACATCTTTTGTTTCAGATGCCTTCCACAACTGACGACTGGAAAGCAATTGCCCAGGACTTCTAAAGTACATTTAATTTTTTCAATTGTGTGGGCGCTATTGACGGGAAGCATATTGCTATAAAGAAACCTGGCGAATCAGGTTCAATCTACTTCAACTACAAGAATTTTTTCAGTTTTGTACTGTTGGCTGTAGTTAACGCTAAGAAAAAGTTTTTAATGGTAGATGTTGGCATAAATGGTAGAATATCTGACGGGGGCGTGCTGTTTCACTCAAAATTTGGCGAACTTTTCCAGAAAAACGAGCTCAACCTACCACTTCCTTCTTCTCTGCCCAACAGTACAGAGAATTTTCCGTTCGTATTCATCGGAGATGAAGCTTTTGCCCTGAGCACACACTTGATGAAGCCCTACTCACAGAAAAATTTGACTGCAGAACAAGCTGTTTTCAATAAACGATTATCTTGTGCTCGATCAGTCGTTGAAAATGCCTTTGGCATGCTTGCAAGCCGATTTAGAGTCCTTGGAACTACTATGAATGTGGAGCCAGTGAAAGCATCTGTTGTGACATTAGCTTGCTGCTATCTGCACAACTTTCTCATTCGAGAAAATGAAGAAACTTATTTGCCTTTCACTGGGGAAATATCGCACGATTATTGCACTATTCTACCTCTACAAAGAACAAAATGTAAAAACACTCCAAATGAGGCAAAAGCAATCAGAAATCAATTTCGTGATTATTATAGCGTTCAAGATGATTTGGCTATTGTCGAAGATGAATAATATTATAATTGTGTACAAAAAAATCTAGTTGTTTACATGGTTTTGTAAAATGGAAATTATAATAACAGTATAAACTCACCTGTGATTGATCATCTTCTGCATCATCAACTAGTGTTGCTGGGCTTTCCGTTTCTTGCAGAAAAGAAAGTGCGTAAAATACCCATGACGTTGGCTTGTACACGTCATCAGCCTCGGCCCCTGATCTCTTGGATGCTTTAATTTTATTTTTTTCACGGCGAAAATTGGATCTCAGCGTGTTGACTTTCCTTCGGACATCAGACAACGAGGCATTCGGCTTAAGTTCTTTGTAAACTTCCAGTAATTTTTGCAACGCTGCGTTCCGTTTATATTTGTTTATATAATAAGGAGATGCACAGTTCCACAGCTCGGGCAAAGTTTCGTATAGTTCAATAAATCGTTTCAACACATTATCATCTTCATGGTTGGTGGGATCGTTAACGTCAACGCTTTCACCGTCCTCCATCATTGCGAGTTGAGACAAGACTGAAGAGTGAACTGACGGCCCCACTACATGATCATTCCGACTGACAGTCTCCCCTCCACCCAGCATGATTGAAGCTTGGATTTCAAAAAATCTAGATATTTGTCATTCACGGTCATCATTCCTTCAATCACTACCATACACCGTCAGTCCGAATGCCAATATCACTAGTGAATGTCATTTTGAATGAGCGTGTAAGGTCCCCTTATGATCTGTGCGGTTAACCCACCTACAATCAACACTCAACCGCGCTCAACATGTCGTTGAAAATTACATTAGCTGCTTGACGCAGCAAGTACAATTTTTTTTCATAACATTCATATAATATCTGACATAGGCTATCGATACATTCATATTTCCTTAATTAATATGGACTAGATGGTATTTCCTTTAATACGTTAGTTCCTTGACGCAACAAGTGAATTTTATGGTATTCTTTCACAACATTTATGTAATTTCTTACATAAAAACTGCTGTACACAATGTTTGGAAACGCTATGTAGCTGATCCCTGCTTTCTAGTCCTGTAAATTCATCACAGATCACGCAACTGCGTTTAAGTCAAGATGGCGGATCCGCTCAGCTTGTTGAGGCAATACAATGTCAACAAAAAAGAAATCATAGAAAGAGATAACCAAATTATATTTGGTGAGTTTTCTTGGCCCAAGAATGTGAAGACAAATTACTTAATGTGGGGGTAAGTAACTTTTATTACTTGTTCTAGAAACAAAGCTTATGTCTGTTTACCATATGGGTTACATTGCAGTAAAGGAATACAAATTAAAATATACGATTATTTTATAATTGACGAGGCCCGGTAAATCGCGTAATCACCCAGAGAGAAAAGTGAACGTATGTAATTAATTCTTTCATCTCAGAATTTCAGTTATTAGTGTGTTCTTTAATTGTACGCGTGTAGGTTAAAAAGTTTGCATTATAAATTTATAATTTTGAATGAAATTGAACCTCTTTGAGTATCAATTTGGTCAGTTATTTCCACCACCAGTTGTTTTTCTTTGTCCCGAAGTTAATCGTTGATGTAATTTTAAACCATTTCCACAAACCGTTGCCTGGTTTGTAGATTACATGTATGCAATGAGGTATGCAATGAATAAAAGGGCAAAGGACAAGGGACCAAATCGCCAATGTAAGAAGGGTCATGGAAAGGACCAGAGAGCGCAACAAACCTGTATATCCGTGTTTTATAGACTACGCAAAGGCGTTTGATAGTGTGGAACATTCAAAGATGTGGAACAGCATGAGAAATATGGGAATACCTGAACATTTGATTGGATTAATAAGAGACCTATACACAGAACAAGAAGCCAAAGTGCAGGTCGAACAAGGCACAGCAGATTGGTTCCCAGTATAAAAAGGCATAAGGCAAGGCTGTATTTTATCTCCGGGCCTCTTTAATCTATACAGCGAGCACATCATAAGAACAGCGGGGTTAGAAGACATTGAGGCAGGTGTCAAAATAGGGGGCTGAAAAATAAAAAACCTACGATATGCAGATGATACAACTCTACTAGCAGAAAACAAGGACGATATGGTCCAACTGATAAAAAGGGTCAAAATCAGTAGTGAAAAGGCGGGTCTTAAACTGAACATAAAGAAAACCAGAGTGATAAGCGTTGGGGAACAAGGAAACATATTAGTAGATGGCGAAGAAATAAGGACAGTAACAAGCTACAAGTTTTTAGGGGCTCTCATCACCAATAACGGCTATATCCATGACGAGATCAAGAAAAGAATAACCTTGGGCAAAGCAGCAATGACAAAATTAACAACAATTATGAAAGTCTCAGGAGTTTCGACCAACACAAAAGTTAAGTTATTGCAGACAATAGTCTTCCCAGCAGTGCTGTATGGATGTGAAAGCTGGACGTTAATGAAGGCAGACAAAAGGAAGCTAGATGCCTTCGAGCTATGGACATGGATAAGACTGCTCAGAACACCATGGACAGCAAGAAGGTCGAATGCATCGGTGATTAAACAAATTAAGCCCAGGCACTCCCAAGAAACCTTAGCTGTAATAGGCAAATTGAAATATTTCGGACACATAATGCACACGTCAGATTCACTGGAAAAAGATTTGATGTTAGGATTGATAGACGGCAGTAGAAGAAGAGGAAGACAGCAGACAAAATGGACAGACAAAATACGAAGAACCATGACGATGAACTGGCATGACACCATAAATGCCACGCTAAACAGAACGCAATGGAGGGACCTGATCTACAAGGCCATGGAAAATAGGAAAACGACTAAGGGATAGCAAGACCCAGTACCTCTTGCTCAGAAAATCCAATGGGATCACCAGGGGTCGCTTGCAACGTGAAGGAACTACTACTATGCAATAAATGAATTTCCATGATCCTGACATACCCAGCATTTAGTTGCTTCATTACCTGTGGTGTGGATATGTGGTCAGAAGTGGACATTCTGTTTACAGCTGATGTAGTTGCTACAGAATGTGATTTTGTTCAGTTTTGATACATCCTCTACAAGGGCTTGTGCAGTCTACTGTCACTTTCTTGAGAGAATCCTCTTACTTCACTATAGAGGATCTCTTAACAGAGAAAGTATTCAGATCCATAAAACTGTTTTGCACTGTTATGGCCTGATCTGTCCGCATCTCTTATGCTATTCATGTACAAGGCCAATCTGGAAAGGCTTGCCTTTGAATTTAAAAGAGAGCTGTGCAGTACATGCCAAGGTACAGTGGAATCCTGCTTAACTGAAATAAACAGGACCTAGTATGCGGTGGTCAATTGAGAAGCAGGTTAATCCAGGGAAACAGTAAATAAATAAAAGGTAATAAAAATTTAGCATGGTATGGCTCAGATCTGTATTTATAAAACTGAGGCTGCCGACTTTCTTTCAGTATATATTCTATGAAACTATATTTTATAACAGAAAGCACTGTAACTTGCCTCCAGACGATGATATACCGTCATATAGCACCAGAAACAAACATAATCACTACATAAATATTCACAAGTTTGAAACCTACAAATGGTCACTAGACTTAGTAACATGGATTTCCTTCATTCACCTTCCATATAGCTCAAAAGGAACAAATACTGACAGATCACAACAGGTAAAAAGTATGTTTAGCAGAGAGTGTCTGCTACAATCTGAATGACGTGATTTGATAGTTGTCACCCCATCGGTAATATGCTCTTATGATTAATTTTGTAATCTATGTAACTACGTTTCAAAAATGTAAGTTAGTTTAAACTATTTTATTTATTATGAATTTTTTGTTTTGAAAATATTCCACTACTGTGATTGTGGCTTTGATGTAGCTAGGTGTTATGAAGTAAGAAAAGAGGTCTGGTTTATTGTAGAAGTGTATTAACCTTTACCAGTCATGTGTTGCATTATTGCAGCAGCATGTATGTGCAGTACAGCTGGCCAACCATTGCATGTTTTCATTACTAGTACTGCTACTGTCACCTTTTGGTATGGCTGCCAGCCCCACACTCCTGGGAGGCCTAGAATCCCCTAATTGCAGAGAGTAAACTGTAATCCCCAGTTAAAATCTGGCCTTCAGTCCCAAAGTACTGAAAGGTCTAAAATGTCCTATTCACATACGATAAGACGGTTCTCAAACTTTTTGTCTGTGCGTACAATCATAAATCACATTGGCCTTGCAACTCAGATAGTACCAGTACATACTCAGCACCCCATGTTAGCCATGAATTTCATTTATTTTGTGAGTTATGACCCATCAGGTGACCCTCATGGCCCAAGTTTTGGCTATACTCCTGGGGTTGAAGATCTCTGTGATAAAGGTTACATATCATATGAATAGTAAAGACTTTACTTTGGAAATTAATGTATCAAAATCTGTAAGTTAAGTTGTATTCATATACCGTTGCCACATAAGAAAACATGCCATATTTTATCTGGAGATGATATTGTAAAAAGTCTGTAAGGAATAAATTCAGACAGATTATTGCTTAGTACAACAGATCCCCAGACACTCTCCATTCTATAATTGCTTTGGTGCATCTTGTGCATTTACAGTTGTGGATAAGGACCATCGTATAAATTATGCTGTGGATATGAGTACACATTCAAATGTACTGTACATTTAGAATTTTAGTACAATAAGAAATCCTAGCACCAAGAGTCAACAGTTTTGTTATTCCATCTCTTTTGGCTTGTAGTTTTAGTATAGAGTTTTTAGAAGCTAGGGATTAAGTTCTTGTAACAACTGAGAAGGGAATAGGTTTTGGAGCGGCAGTTTCTGTACTTTTTTTGAGCAAACATTTTTGTGTATGCAGTGCTGTTAAACCATGTGTTCAGAATTATATGATGTTAAGAGATAACACTGCAGTAGTGCCTTTGATATCTTGACAAAATAATCGTCACTTTTTTTTAAAGTGGTGAACAGTGGGGATGTCCCAAGCACCTATTCCCCCCCATCCTTCCCTCCCTCCCTCCAGTAGTTCAGCTTACTGTGTTTTACAAGTATAGAAGTGCCAAAGTACCGGCCACCAGCTTCTAAACAGGCCTCGTGCCTTTGGAAAATGTTTCTCAACTCATAATAGAGCTCTTCTCTTGAAATATCAGCACTTTTTCTGCAGATATTGTTTTTCAGTTCCTAAAAAAAAAATTGGATTTTTTGCATGAACTGTATTTTAGTGTCACCCACAAGTAATAATTGCACTGATTCAAATCTGGAGATGTAGGAGGCTGCAGTCCACAGCTTATCCACCATTCACGGAACACCTCACATAGTGCAGTCGCTGAGAAATTTGCTGTGGGCCATGGCATTATCCTTCATGCAGTAACTATACATTATCTATTCTTCCATTAATTCCCTGAAGAATGGTGTCACAATACATTTCTTAACAAGCAAAGGCCCTGTGACTTTACATGCACTCGCTGCACACCAGACTCTGACCTTAAGATCATGCAAAGGAACTCATGAACTGTGTGGGGTTTATCAGAACACCTGTCTTTGTTATTTGGACTGCTTACCATCTTATGTAATGTGAACCATGCCTCATGAAAAGAAACACACTTTTTCATATTTTATTTTTTTCCTGTACCAAATACAAATTTGAAATTTTTAACTTATTTTGCATATTGTTATTTTATATGGAATGTTGATGTGATACATTTTTTACAAAATTTGACAGCATTTTTTCCATGCATTGCAAATGAACACTGTTGGACTGAATATATTTTGTGAGCATACTGAGACATGTACACTGTGAGTAATAAGAGATTAAGTGCTAATTTCTGCTGTTCAGTTATCAGCTGTCACAAAGAATTAATAGCGTGGGCTGTTGTGCCCCACTATCCAAGACCACATTTTCACTGTCATAGGGACACAGGAAATCTACGTGCCTGTATACTGTATTTGACTTGATGGGACAGTCAGTGACTTTGAAAGGGGTAAAAATATGTTGTTTGGAGAAGGGTGATTGTGTAATGTAAAGCTGGGACACTGCAGAATTAATCCATAGTTTTTAGATTATAGATTGAACTAGATACAGAATAGAATACATAAGAGTGGGCATTGTAGTGACCCGCGCACTTCAACTATATTTTATCTTTTGTGCAGCCCTTTTGCTCACGCCCTGCACTTTGAACAGAGTGCAGTATCTTGCTGATGGAGATACCACTAAAGTCACCTGGTATCAGAAAATGCTGACCCAGGTGCCTAAATCTTAATGTGGCCAATGTCTCACAGTCACAAAGAACTATGAAGCCATTTCAAATGCCTGTTTGCATCTACCATAGCCAGGATGGTCTACCAGCCCCAGTTTAAATAAGATGCCTGTTTAAGTGACAGTGCCCTGTGAGCAGCCCCATTATTATTCCTAGCTGTTTCCAGCTCGAGTGGAATAGTTCTCCAGCTCCTTTAGCAGAGGGTCTTTTAAGTAAAACCTTAGCCTGCCATTGTCCACAAGTGGACTGCCAAGCTTCTGGAGTTTCCTACTTGTCCAGTCCCTAATCACTCCTCTGGTATCCTTATTTAGATATGCCAAAGGCAGGGTCAGGACCTGTGAGTGGATGCGAACAGCCTTGACACATTGAGCTAGATATACTGAAATATGTCTTATCTTTCTTTACAGCTCTGGTAAGGATGGGGCCCCAAAGGAATATTACACATTAGAGTGTTTGTTATTCTTGTTGAAAAATGTCACTCTCACACATCCTGTATATGTGCGCCAAGCTGCTGTAAGTATATATCTTAAGGAGGTTAACGTGAAATTAAGATTAAAATTTTGTTTGCAAGTCTCTCACTTGTGTATGGATGAATGTAGGCAGAAAATATTCCTGTGGTGCGGCGACCAGACAGGAAAGATTTGCTGGCCTACTTGAATGGTGAAACTGCTGCTTCAGCCAGCATTGATAAGTCAGCTCCCCTCGAGATTCCCACACAGGTGAAGAGGACAGCAGATGAAACTCTTGAACCACTTGCCAAGAAGCCTCGTTTGGAAGAAACACAGGTGCAAAAAGTGAAAGAGCAGCTTGCAGCTAGGCTCGATGCACCAAAGGAGGCTTCTGTAACAGTTGACAATATCAAGTGAGTGAAGCAGGAAATTAAAATGTATGTGTCTTGTACCAGTTTTTGTTTTGCATGTTATGAAGATGCAAAGGAGGTTTTGCATAAGTACTGTAATAATTAAAAATTCAATTTTTATTAACCTACTCCACTTTCATAAAGAAACGGGTAGGCTTACGAGTTCACAATGATGTCTTTCTCTCTGCGTTTGTGTGTGTGTGAGTGTGTGCTTGTGTATGTCTGTACCAAAATTATTTGTGATAATAAATTTTAAAAAAATGTGAAACCTTCATTAATTATGTAGTAATTCACCAACTGCCCTTTCATGCATTATCAACTTCATTTACAGATATGTATGTTATGATGCATTTGCATTATCCTCAGTACTTTCTTGTCACATTCATTACATACAGTTCATGTATAGTTTGTACATCATACTATAGTAACTTGATATTTAAAGCACTGATCAGTGTTTGGTTATGTCTCTTAGCTAATTAAAAACTAAAACCATGTCTGTTGCATAGGTCATATAAATTGAATAGTTTGTCACACTGCAGTCAAAATTGCCTAAATTTACAGTTTTATCTGTGGTAGTAGTTGTCTCAATAATTATTTTGGGTATATTAGGAAGTTTTAATATATGGTACCATCATTCCCTCTGTCATGTGTAACACATTATGTTGTGCCTGTAGTATGAATCTTGCAGAACATGTGTTCCCACTTATTCACTCACAATTATGTTATGTGTAACCTCTCATGTAGATACATGTAATACTTCAGCTTGTATATGGGAAAGGGTCAATACATTGCACTTTTGCTGTGTTTGGTATCTGCATAATCATAGTGTGCCTTTCTTCTGTCAAATTTTTTACCTTTGGTGGTGGTGGTGGGAGGGATGGTGGAGGTGGCCATGGCTGTGGCTGTGGCGTTGGCGGCGGCGTGAAACTTGAAGGAAATGTCCATCAAATACTTCTCAGACAAACATTGTACCTAAGTAATTAAGTTCGTCCAAAAACGATTATTGTGTTGGCAATGGTGGTGGTATGATGATGATGATGATGATGATGATGATGATGGTGGTGGTGGTGGTGGTGGTGGTGGTCTGTAAGCAATAAAGACTCGTTTACGTAGGAGTTGATTGTATGACCCAGGAGCTAAATAATAGCATTTTATTGTTGGATTATAAATTTATTTGGCCTTTTAAATTTGACATGAACTCTTTGTTATGTTTATATGAGCTTTGCATTATGTTCTTTTAAGGGTAGTTATAGTTTGCAAATCTGGTCAGAAGTCCTGGATTACAGTTAATAGACCTTTTTCCACGTGTATGCTTGTCAGTACAGCCTGTAAATGTTTGTTTGTGTGTTCAGTAACAGATCTGTAAGAACCAGCTAGAACACTTGCATTCCGTACCAGTTTCCACATGCTTGCCTTGCACCTTGACATTTTCGACCTTCAACCATTTACATTAACTCAAAGCTCAGAAGTTTATTGCTATTGTTACTTTGGTCTCTATCAGTATTATAGTTACTGTTATCATGGTGGTGTGGTTAGTGAATATGAATTGGAGAGGATGTGGAAGGAAGTGGTTAATTTGTAATACTGCCTGGAGGGACTGGAAAAACCATGGAAAATCTCAGCAAGGATGCTGTGTGTCCTGACTGATATTGAAACTGGGCATCTCCCAAACTTAAGTCAGAAGCATTGCTATTGTTTCAGCAATTTCTGTTATTACTATAGTTAATACTTCTATAATTACTGTGATTACTGCTTTGCGGTAGTCGGTAGTTTGTCACATCTCACAAATGTATACATCTGCAATATTGCTATTTCTGATTGTACAGAATTAAATATGATTTCTGGTGGCCTCCAGTGGCACAATTTTCATATCAAATTTTATCAAAATCTGTGAAGTGATTCTGCAACTGAAACATGTGGATTGGTGTACCCATGCACATGTATTCATACTTATTTATGAGCATGATTATATAACATTTAGAATAAGGCACAGTCTCTGTTTTCCCCAGTTATACATTTTGTAATGATATAACCAAACTTCACAGTCTTCACTTACAGCTGTGGGTGGCCTCATGCAAGACCCTGCATGAAGGCGTGTTTATATTTCCTGTATGCTTGACTTAATCCCATCTGTGTAACTTTTCATGTAAGAAGACTCCTCTGTTCCTTACAAGCAAGCTTCTTACTCTTTTTTTTTTTTCACTTAGATCCCTCTCAGAAGCAATGTCCGTAGAAAAAATTGCTGCTATCAAAGCTAAGCGTCTGGCAAAGAAGAGAACTACTATAAAAGGAAATGATGATATAGGTTTAGGCTCAGATCTTCGTGTGATGTTAGATTTTGATGTTGATGTAACAAAAGACATCATCTCCAGAGAACGGCAATGGAGAACACGTACAAGTATCCTGCAGAGCGCTGGAAAGGTACCTGATTTGTCTTTATATTGTATTGTGACATGTTACTAACCACAGAACTGTAATTTTTATCTGCATAAGCACTAATAATGTTAAACATTGCTTAATGAACATATTGTCTGCAGTTTGAATTTTTCAAATTCGTGTTTAAACCACAGGAAATGGATTTTAATTTAAAAAATTATCCTTTCTTAAATTCTCGAGGTGCCACTAGTGCTAATAGTAGGTAATTTGCTACTGACATTTGGTTCAAATTTAGCAAACATGATAAAAATAATGATAAACTTGAATTGAAATGTACTCCTTGTCGTGAGGGGTACTGCAGAGATATTCGCAGAAACCTGGTATTTCTGAGGACCTTAACGAGCTTGTTGCAAAGACTAAATAATCCAGCAGTTTAGGGAGTATTTAAAATAAGTGTAAATAAATGTAAATTAGGGTACATACATGCTGATGGTTATATCAAAACTGTATGAACAGGTAAATAGATTCTGTCTTAAAAATTCAGTTTGAATTTGGACTTCCTGTTTTAAAAAATATGATAAATATAATTTTTAACACACTGCACGTGAAAAATTCAAAGCACTTTTATAAACCAGACTGTCTGCTTTTACTCTGAATTTACGAAGCCATCCGCTAAAGGTCAATGTATACAGAATCTGTGCTTATGTAATAAGATCTTTACAGAAATAAAAAGAATAGCAGTAGTAATACTGATGTCTGTGGAAACGAAAAGCTGTGCAGTAGGAAAGTAGGCTTTTTGAGTTTTGCTCAGAACTCCTTGCATGTCTGCTGAAAGAGTTGTGAGGTACGCACAGGTTTAATGTTCAGTGTCCATTCATTACAGATAGAGAAATTGCTAGTTTATAGTTAACTAATAGACATCAACTTTTTAATGTTCTCCAGATATTTGCAAAGAACATTTTTGCCATCCTGCAGTCAATCAAAGCTCGAGAAGAGGGGAGGCACAGACCCCCACAGCCTACTCCTATTGTCACTCCACGAGCCACACCCATCAGATCTATACCACAGCCTGCTGTATATAACAGATACGATCAGGAGAGGTTCATCCGATCGAAGGAAGGTTGGACTTAACATTGTTACATTTATACAAGTAAACTGCTGAATAAGCAGCACTGAACCTGACAAAGAAGCCTTGGTGGCTCTGGTTGAAGAATGCAATAGATATTTTATCACGCTGTGGTTGGAATGGCTGTTTGCTTTGTATGTGAATACTGGTACCAAAAACTAATTTGAAGCATTTCATTTCATGAATATGGATCGCAAAGTTCATAGTTTGTATTTCAAACATAGAGAAGTATAGGAAAAGAGTCATTGGTAAAGAGAGTTCCAGTTGTGGCATTTCAGAAGGAATAGTGAGGTTATGTTACACATACTAACAGCCTACAGATAAAAAAAGAATGAAAGTAAGTAATATTAGCTAAATGTAGTGGTGACAGTGTTGGTGAAGCAGTGGGATTTACGGTGGCATTTGAGGTAAGTTCTGTGCCAAGCATGAATTAGGTTTTGTGTGCATAGCATGTTGGATCTTGATGATGCTAGACTGGAGATTTGTGTGGATTCTGGGTGGGGTTATCAGAACCTAGGATACAGACTGTTCTCTTGAAGGAAGCTGTCGAGTTTAGGAACACCATGGTGAAAGGTGACAGTGAATTGGGGATCTGGTTGGAAGTTGCATGCTTGATGTGCTTGATTTTATTCTCAAAGAACAAGAGATTTATTTTGTAACAAAGATTGTGTAGAAGCCATAACACATTGTTACCTAGTTCAGATGTATCTACATTTGATTTCACGTAATGTAGTCCTTGCAGGTCCTTGTAATACTGCATTTTGGTGACAGTTTCTTATGAAAAGAGCCTTCTATCAGCTGCCAGATTTTTGGAATCCAAGATTCACCAAGTTTGCAGTAGTTGCCTGCACTAGAGAGTAGCTCCTGCCTTAAAGTAGTGTTGTAGTATAATTCTGCAATGATTGTCCATATATACCAATACTGGTATTTTAACTTGTTTTTAAAAAATAGTTAGGAAATAATATCCCATAATGACATGTATGTGTTCTGTGCAGTAACATGAAATTGCAAGTAACAAATAATTGTTGTTTTATAGAAACGGAGGGATTCAAAATAGACACCCTTGGTACTTACCATGGAATGACTCTGAAGTCTGTGACAGAAGGAACACAACCAAAGAAAGTACAGGCTCCATCTCAACCAATTATCCAACAACCCAGACCTGTGGCTGAGGTATGTAGACACGTGTGCATGCATCACGTGTACACCACACACACACACACACACACACAGATTTTCTTCCTTGTGACAAGTATGCTAGTTTTATTACCATGATCCCAGAAATATACTTGCCACAGGCGAGTTAATGGTATACCTGCCATACATCCTCTTTTCTGTAGACATGTCTCTTTTTCACCAAAAAATTTCCATTCGGGTGGGTTTTTTAAATTTGTAGAAGTGTCCGGATTTTTCACTATTTGTTGTTTCTTAATGGTTTTGCTTATATTCATGGTAGTTAAATGCAAAGTAATTGTACCAATTTTTTAATAGATGCATAATATTATTACTATCTTCATCATCATCATATCATCATCATCACTGTCTGAGTCAAAAAATAAGCATGCGAGCTCAGCAGTTGACGTTTGGAATGTCGCAGAAATAAGCACAGAAATTCTGAATAACTTGAACTCAGTGCCAAACGTGCTTAAAGAATGTCTCACTCAGAATTTCATGCCCATGAATGTTAAAGAACTACTAGCAGAGTAACGCAGAGAGGGACTTGATGAACAGTGTGACATATTCTGTGCTGGAATAAATTATGTGTACTGCACATGTATAGAATGTTTGGACGGGAGGAATGACATAGAACCGTCTGTCCAGTTTCTGATAAATAATGGAATGTTAATGGCAGCAGATAATGCACTATGTGTATATTGTATACAAAATGAAATAATGTTTGTTTTTAATTTTGTATATTTTCTTTGAAACGACAGTGCTAATGTTGCTTAAAATTTTTTGGGTTGTTGCCCGGCATCAATTTTTGGTGTATAACCAACATTTCGGGATCACTTGTTTGTCCCATCTTCAGGGTCAAAGGTAAAAAGGATGCCAGGAGGTAGGGAACATGTGTTTATATAGGAGTGGGGTCCAATGGGTAGTATTGAATGGATGAGCCAATCAGGAGGAAGGGGCAGTTGTAGTGTGTTGTGATAGGTTCTGAGAGGGACTGAGTAAGAAGTGAGGGGGTATATATATATGGTTGCTGGCTGTAGCCAGGGATGGAAAAATGTCCATGACAGGAGGAAGGGGAGCCAAACTCTAAGAACTGATACCAAGTATTCACTGGGTGTGATTGAGTGGCAGAGAAGGAGACTTGCTGTTTTCTTTCAGAAGTCATATGATGGGTTTCCATGCTCTGCTAAGCATCAATCCATCTTCCCTGTTGATGTTAGGGTGCAGGTTCACCTCAATGGCCTCCATGATCAGGTGGTCCAAATATCCAGATTTTGTGGATAGAACTTCAACTTCTTGGAGCAAGATCCTGTGGTTGTGGTTGAAGCCATGTTCCATCAAAGCTGATTTGTCCAGTTGAAGTAGCCGGATGTTGCATTGATGTTCCTTTATCCGGACTTCAGTGGATCTCCCCGTCTGTCCAATATATACAAGTCCACATTCGCAGGGGACCCTGTAAACTCCTGGGGTTTTTAATCCCACGACGTCCTTCACCGGGCAGAGGAAGCTGCAAATTTTCTTAGGCGGAATTGCAACACTTTTGATATTATGTCTGGATAACAATTGGCTGAGATGGTTGTACGTGGTATGGAAGTATGGTAGTATCGCAATTGACACTGGTTTGTTATGGAGTTTAGGTAGTTTGGTATTGGGCTTGAGGGCTCGGTATATTAGTTTACTGTTGTAGCCATTTTCCTTAAAGGTGATTTTGAGAAAGTCCAATTCATACTTCAGGCTGTCGCTGTCACACAGAGAGTCGGCTCTGTAAACCATGGTGTTGAGTAGAGCTTGTTTACTGGACGGATGATGGTGCGAATCAGCATTCAGATATAGGTTGGTGTGCGTTGGTTTCCGGTAAATTTTATGTCCTAAGGTTCCATCCAGTCCCTTATATAATCAATATCAAGGAATGGCAGACCGTGCTAATTTTATTTAATAAAATTATCACCGTTTATATGGTCACATTTTTAAACCTTATGGTTGGTAATTGGGGACATGTCCTTTTTTCTTGTGATGGGTGTATGGTAACCCTAGTTAATGGCAAGTATATTTTTATCCTTGATCTAAGTGTGTGGACTTAAGTGAATGGCCAGTAAATTGTAGTGGTATATCTGGGGTCATGGTTTTTACTTGAAGCAGGTAGTTATTCTAATTTTGATCACCAGGCACGAATTGCAGTTCAACAAAACAAGCGGATCTCTCGGACTCCAATAATAATCATACCAGCTGCAACAACATCTCTCATTACAATGTACAATGCTAAAGATGTTCTGCAGGATCTGAGGTAAGGTTTCAGAACACATTTTTTGTTCACATGAAACTAGGAAAATAAGGAAATCTGGTACATTAATGTATTTGCAGTTATAAAAGTAGGATGATGTAGAGCATTTCTTGTTACATATATTTCTGTATGTTCTGCTGACTTCAGCAGCTTTGGACAGTCATTTTTGACTGTTCTGTTAAAGTTTTTCATAATTTATTTTCATTGAATTGAACATTTCAATTCAAATTTATCACGACAAATTTTATATCTAATAACATGATTTAATGCATGAAAAGCAGCTCTGGGTACAACTTACGATGCCTGTGTTTATTTAAATCTTGTCATATATGTCTTTTATCTTTCTATTCAAATCTGCTATTTAAGTGGGACTGCTTTTGTAAACCTATGGATTAACTGGCTGGTAGGCATTAATACTCCAGCAACCTATGCACCTATAAACCACCACCACCACCACCAGGACTACTGCTACTTCTTTAATAAAAAATTTCCTTGAAATTCATCTTTCAAACTGAGACCAGCTGTTTAATTTCAATTCAGTGTGCAGACTTTTATTTTCATGTATGTGTCTCCTTAATAAGTTGAATAAAATGAAAGTTGCTTGTTTTTTGGTATGTAATATATAGATTTGTGAGTACAGAAGAGAGGAAACTTCAGGGTGCAAAACGAGATAATGAAATCCTACTTCAGCGTCGGAAAGAAGGTGCTTTCACTGTACCATATCGAGTGATAGACAACCCTCAGAAACTGACAAACGCAGACTGGGACCGTGTTGTTGCAGTGTTTGTGATGGGTCCAGCATGGCAGTTCAAGGGTTGGCCATGGGATGGCAATCCTGTTGAGATATTTTCAAAGAGTAAGGTCAATTTTTTTTTATAAAAATGTTAGGTGAAGAGTACAGATTATGAAATTGTTTGTTTTATAATATTCTTTGTCTTCCTGTTAGTTTCCCTCTATCAGATATTCTTTTTAGAATGTTGTTCTCAAGTACTGTAAATCAGGTGTGCAAACATTTTCAAGAAATGTGGGAGCCTCCTGAAAATTATAGGTGCCAGAAGGGTAACATGAAGCAAGTACCCACAAATAGTAGGTGCCACAATACAAAATTTAGTCGCCCCAGCGGCCTAGTGCCTGGAACTTGCACACCCATGCTGTAAATCTTTTAGTAGCATTACACCAAGTTTTACACTCATACAAAAAAGAAAGGTAAAATTATAATTGCGTGTTAAGTCTGCTCACTTGCAATTGCCAGGTAAATAGTGTTGCAACTATTCTGTAGTTACAATTTATGGTACGTGTAATGTTATTTCCCATGTTGCATGTTTTGTGCTTGTACGTTAGTACTTTCCAAAGTATGTGTGCACTGCCCAATGTGGCTGTTTCTTACAATACATGTGTTGTTGTTAGTAGTAGTAGTAGTAGTAGTAGTAGTATTGTGTCAGATATCTTT
Source organism: Reticulitermes speratus (assembly GCA_021186555.1). Lineage (NCBI taxonomy): Eukaryota > Metazoa > Arthropoda > Insecta > Blattodea > Rhinotermitidae > Reticulitermes > Reticulitermes speratus. The sequence goes on from JAJKFL010000009.1 coordinate 22,018,196, forward strand.
GAGAGATGACCTATGAATTTGTCTTTCAGCTGACAGAAGAAATTTAAGCAGTATATACATATCTATTATTATGAATAAAATGGTGACATCTTTTGGCACTTAACCAACATCATGCCATCCACTTATGCCCCTAAGTGTGAAGGACAACTATTTGCAAGCACTTGTTTTTATAAAACCCGGGTTTTAGCTAAAATGTACTGTCAGTTGTCATAATTAATACTAGTAACTGGATTGCAAGTCATGCACTTTTACTGTTGTCTTTTGTGTGTATATATAAAACTGTGTCTATATGCTGAATGGACGTGGTTCACTTTTTTGTTGCTGGCCTCGTACTGTTTTCAGTTCAGTATAATGCCTTATTTACTTATCCCAGACATTTTGCCTTATTTTTATTTTGGTGCTATATATCGTGTCATCTGACTGGCAGTGTGATTGTGGACTACAGGTAGTGGTAAAAGTCCATGTGATCCAATCAGTGATATATCAAAACAACAGTAAGCAGTTTGTTCTAATAGGAACCAGCTTTTTATTTTTAAAAAGTGTTGCATTGTTACGTGAACTAATGCAGTCATCTTAACCTTAAGTGACTGATTTAAATGCCTAGTGTATCTTGTGCTAGCCAGGATTTTTCTCGCTTAGCATGTACATTTCAATTTTTGCACCGAGACCAGCATATGACATGCTAGGCCATTTGCCAGTACTTTCCAGAGACCACCATATGGTCACATAGGATGATAAAAGTTAAACTTGTTCATGATCCATGATGATGGCTGAAATGCCCAAACATACCACCATTTTCTGTAATATGTACAGTTAGGCCTGTATAAGTATATGTTAATTTGAAGTTGTTGTAGATAGTAATAATGTATATACAGTGAAACCTCTATCCATCGTTTTTCAGGGGACCGGAAAATAAGAACAATACATACGGGAAACGTTAGTACCGGGAAACCATTAAAAATTATAGATAAGAACAATTTAATGATAATTATTACTTCTTGCTGAGAAAATCTTTCATTGACGTTTGTTTTGAGCAAATTTTACTCCTCCTCAATTCAAAGTACGATTTTTCAAGGCCTAGAACACTTTCACGATCACTGTCACTGGTGCTGTGCGCATAAAAGAAAGATCTTACTTTCATTAGCGCTTCATGCGTCTCAGCAAAGCTCGGCACAACTTCGGGTTCGCCAGCTTCTTCTTCTCCTTCTTCCCCTCCACACTCCCGGACGCCACGAGGCTCACGCACAGCTCCTGCACTGTTTCTACACCACAGGTTGCCACGTGACTGTCCACAGAGACGTAGTCCTCGAATTTATCTTTGTTCATGCCACTTAACTTTTCCCAGTCTTGGCGGAAATCGTCGTATCGTTGGTCAATACGACGTCACTATCACCTGAAGATTGTCCCTGCAGTAACCAGCTTTCCGAAAACAATTTTCGATTGTCTGCTGGGTTACTTGTTGCAAGCTGCCACAGTGTAGTGCAAAGCTTCCAACACGTTTATCTTCTTTTTCGTATCTTTGCCTGCATCCATTAAGCAAACAGCTGTTTGCACGAGGCGTTTTCTATAAAGCTGCTTATAACACTTTATTACCCCTAAATCAAGGGGCTGGAGCACACTTGTACAATTTGCCGGGTACCGTATGACTTTTACATTTCTTAGAAACGATGTATCCTTTGGATGTGCGCACAGTTGTCCACAAAGAGGAGAATGTTCCTGTTTTGTGCACCCATACTTGCGTCTAATGAACGCAGAAATGAAGAAAAAATGTCTGTGGTCATCCACGCTTTATTGTTCACGTGGTACTTGGTGGGTAATTTTTTGACATTCTTGAAACATCACGGTTTCGGAGATTTTCCATAACAATCGGCACTTGTTTGTCAGTTCCATCACTGTTAACACAAAGTAAAACAGTAAGTCTGTATTTACAGTTTTTCCCTCCATGACAAGACTCTCCTTTGAGAGCCAAGGTTCTATCAGGAAGCACGTTGTAGAAGAGCCCCGTCTCATCCGCGTTGTAAATATCACGTTCGTAGCCCTCCAACAAAATGGCAGTCTTTCCAGCCACGCCTCCGTGCTTTCGCTGTCCACTGCCGCACTTTCTCCAACTAACTTCTTGTATACTAGGCCATGCCGGTCCTTAAACCTCGCTATCCAGCCTTGGATGCAGTGAAATTTTCTATATTCAGCTGCGCTGCAATCATCTTTGCCTTTCCACGAAGAATGGTTCCATCAATTGGGATATTCGACGCCCTTGCCTGCTGGTACCACGAGAAGAGTACTCTTTCCAACTCGGCGAATGTGACTCCCTACCTATTTTCCTCTTCTTACTGGCGTTACCACATTTTTCTGCCTGCTCTCGGATTTCGTCCTTCTTTGCGAATATGGAGTTTAGTGTGCTTGGAGCCAACCCAAGGCGTTGGCAATGTCGACACGTTTCTCTCCAGGATTCTTCTCCACCTCTTCTACTATTTTCAATCGCTCGTGCAGAGTTCTCACTTGCTTTTTAGGTTGGGACATGGTCCACGGATTTCAAAATAAATAGCAGGAATAAAATATAATGAAGTAATAAAAACAGGAATGAATTAATAACAGAAATAAAATATTATAGGAAAAGGATAATAAAGGATGGAAATGATTAAACCAGGGTAACGTATGAAACTAGTGAAGCACACCAGAACGCACAGAACCACTTGCAATGAAGTAAAGCTCCACAACAGAGTTGCCAAGTCTTCATCTAGTCCAAAGAAAAGGATGGAGAGCAAAGAGTACAGAACGCACTCCATACTTTTTGATGGAGCCAATCCAGGTGGCACTAAGAAAGCAATGCACGCACAGCGCACTAAACCATCGCTTCAAATTTAAAAAAAAAACTATCAGTGCGGGAAAATGTTGCGTCAGGACTGTGATTTTTCAACTATTGGTGCGGGAAAACGACAGTTCGAGGAACAATGGAGGCGGGAAAAAATAGTGTTATTTATATGGGCTAATTTCGGGACCAAATAAGGCAGACGATACATGCGGGGCAACGACGTAACGGGAACGATGGATAGAGGGTTTCACTGTACTGTTTATTGCTTTGATATACATTGGTGTGCTGCAATTGAAACTGGAAACAAATTCCTGATTCATGATTCCTGTTGGGAGTTACATATTTATACTAGAGTAGCTGAAGCATCCACAGGAGACAAACATCAGAGAAAAATATTTCTGATTCACAGATTGAGGCACATGTTTAGCCCTTCTTTTATTTTCTTTTCTTGTCTTTTCTTCTGACTCTCTCTCTTTTTATATATACAGTTGAATATGTATGCAACAATGCTTCAGAAGTACCCACTTTACAATCTGTTAGTTAAACTGTAGTCTTCTACCAGTGTACTAACTACATGGAGCAGAGGCCTTCTTGAGAAGCTGATAGCTCTGTAGCCAGTAAAGAAATTTTTTTATGTAACTTTTCATCAACAGGATCACCGCTGCAGATAGACCAAATGTTACCTTTGTAAACTGTGTTGTGTCTCTTTTTCAGTCTGTGCATTTCATATCAAGTATGATGAGATGAAGTTGGACGCTAATGTAGGTCGTTGGGCTGTACATGTTATTGAACTGTCTCGTACCAAACGCCATTTGGATCGTGCTGCATTAATGATCTTCTGGGAGAAACTCGATAAGTGAGTCAATTGTTCTGTAGTGAGCATGGTGTTGTGCAGTATTTTTAATAAGGAGAGCCGTGTTTCACATGAAAGATGAGTATCAAGTTGTTTGATGTAATAGAGATTATGTCAACCTGATTCCAAAATAGTATTATTCCAAAATATATTCCAAAGTAGTATTATTGTTTATAATAAATATTTTTAAAGCATGTCAAAATAAAAAGTACAGTAGAATTCGGCACCCATGGTACCGGACGGGTGCTGGATTATCAAGTATTCCAGATTATCAGACAGTACTTATACTGACCTAAATTCTTGATGTATTAAGGAGACAAGGGGTCAGGAGATACCACAAAAGGCAATGTAGAGACACTCTTGGAGGCCTTTTTGAACTTGTCCCTGAGATCTGCCTGTTTCATTTTCTGGTAAAAAGTATTGAGGATTATGTGCAGATCTGTAACTTCTGCTGCAGTGTCATGGCTCTGGATGCTGCAAATTCAGCAGATTTTGAAATAAACAAAGCTTGCTTCCATGCGTAGTTTTCTTAGGCACTCTTCTTCTTCCTCATTCTCTTCTGCCACTTGTGGCTTTTGTGGGTTTAAAACACACGAAATTAGTTGCTCATCATTGAACTCTGCAACGACAGGTGTGTTCTTACCACAATTGTTGCAGTTCTGTATATCATCTTAAGTCAGCTTGCTTATGGGATTTGTCTCTGGAGTATATGAAACAATAGCCAAAATATCTTTTGAAGATCTTGCAATGTTGAAGCTTTCAGGCATTTTACTGTAGTTTGAAATGATGATAAAAGATAAATACTGTATTTACTTGTATAATTGCCTTTGTCATGTAAGTGCTCCATCCAACTTACAAGAAGGGAATAAAGATTGAGAAGATTCATGTCTTCTCATGTATGGTGCCATGTCAGCTGGTAAACCTTCGTGAAAATATAAAATCTCAGGAAATAAAAGTTGTCACCCTCACTTCTCCCTTCTGTGCCATGAAATGATGACTATTGTTGTTTATGTGCTGCAGTTTCCCTTGTGCTTTCACCCCTACCCCACAATGCACTGAGTGATGGATTTTGTACCATGCCTAACTTTGTGTTTAAAAGTTATCGGAGTCAGCAACATTATTGACTTATTCTGTATTGCTTACATTGCAGTCTTCCTTTTACTGATTTTCAGATTCAGATTTATTTATATATCCAGCAATCCTCAGAGGGTACAATAATCCGCACCATGGGATGTGGAATTCGTCAAATAACTTTAAATAACATACAATGTGTCAAACACATACAATACACTTAAGAATGTATTAACTATATACTTAACAAGCATAACCATAGGCTTTTGTCAATAAGTGGTGATATCCATACAAAATAGATACAATTGTACTAATAAGTATAGAAACAGAGTACCAAAAACTATTGAAATAAGGTTAAAAGTCAGAAACCTAAGCAAACTATTACAGGCAGAACATAAGCTCAATTAAAACATTCATATTGTGTTCTCATTTTTGTTATGGTTAAAATAATTAAAATATTCCTCCAAAGTATAAAAAAAAGGTAAAGTTCTCCCTAGAACAGGCCACAAAGGCCCAGAGGGGGAGTAGAGGTATAGCTCTACTCTTTCTTTAACCTCGGCGCTAGATGAGGGTGGGTGGTCAACTCCACGCCCCGGCCGCTTTACCCCGAAAGAGACCCGGTACCCATTGTGCAGGAGGCTGGGTGGGCCCCAGGGCCAGTCTGGACGGCTGCGAAAAATCTTGCCCCCACTGGGATTCGATCCCTGGACTGTCCAGCCCGTAGCGAGTCGCTGTACCAACTACGCTATCCCGGCCCCCAAAGTATAAAAGGAATTACAATAAAGAAACTTCTTAATTAATTGTTTAAATTCATTAAATCATTAATTTTAACCTTTATAGTACATTAAGACCCATATAATAAGTGCCCTTCTGATAATTGTTCTTCACCATCTCTGATGAATAAAACATTAGTTAAATCAATTTACTGGGTTCTGAAATAAATGCCCTGAAATTTTTAAAGCACTGCTGTAATAGGTGTGTTTATTATTGCATCTTCTCTTGAACTTCTGTACCTTCATTATCAATGCAACCCTGGTTATTCATCACACTGCTGTGTAACAGTACCTAATTCTATGCTACCCCATTATAATACACGACTTTGAATTCTTCATTTCATGTTATAAACTCTTTGTGTTTTGTCTTCATAAAGTCACTACCCAGTTTTTTCATGTATTGAGTATCTGTTATCTGAGTTTCATATAAACCTCTGTATTCATTCTCACAGTTCAAGTTAATGGATTCCTTTTCTCTCACACTCTTTCTTCCAAACATATTTTCTGAACTTTCTTCTGTTTAACTTTTAACTTGCCCTGCTTCCTTTGCTTGTTGTACTTTCTTTTATTCCCCATAGTCTTGTCACATTTCTTTCTCCTCTCCCAGTATTTTATTCTGCTTTTCTCATCATCTTTCTCTGTAATTTCATTAAACCCTCTTTTGTTTGCCTCTTTCTTTCCATACATTTGTCGAACCAGTGCTCCTCCTTTGTGTATTTTTTCCCTGCTCCCTCACTTTTATTCCAGCCCTTATTGCCATGAAATACAATATATTAACACCATCATTAATTTCGTCCTTTGCAGTAACAGTCTAATTCCATACAAGCTAATTTCACTTACATTACTTTTCACCATGTCAAATTGTGCCTTTTCTCTTTTGTCTCATTTTTATTTAACCATTTTATATGAACGTAAGTTTCAGTGACTAGTAAAGTGGAATTCAGCATGGTCATGGAAGAGTTCTAATTCATTTGGAGCGGCTGATGACAATTTATGATTGTGGAGCCCTAGGGTCTGCTTAAAGGACTTTCTCAGTGACTGTCATGCGTTTTTTACACACATTCTTTGAAACACCATCTGTTCAGATTTTAAGGTTTTGTTAAAATTGGAATATTTTATGTGACAGAAGGAACAGTTATCCTGTCTCTTTAAAAGTATGAAGCAAAATGCTTGATATTCTTCTTTCTATTTTTTTTTTCAGACACATGATCAAGAACAAACCACACTTGCGGTTCTGAAGTGTGAGATTTTCTTCCTACACCTAAAGACTCTTGGAGATACAGAAGTAACAGAATTGTATTATCTCAATAAATGCAGGGTCTCCCAATAAGGTAGAAGTTCATATGCTGTATGCTGTAAATTATAAACTGTAAAACGACTCGAATTTAACTTCCCAGTGTTAAAATATGTTCAACTAACACAGTCTGATAATATTATGTCAGTTTGTAATTGCAGTAAAAGTATCATGCTGACACACAAAGCTTCTGGTTTTCATTTTATTGGTATTCTTAAATGGATAAGCTATGAATTTCCAATTTTCACACAGTGTTAGTTCAGGGTATTTTAACACAGTGAAGTCAAATTTGAATCATCTTAACAAGTGTAGACTTTATTGTATATAGCATAGGTCTCCTTTGTTATTGGAATAGTGTATATAATGTCTCTCAGTCATAGTCATGTGTATATGAGATTGCAAGACATGTATGACCAATTTGTCTGAGCTTAATATAACCCACTTTTATGACACTGTTGCATTACTTTGGGAAATTTGCAAGAAGTATGTGGAAGAATTCTTCCGAAGTTATAAGGGGCCTTAATGTTTGTGTATAAGGAGCTCCCCCCTTCCCTTATGCTTGGTCCATGGGAAGAAATGTAAAGTAAAAATCTGTTTTGTGATGTATGGACCAGTGTGCATGTTTAACTGCCTCCTGCTTAGCAGACATGAAATTGAAGTGGACTATAGCAGAACAAAACTACCAGGTACTGCATTTACCTGAATATGAAATTACTCTCTTCTCAGGAATTTACCTTCAATTTTAATGATACCAGAAGTTTTTCTTAAGTCACTTCTTAATTCACCATACTTTTTCAATATCCCACACACACACATTTGTTATTTTAAAAATTCAGCAAAATCTTGAGGTCTGCAGTTATTATGGACGAGGTTGGAAACATGTTCCAAGTGCCATCTTGTTTCAAAAGTTCCTGTTTCCTTCACATGCATGTATGCTCTCTTTTGGTTAGTGAAACAAACAAAATAATTCAAGAGACAGAGTAAGTTGAAAATTGGACTGCAGTAGAAAGTACTGTTTCACTGATATTTGTATAAGAGACTGGATAAAGAAGGAAGAACTGATGCTGCAAAGCATAGCCACAAGGCAGATAGAAGAAAGCTTTGTCAGTACATATGAGTACAGGCACTCCCCCGACTTGATGTACCGTATATTCTCGAATCTAATCCGCACCCAGTTTTTGGCGACTTCTTAAACGAAAAAAAGTTAGTTCGCGATTCTAATCCGCACCTTTCCTTCAACCACCCCTTGCCCACGGGGCGACTGATTGAATAATATTGGATGTTACCAATGCGTTAAAATCCGACGCTACGCCTGTGGCCGATGAGTCATACCGATAGAGGCGGGGCCTTTCTCAACAGACGTGCGCAATCGCGTCTGAAACCAGCTGATCTTTAGTTGTTGAAACGTGGGAGGTGCTTGTTCCAATTTGTCGTGTACCGTAGTTATGGAAGAGGGACACCTGAAATCTAAATGACTCTCATATACAGCAAAGTTCAAACGTGAAGTTATTCAGTGCGCAGAGGAGAATGGAAACCGCAAAGCCGCTGCAATTTTTGGAGTTAATGAAAGCAACGTTCGACTATGGCGGAAACACAAGGCAGCGATCAGCGGGTGTGACGCAGCTCCTTCAGAAGTGGCGCGGTGGGTGTCGGCTGCATGGAAAGCCATCCCGGAGAGCATTATCGTCAGATCTTTCAAGAAGTGTTGCATAAGCAATGCTTTGGACGGAACCGAAGATGACATTGTATGGGAGGACGATGTTGAAGATAAAGATGATAGTGACTGGGTGGAGAGCAATGATAACGATTCAGTTATGAGTGATGATGGCAAGTCTGATGAATAATAAATTATAATAATAAATAATAAAATAATAGATTATTGTATTGTATTGTTCTTACGTTGTTTATTAATTACGTTAATTACGTTATTGTTATATTGTACAGCAGCTCAATCATTTTTCCAAAATCCAGCTCTAGACCGCGAATCTAATCGCACGCGAATCTAATCCGCATCTGATTTTTTAGCCTTCTAAAACTGTAAAAAAGGTGCGGATTAGATTATAGAATATACGGTAGTTACATTCCAGAAGGTCCAGTACAAATCCAATTTTGTGCAAGTTGAAATTGAGTGTACATACAGACAACTATGTACATATATACAAGGGAGTCCAGTTAAAATCAAAACTTCCAACATATTGGAACCTGATCAGCTGCAGTGTGACCACCCCACCCCCTGTGTTATTGTCCAGCAGTATTCTTCTGACACATTTGCTTTCATTCGTGCAAGGAAAAATTTGGTGCTCGTTTCAGAAATGTTATTTTTTTTTTCCTTTTTAAAAATTTCATATGTCTGAAATAGCATAACTTGAAATTTTATAAGTTGTAAAGTGTCTGTAACTGAGACACCGCATTTCATGTGTGTAGCATCAACTGACAGCTTTAGCATTGGTGGAAGGGTGTGAAATACAATCTGAGAATGAGTGGTGAGATATTTTGCAAGAAATAATGTGTATTGGAGAAAAAAATAGTGTTCCCAGCTGCATGATCAGATTTTGGAAAGTACAATGTTGTAGCAGAAGTAAACAAAGAACAGCATGTTAAAATTTCAAGACAGTAGTGTGCACTTTTGTGGCATATACTCTAATACTTCATTGAATTGTAATAATTTTTTAATTGTGTTTGAAATAATGTATACAGTTTGTCTCCCTTCAGCTGCTAGCTGTTTGGATAGCAATACAGCCTGCACTAGAAACACTAAGTGGTTTGACCTGGAGGTAAATGTATTATCTGTAAGCTATAATACTGAGAGATGTGACAAATAAGGAAGCACAACTGGCCGTGTTGACATCAGATGCACTACTCATAAAAACCCAGAAAAAAGAAGTTTTTTGTTTCATGTCATCTTTCTGTAAATTTAAATTTGTCATTAGTTTGTTAGACTGTATAATTGTACATAGCACTACACCTAAAAATGGAACACTGTGGAATCCCATTCATGTACATTTAAAGATAAATCCCAGTTTCTGAGATGTTTGCATTATCTGGCTCTATGTAATATTGTGCAAGCACCATACCAGGAACATGCATCAGAGGAGAAGCTAAAGCTCCACACAGTCCTAACATTGGTACTAGGTATGAGCAGCTAGTGTCATACCCTTGGGGAATGAGCCTGTGGTAATCATTGTAGTAGGTCAGCGTTGTGATGAAGGAGAAAATTAGTTAATAACTGTCAGCCTGCATGCAGTCACTTAGTGCCTGAGATGCCCTCACTTCACATTGATGCTGCATACGAGATGTGTAATAAATTAGTACCAAATACCACAGAAAATTATAAAAAGAAGAGTAGCATTAAAATGAATTAAGTTTTTTGAAGTGTGTTATTTAACAATGCTGTAATTTGCTAAGATTGTATAGCGTGAGTGATGGATGGATGAATATGGAACATTGGTGGAATGATAGTGACAGGAAAGATCCAAGTACCCAGTCAGAGAATAAACTATCCCAGTGCCACTTTGTCAACCACAAAACCCACATGGACTGGCCTGGGTTTGAATTGAGGCATCCATGATGAGAGGTCAGCGACTAATTGCATGAGCCATGATGTGGCTCTGTTTAACAAAAATATTGGCTTTGTACTAATTTAACAAAATATTGGTTTTGAACTTATTTGGAGACTATGTTTGGAGATCAGGTCTGATGCATTCATATATTTCACATGAATCAGATTCAGTCATGAGAAATCCTTACCAATTGAACAGTACACACTACAGTTGTGTGAGGCAAACCTTTCTTTGCTGCTTATATACTGCTGTGGAATAATCTGTTGCAAAGATTGGATTCTGTTAACAAATTACTGCACTTTAAAAGATGGTCACTTGTTGATGGATGTAGATAGACTTGTTGACTTCTCTTGATGCTTTCACCATTGAAGTAAGAAATGGTTATATGAGTTCTAGGCTTTTGCATTGTTGCAGTTAGGTCTCCATTCTTTAGGAATGTGGTGTCAAATCACAGGTTAATTGGTGCCCGCTGTTTCAAGAACATGGTGGTCTCGTCTTTGGGGGTCAGAATGTCCTGCAACCCTTGAAAGATGAGACCACCACAGTGTCTAAAATGTCAGGCACAAGTCACTTAGTGATGTGGTGCCACATTCCAGGAGAGGGGAGACCTCAGATGATTATATGTTCAAAAGGAAGTGTTTTCTGTAATAGAATGTATATTTTGCCCTTATGAAGTTTCAACTAAGAAGTGTTAAGGAAAAGAAAAAAGTGTTTCCTGTTGAAGCTGAGGGCAATTAATTGAAATGAAAAATTAAGTGGCAAAGCTGTTCAACATGATTTGTGATGAATTAGTTGTACAAATGGGGGAAAAAGTAGAGTTATGAAATCAGTTTGAGGCAAAGAAAGCCTACTGCATACAAAAATTATTTTATATGTATGCAGAGGACATTGATTCTGTTGTTTTTTGAAAATAAATTGCAACACTTCCTGCCTCTTGTCAACAGTGAGGACTTTATATCATAGAAGTCTCCCACTGCACTTCACAGATTTTTTGTTGGTGGTTTTAGTGACTTCCAGATGTAGAGACACTTGATGAAATTTTTGGAATATGGCTTGTGTTGAATGCAACTGATGAAAGATCTTTCATTACCCTTAAAGCGGTCAAAGATGACTTACATTCTGCTGTATTTGAAAAGCATTTAATAATGCAGCACTTTCAGCATTTGAAAGGTCTGCTTTGCAAGATGTAAATTATGATGAGTTAACTGGAGTTTTTGTGCGAAAAAAATGGCAAGTAAAGCATGTATAAATTTTATGAATTTCCATAAATAGTGCATGAAAATCTTTGAATTTTCAGTCATTTTGTTTTTAAATAAAGTTCATTTTTGGACAAAGGGAAGCATTTTCTTTTTACCTCCATATATACGTATGTCATTACTTAGAAAGTACTGTGTGGAAACATGGTAGTAAAAATGAATAGGGACTCAGATAAGGAAGTGTTACCACCTCAGTTTTATTGAACAAATTTACATATTTCTGTCATTTATTTACACGTTTTCTGTTAACGTGATGCAGCATATAGAAACATTAGGCATTTCTACAATCACCAACCACATTTACCATTTTCTGTGTCAAATGACAACATTTTGTATACCATAATGTAAAGAAAGAACTGAAATCTGTCTTTATATAAAAACAAGCAGAAATTTATTCTTTGTCTTCAACAGAAGCACACTGGCACCAGAGAATCATGGTTTATAATGCAGCAAAGTCCATTATTGTTAGTCACTCTTGTCAACACATCTGATTCTCTGTTAAGTGTGCTTTGAATTACCATTTTTGAGCTTTTTTAATGTAAACACTCAGTTCCATGCAGGTTGCTGACCTTGTTGAAGATGAGATGCTTTATGTTATGGCTGAAATGAAAAGCCTGAAGTTTGTAAGGACTCCATTTCATGCCATGTTTTGTCAGTCAGTGAAATTATTTAGTAATTGCAGCCAGTAAATCATACCTCTCGATTGTCCTGAGAGACATCTGGTTGATTTGTGATACTTCTAAGAGAAGGGTAAGTCAGTGGGTTAATGCATATTTGATTGATACGTGTATTCTGTTGGGGGTACAGCTCTAAATCATGGCCTCATACACTGCACGCCATTTGACTTACTGTATCCTGATTCTATGAAACCAGTTAATTTAAATGCCCAGTACGCACTACATTTTGCACACCGGTATTCAGCGTGGCAGAAGGCATTTAATTTTACTGCGTCATTTCGGTGTTTTATGCTTAAGAGGTGCATGTCATGGTCTGAAATGGTTTGTTGGTAGTAGCAACAAGCTGCCTTGCTCGTAAAGTTTTGTGTAGTCAGTCGTAGCATTAAGGCCATGCAGTCGCTTATGTGGTTAGATGCTGATATCATACCAGGTTCAGGCCTATGACAGTCCATGTGTAATACTTGGTGGATAAAACAGCACTGAAGGAAGTTTCTCCCTGAGCACTGTAGTTTTTCCATGGCTGCCATCTGTATGGTGTGTGATATGTTATAGACTTAGCATCCAGCACATATCAGTATGAGACCTCATTTGGGGTTTTGCATCTGACCTGGCTCTCGACTAAGTGCTCACTAAGGTATTTGGCATATCATATGAAGCTCCCTAATTTGTCAGACTTCTCAGGCCAGAGGTGCTCTACTTTACAACAACATATTATGTAAGATGGATGTGAGGAAGTGTCTTTAGTGAAAAATGCGTGAGTTTGTGCCAGTTATAAATAAATGTAGGAGGGTGCATTGTGTGAAGTATGTAGTTTTAATGTTACATCAGCTACTGGAGACAGGATAGCTAAGTTGGTGTAGTGACTAAGCTATCGGCTGGATGATCCAGGGTTAAATTCCTAGCAAGAGATTTTTCTCTTCAAAACATCTATACCAGCTCTGGGGTCTACCCTTATCGTAAATTTCAATTAAATGTTTTATGCTTGGGCACATTTACAATTACGTTATGCATTGATGGGTTTACGGGCTGTCAGTCTGGTACATGCACTCTCTCATTCCATATATTTAGTTTTGTACTTCTCTATTAACTCCACATGGCATACGTCTTTTATCACATTGACTTTAGTTTCTTGCTTAAATATGGATGTGAATACAGCCATGACTCAGAGAACACGTAAGATTTGCATCAAGTCATATTCAGCTGTACATATTCAGTATACACCTTCAAAGCACACTTCTAAATGTGTGACAACACCTAGGTATTTGTTCGGTAGACCTTCATTAGGAAGACATACTGGTCTTTATTCAGAAATATTGATTTTGTATGGCCTTACACAGGATGTAGTCTGCAGGTTAAAAGTAAATGTTATGCTATTGTACATATGTCCCTGTAGCAAAAATTAGAATTTTGTAGTATTTCTGGGATATTTGTTTGTCATTATGAATTAACAATTTTGCTTTTTTGAGGCATTGTAGTATTTGTTTAGAGGATTATGTTTATTAGAACAGTAGCAACTAGTGACATCTTTATTTACATATGTAGTAACTCCTTTACATCTGTTACAACGTGTGTATATTCTGCATATCCATAGATCCAGTTTCCTTGATATGTTGTATGTAAATCATGTTCTTCGTGGTCCCATATTTGCTATTGTAGTGCGAAACAGACATGTTGGACTTGCTAATAATGATGCTTGTGCATCTTGTGTCATGGTTGCTGTATGTGTTGTATCACTTGAATGAGCCTCTAGTAATACAGTTGATCTGTGCAGGAGCACTAGTAACTAATCTTTTAAACAGATACTAGAATACCTGAAGAAAGACAAGAATTGTAACTTGTATGACAAATAGAAAACCAGGAAATACTGCAAAATATGTATTTTGCTACATGAATGTACATATAAAAGCACAACTTTTACTTTTAACTTGTAGACTATACACTATATAAGGCCCTATGAACTCAGTATTTCTGTGTGTAGACTTGTATGTCTACCAGCCTAGTGGTTAAATGATTAATTGAAACATGTATGTGAATGAGAGGTATTGCTATACATTTAAAAGTGTGCATTGGTGATGTATAGTTGAATATACGTAGGACGTCCAGAAAGTAAAGATACAAACACAATAAAATTTTTTAAAAATAATTATTAACAAAATAGAGTGAAAAAACTCTTAACACATACCTTTAGCTATTTTTCAACATAATCACCACCTTTGTCAAGGCATTTGTTTAGCCTGGGTACGAGTTTTTGTATTCCGATGTCATAGAACTCTGCTGCCTGTGCACGCAACCACGCAGTGACTCGGTTTTCACCTCTTCGTCTTCGTGACACTTCTGGCCGGCCATCCCCCTCACAGACCAGACCTCGCTCCCAGCGATTTCCATTTGTTTTTGCATTTAAAGAAAGATCTGGCCGGCCAGAAGTTTCACGAAGACGAAGAGGTGAAAAATGAAGTGACTACGTGGTTGCGTGCACAGGCGGCGGAGTTCTATGACATCGGAATACAAAAACTCGTACCCAGGCTAAACAAATGCCTTGACAAAGGTGGTGATTATGTTGAAAAATAGCTAAAGGTATGTGTTAAGAGTTTTTCACTCGATTTTGTTAATAAATATTTTTAAAAATGTTTATTGCTTTTGTATCTTTACTTTCTGGATAACCCTCGTAGTTTGCTGAGTGCACCGTTGAGACAAAACAATTAATACTGTATTAAGTGATTGTTTTGAAATGCCAAATGTATTATAAATAAACTTTGTCTTGTATGTGTGTTACAGACAAAACTACAATCATTGCCTGACAGATAATTCAGCATTGTACCTTCAAGCACATCCTGTACTGAAATTTGAGTGGTGTGTGTTCTTGTTAACAAGTGTTTTAATTGACCATGTTCATTTGCAACAGTCATAACAATTGCTGTTATTTTAATTATATTTTTGTGGTTATTTGTTAAACATTTCTGTGTACTGCATAAAGAACAGTATAATATGAACAGTGTTGTGTGCTGTGATTCTTACAGTTTGTTGTGCTCATGCACTGTGTGCATGTTCCATAGTGAATTACTACACAATGGTGAATGTACAGCATTCTTTGTATATAAATGTTGCTGTAGGTTTGATTGAAATTGCTATCTTTCTCATTTCTGAGTTAATCTCAGTTGGGAAGTGACAGCTGCCTTTTTTAGTAAAAGTATTGTGAACATACAGTCTCTGTTTGAATTAATTTAGGAAGTTAAATATATGTGCAATGGTAAGGTGCATAAATGTTTTAATAGTAGTAGGGTCTTGTTTCTTTCACTAATTTTTGTTTCCTCTGTCTTGTGTAAAAGAAGCACTGGGGATTTGGTACTTAAACTTTCACGTCAGCATAACTGCAGTTCTATCAATGATAGAATGCAGTTATCCTTAAGTGCTGCTTATATTCCACCTTGGATCTAAGCATAAGTGTGTGTATGAGTGATTCCTTCTTCTTCTTCTGGACACTTCAAACTGGCTGATTTATAGGAAGATGATTTTCAACACATCTGTCAAATATAGGACCAGTTATTTTGTTGCTCTGGTTATAACTTGTGAATGGCAGTTTTGTCAGCATAGAAAATGCAAATATACAGTAATAAGTGTGTGAATATACTGTATATTGAATTACTTATATAAGCAGAAAAATTAGTTTCTTCTGTGGTCAGTGTTGAGTTTGACAAACTCTTCACAGAATGTGAGTGAACACTGAACATTATGGTTTATTGGAACATATTGATGCTATTGACAAAGCAGCTTGATCATTTTCTGAATTAATCTTTGAATGACGTACAAAATGCACTTTAAAAACGCCCCTAGAAATTCATTTTATATATTTAGGCAACAATGAAATTTGCTGCATTTTTAAGACACGCTGCATCATCTGTTTTATGCTCCACAAAATGTTGTTCTTTCTATCTTTCTTTCTCTCTCCCCCCCCCCCTCAAATATTACATTTTTCCTAAACTCTGCACTAAATTTAAATACCAGCCTGGTCATTTAAAGGTTAATTTCAGATACAACATGCAATCCTGGTATGTCAAAGTGGAAGTGAAATGACATATATGTATATGTTAAAATTACAAAATGGGAGATTATATTTTGAAGTTTCTTAAGACTTTCAGCTACATATGCAGAGTTAATTACCTTTTTTATGTTAGCTTATCCCTACTTGTGTACAGTATTGAGACAGGCTCATCTCTTTATTTGCAGTTGTATTACTGCCTGTTTATGGAATGGAATGCTGGCTAGTTTGTGGCTTGTCTTGGCTGAGACAGTAACATGCTACCACATGTAATTGGAGGTTCCATTTATGCTAAAAAGTTTTTTCAGTAAATCACATGCCTGATATACAGTAGCTGTTGAAAGTGATTTCCTGCATTGTCCATGAACATTTCAAACTGATGTAACAAATTCTGCAATACACTGAAGTTCAGCTTCTGTGATTTCCACAAAGTGTGTTACATTTGTGAATTTTGTTTGTTTCCCCAAAGATAAGGGGCTTTAAACAGACCTCAAAACAGGCTTTCCTGTTACACAGACTTGTAGTTCTACATACCACCAGCATTATAGTCATCAATCAACATCATATATTGTGAAGAACTTATTTCTTAAGTACAGATTTGTCAGCCATTGCCTTTGAATTTCCACATTCATTGCATGTCTGTAACTGTTGACTTACAAACAGTATTTCATATGTAATGCATGGGCATTTTTATGAGACAGACATTTACATTTAATGAGACTGTCAGTTGCTAAGATAATGTAGCATATGTGGTAGATAGCATGTAACTATGGAGTAGTGGTATTCAAACCATTTAAATCTGCAGGAACAGATGAGATTGTACCTGCATTATTGCAACAGGGGGTTGATCACTTAACAACTCACCTATGCCGAATCTTCAGAGCCTGTCTGGCAAGGGGACATGTACCCATAGCCTGGAGGCAAGTTAAAGTGACCTTTATACTTAAGCCTGGGGAGGCCAACTACACTGAGGGTAAGGCATATTGTCCTATTAGTCTATCGTCTTTCATGCTGAAAACGATATAAAAACTGTTCGACAGGCATATTAGGGACAAGATTTTGGGGCTGCGATATTAATTTGCCTACCAACCATTGAAGTCCACTGAAACTGCACTGCATGATGTAATTGCACATATAGAAGAAGCCGTGGGAAAACAGAGAGGTTACACTTGGAGCCTTCTTGGATATTGAGGGAGCGTTTGATAGCACCTCACATAACGTCATAATAGAAGCTGCTAAAAGGCATAGGCTGAAGGATACAATCTGCCGGTGGATCAGCTTCATGCTCAGTAACAGGAAAACCATAGCCACACTTGCAGGAGAGACTCTGGAGGGGTCTGTGGCCAGGGGCTATCTGCAGGGGGGCATTTTGTCACCCCTGATGTCGAGCCTGGTTGTGGACGAAATCATAGGACTCAATGGGAATGGCTGTTACACGCTGGGGTACGCTGATGACATTGATATCCTAGTCAGCGGAAAATTTCCGTATACTGTCTCAGAGCTTCTGCAGGAAGTTTTGAGTATGGTACAACAGTGGTGTGAAAGAACTCGGTTGTCTATAAACCCACAAAAGATGGCGATAGTTCCATTCACAAGGAAGGGAGATTTAAGGGGCCTAAATAACCAACCCTCTCTGGACATAAACAGCAGCTGACTACTGAAGTCAAATACCTCGGAATTACTTTGGACAAGGGATTGACATGGAAGACACAACTGGAAAATGTGATAAACAAGCCCTGTAGAGCTTTCTGGACTTGCAGAGGTACGTTTGGTAAAACCTGGGATTTGAAACCCAAGGTTTTACACTGGATTTTTTTTTCTATGTCTCGACAGCCTTATATGGGCCTGGGCCTCCTCATTTCATCGAGGTTTCATGGTCACACACATTTGAGACACCCCACAGTCGGTAGGACTCCTCTGGACGAGGGACCAGCTCGTCGCAGAGACCTCTACCTGACAACACACAACATTCAAGAGACAGACATCCATGCCCCCGGTGGGATTCGATCCACGACCCTAGTAAGCGAGCGACCGAAGACCAACGCCTTAGAACGCACGGCCACTGGGATCGGCTTCACACTGGATTTACATCATGATAATCAGACCCGTTCTGAACTATAGCTCAACTTTATGATGGATGAGGGTCAACTACAATGTCAGCAGGATGGAGCTTAATAAGCTACAGAGATTAGCCTGCTTGGCTATAACGGGGGCAATGAAGACTACCTCAACAACAGCAATGGAGGTCCTTCTGGGACTCCCGCCTCTAACTCCATGGAGCAGAGTCCTTGAGAAGCTAACAGGTCCTCAACTAGTCAAGAAATTCCCCGCGTTTTATGGAACCCGAAGGTTCATTACCGCATACCGATACAAATCATTAAGTTCCTCGTTATGTAGTCTTCTCCACTCCCCTGTTACCTCGTCCCTCTTAGGCCCAAATATCCTCCTCAACACGCTATTCTCGAACACCCTCAGCCTGTGTTCCTCCCTCAGTGCGAGACCAAGTCTCACACCCATACAAAACAACAGGCAAAATTATAGTTCTGTGTATCTTAATCTTTGTATTTTTGAATAGCAAACTGGAAGACAGAAGATCCTGCACCGAATTATAACAAGCATTCCCCGACTTCAATCTGCTCTTAATTTCTTCCTGAATGGAATTTCGATTTGTTAGGGTTGTTCCCAGATATTTGAACTGTTCCACCCTTTAAAAGGATTTATTATCTAACTTTATGTTGTGATTTTGTCCTGCATTTTGATTGCGAGACATGACCATGTACTTAGTTCTCTCAGCATTTACTTCTAGACCAATTTCCTGCTAGCGACTACTAAAGCTTCTGTGTTTTTCTTTATAGCATGTACGCATCCGCCCAATATATTAACATCAGCATAAACAAGAAGCTGATGTGTACCATTTAATTTAAAGCCCTCCTGATTTGCCGGAACCCTCCTAATGGCATATTACAAAGCAAAGTTGAAGAGCAATGGCGATAAAGCATCTTGTTTCAAACCATTCCTAATAGAAAATGTGTCAGACAAATGTTTGCCTACCCGGACTCTGCTATAGATTTCATTTAGACACATTTTTACTAGCCTTACTAGTTTCATAGGGATACCAAATTCAATGAGAGTATTATACAAAACCTCCCTCCTAACTGAATCATAGGCTTGTGGTGGATGCTAGTAGGATTTCTCTTACAAGAAATAATGCAGTAGTAGATCTGGGTTTTGGCAGTCAAAGGAGTAAGTCGACCAAAGGAGTAACTCACGCCAAAGGAGAAACCTAGCACAGGAGCTAAAGAATAGAGTGAGGAAGGCGAGCTCGCCAACGTGCTGCCTCTACTTCACTGGGAAGCGGAGCAGCGTTGCAAAGGAGTAAGGTGTCCCCTGCTGCAGGCGTAATGCTGAAGCAGGAGGAAATAGCCCTTGTGAGGGCTATATCATTGGTGCAGGATAACCCAGACCTCTTGAGAGGGCTGAGGAAAGCCCTTGCAGCAAAGAAGACGGCGAAGGCCGCTGCGTGCAACAAGGCCAAGACGTCTTGCGTGGAGCTTTTCAAGCGTGATGCCACCATCAACGGAGCCAGGAGCGTGCCACCATCGTCCCCCATTAAAGGATCACTGCCCACTACATGAAAAAGGAAGGCCGAGTCTTCTGGCTCGGACGGCCTGACCACCCCGGCCACCAGACGCACAGCGCCCGACCCACCGAGCACCTCCGGAGAGCCGGCACCTCAATGCAGCCAGCAGCAAGCAGCCACGGCAGGTAAGCCAGCGTACGCTGCGGTAGCAGCCGGGCGAACCAACCCCCAACAGCCGATTGGGCAGCCCAAGCCCATAGCCACTGGTTCGGACTCTTCCGAACCTGCTGCCTCCTCCGAGGCAGCCAGCAGGCGCATGTCTGTCGACATGTCCGGGCCTCTGAGCAGCATGCCAGATGGCACCACTGAGGCTGGGGACGTTCCTAAAGGGGAACGGCCCAACAAGACTCCTATCTTCGTAACGGGAGTCACCGATACGCGCGGCTTTCTCGCGTGGTTGAGGACTTTGTCCCAGCAGGATGTCCGCCCAGATGAAGGGCGAGAAATGAACGGGGACGGCCGATGGTTTCAGAGCCACAGTCAGTGCCCTCCGATCCCTTGACGGGAGCAAGGGTGTGACTTTTCACACTTTCTCTCTCCCAGAGGACCGTTGTGTACGTCTGCTGGTGAAAAATCTCGGCAGGCAGATGCCTGAGAGCGTCGTCCGGGAGGAGCTTGAGGCATGCAGCTCCGCTCTGGGCGCCGCGATCAGGACGCTACACATGATCGACCTCCTACTCCACTTTTTGTGGTGTCGGTGTCTAGAGGCCCAGAGGTGCAAAAGGTGCAATCCCTCTCTGAGTTCTGCGGCCTAAGAGTCTGTAGAGACGTACGTGGCCCCCAAGGCCCCGCTCCAATGTAAGCCCTGCCAACGCTTCGGCCACATGCAACGCAACTGCGGATACGCACCCCTGTGTGTTGCCTCTGGAGAGCCACATCCCTCCGGGGAGTGCTCTACCCCAAGGCAGCAGCTTAAATGGTACAGCTGCGGGGGTAACCACACAGCAAACTACCGGGGCTGTGCAAAGTGGAAGGAACCTAAGGCCGCGCGTACAAAACGGAGGCCAGCTCCTCGCGTTCCCACGAACGGTGCAACCGGCCGCTCGGCATCAGCGCAAGCGACCCGCGCCGAGCCTTCTGCGGAGCAGAAGAGCTTAGGCCCTGAATGGTCTCGTGGTGCGAGGGGGCGGGTAGTGAAACACACCACTACATCCCAACCTGAACCAACTCTCAAGCCGGCCGCGGCCCCTAAACAGGGCAAAGCGCCCGCAAGCAGGAAAGATGGTAAGGCTGCCCAACCTGCCGTGGAGGCCCCTCAACAGGACCCAATGAAGAAAAAGGCGATGACTGGTAAATCATCGCCTCTACCTAAGAAGCCTAATCCTGCTTCCATTCCACCTCACAACCGGACACCTATCGAGGAGATCTCTGATCTGCTCGACAACCTACCCATAAACACGTATGTGGAGCTGACACGGCGGCTCCTCACAGCGGTACCCACCCTCCCTTCAGGTGCAGCACGCACGCGGGCTGTCCTGAAAATTGTTATCCTCTTTGTTGCTGAGTATGGCAACACACCCTAAGGCACACAGTGCGAAGGCACTATGGCAGGCCTGCTGGAACGCGGATGGCGTGCGCGGCAGAAAGATGGAGCTGGATCACTTCCTTGGAAAACACGGGGTTGATATGTGCCTCCTGACTGAACCCCATCTCAGATCAGGGGAAATCTATGAAGAACTATGTTTGCCACCGTAGAGACCGGCCTACAGAGGGAGGCGGAACAGCAATACTGGTCCGCCGGGGTATAGACCACTACGCTATACCCGTCCCCGTCCTGACCCAGTTGGAGGAAACTGCCATACATGTAATGTTGGCAAGCGGACCGGTGAAAATCCTGGCGGCTAACTTTTCGCCCTCCCGGCCCCTAATCTAAGCGGATCTGTCACCCTGCCTGATCGAAGGGCTTCCCGTCCTGATGGCAGGGGACCTGAACGCCAAGCACGTGGACTGCAATTCGAGGCTAATCTCAAAGGGCATGCGCCGCGTGATTACGCCAATGATCATTCCTATTTGATTTATGGGCCGGAAACACCTACCACTATCCCATATAATTCCTCTGCTACCCCTGATGTCCTACACATAGTAATAACTAAAGACCTAGTCGTCCCAGTGTATCTGACAACGTGCTCTGCACTAAGCTCAGATCACTTACCTGTACTGATCGACACGAGTTGTCGTTCATCCTTTCTTAATCTCCCGGACGGCCCGGACTACAGAAGGACCGACTGGGTAAAATTCCAGGCCTGCCAGGAAGACAGACTTCCGTCCACCCCGAAACTACGTAGCGGGGTGGAAATCGACACGTGTGTAGAGGAAGTGTCCAACGCTCTCACTGAGGCACTAGCACCAGCAGACGCCCTCGTGACGACCCACGACCCCCAAACCGGCACGTATTCAGGATTATATAAGCCTGAAAAACCGGTTGAGGAGGCAGTGGCAAATCACTAGGGACCCTGCTCTAAAAGCTGGGGTCAACCGCCTTCAGCGTTCGGTGACCCACCAGCTAAACGAGTGGCGAAATGAGCAGTGGAGTGCCACACTTGAGAGCCTTGATCCCGAGGACCAATCGCTGTGGAAGATGATAAAGCGGGTGAGAGAGTGCCCACTCCCTCTCCACCCCTGGTGACACAGGGCGGGCTTGCTCTCTCAGACTCTGAAAACCCCGAAGCCCTGGCGGACAGTCTTGAGGCTCAGTTTCAACCGGTAAACGACCCGTCTAATCCGGCAGTTATTGAGATGGTTGGCGAGGCGCTGCAAGCATTCTCTTATGCACCTGCAAGCGAGCCCAAGTTAACCAACCCCGCGGAGGTACAGAATGCCATCCGTGGTCTCAAGGTCAGCAAGGTGCCGGGCCCAAACGGTATTCCGAACAGGGCTCTTAAGCACCTTCCGCAGCGTGATGTCTCTCTCCTCGCCGCGATATTTAACGCGGCTCTTCTAGCGCAGTACTTTCCGTCAGAATGGAAGCATGTCCGCATTGTCTCCATACTGAAACCTGGGAAGGACCCAGCGCTACCCTATTCGTATCGTCCAAAAAGTCTACTGGACGCCATTGGCAAGTTGTTTGAGAAGATCATACTTAGTAGGATCTTAAGTGAAGTAAGCGGGCGCGGGCTTCTGCGAGATGAGCAGTTTGGATTCAGACCCAAACACAGCACATCTCTTCAGCTAGCCCGACTTGTCGAAAGGGTGTCCAGAATCTTTGACGAGACGCGGCTAACAGGCGCAGTTCTCTTCGACGTGGCTAAGGCCTTCGACACTGTTTGGGTCGATGGCCTCCTCTTTAAGCTAACGGCCCTTAACGTCCGCTCCCATCTGGTTAAATCCATATCCTCCTACCTTCATAACCTCCTCGCGCACTTTGGTCTCCTAGTCGACTGTAGCAACAATCGCCTCCTAGACGGAACCACGTGCCTATCCGCACCCGGCCACTCCACTCCCACATCCATCCCGAGCGTAAAGGCCATAGGCAGCAGTGTACCCTTGTACGACAGCCTCGCAGAATTCCCACAGCTCACCGGCCCCACTGGAATCCATCGCGAGTTACGGGACAACACTGTCCACCACATCAGGACCATACCAGGCTCCCCAGTAACTAGTCGACCACGTCGCCTTGCCCTTGCCAAAGCAGAATTCAACGCCGCTCCGAAGGGTCCTGGTCTTCAGAACTCCACCTGGTCCCCAAGAAACACAACGGTTGGCGACCTTGCGGGGATTACCGAGTCCTAAACGCCCGGACAATCTCTGACTGTTACCCCGTCAGGCACACCCACGACTACGCACACCACCTGGCGGGCTGTACTATCTTCTCTAAGATCGACTTCTTACGGGCATATCATCCAATTCCCGTGCATCATGACGACGTAGAAAAGACTGCAATCATCACGCCGTTTCACTTATTTGTATTTCCCTCCATGTCATTTGGCCTCCGCAACGCCGCCCAGACATTCTAGCGCTTCAGGTAGAGCATCTTGGGGACGTCAACTTCAAATGGTTTCTTAGATGGTGGATAGTTACTTGGATAAATGTGGTAATTCTAGAGATAATATATGCTAATATCTTCAAAGACAAGCAGGCTGTTGGAAGGAGGACACACCTGATTCGGGATATTTTCAAAGTGTTGCCGGCTCGCTGTAGGAGGATATTCCTACCTCGAAACTTTTTCAGAGTGTCGCCCGTGAGTTGTAGGGGGAACAACTTAAGGCTGCCTCGGATAATATTCAGTGTTGCCGGCTAGTGGTAGGACATACCCGCCTCGGAACATTTTCAAAACATGCAGGCTCGTGGTAGGAGGACACACCTGCCTCGGAATATTTTCAAAGTCGTGCAGGCTCGTTGTAGGAGGACATACCGGCCGTACGGGCCCGGCATTTGGGGATGTATTCACTGCTGCTCTAACCGAGACGATTTCGGCCTTCCCTGAAACATGAATAAATCCCTACTGCCTGGTGGTGGAAGAATGCTGAAACACGCTTGCACCCAGCGTTCCAACGTCTGGTGCCAGATCGGCCTATGCTCGCTACCCGCTTACGCCTGGGTTCACAACGGTGCATTTGATACTTAAGGAGGACGAGAAACTGAGACAGTGGAGAAGACCGGGCACTCCTCCGCCCGGCAAACTTGTTTAACCTAATAGCAAAGTCGCGGACATCTACCTTCGGGCGGGCCCGGTGAGAAACTCGCACCGCAGTGACGGTTCCCAGGTTAATCTTTCCAGAAGTCATATGCTTTTCTCAAAGATTATGCCATGCTTGTCTCAGTGCAAGCCACATAAATGTGAAAACGCAAATGGCTCATTAAATCAGTCATGGATCCTTAGATGGTGGACAGATACTTGGATAACTGTGGTAATTCCAGAGCTAAAACATGCTAATTTTTTCAAAGATATACCACAGTGGCTGAGCAAACGCTAACCAAAGGAACAGAGACGAAACCAAACAAACGCACTTGCTTATCGGCCCGCCACCACAGTGACTGAGCCCACGCAGACCAAAGCAACAGAGGTGAGTCCAGAACAACGCATTTGCCTACGGCTAGCCACCACAGTGACTGAGCCCACGCCGACCAAAGGTTCAGAGATGAGACCAGAGCAACGCCCTTGCCTATGGGCCCGCCACCACAGTGACTGATGTCAAGCCGACCAAAGGAAGAGAGGCGAGACCAGACCAACGCCCTTGCTTATCGGCCCGCCACCACAGTGACTGAGCCTACGCCGACCAAAGTAACAGAGGCGAGACCAGACAACGCCCTTGCCTATCGGTTCACCACCACAGTGACTGAGCCCACGCCGACCAAAGGAACAGAGGCGAGCCCAGACCAACGCCCTTCCCTATCGGCCAGCCACCACAGTGACTGAGCCCACGCCGACAAAAGGAACAGAGGCGAGACCAGAGCAACGCCGTCGCCTAACGGCCCGCCACCACAGTGGCTGAGACCACGCCGAACAAAGGAACAGAGGCGAGACCAGACCAACGACTTTGTCTATCGGCCTGCCAACACAGTGTCTGAGCTCATATCCGACCAAGGGAACGGAGGCGAGAACAAATCACCATTGCTTATCGGCCACCCAACACATTGACTGAGACCACGCCGACCAAAGGAACAGAGGCGAGCACAGACCAACGCCCTTGCAATCGGCCCGCCTACACAGCAGCTGAACCCACGCTGACCAAAGCAACAGAGGCGCGACAAGACCGACGCCCTTGCCCTAGGTCCGCCACCACAATGACTGAGCCCACGCCGCCCTAAGGAACAGAGGAGAGACAACAACAACGCCATTCCCTATCGGCCCGCCACCACAGTGTCTTGCTCGACGCAGACCAAAGAACTAGGGGCGAGACCAGGCAACACCCTTGCCTATCGGCCATCCACCACAGCGACTGAGACCACGACAACCAAAGGAACATAGCCGAGACGAGACCAACGCCATTGCCTATCGGCCCGCCACTACAGTGACTGAGATCACGCCGACCAAAGGAACAGACCCGAGGCCAGACCAACGATTTGCCTATCGGCCCGCCACCAGAGTGTCTAAGCCCACACCAACCAAAGGAGCAGGGGTGAGACCAGACAAACACCCTTGCCTATTGGCCCGCCACCACAGTGACTGAGCCCACGTCGAAAAAAGGAACGGAGGCGAGACGAGACCAACGCCCTTGCCTATCATCCTGCCACCACAGTGACTGAGCCCACCGCGACCAAAGGATCAGGCGCGAGACCAGACCAACGCACTTTCCTATCGGCCCGCAACCACAGTGATTGAGCCCACGCCGACCAATGGAACAGAGGCGAGACCAGACCAACGACCTTGACTCTCGGCCCGCCACCACAATATCTGAGATAACGACGACCAAGGGACAGAGGCGAGACGAGACCAACGCCCTTGCCAATCATCCTGCCACCACAGTGACTGAGACCACAACGACCAAAGGAATTGACGCGAAACCAGACCAACGCCCTTGCCTGTCAGCCCGCCACCACAGTGACTGAGCCTACGCAGACGGAAGGATCAGAGGCGAGATCAGACCAACGCCCTTGCCTATCGGCCCGCCATCACAGTGACTGAACCCACGCCGACCATAGGAACAGAGGCGAGACCAGACCAACGCCCTTGTCTATGGGCCCGCCACCACAGTGACTGAACCCACGCCGACCAAACGAACAGATGCGAGATCAGACCAACGCCATTGCCTATCGGCCCTCCACGACACTGACTGAGCTCACGCCGAAAAAGAAAAGAGGCGAGACCTGACCAACGCCCTTGCTTTTCGGCCCGTCACCACAGTGAGTGATCGCACGCCTAACAAGGGAAAAGAGGCGAGACCAAAACAACGCCCTTGACTATCGGCCCGACACAACATTGACTGAGCCGACGCCGAACAAAGGAACAGAGCCGAGACAAGATAAACGCCCTTGCCTATCGGCCCAGCACCACAGTGACTGAGCCCACGCCGACCAGAAGAACAGAGGCGAGACCAGACCAACGCACTTGCATTTCGGCACGCCACCACAGTGAAGGAGCCCACGCCGACCAAATTAACAGATGCGAGACAAGACCAACTCCCTTGACTATCGGCCAACCACCACAGTGAATGAGCCAATGACGACCAAGGAAACAGAGGCGAGACCAGACCAACGCCCTTGCCTATCGCCTCGCCACCACAGTGACTGAACCCACGCCAACCAAATGAACAGAGGCGATAGCAGACCAACACCCTTGTCTATAGGCCCGCCACCACAGTGCTTGAGTCCACGCCGCCCAAAATAACAGAGGCGAGACCTGACCAACCCCCTTGCCTATTCGCCCGCCACCACAGTCACTGAGCCCACGCCGACCAAAGAGCAGAGACGAGACAAACCAACGCCCTTCCCTATCGGCCCGCAACCAAATTGACTGAGCCGACGTCGACCAAAGGAACAGAGGCGAGACCTGACCAACGATTTTGCCTATTGGCCCGCCACACAGTTATCGAGCCCACGCCGACCATAGGAACAGAGGCGAGACCACACCAACGCACTTGCCTATCGGCCCGCCAACAAAGTGAATGAGCCCACGCCGACCAAAGGACCTGAGGCGACACCAGAACAACTCAATTGCCTATCGGCTCGCCACCACAGTGGCAGAGCCCAAGCCGACAAAAGGAACAGAGGCGAGACCAGACCAACGCCCTTTCCTTTCGGGACGCCACCACAGTGAATGAGCCCACGCGGAACAAAGGAATATAGGCGAGACCAGAACAACGCCCTTGCCTATCGGCCCGCCACCACAGTGATAGAGCCCACGTCGACCAAAGGAACATAGTCGAGACCAGGCCAACGCCCTTGCTTATCGGCCTGCTACCAAAATAACTGAGCCCAAGCCGACCGAAGGAACAGAGGCGAGTCTATACGAACGCCCTTGCCTATCGGCTCCTCACCACATTGACTGAGCGCACGCCCACCAAAAGAACAGAGGCGAGACTAGACCAACGCCCTTGCCTGTGAGCCCTACACCACAATGACTGAGCCTACGCAGTCCGAAAGCATCAGAGGCGAGATAAGGCCAACGCCCTTGCTATCGGCCCGCCACCACACTGACTGAGTCCACGCCGACCATAGGAACATGGGCGAGACCAGACAATCGCACTTGCCTATCGGCCCGCCACCAATGATGAGCCACGCCGACCAAGACAGGCGAGACCCAATGGCCTTCGGCCGCCACCACAAAACTGAGCCCAAGCCGACCAAAGGAACAGAGGAGAGACCAGACCAACGCCCTTGCCTTTCGGCACGCCACCACAGTGAATGAGCCTACGCGGAACAAAGGAATATAGGCGAGACCAGAACAACGCCTTTGCCTATCGGCCCGCCATCACAGTGGCTGAGCCCACGCCGTCCAATGGATCAGAGGCAAGACCAGACCAACGCCCTTGCCTATCTGCCCTCCACTGGACTGAGGACAAGTGCGAGCGCTGCTATGGCCTATGTTTGAACGCTCGGCTTGTCTGGACATTGCTCTGGCCTCTGTACGCTTGGTCGGCGTGGGCTCAGACAGCCACTCTGGTGGCGGGCGCGACATCTGAGGGCGCTCCTCTGGCCTCTGTTCGATTAGTCGGCGTTGCCTCAGGCAGCCACTGTTGAGGCGGGAAAGACAGATGAGGGCGCTGGTATGGACTCTGATCGTTTGGTCGGCGTGGGCTCAGCCAGCCACTGTGGTGGCTGGAACGACAGGATAGGGTACTCCTCAGGCCTCTGTTCGCTTTGTCGCCGTGGTCCCAGCCAGCCACTGTGAAGGTGGGGACGACAGGTGAGGGCACTGCTCTGGACTCTGTTCGCTTGTTAGGCATGGGGTCAGACAGCCACTGTGGTGTCGGGCGCGAAAGTTGAGGGCGGTGCTCTGGCCTCTGTTCGCTTTTTCGGCGTGGGAGCAGGCAGCCACTGTGGTGGCGGGCACGACGGGTGATGATGCTGCTAAGGCCTCTGTTCGCTTGGTCGGCGTGAGGTCAGCCAGCCACTGTGTTGGCGGGCACGAGAGGTGAGGGCGCTGCTCTGTCCTCTGTTCGATCGATCGGCTTGGGCTCAGCCAGCCACTGTGGTGGAGGGCACGACAGGTGAGGGCAGTGCTCTGGCCTCTCTTCGCTTGATCGGCGTGGGATCAGGCAGCCACT
Organism: Reticulitermes speratus; assembly: GCA_021186555.1. Taxonomy (NCBI): domain Eukaryota; kingdom Metazoa; phylum Arthropoda; class Insecta; order Blattodea; family Rhinotermitidae; genus Reticulitermes; species Reticulitermes speratus. Next base: position 22,047,314 of record JAJKFL010000009.1, read on the forward strand.
GTTGAGGCGAGAACGACAGATGAGAGCGCTGATCTGGACTATGGTCGCTTTGTCGGCTTGGGCCCAGCCAGCTAATATGATGGCGGGCAAGACAGGTGAGGGCGCTGCTCTGGCCTCTGTTCTCTCGGTCGGCTTGTTCTCAGCCAATCACTGTGATGGCGGATATAACAGGATAGGGCACATCTCAGACCTCTGTTCGCTTGGTCAGCTTGGTCTCAGCTAGCCATTGTGGTGGCAGGCACGACAGGCGCGGGAGCTGCTCTGGCCTCTTTTCAATCGTTCGGAGTTGGCTCAGCCAGCTACTGTGGTGGCGGGCACGACAGTTCAGGGCTCTGATCTGGACTCTTTTCGTTTGGTCGGCGTGGGCTCAGCCAGCCATCGTGATTGCGGGCACGAATTTTCAGGGCAATGCTCTGGCCTCGGTTCGGTTGGTCGGGTTGGGCAAAGCCAGCCACTGTGGTGGCGGACACGACAGGTGTGGGCGCTGCTCTGGCCTCAGACCTCTGTTCGCTTGGTCAGATTGGGCTCAGCCAGCGACTGTGGTGGAGGGCACAACAGGTGAGGGCGCTCTCCCAGACTCCTTTCATTTGGTCTGCGTGGCCACAGCCAGCCACTGTGATGGCGGGCATGAAAATTGAGGGCGCTGCTCTGGCCTCTGTTCGTTTGGTGCATCGTGGACTCAGCCAGCCACTGTGGTGGCGTGCACGAGAGGTGAAGGCGTTCCTATGACCTCTGTTCGCTAGGTCAATGTGGACTCAGTCAGCCACTGTTGTGGCGGGCACGACAGGCGCGGGAGCTGCTCTGATCTATGTTCGATCTTTCGGCGTGGGCTCAGCCAGGCACTGTGGTGGCGGGCACGACAGTTCAGAGCCCTTATCAGGACTCTGTTCGTTTGGAAGGCGTGGGCTCAGCCAGCCACCGTGATTGCGGGCACAACTTGTCAGGGAACTGCTCTGGCCTCTCTTCGCTTGGTCGGGTTGCGCAAAGCCAGCCACTGTGGTGGTTGGCACGACAAGTGAGGGCGCTACTCTGGCCTCTGGTCGATTGGTCGGCGTGTGCTCGCCTATGATCTCTTGGTTGGCGTGGGCTCAGCCAGCCACTGTTGTTGTGGGCACGACAGTTGAGGCCGCTGTTCTGACTTCTGTGCAGTTGGTCGGCGTGGGCCCAGGCAGTATCTGTAATGGAGGGCACGACAAGAGAGGGCGCTGCTCTGTGTTCTGTACGCTTGGTGGCGTGGGCTCAGCCAGCCACAATGTGGGTGGGCACGACAGGTGAGGGCGCTGCTCTTTTCTTGGGTCGCTCCTTCGGCGTGGGCTCAAAAGGCACTGCCTTGGCGGGCACGACAGTTGAGGGAGCTGCTCCGGCCTCTGTTCGCTCGGACGGCATGGGCCCAGCCAACCAGAGTGATGGCGGGCACGACAGGTGAGTGCGCTGCTCTGGCCTCTGTTTTCTCGTTCTGCGTCACTTTGGTGGCAGGCCGATAGGCAAGGGCGTTTGTCTGGTCTCGCCTCTGTTCCTTTGATCGGCGTGGGTTCTGCCACTATGTTGGCGGACCGATAGGCACGGGCGTTGTTCTGGTCTCGCCTCTGTTCATTTGGTCATCGAGCGCTGAGTCACTGTGAAGGCTGGTCGATAGGCAACAGAGTTGGTCTGGTCTAGCGTCTGTTCCGTTGGTCGGCGTTGTCTGTTACTGTGGAGGCAGGCCGAGAGCCAAGGGCGTTGGTCTGGTCTCGCCTCTGTTCCTTTGGTCGGCGTGGGCTCGGTCAATGTGGTGGCGGACAGATAGGCAAGGGCGTTGTACTTGTCTCGCCTATTTTACTTTGTTCGGCGTGGAATCAATCACTGTGGTGTCGGGCCGATAGTCTAGTGTGTTGGTTTGATCTCTCCTCTGATCTTTTGGTAGGCTTGAGCTCAGATACTGTGACGGCGGGCCGATAGGAAAGTGCGTTGTTCTGATCTCGCCTCTGATCATTTTGTCGGCTTGGGCTGATTTACTATGGTGGCGGTCCGATAGGAAAGGACGTTGGTCTGTTCTCGCCTGTTCCTTTGGTCTGGTCACTATGGTGGTGGGCCGACAGGCATGGCTTTAGTCTGGTCTCGCCTTTGTTCCTTTGGTCGGCGTGGGCTTAATCATTGTGGTGGCGGGCCGATAGGCAAGGGCGTTGGTCAGGTCTCGCTTCTGTTCCTTTCGTCAGCGTGGGCTCAATCACTGCTGTGACGGGCCGATAGGCAAGGGTGTTGTTCTTGTCTCCCCCCTGATGCTTTGGTCGGTGTGGGCTCAGTCACTTAGGTGGCGGACCGAATGGCAAGGGCGTAGGTCCGTTGTCGCCTCTGTTCCTTTGGTCGGCGTGGGTTCAACCACTGTAGTGGCGGGCCGGAAGTCATGGACGTTGGTCTGGTCTCACCTCTTTTCCTTTGGTCGACATGGGCCCACTTACTGTGGTGGCGGGCCGATTGGAAAGGGTGTTGGACTGGTCACGCCTCTGATCTTTTGGTCGCCGTGGTATCGGTCACTTTTGTGGCGGTCCGATAGGCAAGGGCGTTGTACTGTTCTCGCCTTTGTTCCGTTGGTCGTTGCGAGCTCATTCACTGTGGTGGCGAACCGTTAGGCAAAGACGTTGGTCTGGTCTCGCCTCTGTTATTTGGTCGGTGTGGGCTCAATCACTGTTTTGGCGGGCTGATAGGCAAAGGTGTTGGTCTTCTTCTTCTTCTTCTTCTTTCTATGGGCCCGTCGGCATTCGCTCCGGATGCACCGCAGCCTTAGGCTTATTGTGCTCTGTGTGTTGGTCTGGTCTCGCCCCTCTTCCTTTGGTCGGCGTGGACTCAGGCACTGTGCTGGCGGGCCGAAATGCAAAGGTGTTGGTCTGGTCTCGCCCCTCTTCCTTTGGTCGGCGTGGACTCAGGCACTATGGTGGCAGGCCGATAGGCAAGGGCGTTGGTCTTGTCTCGCTTCTGTACCTTTGGTCGGCATGTGCTCAGTTACTGTGGTGACGGGTCGATAGGCAAGCAAGTTGGTCTGGTCTCGAATCTGTTATTTGTTCGTCGTGGGCTCAATCACTGTGGTGGCCGGCCGATAGGCAATAATTTTGGTCTGGTCTCTCCTCTATTCATTTGGTCGTCGTGGGCTCAATCACTGTGGGGGAGGGGGCTGATAGTCAACGGCATTGGTCTGGTCTCGCCTCTATTCCTTTGGTCGTCGTGGGCTCAATCACTGTGGGGGAGGGGGGCTAATAGTCAAGGGAGTTTGTCTGGTCTCGACTCTATTCCTTTGGTCTGCGTGGGCTCAGCCATCCACTGTTGTGGCGGGCAAGACAGGTGTGGGCCTTTGTTCGATTGGTCGGCGTCGCCTCAGGCAGACACTATTGAGGCGGGAGCAACAGATGAGGGCGCCTCTCTGGACTCTGTTCTTTTGGTCGGCGTGGGATCTGCCAGCCACTGTGGTGGCGGGCACGACAGGATAGAGTACTCCTCTGGCTTCTGTTCGCTATGTCAGCTTGGGACCACCCAGCCAATATAATGGCGGGCACGACAGGTGAGGGCGTTGATCTGGCTCCTGAAAGTTTGGTCGGCGTTGCCTCAGGCAAACCACTGTATTGGCGGGCACGACAGGTTATTGCGCTGCTCTGGCCGTTGTTCGTTAGTTCACCGTGGACTCAGGCAGCTACTGTGTAGGCGGGAACGACAGTTTAGGGCTCTGCTCTGGCCTCTGTTAGCTTGGTCGGCGTGGGCTCAGCTAGCCACTGTGGTGGCGGGCACGACATGTGCGTGAGCTGTTCTGACTTCTGTTCGATCGTTCGGCGTAAGCTCTGCAAGCCTCTGTGGTGGCGGGCACGACAGTTCAGGGCGCTGATCAGGACTCTGATCGATTGGTCGACGTGGGCTCAGCCAGCCACCGTGATGGCGGGCACGACTTCTCAGGACACTGCTCTGGCCTTTGTTCGATTCGTCGGGTTTGGCAAAGCCAGCCACTGTGGTGGCAGGCACGACAGTTGAGGGCGCTTCTCTGGCCTCTGTTCGCTCGTTCAGCGTGGGATCAGCCAGCTACTTTGTCGGCAGAATCGACATTTGAGGGCGCTTCTTTGACCTCTGTTCGTTTGGTCTGCGTGGGCCCAACCATCCACTGTGTTGGCGGGCACGACATTTGATTGCGCTGCTCTGGCCTCTGTTTGCTTCGTCGACATTGCTCTGGCTTCTGATCCCTCGGTCGGTGTGTGCTTAGCCAGCCACTGTGCTGGCGGTCATGTCAGGTGAGGGCGCTGCTCTGGCGTCTGTTCACTCTCTCTGCGTGGGCTCAAACAGACACTGTAGTGGAGGTCACGCCTGATGAGGGCGCTGCTCTGGCCTCTGTTCGATGGGTAGTCGTGCCTCATTCAGCCACTGTGTTGGCAGGCCTGACAGGTGAGGTCGCTGCTCTTGCCTCTGTTCGCATCGTCGGCGGTGACTCAGGCAGGCACTGTGGTGGCGGGCAGAAAATGTGCAGGTGCTGCTCTGGGATCTGTTCGAAATTTCGGCGTGGATTCAGCCAGCCATTGTGATGGCGAACACGAATGGTTAGGGCACTGCTCTGGCCTCTGTTCGCTTGGTCGACTTGGGAAAAGCCAACCACTGTGGTGGCGGGCACGAAAGTTGAGGGTACTGATCTGGACTCTGTTCTCTCGGTCGGCGTATGCACAAGCAAACACTGGGTTGGAGGGGACGACAGTTAAGTGCCTTACCCTGGTCTCTGTTCGATGTGTTGGCGTGGCTCAGCCAGCCACTTTGGTGGCAGGCACGACAGTTGAGGGCGCAGCTCTGACCTCTGTTCGATTTGTCGGCGTGGGTTCAGCCAGCGACCGTGATGGCGGGCAAAACTTGTCAGGGCACAACTCTGGCCTCTGTTCGTTTGGTCGGGTTGGGCAAAGCCAGCAACTGTGGAGGCGGGCACGACAGTTGAGGACACTTCTCTTGCCTCTGATCGCTTTGTCGGCAAGGGCTTATTCAGCCACTGTGATGGCGGGCACAACAGGCGAGGGCGCTGATCTGGCCTCTGTCCTTTTAGTCGGCGTGAATTCAGGCAGCCTCTGTGGAGGCCGGGACGACAGGTGAGGGAGCTGCTCTATCCTCTGTACGATCGTTCGGCGTGGGCTAATCCACCCACTATGGTAAAGGGCACGACAGTTGAGGGCGCTGCTCCGGACTCTGTTCGCTTGGTCTCCGAGGGCTCAGCCAGCCACTGTGCGGAGGGCACGACAGGTGTGGGCTCTGCTCTTGCCTTAGTTCGCTTGTTCGGCGAGGGCTCAGCCAGCCACTTGTGGGGGGCAAGATAGGTGCGGGAGCTGCTCTGACCTCAGTTCGATCTATCGGCATGGGCTGAGCCAGCCACTGTGGTGGAGGACAAGACAGTTCAGGCGCTGTTCTTGATTCTGTTCTCTTGGTCAGTGTGGGACCAGGCAGCCACTATGGTGGCGGGCACGGCAGGTGAGGGCAATGTTCTGGCATCTGTTCTCTTGGTCGGGGTGGGCCAGGAAGCCACTGTGATGTCGGGCATGATAGGTGCGGGCGCTGTTCTGGCCTCTGTCCGCTTGTTCGGCGTGGGCCCAGCCAGCCACTATGGTGGCGGGCGCGGTAGTTGAGGGCGCTGATCTCGCATCTGTTCGCTTGGTCGGCATGGGCTGAGTAAGCCACTGTTGTAGTAAGCACGACAGGTGAGGGCGCTGATGTGCCCTCTGTTCGCTCGGTCGGGGTGGGCTCAACAAGGCACTGTGGTGGAGCGCATGACTGATGAGGGCGCTGCTCTGTGTTCTGTACGCTTGTTCGGCGTGGGCTCAGCCAGCAATTGTGGTGGAGGATGCGACAGGTGAGAGTGCCGCTCTTTTCTCGGTACGCTCCATCGGCATGGGCCCAGCCAGCCAGAGTGATGGCGGGCACGACAGATGGGGGCGCTGCTCTTGCCTCTGATTTCTCGGTCTGCGTCACTTTGGTTGCGGGCCGATTGGCAAGGGTGTTCGTATGGTCTGGTTTCTCTTCGTTTGGTCGGAGTGGGGTCAATCAATGTGGTGGCGGGCTGTTAGGTAAGGGCGTTGGCCTGGTATCGCTTCTTTCATTTGGTTGGCATTGGTTCAGTTAAAGTGGTGGCGGGCCGATAGGAAAATGCATTGGTCTGATCACGTCTCTGTTCCTTTGGTAGGCGTGGGCTTAGTTACTGTGGTGGAGGGTCGATAGGCAAGGACGTTGGTCTGGTTTCGAATCTGTTATTTGTTTGTCGTGGGCTCAATCACAGTGGAGACGGGCCGATAGGCAAGTGCTTTGGTCTGGTCTCGCCTCTTTTCCTTTGGTCGGCGTGGGTTCAGTCACGGTGGTAGCGGTCCGATAGGCAAGTGTGTTGGTATGGTCTCGCCCCTGTTTCTTTGGTCGGCGTGGGCTCACTTACTGTGGTGGCGGGCCGATAGGCAAAAGTGTTGGTCTGGTCTCGTCTCTGTACGTTTGGTCGGCGTGGGCTCGGTCACTGCGTTGGCGGACCGATAGGCAAAGACGTTGGTCTGGTCTCGTCTCTGTTCCAATGGTCGGCGTGGGCTGTTACTGTGGTGGCAGGCCGAGAGGCAAGTGCGTTGGTATGGTTTCGCGTCTGTTCCCTTGATCGGCGTAGACTCAGTCACTGTGGTTGCAGGCCGAAAGGCATGGGTGTTGGTCTGGTCTCGCCTTTGTTCCTTTCGACAGCGTGGGCTCAGTCACTGTGGTGGCGGGCCGATAGGCAAGGGAGTTGATCAGGTTTCGCCTCAGTTCTTTGGTCGGCGAGGGCTCCGTTACTGTGGTGGCAGGACGATAGGCAAGAGCGTTGGTCTGGTCTCACCTCTCTTGTTTTGGTCGGCTTGTGCTCTGCCACTGTAGTTGCGGGCCGATAGGTTTGGGCGTTGTTCTGGACTCGCATATTTTCCTTTGGTCGGCGTGCGCTCAATCAATGAGTAGGCTGGCCGATAGGCAACAGATGGTCTGGTCTCGCCTCTGTTCTTTTGGTCAGCGTTGTCCGTTACTGTGGTGGCAAGCCGAGAGGCAAGGACGTTGGTCTGGTCTCGCCTCTCTTCCTTTGGTTGGCGTGGGCTCGATCTCTGTGGTGGCGGATCGATAGGCAAGGGCATTATTCTGGTCTCGCCTATGTTCCTTTGGTCGGCGTGGTATCAGTCACTGTGGTGTCGGGCCGATAGCAAGTGCTTTGGTCTGACCTCGCCTCTGTTCCTTTGTTCGCCGTGGGCTCAGTTACTGTGGTGGCAGGCCTAAAGGCAAGGGTGTTGTTCTGGTCTCGCCCCTCTTCCTTTGATCGGCGTGGTATCAGTCACTGTGGTGTCGGGCCGATAGCAAGTGCTTTGGTCTGACCTCGCCTCTGTTCCTTTGTTCGCCGTGGGCTCAGTTACTGTGGTGGCAGGCCGAAAGGCAAGGGTGTTGTTCTGGTCTCGCCCTCTTCCTTTGATCGGCGTGGACTCAGGCACTGTGGTGGCGGGCCGATAGGCAAGGGCGTTGGTCTGGTCTCGCGTCTGTTCCCTTGTTCGCCGTGGGCTCAGTTACTGTGGTGGCAGGCCGAAAGGCAAGGGTGTTGTTCTGGTCTCGCCCCTCTTCCTTTGGTCGGCGTGGACTCAGGCACTGTGGTGGCGGGCCGATAGGGAAGAGTGTTGGTCTGGTCTCGCCTCTGTTCATTTTGTACGCGTGGGCACAGATACTGTGGTGGTGGACCGATAAGCAAGTGAGTTGTTCATGTCTCGTCTCTGTTCCTTTGGTCGGCGAGGGTTCAGTGACTGTGGTGGTGGTCCGATAGCCAAGGTTATTGATCTGTTCTCGCCTCTGTTCGTTTGGTCGGCGTTGGCTCGGTCACTATTGTGACGGACCGATAGGGAAGGGCTTTGGTCTGGTCTCGCCTCTGTTCTTTGTTCGGCGTGGGCTCAGTCAATGTGGTGCAGTGCCGAAAGGCAAGGACTTTGGTCTGGTCTCGCCTCAGTTCCTTTCGTCGGCGTGGGCTCATTCACTCGCAGGAACAACCAGGGAAACCTCACTGCGGTGCGAGTTCCTCACCGGACCCCCCGAAGGCAGATGTCCGCGACGTTGCTATGAGAGTGAACCAGTTTGCCGGTCGGAGGACTGCCCGGTCTTCTCCACTGTCTCATTCTCTCGTACTCCTAAAGTATCAAATGCAACTTCGTGAACCGAGGCGTGTGCGGGTAGAGAGATGAAGTCGATCTGGCACCAGACGATAGAGCGCTGGGCGGAAGAGAGTCTCAGCATTCGTCCACCACAAGCCAGTAAGGGTCTATTCATTTTTCAGGGAAGGCTGAAATCATCTCCTTTAGAGCAGCAGTGAATACAACGCCGACTGCAGGGCCAGTACACAAGGTAGGTCTTCCTACCACGAGTCTACACGAAATTGAACATATTCCGAGGTTGGTATGTCCTCCTACCACGAGCCTGCATGCGTTTGAAAATATTCCGTGGCGTGTATGTCCTCTTACCACGAGCCGGCATCTCTTTGAATATATTCTGAGACAGGTATATACTCCTACCACGAGCCGACATCACTTTGAATATATTCCGAGTCAGGTTTGTTCTCCTACCTCGAGCCTGCATGCCGTTGAAAATAATAGCATGTATTAACTCTAGAACTAACACAGTTATCCAAGAAACTGGCCACCATCTAAGGAACCATAACTAATTTTATCACCCATTCGATCTTTCACTTTAATGTTGTTTGCACTGCGAAATGCACAACATATTCTTTGAGACAAGCATATGACTACTGCCAAGATCAAGAAGGGAACCATCACCTCTTTGCGAGGTCCTCTGTTCCTTTTGACGGCAAAGCAAAATACACTGGGTTCGCAGGCCGATAGGCAATTGCGTTTGTCTGCTTTCGTCTCTGTTCCTTTGGTCGGAGTGGGCTCAGACAGCCACTGTAATGGCGGCCACGACTGATAACTGCGCAGCTCTGGCCTCTGTTCGCTCATTCGGCGTGGGCTAATCCAGCTACTGTGTTGGCGTGCAAGACAAGTGTGGGCGCTGCTCTGGCCTCTTCGCTTGTTCAGCGTGGGATCAGCAAGCCACTGTGGTGGCGGACACGACAGGTGAGGGCGCTGCTCTGGCCTCTGTTAGCTCGGTGGGCGTGGGCTCAGCCAGCCTTTGTGATGTCGGGCACAACAGGCGAGGGCGCTGTCTGGCCTCTGTACTTTTCGTCGTTGTGAATTCATGCAGCCACTGTGGAGGCTGGGACGACAGATTAGGGCGCTGCTCTGACCTCTGTTCTGTCGATCGGCGCGGGTTTAGCCAGCCTCTGTGGTGGCGGGCACAACAGGTGAGGGCTCTGATCTGGCCTCAAGTTCGGTCGTTCGGCGTGGGCAGTTGAGGGCGCTGCTCCGGACTCTGTTAGCATGGTCTCCGTGGGTTCAGCCAACCACTGTGATGGCGGGCACGACAGGTGAGGCACTGCTCTGGCCTCTGAACTCTTGGTCAGCGTGGGCACAGACAGCCTCTTTGGTGGAGGGCACGACCGATGACGGCGCCGTACTGGCCTCTTTTCGCTTGGTCGGCTAGGGCTCAGCCAGCCACCGTGGTGGCTTGCACGACTGGAAAGGGCGCTGCTCTGGCTTCTGATCCCTTATTCGGCGTGGGTTCAGACAGCCTCTGTGATAGCGGGGACGACAAGTGAGGGCGCGGCTATGACCTCTGTTAGCTCTGTCAGCGTGGGCACAGACAGCCACTGTGGTGGCGGGCACGACAGGTGAGGGAGCTACTCTGGCCTCAGTTCGCTTGGTCGGCGAGGGCTTAGTCAGCCTCTGTGGTGGCGGGCAAGACAGAGGAGGGCGCTGCTCTGGCCTCAGTTCCATTGGTCGGGGTGGTCTCAGCCATCCACTGTGGTGGCAGGGCACGTCAGGATAGGGCACTCCTGTCGCTTCTGTTCGCTTTCTCGGCGTGGGCCCAGCCAGCCACTGTGATGGCGGGCACGACATGTGAAGGCGTTGCTCTGGCCTTTAATGGCCTGTTCGGCATGGCCTCAGCCAGCCACTGTGGTTTCGGGCGCGACAGATGAGGTCGCTATTCTGGCCTCAGATCGCTCGGTCGGCGTGGTCTCAGCCAGCCACTGTGGTGGCGGATATGACAGGTGAGGGCGCTGCTCTGGCCTCTGTACGATAGATCGGCGTGGGCATAGCCAGCCACTGTGGTGGCGGACACGAAAGGTGAGGGCGCTGGACTGTCCTCGGTTCACTTGGTCGGCGTGGGATCAGACAGTAACTATGCTGGCGGGCATGACAAGTGTGGGCGCTGCTCTGGCCTCTTCGCATGTTCAGCGTGGGATCAGCAAGCCACTGTGGTGGCGTTCACGGTAATTTAGGGCGATGCTCTGACATCTATTTGATCGTTCGGCGTGGGCTCAGCCAGCAACTGTGGTGGTGGATACGACAGATGAGGGCGCTGTTGTGGCCTCTGATCACTTGGTCGGCGTGGGATCAGGCAGCCACTAAGCTGGCGGGCAAGTCAAGTGTGGGCGCTGCTCTGGCCTCTATCCTCTTGGTCTGCGCGGCCTCAGGCAGCCACTGTTGAGGCGGGAACAACAGATGAGGTCGATGATCTGGACTCTGTTCGTTTGGTCGGCGTTGGCACAAACAGCAACTGAGGTGGCGGGCACGAAAGTTGAGGGCTCTGCTCTGGCCTCTGTTCTCTCGGTCGGCGTAGGCAAAAGAAAACACTGGGTTGGCGGGGACGATAAGTAAGTGCGCTGCTCAGGTCTCTGTTTGAAGTGTCGGCGTGGCTCAGCCAGCCACTGTCGTGGCCGGCACGATAGTTGAGGGTACTGCTTCGGCCTTTGTTCTCTCAGTCGGCGTAGGTTCAAGCAGAAACTGGGAAGGCGGTGACGACATTTAAGTGCGCTGCTCTGGCCTCTGTTCGATGGGTATGCGTGACACAGCCAGCCACTGTGATGGCGGGCACAGCAGGTGAGGGCGCTGATCTGGCCTCTGTATTCTTCGTCGGCGTGGATTCAGGCAGCCACTGTGGAGGCGGTGACGACAGTTGATGGAGCTGCTCTGGCCTCTGTACGATCGTTCGACGTGGGCTCAGCCAACCACTGTGATGGCGGGAATGACAGGTGAGGGCGTTGTTCTGTCCTCTGAACGCTTGGTCAGCGTGGGCAAAAAGAGAATCTTTGTTGGCGGGTACGACAAGAGAGGACGATTCACTGGCCTCTGTCCGCTTGGTCGGCTTGGGCTCAACCAGCCACTATGGTGGCGGGCACGACAGTTGAGGGCGCTGCTCTGGCATCTGTTCGCATGGTCGGCATGGGCTGAGACAGCCACTGTTGTAGTAAGCACGACAGGTGAGGGCACCGGTTGTGCCCTTTGTTCGCTTGGTCGGCGTGGTTTCAGCCAGCCACTGTCGTGGCGAATACGACAGTTGAGGGCGCTGCTAAGGCCTCTGTACGATTGGTCGGCGTGGGCGCAGCCAGCCAATGTGGTGGCGGGCACGAAATGTTAGGGCGCTACTCTGGCCTCTGTTCTCTCGGTCGGCGTGGACTCAGCCAGCCACTGTGGTGGCGGATAATACAGGTGAGGGCGCTGCTCTGACATCCTTTCGCTTGGTTGGCGAGGGCCAACCCAGCCACTGCTGTGGCGGACACCAAATTTGAGGGCGTTGTTCTGGCCCCTAATCATTTGGTCGGCCTGGGCTCAGCCAGCCACTGTTGTGGCGGGCACGACAGGTGAGGGCGCTGTTATGGCCTCTGATCGCTTGGTCGGTGTGGGCTCAACCAGGCACCTTTGTGGCGGATCCGAAAAGTGAGGGCGCTGCTCTGGCCCCTGTTCGATTGTTCGGCTTGGACCCAGCCAGCCACTGTGATGGTGGACACGACATGTGAGAACGCTGGTCTGGCCTCTGTTCGCTCGGTCAGCGTGGGCTCAAAACTGCACTGTGTTGGCAGGTGCGACAGTGGATGGAGCTGCTCCGGCCTATATTCGCTCGGTCGGCATGGGGACAGCCCGCTACTGTCTTGGCGGGCACGACAGTTCAGGGCGTTGTTCTGGCCTCTGTACGCTCTGTCAGCGTGGGTTAAATCAGCCACTGTAGTGGCGGCCACGACATGTGAGTGCACTGATCTTGCCTCTGTTCGCTTGGTCGGCGTGGGCCCAGATTGCCACTTTGGTAGAGGGCACGAAATTGAGGTCGCAGCTCTGGCCTCTAATCGCATGATTGGCGTGAGCTCAGCCAGCCACTGTGGTGGCGGGCATGTCAGTTGAGTGCGCTGCTATGGCCTCTGTTCGCTCGGTCGCGGTGGGCTCAGCCAGACACCTTGGTGGCGGTTACGACACGTGAAGGCGCTGCTCAGGGCTCCGTTCGATTGGTCTGCGTGGGCACAGCCAGCCACTGTGGTGGTGGGCACAAAATGTGAGGACCCTGGTCTGGCCTCTTTTCGATCGGCCGGCGTGGGCTCAAAACCTCACTGTGTTGGCAGGCACGACAGTTGAGTGAGCTGCTCCGGCCTATATTCGCTCGGTCGGCATGGGCACAGCCAGCCACTGTCTTGGCGGGCACGACAGTTGTGGGCGCAGTTCTGGCCTCTGTACGCTCGGTCGGCGTGGTTTCAGCCAGCCACTGTGGTGGCGGACAAGACAGGTGAGGGCGCTGTACTGGCCTCTGTTCACTTGGTCGGCGTTGGATCATGCAGCGACAAAGCTGGCGGGCACGAAAAGTGTGGGCGCTGCTCTGGCCTCTTCGCTTGTTCAGCGTGGGATCAGCAAGCCACTGTGGTGGCGGGCACGACAGGTGAGGGCGCTGCTCTGGCATCTATTCGATCGTTCAGCGTGGGCTCAGACAACCACTGTGGTGGCGGACACGACAGGTGAGGGCGTTGGTCTGGCCTCTCTTCACTTGGTCGTCGTGAGATTACGCAGCCACTATGCTGGAAGGCACGACAAGTATGGGGGCTAATCTGGCCTTTCGCGTTTTCAGCGAGGGATCAGCAAGCCACTGTGGTGGCGGGCACGACAGGTGAGGGCGCTGCTCTTGCCTCTGTTAGCTCGGTCGAAGTGGGTTCAGACAGCCTCTGTGGTAGCGGACACGACAGTTGAGGGCGCTGATATGGCCTCTGTTCGCTTGGTCAGCGTGGGCCCAAACAGCCACAGGGGTACCAGGGACGACAGCTATGGGCGCTGCTCTGGCCTCTGATCCCTCGGTCGGCGTGGGCTCAAAACGGCAATGTAGTGGGGGGCGCGACAGTTGATGGAGCTGCTCTGACCTCTGATCGCTTGATCGGCGTAGGAACAGCCAGCCACTCTGTTCGCTTGCACGACAGTTGAGGGCGCTGCTCTGGCCTCTATTCGCTTGGTCGGAGTGGTCCCATCAATCCACTGTGGTGACGGTCCCGACAGGTGAGTGCGCAGCTCTGGCCTCTGATCCAATGGTCGGCGTGGGCTCAGCAACCAAAAGTGGTGGCGGGCACGACAGTGAGGGTGCTGCTATGGCCTCTGTTCCCTCGGTCTGCGTTGGCTCAGCCAGCCACTGTGGTGGCGGATAGAACAGGCGAGGGCGCTGCTCTGTTCTCTGTTCGCTTCGTCGGCGTAGGCGCAGCCAGCCACTGTGGTGGCGGGCACGAAATTTGAGGGCTGTGCTCTGGACTCTGATCTGTTGGTCGGCGTGGGCACACCAAGCCAATGTCGTGGCGGGCACGACAGTTGAAGTTATTGCTCTGGCCTTTGTTCTCTCGGTCGGCGTAGGCTCAAGCAGAAACTGGGTAGGCGGTGACGACAGGTAAGTGCGCTGCTCAGGTCTCTGTTCGATGGGTAGGCGTGGCAAAGACAGCCACTGTGGTGGCGGGCACGACAGGTGAGGGCGCTGCTTTGGCCTCTGTTCGATTGGTCGGCGTGAGCTCAAACAGCCACTGAGGTGGTGGCGGCCCCGACATGTGAGAGAGCTGCTCTGGCCTCTGTTCGCTTGGTCGGCGAAGGCTCAGCCAGCCACTGTAATGGCGGGCACAACAGTTGAGGGCGCTGCTTTGGCCTCTGATCGATCGATCGGCGTGGACTAAGCCACCCACTGTGGTGAAGGGCACTACAGTTGATGGAGCTGCTCCGGCCTATATTCGCTCGTTCTGTATGGGCACGAAAGTTGAGGGCGCTGCTCTGGCCTTTTCGCTTGTTCAGCGTGGGATCAGCAAGCCACTGTGGTGGCAGGCACGTAAGGTGAGGGTGTTGCTATGGTCTCTGTTCGCTCGGTTGGCGTGGGCTCAACCAGCCATTGTTCTGGTGGGCACGACAGTTGAAGGCGCTGCTCTGGCCTCTGTTCGCTTGGTCGGCGTGGGATGAGCCAGCCACTGCGGTGGCGGATAAGGCTGGTTAGGGCGCTGGTCTGGCCTCTGTTCACTTGGTCGGAGTGGGATCAGGCAGCCAATATGCTGGCTGGCACGACAAATGTGAGCGCTGCTCTGGCCTCTTCGCTTGTTCAGAGTGGGATCAGCAAGCCACTGTGGTGGCGGGCACGACAGTTGAGGGCGCTGCTCTGGCCTCTGTTCGATTGGTCGGCGTGAGCTCAACCATCCACTGTGATGATGGCGGGCCCGACATGTGAGGGCGCTGCTCTGGCATCTGTTCGCTTGGTCGGCGAGGGCTCAGCCTGCCACTGTGATGGCGGGCACATTAGTTGAGAGCGCTGATCTGGCCTCTGTATTCTTCGTCGACGTGAATTCAGGCAGCCACTGTGGTGACGGTGACGACAGTTGAGGACACTGTTCTGGCACCTGTTCGCTCGGTTAGCGTGGTCTCAACCAAACACTGTGGTGGTGGGCACGAGAGTTGAGGGGGCTGATCTGGCCTCTGTTTTCTTGGTCGGCGTGGGCTCAGCCAGCTTATGTGTTGGCGGGCACGAAAGGTGAAAACGCTGCTCTGGCCTCTGTTCTATCGGTCGGCGTGTTATCAGCCATCCCCTGCGGTGGCGTCACGACAGGTAAGGGCGATGCACTGGCCTTTGAGCGCTCGGTCGACGTGGGCACTCCTAGCCACTGCGGTGGCGGGCACGACAGGTGCGAGAGCTGCACTGTCATCTGTACGATCGTTCAGCTTCGGCTTAGCCAGCCACTGTGGTGGCAGGCACGAAAGTTGAGGGTGCTTCTCTTGCCTCTGATCGCTTGGTCGGCGTGGGCACAGCCATCCACTGTGGTGGCCAGCAAGTCTGGTCAGGGCGCTGGTCTGGCTTCTGTTCTCTTGGTCGGCGTGGAATCAGGCAGCCACTGTTGAGGCGGGAACGACAGATGATATCGCTGCTCTGGACTCTGTTCGCTTGGTAGGCGTGGGCTCAGCAAGCCACCGTGGTGGCGGGCACGACAGGATAGGTCACTCCTCTGGCCTCTATTCGCTTTGTCGTCGTGGTCCCAGCCAGCCAATGTGATGGCGGGCACGACAGGTGAGGGCTCTGCTCTGGCCTATGATCGTTTGTTCGTCATGGGCTAAGCCAGCAACTGTGGTGGCTGGCACGATTTGTGAGGGCGCTGCAATGGCCTCTGTTCGCTTGGTCGGCGTGGGCTCATCTAGCCACTGTGGTGGTTGGCACGAAAGTTGAGGGCGCTGCTCTGGTCTCTGATCGCTTGGTCGGCTTGGGCACAGACAGCCACTGTCGTGTCAGACACGATAGTTGAGGGTACTGCTCTGGTCTCTGTCCTCTTGGTCGGCGTAGGCAAAAGAAAGCACTGGGTTGGCGTGGACGACAGGTAAGTGCGCTGCTCTCGTCTCTTTTCGATGGGTAAGCGTGGCTCAGCCAACCACTGTGTTGGCGTGCACGACAGGTGAGGGCGCTGCTCTTACCACTGTTCGATTTGTCGGCGTGAGCTCAGCCTGTCACTGTGGTGGCGGATACTATAGGTGAGGGCGCTGATCTGGCCTCTATTCGATTGGTCCGAGTGGGCTCAGCCAGCTACTGTGGTGGCGGATATTATAGTTGAGGTTTCTGCCCTGGTCTCTGTTCTGTCGGTCGGCGTGGGCTCAGCCAGCCACTGGGGTGGCGGACACGACAGGTGATGGCGCTCATCTGGCCTCTGTACGCTAGGTCGACTAGGGCCCAGCCATCCACTGTGGTGGCGGGCATGAAAGATGAGGGCGATGCTCTGGCATTTGATCACTTCGTGGACGTGGTTTCATCCAGCCACTGTGGTGGCGGGCACGACAGTTGTGGGCGCTGATTTGCCTGTGTTCGCTTTGTCAGCTTCGGCTCAACCAGCGACTGTGGTGGCGGGCACAACAGGTGAGGGTGTTGCTTTGACCTCTGTTCGTTCGGTGAGCGTGGAGTCAGCCAGCCACTGTGGTGGCGGGTACGACATTTGAGGGCGTTGCTCTGGCCTCTGTTAACTCGGTTGGCGTGGGATCAGCTAGCCATTGTGATGGCGGGTACGACAGGTGAGGGCGTTGCTCTGGCCCCTGTTTCATCCGTCGGCGTTGGCTCAGCCAGCTTCTGTTTTGGCGGGCACGACAGGTGAAGGCGATGATCTGGCCTCTTTTCGCTTTTTCGGCGTGAGATCAACCAGCCCCTGAGTTGGCGTCACGACAATTGAGGGCGCTGCTTTGTCCTCAGTTCGCACGTTCGGCGTGGGGTCAGGTACACACTGTGGTGGCGGGTACGAGAGGTGCGGGCTCTGCTTTGTTCTCTGTTCGATCTTTCGGCCAGGGCTCACCCAGCCACTGTGGTGGAGGGCACGACAGTTCAGGGCGCTGCTCTGGACTCTCTTTTGTTCGGCATTGGCTCAGCCAGTAAGATTGATGGCGGGCACGACAGGTGAGCGCGATGCTCTGGCCTCTGGTTTCTCGGTCTGCGTCACTTTGGAAGCGGGCCCATACGCAAGGGCTTTTGTATGGTCTGGTCACTCTTCGTTTGGTCGGCGTGGGTTAATCAATGTGGTGGCGGGCTGAAAGGCAAGGGCTCTGTTCTGGTCTCGCTTCTGTTCCTTTGGTCGGCATGAGCTCAATTAATGTGGTGGCGGACCGATATCAAATGCATTGGTCTGATAACGTCTCTGTTGCTTTGGTCGGCGTGGGCTCATACACTGTGGTGGCGTGCCGTTAGGCAAGGGCTTTGGTCTGGTCTCGCCTCTGTTCCTTTCGTCGTTGCGGGCTCAATCACTGTGGTGGCGAGCCGATAGGCAAGTGTGTTGGTCTGGTCTCGCCTCTATTCCTATCGTCGGATTGCGCTCATCCACTGTGGTAACGGGCCGATATATAAGTGTGTTGGTCTGGTATCGCCTCTGTTTCTTTGCTCGGCGTGGGCTCAATTACTGTGGTGGCGGGCCGATAGGCAAGGGTGTTGCTCTGGTCTCGCCTCTGTTCGTTTGGTCGGCGTGGGCTCGGTCTCTGTGGTGGCGGTCCGATAGGCAACGGCGTTGGCCTATTCTCGCCTTTATTCCTTTGGTCGTCGCGGCTCAGTCACTGTGGTAGCGGATCGTTAGGGAGAGACGTTTGTCTTGTCTCGCCTCTGTTCCTGTGGTCGGCGTGGGCTGTTACTGTGGTGGAAGGCAGTGAGGCAAGGACGTTGGTCTGGTCTCGCTTCTGTTCCTTTCGTCGGGTTGGGCTCAATCACTGTTGTGGCGGACCGATAGACAAAGTTGTTGTTCTTGTCTCGCCCCTCTTCCATTGGTCGGCTAGGTCTCAGTCACTGTGGTGGTGGGCCGAAAGGCAAGGGCGTTGGTCTGGTCTCGCCTATGTTAATAAGGTCGACGTGGGCTCAGTTACTGTGGTGGCAGGACGATAGGCAAGGGCGTTGATCTGGTCGTGCCTCTGTTCCTTTGGTTGGAGTGGGATCTGCCACTGTGGTGGCGGGACCATAGGCACGAGCGTTGTTCTGGTCTCGCCACTGTTCCTTTGGTCGGCATGGTTTACTCACTGTGGTGGCGGGCCGATAGGAAAGGGCGAAGGTCATGTGTCGCCTCTGTTCTTTGGTCGGCGTAGGCTCAGTTACTGTGGTGGCAGGACGATAGGCAAGGGCGTTGATCTGGTCTCGCCTCTTTTCCCTTGGTTGGCGTGGGATCTGCCACTGTGGTGGCGGACCCATAGGCTCGGGCGTTGTTCTGGTCTCGCCTCTGTTAATTTGGTCGGCGTGCGCTCAATCACTGTGACGTCTCGCCGTAGGCAACAGAGTTCGACTGGTCTCTTCACTCTTTCTTTGATCGGCGTAGGCTCAGGCCCTGTGGTGGCAGGGCGAAAGGCAAGAGCGTTGTTCATGTCTTGCCCCTGTTCCTTTGTTCGGCGCAGGCTCAGTGACTGTAGAGGCGGGCCCATAAGGAAGGGTGTTGGTCTGGTGTTGCCTCTGTTTCCTTTTTCGGCGTGGGCTCAGTCACTATGGTGGCGGACCGATAATCAATGGCGTTGGTCTGATCCCGCCTCTGTTCCTTTGGTCGGCGTGGACTCAATCATTGTGGTGGGGGGGCTAATAGTCAAGGGCGTTGATCTTGACTCGCCTCTGTTCCTTTCGTCTGATTGGGCTCAATCACTGTTGTGGCGGGCTGATAGGCAAGGGTGTTGGTCTGGTCTCGCCTCTGTTCATCTTTTCGGCGTGGGCTCATTTAATGTGGTGGCGGACTGATAGGCAAGTACGTTGGTCTGGTCTCGCCTCTGTTCCTTTGTTCGGCAGTGACTGTGATGGCGGGCCAAAGGCAAGGGCGTTGGTCATGTCTCTCCTCTGTTCCTTTGGTCGGCGTGGGCTCAGTGACTGTGGTGGCGGGTCGATAGTCAATGGTACTACTCTGGTCTCGCCTCTGTTCGTTTGGACGGCACGGGCTCGGTCACTGTGGAGGCGTGCCGAAAGGCGAGGAATTAGGTCTGGTCTCGCCTCAGTTCCTTTCGTCGGCGTGGAATCAGTTACTGTGGTGGCGGGCCAATAGCAAAATGTGTTGGTCTGGTCTCGCCCCTTTTCCCTTTGGTCGGCGTGGGCTCAGTTACTGTGGAGGAGGACCGATAGGCAAGACCGTTGTTCTGGTCTCGCCTCTGTTCCTCTGATCGGCGTGGTCTCAGTAACTGTGGTCGCAGGCAGATAGGCAAGGGCGATGGCCTGGTCTCGCCTGTGTTCCTTTGGTCGACGTGGGCTCAGTTACTGTGGTGGCGGGCCGATTATCAAGGAAGTTGGCCTCGTTTCGCCCCTGGTCCTTTGGTCGGTGTTGGCTCAGTCACTGTTGTGGAGGGCCGATGGGCAAGGGCGTTGGTCTGATCTCACTTCTGTTCCTTTGATCGGAGAGGGATCAATCACTGTGGTGGCGGACAGATAGGCAAGTGCGTTGGTCTGATCTCGCCTCTGTTCCTTTGGACTTTGTGAGCTCAGTTACTGTGGTGCTGGGCCGATAGGCAAAAACGTTGGTCTGGTCTCGCCTCTGTTCCTTTGGTCGACGAGGGCTCAGTCACTGCGGTGGCGGGCCGTTAGGCAAGGGCTTTTTTCTGGTCTCGCCATTGTTTCTTTGGTCGGCGTGGACTCAATCACTGTGGTGGTGGGCTAATAATGAAGGGCGTTGGTCCTGACTCGCCTCAATTCCTTTGGACGGCGTGGGCTCAATCACTGTGGTGGCGTGCCAAAGGGCAAGGGCGTTGCTCATGTCTCGCCTCTGTTCCTTTTGTCGGCCTGGGCTCAGTTATTGTGGAGGCGGTCCGGTATGCAAGGACGTTGGTCTGGTCTCGGCTTTGTTCCATTGATCTGCGTGGGTTCAGTAAGTGTGGTGGCAGGCCGATATGCAAAGGCGTTGGCCTGGTCTCGCCTGTGTACCTTTGGTCGACGTGGGCTCAGTTACTGTGGTGGCGGGCCGATTAGCAAGGAAGTTGGCTTGGTCTCGCCTCTTTTCCTTTGGTCGGCGTGAGATCAATCACTGTGGTGGCGAACCGATAGGCAATTGCGTAGGTCTGATCTCGCCTCTGATCCTTTGGTCGGTGTGGGCTCAGTTACGTGGTGGTGGGCCGATAGGCAAAAACGTTGGTCTGGTCTCTCCTCTGTTCCTTTGGTCGACGTGGGCTCAGTCACTGCGGTGGCGGGCCGATAGGCAAGGGCTTTGTTCTGGTCTCACCACTGTTTCTTTGGTCGGCGTTGGCTCAATCACTGTGGTGGCGTCCCGATAGACAAGGACGTTGGTCTGGTCTCGCCTCTGTTTCTTTGGTCGGCGTGGGCACAGTTACTGTGGTGGTAGGCCGATAGGCAAGGGTAGTAATCTGGTCTCGCCTCGGTTCCTTTGGTCGACGAGGGCACAGTTACTGTGTTGGCAGGCCAATAAGCAAGGAAGTTGGCCTGGTCCCGCCCCTGTTCCATTGGTCGGCGTGGTCTTATTCACTCTGGTGGCGGCCGATAGGCAAGGGCGTTGTTCTGGTCTAACTTCTCTTCCTATGTTCGGCGAGGGATCAATCACTGTGGTGGCGGACCGATAGACAAGTGCGTTGGTCTGATCTCGCCTCTGATCCTTTGGTCAGTGTGGGCTCAGTTACTGTGGTGGTGGGCCGATAGGCAAGGGTATTAATCTGGTCACGACTATGTTCCTTTGGTCGACGAGCGCACAGTTACTGTGGTGGCAGGCCGAAAATCAAGGAAGTTGGCCTGGTCCTGCCTCTGTTCCTTTAGTCGGCGTGGGCTAATTCACTGTGGTGGCGGGACGTTGGGCAAGGGCGTTGGTCTGGTCTCACTTCTGTTCCTTTTATCTGCGTGGGATCAATCACTGTGGTGGCGAACCGATAGGCAAGTGCGTTGTTCTGATCTCGCCTCTGATCCTTTGGTCAGTGTGGGCCAGTTACTGTGGTGGTGGGCGGATAGGCTAAAACGTTGTTCTGGTCTCGCCTCTATTCCTTTGGTCGGTGTTGGCTCAGTCACTGTGGTGTCGGGCCGATAGGCAAGGACGTTTTCTGGTCTCGCCTCTGTTCTTTTCGTCGGCGTGTGCTCAGTTACTGTGGTGGCGGCCCGATAGGCAAGGACGTTTGTCTGGTCTCGCCTCTGTTTCTTTGTTCGGCGTGGGCACAGTTACTGTGGTGGCAGGCCGATAGGCAAGGGCGTTAATCTGGTCTCGCCTCTGTTCCTTTGGTCGGCGTCAGCTCAGTTACTGTGGTTGCACGCCGATAGCCAATGGTGTTGGTCTGATCTCGCCTCTGTTCCTTTGGTCTTCGTGAGCTCAGTCACTTTGGTGGCGGACCGTAAGGCAAGGGCTTAGGTTTGGTCTCGCCTCTGTTCCTTTCGTCGGCGTGGGTTCAACCACTGTGTTGGCGGTCCTACAGGCAAGGTCGTTGATCTGGTCTCGCCTCTGTTCCATTTGTCGTCGTGGACTCAGTCTCTGTTGTGGCGGGCCGATAGGCAAGGGTGTTGATCTGTTCTCGCCTCCATTCCTTTGGTCGGCCTCGAATCAGACACTGTGGTGGCGTGCCGATAGGTAAGAGCGTTGGTCTGGTCTCGCTTCTGTTCCTTTGGTCGGCGTGGGTTCAGCCACTGTGTTGGCGGGCCGATAGCCGAGGGCGTTTTTCTGGTGTCGCCTCTTCCTTTGGTCAGCGTGGGCTCAGCCACTGTCGTGGCGGGCCGATAGGCAAGGACGATGGTCTGGTCTCGCTTCTTTTCCTTTGGTCTGCGTAGGCTCAGTCACGGTGGTGGCGGACCTATATGCACGGGCGTTGGTCTGGTCTCGCCTCTTTTCTTTTGTCGGCGTGGGCTCAGTCACTGTGGTGGCGGGCCGATAGGCAAGGGCGTTTGTCTGGTCTCGCCTCTGTTCCTTTGGTCGGCGTGGGCTCAGCCACTGTGGTATGTCCTCCTACCACGATCCTGCGTGACTTAGAAAATATTAGCATGTATTAGCCCTAGAATTACCGCAGTTATCCAAGAAACTGTCCACCATCTAAGGAACCATAGCTGATTTAATGAGCCATTTGCGTTTTTACTTTCATGTGGCGTAATCTTTGAGACAAGAATATGACTACTGGCAGGATCAACCAGGGAACCGTCACTGCGGAGCGAGTTCCTCACCGGGCCCGCCCCAAGGCCTATGTCAGCGACGTTCCTATAAGTGTGAACCGGTTTGCCGGGCGGAGGACTGCCCGGTCTTCTCCACTGTCTCCGTTTCTCGTCCTCCTTTAAGTATAAAATGCACCGTCATGAACCCAGGCGGGAGCGGGTAGCGGGCCGAGGCCGATCTGGCACCAGACGATGGAGCGTTGGGCGGAAGCGTGTCTCAGCATTCGTCCGCCACCAGGCAGTAGGGGTTTATTCATGTTTCAGGGAAGGCCGAAATCATTTCGTTTAGAGCAGCAGCGAATACAACCCCGAATGCCGGGCCCGTACGACCGGTATGTCCTCCTGCCACGAGTCCGCACGACTTTGAAAATATTCCGAGGCAGGTATGTCCTCCTACCACGAGCGTGCATGTCTTTGGAAATATTCCGAGGCGGGTATGTCCTCCTACCACGAGCCGGCATCTCTTTGAAGAATCTCAAAAGCCGATTAGTCCTACTACCACCTGCTGGCAACACAATATTATTCGAGGAAGCCTTAAGTTGGTCCCACTACAACGCACGGGCGACACTCTGAAAATCTTTCGAGGTAGGAATATCCTCCTACAACGAGCCCGCAACACTTTGAAAATATAGCGAATCAGGTATGTTCTCCTACCATGAGCCGGCAACACTGAAGATATTACGAGGCAGTTATGTCCTCCTACCACAAGCCGGCATCAATATATTCCGAGGCAGGTATGTTCTTATACCACTAGCCGGCAACACTTTGAAAATATTCCAAGGCAGGTATTTCCTCCTACCACTAGCTACCTAGGTTATGTTAGGTTACGTCTACCAGGCAAGGACTACACGCACCAAAGAGTAAATCATACTGTGAACCACATTGCAGGGCGGAGGACTGCCCGGTCTTCTGCACTGTCTCAGTCTCTCTACCTCCTGAAGTATCAAATGAACCGTCGTGAACCAGACGATGGAGCGCTGAGCGGAAGGGAGTCTCAGCATTCGTCCACCACCAGGCAATAGGGGTTTATTCATGTTTCAGGAAAGACCGAAATGATCTCGGTTAAAGCAGCAGCGAATATACCCCGAAAGCTGGGCCCGTACGGCCAGTATGTCCTACTAACACGAGAAGCCAACACTTAAAATATTCGGAGGCAGCCTAATGTTGGTCCCAATACAACGCGCGGGCGACACTTTGAAAACCTTTCGAGGCAAGTATATCCTCCTACCACGAGCCGGCATCAATTTGAAAATATTCCGAGGCAGGTATGTCTTCCTACCACGAGCCTGCATTTCTTTGAAAATATTAGCATGTATTAGCTCCAGAATTACCACATTTATCCAAGTATCTGTCCACCATCTAACGAACCATAACTTATTTAATGAGCCATTCGCGGTTTCACCTTAATGTGGCTTCAACTGAGACATGCATGACTTAATCTTTGAGACAAGCATATGACTACTGGCAGGATCAACCAGTGAACAGTCACTTCGGTGCATGTTCCTCTGTTCCTTTGTGCCCGCGTCTCGCCTCCGAGGTAGGTATGTCCTACTAACAAGAGCCTGCATGTCTTTGAAAATATTTCGAGGCGTGTATATCCTCTTACCACGAATCTGCAGCACTTTGAAAATAATCCGAGGCAGGTATGTCCTACTACCACGAGCTTGCTTGTCAAATTATTCCGAGGCGGGTATGTCCTCCTACGAGGAGCCGGCAGCACTTTGAAAATTATCCGAGGCGGGTATGTCCTCCTACCACGAGACGGCAGAACTTGAAAATATTCCGAGGCAGGTATGTCCTCCTACCACGAGCCTGCATGTCTTTGAAATTATTCCGAGGCGGGTATGTCCTCCTACCACGAGCCTGCAGCACTTTGAAAATAATCCGAGGCAGGTATGTCCTAATACCACGAGCCTGCATGTCTGAAAATATTCCGAGGCGTGTATGTCCTACCACGAGCCGGCAGCACTTGAAAATATTCCGAGGCAGGTATGTCCTCCTACCACGAGCCTGCACCACTTTGAAAATTATCCGAGGCAGGTATGTCCTACTACCACGAGCCTGCATGTCATTGAAAATATTCCGAGGCGGGTATGTCCTCCTACCACGAGCTGCATGTCTGAAATTATTCCCAGGCGGTATGTCTCCTCCCACGAGACGGCAGCACTTTGAAATAATGCGAGGCAGGTATGTCCTACTACCACGAGCCGCATGTCTTTGAAAATATTCCGAGGCGGTATGTCCTCGTACCACGAGCCTGCATGTCTGAAATTATTCCCAGGCGGTTATGTCCTCTACCACGAGCCTGCAGCTTTGAAATAATCCGAGGCAGGTATGTCCTACTACCACGAGCACTGCATGTCAAATTATTTTCAGGAGGGTATGTCCTCCTAACACGAGACGGAAGCACTTTGAAAATAAACCGAGTCAGGTACGTCCTACTACCACGAGTCTGCATGTCTGAAAATATTCCGAGGCGGGTATGTCCTACTACCACGAGCCTGCATGTCTTTGAAAATATTCCGAGGCGTGTATGTCCTCCTACCACGAGCCAGCAGCACTTGAAAATATTCCGAGGCAGGTATGTCCTACCACGAGCCTGCATGTCTTCGAAATTATTCCGAGGCGGGTATGTCCTCCTACCACGAGACGGCAGCACTTTGAAAATAATCCGAGGCAGGTATGTCCTCCTACCACGAGCCTGCATGTCTGAAATTATTCCGAGGCGAGTATATCTTCCTACCACGAGCCGGCAGCACTGAAAATAATCCGAGGCAGGTATGTCCTACTACCACGAGCCTGCATGTCTGAAAATATTCCGAGGCGGGTGTGTCCTCCTACCACGAGCCTGCATGTGTTTGACATTATTCCAAGGCGGGTATGTGCAGTTTTTTAGTTTATTGATTTTAATTACTACTGCCGCGAGTGCATCAGCAAGTACAAATACGCAAATAATTAAATTGTGCCGTGACAAAGTCTCGACATTCCACGCAGATCCAACGGACTATACCCTACACCCTTGATCTACCTCTTGTTGGACTGTTCCTTCCTTTCATTTCCTCCCCTATCTTTCACTTTTGGGAGGCAACCAGAGTTTACCTGATAAGTGTTGTATTTATTATTATTATTATTATTATTGTTATTCAGCGTCTGCATCTGACGCCCCCAGAAAGGTGCTTTCACCTGAGAGGTCTCTAGTGCTTCCTCCTGTTTTTGATTCCGATAAATTTGAGGCACTCAGCGTACAGGTGGAAACTGTACGTCTTAATGGGGTCTGCACTATGGACCTCATAAAATCACTTATTATTATGGTGACTAAATTAAGTGGAGAGGTAGATCATCTAAAAAATGATAACGCATCTCTAAAACTGCAGTTAAAGAATCTGCAGGATGCCATTCAGAATGTTATATAGGTCACCAGTCAGAGGCCACTCATGTTCTCACTCACAAGGAGATTGTTGAGAGGTCAGTGCCTTCCAGTCTGTGACATCATACAGAGACATGGTCTTGCGAAAGCAAAATACACTGCAGACACGAGCCGTCAGCAGTGACAAGAATGCAAGAGTTTGTAACTCCGCTTCATAAGGTGCTGTCGTCAGCAATGTCGACGCCGCAAGTGTAGCCATTTCTGAAACTGGGACATCAGCGGTTGCTGATGGTGATTTTCCCTTGTCACAAGGAAGAAGCGGCGTGATGTTGGGAAGGAAACCCCGCCAGTCAATTCCAAGCACAGTGATAAACAGAGGGCTTTAACACCTACTAATAATGCTAAACTTGCTGTGAGTAAAAAGCATAGGACCCCTATGATAGGGGTAAGAAACTCCTCCTCTTATCTATAATTGCAAGACGGGTGAAAATCAAGGCTCTTTTCGTCTCAAGTTTTTCACCTGATGTTAAGTCCATTGATATAGAAGATTCTTTGAAAGAGCAGCTCTTGCTTAAATCTTTGGTTTGTACAAGGCTGAAGATAAATTTAACACTTATGCCTCTTTCCATATATCTGTGACAGAGGAAGACTTTCCGCTGATTAATAATGTCGGTGTTTGAACTGATGGATGTCTCATTGCTCCCTTTTATGGACGTCTTACTTCTGAACAAATTTTTTATACTACAAATCCCGTTAGTGGCGATCCCTCAGTACAGTCTGTGGTCACTGAAAACGCCGTGGGGGAAGGCGATCTTATGCTCGTTCTCATTGTCCTAATGCTGGTTGTTACGCCATGTCCAATACAAGTATTGATATTTTTTATCAAAATGTACGTGGACTTAGGACAAAATTTACTGAACTTTTTGATAATGTTATTTTATCTGGTAATAATATATTTTGACAGAGACGTGGCTTAACGACCAATGTTATGATCAAAATTTATTTCCCGATGGATTCGTTGTTTTCCGTTCTGATAGGAACCATGCAACTAAGAAAAAGGGTGGTGGTGTGTTAATAGCTGTTTCCCCTAAATTAAATGCATGCAAGCGCAGGCATGATTTACAGTTTTTTGATGAGTGTGTTTGGGTCGAATTTTCCACTCGTAATGGTCCATATTTACTTATTGGTAACCATTATTTTTCTCCTGATCTCAAACCAGATATTATTTGTGAATACTTTTCCCATTTAGAAAATAAACTTGACACGACAATTTATCGTGTTATGCTTTTAGGTGACTTTAATGTCCCTGGTTTTGATTGGGAAAGCGGTCTGACTTGTGAAAATTGTCAGTTTTATTCTAAACTTAGGGGAGATGCTATTTACGCCTCCACTTGTTTTCTTGGTCTAGGACAGTGTGTTGATGCTGATTACAGTAGTAATATACTTGACCTTGTTTTTTCTAATATTACTGATCTTTATATTACTTTTCCTGATACTAGTTTGGTTAAACCTGACGTTTATCACCCGCCACTGTTAATTGAATTGCCTTTTATTGACAAAACATATCTTAAAACTAATGAACTATCGTACTTTAAATACGCCTGTGGCGATTATACACTGTTATATAACATTCTTTCTTCATATGATTGTCAAGCGTGTATTCTAAATCTTCTGTTGATGCTGCTGTTGCCAGCCTCAACTCTGTTGTTCATGAAGCCATTGATAGATCAATTCCCCTAGGTTATATTAAAGGATCTAAATTTCCCTCTTGGTTTTCCCGCACACTGCGGCACTATATTTTGAAAAAGAACTATTATTACAAACGTTTTAAAAAGAATAAGTTGAACGTACACTATAGTAAATGTTCCTACTATAGGAAACTTGTAAAGAATGCTATTAAGTCTGATAGATCTAGATGGCTTAAATCTATTGACGAAAGTTTAAAAAATAATCCTAGGAAATTTTGAAATTACGTGTCTAATTTTAGGAAAAATAAATCTAATCCCTTTCAACTTGTGGTTGATGGCACACATTTGGCGGAACCGCACCAAGTTGCTGAAGCCTTTGCTAATCATTTTAAATCGGTGTATGATAACACAGCATTTAAGGTTTCTTCTAATACTGCAATTTCTTCTGACGTTGTTTTTACAGATAATTTATCTGTGTTTTCTGTTACTGATGCTGATGTACGTAAAGCTATTAGGCGGCTAAAGCCATCCAAATCTGCTGGACTTGATGGAATTCCAGGCTTTACTATTAAGGGCTGTACTAATATTTTTGTACCTTTATTGAAGTATATTTTTAATCTTAGTTTGTCTCAGCAGTTGTTTCCTTCTTCCTGGAAAAAAGCTGCTATTGTACCTATTTTTAAAAAAGGCAACAGCACTATAATTGCTAATTATCGCCCTATCTCAATTTTAAATAATTTTTCTAAAGTTTTTGAAATAGTTATATATAATCACGTTTCATATTACCTTCAGTCTAAACTTAATTGCTGTCAACACGGTTTTATAAAATCCAGGTCTACCACTTCTAATTTGGTAAATTATCTTGATTATATAACCCCTTTAGTCAGCTCTCAGCGTCAAGTTGATGCTATATACTTTGATTTAAGCAGTGCTTTTGACCTTGTGTCACATACTTTACTTTTAAATAAACTTAGTTCCTTTGGACTTTCAAGTGCTTATGTTAGCTGGTTTTGTAGTAATTTAACTGATAGATTTTCGTGTGTTAAAATTTCTGGTATTTTTTCGGCGCCTTTTAGAATACTTGCGGGTGTTCCTCAAGGCTCTGACTAAGGCCTCTGCTATTTAATGTATTTATAGATGACATTCAAAAATTCTTCTTTTCGCTGATGATATAAAAATCTTTCTGCTATTAAATCACCTGATGATTTTACTCAGTTGCAATTAGATATTAATTCCATACAACGATGGTGCACTGCTAATTTTATGAATCTTAACACTGGCAAAACTCGAGCTATTACCTTCTCTAGGAAAACTAATACCCTTTTTTTGAAATATAAACTTGGGGATTTTTATATTACACGTACTGATTGTATTAAGGATTTAGGAGTTTTTATTGATTCCAAATTATACTTTCATTCTCATGTTGATTATATTTTTTCTCAATCTATCAAGCTTTTGGGTCTTATTCGTAATATTACTTTTTCATTTTCGACCCTTGATAGTTTATTGACTTTATATTTTTCACTTGTTAGACCCAAATTAGAGTACGCATCTGTAGTATGGAATTCTATTACTTCTACTGATGCAAAAAAGCTTGAGAGCATTCAAAGGACGTTTGTAGCTTTATGTTATAATCGATTCCTCTCCCGAGAGAGCAATGGTTATGTTATGCTAATGCTCTTCAAGTACTTAATTTACGTATTTTACATGACAGAAGACATCAACTTGATGCAATTTTTGTCATTAATGTTTTATTAGGTTCTAAATCCTGTCCATCTACCTTGGACATTATTGGTCTACGAGTTCCCACTCGGAACCTCCGAGACTTTTCTTTGTTTCATGTTAGCTCATATTATAAAAATTGTCCCTCCGGCCGGTGTGTAATTGCGGCAAATTCTATCTGTAATCATATGGATGTTTTTAGAAGAGAATTTGTTACACTTAGTCAGATGTGATATTTTATTACATTATTTTAAGGTATTCTTATCAATTATCTAAGTAAGTTATTGTTTATTTATTTGTTTTGGTTGTGTTTGTTTTATTTTGTCTGTATATTGTCCGTTGTTATTTATGTTTGTATGTTGTGTGTTTCTGTAATTGGCCACCTGGCTGTTGATTCGGCACATTAATAAACTAGAATTGAATTGAATTATTATTATTATTATTATTACTATTCAGTTCACCAACAAATGCACAAACATAAACTACTTTTATAGTTTTATTAGTAACGTTGTATTCCCCTACACGTGTTTCGGTCCGTAGACCATCTTCAGGGGGGTGGTTCGGCTACTACATGCATATGTGAATATGCATGTTGAAAGGGCCCGAAGAGCACACTTGTCTCAGTAATAGGTTATAAAACATTTGAATTTTTAAAATTATATAAAACTGTAAAACTTATAATTTTATCATACACGTTAAGTCAAGATTTAAAATAGCAGACTTGTTCACTCGGTGCACTGAATCCTGGTATTGTACTTGTTGTCGCTTATTAGCGTGTTGTTTCACGTGCTGTTGTGTGGAGTTATGTGGTGTATTTTTCTTAAGCACTCAACAACCTGGCTTCGAGGGATGAGCATCTAAATCCTGTTTCGGCCCTTACATCCAAATTTCGTTTCGGCAATATATATATGTGTGTGTGTGTGTGTGTGTGTGTGGAGTTGTTGCGGTCCTTGGTAATGCTCTACGGTCTGAGTGTGTTTTCTGTATCGACACAGCACTACCAAGTGTCCGTTGAGCTGGCTAGAGCTCGTCATTATTTTGTCATTGAGATTGTTTTCATTTATTGTGATTGTATGTTGTTTCTACTACGCCTTCTGTAAGTACTGTTTTGGTTTTCATTTGTTTGTTATAAATAAATAGACGCATTTTAATTTGATGTATTTACATTGGGCACCTTTGGGTTAGGGATGGTTGTGCCGACAGATATAAATGATCCACGGAGGTATTGCAAGTCGAATATGGCACAAAACCAACAAGCGATTACAATGAGAAATGTATTGGGATATGCGATTAAGGAAAGCCCTACAATATCATATATTGCACGTGTGCAATTTAATCACACTATTTGTGCACCTTCACCGTCCTACATGTTTCGAACCCCCCAACCTGGGTTCATCTTCAGGGACACAGTATCTAAAATCGCACACTAATTACACCAACTGGCACAATTGTTCAGATACACTGTTTAAAACAAATAAAAGTTAAAAATTGTGGTTGTTTGTTGTTAAAAATTGTATTAAAGTTGAACAATCTATGCTGTTTTGATTTCCTGTTTATCGGAGTAAGTTGCCTGTGAAAAGGTGGTGAGAAGAGTACCACAATTTTTAACTTTTTACTCGTTTCGGCAACTGGCACAATTATTTACATGAGTTCTTTACTATTGTTCAGATACACTGTTTAAAACAAATAAAAGTTAAAAAGTTAAAATTGTGGTTGTTAAGAAATTGTATTAAAGTTGAAAAATCTATGCTGTTTTGATATCCCGTTTATCGGAGTAAGTTGCCTGTTTGGTGGTGAGAACAGTACCAACAACCACAATTTTTAACTGTTTAAGTTTTATTTCTTTTAATAGCCTATTTCTTTCCCCTTCCAGAAAAGAAAGTGAGCTAAAAGTCACACACATTCAGATCTGGGAAACAGTGACATCATTATGACCTTCTTGCCTCATTTGACTCATATAATATTCACACTTGAAACAACATATAGTCATCGTACTAATTACCCTCACCACAACTGTGGTTTAGAGTGGATGAAAACAGCTCACCTGGAACAAAAATTCATCCGAAGGGAAAATTTACAGGGCAGCATTAAGCTACTAGTACCAACCACTGCCACATGTGATGATGTTGAATGGAACAGGTACACAGCCTTTTCATTGTAAATACTACTACTGCATTATGCTATGGACTGGGGTTGGAAGCTGACATGTTGAAGGGTTAAATGCCTTGTCACCATGATAGTATTGTAGTGAAGTAGTTTTTGGTTTGTTTAGTTGTGCAGAATTTGATTTTTTTAAATTTCATATTGGAGGATAATGATAAAATTTGAATTTAAGTTATGATACATGTTACGTTTAGTGAGCTACACCTGCTAACAGGAAGGCTGTATCATTTTGCCGCCGCTTAGTAACAGCAACTATTTGTTGGGTTTGCATTTGCTGTTGCTATGTGAACTAGAAAGCACTGATCTGGTAAGTTCAGTGAGCGCATGTGTGCTGTGAGCACCGACACACAGTTGTGACCTATCTTTCATTGAAGAGAGATGCAAATTGAGGCTTCGCTATGAGCTTGATAGCTCTTGTTTTCCTGTTCTTACCAGGCGAGTGGTGTGTGATGCATCCAAAACTGTGATTGGGAGTGGATAGTTTTTTTTTAGTTATTCCAAATTGAGTTAATGAAAACACAGTTGGTTAAGATAACATTAAGATGATCTAGCCTAAAGGCCCGTTTACACGGTGCCGGTTTGACAGTAGCTGGATTCCCAACTGGCCGGCAGCTACTGAATAGACAGTTGGACTGGCCATTGTTGTTCACACGGTGCCAGCTATTGGAGAGACAGTAGACCAGTTCAACTGGCCTTGCTCGGTTGTCCACTGTTTGTAGTTGCGGCAAAATGTCTGAAGAAAGGAGAGTTCTAATTCGTAAGGCAATACGATCATTTTCGTTAGTGTTGTGTTCTGAGTTGTTAGAGATTTTACTTGAGGAGAGGAGGAGAAGAGTAAGAAAATTGTGGGTGAGAGACTGGATGCGTAATAGATCACTGGGAGCATCAGTGACAATTTTGAGAGCTTTATATTCACGATCCACAGGAATATAAAGCTGTGATGAGAATAACACCCAACCAATTTGATGAACTGTTGTGTCTGATTGCTCCGAGAATTCAACGCTCAGACACTATGATGCATGAAGCTGTGCCAGCGAGAGTAAAGTTGGAGATAACATTATCTTTTATTGCCTCCGCAACAAACTATAGAATGTTACCAATTTTCTTTCGTATATCAAAGACCTCTATTTCAAAAATAGTGCCTGAAGTTTGTGATGCAATCTATGAGAGTTTGAAGAAATACATAAAAGTAAGTAAATCCACTTAGTTTTATTAACGTGTAGCAAACGCAAGGGAGAATTCTGATGTATACTGCTCAAAACAATTAGAGGAACACTTGTAATAAAGTAAAGTTGTTTATTGGCATGAAAATTCATTATTCATTTGTTTTTATTCACATGTTGTTAAATAGTGTTATAAATAATGTATTAATCAATTTTCCTTTTTCCTACCTTTACCCTCGTTTATATAAAAAATATTATGTAGTTCACAGTGTTCCTGTAATTGTTTTGAGCAGTATATTTTGTATTTTCATAAATAGTTAGTACAACAGTGAGTAATGAAACCACATTTAGGAAAATGCAAAATATTTAGTATTGTTTTGGGTCTCGTAAAAAATGAATGCCGAAAAACCCGTATGTGAAGTATAGAAATGAGATGAATAAAACTCCATTGTAGCCTTGAAATATTTGTATTACTCAAGAATCAGACTTATAAATAATTATAGTACAGAAATCGTTAATTTCTAATAAATGCATGAATGGGAAAAACTGACTTGTTGAACTTAATATAAATCATCATCACGGTTATCTTCGTTGTATTCCAAGCCAGCATATTTCAGTGCTTGGCTTATCAGGTTCCCATCTAGACCCAAATCCGGTTCCTTGTGGCCACTTTGGTTTGACATAGCGGAACCAGGTGACACCACCGAAGAAAATGATGTCATTGCACTGCTAGTAGACGTGTGTGACCGTGGTGTTTCTGACCTTCGGTTTATGTTTTGAAGTCTGTATTTCATTAAGACCTGTTGAATATCAACATTAGCAATAATCCTGTCTTGTATAGGTAATTCTCTTAGCTGCATTGCGATGTGTCTTCCCATTACATCACACTCGTCTTCTACTTTTCGTACATTTTGATCAGGAACACTTAAAATTTTATTCAAATCCTTAAGTTCGCGCACAGCTTCAGTTATTGTAACCATTCGAGGGCGTTTAGATGATTTGTTAGATGCTTTCTCCAACTTCTTGTTAACTTTTCCAGTAGAGCATAAAGTATAGTTAGATTCACTTTCCAAAATGTTACTATCATCGCCATTGTCATCTTCTACTTCATCATCATTTCTCTGTACATTTTTCTGTTGGGAATCTTCAGTTTCAGTTTCATTTCTAGGCTGGTTTTCTGGTTCCTGCAACAACAGTAAAATATTCCTATTATAAATTATATATTATACTAGTAAAAGTATCATTGGAGCGACAGTTTTAGGGAACTGCGGATAAATATTTCTGTTTTTACTTATAAAACCACCAACAAAATTTAGAAGAAAAAATCGAGATATATTTCTAAAATTGCACACATTACAAGCACTGGTAATGTTTGAATTATTGTTCTTAATTACCAGTAGTTGTTTGTACTTGGATGAATAACACTATCTCTGTATTATTTTTTACAGGTACCTAATGTAGAACAATGGCAGGAGATACAGATTGGGTTCAATGACAAATGGAACTTCCCTGGATGCTGCGGAGCGATCTATGGAAAGCATATATTAATTCAAGCACCTCCTAGCTCAGGGAGTGAATATTTTAACTATAAAGGTTCAAATAGTATCGTTCTCCTGGCAGTTGTCGATTATGACTACTGCTTCACATATGTGGATATAGGGTCATATGGGCACAATTCAGATGGCGGAGTTTTTCAACGAAGCAGCATGTATCCGTTACTGGAAAACGAGTCATTGCTTCCCAAGGGAGGGATATTAGTGGGAGATGATGCCTTCCCCTTAAAACCGTATTTGTTAAAACCCTATTCAAAACAACAGCTCACTAAAGAAGAGAAAATATACAACTACAGGACGAGTAGGGCAAGAAGAATAGTGGAGAACGGATTTGGTATCCTGGCAAATCGTTTTCGTATTTTCAGTAAACCGGTTCCGGTTAAGGTTGAAACTACAGTGAAAATTACCAAAGCTTCATGTGCCTTACACAATTGGCTGCGCAAGACTTCGCCCGCTACATACACACCCCCCGGAACTGTAGACTACGAAGACATCTTGAACACTACTGTGATTCAAGGTCTGTGGAGATCTGAGATCTCTGAACTACCTAGTATTCAGCGTTCACGACAAAACAACAGAGGCAGGAAGATAGCTGAAAATTTGAGGAGACGCTACAAAGAGTATTTCTGTGGGGAATGCACAGTTGATTGGCAAGAAAAAATGATTCATTGAGCGGATCAAATTGTGTTCAAAATGTGCAAGAGCATAAATGCAAAGACATTTATTGAACTGATTATTGGAAACGTATGTTCTGTAAAGCGGTACATAATATTTACATACAAATAAACATGTTACTTACCAGATTGGTATAGGTTTCTTTCTCTTTTATAGTAGAATTCTTAATTATGTAATCCATAGCGTTGAACCATTTTATTGTTGGTGTATAAGCTTCATCAGCTCCAGCTCCACTAGCTTCCTCTTGGTGATTTTTGTAACCTCTAGATGGTATGTCGAGCGCAAACTCTTTATCTTCTTAGACATGTCCTTCACACCAAAATTAGGTATGTTCATTTCCTGTACCATGTGTTTTAGAGATGCGAGCCGGGCTTCGCGATTTTTATATTCAGGAGTAAATACATTCCACAAATTTTCAGAGTCCTTGTACATATTAACAAACTTAGTTGTTTGTTCCTCACTCCACCTGCCCGACATTTTGTTTGATAATTACAACAATTATTAAAAATAATTCACAAGAAAGACAAAGAAAAATTTGATTGCCCTGCACATGTCTACTACCCGCCAGCAACTGGCCTGTGTGCTGTACCGTTTACACGGTGACAGCTACTAGACTGTGAGGTGGTGGGGGAATGCCAGTGGCCAGTGGAAACAAAAATGTTTGAATTCACTGGCATGGCCAGCTGCTGTCCAACTGGCCTGTCAAGCTACTGGCTGGTGTGTTTACACAGGGACAGTACCT
The DNA here is from genome assembly GCA_021186555.1 of Reticulitermes speratus. Taxonomy (NCBI): domain Eukaryota; kingdom Metazoa; phylum Arthropoda; class Insecta; order Blattodea; family Rhinotermitidae; genus Reticulitermes; species Reticulitermes speratus. The sequence goes on from JAJKFL010000009.1 coordinate 22,082,326, forward strand.
GGCATCCAGTTACTGGACACCTCAACTGGCCCGCCAACTGGCACCGTGTAAACGGGCATTTAGTGTCGTTAGGAACCCCCTAAGTAGGTAACTATAAAAATATAATGGTGACATAGTTGTGTTCTTTTGTGTGTTTTGTAGTAGAGTAAAGTAGACGAATATATATTACAGATATTTTCTTAGAAAGATGTAACCGGTGTTCTGTCTATGGTCCGCTAGGACGTAAGGTGTAAGACAGATGAAGATATATCCTATCCCAAGTACCTCCATGTATAGAATGTTGCGGATACAGGAGAATAGGTGAACTTTGATTGGGAATTTGATGTACAATTTCCTGTTGAAATAGAAGTTTACAATAGCTTAATATTTTGGAAGAAATTATATTGACTGGAATAATGAGTTTTGAGGAAACCATTTTAATATTATTTGCACGAGCGGAGTAAGAGAAGTGTGATGTTATTAGGCACAGCAGTTGTCAGTAATCTGCTGAAAATTACAAACTGACTGGTGGCAGCATTACAGTAAAATACAGAATTAAGACGGAACCAGCAGACGCCTGCAAAGCTACACTACCGGTAGAACCTCTTTAGGTGGAGATTAAGTTTAGTGAGGTTACCCACCCTAGGGAGGCTCTACAAATAGATGTCCTGACGGCGGACGCCGCCAGGGCACTACATTATCAACTTCAAAATTAATCCCCCTGTTCAAATTACCTCACTTGGAGTAACTAAGTGAGGCACACTTCATTACCATGGTTACCATTAGTGGTGTGTGCTATGTACTTTTGTGAAAATTTATAAGGCAAAATATCAGGCTAGAAGCAGATCGTGCTAGAAAAGACTCTAGGATAAAGTCAAACACTAATTGTAAAGAAAATTGTGCAAGCTACTTTCTGTGGTCAGTCTCAGTCCCCAACTAGTTTTAACCCATGGCCGCTTGTAATCCAGATCTGGTAGGACCACGTGTTAGTACCCAAAAGCTTGCTAGGACTAGCTCACCTAGCGAGCACTCTCAGAGCTCACCCTGCACATAGCAGGAGGCCTTTGCCCTCATGGGATGTTATAGGCTTATTTTATTTTATTTTATTTATTTTTATTTCTCCACACACACATCAACTTCAACAGTAGCCCAATCTATGGTTTTCAAAAGATTGTCAGCACCCACAAAGTTAGTTCCATTGTCACTATATATGACCTTGGGACACCTTCAATGAGCAATAAATCTTCTGAGTCCAAGCAGAAATCCCTTTGTACTCAGAGATGTTACAAATTCCAGGTGTATGGCTCTGTATACTGCACATGTAAACATTATGATCCAGCTCTGCCTTCCCTCTCAGGAAAAGAGGGCCTGCAAGATCAACTCCAGTAACTTCGAATACAGAAGCATCTCTCACCCTGTCTTCCAGCAAGGTCCCAGGGACAACCTGTATTCCCTTATGTTCAAGTCTTTTACACCTGACGCATCTTGAAACCACCTTGCGGACTGTTCTTCTTCCTCTCAGTATCCAAAAATTCTCTCACAGTTTCGACAATAACGTATGAAGTCCAGCATGTAGCAACCTCAGATGATGCTCTTGAATCAAAAGTGCAACCGGCTTGTGATCACTTGGCAGTAAGACAGGATACTTGAAGTTCTCCACGTCATCCCGTTCAACAATTTTGGTCCTCACGCAAAAAATACCTTCTTTGTCTTTAAAGACCGCCAAAGATTTCAATCTTGAAATTTCATCCAAAGTAAACACTTCTCTCTGCACCATTCTCACGAGGACCTTCTCAGCCACCGATATCTCATCAACAGACAACTCTCCAAAAGCACGATCAGGAAGCGTTCTTCAGGCATTGTTAGCAAATCTCAGCATCCATATGACCATTCTAAGGATTCTGGCAGGGATTCTCAGCCACACTCTCGACAGTTCTTCCGGTATACAGGACTCAACCATAGGAAATAACAGCGTGGCATACTTGTCAGTTGTCAATCCAATCAACTCTAAAGCTCTTAAGTATGACTCAGGCTTATTATACAGTTCTGCCATGTTCACATTGCTCTTAGTTTCGGTGGCATTCTTTATTACTAACCCCAAAAGCTCTTGAACATAGAACTCGATTAGTAACTCCTCTCTACCGAACCTGCTCTTCAAGCTATCAATACCTTTTGCATAATTCTCAGCAGTTGGTGGGAAGCTATCTACAATTTCCCTGGCTCTGGTTCCGCTTGCGGTCACCTGAATTAAATATTGGAATTTATCTTCACCTTCCATTTCTTTGTCTTCATGGATCCTACTAAACTGACTCCAAAAACTCAGCCAATCTTTCACATCGCCTCCAAATTTCTCAGTTCTATCTTGGGTAACTTCAATTTTCTTCTACAAGACGTCGGCGAGGAGCATGTCGATGTGGTGGTGTTGTTTTGTACTGTTAATTTATTTAGAAAAGCTTCAACCTCCACGCGGGCAACATCCATCTTTTCTTTGTACTCTTCCGTTGCCGCATATTCTTGTTCGCAATCTTCATAAAGTTTTCTCTCATACCATTCACTTTCCAGATTATGCAAGTCGCTCTAAAGTCGTGAATCGTGTTATTTCATTCTTTACACTGGGCTCTCGCTCACTCAATTCCTGAATCAAGCCATTGTACGCCCGTGTGAACGACGTCCTGGTCGCCTTTCGTTTTTTAACAAATCCATACTAGCTACAATTATGATACAGCTTACCTTCAATACTACGCCCCATCACGTCGGGGACACCACTTGTTCAGAATTACAAGAATTTACCCAATTCTTTACTCTCTACTACCGTTTATTTAGCAATTTCTTCTGTCTACAACAACACAACCTTCCTCACATCAGCCATGAACGCCGTACTATACTAGATAATCTGTGGCCATACTGTTCACAGATGACTACTACGTCTCCAGTCCCAGTGTCACCACCCGTACTCTCGCACATTACCACAGATTATCTAGTTTACTACCGATCAAATATCGCTGGAATCTCGCCCAGTGGGTTTAAAACTAGCTATGCTTTCCAACACCCTACATATTGCATCGTATTTTTGTGTGATTGGGTGAGTCACACTTCATTGCCATGGTTTCAAGGATATTAGCCAATCAGAGTTTCTCCTTTCCGTAGCTCTGACAGGCTAAAGCATTTGCAACTTTCCCACATGACACATTTTTTCTCCCGCTTCCATTGTAATTGTGTGTCCCAAAACAAAACACCACTTTTAAACACACAGATAAAAATCTGGTCAGGAGCCCCAGCAGTACTCATCACCAAGATGGACTTGCTGATTGATCGTCAGTCATAACGTAACTTTTGACACTGACTTCCACCCACGCGTACGTGTAGTTCAATTCTGCTACAATGAAACAGACACACTTTTGTCATTAATATTTCAAGGTTTTATTTGAGGCTTTTACAGTGGTGAAAATTTATTATGTTGTCAGTGTTGGGGCATGCGGTGTAGAGTGTTATGAACATTTCGGAGTAACTGTCCATTGTCAGCTGACCATCTGAAGATGGTGGTAGTAGGTACTCATCTACAAGATTACATGGTGTCGTAATGGATGGCAAATATTTCCATGCTTTTTGGGATTTTGGTGGAGGATACGGAATAATAATTCACTGTGTTACGGATTGTGATGTTGAAGTCTAATGTACGCAGTTCCAAGTTACGCATAGGGGCACTTTCACAATATCAATGACGATGTGTTAAATGGCATAGCAGCTAGAATGTGACATTTCTGGCCCAATATTTCAATTACTTATTTGTAGCTCTGAATCGTAGAATCTGTGCTTATTTCTATGTGACGTAGGGAGGGTTTTTGTACACGAGGAATAACGTCCTGAGAAAGACGTCTGGAAGTGGGCAATACCCCGTTCCTAGCCCTGGCCGAGAGGGAAGAGGATTTTATGAAGGCCATAAAATAGAATACATAATCCCATAATACACCAAATGCAATAGAATGATGGCATTTTACAACACTGATCCGTACTTGGGCTGTTATCTTTCTGATCGGTGTGCTCACACATATCACCTGGGTAGATGACGACGTAGCCTAAGTACGTTTCCACGGAGATGCCTATCGGTACTAGGTAGTAATCAGTGGTCTGTTACCTCTGATCCATGCTCACCTCTTCCACTTAACCACCTGTGATCCACACTCTCACCCACAGATCATCCATCTATCTCTCAATCTGGTTGTCGTGTCAAATGTGTGGTGGATGAGTACTGCGCTCAGGAATCCGTAAAATGGGGCAGTTTGTGTAACGAATAGTGTAATTATATCTTCGTGTGTAGCACTTTGTTTTAGTAACGTTTGTGTGATACTGTCCGTTGTTAGTATGATTCACAGTCTGTTTATAATTAATTCATCTGGGTAAGTAGGCTTGGTGTGTGTGTGAGGTTACGGTTTCCGTGGATTGCTACTTCATGCAGATAGTTGTAAACAGTCTGTTACTATGAATAATACAAATTTGGGATGAAGAAGTATTTTGTACGTATTCTTATTTCACTGTTGTAAACGTATGTTCTATCGTTCAATACACACATTGAATGTAGGCCTACAGACTTGTGCAGATAATTCTGTGGCGTTAAACAGTTTTTTGTACAGTACCTCGAACATTTATTTTTTGGGGTTCTTCAGCATCAATGGGAAATGTATTCTTGATTCAAAAACGGGTTGTAAGTATTATGCTGGGATTAGGACATTGGAGCTCCTGTAAAGAGGCTTTCAAGAAGTTAGACATACTCACTGTACCTAGTATGTATATTTATGCCATGGTGATGTTTGTAGTAGGAACCCCAGATATCTATCAGACTAATTACATACTTCATGGTATAAACACGAGGCAGAAAAATAAACTTCATGTACCATCCGTGAAACTTTCTGCTATTCAGAAAGGCATACTTTATTCTTCAATAAAAGTATTTAATGCACTACCTTCTAATGTAGTTGATCTCCAAAATAGTACATCCAGGTTTCGGAATGATTTACAAAGGTATCTTACAATGAATGTTTTTTATTCTGTTGATCAGTTCTTGTCTACCTCACGCATCATTAACTAATAATATATTTAATTATGTATACATTTTATAATGTATGAACTAATTTTAGATGTATTGTTACTGTACCTAACTACGGACAATGAACTGCTGTTCTTTGTATTATTGGACGTTTACTGTGTGGATGTCTAATGTGGGTGTGCTATTTATAATTATTACTATTCCATTTCTCATTTGTTACATTGTTTGTATTGTGTTTCTTTGTAACCTGTCCTGTTATGATTGGACATAGGTGCTATTTGCATCTGTATCTTAACTATGACCAATTTCATATTCAATCCGTGTGTGGCGGAAGATGGATCTAAGAAATAGGAATGTAAATATAAATATAAACATTCTGTTAGTTGATGTGAGTCAAATTCAGCATTTGATCTTGAAAGGGAGTTAAAATTTTTAGAACAGTGACATTTTAGTGCTCTGGATGCCATTGGTGTGAATGTTTCCCCCATTCATCACATTGTAAGTAAATCATAACCACCATGTTTCAAACCATCCCAGACATATAATGGAAGGACAGATTTAAATTCTAATCCTGTCCTTCCATCTGCTGGATGATGTGGAGTAGTGTTTAGAACTGCTTGCTTGATACATTTAAGATTCCAGATTGAATGTGGGCCAGGACCAAGGTCTCCTGATGCAGGTTTTCCTCAGGGAAATTCGAGGATGGCACCAAAAATTATGACTGTTTCCATGTATAGTAAGAGGTGTGATATCCAGCACCACTGGTACCAAAGGGTTGCTGTATATCTTAACTTACTGGATATTAGAATGTTACACTTGATGAGTGTCTTAGTGTACCTAGGAACCTCATGGAAAGACCATATAATTTAATTTGTCACTTTATAACATCTCCTTTTTTGCCCTGTTACACTTCCTATTCCCTTTTCATCACAACTTACGTAACATGGTGCATATAATGTAAAGAAAAAGGGCCAACTAGATGTCAATAATTAATGGCTGAGCTCTTGGAATTGGTGATGGGTGCTGCTGATGTATGCAGTAGTGAAACATAATGGGCCCTTTAGTCAGTTTCCAGTTAATGGAGCTTTCCAGATCATCCAGTGCCTGATATTACATCTTTTACTGTACTTCCATTTCTGTAGTCATGATTATCATATGGCTTTTGAATCAGCACTATAATGTACACAGTTAACACAACATTGTTAACATAACCAAGGTGTATGCACCACAAACACATTAGTGGTGGCCCTTTTGCCTGAGAACTATGTTAGTAAAAGAATGAAAGTAGAGGAATTTTATGTGCCAAACAGAGCAATACTGCTGCCTCATAGTTCGGAGGTTCTGAGCTTAAATCGTCACTTTAACTCTGGTTTTGATTGAGCATGTTTTTGGTTTTTTCATGGTTTGCAGTTTTGAATAATGAGTAGTCATTCCGTGTGAATGCATTAATTTATTTGTGAAGCTATTTTTGAAGTATTCGCAGTTTTTACAGCTGTAGTGTGATCATACAAAAGCACCATCATTTGTCCAGTAATCATGGAATGAGAGGTACTTATATGAGATGCTACTTGAAATAAGCTGTGACTTTCTTGTACTCACCAATTCATCCCGTTATTTGACTCATTAACCTGTGTAATTGGAAGTGTCATTAAATAGGCTTAAATGAATTTGTCAGTCGCATTATTCTCAGTCATATTATAGCAACATAAAGGGAGTTCTTTTTGATGTGGGACTGAGCATTGCAGAGCAGGTGGCATTATCAGTCACTATGTAGCATTGATGTTTTCCATTGTAAGGAGCACAGTCACACGTTGAAAGAAATTCTGTGTATATTGGCATTATCATTTTACAGGACGACCGTCTGGTCCTAGGTCTGTAAAATATTTGTTAAGGATGCTGTTTATTGCAGGGATGTGTTTATGGAGAAACACTGGAAGAGTGTCGTGTCACGCTCAGTATGCGACTACTTCTTTGATCAGCAGAGGAAGGTTGGAAACCCTGAAGATATGCCACCTGTTATTGCAACTCCACATCATTATTTAATTAGTATCCATCGATGCTGCATGTTCTTTGTTGCTGTTTGTATGACAGAAGGTTGGTTGTTTTTCTTTCATGATGGTGACAAAAACTGAATTGTTATGTGTGGTACTCAGTAACAGATGTTATCAATATGCATATATGATTATATCTAGAAATGAAAGGTTGGAGGAAATATAGCACTCTTTGAATTTATTTTCCTCTGCTAACCAAATGATTGTGAGCAGCAGCTAGTGCTGAACTGAGGTACTATCCCAGCATTTGCAGCACTGTTCAGCTTTGTTTAGATTGTACTGTATTATTGATAGGCAAGTTTTTACCTATCTTACATGTAGGCATTAAAGTTGATGGAAATAGATTTGTGTAGTTGGTATGTAACGTTATGACTTTTACTTTGCAGTTCCTCCGTTATTTGTTATTGAGTTTCTTCATCGTGTAGTAGACACATTTGAAGATTACTTCAGTGAATGTACAGAGTCCATTATCAAAGAACACTATGTTGTAGTTTATGAGGTAAGGATGATAAATAACTTCTCATACAGTAATATTTGCTACATGCAATGTATTAGATGAACTGGATGTTATAAAATAAACTAAATTTCCTTGACATATGGTTGGAATTCATCAACTTGTTGAGCCTTCCCAATCTAGACATGCATGCAGTTGTGGCCAGTCAACAATTTTTGTGACAAGGTGAGTGGATTTTGGGCACAAAACTCCAGGGTATTTGATTTATATACAGAAAAAGATAATATTACTATATACAAGGGTCATTCTATAAGTCATGACAGCTACTTTTTGGCCAAAAATGTGGCAATGCAGAAAATAGTGCAAAAGCACAAGGCATGTACTTGTAGATGTTATAGTCAGATGGGGGTATATGTACAGGAATGCACCTACATTTCATGCACAAATATAATTTTGTTGGTGACATTATTTGGAAATTGATGTCCTTGAAGTGGAACAGCATTTGTATGTGAAAATACCAGGTTTCTGCAGCAGAAATACATAGGAGTGCCGTGCAGAGCTACGTTAAGCATTGTGTGATCAAGCTGTATCATACTGAACAGTTGCACGGCTGGTACAGGCATTCAGCACTAGAAAAGGTCATCTGCCAACATGTATTATAGTGGATATTCCATATTCATTCACACAGCCATGTGTGAGTAACTGAACAGTGCATGGATGAAGACACGTGCTGGATTGTGAAGGAATGAGCCAAGCACATGGGGATTTCTGAGTCTACAATGCTCTGAATTTTGTAACAGGACTTGAAAATGAGTAAGATTGCTGCCAAATGGGTCCCCTGAAATGGTATGTATGTACCAAACTATGGAGTGCAACATCCTGGACCTGTCTTTGTGTAACTTTCATGTGTTTGACCCTCTTAGGAAGGTTCTGAAGGGCCATACATTCAGGTCCAGTGAAGATATTAATGCTGTGGTGGTGACAGAAGTGAGAAGTGTTGTATTAAACAACACTGTCAGGTGCTAAAACCATATCTTTTTTGTATAGAACAAAGTAGGTGCTCATCAACAACAGGTAAAGTTGAACATAAACCTTTTCTTCATACTAAAGAATAAGAAGAAAAAAATAGTTGTTGATGTTGTTTTTTAATATTGTGGTAATACTGTTGGAAGAAAAACAACAAATAAGATCTATTTTTTCTGAGTTCTGAACTTGAAATATTGAAGGAAATCATTTTGCGGGTGTCATGTGTCAGTGGGGATGAATCGCACCATCCTCAAGTAAAGGCTGTCACTGGTAGTAGCCAGAGTGAAAGGTGACAGTATTGTCATTTGTGATGTAATAGAAGCTACCAGTTAAACAAAACATGTACATTGTGCAGCAGTTTTTCATATGTTGTGTTGATGCCTCAACATCAAAACTGTATTCTGTATACCCAAAATATCTATAGAAATTAATAGAAAAATCTAAAATCACAGTACTTCGGTATACATGTATTTTTTCTGGTGTCCAGCCAATAAACTATTTTGACTTTTCATAGAGTGACATTTCATAGTCATGGATGTAGCAGACATCACCCTAACCAGCATGTGTACTTAGAGAGATACACATTGCACCATCACCAAGTAAGCAGGGTTGGTATTAACATGTATGGCTTGTAAAATCTGCGGTCTTCTGTGGTATTACATGGCGTCGTGTGGTAATTGTTTACTGACGTTTCAGGACAACATTTCATTTCTTTCCTACTCGGACTCTTGACCCGTGAAGATGGGACCGATACATTGTCCCGAAACGTCGGTAAACAATTACAACATGACGCCGCGTAATACCCCAGAAGACCGCATATTTCATCAACATCGCGGCAGAAGCCTGAAATCAGTGTATGGCTTGTGTTTGGAGAGTACCCAGTTTGAATCTCTACCAGAGCAGAGGCTATCATGGCAGATATTTGGAAGTTCTTTTCAGCTGTTCCAGGTGGATACAGACCACAGCGACGGTAATAGTCTGTGTGCCACCAAATGGCAATGACAGTAAAGCATTTAGTGTGATACACTGTGAATTATTTTCAGCTGCTTGATGAAATGTTGGACAATGGATTTCCACTGGCTACGGAATCAAACATTCTAAAGGAACTGATCAAACCACCAAATATTCTGAGAACAATAGCTAATACTGTTACAGGAAAATCCAAGTAAGTTTTCCTCACATACTCATACTTGGAATTTCATATACATTGTTAGCACAGTGAATGACATGCAACTTACATTTAGTGGAAATGGGATTGTCAGCTAGAGATTGACTTTAGAAATTACATGATACAAAAGACTGCCATTTACTGTGTAGGGTGGTCTTAGCTTGCATTTTGTCCCTAATGACACACTATTCCTTGACCGGTTTCTTTCTTGTTTTTATGCAAAACCAAATGCTTTTAGATGTGAGAAAGGTTTGGAAGGCATGCTTGTCTGCATTAGGTGTGATGTGCCTTTGAATCATGTTTAACATGCTTGTGATAAAAGGATGGTGGTTGTGCACATTATGTGTGTGTCATTGATTTTACTGCTGATATACTGTTAATTACCTTACATATTTTAATGGTATGATTCACTTTTACAACTTTGTTACAGTGTAAGTGCAACACTTCCAAGTGGTCAGTTATCCAATGTACCATGGCGTCGGACTGGTGTCAAGTATACTAATAATGAAGCATACTTTGATGTGGTGGAAGAAGTGGATGCCATCATTGATAAAGCTGGATCTACGGTCTTTGCTGAAATACAGGGATATGTAAGAGTAATACTGAAACTTTTTTTGTAGTTCAGTTCACGCCATGGTGCATCATTCCATGTCCTGATGGACATGCAAAAAAGGGGTCTCCAGTTTGCCTTTCCCTCACTCTAGTTTTCATCTGTACTATTATATAATCATTTCCTTTGTCTTATTTGCATAAATGCGTATCAAATCATTCCTGTAAGCGCCATAACATCATCATTCTTGGTTTGGGCATATCTGTGTTTATAACAACAATTCTTTTATGGTTATTGATTTTTTAAATACCGTATATTCTCAAATCTAATCCGCATCCGAATCTAATCCGCACTTAAGTTTTTGGCGATTTCTTAAACGAAAAAAGTTAGTTCGCGGTTCTAATCCGCACCTTTCCTTCAACCACCCCTTGCCCACGGGGCGACATTGAATAATATTGGATGTTACCAATGCGTTAAAATCCGACGCTACGCTTGGGGCCGATGAGTCATACCAATAGAGGCGGGGCCTTTCTCAACAGACGTGCGCAATCTCGTCTGAAGCCAGCTCACGCCTTAGTTGTTGAAACGTGGGAGGTGCTTGTTCCAATTTGTTGTGTACCGTAGTTATGGAAGAGGGACGCCTGAAATCTAAACGACTCTCATATACGGCAAAGTTCAAACGTGAAATTATTCGGTGCACAGAGGAGAATGGAAACCGCAAAGCCGCTGCAATTTTTGGAGTTGATGAAAGCAACGTTCGACTGGCGGAAACTGGGTGGAGAGCATGGATAACGATTCAGTTATGAGTGATGACAGCGAGTCTGATGAATAATAAATTATAATAATAAATAATAAAATAATAGATTATTGTATTGTATTGTTCTTACGGCACGTACAGCAGCTCAATCATTTTTCCAAAATCCAGCTCTCGACCGCGAATCTAATCCGCATCTGATTTTTTAGCCTTCTAAAACTGTAAAAAGGGTGCGGATTACATTTGAGAATATACGGTATTAGGACTATTACATTTATTCAAAATTCTGTCTCATCAGAGAGATCTTTCCTGTACCATGGTCCCATCCCATGGTTTCAACACAACTTTCAGTTTGAGTGTCCCAACAAGGAACTCAAAAATGAAGGTGGAATGACCTGTTCTTACTGCCTGTTTATGCAAGTCTAGGTGTGAAGCAAGACTACAAGTCGAGCAATTTCACCAGTTCGTATAGCACCTAATACCATGTTTCAGGTTTTTACCAGAATGAAGTATACTCTCAAACCAATTATCTGTCTAATGCTGCTGGACCTGATGTAAAGATGCATCAACATCCATTGCCAGAACACAGTATGGATACTGAAGCTACTGGTTCTTGACCATTCCACAACTTGCACCAGAAACCTCTTTTCACTAAACAGATAATTTTTCCCCAGTCTCATTCAGGTACTCGGAAAATGTACCCAGATCTAAAACTGTACCTCGCCAAAGTGAGTCTTCATTGGGATCATGTGTTTCACAGACAAATTACTTCAGGTCTGTGTAGGTGAGACACAGGAGGGACTCGAGGATCTGTCAGAGCAGCATAGTGTTTCTTGTCTGTAGTGCTCTTGTGACCATTATGGATCCACAACAGTGGAGTGTTAATGTCTTTCATTTAAGATTCCGTGACAAACTGGCACTAATATACTCTCGTGACGTAACCATACTCTGGCTTCAGAAAACTCATCTTTTCCCCCCTGCATTAAACTCCTGCAGTTTTTGTGACTATTGTGATGGTGATCAGACCAATGGAAAGATGGCTGTTTTAGTTAAGGATTGTATTCATCCTGTTCCAATTAGCCTTTAGTGTCTACTACATTTCAGCACAATCTGTTTAAGCCTATCCACTTTTTCATCTACTTTCAGCAGCATTTATTTCTTGTTGGCAGCACTGATGGCTCCTGCCTGGCTCACAAATGTAATGTCTCAGATATATCCCTCATCTGTTATTCCTGTAAATTTCAATGCAAATATTTAAAAAAAAACTTTGGGGGTCTGTTCTTACTGACAAAAGAGACAGAATGGTTTCTGTTGTGTGCTTGCGTGCGTGCATGCGTGCTGAGTTTGATGTAATTTAAACACATGAACTGTTACCCACCTTTGTTTGGGTTCAGGCATGTCATCTGCCCTGGACCTTGCCTTCTCTGGGCCAGGCCTAGCACTATTGCAAATGCTATTTTCTTCCAGATTTTATGGTACTAACCACTATGCTGTAAATATCCACTTTTCTCCATTTTGTAGTCTACCTTACCATGTGAACTGGATCATCAGACATGCTGACTGGCAGGGTTTCTGTTAGTCACTGCTTTTGAGAGCCATGAATTTTCATCTGTTGGCATCATAGTGGAGTATTTTGCAAGGACTGTGGTCCAGGATGCTTTGTATCATGTCCCATGGTTGCTTACCAGATCCTGTATGTCCCATTCCCATGGTGGAACATGTCATGATACCACGTGTGCTATTTGACGCCAGTAAAGTTCGTATCATTGAAATGCCTCTGTGCTAAGTCTCAGCAAGGAGCACGCAAAGTCAAGTTCTAGTTGTGGGAGACTGTTGCTTCTATTCTTTCCCAGTCTATTTGTTTGGATGTCACGTGCATGTCATATAAGTCTAAACACACCTCATTACCTAGCATCTCTGTTGGCATTGTCATCATTAATATCTGGCAGAAACTGACAATGTACTGTCTTCTTTAGTTCTGTTTGTTGCTCTGAAAACTGTGATCCTGTTTTTTAATTTCTCAAAGTTGCTGCAGAAGCATTGCTGGTAAGTTCGTCGTCGTGGCATGCAGAGTCACATAACACCTTATTTCATGTGGTTGAAGTTCTTGCAGGCTTAGCTCACTGTCATAACATATTCCCTGATGGTATCTGTAGCCAGATGCTAAGTATCAGTATGAAATATGCATTTGAATTGTTGAACTTGATTAGTAATGTCATTATTCATATGAAATTTCTTACAGAAAGGGACTGAATCCAGAAGAATATGACAATTTTCCTTTTGTTTCACACTTAAACCCTTACAATGCAAGTGCATGGTTAAAATAAATTATGTGGGTAATTTTGATCAGCTTTGAGTTTAATAATTTCAACAGTTTCACTTATAAAGTGACCTAAAGATGGGAGAACTTGTCAGAAGTGTAATAATAATAAACTTTTTTTTGTTTACATCATCATTCTCGCCTCTGTCCTCCATTAGGCGTACCATTCATGTTATCAAGTCTGTGATGTGTGTCGCTAAAACATGATGTACACTAGAACCCGGATAAGAAGTTTGCCCCTGTAAGAAGTCTGATTTTTAAAGTCCCGAAATCCTATTGCTTTTAATAAGCTTCCCTCTTAATATGTCTTCCCGCTTAAGGAGTCGCTAATCCTCTGGTCCCTTGAAAGACTTCTTAACAGGATTCTAGTGTATATATAAGCACCCACTAGTGAGTGGAAAATCAAGGCTAGCAAGTGGAAAAGGTGCTTGAATTCACTTAGTAATATTTTGTAATGTTGAATTTCTACCATGTACATTCTCAATCAATCATAAAAGTTAAAAACCAACCATGTACAATGCTGTTGGAACTACCTTCAGTATGTTTCAGCCCATCCTGGCCATTTTCAAGGAGTTCAATATAATAGAAGTGGAAGTATCAAAGGTTTATGTATACAACTATGAGAGTGATGTATACATTAACTTTAGAATATGAGCTAAAAGGTCGCAATGCGTGGTTAAAAAGATAGTGTAGTTTTTTATCTCAATAAAGTACTGTTCAAAATATTGTTTCGTCTAACTGATGTCAGTGAATTATGTATATCTGTGTGCATCCATGTGTGCTTATAGAGCAAGAGAGAGAGAGACATGAGGCCCAGTAATATGAGTAATAAACTTTTATTGGTGGACCTGTTATGTAATCTTATGCATCATATTTAAGTATAAGCAGTAGATGCAAATAGTCCGTCCAAGCATCCATGAAACCTTTTCAATTGGGTGAAGTCCATTACAGTGTTTGTCAGCAGAAACTGTGAAGAGTTGCTATATGCCACACATATTGCCCTGCTTCTCTTCTGCATCCATAGTGAATACCTGAGTTGTAGATGAAGTGATGTATAGACAATACAAATGCAACTCCATCACTTTTCAACAATTTTTCATAACTGTATTTTGAGATAAAAAGCTACAGTATGTTTTTAACTATGTACTGTACTCTTTTAACTTAAATTTTGTGTTAATGTATACACTACTTTCATACAATTCTATATGTAAACCTCTGATACTTCTAATTGTATTGTACTGAGCTCCTTGGTAATGGCCTGGATCGGCCAAAGCATGTGGAGGTAACTATATTAAGGATAGTTGGGTAGTCCCAACATCAGTGTACATAAGTTGGGTTTTAACTTGTGTGATGCATTCATTAATATCCCCCCCACTCATTTTCTCCGCAGATATCAAGCATTAAATTTTAACTGCCAATTATGTGTTTTATACATATATATATGACATGTGACTTGTATGTTACATATGGTAGGTAGGCTGGTACAGGAGCAAAGAAGCATGAATAGGCATGTTTTGTTTTATGGAGAAGTGTCTGGTGAGTCTTGTGTGATTTGCCAACAGACCCAACATCTGTTAACCGCAGTGCAGTAAGCAATTGTACTCCTCTCTTCCCCTAAAAGTTTCACATCCTTCTCTGAACATGATATTCACCTAGGTATCACTTCATCATCAGATATGTAGCATGCATCAGCATATCATGAATATGTGTCCTCTTTCTACAGATTGACTGCTGCATCAAACTGAGTGGCATGCCTGATCTGACGTTGTCCTTTATGAACCCACGATTATTTGATGATGTTAGCTTTCATCCTTGTGTTCGTTTCAAGAGATGGGAGGTAAGCTTATTAACCTGTATAGTGATTTATGTGAACTGCATGTAGTTCTGGAGGATAGACTTTGTAGTGTATGTAATTCTACTTCTGGTGAAGTATCTTCAGAAGCCGAAGTCCATGAAGGGAAAATTGTATGACAACTTAGTTATGTAAACTGTCAGAAAAACAGCATTTCTAAAATCCATCATTACCATTCAGTATGGTGTGTGGTTGCTTCGACCCTGTGTTCTGTCCCAAATGCTAATCCTGTTACTGGTTTTGATGAAGTTGTGGGCTAGGGTTTTCTGTGCCCAAAGAATGTACGAGGGGTGCCCAGAAAGTAATGCAACACATTTTTGTTCTCATTCACAATTGATTTTATTAAAACTTCAAATATGTCACATCATTACATGAATCTTTGGCTACCTAAATCTATTTTTCAACATAGTCTCCTTCTAAATCATTGGCCTTACGCCATCGAGATGCGAGAGCCTGTGTGCCTTCGTGGTACCATTCTGCAGGTCTCTGTCGCAAGCACCCCTTTACTTTGGTAATGACCTCCTCGTCGTCCTCAAACCTCTTTCCGTGGATTGCATCTTTCAAGGGAAACTCTGAAGAAGCTGAAAAAGCGCCTCCGGTGGGTTCATTCCAATAAAGATGTGACAAAAGTGCTACTTCACCACGACAATGCGAGGCCACACACAAGTCTGCGTACCCGAGAGGACATCATAAAGTTTCAGTGGACTGTCCTGTCTCATCCACCTTACAGCCCGGATCTGGCTCCTTCCGACTACCATCTTTTCGGTCCCTTGAAAAATGCAATCCGCGGAAAGAGGTTTGAGGATGATGAGGAGGTCATTACCGAAGTAAAGAGGTGGTTGCGACAGAGACCTGCAGAGTGGTACCGCGAAGGCACACAGGCTCTCGCATCTCGGTGGCGTAAGGCCAAAGATTTAGAAGGAGACTATGTTGAAAAATATGTTTAGGTAGCCAAAGATTCATGTAATGATGTGACATATTTGAAGTTTTAATAAAATCAATTGTGAATGAGAACAAAAATGTGTTGCATTACTTTCTGGGCGCTGTAATAGCTCAGCCATATTACTGATAAATGTTATGTGGCACAGTGACAGCATGTATGCAAGAGTGTGTGAACATCTTTGGCACTTAGAACCGTACAGAAGCAACATTTAAAATAGTTGTTCTCTTCTTTCCCATTGGCTAACTCCATGGAGCAGAGTCCTTGTTGACAACTTCATAATTTCTCTGCTAGTCAAGAAATTCCTCACATTTTGCAGAACCAAATGGTTCATTACCATGTTCACAAGAGCCCACCATCCATTGTCCTTACCTTGTGCCAGATAAATCTAGTCCATGCCCTCCCATCCTCTTTCTTCAAGATCTATTTTAATGTTATCCTACAATCCATGCATAGGTAGTCCAAGTTGTCTCTTTCCTTCAGGCTTTCCAACCAAAGCCATGCATGCATTTCTCTTCTCATGCATGCTAACATGTCCCACCCATCTCATCCTCCCATACATTTTTAGAAAGCAACTGGAAAAACTGAAGGTTTTGGATTGAATGGTAGCAAGCATTCCTTCAGTTTAATCTGTCCATAATTTGTTCATCCTTGCAGGTGTGATTTATTGCAGTAGTTTCCAAATATTTGAACTCTGTTACATCATAAAGTCACATTCATGTTCCCAGTAAGCACATTGGTATCACAGTAATGTTTTAAATCTCTGTTCACTTAACTAGCCAGTTTGAATATAAGTGAGGGCTACTGGCAGTGCTGACTGAGGTTAAAATGTCGAGACTGACCCTGAGGCCGACCCAGCTTCCTATACATTGGGTAGTGGGGAGGCATTCCTTGGCAGTAAAGTGGCCGGGGCATGAGACTAACCACTCCACTCCATCTAGTGCCATGATTAATTTTGATTGGAGCTGTACCTCCACTCCCCTATATGCTTCCATGGCTTCTTTAGAGGAAAACTTACCTTTTTATGGTGTAATATATGTCTGGCATTTCTGTGGAAATGTACAAAATTTATTTGTCACATTTTTGTTGCATAGCAGATCTTGTGTACAGTATCTCATTGACAAATTCATATTTTATGTTCATGCATCTTTTACGTGTTTGTGTTCTTGAATATCTTATGGGTATGATTGCAGTCCGAGAGAATCCTCTCTTTCATTCCACCTGACGGAAACTTCCGATTAATGTCATATCATATTGGATCACAAAATATTGTGGCCATTCCAATATATGTGCGACATAACATATCCTTCCGTGAAGCTGGTGGTGGACGTCTTGACATTACGGTTGGACCAAAGCAGACCATAGGTAGAACAGTAAGTACTGAAAGCACAATACTTTATTTTTACTTTCTTTTTACACTACTTTGTCCTGCTTATCTCAAAGAATTTTCATATGAATCTTGCTCATTATTATAGTTCCTAGCATATCTACATTAAACTTGATCGACACTTTGGGTACACTCATGGTCAGCTCACTGTCAGAGAAAATATTCTTTGCCTGTATTTAAATGCATCTTTTCATTCCAACTGTCACGCTGATATCACGGGGAGCTGAAGTGAGTGCGGGTATTTTTCAGCAAAATCTTTGTCAGAATTGTGAGCATCCCTTTCCTTTCACTGTCTGCTAGTGTGAACAGCTTGTCAAACTTTGCAGTTGTTTATACATAGGTGGCATGGCTTTTCACATTTAGCGTACAAACAACTTATTCATCTGTGGAAGACTAGAACTCTGTGACATGAACTCAGCTAGATCCTGTGGCAGTATGGAAGAGATAAGAAGAATGCTAAATAAGAAAATTAACTTGCACATTCTTTTTTTTTAAGTTAAATTGAAACTTAACCCTTTACTGCCGAACGTCCCCTATAGGGGTTGCCCTTTAAATTTGGCACGAAGCCGAACGACCCATATATGGGTCGCTAACAGTGTGTCGAATTTGGAAGCATTTTTTTCACCCCCATCGCGGGTTTGCTAATTATTTATACTGGGTAGGTCTGGTTAATGTTAGAGCTTCTTTGTGGAGTGAGAATTACTCCCCCTCCATCCCTCGAACCCCCTCCAGAAGCCAGTTTTAGATGTCAACACTTTTCAACTGCGTAATTCTCTGGCGTGACTAAGAATGTTTCAAACACAGCATGCTTTTGTTTATCGATGGAACTGGAGTGTAGTGTAGCTAGAATTACAACAGTGGGCTATGATGCGAATACTGATTGGCGACCTGAAAGGTTGTCAGTGGCGAACTGTAACGCGTAAGTTTCAGATGACATTATTACACAAAAACTGGAGATATCCGCGAAAATCCGTGTTTACAGCTACAGAGGGCTCACAGATGTGTCTCTTGTAGTTCTGGGGCACTCTTTAGGCGTTTTGGGGTAGTAATGTGCAACACACAGACGTCAAATATAATAAAAACGTTGTGGGCATCCTTCAATAGCAGGATGTTTACCCAGCATTGACATTGTGGCTTTAGATCTGTTTTGCTCTCACCATACAAGTAGCCGATATATTCGTGGTATTAGGTTTCTACAGCTGTGCCCAGTAACACACAACAGTCTTTGTGAAGTGGCACCGAGACTTTTTGACGACTTAGAGAGACGTAAAATAAATTCATGCGGGACAGTACTACCGAACAGGAAAGACATGCCCCCTGACTTTGGACCGAAAAAACTGAAACTGAAAAGGGGCGACGTAAGGGTGAGGACCAGGGGAAATTTGACAGCGTTAGTTTGGAAGGACAGACGAGACGTTTACA
This sequence comes from Reticulitermes speratus, assembly GCA_021186555.1. Lineage (NCBI taxonomy): Eukaryota > Metazoa > Arthropoda > Insecta > Blattodea > Rhinotermitidae > Reticulitermes > Reticulitermes speratus. Next base: position 22,101,273 of record JAJKFL010000009.1, read on the forward strand.
TGCCGACTAACATGGACCCGCCACCGGCAGAAGGAAATTTTTGTGACGACAACCGCCCTGTGAAGCCTCACATCGTGACACGGTATAACCAGCACGTGGGTTACGTCGACAATTCTGATCGTATGGCCAACAGCTATTCGATGAGTCGACGTAATTTCAAGTGGACCATAAACTGTTTTTCCACCTTCTGGATCTAACAGTACTCAACAGTTGGATTCTGTTATCTTCATGTGGGGCTAAATATACCCACAGAGATTTCAGACTTCTCCTGGTGAGGAATTTGATTGAAGAAGCTGGAAGAAGCCAAGATCGCCCCACCCCCAGTTTGGTTGGAAGGCCAAGTGCGGCTGCAACAAACGTTATGAGACTCGGCAGCCGTCATCACCAACATTGGCCAGCAAAATCAAACAAAATACGCTGCCGTGTTTGTTCAGCGCGTGGCGTCAGAAAGGGAACCACATATAAGTGCGCCAAATGTAATGTCGGCCTGTGCGTGGCGCCTTGTTTCGCGGACTTTCACACAAAAGTGAACGTGTAAAACACCAAAATTATCTATTGTGATAGAATAGTGATCCAAGGTGCCACGGATCGTCTGCAGCAGCCAGAAATATGTAATAAAATATTTACACTCGATTTTATATAATGCAAGAAATTCACAGGCCTAAATTTATTATAAAAATATGTGAACATTTTTTCCCGAATTAATCAATTCATAAACACACTACGAAATTTTATTTCCTCAAATTTGATGCAAAAGTGTATGAGATATGATTTTTTTTCTAAGAGTAAGCGTTAAGAATAGAAATCCATATTTAAAAACCTCGGCAGGGCGCTGTTGCGCGGGGGCATTTAAATCCGGCGTTAAAGGGTTAATTTTTATTGTTGTTGTTTACATACACAAATGTACATATAAATGTGATACCATATTATAAATGTGGTTTCATTATATTTTTTGTAAGCATATTTCTTTTTCCTTAAAAATGACAATGGTGACATGTCCAGAGCCTTGTCTGTTCTGTGCATTGTATCCTCATAATGCTTTATGCAGAACCTCCCAGTTGAATCATTGAACTGTCAAAAGTAAACAAAACTATGAACTGAAGATGGTTCTGTACAACTCTCATACATTAAAAGCTGCATAAAGTCCTTCACCAACTGAGTAACTCACTAAGTAAAAAACTAATTTTGTGTAAAAATATAAATAATAATGCTGGTAAACATAATTTTTGTCACATGAAAACTAATTTGTGTTTCTTATGTATTTTTCCATGCTGAATTCAAATATATTATTAGACTTGCTCTATCACCCACAGTTTTTGTGTGACAGAATTTTTTAAAACGCAAGTTAGGGAATTTAGTTTCTTTTTTATGCTAGCAGTATGTTTTAAACATGGCTGAGGCACTTTATTATATTTTAAACATGGTGTGGGAATGAAAACTTAATCATAACAAAGACAGTAGGCATGTGAGCCCAATCACAGACAGCCAGACAGACTGTGCAAGCTTAGACATGGGACATGAAACTTGAGGAACACTGCACTGCTAGTGGTGTGCCGGACTGTGTTGTGGTACGTTGCAAGTGTTGTGTGTTCTGGAGTGAAGTGTTTTGTGTAAAAGGATTGTGTTTATTATATTTTCATCATGCAAAGGAAGTGTTGAAATCATACGGACACCTTCTGTTACGTGTGGTGAATTGACCTTCAAATCTCAGAGGCGAAATTTTACCCCGCTCTTTAAGAAATGTTATGAGCTTTATTTTGGGTGTAAAGTGGGTGACCAAGATAAAAGTTGGGCCCCTCATATTTGTTGTGTAACGTGTGTGAGGCTTCTCACAGGATGGGTAAATGGTTCGCGCCAAATGCCGTTCCCATGGTTTGGCGGGAACCAAAAGACCACTCATCCGATTGTTACTTTTGTTTAGCAAACGTAACAGGGATCGCCTCCAAATCCAAACACAGTGAAATATCCAGATTTGCCATCTGCAATAAGGCCTGTCCCACACAGTAAAGAGTTGCCTGTACCAAAGCCTCCGGAAAATATGACTTAGCAATGACAACTCTGATTCTGACGAAGTTCACGGACAGCAAGAAGGGATAATGTTGATTGTGATCTGACCTTTGAAGCAAGTTCTTCCTCATCTGAACCCCATTTATTAACATGAGATCTTAATGACCTTGTCCGCGATTTGAATTTGTCTAAAAAACAAGCTGAACTCTTAGGTTCCAGACTAAAAGGGTGGAATCTTCTCCACCAAGATACTGAAATATGTTTCTTTTGCAATCACCAAATTGAATTCAAGAATTTTTCTCTCAAGAAAATGATCTGGTGTTTTGTAATGATGTTTGCACTGTTATCGAGGCTCTTGGACACCAACACAATCCAGCTGAAGGGTGTTTGTTTATTGACTCATCCAAAGTCAACTTAAAAGCTGTGCTTCTACGTAACAGGAATAAATTCCCATCTGTACCCCTAGCCCATGCAGCTAACATGAGAGTCGTATGAAAATATGAAACTATTTTTGGAAAAGATCCATTATGAACAATATAATTGGAACATTTGTGGGAATTTAAAGGTCATTACTCTCTTGCTTGGCTTGCAGCTTGGCTACACAAAAGTTTTGTTGCTTTCTGTGCGAGTGGTATAGTAAGGTCAGAAAACATCATTACATCCAAAAACAGTGGCCTAAACGAGAATCGCTTATTCCAGGACAAAAAAAAAATGTAGTAAATACTCCATTAATCACCCCAGAAAAAGTTTATTTACCTCAGTTGCACATCAAACTTGGACTCACAACAAATTTTGTCACGGCAGTGGATCAGAATAGCGCTGGATTTATGTATTTGATCATGATATGGTGGCTGATCTTGTACAGTCCCACAAAGCTATGGGGTGTAATATGTCTTTAAAGGTGCATTTCTTAGACTCTCACTTAAGACTTCTTCCCAGAAAATCTGGGGGCAGTGAGCGATGAGCACGGACAGTGATTTCAGTAGGACATTTCCACTGTGGAAAAGCAGTACCAAGGCAAGTGGAGTCCCAGTATGCTGGCTGATTATTGCTGGACACTTAGAAGAGATGTTCCACGGGCAAAATGTAGCAGAAAGTCATCCACTGTTACTTTTTAGGTAATGTATATACTCTCTGTAATATAATGTAAGTACAGGTTTTTTTCAAACTTCAACTGCGCATCACTTAAAAACCTTGCTTGATAGAAAAAAAACTAACAACATATCTGAATTCAGCGCAAAAAATGCTATTAGGTTTGCTCACCCCAGTTCTGCACTCTTAATGCATGTAATCCTATGCCTAATAATTCCCATTCTAAAACAGCTGTGTGGAGAATATACATAATCTTTCTGTGTCTATACATTTTAGGTTGAATCTGTGATCATTGAGATACCTATGCCAAAAGCAGTCCTAAATTGCAGCCTGACACCAAACCAAGGCAAATACTCATTTGACCCTGTGAGCAAAGTGCTGATGTGGGACATTGGGCGTATTGACACTGCAAAGTTGCCCAGTCTACGTGGCACGGTGAGCTACATGCAGCATCAGAACTTGCATGACCATCAAGATCAGGATCAAAATGTAATTGTTTGATGGATGTGTTACAGATAAATCTCCAGTCTGGGGCTGCTGCTGTGGAGTCAAATCCAGCGATCAACGTATGTATAACGCTGGTTCTTGTAGATCAAAAATAATACTTATCTTAAGGTAGTAGGTTCTTACTTCTTCTATATGCTTTAGTTGCCATGTTTTATCTAACTGAGGATCTGCAAATTTTCTAATTATATCTCAGTCCATAAGCACTATAAAAATATAATGTTTGCGCAGGTACTATTAACCCTTTCACAACAGACTTAAATCCCACTGGAGCAGTTCCAACAGATGATGTTTAATTTGGGGCTTTTAAAAAATTATGCAGAATTTTATAAAATGCTTACAATCTGACAAGCTACTGGACGAAATGCAACGACATAAGGTACACATACCCTCAGTCTTAATGAAGAACATTCCACATTGCTTCTTATTCTGTGTGATTAATATCCTAAATATGAAATCCAAAGCTGAACAGTGATTTCTAATAAGAATAATGGGAATATATATATTTTTTACTCATGTTTGTTCTGAAGTTCATATCCACGTCTTCTGTTTGAGAACATTGCAGAACACAAGTTTAGTGTGGTAGGCTTTGAAGCAAGTAACAGACAGTCGTACTTAATGTCTTTGACTCTTATAACCTATCAGCAAATGTAATCCATGTGCAGAACACACACTTTGAAAGCCTAATTTTAATTCCCGGAGACAAAAACACAATAGAGACCGTATTTTGGAGCTTATATTTGGCCCAGAATCTGGCGAGGAAATTGAAGGGATTGAGTATATAGTTATACCCTGTTATTGCATACAAAAAAGGCCAATTAACGGGGCAGGCGTACTTGGTGTACTAGAATGCATCATATACAGAAGTTCTAATATTGACCTGAGAATAAACTGTCCCACTAAAGAAAATTGAAGGGTGAAATAAATATCAGTATTCACCAATTGACTACTGGAAAGAGAGTGTCTCACCAAATAAGTAATTAAAAACTAAAAACATTAATTTTGCTACATCTCCTGCAGGGACCAGTATATGGTGCACTAGTCCATTGAGCACTACAATTTAAAGAGTAGCTTATTATCTCTTCAGATGCAAAAGGATGATGATGATGATAAATTACTTGAAAACTAATGGACACAAGTCACACAAATTCTAGACACATGAATAGGATCAGAAGCCTGTCTTGTAACTTGGAAGTTCATTTCAGTTCAGTTGTAAAGCAGGGGTAATGTGAAAGTGTTCAGATGCAGTAATGGCATGCCTGGCTTCATTATAATGTGAGAAAGCCACCACACCAGAAATTGGGGTTATATTTGAAACTGGTGGTTGGCAGCAGTGACTGAATAGGTTGCTGGCTGGCCACTTTGAATGCCACGAATGCTTCCTGGGTCTTTTACATTAGTCATTACAGACAAGTGCCAAGACATAGAGGACTACTTTTGAAGTGCTTTCTAATTTACAATGTATAGTTTAATTTGATGCTACATAAGTGTGTAGTTGATACACAGCAGTGGTATAAATGAAAGCTGTGGGTAATGTATTTGTTAATCCACAGGTTCAGTTCACCATCAGCCAGCTAGCTGTATCAGGGCTCAAGGTGAATCGGCTTGATATGTATGGTGAAAAGTACAAGCCATTTAAGGGTGTCAAGTACATAACAAAGGCTGGTCGTTTCCAGATCAGAATGTGAATTTTGGCTTGCAACGATCAAACATTTATGTAAATGTGACTGTTCTGTATCACAATCACACAGAATTAAATATTCCAGAAAATGAAGCTGAATTTTTACAGAGTAACTTTATTCTCTCAGTCACTTTTATTACATTTCTTCACCTTGACATCAAACGTACGAAAGAATTCCATTTGATATAACTGCTGTTGGTGGCATAAATGTATTACATTTTGAAGTCATGATTTCTTTGGAACAATCTTGCCAATCCAGTCCAAGTATGGTGGGTTTCCATTCTCAATCTGAAAGACATTTACATACACCCTCACACAACAGAATTTCATTTGGTGGTGATAACAGAAAAAAAGAAATTAGTATCACATAGTAATGGGAATGCAACTTCATTTTTTATTTCAAAAATCAAAACATTTAAAGTTTACAGTTTCATAAATACAATATATAAATCAATGTCTTATGTATGTTCAGGGATGACTTCGCATTGTTTACTAGGATGTGAAAAATATTATTTTTCAACATGGCTTGAATCTAGGAAGATTTTATATGATATAACGATACCATGTTTAAATACAGCTACTGTATTGTGTTACATGTTCACAAGAACACATTTCATTATAAGTTTTAAAACTTTCGCGGCGACATGATTCAATATAGTCTTCTCGGGCGCACAGCCGCGTCAACTCGTTTGAATACAACGTTTCGGGGACTAGCTCCGTCCCCATCCTCAGTTTTGCCTGAGGAGCTAGTCCCCGAATCGTTATATCCCTCCCAGGGGACACCGCCTTAACGAAGCACTGTCCGTGCGGGCGGTGAGGGTTTGTGTGCCCCAAAGAAGCTGGGGGCTAAACCGGCGGTAGCTTAGCTACTGGTAGGGTCTCCCAAGCCGGGCAGGCCTCAGCTGAGGGGTCAGAAGAAGTGTGTTCCGCAACAACCCGTCTGAACCAGTAATCTTTCCATAACATCCTTCCTATTCACCCAAGTCAAGGTGTGAGGTATCGTGCCGAGGACTGCATGGCACTGGGGTGGAAAAACAGCAGTGCATTTACGATCCCCTCGGGGAACCGGGCAGCACCCTGTTGTATTTATGCCTTCCACCCGTAAGGGGCTCTGCAGGTGGTGACTGTTATTTCCCCATTACTTGTGGGAATAAAATGGACACAGTAATTAATGGACTTGATCAAGGAGTGGCTGAGGCTGTAGACTTGATACAAGTTGTAAATTCTGAACTGAGTTCTGATGAACCTGATCAAGGAGCAGCTGTGGCTGCAAACTTGATACGGAGGCTGTAGGCTCTGAGCCTTTCGCTATCTCTTCTGATGAGGACAGACTGGCTGCAGGTGTCTTTATGACCAGACTGCAGACCAGGCGACTCTCGGGAGCGCAGCGAAAGCAGCTCATTAAAGTAAGAGAAGGCGGTGGCGAGAAGTAGTGGGGATGTGAAAAGACCCCACTCTTACTCGAGTATTCCACCTTCGATGAACCTCTGAGCCTTTCGCTATCTCTTCTGATGAGGACAGACTGGCTGCAGGTATCTTTATGACCAGACTGCAGACCAGGCGACTGTCGGGAGTGCAGCGGAAGCAGCTCATTAAAGTAAGAGAAGGCCGTGGCGAGAAGTAGTGGGGGTGTGAAAAGACCCCACTCTTACTCGAGTATTCCACCTTCGATGAACCTGTGAGCCTTTCGCTATCTCTTCTGATGAGGACAGACTGGCTGCAGGTGTCTTTATGACCAGACTGCAGACCAGGCGACTCTGGGGAGCCCAGCGGAAGCAGCTCATTAAAGTAAGAGAAGGTGGTGGCGAGAAGTAGTGGGGGTGTGAACAGACCCCACTCTTACTCGAGTATTCCACCTTCGATGAACCTCTGAGCCTTTCGCTATCTCTTCTGATGAGGACAGACTGGCTGCAGGTGTCTTTATTACCAGACTGCAGACCAGGCGACTCTCGGGAGCGCAGCGGAAGCAGCTCATTAAAGTAAGAGAAGGTGGTGGCGAGAAGTAGTGGGGGTGTGAAAAGACCCCACTCTTACTCGAGTATTCCACCTTCGATGAACCTGATCAAGGAGCGGCTGTGGCTGCAAACTTGATATTGGGGCTGTAGGCTCTGAGCCTTTCGCTATCTCTTCTGATGAGGACAGACTAGCTGCAGGTGTCTTTATGACCAGACTGCAGACCAGGCGACTGTTGGGAGTGCAGCGGAAGCAGCTCATTAAAGTAAGAGAAGGCCGTGGCGAGAAGTAGTGGGGGTGTGAAAAGACCCCACTCTTACTCGAGTATTCCACCTTCGATGAACATGTGAGCCTTTCGCTATCTCTTCTGATGAGGACAGACTGGCTGCAGGTGTCTTTATGACCAGACTGCAGACCAGGCGACTCTGGGGAGCCCAGCGGAAGCAGCTCATTAAAGTAAGAGAAGGTGGTGGCGAGAAGTAGTGGGGGTGTGAACAGACCCCACTCTTACTCGAGTATTCCACCTTCGATGAACCTCTGAGCCTTTCGCTATCTCTTCTGATGAGGACAGACTGGCTGCAGGTGTCTTTATGACCAGACTGCAGACCAGGCGACTCTCAGGAGCGCAGCGGAAGCAGCTCATTAAAGTAAGAGAAGGCGGTGGCAAGAAGTAGTGGAGGTGTGAAAAGACCCCACTCTTACTCGAGGATTCCACCTTTGATGAACCTCTGAGCCTTTCGCTATCTCTTCTGATGAGGACAGACTGGCTGCAGGTATCTTTATGACCAGACTGCAGACCAGGTGACTGTCGGGAGTGCAGCGGAAGCAGCTCATTAAAGTAAGAGAAGGCCGTGGCGAGAAGTAGTGGGGGTGTGAAAAGACCCCACTCTTACTCGAGGATTCCACCTTTGATGAACCTGTGAGCCTTTCGCTATCTCTTCTGATGAGGACAGACTGGCTGCAGGTGTCTTTATGACCAGACTGCAGACCAGGCGACTCTGGGGAGCCCAGCGGAAGCAGCTCATTAAAGAGAAGGTGGTGGCGAGAAGTAGTGGGGGTGTGAACAGACCCCACTCTTACTCGAGTATTCCACCTTCGATGAACCTCTGAGCCTTTCGCTATCTCTTCTGATGAGGACAGACTGGCTGCAGGTGTCTTTATGACCAGACTGCAGACCAGGCGACTCTCGGGAGCGCAGCGGATGCAGCTCATTAAAGTAAGAGAAGGCGGTGGCGAGAAGTAGTGGAGGTGTGAAAAGACCCCACTCTTACTCGAGTATTCCACCTTCGATGAACCTGATCAAGGAGCGGCTGTGGCTGCAAACTTGATATTGGGGCTGTAGGCTCTGAGCCTTTCGCTATCTCTTCTGATGAGGACAGACTGGCTGCAGGTGTCTTTATGACCAGACTGCAGACCAGGCAACTCTCGGGAGCGCAGCGGAAGTAGCTCATTAAAGTAAGAGAAGGCGGTGGTGAGAAGTAGTGGGGGTGTAAAAAGACCCCACTCTTACTCGAGTATTTCACCTTCGATGAACCTGATCAAGGAGCGGCTGGGGCTGCAAACTTGATATTGGGGCTGTAGGCTCTGAGCCTTTCGCTGTCTCTTCTGATGAGGACAGACTGGCTGCAGGTGTCTTTATGACCAAACTGCAGACCAGGCGACTCGGGAGCGCAGCAGAAGCAGCTCATTAAAATAAGAGAAGGTGGTGGCGAGAAGTAGTGGGGGTGTGAACAGACCGCACTCTTACTCGAGTATTCCACCTTCGATGAACCTGATCAAGAAGCGGCTGTGGCTGCAGACTTGATAATTGAAAGGTTAAGGGTTAGCACAATAAGCCTAAGGCTGCAGTGCGTCTGGAGCTAATGCCGACGGGCCCATAGAAAGAAGAAGAAATGTTGTATTCAAACGAGTTGATGCGGCTGTGCGCCCGAGAAGACTATATTGTATCATGTCGCTGCGAAAGTTTTAAAACCTATATCAAGCACCTCTACAGGGAGGACATAAACAGGAACATCAGACTTCTAGAAAATCAGTTTTGCCTGAGGATGGGGACGGAGCTAGTCCCGAAACGTTGTATTCAAACGAGTTGACGCGGCTGTGCGCCCGAGAAGACTATATTGAAACACATTTCATTGTTACACCTTTTTTTCTTATGGTTTCCCATTTCTTGTCATCTCTGATAAAAGTGACTGGAAAATTTTTATGAAGGTTTACTGTCAAAGAATGCTGGACTTGGAGCATAGTTCTTTCTGCAAAAATATGCGAAGCAAATATTTTGATACTTACTGGTAAAGAGATAACCTCACACACTTCATAAGGATGATTTGATCTGAAAAGAACCATAGAGACGTCAAATTATGCCACGTAAGGAAGGGAGCTAATCCTATGTATTTTGTTTTTATGACAGGTTTGGTTCAGATTTACCTGACATACTGTGCCAGTTCATCAACTCGAGATGTTCTAGTTTTGATCATCTGAAAAATAAACATAATATATACACTAGCAACCTTCATACATGTCCAGTTGGATATGTGTGTGTGATCCAGTACAGAATTTTATAATGACTGTAACAATTATATAGGAATATTCAGCAGCTCAAAAGCAGTAGTTCTCGATCAGGAGGACACAAATTTAGCAAACAGTTATGCTTTCGGCTCCATACATAAGCATGAGAGACCAAGCTTATGCACTGAGATGAACAATGCTCAGACTTTTGCTGTGTGGAAATTTGAATTAAAAGAACCTACTGTTGCAGTAGGTATATAAAGATCCTAAACCATGGATTTAGTTGGTTATTAAATGTCTATTCCAAAACATACCCAAAGATTACTTTCTGTAACAATATACTTAAAGTAACATATGGTTGTAAATTTTAGCACATCAACTGTCAAAAGTGTGAATACAAAATACGAGTATGAAGCACACAATTTCTGATATGGCATTGGCATCCCCACAAACATACCTACCCTTAATATGTTTGTCTTTCCAGTTTACCTTTTATTCTGTGTACTGCATCAATTACGTACCATTAACACTTCGGAGTCTTCATTGATTTCTCCCTCCCATTCATATCTGTATAAGAATTTTTTAAATTAATTCAATTTCTTAAATTTATGTCACTGCATTACAAATACCAAGTTTAAGATTCCACCATAATATAAAATTACTCACATACTTACACAGAAGTAATTTTGGGTATGATGTTGACACAGGCTGCCAGTTTGTTTGTCACAATACCGCTGAAAATTATGTTACACATGTCAATGACAGATTTAAGTTTTGTACCATAGCTTACTTAAAGAAGATGTAACCTAACAAGCCATACCTTGTAATAAACAAAGTCCATTAGAAAAATATACACAAATATGTTAGATACTTTTCTTTCTGGCACATTGCATTGGAACCAAGTTTTGACACACTTTCTTCCCCAAATAAAAAGGTTCTTCTTTTACCATAGTCTAAATTTTGTCTCTGCACATACACTACTGTGCATCTTGGAAATCAAAGACACTGTATTGTGACAGCATCTTCAAGCTCTAAGAGGCATATTCTCCTTTCAGTATTTAAATGCACAGTACAATGCAAAACTCACCATATCATTAAATGAATTAAAATTTTCTGTCCAGTTAAATAAATCACTGTATTTCAAAGTCAAACAGAGAAGTAAACATAAAAGAGAAATTGATTCTTACCAGTATCAAGGCACTGAGTTTATCCAATTGTAAATGATCCATCCTGTCAAACTAAGTGTATAATGTGGACCTTCTAATGAATGGATTGCAAACTTGAACACATTAGAAAACTTTATGAGAAAGGCAGTTGTCTATAAAATACGGTAACATGCGTGGAAGTCCGCTTGGTCTTTGAATACTGATGGTTACAGTACCAACAGTTATTAATTAGCCTATTCGAACATTGCTCAGGAGTAGGTGATGTGGAGTACCATAATTTTACATGTTATGGTATACCCGTACGTGTCACATTGTTCTACAGTAATTCATATGAGCCAGGGAAGGTAGTAGGTCAGCAAAGAGACTGGCTGTAGGCTGGATGACACATTCAGTTCCCAGTAAGGGTAGAGATTCTTCTCTTTACCACTTTTACTATACCATCTCCTAAGGTACACCCAGCTTCCTCTCTAGGCTGTCTGAATCACAGCATCATTAAATAAACAACAAATGTTGTAGTAAGTTGGCCAGACAGTAAAGCTGGGCTGATGACTTATTTCCATTCACTGAGTTATGGAATGTGTGGACATTATCTGCATATCCTGTACACACTGATATGTTAGGTGCTTTTATACTGGAGCAGCTTTATTTTTAGTACTTTTTATGATGAGATTCATCAGTGCAACTGAGTTAAATATGATATACTCACTGAGCAAGCTTCTTTGCCACATCTTCACTGGGTGCTGTTGCATATGCAACAGAATAAGTTGCAGCTCTATAGCCGCTTACCATGCCTCTTCTCCACAGTGTGTATAAAACTGGCATGGACAACAAGACTGCACCCAGCACCTGCAAGTATGGTATATCAGAAAATATTAAAACTTTTCATTTCATTAAATGAAGGGCTTGTCACCATTCCAAAATTGAATTTACCAATAGTACAGAAAGCTAAAATCCATGTGACATTATTGTTATTAATGGACACTTCGCTACAGGCACCACTAATGAGGTCTGTCACGTCTGGCTGTGCAGTTGGTGTTAAATAATGTACTAAGGAACCCAAATCATTTATGTCATAGTAGGACAATTCAGCCCTCTGCTAAATAACAAGCATTTGGAGGGAGGGAGGGGGCAGCAAAAAAGAACAAAACTTCATACATAATCTGAATAGTTCACTTCAGAAGTCTCAAGCTTCTTTCCCCCAAATCAAGAGATGCCCTTCTCAACAAGTTTCTGTTTACCCCACTTTAGTAAAAAAAAAACTTATAACGTAAGTACCGGTTGTTACCATCTGACGTATGAAAATGGTGTCTCAGGTGACTTAAAATAGTACGGATCAGAAATACTGCCTTCTAACAGAGGGCCTGTGTGGGATTTATAAGAGAATCGCCTCAGTCGAATTTTATTATTATTATTTACTGCAACTGGGTTTTCACCCGGTGGCAGTAGTCCTTACACTAGTACACACAATACAAATGGACATAATATACATAAAAATAACAATACAAAACAAACTATACACAATTACAAAACAAAATACATGCAGTAAATACAAGTACACACATTAGAACACCGTACACACATTACAAAAACATCCACACCTTACAAAAGCATCCACTCCTTACAAAAGCATCCACACCTTACAAATACATCCACACCTTACAAAAACACCCATACACATACAAAACAAAATACATACAGTAAATACAAGTACACATATTAGAACACCGTACACACCTTACAAAAAACCCATACACATACAAAACAAAATACGTACAGTACATACAAGTACACATATTAGAACACCGCACACACATTACAAAAACATCCACACCTTACAAAAACAGCCATATACATACAAAACAAAATACATACAGTAAATACAAGTACACATATTAGAAAACTACACACCTTACAAAAACACCCATACACATACAAAACAAAATACACACAGTAAATACAAGTACACATATTAGAACATCGTACACACATTACAAAAACATCCACACCTTACAAAAACACCTATACACAATACAAGAATAAAAAAAAAACAACGCACATTACAAAAAACACCCACACATTAATTAATTTCAGTGCGTTAGAATATCCTCAGTATAAAGTCAGACCAAAGTACATGATAATTATATCCCCCAAGAACTTAATTCACTTCACTTCACTTCGAAACCAAAGCACTTCACTTCACATCACTTCACATCCCTTATTTTTATTTAATCCCCACTTAAAAATCCTTAGCTTGTAATGACTTTCTTGACCCTTTTTCTAAAAGAGCTTAATTTACAGGGGAAAGTCGCTAGTACGCTTGGAGGTAATTGGTTCCAGCTTTTTATGGTCCTATTTACAAAGGAATATTTACCTACATCTGTTCTTTGTTTCCTAATCCTAATTTTCCGACTATGATCGTCCCTACCCAGGTAGCATGGTTTTAGCAGTCTATCCCCTATTGTTTTCCAAGCCCGTTCCCCGGTGTATGCTTTGAAAAGGGCGCATATTCGGGCTGTCGCTCTACGCTGTGTCAATGTTTCCCAACCCGATTCATTTGTATTATTTGCAAATTTTGCCGCTCTCTTTTGCACGCGATTCAAAGCGCTTACCTGACCTTCTCTGTATGGGTCCCAACACACCGCTCCATGCTCAAGTATCGGTCTCACTAGTGCCATATAAGCGAAACTTTTCGTATTATTATTTGCCCTTTTGAGTATACGCATTACGAAATGAAGAGCCTTCCATGATTTTCTTAGTGTATAATTTACATGATCTGCCCAGCTTAGGTCGCTGCGTATAATTATTCCTAAATACTTAAAGCTATTTGCCTCTGGAATTAGTTGATCCCCAATACAATACCTCAGTTTACCTTTCACCCTAGCTCTATTGAAGCTTACTGCTTTACTCTTACCTGGATTTATCCTCATTTCATTTTCAACCGCCCATTCCCCTAATCTATTTAAGTCTGTCTGCAAATTTTCAATGTCATTACTATCGATTATCCTCCTGTATATTACACAATCATCAGCGAGTTTAGATTTTGCATTGGAAGTACAAAGAAAAAACTGCGGGCCATAATCGTGACATGTTACTTCGCGACACTTAGCGCACATGTGGAGTTTAATTACGTGAATTCTCCCTTCAGCACCTTTTTTTTAACGTGACTTTCGACATCTAAATTTGCGATATGAACTAACAACGGTTAAGGATGAGTTACCGTAGACCCTTACGGCACCTCTTAAATTAAATGCATTATTGCTCCTACCCATAATGGATGAACACGCATTATCCTTAATGGTGCATGACCAGCCCTCCTTCTTTCACTCATGTTCGTTAAATATAATTCATGATATACATCACGTCCCACAAACTTAACCTCAACGCACAAATAAACATACCATCCACGTTGTTTCCATTATATCCTATTGGTTGAGTGATGATCGCATAGCCAACATCTTATCGTAAAACGAGCAGTGATCAAAGTTAAAGTCACTTAACGACTGCCGGTTAGTCAGTCATGGGCACATGTAGTTTACCTATACTAGATGATCTGTGGTTTAGCTCGACCACTGTGTATCCAGTGTGCTGTGACGAAGTGCACGTACGCTCACGGGCGTGGTGCGTTGTGGCCGCGCCCCCATCTCTCTCCTTCAACTTGGAGCGCTCATTTCAAACGTTCCTTTTCCATTACATGGCCACCCGAGATACACTTTCCTTAAAGGTGTAGGCTATGTCTCTGTTCACTGTATTAACTACACGGCCACTCGAGACATACTTTGATTAGGTTGTAGGCTATGTCTCTGTTACAGTCGGCGCGATATTTAAAACTCGTCCTCACTCCACTAACCGTTATCGGTCTGTGTATTAACCACATGGCCACTCGATATAAACTTAGGTTAGGGTGTAGGCTATGTCTCTGTTACAGTCGGCGCGATATTTCAACCCCGTCCTCCTCACTCCACTAACCGTTCTCGGTCTCTGTTAACTACATGGGCACTCGAGACAAACTTTGGTGAGGGTGTAGGCCATGTCTCTGTTCTGTGTATTAAGTACACGGCCACTCGAGATAACATTTGGTTAGGGTGTAGGCTATGTCTTTGTTACAGTCGGCGCGATATTTGAACCTCGTCCTCCTCACTCCAGTAACGGTTCTCAGTCTGTGCATTAACTACATCGCCACTCGAGACAAACTTAGGTTAGGGTGTAGGCTAGGTCTCTGTTACAGTCGACGTGATATTTCAACTCCGTCCTCCTCACTCCACTAACCGTTCTCGGTCTCTGTTAAACTAAATGGCCACTCGAGACAAACTTAGGTTATGGTGTGGACTATGTCTCTGTTACAGTCGGCGCGATATTTCAACCTCGTCCTCCTCACTCCACTAACCGTTCTCGGTCTGTGTATTAACTACATGGGCACTCGAGACAAACTTTGGTTAGGGTGTAGGCTGTCTCTGTTCTGTGTATTAACTACACGGCCACTCGAGACAAAATTTAGGTAGGGTGTAGGCTATGTCTTTGTTACAGTCAGCGCGAAATTTCAACCTTGTCCTGGACGGGCTGGCGCCCATACAAACACTGTAGAGGCAGCCTGGAAACATGTTAAGGTTTTCCTCAACGCATACAACCGTCAAACAAACTAAATCTATTGTCTTGCCGAATATACGTTCGCATCTCTTTGCCGCGCACGTGACATTAAACCCTTCACGAAGCTCCTTTCCGTCGTCAGAGATGTGGACTGGTCGCTCCGGCCTGCGCACGCAGCCCTGCGCACTCCGACCATCAAAATCATACATAACATTGCTCCACATCTTTCCATCACCCCTACCGCACACGGTCATCTAGACGCACTCTGCCTTCCTTGTTACTGAAAATTTTCATCCTGTGGTCGGGCTAAACTGCGTCAGAGCCGTAAAATTTACCGAAAATATAAATTTATTACGAATTTCCTAATTTCTTTTCTCTATGCTCGGTGGAAAATCTTTCAACTTTTTGGAAACAATTATTTCAAAGCGAATAATGGTGCATCCCGGGAAAGTAATATGGTCGGGAATGCATGGAACAGATGAATGTCCCAAAGGGTCTTGGCTTTGGATTATAGACTGAGTGGATAATCTGAGGGAGTCTATCATTATGATTATCATTTATTCACATTCCATAAATCCGAGTTTACAAAGAAACAAAGGAATAGAATTGGTCATATGAAATATTAAATAAAAGAAGTTATAAAAAAAACAACAAATGTAATAAACATTGCACTGATCTGATACAAGACTAAATACAATAAAATGTAGAATTCACTTATAATTTTTTAGATCAAAATATTCCTGTAATGAATAGGATGAATAGAAATAGAGACAATTTTTAAGGCTATTTTATATAGTTTGACATTATTGACAAGTGCCTTCATTTCAAATGGAAGGTTATTAAAACATTTAATTCCCATATAAAAGGCTCCCTTCTGATATGTTGTCAACCTAGGAGATGGCAGATGAAGATCAAAACTATGTCTAGTATTATTGATGTAGACTTCAGAGTTATTCTTGAATAGGTGGATGTCATTGGCTACAAACAATAGTGTAGATAATAAGTACTGTGATTGAAGGGGTTGTCTTTTGAGTTTTTTTAAATAATCTCTACATGAATCACTATTACTAATGCCAGTGATAATCCTTATGGCCTTCTTTTGAAGGCGGAAAATATTAATAGAGTATAATACTTTATGATGATATTTATTAACTGCGATTGGGTTGTCACCCAGTGGCAGTGGTCGGTACACGTGTACACAAATAAAAAGAAAGAAAACTACTATATACATAAGGAGACAAATACACAAAACAATATAAAAACACAGAGCACACAAAATAGAAGGCAAGACATACAAAACAAGAAAACAAACACAAGACAAACAATAATAGAGAAACATAAAACATAAACATAAAAGTCACTAAGGTATAACAAAGAGCTAAAAGATCACAAAGCAAATAATTTAAAAATAAAAATAAAAATGAATAAAATGTACATAGCAAGAGTTTCCCCAAAAAATTAAGCTATAGCTCATTAATGAATGAAAATATGCATGATATACCATGCAGTTTTGACCCACATTTGACTGAGGTTTAATGTTCCTTACAGCATAACAAACCCTACTTAATTTAGTAGTTAGGTGGTGGTGATGGGTGTTCCAAAATAAAATATTTTGTATGGTTATGCCTAGGAATTTAGTATGATGGATATTAGTAATTAAATTGTTGTGGTATAGGCCTACTATTTGGATATCCAAAAGGGTGCATTTCTGGTTTTAAAGTGAATGAAATGAGTTTTTTTAGATTTAATGACAATAAATTACCGTTAAACAATCTGAGTAATTGTTTAAAGGACTTAATTATAATTTTTTCGAGATCTTCTTGTCTAGGGGTTTTTAAAGTACACTGGTGGCGTCAGCAAAGAGAATGGGTATAGATTTGTTGACTAAAGTACTCGGTAGATCGTTGATATAAATTTAAAAAAGCAAGGGTCCGAGGATGGATCCCTGAGGGACACCCTTAGAATTTACTCCCCAGTTGGAATATATATCCTGATTTGAGATTTCAGAGTTGATTATAATGCGCTGATACCTTCCTGTTAAATATGATTGTATTAATTAGTACATAGAACCATTAAGCCCATAAAATTTCAGTTTAGTCAATAGTATGGCATGATCCACACAGTCAAAAGCCTTCTCGAGATCACAAAATATTCCACCAATTGTAAATTTCTTGTTTAGGGCATTTAAAATTTCATTCAATAATTTAAAGATAGCATTATCGGTTGAAGAGTTGGGTTTGAAACCGATTGGTCCTTGGATAAATGTTACTATTAGTAAAATGATGCATTAGTCTCACAAATATTAATTTTTCAAAGATTTTGGAGAACGAAGTAATAATTCATGCCTCCTGTAACTAACTTTCAATGTGATAAAAGGATTGTGTAGCAGAATGTACAATATCGATACAGATAAGTAGACTGAAATTTACATTTGATGCTCTTGAATATCAATGTGTTGACTGTAGGACTTCCGTCGCTGAGTGGTGTAGCATTGAAACAGAATGGGATAACAATTCCGGCAGCAACCGTGATGAAGGAGGTTTCCGTGATGCATTCACGTACCGTCTCTATGTAACACCAAATCTTGCGGCCCACTGCCATCTCAAAATGGTGGAAGTACGCCCTAACGAGACGTTTTTACTCATTTACCTGATTGCAGAGTGTCGTAGTCCAGAAAGCAAGAAGCAATTTGAAGTACGTGTAAGTTACTGATCGCTGGAACGACGAGAGCGTTCGGATGGAATAGTAGGTAACTATGTTACCAATTGCGATGCCGACGTCGCGCTACATGGTTCCTGAAATTCCGTACAGGGGTCATGTCATACAATCTAGTGGTCGGATGGTGAACGTCATTCCTGCCACAGGTTTACACGGACAGAGATGAGTTGCTTGCAATTCTGATCCGTGATCAGTAGGCTGTCAGCCATGTTGAGGTGAAGGTGTTGAATGTCTGATCCATGAATGGTGCTTATGGCGGATTTAAGTTCTTAAATTTTTGTGTGCGCGCGTGTGTGTGCAAAAGGAACGTGCTAGAATAGTGAACAGTAACGGTGTTTTTGATTCGAAAATGAGTTGGGGAACGGAACTGTGGGTGAGTTCCTTCTTTTATGTGTTATCGCTTCTGTTATGCGACTGAAACCAAATGTTGCGTGATGGACGTTTACATACCCTCAGGGGAATTCCTTTCTTTTCTATAAAGTGGAGTAGCTTTTGTAATAAGTGACACATGCTAAATCGAAGCATTGTACTAGAAGCCTAGATGGTCATACATATATAAGATGTTAAGTACTGACTCATTTTTTGTAATGGTATTCTGCTTTTGGAATATGAAAGCATTGGTGTTACATTGTTATATTGTTGATGATAACGTTTTTGCAAGCACAGAAAACATTTTATCTGTAACCTCTTTATATTAAGCATCAGAGGCATGCAGTCTGCTTAATAAGTAAATCGATTATAATCGTATTGACTGTACAGAAGGAACTCCACAAAATTGTGCAAGATTTTGGATGAACTAATTTTCATATATTTGAGATATGTAGATATGTAAAGTGCGAGCTTCGCTGTGGTTGTTTAAGAAGAAACGGTACAGGCATAGAATATGAGGTAGACATTTCTCATTTAAGACGTCACTGTTTACAGTTTTTCATTTACTATACACTCATTTTTCAATAACAAGGGCAATATTTGTGACTGGACATGGTAATGTAATCGTAATATAAACTTTTGTTTTTGCTTTGGGTTGCATTACAGTCACAGAAATGCAGTATACATAAAGGTATGGCTTTGAAGTTCTGTTTTATTTACACCAACTTGATGTGTAAAGGTTAGGCTTTGAAGTTACATTTTAGTGATGGGAACTTAAGTCATCGATGCTGTGTAATGAATATGTGGAAGAAAAAGTAATCTGGCAAGGTAGGGTTTTAGTGTTCATATTGGTGATAGAAATTCAGTCTGTGCTGGCAATCATCACTTGATGTTACTGCCATTATCTCGTTTTTGAAACTCACATTCACTATGATCTTATTACTTGAGGTGATGAAACATAGCAGGTCACAGAGGAAGGTGTAATTTTGATTATGTAACAATTTTCGGCCATAAATATTGCTTCTGTTGCAGAAATAAGATTTTTTCAGTGTTCGTCTATGAAGTATGGTGATCAGTTACTTGTTACAAGGGTTATAAGCCCAGTTGTATTCTGTGTTAGTTCCCAGAGAAAAACAGATGATCTTTTCAATATGTAACAGCCGACATGGTGCTTTGTTATTGTTTGGTTTTAGTGTGTACAAGCCATTATTCTTTTTACATATTTTGTTGTGCTGAAAATGCCATGTTTCAGAAGATGTTACATGGAGTGCTGAAGAATTCATGGCAGTAGGTTCTGCACAGGATATTTGAAGTCCAGTTCTCATTAGAGTTGGTGGTTGGTCTCCTTACTTGTGTTCAGGGGTGCAGTGTGCCAGTACTGTAAATGAATGGTCATTGCAGAGTTGTTATTTTCGTGTATAAATTGAAACGGTCACTTATGTCTGATTACCTTGAGTCAGTCAGGCTAAAAATTTGGTAAGATGGTAACTTGGAGCCAGGCAGTATAGTGACTATGCTACAGGCTGGACAAGTGAAGCACCGTGGTTCGATTTCCAGCAGGGCAAGAGCCAAAGGATCCAGGCCAGCTCTGGGGTCTACCTAGCCTTCTATTCAATGGATACTGGAAGCTCTTTGTGTGGGAGTAAATTGGGCAGTGGGTTCTGGAAGCTCTTTTTGTGGGAGTAAATTGGGCAGGGCATGAAGGTGACCAATCACCTCCATCTGGTGCCAAGGTTAAGAATGGGTGGAGCTGTACCTCCACTTCACCAAATGCTTTTGTGTTGTGCATAGGGGTAACTTCACCTTATACTTAAGTAGTTTACCCTTTACTACATAACATGGTTCATTTCTGGGTGTCGGCTCTAGGTGACTGCTGCATTGCTATCCATTTTTGTAGCCATGGCTTGGATGTCAGTATATTTATTATTCCATTTGCTAAAGCAGTTAGAAAGAAATGAATTTTTAACACTTTACAGTGCCTTTGTTGTATATGAGTGGAGTTTTCTGTCTGTTATGATTTATTCTGTTCATCAGGGGTGCTCAGATTTTCAAAACTTAAATAGGCACCTCCAGATTCTGTCTGTGCCAGAAGGTTGACTTGAAGCAACCTCATATCAGACCATTATTTGGAACTGTTATGTGGTAGTGATGAGTTTTAGGTGAGGATAATCAGTCTGTCACAATTGTTCTCGGACATTATTTGTTCACGACCCAAAGTCGTATAAATCACATTGGCCATGTGACCTCTATAGTATCAGGATTTACTCAGCACTTCATTTAAGCTGTGACAGTCCCACGATTATTTTGGGAGTTCATGATCAATCAGAAGTATTCTGTGACAAATGTGGTTTGTGATCCTGGGGTTGGGAATCCCTTGTCAGTTCTTATCGTGTCTGTGTTAGTTGTAAGAAAAGTGTATCATGACGTTCGTGCGGTAGTGCATGTTACATCCTGAATATTAAAATTTTATCTGTTGTAATATTTCATGCCTGCTTGGTTCAACAGAATGTGGTTTTATTTGGTATTTACAAGTTTTTTGTGTGTGAATATGAACATAATGACTAAAAGCTTGAATATGCCTTGCATGAAGATTCAAGTACAAGCTATAAAGTTTTGTTAACAGTAGCAGCAGTTTTATGAAATTGCACTAATCTGTATAGGTAGTCTGCCCAAGTAATAGTATATATTTCACATGTTGCTGAAAGTGATTTCTGTTTGTAAGAGCCTTTCATTACCTTGTCCTGTGTGAGATATAAGAATGTTTTGACTGTGTACATACATTTGATGTACTGCTTATGATGCTAAATAATCGTTGTAGCTGAGTGAACAAAATGAAGGACTGAATGGTTAGGGTTTGATTTATGGTAGAGTTGTTACAGATAAAAGCATCAAAGCATGAAAATTGCTTGTCGGTTCTAATGCCAGAATTTACGGAGCTTTACTTCATACCCATGTGCACATTCATTGTGTGGTGTTTTGGCACAGGTTGATTTACCATATTATTGCTCTAATATCATATAGTTGAAGTATTTTCTGATATTCATAGGTGCTTATGAAGACAGTTGTGCTAAGTTTAACTTCAGTTGTTGACACAAGTAAAATTTGCCAGTGAAGTTTGAGTTTTGCATTTTTGAATGGTCGCATTCTAGAATGGTGAGAGTATTTAATGTGCTGAACGTCTTTTTCTTGTTAAGGACGTTGTAGTATGTAGGCCTAGTTACATTCGTTCACAGAGCTGTTAATTATAAACAGCATATAATTATGTTTTGTAAATCTATCCCAAGGGCCTGTCACAAATCTTTTAATCACTGGAATGAAAAACCCAGGTGATAGCCATCTGGGTGCTTACATCATGCAGGATTGTATGAGACAGCTTCAATAATAGCACTTCATAGCAGGGTTAATAGGAAATAGATGGTGCCAGATTGTCAGTCAGTCATTGTTATTCAGGGGGTAAGTTGATGTGCAATGGCAACAACACTGGGAACTTGGACTAAAGAAGAACTCTGTAATGTGATTTCTTTTTTTATGGACAGAAAGTGTTTACCTCATCAAAATTAATCGTCAGTGATGGCATAATGATGGTGCAACATGTCAGAAAATGGTGCAGAGTTCGAAAATTGTGGAAGAGACACACGTGATGATAATCGCACCGGTCAGCCCACCACACCAAAGGCGGATGTAAACACAATGCGAATAGAAGAAATTATTTTTGTAAAGCAAAGAGAGTCGTTGGTCCCACAGTAATGAGGAAGTAGAAATGACTGCCCGTGAATGGTTGCAAAGACAAAAGAGTCCGATTCCTATGGCGATGGAATTTTTAAACTTGTGCCTAGATGGGACAAATGCATCAGTGTGGCTGAGGATTGTGTTGAAAAATAATGATATTTCAGTGGAATACATGAGCTCCATTTAAGGCTGTAATGACTTCTCCTTTAATTTTTATGAGTGGAGAACCTTCCGTTATTGAACACCCTTTGTAAGTTTTGAAACATTAGAAAAGAGACCGGTTCCTACACAGTGTGAGCAGCACCCACCTTGAAAGCCTGAAAATTTATAGAATGGAGTTGATTGAAGAAGCAACACGAAAAGTGTTACATATTCTGAAAAGAGAGAGAGAGGCGAAAGGAAGCATTTGTTGTATCATACGATGAAGTACTAATGTCCACGTTGGTATCCCTGAGCGTGTAATCTTGATGTAGGCTGCTTGACTCTTTACTCTCGTCTAGAACCTCAATGACCTTGTTCTCCTGGCTTTCTTAAAAGCCCCGTCTATATCATTTCCGATTCCCGAGATGAACCTTGGTATTTGTTTCTTGCCAGAATTTGGCCAAATTACCATTTACTGTATAATATCTCGTAATGTGCGACGAGGAGTGTATTTTACTTTGTTTATTGAAAAATAACTTAAGCATTTCCATTAATAACAGGATAATCATCACAGACATTTTTATTATAACAACATTATTTGTTCCCTTTCGTAGGAATGACAGTTCTAAATGTTTAACCACCATCATTTTATACGTTACGCCTGATGATGCCCCCCCCCCGTGGGTCAAAACATGTAGCGTTTTTATATGAAACGTGTAGCAAGCAATACAGACTGATAAAAGATTAAGTTGTGACTGAGGGCTTTTGCTTCGTGTCAGCTGTTTATGTCACAACGGGATGTCATCGATAAAGATATAAAAATACTGTTTCGTGATAAACTATAGCTGTGTTCACTGTATTATCCTTGTTATTTAATGTACGAAACGTAACGGGATGTCCGTTGTAAAGTTCAGCACGTACATATAGGCAGTTTAATATTGATATGCTAAGAACATGTCGGGTTCTTTACTGATTTTGGACCTCAGCTGTGTCGTAATTACACACTCGTTAATCGGTTTTCTGTCTGTGCATGAGGTGTGACGAAACGTGCGTAAAAATGAAACCTAGAACAAACGGAAGTCTGCCTCTATGGGAAATACGTTGCCCGAGTGTAAGTGAAACGTAATGTAAAATTACTTGTAATAAGGGAAAGCGGGTGTATACATGAAACGACATACTATAACGGACGATAGTTCGCTCGGATATTTGCTTTCTGTGCCATGATTTTCATTTCTGAAGGACGCAGTATGTGTGCACTGCCTGTTGAAAATTTAAAAAATGTTTCGTTATTACATGCATTCCATTTATTGTTGATAAATTAGGTGAAATTTAATTGTAGCAGTAAGTTTTAAACATCACAACACACGTGGTAGTGCGTAGGTGCTAACAGAGTGACTGACACCCTTTAGCGCTTGCTAAAGTGCACCTACCACGCTAACATCAAATTGGCCTTTATGATTGTGGAATTCTGTTTGAATTGCAAAGGTAATTTAGTAAATTTAATATAATTCATTCCGTACATTATCATTATATATATATATTAGTATACGCACAGAACAGAATTACATGATACACATAAACTTCAACCCTCCTATTTGTGTCAGCGATAAACCGCCATCCTGAGGGAGACGTCAATACAAAGGAATATATAATATGTTTCTATAATATGTGATCTGTTTCGTAACATGGCAATTTTTTACGGTGAGGAGTTGTTAGCACCTCGCCCAACCCCCAAGCTGGAGGGCCACCCCTTGTCGGCTGTCCGCGACTGCTTATTCAATTATTCGCAGCTACCATCCATATCCGGAGGCCGTTCCTCCATCCGCAACCTGAGGACGCGCCATGCCGTGGTGACAGGGACGGACTTATCTGTAATATAATGTATAATATAATAAGAATATGTAATATATATTTCTTTGTATTGACGTCTCCCAGAGGATGACGATTTATCGCTGAAACATGTAGGAGACTTGAAGTTTATGTATTCCTATAACATTTAGTTCTGTAATATGCATATGTTGGTGTATATAAATGATTGTAATCCAGTAAATATCAGAAGGCATTTTCATAGTTGTTCTTTCTTAACGCTTTGTTACCACATAGGCCCAGAGTCCAGCAGTTTGGACTCTCAACGTCATACTTAAAGTTGTACCTGTGCATAAGCACCACAATTTGAAGGCACATGGGGAAGGTGAGTGTTCAGCCTTAAGGCCGGCCGCTGTGCCCGTGGAGAAAATACCCCCTGTGCCTATTGAATAGACTGGGTGGGTCCTACAATGAATCCGAGCGCTTTGGAGAAAAGTCCCTGCTGGTAATTGAACCGCAATCTTCGGTCAGAATCACAGTGTCGCTTTCCTTTGATGTATGTTTGATTTCGTATACCTTGTAGTTTCTTGTGGGGTGGGTGGTACATGGTCCCCAAGATGACATTACAGCGCCAATGCCTTGAGTGCTTTCATTCAAAATATTTGCTTGAAAGGCATAAGATTTGAGTGAATTCTGTTCTTGTGTTTCCTGTTCGTTTCAGCACCATTGTTCTGCAACAGCAATGTCGTTGTTGCCAAAATGTGTATGAACTAAGACGCCATTTATTATAACAAATTTCCAAGCGGTACGGTTCTGTCGAAATATTTTATCGCTTTGCTTAAGATTTGTTGCAATCCGTTGCATTGCGCCCCAGGCGGACTTCTTGGTTGCCCCGCCCTTGGAACAGAGGTAGTGTTTCGGTCCTGCGACTACAAACGTGAAGTTCATTTTCACATTTGGAATCTTTTGCATGAATAATTTGTAACTTCAGCCTCGTCTTTCGTCGTTTGTCACACAATGTATGCTGTGGTTGGGAGGACCCGGGTTGAATCGTGCGTTCGACACGCAGGCTGAGTCAACTGTAAATCGATTTTGCGGGAACCCCTCTCTCTCACCCCGCCAGTGTACTACTGATGGTGTCAGCGAATACCGCCGTGAGTCATAGGCCTGCATGACTGGGTAATGCAGTCTATGTACGGGAAGCGATCGTTATTATTACGTACGTACAGAATTTGTCAATATTCCCCGTGCCACTGTACATATTTCACTGTTGTGCACATCTTTATATTTCGGTACTAGCGATTTGGATTTTGATTTCCTTCCATTATTTGTGAAAAATGCGTAAATATATAATGTTGAGGTGTTTGTTTAAGCTCTGTAACAATGCAAGGCGTTTCGAGTAAATTGGGGATCTTAACTGAATGTTGCTTTGCGGATTGATTTCTCAATTCATTGCAACCGTGATTCGTGTGAAGCACAAGCGAACTTCTTTCCAGTTTCATCACAAAACACTCAACACACGTAAAAGCTCCGCGTACAGCGTACGGTACATGAAGAAAATGTAGAACTTTTACTGAATCGAACCTCAATCTGGTGGATATTTAACCACACACGAGTGAATTTCATGTTTATCTGTATGTTGTACGAAAAGATTTAAGACGAAATTTGTTTCTGCACTAATTTTATCGTTCATATCAGCAGTAAATGGAAACCAGGAAAATTATGGTGGTGGCACATGACTGTCAAATTGGATGAGCCACGAGTCTTCCCCAGATTGTTAGCCCGTTGTACAGCAATATTCAGGTTAGGATTTACCGAAATTGTCCACAGAATATATTTGGTGTTGCAAAGCATTATATTTTCGTAACGATACATTATAGAATTCAACAGGAAAATGACATACACCTAAAATTTGGGGAAGATAAGTACCTTGAGGGCACCTTCGGATATGGTAGATATCGAGAGAACATGCTGAGCCCAAACACATCACGGTCTGTCACTTCCGGTGTTGGTTTCAGTAACTGCTGTAGGTCTGTCTTTCTATGTTTCACCACTGTCTACATGCCCAACCCCGGCTCCCCAAACCGTACTGTTTTGGTACCTCTAGAGAAGAAAACAAAGGGGTGTTTGAATTCCAGAACCTAGGTAAAGGTAAAGTTCTCCCTAGAACGGGCCATGAAGGCCCAGAGGGGGAGTAGAGGTATAGCCCTACTCTTTCTTTAACCCTGGCACTAGATGAGGGTGGGTGGTCAACTCCACGCCCCGGCCGCTTTACCCCCGGGAAAGAGACTCGGTACCCATTGTATAGGAGGCTGGGTGGGCCCCAGGGCCGGTCTGAACGGATGCGGAAAATCTCGCCCCCGCCGGGATTCGATCCCTGGACCGTCTAGCCCAAACTCCGTGCCATGTAACAACCTGGATGTTCTTCATTTAGAGCAGTTAAAACAAGCTTGTTAAATGGGAGGGGGGTTGTCCTTGAGAAACGTAAACTTGATTAAGACGTATTGGAGAATATAGTATAGCTGTGCACATTCTTAACGCCAACGTTAGCGACGTGAATGGTCAGCTTCGCCATCCGGCCGCCTTACCGCTGGGCAAATGGCCTCCGGTACCCATTCGTTTGGAGGCTTTATGGACCCCAGAGGCGTTCTGAACCCTGTGAACAAATTAATAAAACTTTGCCTTTGCCCGTAGGAACACCGGTTACCCGGTCGTGCAGCCTGTATCCTAGCCACTGCCCTGACAGCTATCCCGGCTACCTCCCTTGTGGTAGCCTCAGAAAAGAAAAGGGTGCACATGTGCAAGGAACATTACTAATACAAATTCTGAGTATCTGCCGTCATTTTGTTTTGTGTCATTCAGTCATGTATCATGCTTGGAGAATATAAACACGGAAATACCGAGCATATGGTGTGGTCTGGTTGTGCAATCCTTTTTTACGGGGCACTAAATTCCCACTACCAATGAGATACGCGTAATAAACAACGAAATTTGAGAATATGTTGGGGGGGGGGGGATATATTTGACTACGAAGTTTTCGATATTGGAAGTGGTTTATTGGCGGTTCGCTTCGACTAGACTATAGATCATTAAGCCATAATGACAAATATTGTTATATATAAGTATCCTTTATCAGTATGAAAATTCTTGAGTCTGCAGTATCGAGAATTTTATGTGCGTACCTGAAGTTGCTTACAGTGCTTCTACGTATTGATCGTTCCTCAGGAGTAAAGCTTTGGCCTTGACTGCGTGGATAGGGGTCCCGATCTCCGGGCGAAGCTTGCTGCGGAAACATAAGGGTCCTGTCAAAAACATAAGTCTCTGTCACTTTCCACTAGTCGCCATCTGTTACATGTTCAGTTTATGACACTCCTGTAGTCAAATTTATGCCCATAGAATCAAACAGGAAATTTCGTCTCTCGTAATAGAATTAACTCTCCGTCACAAGACACAACTGCACTTCAACCGAGTGTATATTGAATGGAATATATCGGTTACTGCTCAAACATTTAACGGTCTTGACTTACCGCTGCGAAAACCACCACCAAGGTCATAGTCGTACTTCTGAGTACCCAGCGTTAGCTTCCATTCCAGGGTATTCTTGATTTCCTTCACTAAGGTGCGGCCTCCCTGCTGTATATCAGTGTAGCGTCTTTCTTGCCTAGTTGCACCTAGTTGCAGAGGAACCAATGAACACGGTTCTGTTGCAGGTAACACAGACTGTATTATTGCTTGAATTAGTGGCTCAGCCTATCATTATCCCGGCCTTTCCATTTTGTATCATAAGACATTCATTCTTATTTGATTTGTACAGCCACTCAACAGGAATGTTATTGTAACGGTGTCGAAGATGACGCTGGAAACAACACGAAGTGTCTGAAACCTTTGAACGCGAACTGTCCGCGGCACAGTCACTGCTTTCAGTGGTATTCAGTTGGCGCTTCTTGAAACGAATTGTTCGTTATTACAGACTGACTGTTTTGAGTTGAATAAAATGCTGGTCCGTAAGCATGTTGTTAACTGAATTTCCTCTTCATCGCATTTTTCTTTTGTTTTGCAAATTTGGACAAGGAAAGTACCGATACGAAGTACATAGACAAAAGCCGATTTCGAAAGCCGGTTATACTGCATACGATGTTGGCTACTAAATAACGAGACGAGTTTCAGATTAAGTACTTCATTCATGGTACTATTTTTACATGTTCTCTTCAGTGTGATTTCCTTCTGACGATATACATCGTTCAGCACGAGACTTCCAGGCCACGAAGCATCCCCGAAACTCATTTTGTGAGAGGTATTATAAGTAAATATGCTGCCTTATCCACATACTACCTAGCTTAACAAATTGAAGGTTACCATGGCAGTTTTATTCACTTGCTCTACACCAGTGGTATTCAACCTGGGGTACGCGAAGACATTTTAGGGGGTACGTAAAATTACAAAAATGAATATGTTATTTCATGATAACACTGAATAATCAGTGCCAGATTTAGGGTTAGCCACAAGAGACCCGGATGTAAGGACATGCGATTTGGGAGCAACATTTCTCTCTCTCTCTCTCTCTCTCTCTATCTCCTTTATGCGATTCTTATCTGGGCGGCTAGTTTCATTTTATTCCACATAGTGAATATAATATATTTGTTATTTAATAGCTTGACTCTCCTTTTTCTCATTTGAAACTTATTATTGAATACATTATTTTGGATGTAATTTATTTAACTTATTTTAGATGTAGATTATAGACTGTGTATAACTTGAACTATGCACCAACAACTTTGGGGGTACAAAGTTGAAGAGAAATTATATCTGGGGGTACGCAAAGAAAAAAAGGTCGAATACCACTGCTCTAGACAATTGATGTTTACTGGTTGCTCAATTTTTTATAAAGCATTACCGCGGCAATTTAAAAGACGTTCCTAAAGAAATCATTTATTACTCGACACTGTGTCATCGAAACGGGGCGTGGTTTGGCACGAGACTGGAAGAAGGTTGAGCGGTAAATGGTGTATACGTGTAGTTCACGATCTGCGCCGTTAATGCGTTCCTGAAAACTACAGTTTTAAACCAAACGCGTATAAAACGGGAACCATTTCCCCACATAAAATATTATAGTTATCCAGGTTATGGGGCGTACATGGCTGTATTTGCCCATCCAGCATCTCCAAAATTCCAAACTTAATATAGAATACAGTGCAGTGTAAATAGCGTACAATAATTTAAAGAGGTTTATTTTTTTAAAAAGAACCGTACCAAGGTAAACTGCTTCTTCGTCTTCCCCGTCTTTATCGTTGTACATTTCAGTGCAACAGCTGATGGCTGTTAGCGCATTTCGAGCGACCTTTGAGGCACGTTCCACGTCATGACCATGATCATCATCATCATCATCGTCTTCGTCATCCGCTCTGTCGAGAGCACGGACAGGAGACGCACTTTTCACAGTGTTTTTTGTCTTCGTAGCTGATTCATGAATGGTGCGAGGAGTGGATTCTTTCATTCCAAGTGTGCATCAGATATCAACAGTTCTTTCTCCTTCTCGTATCTTCTTAGCACACCCATTTCTACGTCAACAGAAACACTTTTCTGAACACTAGAGCTTGCAGAGGAAGTAGAAGAAGAGTTGGTTGCTGGAGATAAGGGAAGGGCGAAACAGTTCACGAAAGCACTACAACCATAACATGGAATGCTTGTTATCTACGCAGCCACAGAGAAACTGAGGCCAATCCCAGTGGGCAGTGACACATGTGACGAATTACCCACGATTGTCGTACACAGCTGGCAATGAATTGTGAACCTTAAACACTTCGAAAGTGAGTGCTTTATCAACAGAGCTGCCGTATGAGGGGTTCGTTTCAAACCGCATAAATGTAAATTTTTGACCGCGTCACTCTAGAACGTGTCTAAACTAGTAAATCTTGTAAATCCAGATTCGTGTAAATCGTGAACTGCCTGCATTCGCTGTGGTGATCAACGATCAAGGTGAAGAGCTGCACGCGCAGTCTATTTAATAGACGCACGTCGCGTTACGAACGGCACTTCAAGGATCGTTTTGGTTTTCAACAGAGGAGCGACAATGTATCGTGTGTCTGCGACAACACATTTACAAGAGAAACTGAACAGATGTTACACTACTAATCTCAGCAGGTTCAGTCCACGCGATTGAACGACATGTTTGAGTGGTTAGGACTCCTGCTTCGAATTGCAGATGCTTGAGCTTCGATTCTGAGCGTGGAAGCCAGCATATACAAAATGAAAACGTAGCCATTCCATTGTCATGATTGACCCATGTACATTGAAAAGGACTCGCTTAAACCCATCATACTTATATCTGGAACTAAATATTTGAACGTCGTATTGCTCTTAGTGATTGAATAAATGCAACAGTCTGTGCGAACTTTATTCTGAAGATACTGTTTTCTGGAATGTGACGTCGTGTATTCTGGTGTTAACTAACGTTTCGGAGGAACCTGCCTCCACCGTATTCTAGGAAGAAGGCTATACAGCGTTATATCCCAGATGGCTGTTATGTCATGGTCATCGTCATGGGAACCTGAATTCTCACGCGTGGTTTGTTTTATCTGTTGTAATAATTTGCATGCAATGAATGCAAGATAGGTAGATTATGACGTCCCAGAATGTGGTGCAAATAGAGCCGGTAGCTTACCGACCTTGTTCCTGTGTCGCAAGGGCTTCATTGGAGCACAGTCATAGCGTTGCCACGAAACTGATGTATGCAGAACCGCGAGTACATTCTGTTTTGTTTACTGCAGCAGTTCCAAGTCTAAAGATTGCAGCGATATCATTCTGGGACAAAATAAAATTCCATAGTTGGTGCAATTTTTAATAACGTTTTGCTTTGGATGTGCCGAAATCCGTTAGTAAAATCAATTATTAGACATGTATGTAAAACGTTTAAATTTGATTTTATTTAAGATGTGCAAAGTAGAAACAAAGAAATAATAGGAAGAACCCCCATATGGGGATTATGCTTTCTAGAATCGTCTGCGTTGTATTATTTATGTACTTAACTGGTGGTCGCGCGTCAGGATTGCAGGCTTACTGGTACCAGTAACAAAACACAGTGTGCGCTTAGAGGTATATAGAAGATTCCAGGCCGCGCGATCAAACGCCAGAGTGGTGGCTTGAATGCACATTGATAGGCTGGCTTCTGGCGATGGTACGGTGTTGCTAAAATAGTATTTTTACTTTGTTGCCCAGTGAGCAGCTGCGGAAGTGTCCTGCCCCTATAAACGTACCAAGTCATGTTATTTCACTGCTTGAATGCGTCGTTATGTGTCATATTGTGGCTTAAGGGCCTGCTTGTGTGACGGTAATTTTACACTGATGACTTTCATAAAGTCTTTTTGATAATCTTCTCTTCTGAGTGACCGATATTATTCAAGAGAAGGGACCAGATCCGACTGACTGATGCTTTATTAAACTTGTCACAGTTATCACTGTCTGACATTTTAAAATGTTGTTTGGATTATTTTCGTTTTTATAGGAGTAAGTAAGTTTGGGCCTAGGGTGTTACCACGTCCCAGTGGATTTTCAACCGACTAGCGGATTCGCATATAAGTTGGTGTAAATATTTAATTTCACTTGCGGCTGTGCAGTGCTGAGTTTGCTCAGTCAGTATGGTTACGGGGCTGCGGGCTGGACGATCGGGGAATCGGGTTGTAAGTTTTCTGCAGCGTCGACACCGGCACTGGAGCACCAGCTGCTTCGTGCCGTGGTGCTCTTTCGTAATAGTGAAACGGTGGCTGTGGCGTGTGGCTAACCATTCGTATCCATCCAATGCTGAGGTTGAGAATGCGTGGAGCTTGACCTCCACTAGTCCGTGGGTGTTCATAGTGTGGTGCTGAAATGTGCACAGGGGCTTTTATCTTGACTTGCGGCCGCGCAACGTAGTTTAACATACGAATTCTGCATCTGAAGTTTCGTTTATATGGTAACAGTTACGTATTTGCCGATATCCAGATCGTCGCTATTATATCCTGTAGATTTAATGTAGATGGAATGTGTATGTTCGTAGAGAAAGCTTTGCATAAAAATTGATGACTAAGTAGGATAATTGTGAAGTTACAGTTACTGGTGGCTTCACCATACACATCGAAGTATGTGAAGAAAAAGATAGGTGTTACAGTGACTCCTTTCCAGAAACACGCATTCGTGTAGCCGCCCAACCAACTCCCAGTAACTTAGGAACGCTCGTGTAAACGTCATGCCACTGTTATTGTCTCACTGAACAAATTATCTGAGGCCATAACGCTTGTGACTGATGTTCGGGATGTACAGGCTCGAATCTCGGCCGGAACGCCAACTATCCTGATCAAGGTTTTGTGGTTCTGCCCTCCCAGCGTGTCCTGGGATAGTACTGTTAAATAGAGCCTCCTGTGCAATGGGTACCCAGTCTTTCCCGGGGGTAAAGCGAGCGGAGCGGTTTGCTAACCACGCACCTCCTTTTGCCGGGTTGCGAATGGGTAGGAGCTATACCTCCACCTCCCCTCAGTGCCTGCATAGGCATGTCATGGTGTGATCTTTACCTTTACTCTGAAATAGACCACGACCGCTTCATTCCACAACGTTTTCAGTTTATTATCTATTAAACATCCAACCATTGGATACTGCGTAGGCTGAGACACTGAGAGGTTCGTTAAATAAATAAATAAATTCTTTGGCCACTGATTACTAGATTTTACGATTATTTACTAGTTCTTAAGAGCATCCAACATAATTTCTTAGTATAACTCTTTGTTTATAGCAAGTGTGTACTGGGATTAGTGATATTATTATTTACTATATATATATATATATATATATATATATATATATGTGTGTGTGTGTATTTGGAAATCATCGTGTTACATTTATGACGTCACCGCTCGATAGTAGCAAACATTGTTGGCAACCTTTGCCATAAATTAAAGTTATTCGCCCCCCGTCTTAACGTTTGTAAGTTTTTATTTAAATTTTCGGTTAAAAATGGCTGTTCTTGACCGATTAAGCTTATAATGTAATGGACGACTAAACATTTAATTTAGGGATATGACCAGTTCATTAACCACTGGCCCGTAAGTATAATCGTTGTACGAGAGGAAATCGCTTTCAGCCCAAGTTCTCGATGGGATCTCGTTCGTCGCTTGTTGTGCACAAACTTCCCACCACAGTGATTGTGTTCTAACGGACATCACTCCCCTTATTCCTCCTACATGCATTTCTGAGCCTGTTGTATTCTCAAGGACGATTCACAAAGGTATTTGTCGCTTTCGTAGGCTGCTGGGAGTTCTTGAATACTGTATTCTACACTCCTATTCCTTAATCAACGACCACGTGATGTCTTTGTCGTGCATAGTGGTATGGTAGTGTGTAGAGTCCTATGGCAATCTTACGGCTCCTCTGTGAGCGAGTTTTGCGTAGTCTGACGTACGAGAGGAGGAGGGGTCATAGCACGGGCGGATGGAGGGAACAGATGTATCTGCAACAGTGTCGTTTGTCTTCCAAAAAACATGGGCTTGTGATCTTACCTCGTTACATTATTTGTATTTCACTTACGCGTTTTCTGACATGCACTCCATACAGCGTGCGCTTTGGATAAGAATGGTTGTCTGTTTTAGACGTTACCGTACTACAGTGCGAGTATTTTGTGAAGACTAATGTTTGTGTTCAGTAAATTACTGGCAGCACAGAATGATATGCGCTCTGTAACTGCTTGTAACGAACTAATCTTACAATCCGCTAGTACCTCCCGCGGACGAGTACAAATAGAGCGACTGCAGTCAGTTGTTTGCGCAGTGCCATAAGATTACGACTGGGCTCGTCTGTCGTTTTGCACAAAATTAAATGTCCAGATTTTATTAAGAACGTCTGTCATGTGGTCATTCACGTGTGAGGATTTTGACGTTTTTTTCGTATGATTTTCCTTTTCATAAATTATGTAGATTAAAGGAGGTAAGTATGGAATGCCAATTTTTGTGAATATATTTATAAATATAAGTTATAACTAAAATAAATCTTCGGTTGGTAGATTTTTTACTTTTTTGTATGCATTATGTACAACACAACGAAACAGTCCTTCTGAATCGATTTTTTTTTTTTGGCGCAAGATGTAGGTCCTATAGCGCAGCCAGTGTGGTGTACGGAATATGGTTGTTCGTGCTGTCATAAAACAGAGTTTAAAGCTGCTTACATGATTTAATGCACACTGAATGCGTGCGTCTTACGGAATGGCAAGTCGTAACATTCCATATTGCTTACAAAAACAAAGAAGAGTTCCGAACTCCGATGAAAGTCGACTGGGTACAAGATCGCGGTATCGTATTAAAAAAAACTATAGTTTCTAAACTATAATTAGACGTACATGTTGTTTTATGTGGGTGTGAAAATCCTAGAGGGAAGAACGTAGATTGTGAGAAATGCTGAGAGGAGAATGTGCGCACCTACGAGAGAGGATGCAACTTACTCATCGCCGACGGAATGTCGACAACCTTGCCACTGCGTGCGAATCTTCAGGGTCAGCGCATTTCGTAGGCGCGGGACAATGGGGACTGAAACGCATGTGTTAATGCGTGGTTACACGATATTGGAAGTCGTGTGGCCCTATTAAGGTGTAACCGGCCATGAACCTCAGTTCGATTTTCGGGCAGGCTTCCTAGGGTGGTAAAATAAATAGAGTTTGATAATCAGGTTGACGTGAATAACAATAGCATTGTAATTATTGCTTTGATTTGAACATAGCGCACTCATTAAGCGAAATCGTTATGAAGATGAAATTATAGTTAAACATTAGGGAGCAAGTTTTCAAGTCTGGCTGTCGCCTGGTCGACGACGGCATGCGTGACTTTAGCAGTTTACCAGAGAACACAGTGTTTTTATTGTTGAAGAAATGATATTATGGGCGCGTAAAACAACGCCAAGGAACCGGGGTCACATGATAGTGAAAACCAATCAAGTTTGATTTGATCACCTATCGCGAATGCAGGGTTCTTAAGGTGCAAGTTATTAGTCCGTGAGACTTACTCAACATTTGCAACCCCACCAACTCTGAGAACTGCATTTTGTAGCGTCATATTGGCCTGGGTGAGGTCATTTTGAGTTAGTGTCTGGAGAAGAAACATTTTTGGCCTGGCATTCGACGAGATCGTCTGCTCTGAGTTTGGACTGTGATGAACGGGTTTATCATTGTGGTCTAACTTGAACGATACGCGTCTGTTTAGCGTTAGATTCAGTTTGACAATAATCAGGAGTAATTAGTTACTGCCGTACAAACCACTAAGTTAAAGAGGATTAAATTGCTCAAATTTTATAGATGACCTGTGATTTCAAACTGTCGTGACGTGTCTTCATGGTAACTGCGTGCAGGCGACACGATATAACTGTGCCCCTTCCCAGCGCCATTTGTGAATAAACCAAGTTGTGGCACGGCAAAGTGTGATGACATCGTTGTTTAGTCTAATACGATCAACGGCCAAGTGTTTCAACTGTATATCTCTGTTTTGCGTCCAAATTATCCGCAAGGCAAGTGTCATGTTCTCGACTTGCCGCGGACTGCATCAGTTGCAAGGCGACTGAGTGTGCTGATGCTGCAAGCCCGTCGCCAGAAAAGTCCAATAAACATTCAGGCTTTTTCTTTTTTGCAAAGACATTTTGAAGTATCTTAGAATAAAAATGTAAGTGTGAAAAAGTATAAAAATGACGTATTGTGTAAATTGGATCTAGATCCTGTAGTTGCAAATTTGCAAGTCGTAGATAAAAGTGACATTTTAGACATTCTGCTCCTTGAGTGTTAAATTATATACAAATAAAAAATTATGAATTTATAAAAAGTTTCATTATTTTGGATTGTGGTGTGTAGTGTAGGCCCACCAAAAATTCTCAGCTCCCGTCCCGGTGTACCCTTAATCCGGCCCAGGGAGTGGAGCAGCGTCGGTTGATGTCACATGCCCTTCAGATAGTAGGTCTGTGAGTGTTGTCTCCGTAGAATAATTACTGTTGATGCAGTAATGACTTTTATGTTGCCATGGGTTACTGGGTGAAACGGATAATGCATCGTTACACAACTTCACCCACCTCTTCTACCAGGCCCCATAAGAAACATGTATGAAAAATCGTTGTGTGTCAATCTGTGTGCTTTTTCTGTAAGTGCATGCAATCAGGTAATGGGAGAAGTTATTTGTGCACTACGTGGACATGAAGCAGGCACGAGGCTGATCGTACCGTGAATACGATGGTCTGCATCACTTCCTGTTGCGTCAGTTGGCCATAGATACTTTGGTTGAGGCTGAAACTGAAACTTAACAGAAGCTGCTTCATTCAACATTTCCCGTCCGTCAGGGGAGTTCGACGGATTTGGCGACCGTATGTCCGTAACGAAGCTGGCCGTGCGTAAGAATTTCGATGTGGTACTCTGTAGCTAGTACATATTCTCTCCAGTAAGGTTCTCGTGTTGAGACTTCTAATGTATCCGCGATGTAAACAGACTTGTCAATGCACAGTCCGTTGTGCAGTAGTGTACCTACTGACAGTACACTGGAGATGGTTCAGGTGGCGAACTTTGCTGATGGCATGTTAGAGTTTCTCGCTACATCACGTAAAACTAGGCTGTTGTAATGCGATAATATACTGCGTCGTGTGTCGGCCTTCAGTTTCCCCGGCAGGACCTTGTAGTGTGCTTTGTGTTTCCAGTTACGTATTCTACTTCTCACTGGGTTTAAATGCGACAGCTTGTATAGAATAGTTCTCTCTTTCCAGCATGCTGCTGTTCACTGTAGTATGGTCCACATCTGTACCACATTATGTGGTAAATTACTTTCGACTGAGCTGTGGAGTGGACTACAGCAGTATGCTTCGTGCTGGCTTGATGGCTCTTCACTGTCATTCCGTCATTCCGGATTGGCAAAACCTGTACTTTACAGATTTGAAATGTTTTATGGAAGGGCAACTGTTTTAAAGTTTGTTGTGCCGTGTGCGGTGGTGGAGTTCTCTCCCGGTTGTGGGAGTCGCTTGAAACCGATATTATCATAAGTTCGATATTGACAGGATCAATGACGTGTCATCGATGTATCTACTGCGAGGGATGTTCAGTAAGATCCCCTAGGTCAAAAATTAAATTATAAATCATTACAACGGTAAATGTAGCTTATTTATTTCACTGAAGTATCACAATTTTTCAAAATCATCTCCGTGCACATTGGTTCAGATGGTCCGTCTTGGCATCGTTTAAAAATGTCAGTCACTGTAGAAAGAGGGCACTTGTATTCGTAGCCATTAACGGCCAGCTGTTTTACACTTCTTCGTTATTGTGGAATCAACACTGAAGTACCACTTGGTAGGTCGCCGATTGAACAGTAATGAGGAAGTGGGTATGGCTTTTCGTGAATAGTTGCGCATGTAGAAGCACGATTTCTACTGCGACGGAATTTTTAAACTCCGCCGAGATTAAACAAGTGCGTCATTGTGCTCGTCATTGTAACTTCAGCGCAGTGAGTGAGTTACATTTAACATTGTAAGACTTCTTACTTAATTTTTATGACATAGAGGGACCCGTACCGATTGACTGTCCTTCGTACAGTGGGTTGTACGAGTATTCATAATTAACGGATACGATAAGCTGGCTGCACTGTGCACCTTGGAAGGCTACTTTGACGATATACGGAATGACTTTCCTAAACTCTGTGCTGGCTCATGTACGAATGATTGCCGTCTTATATAATCTGTGCTCAGTCACTTTGCCTTACGTTGCATCGTATTGTATACTCCATTGTAAGGTCCCCAGAAAACACAAAAAAATTGGACTCATTGCATCTCCTGGGGACCTTCACACCTTTCGAATATACCTAATATTTTTATCTTCCATCTGCATCCCCGTAAACGAATGTATTTTGATTTTCATTGTCATTAAAAGAGACAGGTTTGATCGCATGTTACTTAGTGGCGCGTATGAATGACATAGCCGGGGTACTTTGCGCAGCCTGACATGGCACAAAGTATTTTCGTCCCGTAACTAAGTTTGCCTTACTTTTTAGGCGTGTTCTTATAGTCGCGAAAAGCGCCTGTTATCTTCGTCATGTCTGTCCGCATATAACAGCGCATCTCCCACTGGACATAATTGCATGTTTCGAATGTAATTCGAGCCGCGATCTCTGTTTTCGAGAAAGGTTCAAGACCGTATGGCCAAGAGTGATGTGTATACGGCCACGTGGGTTGCAGAAATGCTCGAATGTTAAGTCGTTAGGGTAATATCACACCTCACGTAGGTCATTCCCGGACAAGTCTTAATTGTAGACTTTTATTGACTTGAGGGCGTATCGAATTCGATAGCATTCCGACTGAGATCCTATTACATTTCAGATACAATATGTTCCGTGTTTGCACTTCTCTTCCTAAAGGTGTTTGTTACTTCCTATCCAAGCACAAACTTGAAAACCCAGCATTCCTGCAATTGTTTCTGTGAGAGAGACGACATTCACTTCAAGATCAAAATTCCAGCAATTGTGCACTCGTGTGGGAGACGATTCTTCTCCTCCTCCTCCTATTCCTCCAGGGACGTACTTGCAGAATTTGTAATCGATTTGAAGCAGTTCATTGAACTCAGTGCCGTTGTTTTACAGGAAGGAACTTTATTCAGGATGTGTTGTTATTAATTAGTTCTGAGAACGCCGTGCGTAATGAAAATTACCCGCGGTGCTTCTCTTAGGCCAAAGTAGTATTTAGGCACAGAGCACTGAAACTGAGCGCCATTTTACTTTGTGAGGTTGGTCTTTGTGATAGGCCGGTTGGAAGTTAGTTGTTTTGTTGAGGATAATGGGTATTTTTGTATACCGTTTATGCATAGTCCGAAACCTTGATGCTGTAACGCCTTAAGTCTGCCCTGATGTTAACGTCGCCATGGTGTCCTTCTGCAAGCCACCAGAATTCGACGATTCCTCGTCTCCTGTTCTAAACAAAAATATTTTTCAATGTATGGCTCCTCGGTCGGCTTGGAAACCTGGTCGTCTTACGCCAGCCTGTGACTGAGTGGTACTTGGAAAGGCAATTCTATCAGTCGCGTTTAGAAGTGTCTGTATTTGGTTTACGTAGGTTACCAGCCATTATGTAATAGAATTTGTCTCTGATAGCGGAAGTTGCTTAATTCTAACGAAAGGTTGATGAAATGTAATCATTACGGAGTTAAGCTAGCGTGGTCGGTACAGCGACTGGCTGCGGGTTGGATGGTCAGGGGTTCGAATCCCGGCAGAAGCAAGAGATTTTATCTTCAAGAAACTGTCCCGACTGGCTCTGGGATCCATCAGGCCTCCTGTTTCAGTGGGTACTACAGTTCTTGCTCGAGGGCAAAGCGGCCGGGATGTGAAGTTAACCACCTACTGCAGAGGTTAAGAGTCGGTGGAACTGTACGTCTGTTCCTTTTATACGTCTTCATGGCGTAGACAGGGACAGCTTCACCTTTACCTTACCTTTACCGTTGGTATTGTCGAAACTGTTATCTCACAATGTTGATGACTTCCAGGCGAAACATCCGAGGAATATTTGATGAATTACTGATGGAATGTGCTGTGCTGGGTTTGAACCTGACATACGGCGCTTACTTGTTTTTTTTTTTTAATTATTTATTGAAGATTGCAATTTACAGTATACAAGGGAAAAATAACCAATTTAACTTAAATGAGTACATGAACCAAAAGTTATAAATAGGGAAAAATAAAAATAATGTTAGTGAAAAAGACTAAAAAATACTATGCCTGATGGTGAGCTGGTTTACAGTAGTATATATTTCGGTCGTTTATGTTTGTAACTTACTTAGTTCCGGATGCTGGCGTTTAGGTAAAAGACACATAAATTCGTATTGTAGAACTTCATTGGTTTTCCTATACAATTCAAAACCCAGTACAGGTTTTGCACCGAACAGGTTGGTATATTGGGACGCTCTGGACTTGGGATTCAAGAGGTGTTTGGTCTGAACCTCTGGCGGAACATCGGACCTTTGTATATCCCTCAGTTTCTCCAGGCGAATGCCGGGGTAGTACGTCGGAAAGGTAACGACCACTTCCTTCCAGGTCCTTTCCAATTCATGATTCACTGATCGTATAATTCGACGCTATATGATGTAGATAGTCAAAGTCTTGTAACATAAACCACAACCAAATGCCGACGTAGCTCTTCATTATTCAGATGTTTCCTGTCTTGTATTGAATAAAGAATCGCCGACAGCCGACAAGGGGTAGTTCTGTAGCTTCAGGGCTCATCGGGGAATAGCGTGTTACGAAATATTTCACATGGCCTGGGATTTGGACCGAGAAACGCACATTTAACCCCAGTACAGTATTCGTGATTAGTGTCAATCGGTTCACTTAAGATATTGAGGACATTTATGTGATTGTAATGTAAGAATTAATATAGAGTACAGTTCTCGAACTCTGTGGATTAGAGTTCTTGAGAAAGGGATGGTCGCTCAGCTCGTCAAGCAGCCCTAGCCTGATACAGGACATGAAGGTTAGTTGTCGTCTTCAGAAGAGCCCACCACTGGATTGTATCCTACTTCAGATAAATCCAGTCTGCCCCATGATACCGTATTTACTTAAGATAAAAAGTTCTATGAAC
This sequence comes from Reticulitermes speratus, assembly GCA_021186555.1. Lineage (NCBI taxonomy): Eukaryota > Metazoa > Arthropoda > Insecta > Blattodea > Rhinotermitidae > Reticulitermes > Reticulitermes speratus. Next base: position 22,142,121 of record JAJKFL010000009.1, read on the forward strand.
CTACTGTTTATTCTTTTCTCTGTTCCTTGGTTTCCCAAGTAACCAGAACTGTCAGATTTTCCGACTAAACGTTTGGAAGACATTGTCTTATTTCCGAAACCCCTTTGTCGTACCTCTGAAACGCTTTTGATGTCATTTATACGCGCCTTTTGTGATTAAATTAAATTAATGTGATAGGTTTTTAATATCGTGCCATAGTTGTGATTGGCGTAAAGTGATCGTCCTTGTGAAACCTTGGCGACTCAACTTAGTACACTTTCCTGTTAATGTTGGGTCAACTTTCTCTTGGCAAGATAATTGATCCAAATGCTACTTGCCTGTCTTGTGCACAGCACCGTTGGCACTGTCTTGTGGTATCTAACATGACCTTGCATATATTAAACGATTGAAGCAGTCGTTTCGCGAAATGAATTGTCAGCCTTTATCACTTTATACCAGTGGACACCATACGATATATACAGTATTTAGCGATCGTGTGTCTCACAGTAAACTATACAGTGAAATTAAAAATGCATTATTATTATTATTATTATTATTATTGCTATTGTAAAAATTTAAAATAATCCCAAACCAAATGTAAATTATGTCCTATTCTAACATTTCTCAGCGCCCACTGTCACTTTATCAAAAACTCTCCTGTAGCTCCTTTGTGATTGTTTCGGTGGCTGCTAATAAGTTTGCTATATAGTTCATTTTGGAATATCCTGTAGTGTGAAACTTAGTTATGATATTTTTTTGAATTCATACTGGGATGATGCCTCTTTGAAAATGTGTTAGCGCTTTACCAGATGAAACTTGTAGTGTTTTCTCACAGTAACACGCATTTCACCACTGTATCATTCACACAGTCTTTGTTTACTTCTTTTATGGGTACTCCACATTTAACAGGGTGTAAATTTGAGGCGGAAGAACGTTTCAAACACATCTGCGGTTGGTGTTCTTGTGTTTTGTATGTGTAAATACGTAGCAGGAATTTTTGCTCCTGGCTTAAGTAGCACGCGTATGGCTCACTTCATTTCCAGGCATTCTTTGTAGGAAACGAAAAATATCTAAGAACTGCACTTTGTCGCGGCTTTCAGTTCACTTTTACCTGAGTTCCAGGCTGGAAGTGTTAGGTACTGTCCTTGGCAAATAACTTGATCCCTGTTAGCGCGGGGGTGAAGAGGCAAGCTGATCAGGGGGGAAGCACAGCGCACGTAGCCTTTTTCTCTCCTTTTCAAAAACGTTGTCTGACAACTAGCAGGGCTCTGCAGTTTAGTTTAAGCAGTGGAGGGAAATGGAATGTCAAAAATTTCTTCCAGGAGGCCTTCTAATAGAACACGTAAAATTTAACCTTAGCATAAGTGATTTCATTGTGATAGACAATGTATTCGTACTCCCAACAGAATGGATGTTTTTGGAACAGGTATAACATTGCCTGGCCGTGCCGACTACAGCTGTGTGCAGTGTTTGGGAGCTCAGGTATCAAGTTATCTGAATATATCTGTATAACCAGCAGGTAAAGGCGAATTACAGCGATGCCAGCAGACTCGTCCTCGTTTCCACGCATCTAGTGAAACGTTCTAGTGCTGCCGCGTGCTTATTACTTGCTAATTGGACTTTGGAGTTTGTCGCAGACACCGCTGCCATTTTGGGTGTGTTCTGCAATTCCAGTTCCAGTATCGATTTTCGTCACCAGAGCTTAAGCTACATTTTACACTTTAGGTTTATACAGTTTCTTCCAAAATAAATTTGTACTAAACAGCTGTACCAATTTCAGCTGTGAGAATGTCGTTATATTAGTGTGGTTTTGTTGCGGTTATGATGCCGTTAGTCTGGTAGGTGTGTACCTGCGTTGCGGAGGAACGTACTGCCTTTAGCTTAAGATCAGATATCCTTATGCTGTGCAGGTGTAGGCATAATGTTCCTTCAAAACTTCGGTACCTGCTTACTGGATTGTACTGTGTTGTACCCAAGAAGATCATATAATTTTTCACTGCTGTGGAAACGTCAAATGCTGCAGATGTTTACCACTTAGTGCGTTAATAGATGTGCCTTTAACCAAAAGCAATAATGTCCCTTCAGTCAGATTCGAAATACGCCAACATTTTACATAAAAACGGGTGAAAGCTCTTGTTTTCTGTGCTTTATAACTTTCATACTTAGCCACGGTTTGCTGCCGCGTATTCACGAATATTTACTTTACTGGCACCCAAGGATAAACAAAAGTGTTTTTATTTTAAGTCAGGTTGTTGAAATTCAGCATTATAGTGGTGAACCGTGGTTTGTCATTAATTCTTTCTGAACTTACGTTACTTCACGTTTTGTTTGTTACTAGGTAACTGTCATTATTTGTACGTGATGGAATGGCCAAGTGACTTCCAATAAATTATGGGTTTCACTTCGATTTGAAAAGCGTTGTGGAATGTGAGTGCCAGGCATGGATTGAATGTTAGGTAGCTGCTGGTGCTTGACAGTCAGAACACATTCTGCGTCAGCGTGTTGTGGTTTGCATGGTGGTTGTCTTGGAACGCTAAGCTGGCCAAATCGAGGTGATCACCTGAATTGAATTATCCGCAGGTGATGTTTACAGTAACGTTCCCCATGTTGATATTCTGTTTTAATTATATCTGAGCATAACATCTGATGTTGGTATTAAAACAGAGCGCAGATAACATTTTTGTTAATATTTGCAATCCATATGGAAGCCTTACTGATAGCTTATGAGGTACTTGAGACCAGCAGTGGCTGCATGTCCAAAGCATGATATCGTCACCCGATATTCTGCAGCAAGTGGCAACGTACGAATTATTGCAGTTTTGCATATACAGAGTTTATCTTTATTCGGGTCCCTGAGCACGGCAGCTGTCATGGGAGCTTTATCACATAGTAAGCCTGCATCCCCTGAAAGTCAACGTACCTTATTTAATAGAAGAGTTTCAAAGTGCCGACCTGCAGCTTCTAAATAGGCCTTGCAACTTGTGAAAATATTTCTGGTCACAGGAGGGCATAGTCCGCGACTTATCAACCGTACTCCGAGTACCTGTTTCTACGACAGCCTTGGAGAAGTTTTCCATGTGGGATGTGGCTTTATTGTCCGTGAACTTACCGTACAGTACCGTACCGTACATTATTTCTTCTGTTAATTGTCTAAGTCAGTGGTTCCCAAACTTTTTCGGTCCACCGCCCCCCTTGGTTCCATATACACACCCACAGCGCCCCCTACCTTTTTTAAAAAAACATAAATGCGCTTTTGTTTCCACTTTTATTTTATATTTAAAATATCGTTTAAATTAATAATTAATTAATTAAAATTTGTTATATTTTTTATGATTAACAATAATTCATCTAGCAATAGGTTATTAAAAAATAATATGTGCTTGAATAAGATTCATAAATTAAAATACTAAGAAATTTAGTTCATTTTTTATTTTTAACACAAACATTGCTTTATTTGAATTTTATTATAAAAATAAATGCACTACTTGTCTACTAGCGCCCCCCTGTGATAACTAACGCTCCCTTCCACCTCTCGTACCTATTAGCGCCCACCTCGGTAATCCCACCGCCCCCCAGTGGGCGGTACCGCCCACTTTGGGAACCACTGGTCTAAATGGTGTCAGAACCGATGGTGGCGGTAGGAATTCATCGTTTCATCGAAAAACATGGGCCCGCTGATTTTACGCGCACACATCGCACACCAGTGTGTACGACTTCAGGGGATTTTGAGAACACCAGTATGTTATTCGGACTTTTTACAGACGAGTTCCATGTAAACCGTGTCTCATCCTCGAAGAACACAGGTTCTGGATCAGGAAATCCATTGGCTGTCGATTCGTGAAACCACCTGCAGTACCGACTTCGTGCTTTCCAGTCTAGAGGAAAGAGTTGCTGCACGGCTGTAATTTTAATGGGTGCGGTTTTAGAAGTTTTGTTGTCCTGTTTGCTGAGGATGTTGACACCCTACTTCGATTTTCAAGGGCTTGTTTTCACTTGAGCGCCAGCCTCGTTAATTTCTCTTCGGCTAAATGAGGAAGTTTTTATTTTTGTCCAACATTGAACATATCTTTCGAAACTATTCCTATGTTGTTCTTTTGCACGGCACTGTTGACGTGGGATTTTTTTTCAAAACTTTCGGCAAGTTTTTTTCCATGTGGAATACTTCTCAGAAGTATTTTAAATGAACACTCCTTGTTCCGCAGATACACTCTCTCTCTCTCTCTCTCTCTCTCTCTCTCCTCTCTCTCTCTCTCTCTCTCTCTCTCTCTCTCTCTCTCTCCTCTCCTCACACACACACACACAGTGTGCACCTGCTGTGTGTCTCATACCACTTGACTGAGTCCCCGTCTCACGTTCCAGCGCTTATAAGCTTATAAGACGAAACTCTCGGTTGACCAGTTACCGTTTTAAATCAGCATATCGGCGGATGGATATGAATTTTGTGTAATACCCGTCTGCCGATGGAATAATGCACTGCGTGGATTCTGTGTGGATATCATCTCATAGGAGGTCCACTGTGTTTGTACTTGTGAACGTGTTGTCCTTGTTTTCTTCAGGAAAGATGGTATGGTATCGTCGTGTCTGTGTATATGTCTGTCTTTCATAGTAACGTTTGAAATATGTGACGTACTTTCTTGAAATTTGATATGGACAACGCACCATTTGTGAGCGTTTAAACTTTGTTCTTTTTTAATTTCCATCCATTAGTATTACGAACATTACGGTCGTACGAACTTGTATGGTGACATCGACGAGAGACTTTGACCGCTGATGTTTTTACAGATACAAGGAGCTTCATTTATTACAGGGGTTTATAACCTGCGTAACGTTTACAGAGTGAATTTATTTATAACGTGCAGAAGAATTAAAAGAAGGAACAAATAATTTCAAGATTGTAACGAAACATGGCAAATAGTTTTACTTTAATTTTTTTAGTACGTACAGTAGTAGAGAGGAAACTGGACATTGAAAGAGGAAGCACTAGATCGCACCCTGTGTCGAACTCCCTTTGGAAGAGGCAATGGACCTGTCGTAAGACAGACGACAGAGTGAAATGTATTTATGAAAATCTTTGGAAGCGGTTTCTTCCTCTGATTTATTTTAAATGGAATATATTAACGTTATAATACGAGTACATTGTTACTTTTGCAATTCTTTTTTTGTATATATGCCATTTTAGGCGTTGAAAGACTGTGTTTGTTGTATAATGCGTGCACTCAAGAACGGTTCGCTAATCGCCTGTGTGCGCCTTGGTATTGTCTTCAACGAGCTGCTTCACCCACGTTTTCACCGCGCCATGTCACGATAATGCAGTTTCTCACTGTACTTACGAGTGTGTCCGGACTGCAGACTGTCACATGAAAATTCGTGCACGAACGCGAGGCCTGTGGGAGCCCAGCATTTGAGCTCTTAAGTCATATCTCAGACTATGTCAAGATATGTTTCAGATGTCCTTCATCACAGCATTTGTAATCTTTATATTATTTCTCAGTCGATGCAGCATGACTTCGCAGCTGACAGAGCGTCGTTAAATAACCTGATAAACAGGAAGGCAAGACGTTTATGTGTAGTTCCTGAGAAAAAGGCGAAAAACTGAATCGACCTTTACGACTTCCAGCATTCATTTATTTGAATTATATAATCTGAGAAAGGATAGACTGTCGCTTTTAAGTGCGTGCTTTGGATGTGTGAGGAACATTGTGTAAATTAGCGCAGGATTCTGCACAGCGATTTTGCTTGCCTCGTGGAGTTATTTCTTACACAGACACAAACGCCTTATTCCTGAGCCAGTGAACACTATGGCTATTGTACTGTATAAAGACGTACAGTCGAACCAGGTTATAACGACATCGGTTTATGCGACATCTCGTCTATTTCGTCAGATATTCTGTGGTACCATTTAATTCCTCGCTGTTAACCATAACATTATACTCCTCGGTTATAACAACACTCGTTTATAACGACACAAAATATTCAGTCCCATTCATGACGTTATGATCGTGTTCGACTGTATTTCTCTTTCGTTAAATATTAACCACGTCAAAGTCGCTTCAAGTGACATTCGAAGATAGCAAGTAAGAATCACACTAAATCCAACCACAACAATTATTTATTCTAGTGTTATGTCAGCAACATGTTTCGGCCTAAAAGGCCATCATCAGGTTGAACAAGATTAAAAGAATATGTACACAGTTTATGTGTAAATTGAGATCTCAGTTTTGTATTTTTATGTTGATCACAATTTTGTATTTTTGTGTTGAGTAACTAACATAACAGGAACAACCTTGAAAAGTGAGTAATTATGTTTCTGTTTTAAAAGACTGAAACATAAAAGTGTCAGTATAAATAACGTTAAAAAGTAGGTCTTCAGACTCCACCAAGACACGACGTGCCACAATTCTAAAACATGTTATGTAAAGTGTGTCTCGAAATGACAGTTTTATAAACTGCATGGAGTAAGTGGACCAGGAATGTGGAAAATCGGTTCCATAATTAAAGAAATTGCTCTTCAAGACTGTGGACATACAAATTCTTACAAGTCTTCTAAAAGTTATAACAAGTGAAACCCACTTAGACCCCTTTGTTCGGAAAATATCCGCCTTACAGACATACAGACCGTCTGAAGAAGCGCCTGCTCCTCCACTGATTTTAATCTTAATTCATCTGACTTTTGAACATGATCATATTGACACTTTTATAATGCAGTCCTTTAAAATAGAAACATAATTGCTCAATTCTCAAGGTTGTTCCTCTTATGTTATAAATATAAAATACAAAATTGTAAAGAGCTGACATCTCACTTTCCACATAAACTGTGTACATATTTTTTTATTCTTGTTCAACCTGATGATGGGCTTTTAGGCAGAAACATGTTGTTGAAATAACACTAGAATAGATAATATCTCGCTGAATTCTTCTTAGAATGAGAAATGTTTCAGAGAAATGTTGTAGAGAAAAACAAAACACACATTTTATGTTCAATAACTTTTTCACAAAAATCGTACCGTTTATGAGATAATGTTGAAAAATATGGTACGAGCCAGACAGGCCACAGATGACAATACAATGCAGCGCATGCGCTTTCCATGCTGGATAACTAAGGCTACAGACACACACACTAAGAATATGTAATACTTATTGCTTTTCCACAGCAACAATGGTTACGCGAATGCGCCTCGGTGTTACGTTTGTACGTACATTGCCTGTATTGTTCATCATGATATTACCTTATCGGTGTGCGCGGGAAAGAGTACCGATGCTTACAATTAAACGATCCAACGAAAGGTAAAGCGGTAGGGTAGTGCTGTGTCTGTGTTTAATCAAGGTCCACGTCATGAATGCGTGTGTGAGATTAGCGGTGTAGTACCACGAATGCTTATTCTTGGCACGAGATGGTTTTAGTAGTTTACCTCAGAGCTGGCCAACTTCAACCCACTCGAGGGCCACATAATTCGGAAGGACTCACCCGAGGTCCGCACTTGTGTATAAACGTATTGAAAGGGGGGACTGAATTTAACTAGAAGGCCGTTATTTAAAATACGACATTTATTTTATTGCTGTTTATTAAAGTTGCCATATTGTGTTCTGTAGACCTATTATATTATGTTTTTTTTAATTGTATTACTGAAACTATATTCAGGTGGCTGAGGGCCGCAAATGCTGTACTGTAAATTGTATTGCTGAAACTATTCAGGTGGCTGAGGGCCGCAAATGCTGTACTTTAAATTGTATTGCTGAAACTATTCAGGTGGCTGAGGGCCGCAAATGCTGTACTTTAAATTGTATTACTAAAACTATTCAGGTGGCTGAGGGCCGCAAATGCTGTACTTTAAATTGTATTACTGAAACTATTCAGGTGGCTGAGGGCCGCAAATGCTGTACTTTCCTCGATGACTAACATACGACCCGCGGGCCGCATGTTGGCCGGCACTAGTTCACCTCATGCTCTGACCCCCGTACCACTGCATAACAAACAGGTGTGTAAATTATATGTGTGATTATTATTTAGAGTTGGGCATGGGGCCAAATGCCGTTCATCATAAAAGCTAGTTAGGAATTCACCAATATTACATCGGAATTGGACAGATTTTGTGATAACGTCATTGGAATTTGCATGCTACATGATGACGGAAATTTTGTGGTGTTGCTATGGGAATACCTTTCTCTAGGGCGGGCTGTGTGTCTTTCGAAGTGACCGCTTGCGAGAGTCTTACGAGGAGAAATCTGTACCTTGAAAGTTGCTGAACAACATTCAGCTGTTTTCACTGACCGAACACAATTCGTAGGTGTACCAGAATACATATCCAGTGCATCATTAATAACTAATTCAGGCAAGATACACTTATTAAGGCCCCTGTAAAACCGCATCATCTGGAATGTTCCCCACGCGACTATCTCATGTAAGAAAAGGAGTAAACACGTGTTACAGGGACTCGCAAACTTGGGCTTTTGGTTAAGGTCAGTGTGTTAGTTTTGCGTATTTTATGAGATTGCAGCATTTTCTTTGTACGATGTATATGAAATTAAAAACTAATGAAGACCTATGTTAATAATGAGTTTACTGTCGGAATTCGTTGCAGGCCAGACTGAATTGTTTGTGTGGGGGGGGGGGGGGGGGGGGGGGGCTAGCTGTGCTTTGCCCGCCTCTATACCGGAGGAATTAACCTGGTTAGTCTTAGATGTGTTTTACGTTCAGGGATGTCACTAGAATCGAGTAAATGCAGCAGTCGTTTGATCGGTTGTTCTAGAAGCTAGGACGATATGGTCTGAATTTTCGTAGTTTTTAGGCGCGTTCGCATAAATAGCAAAAAGCGCCTATTATCTTCGTCATGCCTGTCCGTCTATCCGCATGTATCAGCAGGGCTCCCACTGGACGGATTTCCGTGAACTTTGATGTTTGGGACTTCTGCGAAAATCTGTCGAGATACTAGATTTTGTCAAAATCGGACAACAAACTCGGGTACTTTACATGCAGACCTAAGTAGTTTATATTGCTGACAGCAGGGCAAAGGGAACCTATTCTTGCGTTCTCATGGCGACACTCGACGGTTTTTTACTGCTCACAGCTACATGTAGGTCAGCAACCGTACAAAGGGAACACATTGTTGCGTTTCCATTGCAACAGTGGTTACGCAAACGCGATACAGTGCTTACGTGATACGTACATTGTATTGTTTGTGTGTTCTCTTAAGAGGAAGCTATGGATGAACTTAAGTAATATGTGCTGTTTGCTGTGAAAATTTAGTGCGTTTTCCTTGGTCCTCTGATTCCACTCTGTATGCACCTTTTGTTTGAACTTGACGTTGCATTATGTGTTATCCTTTAATTAACGATGCAGAGGTTGACGCCTGAACATTTAGGTTACTCTAGTTACGTGTACCATTGTCTTCAGTGTTAGTGGTCCGTGACTTCTTCTCAACTTGCGACCCGTTAAAATAAACGTTCCGAGTCCTGTATTGCCAATTCGTGTTCCAGGTGCATCATAGGAGTTTAGCGCCTCCGCGTACTATTCTTGTTCTCTTCCCCTTCTTGCCCCCTCCTCAGTGCGTTAATCGTTAGCCGGCTTCGGTGGACATAACACATTCACTTTTTATACGACCACATTCCATGGGCGAATGACCGCCCGTCCGCCATCACGATGACCCGCCACACGGCTCAGCGGTACTGAGTACGCGATGCTTTTCAGGTATGCTTATAACTGTGTGTGTGGGCAGGCAGAAAGATCGCAATCTTTGTAATCCGGATAAGGAATACAGGCCTATTTATGGTAACGTACCAGACCCCAGAAGTTTTAAAACCTGTCGTGATATGTATTGTCTCGAGTTTGTCATTCGTTCCCATTAGCCCATGACTAACCACGGACATGAAACAGAATGATCATTTGTTTAACTAAGAGGGCTTAGCTTCGTGGATCAGAGTCGTTCTTAAGAAGCTGGTCAGGAAGTTGCATGCCTTTTGCGGAACCCGAAAACTCATTACAGTGTTCACAAGAATCTAAGTCAGTTGAATTGTCGCCACTTTCACCGCCGGTTAAGGTACAATGTATTATTGTACTGTCATGTGTGCCTGGGTCGCCCATATCTCATATTTCCGTATGTGTGAGCATGTCCCGACCATATCATCATCTTTGATCACAGTAATAGTATTCGGCGAAGAGTACAAATTATGAAGCTCATCATTATACGTTTTGTCTGCATCTCCCTGTGACATTTTGTTTTCTCTTCAACACTCCAGCGCTGAGACACAAAAATGATATTACATTTATCGTAGTCTTCTTAAGACACTATACAAGTAGCTTGAGAAATGTGATGTTTGTTTCGTAGTTCATTTAGTGACGTTTTTTCGTCGTCTTAGGTTTTATAACTACGAATGGTAGAATGATATAGTGAATGACAAGTGGGGAAGACCGTGGAATAAATCCAGAGTGTCAAGACGGAGCCGGCATTCAGTACCAGAAATACTGTGATATTTGTTGTGAAACTTTATTTGCACTGTGGTGATACTGTGTTAGAACATAACGAAACATAACACTAAGCGTAATCAGTTAATAAAATCTTAACCTAATGTTTTCTTATTTGTTTATTTAACAGCATTATTTTGTGTGTCATACGGTATGACATCTAATGGCAGGATAGGAAGTGAGCAGTGAATTGGAAAGCGTGTAGTGATTCAAAAAACATCGATTACGCCTTTAAATGTTACGACACACTATAATACATACCACTTTAACTAATATAATATTTTAAAGATAATTCTCTATGCAATCTAAATGAAATTTACCCAGTAAATAATTCTGTGAGGAATGAGATCTCAGTCCACAAGTGACTTGAAATTATGTGTTTTATACAAACATTGAGATTCTACATTTTTATATTTTAACAAGGGTAGCCTCATTGTGACTTCTTAAAATTTGAAACATGTTGCTAGAGGTAATGTAAAAAGGTAAAGCTTACCCTATAACCTGCCGTGAAGGCCCAGAGGGGGAGTAGAGGTGTAGCTTTACTCTTTCTTAAACCTTGGCGCTAGATGGTGGTGGGTGGTTGACGCCTCACCCCGGCCGCTTTATCCCCCTGGAATGAACCGGTACCCACTGTACAGGAGGCGGTGTGGTCCCCAGGGCCGGTCTGGACGAGAGCGGAAAATATTGCCTCTCCCGGGATTCGATCCCCGGACCGTCCAGCCCGTAGCGAGTAGCTGTATCGACTACGCTGTATAAGAATTGCTTATATAAAGAGTTGATTGGCGGTGTAATGAACACCATTTATGTCAGGATAGTGTGTGATCCGACCAGTATTCGAATCGGATACAAGTCCGAAGCGTTCCCGTTTGAATCACCGTCGAATGAGTTCGCAACATAAAATGAGTTTACTTTCTACAGTCTTATTGGATGAGATCTGCGCTCTTCTGGGATATTACGCGCCGTCGTGTGGTAATTACCATCGCGGCGGAAGCCTGAAATCAAAGTCTTATTTGATATCATGTTTTCAGACATTTGCATGCCATGATGTTAAAACCGAAAAAATTGTTTTTAAGATAACTGGCGAACATATATCCATTGTTTTAGGTATGTCTGTTCGAGCTGACTAAATGGTGATGTAAAGTACAGTGATTTCCACAGCTTGGTGATGATATTCAAGAGATTACACGCTATCAGCTGTCACACTTTCGTGTATCGCGACATTTCAGCCTCATTCAGATAAGGCAATGTATCAGTTGCGTCCCAAGGTCTCTGCTGCATGTGTATCATACAGAGACATGACCAAACCTCCAGAAGAGACCGGGAAGCGAACCCGCAGAGCAGCGAGGGACATCACACACACAGACACCACCCAACTCCTAAGTTGTCGACGGTTTCGACGACCACGTATACCTGAAGTGCATGACATTTCGTAATCTTTCAATTTCTTGAACCAAAAAAGGAAAAGAAATGAAAAAATAAAATAAAAAAAGGTGCATTAGTTGGTTGAAGAAATTGAAAATTTATGTCAAGATGCACGGTGAATACAACGTAAAATTTCTAATGTTTCTTATGTTTTGGCAATAACTGTAATGTGTAAATTGACATCTTTCTCAAACGATTCTGTGTTCTTTGATACACAATACTGTTGGTTTCTTCTTGTATCAATACTCTTTTCAAATATCCAGTACAGCATGAGATATATTCTATTTCCGCTAATGCGCTTGGGGAAATTTCTTCAGGCCGAAAATGAGCTGTAAAATAATAATTATATTAACAAGACTGAAAATAAAAACTCACTGAAAATTGAAAATAAAGCAGTTACTGTTTAATTAATATCGGTTTAATTTTTATAAAATAAAAGTTTCACGTGGTATCTAGATTCTTAATTGAAAACAAAGAGATCTGTACATCCCTATGGCACGCTTTTTAACGTTTTCACTCTTTATGTTGCTGTGCTTTCCTTTGTGTCCAAATTTTAAATAACTCCTTGTGCTTTAATTTTTATTCATCTGTAAATAATTGTGCGAAATGTTTTCATACTTTATTATAAAATGTATAACAATAAATACATACATATATATGTCTAAGAATATAAAGTGTATACTTATAAACATAACATACATGATGTGTAAGCTGGTTAGTTATGTACACTCTACTAACTTTTTATTAAAATCGAAGGTGGATTGTACCAATTGATGTAAAAATGTGTAATTTTAAATACTGAGTCTCTGAGGATGAGTCAGAATATGGTTAGAAACATGTAGGACAGTGTTACACAACTAATAGTGAATAAAATGTACATTTGTAGGACTATAAATATAGAGCGCTCTGTTTGTTTGCCTCTACCGAAAATATATCCACCCCAAATGTCATAAAACGTACGTTACCCTGAGAACTTCCTGTTGCCCCTCAAGTAGATTTTTTAAGCATTTTGTGGAAGTCGAAGAATTGTAATTGTGGCCAGGTCTCGCTTAATCTGACCCACTGTACAGCGTCACAGACGGACTTTGAACCAAGGCACCCTGGACCCGATTCGACACTACAGCCGTTCGGTTTTTCCTCAGCAGCCTGCTACACAACTGTTGTACCTTTAAACTGACCGCGGGACGCAACTACTACATAGCTTTATCTGTGGGGGTTGACAACTCGGGACGCAACTGATACACAGCTCTTATCTGAAAAGTGACCGCGGGAAGCAACTAGTAAACCCCGGTGAAGTTGTGCTGAAGTTAAGATGCCTGTTGCTCAAGATTTCTGTCTCTTTATCCCCAACTTAATTTCCGCTTTGCCGACTTGAATTTTGGCAGTTTGAAGTGAGATGGAATCTTAGAATTGTGGGGATTGAGAATTTTCGGGAATAGATCGATTTCTATATTACGTCAGCCCATACTGTCCGAAGTAGGCAATAATTATGTGCGTTGTAGCAGTGAAATGCATTTTTTGAGTAAGGAATTGAGCTTGATACGAAGTGACAACTGTTAATATACAACACACGACTTGAGTTACTGACAGCATCGTAAAATAAACCGCCAAGGAAACATGCCTTATGACGTGCTGTGTGACCTGCCTTGCCTTTAATTGTCTTAGCAGTGATGCTTTGTATTTGAGATTCCTATTATTTTATCATGCTTTCGGGCTGTTGTTTCATATAACAGTATACATAGTTGATTATGAGAGTGTGCGTGTGTGCGCGCGCGTGTGTGTGTGTATGTATGTGGGCGGGTGGGTGTGGGTGTGAGTCTAGAACAGGGTTTTCAACGTGTAGTTCGCAGGCAAAATGTTGCCCGCGACAATTATTTTGCCTGCGGAAATATTCTAAATAAAAAAAAAACGTCGTTTAACCCTTTATCTGGTAAAGGCGAAGTAGAACGCCAAAGCAGTTTTGGAAACTTATCAGCTGTTTATTTATGGATACATACATTACATTACTAATTCATTTTGTAAAATAATACGCTAAGAATAGCGACACTCTAGCCAAGGTTATGAATTGTATTTTCTACAAAATTTTCCTATTCTTAGTAGCTTATATTTTTATACATATAATTATACGTATACTTATTCATTCTTCGTTGTGTATGTACTTTCATGTTGCCCGAATGCAGACCAAATTTTTACGAAGTTACCCGCACCACACGTAAGGTTGAGCGGGCCTGGTCTAGAAGTACACGCCTTTTATAGAATGTCCCGTCAGCCACAGCTAAAGTACAACGGTAGCTAATAAATCCGTCAAGTATGCGCCAGAGTTGAAATTTGGTCACGACAGTGACAAATCATAATTAGGCCTACATTTACCACTAAATTAAGAACATATTAACGAGGCACGTTCGGGGGATGGTTCCTGCCATTCTGTTCATAATACATTGTAACTCGACTGTAACGGAACCGCAAGGGACGGGATTTTTTTTCCGTTGCAGACAGGTTACGTTTAATACAGGTATTTGGAGTTAAAGACCCTTAGGACCGTGAAAGTTTTCCGTTGAAGACGGGATTCCGTTCTTTGCGGGTTCCATTGTATTTTGTCTTCCCGTTTCCTGTCTAAAAACGTGAACGTTGAACGGCTGATGACAGAAATTGCACCCGTTGCTGTATATGTCAGTGGAACGTAATGCTAGTACCGCACTCTGTGGGAAGAACAGATATTGAGGGTGTTGAGACAAGGCTGCTGAGCAGAATATTGGGACTTGAGAGACTGCCACATCAGGATCCTGGAGAACAGTATTATTTACCGAGGATCTGCATGATATCTGCTCTTCATCAGAGTGATGAAATGGAGAATGAGCTGGGCCATGCATGTAGCATGCATGACAGCTATAAGAAATGCATATGAAAGGCTGAGGAAACCTGAAGGGAAGGACATGCTCGTAGAGGGAGGATAATTTTCAAATGAATCTGGATATGGACTGGATTTATTTGCTCATGAGAGGTCCGTGATAGTTCCGTGAACACATTTATTAGCATTCGGTTTCCATAAGGAGTGGATAATTTTGTGACTAGGTGGGCAGTATCAGCTTGTGAAGGACTCTGCGCCGTGAAGTTATGTAACGATGAAATTTTCGGATATGCACAAATTAAACCATAGATCACCGGCTGTGTAACATTGTTGCACATAATTTTATATTGCGGCTTTCCTTAAGTGGGTCACGACCACCTTTCTGAACATTCATTATAATTAATCTGGAAGAAACCTCCCGTTTGACATTCTGTGTAAATTGCATACTGAAACTTTTAATTTGATAAACTGAGAAATATATAAATCTTTCATTACAGCGCATTGTAAAGTAGTAAGTGTAGCGGAAAATTCCTCCAAGAAGTCTGTAACATTGTCGCAGTTGCTACGTGATGTAAACTTCGGAGAACTATTCTAAGGAAACCATGACTCTCAGACAGTTGTATGGGTATGATGTTTAGAATAAAGATCCATCGTCATTCTCTTGCACTGATAAGATTATACCCTTGCGATTCATGAATGCATTTACAGAAGATCGTAACAGGAAGACAAACTTCATTCCCCTATATGAAGCACGATTTTAATTAAGATGTAGCCATTATGCTTTGAAATGCAAGTGAATTTGGTACAGTAATATGAAAATGACTTCACTGTGCATATATTGAATCACGCAACTGATAGGTGTTCTGTCCGCATACGAAGTAGTAGAAGAGAACAGACTTCCATTGTCTTGATCCTCTTACCTTTGCTCCTTCATGCTTTCATGTTTAAATTGTTCTAACATTGTTTGCCGAGGACATAGGCAAGGTTGTTTCTGGATGTTAAAAAAAAAAAAGCACAGACGCAAAGAAGCATAAACAGTGACTACTTTTACTCCTTTAAATACTAAATTGGACATAGCAGTGCACTTCCTTTTTGACTGGTTTTTTGTTGTTGCGTGAAATAAATTATCTGTATTATATTGACGTTTCTTGATAACTTGTAGCTGTGGCTGTGAACTCCAAAGTTACGTTTTGTATTGTTCTTCCAAGTTAAGTAATTTGTAAATTTCATATAAAGTTACTGAGGTTTGTGTTTATTACTTGGTTCATTTGATATAAGAAACAATACACTGCATCCTCTGCGTTCTTCTGGGATATTACGCGGCGTGATATCCCAGAAGAGCGCAGATCTCATCAACATCGCGGCGGAAGCCGGAAATCAAGGTTAATGCATCCTCGGTTAAATTTTAGAGAATGGTAACAAATTGTTTTAAGAAAAAAACGTGCAGCATATCTGGTTACATACAAATTGTTGATGTTTAAAACAAAGTGGCTGTGTGGAAGATTGACGACTTCCCGGTCTCCCAGATACCTCGTTAGGAGTTGAACGCGAAATTGTCTTGGTGAAAGTAAACGATGATGGTTCCTAGACGTCAGTTAGTAGTTTCTATGGCTACATCAAGTTGCAGGTTTTGCAGTGGAAAAATTAATGCAGCTCATCTGTAACGCTCATTGAAGTTTAAAGTTGCACGTTCTTTTGTCTGCAGAAATGCATTGAGATAACGTGATGGACATCAAAAGACACTAGAATAAAAGCAACAGTGAAGTCAAGTATGTATATTGCCCTTCGTTCCAGGCTTGTCGGATAGCATGTAGGTAACATATCATTAATAGAACTTAGAAGTACGTAACAGCAGAAGACTAAGAAGAATTATTTAAAGGTCTATAATAGGCCTGTAGAAGAATGTGTAGTAGAACTTAAATGCTCAGCAATGGAAGAAGACAAATATTCCAATACGCCAGCATTCCTCCGCCGTGTCTTTGTGTTCCTCTTGCACCCTTACCTTGGGGTTGGGGACGATTAGAATTGAAAGTAATGTTAGGATAGGCTGGGGCAACAGATT
This sequence comes from Reticulitermes speratus, assembly GCA_021186555.1. Taxonomy (NCBI): domain Eukaryota; kingdom Metazoa; phylum Arthropoda; class Insecta; order Blattodea; family Rhinotermitidae; genus Reticulitermes; species Reticulitermes speratus. The sequence continues at coordinate 22,158,891 of JAJKFL010000009.1, forward strand.
TAAATGATTTGTTCAAAAAAATGTCCACTACCTGCGAACCTAACCCCAATGTCCCACAATAATTCGTTGGTTTTCGGTTGATGTCTGTACCGCAGGAAGAAACAGGCTTCTCTAGCAATGCAGCTGCACATGGACCGAGATTGCTTCCTCTTGACTAAGATCTCCACATCCCGGATCCACAGCACAAGTCCGGAAATTGCCGCAGGAAGCCGGATAAGATGACGGGATCATTTCTGTAACTACAATGAAGGTCACTAACCTCCTTCCCAGGAAGGTCTTTTTTAAATAATGTTAGGGAACGGGGCTAAGTAAATCCACGGCGTAAGTTCTTAGGCGCGTTCACATAGTCGCGAAAAGTGCCTCTAACCTTCGTCATGTCCGTCCGTCCGCATGTATCGGCGCGGTCCCACGTACGGATTTCCGAGAAATTTGATAATTGGGGACTTGGATGGAAATCTGTCGAGAAAATTCAGATTTCGTTAAAATGGGGCAAAAATATCGGACATTTTTACGTGAAGACTTAAGTACATTTACTATTACCGCTGACATTAAATCGTCACAAAAGAGCTGTCTTTTACTGAAATGGTAGCAGGCTGTTAGTGCGTCTGTCCATCCGCCTGTCTGCATGTATCAGTGCGGCTCCCACTAGACGAATTGATGTGAAATTTGATATTGGAGGCTTTCATGAAAACCTGTCGAGATATTCCAAATTTGGTTAAAATCGGACAAAAATATCGGACTTTTGACGTGAAGATCTAAATACGTTATTGTAGTGTTACAGCGACATTAAATAGCCATAAAAGCACTCTCACCGAAATGTTATTGGGCTTTTAGGTTAGCCGAGGAGTATAAGCATTACGCGAACGCGCCACAATGTTACGTTATAGGTACATTGCCTTTCTTGTTTTATTGTGGCTCTGCAACATTGTTACAGTGCGTTTCTATACTCGTGCGCGGTTTAAAATTCGCAATTTTTACGGGTTTTCAACTGAAGACGTTGAGAACACTCGTGTAAGAGTAAGTAGACCGACGCAGCGTTACATAATGAAATAGTTCTGCTTCTCTCACGTAGATCACAGCTTAGCCTGTGGCGCAGTAAGAATCCTTTCTGTTCCATCCGCATCGCAGTTAGCAGAAACTTCTTGAACGTTGTGATTAGCCTTTTGAAGCTTGACGTTCTTCTAAATAATTAGAAATTCAATCCCTACCTCACAGAAACCAAGTAGGGAAATAATCCATGTTTATTCTGATAATTGTACGAGACTCGTCAATGCGGAGTTGTCTAACATTAAAGCAGTTTGTATGCAGATTCACTGTGCTTTAAACGATTAACTACTGTCATTTGTAACCGTTCGCAGGCAATCCGTGGGGGGCGCGCGCATCTCTATTAATTCTGTGATTCATACTCAGAGCGTAATAAGGATGTGTGCGTTTCCACATTGTGCCCATAAATGCTCTGAGTTGTACATTGCACTTACTAAGAATGGGTGCCTTATCAAGTTTCTGTGTTTGTTCTTGTCTCAGGTTATTGAAGCTGTAGTGTATGTTTTGCAGGCGAGGCTGTTTGGGTAGCAGACAAGTAAAAAGAAGATTGAGGATTTGTTTGAAGCATTGACTTAAAGGTGAAGTGTTATTGGATCTCGGAGTAGCCTGTATGTAATTAATTACCAGACTAGGCGGTTTCTTACACTGAAGAAATTATGAATGACTGTACACCAGAATGACGCATTTATATGCTTAATTTAATTATTAAAATATCAATAAATATTTCATTTTCACTTTGTGGGTGTGTTCTTGATATGCCTGACTTTAGTTATCGCCATCAAACAGAAGCCTTAATATACGCCTTTTGATATTTATATTGTGTAAAAATAATCCGAAATTAATCTGGATATTTTTCGAAAATATTTCACTGTGCCAAATTCCAGGATCCTGTATTAAAGTGACCTTAGCGTTGCTGGCACATCAGGTGTTCGTGCGGTCGCCATCTTGGTATTATTATTGATGTTGGGAAAGTAATATTACAAAGGTTAGATAGGGTTTAGTGCCATGGTGTGAATCTACTATGTGTTATACAATTCCGTCCCTTTATTTGAAACGTTGTCATGGGGGCGACAGACATTCCACGGGGCACACTGACGTGGTAATAATATATCACTGCTTTTCCATACAATATAAGGAAGGTAGGTTTATAAAACAAAAGACATGCATACAGACCTATAGGCCGCCACGATATTTGTATTAGTACGAATCCTTATCTTTTATCCTGAGAGAAGAGGTTCATTCTACATTCTGCCCACACTGTATTTATGTGTATTGTATTTATATTACAACAACAAACACCGACTTTTGCCTTATATAACGTAAATTGATTTGTTTTTTTTAACCGAGATGAAAAGTGTTTACTGCGCGGTACGAACTGGGTCTTTAAATGAAACAGTTTACGCTTCGTCTTTAAAGGGTTAAAGGTAGTTGAAGTCCTTGGCGAGTGGTGTGGTCCTGTTTGAATCTAAGCGGAATTACGAGTTTATTGGGGTAGTCACGTAACGATGAACTGCAGGTAAGATTGCTGAAGTTACAGCGGAGTCATGATAATCATCGATAATCTCCATAATTTGTGCACAGACCTGACTGCTTTTAATTGTTTTTAATCTAGGAATGGAGAATATGGAGCACGGATACAGGAAACAGAAAATACATTTGACTTCTTGGTTTGGAAATGTCACGCAAAGGGACCACTAAGATAAAGTGACAGTTTTTTCTATGGCCAATTCGGGGACGGGGACAGCATTGAAATAACATTTAAAACGGTACACAGGTTACAGTGATGTTTTTTTAATATTACATACATATTTACTGTTTACTGCTCCATGCGCAGCACTGTTGCCATCTCCTCGTCATGAAAGTGGCGAACAAGATCCAAGCAAGTCTCCATTCTAGAGAATATTAACAGAGTCGAGACATGTCTTATTATCCTCTTTTATCCTCTTACTATCCTCGAAAATCCGGGACGAATGGTCATCTTACACTAGGGAGACATACACGTAGATAGGGTAGTATGTAATGCAAACAGGGTGTGATGTGTGCTATGGATACAGTACAATGACAGTTTCTTTGTGGTGACGGTAACTTTTGAGTTCTGTAACGGAACATTTTTTGACGATTCAGATTACGTCGCAAAAAACTCTTTCTGCTTTTTTATTGCACTGTTGGCACGAGAACTGTAAAGGAATACGGGATCCAGTTGTTCATGAATAATATTGCAAACATGTGTGACGTAAAAGAATGTTCCTAGTGCGTTGTGTTTGAGTCGAGCCTGTCGTGGCTGCAGTGCGTACACTCACGCTTGAACACAGTGGTACACAAAAACACACCGAGAGCAGACTCTGCTTACAGCCTAGTTTTTACAATTAATTGTAAATTATATTTGAAGATTAGGGTTTGGGATATGTTGTCGTGTAGACTGATAATTAGTTACCGACGTTTCGAAAGGGGCTACCTCCATCTTTCGGGGTAGTTCAAGAAGCGAATGCTGCTTCGAAATTTCGGTAACCATTTGCCAATCCTCACAGCGTTGTATCCCAGAAGGCTTTAAACGTTTATTAAGAACGCATTGATACCCCAAATCATTCATCATATATCAAGAATTACACGTCACATGAGTTAAATTTTATTGGATTTGCTAACTTGATATTCTGGCTCCCGTCGTAACAGACTCTACCGAGTAAAAAAGAAAGTAATGAATCCGGTTACCAGATAGCCTGATTTGTCTTTTCATTTTTCCTTCGTCATTGTCACATTAGAATGTGTGTTAATGACTTCGTGTGTGAGAGCGTAATGACATTTAAGATTTATGAAATATATCTTTTTCTGTAAATCACTTTCCAAGGATTTATTTAGGATTTATTAGGATATCCGCTGTTTTGACTCTGACCTTATTAGATGCAAATCGCATCATAATTACCTGTTTCTTTAAGTGTGATACAGTAAATAGTTGTCATTGCATGATAACAGCAGAAGTGACATTTGGCTGCATGGCTTTACCGACGCCATAGAGTCGGAGGAATCTGAGGAACGTACCAGACACCGTATGATGTGGACAATTACAGACAATTGAACCATGTCGTAGAATTGTTGTTCTGGCGTTATGTGAAGATTAGAAACTAATTTTGCACGTTGTTTTGTATGGGCGTGGAACTTCGTACCCCACATTAAGATAACAGACCGAGGGTGTTCGAGAGTAGGGTGCTGAAGATATGTGGGCCTAACAGCGAGAAAGTGACAGGAGACTGGAGAAATTTGCATAATGAGGAACTTTATGATTTGTACTCCACATCATTATTATTTTTTCCTTGGCTGCTCATTATCGAGGCTTCACGATCACACTCGTACACACCACACTCGGTAGGACTCCTCTGGACGAGTAATCAGCCCGACGCGGAGACCTCTTACGTGACAACACACAACACTCACAAGAGACAGACATTTATGCCCCCAGCGGGATTCGAACCCGCAATCCCAGCAAGCGAACGGCCGCAGACCCACGCCTTAAACCTTGCGGCCACTGGGATCGGCACATCATTATTATTACTTTGAACAAATCGTGGAGGGTGGGGTTGGCTGGGCATGTGGCACGCAAGGGAGAGAAGATGTGCATAGAGGTTTGTTTGTGGGGAGGGAGAGACCACATGGAACGCCTGAGCGTAAATGGGAGGAAAATATTAAACAGCATCTTCAGGAAACAGTATGACAGTGCGCAGACTGGATTCATCTGGCTAAGTACAGGTGGCGGGCGCTTGTGAATGCGGTAATGAACCTTCGGGTCCCGTGAAATGCCGGGGATTTGTTGACTAGCTGAAGATCTGTTAGCTTTTCAAAACGGACTGTGCTTCCTAGGGTTTGGTACATGAAGACTAATATTGCAGGTTGTCTAGTGATAATATACTATTTATTAAGAGTTAGGAAGTGGCAGGGATGGTAGGAGCTGTGTAAAAGATATTGCGAATAAAATATAGAATAGTGCATTTGTTGGTGTTACTTAAGTTCTTGCTTTGTCAAAATGCAATAAGCAATGTAAAAATCAATCATACTGTTGCCGTAACGATAATTCATCGTACGAATACTGCTACCAAGATAATTGTGCATGTTTCTTGCAGATTGAATCGCTATTTCCGTGAATAAATTGAAGCCATAATGAAGTGTTATATCAGCCTTGTATTGTGCATATTTCCACCGTTATTGTGAGCCTGTCATACCTTGTCATTGTTTTAAGTTGCTTTGTTTAATAACGTTATGTCGTAGCGTCGAATGGTATTAACGTTGTGAATGATGGATAGGAAAGAATTTGGAACGTGGATTTTGTGTCCTGTTCTAAAACTACTGTTCCTGTATTTACGTGTGAAGACTTAAGGGGTGCCATGAATATCTGGTCTCTGGGGGCCAGTAATTGAACTCGGGACCTCCAGAATACGAGAACTGGTACTCACTGAACTGTGACTTTCGGTTCAGATTCTTTAAAAGAAAATATTTTCGGCATTATTTTACTACTTTCAGATAATCGTTAATTAGTTTGGAAAATAATGAATCATGGAATCGCAGTATGATGGAGATTAATTCGTAGTGACGAGCCTACAGTGGACTTATACATGATTACAGTAAAACTGGTAGGATTTGAAGCTGCGTTAAATATACTGGCAAAAAATACATTTATCATTGGTTTATTTAACTGTGTTGATACAGGCTAAGGTCGTTTCGTTTCCACTTAGTTTAATACCATATGTACCCAACGTACGCTTTGGCGTATGATGCAGAGCGGTGGGCCTAGATATTCTGAATGGTGAATTGTGAGTTTATTGGTAAGAGGGTGTCGATCTCTGTTACGACACCCTCTGACAGCCGCATGGGGACCGTAAAGAAGAACACCGAGACTCCGTCGGTGTCCTGGCCCAGATTCGAGCTGCGTGAATCCAAGGCTGTAATAGACCGAATGAGAGATCGCCTGTCCAGTAGACAAGTTTCAAAATGTTTGTGTGGATTATTGAACCGTAACAAATCTTAACACAGATATTCGTATTCTGTTTAAAAGAAAAACAGTTGTTGCTATAAATATTGCTTGTGATGCCGTCTAGTCTGGTAGCATCATCATTATTATTTAGTCTATCTTACGGCAGGTCCATAGCGTCTTCCAAAGTGAGTTCTCCAAAAATACGAGTTAATGCTTCCTTTTTAAACATCCATTATCGTCTTATTTCCTTAAGGTTATCCAGTAGCTGCTTACATCTTCTTCCTCGTCTTCCCGTCCCTACTATATTTCCTTTAATAACGAGTTTTAGAAGTCAGTTCCTACGCAGTATGTGACCAATCCAGTTAGTCTTCCTTCATTTTATTGTATGCGGGACGTTCCTTTTCTCCTTGAAGTATATGAATGTTTCAGATGACCATGCTGCCTACATCAGGGTAGATTTATTCATCTACCCTGATGGAGGCATGAGGATCATCGGAAACAATCGTTCACCGATACCAGACTAGACGGCATAATCCCTTCTAGGGCCAAGGTTGCGATTGGGTTGGGGCTATACCTCTGCCTCCCCTCTGTGCCTGCATACGAATGCCATGGGGTGGCTTTTACTCTACACGGCATCATAACCCAAATGAAATATATTTTATAGTGACTGCTGTGAGCACGACAGACGTCAGTTGTTACTGTAATTTGGCCATTCCTGAATTCATGTATCTTCATATTATCCCATAACGATACGGAAACTTTCTCCAGTCTGTAAGTGTTTTGCCGTGCTTTTATTCTGATTTAGCATATTCTGTGTGTCACTGCAGGAAAGTTGGCTTACTCCCTAGAACGTCTTAACGTCAGATTGGTAGAGCCTGTTTGTAGCTTGTTTATGGTTCTGCTTACAACATAGCTGGCAGGAATGAGGGGCGGAGGATGTAGGTGGTGATGAAATTGGAATACACGTATTTCTAAATGCGGCTGAGAACAGCTGAGGGAATATCAGTCTCTCAAGAAAGATGTTTCTGCATGGCGTTAGCTCTTACGAACTTTGCATACGTCGGCGATATTCATGCTCATTGATTGGAGATACAAATCTAATCTCCCAAAGATAATAACAATCCACAGGCTCATATTTCCTGGTATTTCATGCATTATACACCACACCGATGAGGTGTTTCAAATACAGTTGTAAACCTTCACGATATATGCTTCTTATGTTCCAAGTTCTTGTACAATGAGACCCCCTGCGGTGAAATGTGATACTGGAATCGAGTTTTATGTAAAGCGGGGATAGTATTTGACCGAGACGAACAACAAAAATTAAATTCATCCAGCAAATTTTGGTGTACGACTATTTCAGGAGTGTACAAATTTTCCGAATTCTAGGCGCCAGAAGGGTGACGTGAAGGACTCTCCATATTGAGGATCCACATATATTAAGCGCCGCCGTACTAAATTTAGTCGCCACGGCGACCTGGCGCCCGGGATTTGTGCACCCGTGGACTATGTTATGTGAGTCATTTTGAGATACCATATCAACATTACTTCATCATCACTGCATCATGTCCATCTAATAATCCGGAAATCAACATGTGAACGGGTGGACAGACGCGATTGCACATGCATGCACTTGCGCATACGTCGTAAAAATGAATACAAATCTGTGTTATATGCAGACTTAAACGTCGTGAACGGAGAACGTAGTCTTGGAACTTCACGGCCATGTCATGTTGACCACAATGATGCTTGGCTCTGTACTAACCAAATTGTCTTGCTCAGTCACATTATTTGTTTGCGTTTTAGAACGTGTGGTGTCAATGACCGTGCGTTACGAATCCCTGTTGATATTTCTTGTAAATAATACCATAATACGCCGTTCTTTTCACCGATTAGTTTATGGAGAACCAGTTACCTGGAAGTGGAGGAGTCACCTGCGTGCCTTCTTCTGTCATACGAACCCATGGTGCTCTTATGTTAGTAAAATATTAACTTCGTGTGGCGTGTAACTGTTTACCAACTTGTTAAACAAATATGACATCAGGATTCACAAACGGATACGGTGGAGCAGCGCTCTAAGTACGACGAGCGTGTCTCATACAACAGTGGTTGTCACATCTGATTCGCAGACGAAACAGCATTAAGTTTTCGGAGGACCGGTACGCTGTCTTTCATATTGTACCCTACGAAATAAAGTCCGCAGTTCTTGATTTCAGACTCCTCCGCGATGTTATTGAGATATCTGGGATATCACCACTCGACGCTGCGTAATGTCCCAGAAGAGCGCCGATCTAAAGTCCACAATTCTGATTATTGTGTGTTAGTGGTCAGCAAAGGGGCGCCGTGCATACATGCTAAACATTCGCAGCAAAAGTTATGCATGGGGGCGTATGAAATAATTGCGTTGTCAGACATATCTGCCTTACACGATTTGTCTACCAATTTTTGATCTGTGCAGCGACCTACGTCACAGCTCGGTGTCATGTTTCTCACCATTCCACTGATCACTTAATTAGGCATAAGGTGTAAAAAACATTTTTGAAAGTGAAAACGTAGCTGATTATTGTAAAATAGAAGTTCTTATAGGTGTGGTGAAGTGAATTGACTTATACGTTATTCGCTCGCATGTTTGTCGCTCTTAAATTAGGGAGGGTGTTATGGAGCTTGTTCTTCTAACAGGTTCTTGGTGCTGTGTAAGAAGCACTAACAAAGTGTGATGTTAAAGGTTCTCGTGGCTGTATCAAGATAATGATCTTCGGGACGTGACGCAATGTAGTTTGGTAGATACAAGCTTTGCAGATTAACCTGCATATAATCCTAAGCCTGGTCATAATTTACTATGGCACTGTCTTAGATGGAAAACCATAGAGTTCACCTTAGCCGAGGGCGTGAAATAGCGTGCTGTGTATGGAAGTGCATGTCATAAGTGCATTAAAATGGAATACAGACGATGTGCTGAGGTAAGACCACAAAACTTTTAAAAATAGAGGTGCAGACATTTGCTACCCCCGAACGCTGGTGCTGTGACCCCCCACTCCTCTCGTACTCCGGGCTGCATACGCAGGCAGCTGCCGGAACATGTCGATCCCACTCTGCGTTATGTTGCAGGAATTGATCAACTGGTTCATGCGCAAGGCATTTTTCTTCGACTTATAATGTCTTTTGAAGTTCTAGGCTTGCACTAAATATTTTCCAGATGAATAGGGAAGGTTTTCTTTCACAGGTGCTGTGCTAACCTATTACTGCCTCACTCAGGTTTGACTGTTGGCCGTTTACCAAGTGACAGTAATGGGGCAGTTGTTAACAGGGCACTTAGTTCTGTAAAGGAACGGTGTTACAGACTAACAGTGTTGCATAATCAGTCGTTTACAAAGACCATTAACTGGACAAGGAATGTATGGTATACCTGTTTTCTTCGGTTAGGTGGACGACGATCAGGCATGAACTAGCTTGAGCGTAGGCACTGGGGCGCATTGCCTTTTGAGTAGGATGTCGTTACATTAAAAGACTGGTTCCCTGACTGGTGTGGTGGCCTTAAGGTGGAATTGAAAAGAAAAGTTTTCGTACCGCACGTTCATTGTTACTCTGAGAGCAGCGAATGGAATTCTTAATACTGAACATCCCCGTTGGTGTGCAGATACAAAAGTATATTTTCTTTTATTAATGACGCATTAAAAAGCGAAATGTTGGTTGTGACTCTGTGATTAATAAGAGAAAATATACTTTTGAATGGAATTCTGCCCAAGTTTTGTATTTTAAGTGCTTATTCATGGGATGTTAGGTCTGGACGTTTTGAATACCTTCGAGTAATTCGTGCTTACTGACCGCAGACTTTCGCGTAGATCTCAGTACTTTCTTACAGCTTTGCGATTTACCGCTCAGATTACTGTTTCTGTCATCTGGGTCTTCCTTCTTAGGTCTTCCTGGGTCTTTGCTCGTACGCCTGTCTACCCGTTGTGCTCTGTCAGAGTTATGAAAGCCAATATGTAGCGCTGTGTATTTTCTGAATGAGAGAGTAACACACTCAGCTTTGCCAGGCCCACCATCGGGCACGCTGTCTGTGAATTGATGTTTGATATTTGATTGGTTTTGTGCCATATCGGGAAATATATAAAGTGGGAGTGCGTGTTGCAAAATTTTGACTAACATTGACTTCTGTTGACGAATTTCACAGACTAAGCAGCTACATGGACCAGCGCCCTTCTTGAGAAGCTAGTAGATCCTCAGCTAGTCAAATTTCCCGCATTTTGTGGAACCCGAAGGTTCATTACCGTGTTCACAAGAGTCCGCCGCTTGTCCCTATCCTGAACCATAATTGCAGTCCACGCCCTCACATCCCATTTCTTGAAGATCCGTTTTAATATTATCGTTTATCTATGTTTATGTCTTCCAGGTGGTCTCTTTTCCTTAGGTTTCCCCACCGAAACCGGTATGCATTTCTCTTGCCCCGCCCGTCTCATTCTTGATTTGGTCACCCGAGTAATATTTGGTGAGGAATGCAAATCTAGAAGGTTCTCATTACGCACTTCCCCTCAGCCCCCTGTTACCCCTCTTTTAGGCCGAGATAGCTTCCTCAGTACCATATTCTCGAGCGCCTTCAGCCTGCATTCTTTCCTCGTTGCTAGCAACCAAGTTTCACACCCCTATGAAATAAGAGGCAAAATTATAGTTCTGTATATTTCAGTCTTTACATTTTTGCATAGCAGACTAGAAGCCAAAAATTCTGGACCGGATAGTTGCAGGCATTCCCTGAGTTCCGTCTACTCTTAATTTCTTCATGAATGTAATTTGACTTGTTAAGAGTTCCCAGGTATTTGAACTTTGCCACATCTTTGTGGTGTGATTTTGTCCTGCATGGAATTTCACTCAGGACTCAAAATATGACGTTTGGTTAGTGATTTGCATTGCAGAGTGGGGTTGTAAAATGCAGATCTTTGACACGCAAACACGAAAACTTAATTAGTTGTTTAAACGTGACTAAAAAGAATAATGCGTTAGACACGATATCTTTGTCAACAGAGAGCATTGATTCTTCCACAACAAGAAGCGAACTGTGTTCCTCTGCAATCGGAGGACATTGCTCTAGCAGACGCAGGAATGCAAAAGAGGGTGGAGTTATGGATATTGTTATAATATCTAAACCATGTGAACGTAACTGCTTTATACTTGGGACGGTGAACTCTGGGTTGTCCGAGCTAAGGAGGAATGTAGGTAAAGGTAAAGGTAAAGGTGTGCCTGTACACGCCATGAAGACATTCTGGGAAGTAGCGGTATAGCTGCACTCATTCTAAACCTCGGCACTGATGGAGATGAATCAGATTCACGTCCCGGCAATTTCACCTCCAGGGGAAGCGCCCCCCAGTACCCATTGAACATGAGGCTGGGTGATCCCCGAAGCCGGTCTGTACAATCTGGAGAAGAGAAACATCTGTTACCCCTGCCGGAAATCGAACCACGATTCCACGGTTGTCCGGCCGGTAGCATAGTCGGTATACTGACTAGGCTACCGGCTGGAACAAAGGATATTGTACTTGTAAAGGTCAGTGGTAAAATGCTCAGAGAAGACCCTGAACTAGGGAACTAAATAATTTCCATGAAAATAATACGTTTGGCTCCTCTGTTCTGATTATTCTGGCGCGCAGTCTGGAATATTGGCCATTCTTGACCAAAGTTACTGGTGTGGTTGGCGTATTCCTTTTCAGAACACGTAACATCTGTTTAGAATTGGATGGGGATGGGTGTAACATGTCTCCTTTGCGGCTCGCGTTCTTGAAATGTGTCACTTGTTTTCATAGTCCGGAGGCTTTATTATCTAAACAGGTAAGGCGGGAAATGTTTAGTAGACGTATAATTAATGTCGTTTTTGCAAACTTATGTTCTGAAGAAATCAGAATTACGAACACGTATCACGTTCTCTGCACACCTGCATGATAAACCTTGACATTCGTTAATGCGTATCGTACCGAACTTCGTACTGTAAAGCTTATAACTTATCAAGCAACTCCCAGCTTCCAATTTCATTGCAGAGATGGGTTATACTGACTGAGTTTTCTGTGTTTTTCCTCCGATCACTATCCACGGAAATGCTAGAATAGTATTTAAAAACAGTGGAAGAAAGGTGCTCTGTAATTTGGATTTGGAACACACATTTTCCAAATGCGTTCTTTGCAACTTTGCGTACACTGTTGGCCTTGATGTTTTGTGCTTTACTGTCACAAAGTTAAATGCATTGCAAATACACTGTGTACGGAGTCAAAAATTATTTTGTTTTTATCGAGAAATGGTGCATATTTAAGTTGTAGACTGTGATGATACTTCCTTTTAGTAAACAGACATTAATGTCTCACATACTGTTCGCTCTTAGCGGATGCTTGTTAAAATTAAGTATATTAAGTATTATTAAGTAGCGTATATAGTGTATAAATAATCGTCACTGAGATTCACTGTTAAACATGCTGAACGAAAATGTATGTATGTATGTATGATGCATGTACGTACGTTCGTACGTAGGCGTATATGTGTGTATATGTATGTATATATGTGTGTACGTGTTGTGTATCCTCCTATAAATATTAGCGAGTTACGTTGGTACGTAAGGTATTGACATGATGGAAGACGTGAGTTCACGCGTCAGTTTTTATAGGCAATTGGTCACTATTGTGTCTAGTACTGCGGGCTGTTATTTTATTTTATTTTTTTAAATTAAAGCTTTATTTCCATTGACAGTATACATAAATCAGCCAGTTATTTTATTTCATTGCCGAGGGAAGATTAAAAAATGTACATGTCAAATGCACACAGAAGCACAGACACACAAGCACTTCCTACTCTAGCCGCCAGCTACTATAAAAAGCGTCTGTTTAATACTGTAACGTCCTGCTGTGTACTCCTGTGACTAATTCTGATGATAACCTCATATAGTATCGTGTAATCCTATCTACAGCACTTACTGTACTATTTACTGCGAAAATACTCGTTAAGACCCTGACGAAGGAATCCGTGTGTTCAGTTTTTTGTTTTAGCTAAGCTACGTTCCTCAACCTCTCGTCCTCTTCATTTGACGTAATCAATTAACAGCGCCTATTCCTGTGGCAGGAAGTGTAAAGCGAGGACAGGTAAAAGTTGCGCATACCATCAGTGAGATTCGAACGTGGGCTCATTGCGGACAGTGGCGGCGGTTCCCGAATTTTTACAAGCGTACAGGCTGACGGACAATGATTATATCAGGCGCCCCGCAGAGTCAGGATTACGCCTATCATTTCAGTTCCCGCCTTACAAGAAACATCCTCCGTCTATGCTACGAGGACCAGCTGGTTAACGCCGTGTAGGGAAGTAGTCGGTGTTCTGTCACACGAAACCCATAAACACCACACTGTGGGCAAAAAAGGCAGGCGGTACACGTACACAAGTTGTAAGTTACTACTGTACTAGAGTTGACAGTTTATTGACCCATTGAGCAGGCGCGCGGCCATTTAATTTTCTGGATTATGACTTCCTTCATTAGATGAGTTGCTGTGTCTCGTGGCTTACTACATGTCATGACCTTTGCCTTCATTCAATGGAATTATGTAGGTTAGAGGAGAAAGTTGTGATGTAGTCTTCCACTTCGTTTTAGCGCAATGACTGGTGAGAATCATGCACTAAAATACAATGCTAGGACACATGTCAAGGCAACTTCACTCATTTATCTGCAAGTCCCGGTATGGCTTTAAAGAAAGTGCCTAGTTCTCTGCAGAATTACATACAAGACTACGCTCCCTAAAAGCGCTGCGGTTTCAGAATACCAAAGCCTTGTAGAAAACTGCTGTGCAGAGGCCTCGCGTCTGTGTTAATACTCATTGAAGGCTAACTGAATCTACCTCTTCTTTTACTAAACAAAGAAGGGTTGATAATGACTTATGCCTGCCCCGCCTAGGAATTTGCGGCAGACACCTACCTTTTTAAATTGCAGCTCCTGCACAAGGTTCTCCGCATGATTGGCAGCTTTCCAAGGTGCCCACCGATCCGAGATTTGCGTGTTGCTTTCGAGATTCCATGCGTGTATGATTTCCTAGAAGTAATGCGGGCAGAAAGCAGACGTCATACAAAATATGAGAAGAAAAGTTTTCGCAACGTTGGACGAGGCTGAGACTAACACAGAAAATACGAGGCTGATGGTGGCGGTGTTGAAGATTACGACCGTTCAAATGACTAAGCTGCCGTTACAGCAAAAGCTCAGTGACATACGGCATGTACTAAACACGCGCTGGCAGAGGCCTTGTATATCCTGCGTGTATGTATGCATGTAAATTTTAAATAATAATTCATTATGTTACTATTCCTAAAGTGTAAATATTTTAAATGTCTGTACTTGATAAAGACTAAGACACTGGGCACAGGACAGACCCGCCTCCTTATCATAGGAGGCGCTGTACGACGACAATGACTGAAACGTTCGGACCTAATTTACGATATATCTGATCATGGGCCTTACCGAGCGCTCGATCCGCCAGCTGGTAAGGGAGTAGCTATAGCGTAGTCGCAACACTGACTAGGCTACGAGTTGGACGACCGAGGAATCGTGGTTCTATTCGCTGCAGGAGCAAAAGAGTTTTCTCTGCTCCAAAACGTCCAGACCGGCTCTAGGGCCCACCCAGCGTCTAGTTCAGTGGATACGAGGGCTCTTTCCCCGGGCGTAAAGCGACCGGGGCGTGAACCTGGCCACTCACCTTTAGTGTCGAAGTTAATGAGTGGAGCTATAGGACTTCCGCTCCCCCATACGCCCTCACGGCGTGTACAGGGACAACTTTACATTTACCTTCGGTGAACAAATAAAATGTACATAATTACATTATACACAAAATATAAGAAATTGTTACAGAAAGGCCCATTACAATGTTAATGACTGGTTTCTGCTCCCATTATAGCCTACCCCTAGCGAAGGAGAATTTATGCCGAAGCCACCCGTCCTATCTGTGTGTAAGGCCTAAGCAGGTTAAAAGCTGGGGATACATAAAACCAAATACCGCTGTTGTTCGAACTATGTAGAAATGGAAACCCGTGGACACCTGAAATCCACGGCTGACAGAACTGCCATCGGCGAGGGATTTCTGTAGAAGTAATTCCAAGTGAACCTGTGACTTACCTTTTGTGTGTGTGCGCGTGCGTGCATACAAGACGTGCCAGATTATATGTACAATTACGTGCGGCAGTGAAGAAATTGTTACCAAGCGACTGCGGGCGGTCAGTGGCCGTGCTAATTGGGATGCCACTTTAATTGAATTATCTCATATTCTCCTATTTGATTATGTTCTTTGTATACCATTTATATTTCTCACGTAAGCAACTCTACAGTTGGTAATGCGCCATTAAATGGCCTGTCAACCTACGAATGAGAATTGAATGCGGCCTTATCAGAACTTGATGGAAATTGAAACGTCTCTTGTTTTAAATTACTGGTAAATTTTCATTTATTTACACAGTGTCACGGTACTTATTTGTTTCTTAAGCAGAAGACGATGGAAAGAGGATTTTCGGTCGGTTTGGGCATTAAATTGCCTAATCCGTAGACGCAAGACGAAGTTGCAGAAGACCAAGAGCAAGAAGAATGATCATGTTAAAAGTAATAGGCGTGTTCTGTCAAACTATTTGATGTTTTTTAACTTTATACGGATGCAGATTATTTCACCGCATGGTGTCCGTTTTGGTGGCAAAGGTCCTTATTACAAAGCAGAAACTAAAATTGACAGAGATGATAAATTTGGGTCTACACGCGAATTAAATAGTCAACGTGCTGGAACACCAGTGCCATTATTACGTAGAATAATATAGGCACTTCATGGTCTTCTGTAAGGGAATATTTTAAAACACTTTGTTTGCAAGTAATTCTAAAGCTAAACTGTTAACTAGGTATAGCGTAAATACTGTACCTAACGTTTGTATTGCGGAGGAGGTAAACAGACCAACTGCCTCTTTCTGCTTCATTAAGTCAGGCTTTCCTCGGGTGGTCGAAAACGTAGACCGATCAGCAGGGAGATGAGCGGATTATTGTCGGTTCGAAAATAACCGGAACATCTGCGGATGTGAACCACCGAGGTTGTCGTCATGAATCTGCAAAGCACGGCATAAACGGTGAATTAGTCCTAGGCTTGCTCACTTCTACACACATGTTTACGTCATAATTTTAAACCCTTTAAAAATGCTTTCAACCGACCAGGGACTTTACCTCTTATACAACACCACCACTCGCGCACATACACGTACACACACAAACTAGAACCTCTAAACTGCGCCTCACACGCAACACAGTGGTGGGGTTGTAACTCGAAAGATCCTCGACCATAAGGGAATGGTGCAGGTCCATGTCTTTAGGCTTAACATTTCGCGTGGCTCCCGTTTCACGGTGTCCTTTGGTTTTTCGTAGCTTTTGTGCTGACATGTTAGTGTCATGACTCATCCTCGCTATGAGGAAAGACTAACAAGGCCGAGATTAGTCGGAAACACACGTGACACATTCCGCAGTGTGGCAGTGTGAGACCAGCAATCCTTGCCCCGGATGTGTGTTCCTGGAAGTGCGTAGCCCACCATCCTCAGCGAGATAAGGAACTGTATGAGCAAAGAGAGCAAAAAGTCATTGAATGTCTGTATAAGCGGAAGTATGCAGCTTATTAAACGTGAGATATTTTAAAACAACGGGCACTGGAATGAAACGTTTCTCTGTGAGACTATGAAACGCGTCTGATCTGTATGTTGGTACTGCGTTGACCCGCAGGTTGAAAATCGCCCATCGATAAATTTCGTACGTATTTGTCTAGTTAGGCTTGTCTTTTATGTCTGGCATTGTCGTCGCGTATCTCAAGGAAGCTGGCCAGTTGTATTTATGTACTGGCAATGTGCAGGCAGTGCAGTGTGACTTACACAGCCATCTGTGTTCAAGGATTGTAACTTACATGAAGATAAATACGGCGACATTCGTGTGGAAGGGATGTAAGCTCGCATACTGTGTTCTAATGAAGACGAAGAAAACGAGGAAGTGTCTGGTTATGAGAGGCGTAGACATCGTAATGACGTTAACATGCTGCTTTGACAAACCGACTGGAACTATGGTTACATGAACCGTTATCTAATAATGACGCTGGCACAGTGGTAACTGTGTACCACCTGCTTTAAACGTAACGAGCGTTTTTATTGTGGGCTCTTTTCTTTGTTGGAGTCAACAATTATTGTTTTTCGCAAGTCTTAGAAGACTGGTCTTTGTAGCAGATAAGTTGTGGTTTCTTGGAATTTGGAATAGATCGTCATTGTTATTCAGATGAGCTTGATCTTTTAAATCGGGGGTGCACAAATACCGGTCGCCGTGGCGATCGAATTTTGTACAATGGCGATTAATATTTGTGGCTCCTCAGTAAGGAACGTGTATCATGTTGAAATTCTAGGCGCATTCTGGTGCCTAGAAGTTTGAAGTGTCCCCTAGATTTGTGGAAAATTGTGCATCCCTACTTTAAATAAATAACCCGTTTCTCACAGAAATGTGACCGTTCTGTACTTTATTCGAGCGCTAGGGGCTGGGCGACTGAGGACTCGGGATTCGATCCCCGGTAGGGGTAAGAGAATTTTCGGGTCTCCAATACGTTTAAGTTCGTCTCTGGGTACCAGCCAGTTTCCGCGCAAAGAGTACCGGAGGCTTTCCCCGGACTGTGAAGCTGACCACTCACTTCCATCGAATGCAGAGGCTGAGAATGCGTGGAGCTGTACCTCTCTCCTCCATATGCCTTAATGATGTATGTTTACGGGACAGCTTTACCAAACAGAGAAAAGAGAAGGACCGCCTTTTGGTTCTGAATCCGTATAGATGACAAGAGGCTGTATGCACATAAGCTGCGAAATTCGTGTAACATGCATTGTAGCGATAAGAGAAATATGTGGACTGTCACTAGGATACTGGGAAGCTTCCACAGTGCAGATTTGTCCCTCCACTGAATCCATTTCATCTACAATCTGTGTTATAGTCACAAGAACAGCTGCTGTCTTGTGCGCAATCATTTCCTGATCACGGTGCGTCAGATTCTGGAGCCAGGGAGTTTTCGTCGCAAATTAATAAGATCTAGTTCAAAACTTGGATTGAATGACGCTGTACAATAAAGTGGAGCGCGCCTTCAATTCAACAGACAGGTCTCGAAGTTTTCTTGTTCCAGATTTACAGTTTTCGCATCCCACCCCTAAATTAAGCTTACAATAGAGCTTCAGAACACGCACACACACACACACACACACACACATATATATATATATATGATACTGTTACGGTCCCTTTCCTTTGTCTAAGCTAACTGGCCCTGGTTGTACTGCTTGTATACGGGAACTTATTTCTAATCTCGGAAGATGGACATGCTAATTCGATTTTCTTGGTTTTCCTCAGCCATCGCAAGTCGGGTGAGTGGTTAGCACTTCTGTTCCGTGTTCAGAAAATAGGGATGTATATCTCGGCCTGACTGCGATTTTTTATAGTTTTATGTAGTCTGAAGGCAGTACCTTCGAAAACCCCGCGTTCACTTACACGACCCTCATTCTGGAATCATACACCGTTTGACGCTGCATAACATAAGCAGTTCAAACATCCTTTGTAAATAACTAAGGATCTGTTCATTATGCAAATGCTAGGATATAAGTATGTGGACTGGATGCATCTAGCACAGCATATGGTCCAGTGAACAAGGTCGCATGAGCCTTCGGTGTCTATAAAAGGCGTGGCATTTCATGGTAGAGTCGTACGAGATTGACTCATAGCTGTGCTTAAGTGCAGGCGTTAAACTTCAGAGACGGTTTGGTAGTTGTATTGTAACAAGTTACCCGGTCGTCTGAAAGTGGACGCTGCGGAAAGTAGATCAGAAATGCCTTGGAAGTTTTGAAATGTTGCTCTGGAGAAGGATGGAGTAGATCAGTTGGACCGATCGTGTCAGAAATGAAGTAATATTACATAGAGTCAAGGAGGAGAGGTACATTCCACATGCAATAAAACGAAAGAAGGGTAACTGGATTTTTTAACATGGTGAAGGGCCCCGCAGGAGATGCTACGGACGCACCACAGCCTTAAGGCTTTTTGTGCAACCCTATGATGAAGATGAGCAGTTTTTTTTACCAAGTTTTACAAGTAATGGAACACCAGTGGAATGAAATTGACAGGGGAAAACCGACAACTCGGAGAAAAACCTGTTCCAGTGCCACTTCGTCCACCACAAACCCCACATGGACTGACCTGGGATCGAACCCGGGCCTCCGCAGTGAAGGGTAACTGGATTGGTCACATCTTGCGTAGGAATTGCCTTCTAAAACACGTTATTGAAGGAAAGATACAAGTGACGGGAAGACGAGGAAGAAGACGTAAAAGAGCTACTGGAGACCTTAAAGAAATGAGAAGGTACTAGAAATAGAAAGAGGAAGTACTAGATCGCACTCTGTGGAGAACTGGCTTTGGAAGAGGCTATGGACCTGTCGTAAGACAGACTACGTGATGAGGACTCAGTCGTCATTATGTAGGCTTATCCGTCAGTGCGTTGGGTCCTTGTTGGCCTGTTCCAGCCTCGTTCGTCCAATAGTCTCTTCATACGTCTTCTTCGGTGTCTTCGTCCGTGTGATATGCAGTTTTTAAGTACTTTTGGAAGTTTATTTATTTATTTATTTGCATTCTATCGGTATTTTGAGTCTAGTGGAGTTGTATTTCTTATTGTAAAGTGCCCTCCAATTTTGCAGTACGTATGAATGTACGTCGCCGTTTATGCATCCTTAACCTCGCCACTAGAGCTGAAATTCTGAGGTAATTTTCTTTCATTCTTGTAAGAAATTTTAAAAACAAAGCGATGCATCCTTCGCCTGTAAATTGTGTCTGTGAGCGTCTTCAAAGTGATGTAGTTTACGCAGCGTTGTGGATTCTAGCAAGGAAAATTAGCGCATATGGCAATTTACACACTGTGACAGTAAAGGTGCGTGTATAATACGAGAGGCTGTCAGAAAATAAGTGTACAAAGCATATATTTGGCTCTTTATTTTCAGCTGTAATAGGAACAGTTTAGATTTAGTTGTCCTGCTGTCCCACTACCATTCCACAAAGTTCCCGCTTTAATTGAGGCATTTGTCATGTCATGGAACGAGATTTTGTATCCCCTATTTTGATGTTATACCATGCATATTCTTAAGTATTTCCACCAACAAATGTACATAATAAGATACAACTCATACATGAGTCGTAAAAGACTCCTACATGTTTCGGCACCGAGATGCCATCCTCGGGGAGTTACAAGTACAAAGGAGTGTAAGCCCAACACGTTAATCTAGGTAATATAATGCCAGTATTAAGGCACTTGAAATGTTAAAATTCTAAAATATAAACTGATAGGTATAGAATTACAGTATTGTTGATATTAAAATTATATAATAGTGACCAGTTCCATGCAAGAGTAACGTTTTAAGTATCTTAATACTGGCATTATACTACCTAGATTAGTGTGTTCGACTTACACTCCTTTATTCTTGTAACTCCCTGACGATGGTACCTGGGTGCCGAAACATGTTGGAGTTTTTTAAGACTGTATGAGTTGTATCTCATTATGTGTATTGGTGCATATACTGTTTGTATCACGTGTTCATAGAAGTAGCTACACGTATGCTATGTTGAGGCATCGTGTCATAACTGTTCCCACCTAGCAATCATTAAGTATGTGGCTGCCAGGGTTTTGTTTTAGCGCCACAAACGTGATAATCTCGCTTGGCGCCAGATCAGGGTTATATGCTGGATGCTGAAGGATCTTTGGTTACAGAATTATACGCCATGTAAACTTATATCCTGACCGACTCTTGCATGTTGGATGCGTAACAAACCGCCGACAGTGATGTGTGACAACCACTTTACCCCAGTCATACAGAATAGAAGGTATGCTTCTGTGATCAGAAGAAGTAATCCTTTACACAGACAAGCGAACGGAAGGAGCGCGAGTGACATTCTGACAGTGAATCGCAGTCCCACCCAGACATGAATTCAATCTGACGCAGTCCTTCGCCAGCAAGGTCGAGCAAGCGAGCTCGTTTCCTGCTGCACTAGCACTGAAATAGAATCTGGCTCGTACACTGTTGGCCCTCCTTTAATGTCAGAATCAGTGACTTTTGATTACATAACGTGATGTATCCCTAGCATTTCCTTTCGTGGACGATGCTCCATTAAGTAGATATAGCAGCAGAATGAAGACTGAGGATATGCCTCTACGTGTATTTATAAGGTACATAGCGTAAGAGCTGAAAGTGTCGTTACTTTGTCCCCATTCAACAAGTCAGTCTGACAGTTACGGATACGTACGCCGGGTAGAAGTGATTGCCGAAAAGCAGTCGAGGTGTACCTGTACTTCGGTTTGTATTGGAATGTACTGGAACTGTCGACCTTTGCAAATAAGTAGTTGTCTGTAGGCAGCAGCGCCGCCTGTTTTTTCAATCTGTCTTTTAAGATCATGCCGTGCATATTCAGTGAAACTGTGATGTCGTTGTACTCGAGGACTGTAACGCAGAAGGGTGGATCAGTAGGAGAATTATGTATGGGAATTGTCCAAATTTCCCATTGAAATGTCAACGAGAGGGGAGATTTTGTATGCTGAAAAGGAAGTTAGTGCCACATCGGAGAAAAGTTAGTTACATTTTGCATTAGGTTCATTAAAATCCTGCGAGTACAAAGTAATGTGTGCGAGCAGTTTCAGTGGGCTGCGATGTACATTTCTTCATTCACGCCTTCTCTGCGAGTAGTCCATGATTCAGTGAATATCAGGCTTGTGATTTTTATGACCCTATGAGTGTCTCGCACTAGGTAACGCCGAATGGTAGAACGATTGGCATGTCATTAAGTGGAAAGGATTTGGAAGGAAACAGTCATGGTCTAGTCGAGGTACTGTCCCGGAATTTGTCCGGAGAGACTGAAGAATACCACGAAGAACTTAGGTCAGGATAGCCGGTGTCCTAGCCGAAATTCCAACCGGGGACTTCCGAATTCACGTCTAAAACTCAGCCGCCACACTAACCTGTTTGGTGTCTAAATGAAGGAGAGTCACACGTTGGCCGAGTAACCACGAAGACAGGTTTCTGAACGTTTCACGCAGATGTGTGTAATCCAGCATCTTCCTAACGTTAGCTGACCCAGATTGAAAAGAAGCCAGACAAACAGGCGAGACAGCCGTCGCTAGCAGTACTGGTGCAGTACTACGTAGTTGAAGCAAAATAGTGACGCGGTGATAAAAACGTCCTTGTTCGATTTTCCACTTGTTAACCTTTTTTTTCCTGTAAATGCGGTAAAACCAAAACCACTCGAAAATGGAGTCACCAGTTAACCAGATAGGCCTGTGTACCTATCGTTATTGGAACATTTATCGGTTTCAGGAATATGCCTAACAACTAACTTGGAGTGGAATAGGCCTCTTTATTGAGAAGCTGTTGGTTGTGCATGTGGTCAAGAAATTTCCCATCCGTAATGGAAGCCAAAGTTGCGTTACATTCTTCACCATTCGGACCATATGCTGAGCGGTATTAATCGAGTCCTCGCTGTCGCACCGTAAGGCCCTGTGTCTTTTAGCATTCACTTGAATATTATGGTCCCAGCTTGGCGTAGGTTTCCGAAGTTGTTTATTCCTTTAGGGTTTCCCCGACTCTTATCTCTACTTTGCGTTTTGTATGCCCTGCCCAATAATAATAATAATAATAATAATATAATAATAATAATAATAATATGCAAGAAAATAAATAGGACTGCTGAGTATTATCTGGTTTGATCAGCATGCAAGAGGAGATGCATATGCAGTGACAGAACATCAAGCTTAATGTGGTACGAAATATGACAAAGCACGAGTTTCAGAAATACGTAAACTCGTAATTTCAGTACACTGTTACCACTCTTGTGTCAGCAGTTTGTGTTCTTATGATTTCAGGACCAGTATGAAACTATAGCGCTCCACACGCAGAAAGGGATCGATTTCTTAGAGAAATACGGCCATTTTATCCGGGATAGATGTACAATCGAGCTGGAATATGCGGGAAAGCTACGGTAAGTGTATGAGCGATTTATAATCTGGTATGATTCGTCCTTCTCTTTGTAGCGTGCTTTTCGTATGCGGAAAGATGTCCGCGCCTATGTGGTTACGTGTGTTTGTGGTGTTTCTTAATTATTTTGAAACAGTTGACGGATTGTCTTGATCCTTTCACGGATATCATGATATTGGAGTCTACTCCTGTGAATGAATGTTTCCATTTTTAAGCACATGGTAGTTCTGAGTCCATATGGACACCCAGTGATACGTTGATTGACCACCTAATGCGTACATACGGAGTAAGAAAGCAAATATTCACAG
Source organism: Reticulitermes speratus (assembly GCA_021186555.1). NCBI lineage: Eukaryota > Metazoa > Arthropoda > Insecta > Blattodea > Rhinotermitidae > Reticulitermes > Reticulitermes speratus. Next base: position 22,182,249 of record JAJKFL010000009.1, read on the forward strand.
TATAAAATTAAGTAAATATAAAAAGTAATAAATTTGAAACGTATTTAAACTTTACAGTCTAGTAGAGTATGGATGAACATGAAAATAATTTTAGTATCAGTCCATACAATTTTATGTATCAGATATTTTGGTACACAACAGATAGTCGTATATTACGAAGGCTGTCAAAAAGTTCTCGGACTGGACGCGCTGCCTACCTTTAAAATCATATGACGGCCACGTGATCATTGGGCGTGGTTCGGAGACAGGATTCTGTTGTTCTCCCGTCAGTCCTAACGTGTTTGGTTGTCGAATAGACAGATATTTGATATAAGGAAAGTGTGCATCGGCGATTAAAAAAAAGGGCCAGGCCAAATATTGAATCAAGAATTCGAACGGAACTTTCGTGGTAACACAGCTGGTTTCTTCACCACGACAATGCTCACGCGCGTAGGGTGCTCTCTTTCTAGAAGTTGTCAATGAAAAAATAAAAAATCCAGTGTTTCCATAGCCACCCTACAGTCCTGATATCTCTCCAACGGACTTCATTTTCTCGAAATTGAAATGTAGTTTAAAAATATGAGTACGTCTATGTGAGTCAGTAGAGGGAGTAATTTAAAAAAGCTAGAGCAGCAAACCAGTATTTCTTCAAAACCAGACATGGAATGCTGGGAAAAATGGAGTCGTCGGAGTCGTATTAACGCAGGAAGGGGCTGTTCCGAAGGGAACAATGTTTAATAAAATTTACCTGGCACTGTTTTGTTTCAAATCAGTCCGAGAACTTTTTGAACAGATCTCGTGTTCAGATACATTATAAAGCTCTGATCTATATGAAAAAGTTTTGAACGAAATCTTTTTTTGCTGTGATGCCGAGTTCTCGGTAGCTCCTTTCTCTTTCCCGCACGTAGTTCGCTGTGGCACGACGTGGATCGTAATTGTCTGTTTCCGCACCATTCAGTATGCAGTCAGTTTTCAGTTCATGGATTCTTCTGTTAGAGACATTCGATGAGGTAATTTGTCGGGTAATACTAGGAGTGGATAAATGTTATTGAAACAAACAGTTTTTGTAACAAGTCTGACCTACAAGTGAACAGTTTTCGAAGTTTACTAGAGCATTTCTTGCTGGAACCCGTAACGTGTATTCCTCATGCTTACTAATTTAAGACCTGTTACTACACACGTTTAAAACTTATTCACCCGCAGCGTCTTTTATGCAAATAATTTCTACCAGTGGACGACCCGCACCAATTATTTCTTCGGGAGTTTCAGCTACCAGTAGGACGACATCCTCTAATAAGAGTTATCGTTTTCAGTGTCTAATGTCAAGTTGAGGGAATTCAACAATTATGCCTTAATCTTTCCTCTAACTGTAGACCGTAATCGTCTTCCAGGTTCTCGTCCTCATTTGCAGGTATGTCACTTTCGTCGCTGTTGTTGGAAGATATCAATTTCTCTTCCTCGCCACGGGGTAAGCGACCGCTACTAATGATATTAAGCCCCCGGAATGCATTAGCTGTTGCAGTTAATAGTCGGCAAGTCTCAAGGCGGTCTGTCGCATTGCTTCTGTGCTTCGAGTAAAAGTGTTCTGCCTGCCTCAGTCCTGTCAATGTAACATGCTGCGATGGTGATGGGTGCCTTATCATTAAGCTTACCTGTTGCACATCACTTGTCACGTTTCTCTTTGTTTGTTGAAAGTGTAAAATGTGTGCAAACACTATAGCATGCTCGTAAGTTACGCAGAGTGGCAACAGTACGATTTCCCTAACTGTTTAGCAAAACGTGTCTTTGAATTAATGAAGGTATAGCTCGGTGTACCAGGAAAAGTTGGTGCAAAGTTTTCAGTTTTGCAGCAGTAGTTCGAAAATGCGTTGCAAATCCCGTAATGTTACTGACCCATAGTTTCAGTTCAGACGTTAGTTCAAGGACCGATTCAGTTGTCATACCTGATCGTTAACACTAACGCTAGGTTGTTACGAATCCTCCGGAAGCTTATGTGTGTCCGCCTGTGTTTCCAATAGCCTTTTGAAGCCTCAGACCACACGTCGGTCGACAGGCCCGTTCGCGATTTCTCAGGATATTATCATTGGGATGACAGCCTGGACATTCGTTTAGGACGTACCAAACAACCACAGTTTTATTGAGTTTGTTTTGCCGATCCACACTACTATCAGTCTGAAGGGCGACGCAGATAGCCGTGGATAAGAGCTGCGCATCTTTCTTCTCTTCTGATGCGCCAGTTATTTTCAGCGCCTCATTGCGCAGAACGATTCTTAATTACCCCCAATATAAGAGTGGTGTGTACTGCTGAAATGATGCCAAAAGGATTATATAAACATATGGCCTCATCCCGCTTTGTTAACGAGAACGGGAAGCATTAGGATATCAAATGAGAAGTGGCGTTAAACAGGAGTGCATGTAGTTAGAATTATCATCTTAATATTGACGTAATGCTTACAGAAGTTGCTTAAAATGCTGCCCATTGGTTTGATGCACAACTGAACTTTGTGACGCGAACAGTTCACGGTAGGCTGACAAATTCCAGGCATCGCTGCTGCAGTCGCTTCTGACACCTAAGCATGTCTCGCGTGTTGACTCTTCAAGTAATAAACTTCAGATATTTCAACCGCTAGAAGTCAAGGAGTGAGACCGGGCAGCCGCGCAGGTCACAGAGCTGGTCCTTGTCATGCCCATTGATCTGGCCGGTGGAGACGAAATGCTGCTACTTTCACTTGGGCCACTCACTGGCCGGCGACTGCCAGGCGATTGGGTCTTACCGGAACCTTTCAGACGAGACACTAGTGGCTGGGCGACAGTCACTGTGGTCGAGCAGTGGCTCACACAGCGAGCGGATGGGACACTTATTAGGGCCATTGGAGGAACAGACAGTCTTCTGAGAGCGTTGACACGAGTGACAGCAGCGCCCAAAATGACTACAAGCAATATGTTTCATCTTAAAGATTCAAGCCCGGCCTGTGACGTCAGAGCTGCGCGTGTCGTGTCAAGCAACCTGCCTGTCTGTGGTTGGGACACTGTAGTTCGGGTCTCCAACCCGCGGCCCGCCAGGTTGTATTATGCGGCCCGCGGCCGCATTTGTAAATTGTGTATATACTATAAAATGACACAATAATTAAGGCGGTTAGGTATACCACTTACTGTTATTTTTTCACGTGCGGCCCACGAACCAGCCCACAATAATGGGTGTGGCCCTTTGTCATATAAGGTTTAGAGACCCATGGTATAGTTTCTCTTCCGCACAGTGGGCCTTGTGAAAACAGCCTAAACCGAGCAGTAGCGCCACATGCACAGACGTCTGTTGCGGGGCCGTTGGTACGTATACATCTTCAGTAATTGAGGCAATTCTTCCGTTAGAAAATATGAATTGGACAGTTGACACGGTAACTCGCAGGAGATCGCTGTGTATTCCTGCTCAGACATATATTGTAAACTGATGCTGGAAACGTGTTTCCTGAATGGAATGCGGATTTTCGTCGCATCGTGTGTGTATGTTACGAGTATTCTAATGGTCATTGCGTGTGAAGCATACTTTATGCGTATGCAGGACTCTGAGATATTCTGGTCACATCCATTTACCGCCACAGCCATTGGGAGAACCGTGGTTGATGCCTAAGATCCGCGGGCTACAGAGCTGGATACAACTGCTCGTTGGAACACCCACCACACCGTAGGGTGAAAAACATTGTCACGTGAAGCCAGCAACCCAGTGCTAGCATGAGGGGATGTTTGATTGCATGTACAGTATCATCTTCAACATTGCACTTCCGTGAATTTTCTAGTTACCAGCGTATGCCATATTTGGCCGCAGGCATACTGCAACTCTGAGACGGCGATCTGGAGAGATGAATGCCCTCGGATGCGGAAGCCTTCGTAGCCGATAGTTGTCATTGTTAAAGACGTACAAGAGCTGAAATGTTAACGCTGTGCTTCTACGTTCACCCGTTAATTCGTCGAAACAATATACCGTCGCTTACTGTCTGTATCTTAGAAATGGCATGGAACGAGCACTTACTTAAAGAAAAAGAATACGTTTTCTGTTCAGACAGTGTTTTTACTCTGTCACGCTGTTAGGTAAACACTCTTACGATAGATGAAACGGATGCAAGTCATAATATTTACCTCGCTTCATCAGCGCAGTTCCGTTGTGTGGCATTGTCATTGGCAGGAGGCCAGAAGGGAAAGTAATAATTTCTTGAACATTGGTGCAGGAGATCATGTCGAAATGTAACATCTGTCCAAAATTGTGCGAGGTGATGGTTAGCACGATTACATCGATTGTTTTGTGCGAAGTCGGTCAAATGACTGACCTGTGAAAAGAATGTTATCCATTAATGAGCGTAGTCTTCTTCAGTACGCGTCCCCTGGTATATCCGTGCATTTCATTGTCTCAGCCATGTTTGGAGGTATCATGTCTATTCATACGGTAACGTCTGTTTGCGACATCATGATTACTGGACCACCGAACAGATCTTTTCCAGACAGACGTTTTTAGATGGTTCGGCATTGATGACAGTCTCCTCTTTGTTTATTAATTTATTCCAAAAAAATTTTTTTAACAAAAGAGGTCTCAAGCGGAGGCCAAGGGAAGCGAACGTATTTCATGTACTTTCCTTTGCCTCCGCAAGAGGCCTAAAGCGGAGGCCAAGGGAAGCTAACGTATTTCATGTACTTCCCTTTGCCTCAGGCAGCACTGTCGATTTCCTAACTGATTATATTAACGGAACTAATATACACAGTCTAACAAACACTGCAATTTTGAGTCCAAGGAACAATGGCTGTACTGATAATAAGTGACCGTATCGTGAATACTTTTATCGTAGACGATTCCAGGAGGTACTGTACTGTATAGATGACGAAGATAAGTCTGGCGAACAGCCGTATCCTATTGAGTTTCTGAAGAGATTGTCACTATCATGTTTACCACAGCGTACACTAAATCTGAAATTTAACACTATTGTCATATTCTTCATTTTGCAGCAGTTGAGAACTTTACAGCATTACAAATTTCCCATCAAAATCGCGTTTGCTAAAGGGCAGACGCTTAAACTTTTGGAATATATCGACCATTGCCTGTTTTTTCCCCCATGGCCAGCTTTGTGTGGCATTTTCTCGAGCCTCTTCATTTGACAACGTAACTGTTGAAATTATTGAAGGGCATCGACGGCGTACAGAAAATGATAGATTGGTAACGTCAATCATTGGATGTCGAGAAGCGCTTGAAAGTTTCAAAAATGCAGATAAATTTTTGTTGAATAAATGTTTTATTTTTTCTACGTGCGAATTAATGGCACGGGTACAACTACTTGCTGCTATTTGTTTTCCGAAACCCTTTCATTACTGTTGTGACATCGTTCTTAGTGTCTTCAAATGACTCAAAGTGTGACACTTTTGAATACATTGTTTAGTTTCAGGGCATTGAAAATATCACGCGGCTTCACATTACTCGACTGAGGTGGATGTTCTGGCGTTGGTATTTGTCTTTGCCAAAAAATCGTTCTGTAACGTGTATTTAAAGGCATATTGTCATAGTGTACAATGCACGTATGCAGACAAGGATTTGCTCTTTTAGACGAAGGCGCAGCTATATATATGCCTGAAAACTAGGAGGTAGAATGCTTATTGACTTCTGGAGGAACAGATTTGTAACGGGCAGTTCTTTTCATATAAATATGTAATGAAATCTATTCATAGCCTAAGACTTCTGGTGCATTCACTCATAGGCCTATTTGTTTCGAAAACTGGAACACTTGCGGGGTATAAAGAGAGAGAGAGAGAGAGGGTGTGTGTGTGTGTGTGTGTGTGTGTGTGTGTGTGGTGTTGTACTTTAAACTGTCGTTCAAGAAGTTTTACACTGATATTAAAGTAGTTACGTGCGAGTTAAGGTCAGCCGTTTTGGGAGTTGTTTCGTGCTTACAGAAGGACGGAAGGGGTGACTTTAATATGTACTTTGCAGCCGATTAGCAGATATTTTGCCGTTTTGGCATTGGTGATTTGTAAGTCTCAGATGCATTGGGTGTGATCCGTTGGAGACTGGCGATTTGTTTCTTTGGGCCATTTTCAAATACCCTATTCACATGATTGGTTGTCCCCCCCCCCCTCCTTTTTCACCCACATATGCACGTGCAAGGTCAGATTCTTGTAACAGTCTTGCTGAACGACGTAAAACACATTTCGTTTCTCATCTTGTGATAAACAAAACACTGCTCTCCAAAAAGTAAACAAACCGCAAACACGTAGCGCACTTGAGTCCCAGAGACTGTTCTGCCAAAACTGCTGAAACATCGTGCACCGACTGACGACAACGTTTGTTGAGTTGTCAGATCTGATATACCCTGTAGTAACTGCTTCTGGAAATGTGGATGCGCCATCATGTTTTTAAAGGCGCTTGTGTAACGTCGTTGTAACGTACTTGGTATTGGAAGGCGATTGCATGATGTGGCGACGTACTGTAATTTGTTATAAATAGACTATTGGTATGTAGTTTGCGGTACCACTGGCATTGGCGTACAGTTTTAGATAACCTTTGCCGCAGTTTGTAATCACACAGCGTATTAGGAATTTTTGAATATTCACCGCGTTGAAATTGTCAAACAGATTTTGTATACAGTAATTAGGCCTGTGTTTTATGTCCCTTACGCTTTTAGGTGCGTTTGCATAGTCGAGAAACTTGCCTGTCTGCTCCGTCTTGTCCGTCTGCCTGCATGTACCAGCGCGGCTCCCACTGGACGGAATTCCGTTGAAGTTTAATATTGGGGACATATATGAAAATCTGTCAAACTCCAAATTTGGTTAAAAATCGAACAAAAATGTACGTTTTATGGCTGTCGGCGACATAAATTCGCCATAAAAGCATTTTTGTGCAGCACTCATTTTTATATTGCTGACAGTGACATGTAGCTCAACAGTAAACACAGAACGCATTGTTGCATGTCATTTACAACAATGGTTACTCGAACGCGCCGTAACGTTACATTATACGTGCATTGCCTATCTTGTAGAGTGTTCACCATGTAGAAAATGTCAAACAGAATTTGTGTACAATAATGCGAACTGTGTTGTATGAACATTACCCTCTTTAGACTAGACTTTTTTAAAGGAAATCTGTAAATTTAATTTCAGCGTCTTGCAGATATTGTGTTATCCACCTCAGTTCACCTGACGACTGTTACTATAGAAAGTCAGTCAAGTAATTTCGGAGATAAATCATAGGCATACACATGGAGACAGACACCCGACATTGCGCGGAGAACGGCTTTACAGGCAAATAATTAAATTGGCTACCGATAATTCGTTGTCTGAGGCGATTGTCACAGCGTAGACACGCCCGACTCGTATTCTAGAAGTACACGGTCTTTGCCACGAAAGCTTCGAAATAAAATACCACACATTTGACCTTGATGCTTTATAAGTTTGTTGTAAAGCAAACAAAATTTCTTCAGCACATCGTAAATACGCAGACAACATTATACTACAGTGTGGAAGCACATTATATCCTCCAGTGCACTTGTAACATAATGGCTAACACTCCGGAATGTTGTTTTTGAAGTGTTGTCCATTATGTTGAAAGAGTTCTAACGGTTCCTGAGTTTGAAAGTCGTGATTTAACACACTTCATAGCTTCATGTAGCGTAGACCTTGGCGTTGCATACAGCAAACATAACGCGCGTCGCGGTCTAGTGGTTAGCACAGCTGCTTTGTATTCGGTAGGTCTCGGGGTTCGAAATCGGAGGTCCGTGGGTATGCTCAGTGCCTCGAGGTAGGTGCATATTAACTCAAATTAGACCACTCCTGCTTCCATCAACATACTCGTATGTTCCAGCTCATTATTCGTTAATCCACTTATACAGTCTTCAGTTACCGACAGCGTCGTTAAACAATACAGAGATAAAATTGTACTTATGGACGCCATGAAGGCATGTAGGGGGAATGGAGGTATAGCGCCATTCATTCTTAACCTCGGCGCTAGATAGAGGTGAGTGGTTAGTCTCAGGCGCCGCCCGCTTTACCCTCGAGGAAAGAGCCGCTGTATCATTTGAATAGAAGGCTGGGTGGCCCCCAACGCCCGTGTGGACGTTTTGGAGAAAATAAAATTGTGGCCCTTGCTGGAATTCGTTAAGCTATAAATAAATAAATAAAAGACAGATATTGCAAGCTCTGAAGTGAAAACAGTGGTGACTTGCATGTTCTGCGTGGTATTTTGAGTTGTTGCCGACATGGATTTTCTTCATGCCCAGGATTTTCGTAAAACAATGCCGGATTTAAAACAAATACGTACCGAATGCGATGGGGTAGAACACAGCAGATAGGCCCCGGCAATGTAAATTTCTTACTGTTGGTGTGTTACTTTGATATGTGCTCTGAACATAGGACAACGTCACATTTGTGTGATTGGCTCTCCTGCTTTCTGTTGGGGAGGAGCCGCGTTCAGATTTTGATTGGGGACTGGATTGTCTCAGGTTTCCATGGTTTTACCCTGTTCTGCCTCGCAGAATCAGGGCAGTACCTTAATTTGACCACGACCGCATCAGAACTGGCTGTTTTCTTGTCGTTTCGTGTAATTTCGTCTCCCCTACCTCGCGTCACATCGATTGCTTTGGTCGTCCCGTATGATGGAGAGTTGTGTCTGTTGTCTTTTCCGCCCTATTCTTAAACATTTACACAGTGCTTCGGCATCTGATGCTGCCAGTCTCCATGGTGGCTGAGAAACTGCCCGCCTTTATTCGCGTTTAAATTATTCGGTGCTCGGCAAATCTTTCCCATATATTCAATTATTGGCAACCGTGTATAGTGAAAACCGCGTTGAGCGAGGGTTTATGGCTTGCGTGACTTTCGTTCGCGCTGTTCCTCACGAGGTTAGGTACGTATAAGTTCAGCTGTGCACTAATTTAAAGCATCGTGCGGATAATCGGTAACCTTGAAGGCTGTCACCTGCTGTGGGCAACGCAGAGCAGAAGCCGCGGATGTAAATTCATAACATAATCCGAACCCTTGAACGTAATCTTAGAGCGTTCCAGGATCGGACGCAACCAAGGACTCTGAATAAACTGACAGAATTTCCTGAAACATTGTATGAAAATTGTGTCGGAGGCCATCCAGGCACCGCATTTTTAGGCGAATTCGCAAAATTGCGAAAAGCGGCTGTTAGCCTCGTCGTGTATGTCTGTCTGTCCGTTCGCATGGAACAACTCGGCTCACATTGGACGGATTTTCATGAAATTTGATATTTGAGTATTTTTTTAAACTTAGTCGAGAAAATTTAAGTTTGATTAAAATCTGAACGGGTACTTTACATGGAGACCTCTGCACATTTATACGAGTATCTCCCTGAATTTTTCTTAGAATTAGGAATGTTTCGGACAAAAGTTGTAGAGAAAATAAAAACACACATTTTATGTTCAATACTCCAGGCCCGTTCACGTTTTTGAGTTCTGTAATTCAAGTCACTGAAGGAATGGACGGTGTGACCCGCGGTCTGTATGTTTTGCAATGCTGCATGTGTATGGGGTGTGCAGAATCTGCAGTAACTTGAGAACTGCCATATATTCCGTAGCTGCTCTCATTGCTGCTTCCTGCAAAGAGAATGTTCATGCTTTTGTTGATTTTAAGAGACCACATGCCTATAAATATCCCGGATGCTGTGTAAAGGAATAACAAACAGGCATACGGTTAATGTTCATCGGCGTGTAAATGCAGTTTTCTTCGCCCCCCGTCCCCCCCCCCCCCCCCCCCGTCCACCCCATCCCAGGGCGCCGTCGGGCTTGCTTCGTCGCTAGTTTTATCGGACATGCTTCCTTCCTTCCTTCCAAATTGAGATAAATACAGTAATTCTTTATGGTTTGACCTCACATTGAAGACTTTGTTGAGAAGTAACAAGAGAGATGCCTTGTACTGGGTTGGATATAAATATAGTTTCTGAAACCTCCTGCATAAGTGTGAGTTTGTTTACGCTCTAAAGGGCGAACATTTAATGCGGTTTAAGAGTTTAATTGCTGATCGGTTATTCGTGCTTAAGGAAATAATACAAATGACATGTAACCAGGGTGTAGAAAATGTGCGTACACCATAATGTAACAACGGGGTGCTTTCGGATCTTTGCATTCTGGATGGTCATACCATTTAATCCATTGGGGTCACGCTTTTTGTTGAGGTTTGTCATTATATTTGTTAGTAGAACGTATTCTTTATACGTCTGCGTTGATGTTTTTAAATTTATCGGGCGTACATATCCTCAGATATTAATATCGTCGAAATGTTCTGCAGTTGCTGATTTATTCTTCCAATGGCGCAACAGCCCCTAGTGGACCTAGGCGTCCTCATTGTCGAGGCTTCACGATGACACCCAGACGCACCACACTCGGTAGGACTCCTCTGGGCGAGTGACCAGCCCGTCCCAGAGACCTCTACCTGACAACACACAACACTCACAAGAGACAGACATCCATGCCTCCGGCTATACCTCTACTCCCCCTCTGGGCCTTCGTGGCCTGTTCTAGGGAGAACTTTACCTTTACCTTTACTCTACTGCGTACCAAATTTCATATTCCCAGATATAAGCTGTAAATATGAAATGTATGATTGCACGTTTGTACTTTCCTTAATTATGCGTCATGTAAATGGCATGAAGAAAATCAGTAAATGCATAGGAACCAGACGTAGCATCACGAAGACTACGCCGTTGGATCATTACAAGGTACTACGGTAAGTCGCACCCATGTAGCAACAGATTGTGTAAGTATAGTCTGTTGTAACGCAATAAGCATTAAGCATTAGGACTATTTTTCCGTAATTATCCAATGTGCAGATCGCTTCTGCGTGACGCCACATGGCGAGGAACATCGTAAATGTGAGTAGGTCTTCATCCAAAGTGCCTGCTACGTATGTTCGTTTTTAAGCGAACTTGAATTTGGTCGACAACTTTTGGTAAAAATCTTCAACAGACAATTTCAGGGGAAGCTTTGTTTAAAGCTTTGACAAAGTAATTATGCAGTAGTTGGACATAGCTACATAACCGTTTAAAAATACAGGGTAACGATGCATTTTATACTGTTCGCAAGTTTTCATGTAGCTTTAAAGAATTGCTTGAATGTCCTTGTTATGGATCGAAGTGTTGGAGTAGCCTGTATGAACATAAGCACCTATAATTCCCGTATACTTCATAACATCATTTCTCATTCCACACTATAGGTTACAGAGAATATGTTTACAGTGCATCGTTAAGTAAACCATTTTTGAAGCCACAGTTGATTGGTATTCGTGTGGAAGTTTTCTAAATTGCGAGTTCTCCTGCGTCTTTTTTTTTTTAATTTGATTTTTGCAGTTATTTTGTGCCTGTCTTGCGTGTGTTTAGGATAAACAGTTCACCAGCAGAAAGAAATCAGCTTTGCGTGCTTAGTGGAGAAGTGAACCGCAACAGAGCGCCAAGAAATGCTGGTCGATGTCCTGGCGACCAAAAATACTTGGCTCGTAACAGATCCTCGGCAGAATTTGTGCCCCTGTTTATGGATGAAGTTGAATTGACTTATATTTTTCTGTTTCCCTCCGAAGAGTTGTATTACCTGTAACCAGGTGTCTTGGTTCAATGCACAAGGGCGTGCCCCACCTGTGTTTCGCTCTTAACGTCCATTCTAAAGCCGGCGTGGGCCTGTAATGTGTTCGACACAAGGCCGACGTGTCGCGTACTATTGATTAGTGGTTATTGCTGTCAGGGATGTGAGAGACCTGCTTTGTTCAACGACTCTGACGTTCGTAGAATCCGCACGTTTTACTGTCCGTCTGTGACGTGCCAGGGGCAACGTGACGCACGATTCCTCTTTCCACAAAGTTTCATTTTTACTTTCTTTTCAGCGTTTTCATCGCGAAACTTTCACCACCCAATCTGCGTAATTCGTTTAGCGTACAGACAGTATCAGTGGATGAGTTGTGACAAGTATGACTGGGACGTTCGCACCCGTACATCCCATGTATCGCCATCTTTTTCTGCTGGAGACATCCTGCTTGTCAGTATCGTAGACAGTACTGCGTCGAATGGTAGAATGAGCAGCGAATGATGATTTGAAAGGTTGTGTAACGAACCGGTTGTTCCCTAATTCGAGGTACTGTCGAAGCATTTGCTTGGATGGGATGAAGAAAATCAGAAATGACCTGGGGGTAGTCTGTGTCCGGCAGAGATTCGAACCAGGCACGTCCCGAGTACAAGCCAAGAGCATTATTACGTTCATGAACTAACTTGGGGTAGGGGGTATAAAGGGTAAAAGCTAAAAGTCTTACCTGTCCACGCCATGAAGGCTTATAGGGGGAGTGCAGCTATGGCGCCACTCATTCTTAACCTGAGCAGTAGCTGGAGGTGAGTGGTCGACTTCACGCCCCGGCCACGTTTCCTTGGGAAAGAACTCCGGTATCCATTGAATAGGAGGCGGGGTGGGCCCCAGAACCGGTCTGGACGTTTTGGAGGAGAGAAACATTTCATGCGTCTGCCGGTATTCGAACCCCGGATCGCCCATCCCGTAGCCTAGTGTCTTTACCGACTGTGCCGTCCCGGCTCCCTGGTTGGAGGGGGTCGTAGAAAATAATGTAACGTGTAGCTCCATGGTCTGTGTTTCAGTCCTGTTGGTGTCTTCGGCAACTGACACCGTCTGAACATTGTCACAGGACTACTATTGAGGGAGGAGGCCGTTCCGGTTACAGAGGCATGAATGTGCAGGTGATGTGTGGGGAGGGACATGATGTGAACTGGTTTGAACTGGCTCAGGATAAACCAACTTCGTGGCAGTGATGTATCTTGGAAGTTCAGTAACAGCAGGTTATTCATTTAAACAGCTGAAACAAGCTTCGGCTGCTAGAAGACCCCAGTACAATACCATGTAGGCTATACGTCAACGCTTGCCGGCTGTGAGAAAACAGTAGAACTGATACTGAAAACCATGTACGTTTTATATATGTGGGCCAGATATTGACGTACATGAGAACATTGTTGCACTGTTATTGAATGTACGCAGTTCAAAACGACTCCGCCATTCCTTTTTAAAATCTTTTTAAAAAAAATTTTTCATATACAGTTGTGTGTAATTTAGGTATCTTGTCGAGTGGTGCTAATTATATTCCGGTAACATGATCCCATTGGTGTTTTGATAATGTTTAAGGAAAAGAGTAGGAGTATGGGATAAGCGTACTGTCTGCACGTATGGAGGTATGCCGTTAGAGGCTACACAGACCACGTACACAGTCGGCAATAATAGCGTGGTGGACGCATGAGGCCGTGAAGTGGGAGCGCCACTTAGTTAAGGGTCCTGAAATTAACAATGATACTCGCGATTGGTCTTTGGAAAATGTGCAGAATTCTTCTGGCAATTTCCTGCTTGATTTTAGAGCAACTGCTGACATTTTTAATGGAGGAGGGGTAGATAATAAATGTAAGGTAAAAGTAAAGGTAAATTTCATCCTGTAACATGCCATGTAGGCACGGGGGCGGGTGGTAGAGATATCGCTGCCCTTTCCTTAACCTTGGTGGTCAACACGACACCCCGCCTGTTTGCGCCCGGGAAGGAGACCCGTTACCCATTTTGCAGGAGGTGGTGTGGTCCTCGGGGCCGGTCTGGACGGGTGCGGAAACTCTCGCCCCCGTACCGGTGTTCGAACCCCGAATCGTCCATCTCATACCGAGTCGCCAGATAATAAATGTACCTGCACATTTGTGTGGAACTTTGTAAGTGAATTATTTCACATATGCCGGCCTTGAGGTTGGTCACAGGGCCTCTGTGTGTATGAGCATATATCAGGGGTGGCCAAACCGCTGCTCGCGAGCCACATGGGGCTCTTTGACATATAATGTGCGGCTCGCGGAAATATGTTGGCTGAGCTCCTTTTTGCATTACAACTTATATAAAAGGTACATAAAAAATTTTCAAGCTTTATAATTATGAGAGTCCACTGGATTAAAACGTAAGTTTAATGTTCGTGATTTTTGTAACAAAATGTCCATGTAACAGTAAAAACGTGTGTGTGGTATTTGTTCATGTCTTGCAGCTCTCAAACATCTGCAGTTTATCGTATGTGGCTCTTACGTTAAGCACGTTTGGCCACCCCTGATATATATATACATAGGATACATGCTTGCTTGTACATACGCCAGTATGCTAAAATCCACTGTCAAGCAAAATGCAGTGGGACATTAAATTTAAGGTGCGTAGGATATTCACGTCATAATTTCTCGCCCCGTCATTTTGGTTGTTTTTAAGTCAGAAACGTAAAACGATGGTCTACCAGCATTTCTCCGATTCGCCCCGCTATGTATGATGGTACAATGCAGTGAGATGGCATTTCAGTCAACACAGCACGTTCATTAAACGTGCAAGTGAATATACACGTGTCGGCCTCTTTCTAGACTCATTATCAGGCCAAATATAAAATATGAAGAAATGTAGGAAACGTAGCAGAAAACATATAACGTATGGCTGTTCTGCAGCACAAACTCAGTGATTAATATTAATATTAATGTTATTTTAATCCAGTTACTACTTTTTGTAAATATTATCATACACATACAAATAATAACTAATGTTGTTAATAATAAGTCATCATTTATACACGGATAAGGTACAATGACATGTTTTACCGAATCAAAATGTTTTATGAAAAATAAATTTATTGTAATATGAATTTTAATCATGTGCACGTATATGATCACATACCATGTATAGATGGGTTACGATCTCAAAACTTTTTCACATATCGAAAAAACGGTGTTGAAGTTATTCTGTTTATATTTCATGCTTCGCATTTGACCTGTGATCATGGCTCTGGGGAAAGAGCCGAAGGATGTAACCTGTATGTGTATATATATATATATGTATATATACACATATGTATATATATATATATAATATTCAGTGTATGCTCCACGAATATGCTGCGTTGTCTGAAGCGCTGTCTTACTAGAGTTGTGATTTACCGCGTGACTTTCGGTGATATCTTTTTATCAAACTTCGATTAGTTTAGATAATACTGACGCAGATTTCTTCACCCCGAATAACTGATTTTCCTTGGAGATATTAAGATAAGAACCAGTACTTTGTTCGTGCCGCAAAACAGATCATTGTGTTTCATAATTGCTTCTGGTTTCCAGCCCAAATAGCTTGGTGCAGTTTCAGGCGGATTTTGCAGTCTGCGTTATAAATCGAGGTGTAAACACTGCTGGTAATTGAATTAAAGCTTTTTGCAGTCTAGAATTACGCGAAGGTCGCATGAACTTCGAAGGAAGCCATTTTATTTTGAATTTGGATGGTAAGACAGATTAGACTAGAATTGTACGACGCTAGCAACCAACGCTGTGATTGAAACATAAATGTTTATGTTCCTTAACAATTATATGTTGCAGCCTAATTTTCACAACATAGTCTTCCGACTTTTACCGTAGGTGGAAATCACATCGGGTTCCGATGACCTTCAAAACGTGCTTCTTACGAAGACTGTGTGAAAATTTTCTCCAAAGAAATAGTGTTGAGCCCACTGTGAAGTTTCGTTAGCTTACGGATTCCAATTAGAGCCCGGATAGTGTAGTTGGTATAGTGACTCCACTACGGGCTGGATCATCCGGAGTTCGAATCCCGGCAGGGGCAAGAGATTCTCTCTTCTCTTAAACGTTCACATCAGCTTTGGGGCCCACCCAGCCGCCTGTTCAATGGATTCCGAAGGTTCTTTCTCCCGAGGTGGAGCGGCCGGGGTGTGAGGCTGACGGCTGGCCTCCGGATAGTGCCGAGGTTAAGAACGAGTGGATTTATACCTCCACTCCTCTATATGCCTTCATGGCGTGGACAGGGACAACTTAACTTTTTGGCCTTTACGGATTCATATTGTTTTTGGGTATGGCCAGAGTGAAGAAGACTTATACGTACGTGAGCCGGTATAATGCCCAGCTGTATTGCCGGCACTGATTTAGTTCCTTCCTTAGTGAGCTTAGGTGTAGGACTGCAGTAGATTATCCGGGAAGTCTGTACGTTTAGACGGTAATGGAACCAACATATTCTGGAGCTGCCCTTTTCGAATCCGGGCCGAAATACCGACTGCATTGAGATTGCTGTGTTTACTGTTACGGACCTCTCACACGGGGCGCTACTTCATGTAAGATAGCGATTCGATTAGCTTACGATACGGCTCAGCCCATTGTTTCAAATGTGACCACGCACACTGAAGACGACACTACAACGGTATGCCCACGACGGACCCATACGATACGATGACGACTCAACATGCTGTGTCGTCTGTCGCTCAGCCGTAAACATACCGGCACAGAAGGCGGAAGCCTCGCGGGCTTGTAGAATGCTGGTTGGTGCAAGCAGGCGTGAGGAAGCAAACGTTGAAGTTGTGAAGCTTGCGGGGCAACATTTGCTGTGACTAGAATGATTCTGGTTGGTCACGAAAGGACAAAACGTAAGACTGTCCTGTGGCTCGCTGTATAAAATGATTTAAATTACTGTTCACGGCGAGTTCCCTGGCTACAAAAAACCTGCTACTTCCTTCTTGTTACCTCCTCCTTCAGTCTTTTCATTCATCAGGTAACGGATATTTCGTCTTCGTGTGATGACATGTTCGTACCGAAGCATTGCATATCATCCGAGTTTGTTTGCAGTGTGCGACGTTCATATCGTATTTATCGTATCGTCATCGCATTTCCATCGTATTGCAAGTAGGTCCTGTGTGAGAGCGGCCTTGTTTTCTCCACGCTCCTACCTTAAACTAGGCTTCGATCACTTCTGCGTTTTCGCAGTTGATTATTTACTGTCATCGAATCAGATTATATAGCGTCGGTGATAGATTAGTTTGCCTTTGCTTCTTTATTTACCTGTGTATGTACGGGTTGTTTTCCAGTTCTACCCATACATGAAATGCGCTGACATTAGGTTCGAAATATTGTTCGTAATTCAACAGTTACAGGTATGGCGACAGTGCAGAACTTTGGGATTGTAAGAACGTATTTTTTGGCGCCATCCGGTTCTTATGGCATTGGCAACAGTAAACGTTGTATTTTGGAATTCGAGAGGGCGTGTGTCAGTGGTGTTTTTACTGCCCCGACTTGACTATATTGGCTGAGACGTCATTGTTGAACAAACCGTGAGGCGACGTTGTGGCTTACGTGTGCAATCAAACCATAAATGGAATCACGTCCTGAAACCTGTTTTCCTGTTTTCAGCACAGAACACCTACTCTTGCAGTTAGATTTTATGTCTCGCAGTACGTAATATTTGTGACCCTGTTTGTAAGATAATCCACCCGCTGGGGCAGAACTATATATAGGCGTACTGCTTCCATTAATCTCACTGTCTTTGTGTTGCTTGGACTAGTTTTCCTTACAGCTGTGTAACTCAGTATCTACCCACCTGCAAGTCTTGCCCACCCTTTTCTCAAATTAGACGGAGGAGTCACTTGAGTTAATCTGATTTTTGTTGAAATTCCGAAAAAGAAGTGTTGTTTTATGCATTATTTTCTCGAAGTGAATAAAATTACCTCATGACGAGGTTTCGATTCTTCGTCCTTCTGTTTTCTTTTCGAATTTTCCACTGGATTTCAATTCAGTCTTGTAGGGTCTGTTTGGGAGGCGAAGGATACAAGTTGTGTGTCGTGGATTTTGGTTCATATCGGTTCTTTGTAATTCCTGTGTATGTGAAGTACAAGTCGAAGTTTTCAATATATTAGTACGTATGTGCAACTGTATTAAACATGGTAATAAATTTACAAATACACGTCATTGCGCTAATATGTGGTATTCCAAGTTGAAGTCGTCAGTTTTCTTAAAAATGATAGAAACGAAGCAGTTGATTTGCATGTGCGGTGAACGTGCATCGTCGCTATAGAACAACTTAAATTCGCAAAGAACTATTTTTGGAAAACGTGTGTTGTGTGGGCCTGCTTGGAATACTTGCGCCCACTGTTATTGTGCAGAATGGAATTTGACAGGACATTTTTAAAACGCTGCTGTTTGAATTTTACTTCGTACTTTGAACAAGTTACTGAACAAGTTTAGCTTGGTAGTAGAGCAGACCTGGTTTCTAATCCAGGCCATCCGTCTCTCGCTTCTTCTCACCTCATTCTCCAGTATATCTAGATGAGACAGGGGTAGCTGGTTAGCTGATTTCTTCTTGTATTGATATTGTTATTGCAACAGTTATATAGAGTCGAGTGTTGAAGTAAAGGAGTTTATATTTCCGTGAGATAAAATTTACGTTACGCTGAATTGAATAAGTTTGAAATGTTCCGCCACAGGATGTACATCACGAATAAACGAAATTCATGGGCATGAAATATCTGGAACAACCCAAACGAATCGAATTTCCATTCAGGAAGATATTAAGAGCAGATTGAAGTCGGGGAATGCTTGTTATCATTCGGTGCAGGATCTTCTGTCTTCCAGTTTGCTATCCAAAAATACAAAGATTAAGATATACAGAACTATAATTTTGCCTGTTGTTTTGTATGGGTGTGAAACTTGGTCTCTCACACTGAGGGAGGAACATAGGCTAAGGGTGTTCGAGAATAGGGCGCTGAGGAGGATATTTGGGCCTAAGAGGGACGAAGTAACAGGGGAGTGGAGAAGACTACATAACGAGGAACTTAATGATCTGTACTCATCACCAAATATTATTTGGGTGATCAAATCAAGAAGAATGAGGTGGGCGGGGCATGTAGCACGTATGGGTGAGGGGAGAGGTGCATACAAGATTTTGGTGGGGAGATCCGAGGAAAGGAGACTACTTGGAAGACCCAGGCGTAGATGGGAGGATGAAATTAAAATGGATCTTCAAGAAGTGGGATGGGGGGGCATGGACTGGATTGATATGGCTCAGGATAGGGACAGGTGGCGGGCTGTTGTGAGTGCGGTAATGAACCTTGGGGTTCCATAAAATGCGGGGAATTTCTTGACTAGCTGAGGACCTGTTAGATACTCAAGAAGGACTCTCCTCCATGGAGTTAGTTAGTTAGTTAGTTAGTCAGTCCAAACAACGAATTTGTGAAATGTATCCATGAGCGTGAAAGTGGAGTTCATGGTTTTCCGATGTGTTCAGAATTGGTGGAATTTCGACAGAATTTGGAATGACTTTAATTGGAATTTGGAATTAAACTTAACGCTCTCTATAACGTGTGAAGGATAATTGTGTCAACGTTAATTCGTGAAGGGCAGTTAAGTCGTGGACCTTGCCAGAAACACTTGGTTGTTGGTTTCACGGCCGCTGACTGTCATGGAATGATGTTGGGCCTGAATAGCATTGCATTACACGATTCGTAACGTGACACGCAGATCACATAATTAGCCACTTGTTGGGAACCCTGCAGTGTATTGGTCTGAAGTAATTACAGACACTACTTAAAGGTCTGAACTGCACATGTCCACTGCAACACTACAACGCAGATTGTCGTAGTTCGTAGTTGATGTCGAAGTTTTTCATACTCTATAAACGTTCTCATACGCGCCCATTTTTTAAAATAAATCTGTGTAAAATTGCAGATTTCATTTTGCGTCAGAATGGATCTCATTCTAACGCAAAATGAAATTTGCAATTGTAATTTTGTTTCTGTGTGTTCGTATGGCGTGAGGATGACCATATAATTGGTCGAAACATATAGTCAGATATTAATGTAATATAATATAATATAATACAGGATCTGCACTCTTCTGGGATATTACGCAGCGTCGTTTGATAATTGTTTACCGACGTTTCGGGACAACGTATGACCCTTGAAGATGGGTCCGATACGCTGTCCCGAAACGTCGGTAAACAATTATCAAACTACGCTGCGTAATATCCCAGAAGAGCGCAGATGTCAATATCGCGGCGGAAACCTGAAATCACGGATAATGTAATATAATATAATATAGTAGCCCCTATAATTTAGTATAATATAATATATAACCTTTGTTGTGTCGATGGCATAAATAAATATTTTGTAGGTTAATACATGGATATTGACACAGTTTTAGTAACCACTGTGTTGACCTATGACTTCTTCTGATCCTCGCTTTGTTTTTTCTGCCGTGAACAGTAGCAATAGCCGCGCAACGATTTCCTTATTGGACGTCACAATGTCGTATAAAGAAGAGGTAGGTTTGGCGACTTGGACTATATACAGGCGCATAAAAACAATAAGCCATTACGTTCCTAACGGTATGTAACGTTATTAACCTATTTCTGTATTTGGAAAACATAACGTGGCTTCATTAACCTATTTATACAAGGTCCTTACTTTGTCTAGCCCGGGGTTTACTAGT
Source organism: Reticulitermes speratus (assembly GCA_021186555.1). NCBI lineage: Eukaryota > Metazoa > Arthropoda > Insecta > Blattodea > Rhinotermitidae > Reticulitermes > Reticulitermes speratus. The sequence continues at coordinate 22,202,500 of JAJKFL010000009.1, forward strand.
TGCGTCCCGCGGTCACTTTTCAGATAAGAGCTGTGTATCAGTTGCGTCCCGAGTTGTCAACCCCCCCAGATAAGGCAATGTATTAGTTGCGTCCCGCGGTCAGTTTAAAGGTATAACAGTTGTGTAGCAGGCTGCTGAGGAAAAACCGAACGGCTGTAGTGTCGAATCGGGTCCAGGGTGCCTTGGTTCAAAGTCCGTCTGTGACGCTGTACAGTGGGTCAGATTAAGCGAGACCTGGCCACAATTACAATTCTTCGACTTCCACAAAATGCTTAAAAATCTGCTTGAGGGGCAACAGGAAGCTCTCAGGGTAACGTAAGTTTTATGACATTTGGGGTGGATATATTTTCGGTAGAGGCAAACAAACAGAGCGCTCTATATTTATAGTCCTACAAATGTACATTTTATTCACTATTAGTTGTGTAACACTGTCCTACATGTTTCTAACCATATTCTGGCTCATCCTCAGAGACTCAGTATTTAAAATTACACATTTTTACATCAATTGGTACAATTATTTAAATAGTAAAAACTGAATAACATGGCTTTTTTTTTTTTACAATCTTGTTTATACACTGGTTCAAATGTGAATAGATGTAGCTGCTGTTTATTTCGGTGTTATAAACCGTCTTATACGGGTTAAAATGTTAAAAGTTGAATAATCTGTGTTGTTATGATATCCTGAAACATACACTATTTCAGATAAAATTGATAGTCGTATTTATGTTAATGTGATATGATGTGATTAAACATATGAAACATTAGAAATTTTACGTTGTATTCACCGTGCATCTTGACATCAATTTTCAATTTCTTCAACCAACTAATGCACCTTTTTTTATTTTATTTTTTCATTTCTTTTCCTTTTTTTTTGGTTCAAGAAATTGAAAGATTACGAAATGTCATGCACTTCAGGTATACGTGGTCGTCGAAACCGTCGACAACTTAGGAGTCGGGTGGTGTGTGTGTGTGTGTGATGTCCCTCGCTGCTCTGCGGGTTCGCTTCCCGGTCTCTTCTGGAGGTTTGGTCATGTCTCTGTATGATACACATGCAGCAGAGACCTTGGGACGCAACTGATACATTGCCTTATCTAGGGGGGTTCACAACTCGGGACGCAACTGATACATTGCCTTATCTAGGGGGGCTGACAACTCGGGACGCAACTGATACGCTTTCTTGACCGCGGGACGCAACTCGTACGTCCCCGTCTAGCCCATATCGTTGGTCACTTCCTGTCTGGTACCTCACCGCGTGGAACTCGACAATCACGCAGCCTCCTACCCGATTTGTCGCACAGATGTTCCTGCACGTGTGTAGCAGACTCCCAGTCTTCATTCGCATTAAAGGTGTCTGTAACATCGCGCGCTTCTGTACCAAGTACATGCTGATTACCGATCCTACAGCAAGTGTCGTAAATTCAGACGGAAGTTTACTGATGCACCTGCTCCAAACCGACAACAATTTACAAATAACGTGAGAACGTTTCGAGCAAGAGGTTCCATTCTATGCAGGAAGAAAGCAGAAGACATGTTAATGTTAACTGAGGAAAAACTAGGCGGATTTGGTGCCAGATTGGAGATATTTGCGGGAAAATCATTAGTTCGACTTGCACAGAAAACGGGCGTGTCTGCAATCAGCGCGAACTGCAGTAAAACCGCTGCACTTGCTGTACATCCATGTAAGACACTGTAGTTCACTAACTCTTACGACACAGGTCGTGAAGCAAGACTGAATTTTTTTTCAGCAACAGAGGCCGCACACGTAACAAATCACACTAGGATTATTGGGCTCATTTTATTCCGAGACCATAAATTAAAACCGGTATGTTGCACACATTCTGATGCCATCTGTGTTTGTGATTTTTAATTCAGTTGTGTGCGTTGTTTGCTGGGTGTTCTTGGCGACAGAATAATAAGCAGGGGAACGTGGTCTCCTCGATCGCCATATTTGAAACCGTGCGAATTTTTACTTGAGGGGCATGCTAAAGGATATGTGTATAGTAATAATACTCGCACTGACGATGATCTGGAAGGAAGCATTCAGAATATAGTGTTTGTTTTCAGTTTAACCAGCAGAACTTCGACGTGCACAGAGCAGCGTGTTTGTTGAGATGAGACACGTGCCTGTGAGCCGAAGGAAACCATTTCCAGCACCTTCTGTATGGTAGGCAGAACATAATGATAACTGCAGTTAACATTGATCTAGAAGGCTTGGACCCTCAACTGACGACCGATTTAAATAGCAGCGAGCGCTGCGGTGCCCGCCGTCACGCTAAGCGATTTGTGTAGTGACCAGCGTAATGGGCCAGATAAACAAAGGATCGTGTATATGTGGAAGACGTCCCGTGTTTTAAGATAACAAACGTGATTATTGTTGTTGTTATTGTTATTGTGCTGGTGGTGTAAAACTTTGTGGTTATGTTCCGTAAATGTGATGTAAAATATATTCGAATGGAAATATGCTTGTTGTAGTCAAAGGCTGTGATGGTTTGAAAATGGAAGAGTGATGAAATACGGCGTCACTTCTTTCCGGAACGTCATATGTGTAGTCATGAGTAAGCACGTAAGGAATGCAATCTACGGTACGCGTCGTGCAGTAATTTCCTGGCCGATAAGGTAGCGGTGTGTTAAAGGAGCGGTATGCTAGATGTTGATAGTCATTGTATTAATTTCCCGTAAGGCGTGACACATTCACAGAAAGGCCTTTTGACTTAGCTTTCTGTATTTTTTTCTTTTGTGAAGGGCCCCGCAGCAGATGCTACGGATGCACCGCAGCCGTGAGGCTTATTGTGCAACCCTGTGATGATGAAGATTATTTTTTTTCTATGGCTCGACATACTTATATGGGCCTGGGCCTCCTCGTTTCATCGAGGTTTCATGGTCTCACACATTTGACACACACTACAGTCGGTAGGACTCCTCTGGACGAGGGACCAGCTCGTCGCAGAGACCTCTACCTGACAACACACAACACTCATAAGAGACACATCCATGCCCCCGGTGGGATTCGAACCCACGATCCTAGTAAGCGAGCGGCCGAAGACCCACGCCTTAGACCGCGCGGCCACTGGGATCGGCGATGATGATTAGTGGAATGAAATTGACAGGGGAAAACCAATGTACTGGGGGGGGGGGGACCTGGCCCAGTGCCACTTTGTCCACCACAAATCCCACATGGATTAACCTGGGATCGAACCCGGGCCTCCGCGGTAGGAGGCCGGCGACAAACTGCCTGAGCCATGGCACGGCCTTTCTGTACTTGAAAACAGCGAGCATTTATCGGAACACGTCTGACATTGTAAGGGAATTTGTGTGGCCGTGATTGTAATTGCAATTGCGTTGTAGGAAGACTGGAGTGAAATTGTAGGCGTGTGACGTATTGCGTCAGTAATGCTGAGAACTTTTGCACGTGGACTTTCGATGAAGAGCTGACGGCATCGGGAGTCTGACGTAGCCAACTTACTGTGCAGTATTCTGCAACATTTCTAACACCTTATCAGTTTTCACGTGCAGCACTGTACCTAGTTTTCACCGCCCTTTTATCAGCATTTTCGTTGTTACAACTTGATTACAGTGCGATTAACGGATTAATAGGACTATGGTGGTGTAATAGCGGTAAAGTTTGTCTCGGCAGTGCAACACAAACGATCTGTGCTTACGTGCGTACTAGGAAAATGTCCACGACTGACGTATTTCATGGATGACAAACCTGTGACACACGCACCGAAAGTGGCACGTGAAACGAATTTTTTTCGCGGTTAAACGAACTTGATGCGCTGCCTGCGTATGAACACGAAACGTCAGTGCAAGTCAGCAGTAGCAAAGAAATGTTCACCCGTCGCCGGTGTGGTGTAGGCACAACTGACCAAAAAGCAAAATTTTTTGTACCATTGTTGTAATTTGTAATTTTTGTTTTTACTTGTGATGTAATGTTTATACAACTAACAAAACACACCTGTTCCCGAAGTTGATGTGAACAGACAAGTAAATAGCCTGCCATTTCCAACGAAGAGACCTAAACACCCTTCGTCTGAGTGAATACCCCATCCAGATATCCCACCATTCGAAGGACACGCAATTTACGGGAAGTACCTCCTTCACTCAAGTTGATATCGCGGCAACGATTCCACGGATCCACAAAAGTCTACCATACATGTTACCGAGATCTATCTTAACACGCACCATTATCAAGAAAAACTCCTTGGGATTCCACAGCTGTTATTATTGTTCAGCTCGTTTCATTAAGATTTTTAATTGACATGTTTTGTAAAGAATGTCATTTATAGGTTGAAATCTCAATATCTACAAGCGTATAGACGTTAGTAAACAATTACACCCTTGTACAATATACAGCCTGAAAGTGACCGCATGCGGGTCGAAACATGTAGCTGCTTAACCTCTGTATAGATTTACATGCCAACTACAGTTGTGTGAGACGGTCATACCATTTGATTTAATTTGATTTCTAACACAACGGAATGCAAAACATTAAGTTACACGAAATTAGTTTACTTCAGCAAACTTCATAAACAATTTTATGTTTATGTACCTTGCATTTTGTCATGAGTTTAAGTTTCTTAGAAAACTTAGATATTTTAAATGTCAAGGTTGAATCATGAAAAACTATTTGTATATACTTTATACGTTGTGTTATATGAAATATATGCTTATAATCACTATTTGAGACTTAATGTATTAGTGTTCTTAATTTTTGGGTTTACAGTTTTATGGATCTGTACATTTTAATATTGTGAGCTGCGTGAGTGCTTCTATTGTAAAGCCAACTGTTGTGTATTTGGATGCTGTAGATGCTTGTGACTCTTTGATGAATGCCCCGGAGGATGGCAACTTGATTGCCGAAACGTATGTAGGGGTATAAGTACATCTTACTCTGTTAACAATCTTGTGCATTAGTTGGTTTTTATTGAAATTCATAAACATGTCAATTATGACCCAAAAGTGTTACCTCAAAACCCCTCCACCTCCACACCCCCCATCCCCATCCATCACTGCACAACAATCTTACGTGCATGTTAGGGGCCTCTTTTTAATATAAATTACCAGAATTTATGGTACTTAGTCCCAAAAAATGGTTTTCCATCCCTGATATATTTTGTCACCCTATACAGAGGATGTATCATTCATGAAAATTTGAGAGAGGGTATTTTGAATATGCTGTTCAAAAATGGCATTCATCGCGTCGATTCAGAGGTGAAAATGCTGCCACCATTTTAGGACAGCTTATACCCAGCAATGCAGTATGAAGGCTAATAAAACTGTTGCTGGGAACCGTAGACATATCTAAATATAGAAACAGACCGGGTTTATGAACCAACTGTCGTCTTTGACTATGTTACTACAAAATATATGCTGCTCACAGCATCATATAATAATGCATTTCAGAACGTACTGTTCATTAGGCATGTTTTTAATCTGTTTTGTTTGTTATATTTCGACATAAATGACCTTGCAAGAGTAGCATAATTTGCCGAAATGCGTATGTAGGTGCCCTCCCCTGCATGGAATAGTAGTAATCTAACATCTGCCCCCCAAACATCAGATTGGCCGCACGTTTGTGTCAAATAGGATCACAAAGAGTGCTGCCCATAAGTAACAGTGTCATGACTTCCGCAGTTTAATTGAGGAATTCAGTTTCGTTCGAAAAATCGTACAGAGTCTTGAGGAAAGGGCCGACTCCTTGGTGTTCTGACACTGGTGTTCTTGCGGAAAGTAATGCTGAAAGTATAATAAGCATCATTTGCAACCATGACCTTCTACATTGTGAAACAGAGGGTGTTTATCGTGAAAACGGTTTGTTGAAAGTGCAATGAAGTTACTGGTAACATTCTTATGTTTGCTACGTTTCTCATAGAAATTGTGTCATGAATTTGGTTCGAAATTTTTAAGAAACTCACTCTATGTTAGATAATCTCAGACGTGTTAGTGGACGTAAACGAACAGTAAAACCTGATGAAGCCTTTCATCATGTGGAGCAGGGGTCACCAAACCGGCGCTCGTCTGCCCTTTCCTATGCGCCGACGGCGCTATAAGAAGTCTTTATATTTTCAAATAAGAAATTAAGATATTCTATTCAAAGCATTTTAAAATAATGTTAGACATTTAAAAATGTTGTTTCTACTAATACTTATGCCATTAAATAAGTTGTCTTCGATTACTGCTGATTGAGCTCCAGTTGTGATTGGCTGCAGAAATTGATTTATTGTACTATGTAAGAACGATGCGTCATGTCATCAATTTATCTCGTATCGTTGTGTTATACACCTGAAATTTTTCAGTTTTTTAAAACCAACGAATGCACTTTTTTATTTTCATATTTCTGTTCAATTCAACCTACATATGTTTATATGTATAAATACGAAAATAAAATAGTGCATTCTTTGGTTTTAAAAAACTGAAAAGTAATGTCAAGATGCACGGTGAACACAACGTAAAAATACACCTGGAAGTTCTGTGCGCTAAAATTCTTCCACTTGCATGTTTTTGATGCAGTGACAGAAATCGTAAACTGCATTAGATCAGCGCCAAAGGATTGCAACATTGGCTTTCCCAACAACCTGTATGTCGCAACCGAGTACTCTGATCTAGTATCATACACGGAAGTAAGGTGGCTCAGTACAGGTGAAGTACTGGAGCGTTTTATAAACGTGAGTGATAAATTAAAAAAACATTTCTCGAATCCAAGAACGAGATTGTTGATTCCCCGCATGATTTTTCGTGGTTAACAGATCTGGCCTTCCTTGCCATGTTATCCTAAAACGTAATATTTTGAATTTTGAACTTTAGAGTAGGGATGAACATGTGGCGGACATGATTAGTATAGTATCTGCGTGTAAAAGAAAAATATTACTTTGGAAGTAGCACTTGGATAAAAAAAAAATCGCTGATGCATTTCAAAAATATTTAAAAAATTGTGTAGGAAATAATTTGATTCCAAGTTGTACAGTGGACATATAAAACAGCAGAGCAGTGTGTTGAAAAAAATGTTTGCACAGATTCATGAAATCGAGCCTCTTATGATGTTTTATGTAAATCCATTTAATTCTCTGGACGTCAGTGTCGTTGCCAAAGCTGTCATTGCTGTTTGTGAAGCAAATGTTGAAGTGGTACAACTAGAAATGTTGGAACTACAGAACAGCTTAACCCTATAGGCTTATAATTTATATAAACATTTTTGTAAAGTAGGACACCACACACAGTTTCCATTGCTGAAAAATTCTGCAGTCAAGATTTAAAACGTATTTGGATCAACCTGCCTGTGTATTTCGATGTTCTCGGTAATGAACATTGTAAAAACAGAGTATATATCTTGCCATTGTGCTAATCTTAGCGACTTTTTTAAGAGCTATATTGTCAAATTACGATCCTGAATTCAAAAAATATAGATGAATTGCAATGATATAATACCTCACGTTAATATTTTCTTGCTCAAAGTCATAAGCAACGAATTTGTGTGAAATCTGTGGTCTTCTGGGTAATTACACGGCGTCGTGTGGTAATTATTTACCGACGTTTCGGGACAACGTGTCGGTCCCATCTTCACGGGTCAAGATTCGAAGTAGGAGTCGGTAAATAATTACCACACGACGCCGTGTAATAACCCAGAAGACCACAGATTTCATCAACATCGCGGCGGAAGCCTGAAATCAACGAATTTGTTTGTTTTTGTGCTGTTCTCTGTGACTTGACTACTTATTATGAAAGTATTTTTCTTTTTGTGTGTCATCATTTCATTAAACAAAAGGTATATTGTATGATGGGATTTTATTATTTGTTTTTAATGAAATACAAACTGTTGCATACCTACATGCGCACACGGAGAAGTTCTGAAGCTCATATACGCACTTAAGTACCGCAAAGTTTGGCGAGCACTGATGTGGAGAAATCAGTCCAGAGACGTACAGGAAAGTCTGTTCCTCCTTTCAAACTGATTGCACAATTTCTTAAAAGGCATATAACGAACATTACAATGTTGTCGGTAATTTATTTTACTGTCACACTTAAAAAGCCGTGTACTTTACGTTGCTATACTTTAGGGAACGTGCTGTTTTCGGAACAAATGGTCCTAAAAAGATTGCCGAAGAACTAAAATAACCAGCCATTTCTTGAAATTCCTATAAAAGAAAGCCACAGCCATAGTGATCACATAAACCTTTGAATTTGGGAAGTTAGGATAAATCTAGTCCATTTTAGCGTACAGCGGGGGTTTTGCGTGTATTGACTAACGTAGACTCGGGCGTTATACGTAACTGTTTTGTATCGACCTGTCCGTCCATTCACTTCGTGTGTTGGGCCTCTGGCGATGTGTTCATAGGACACTCATTTATGTTTCGTAAGTATTATTTCCCGTGAAAACTTCTTACAATAACGTATTTTAATTGGTTATAATAACGTTACGACATTGTGCACTTCGACAGACAAATACCGCGCGCTTCATCCGTGCATATCAGCCTGTACGTAGGATATATTCGTACAGAGAGAGTTAATTGGTTTTGTTCTCTTTTACAGGAGGCTTGTGAAGAATTACCAACCAAAGAAGAAAGACGAAGAGGATTACCAGTAAGTAGCAACCAGGAAATTAATTACATTATTCATAAACATGCGCGCTTGCGGGATATCTATTGCGTGGGCCTGTCTCCTAGTGCCAGTGCGTTCTTGCATTGTGTGCGTAAACTGAACGTGTATACTGGACGCTTTGGCTATCATTGCGCATGTTTGAACTCGAAAACTTTAGGACGAACAGATAAAGCAACAACCATTAGTCACGGCTCTTTTAGACATATCTTTTAATGTCTAAAACGTGCTACATGTTTCGGCGTTTTTCATTAAGCCATCGCCAGGTACGAATATCAAAAGTATAAGAGAGGTAGGACTTTTATATACAGAAACATTCCTGTTAAAAAGGACTGAGAACTGTGTCTTACAATTCTCTTGTGAAACATTTTACAAAAAAAAAAAAAATTGTTTTATTTTGATGTCTGATGGCTTTTATCTTGTGCCAGGTGATAGCTGTATGGAAAAATCCGAAACATGTAGCATGGTTTGAACATTAAAAGGTGTGTCTAAAGCAGTTGTGATTGACGGTCTGTTGTTTCATCTGCCTATTCACTGAACACAGCGGGATGTCCTGTCTTAAGATATACTGAGGACGGATTTGGAAGAAATTCCATGTTAAGACGTCCTTACAAAAATTGGCAGGACTTTCGATTTTCATAAACACCGAAGACAGACATGAAAGTGTGTTTCCATGAGGGAGCGTTACGTAGAGATCGCGTTTGAAAATTGGGAACTCCGGTACGAAGTTCACTTTTCCAGTCTTGTATTAATGATGCCAAGTATCGTGTAGTTTATTTTTGTTAGTAAAGTACCTTTCGACGTTAGCAGTTGGAGAAATTCAGTACTATACACGTCGGCTACTTGAAGAACTTTACCACCTTGTGTCACTGCAACAGATACCTTAATCTTGAAGTCCATATGGAGATATCATTGGTTTCTGCACTCGGGAGGAATTTGTTCGAAATGAGCATCCAAGTATTTAGCTGTTCTGAAGTATCATATCTTACCAGGCCTTATCATTTACAGAATTGTTACTTTATATCTCAGTATGTCGGGATATAATCTCTTTATCATCGTTACTTGTCGTGCATGAGCATGTAGTATGTATCAAGACTCTCATCTTTATTTGTTTTGTTTGGGTGGGAAGTTGGTCGCCGCCTAAGGAAACCACGTAATTCAAGTTAATTATAAAGGACTGTGACGACGGCATATTACACAGAGGATTACTGGGTTTATGGACTTGCTCATCCTGTAATATCCCTGACAGAAGGCAGTGTTTGGCAACGGTCCGTCCTTGGGTCAAAAGGTGGGGAGTGCCGTGGGGAGTCTGTTTGAAAGAGTTGATCTTGGTGCTGATTAGTCAGCTGACTGACTTAGATTGGATATTTCGAACGGACCCAGCTGAGTTAGGTGCCTCCCCGCCTTATTTCCCGGAGAAGGGAGAAAAGATGCATTATCCGAAACCATATGTTCCGTTCAGAATAACATGATGGACAAGTCCAGAAACCCAGAAGTACATTGATGATGTTTGAGAACAAATAGCCGAGGAAAATATTTGGACCTAACAAAGACGAAGCATCTGAAAGATAAAGTGGCGTAATGAGGAGCTTAGCAATTTGTACTTTTCGCCAAATATTGCGGTAATAAGATCAGGGAGAATGGAATGGATTTGCTGCCCTGATGAATGAGGCCAGACGTTCGCACGAAGTTACAGCACAAAACTTGCGAAGACCACTTGGGTGGCATAGACGTAGAGGAAAGGTGATATTAAAGTGGAACTACAAAATGGATAATGCTTCAGAATGTGGAGTGAAATCATCTGGATGAGGTAAGGTTTCTTGAAATTTCGTGTTTCATACGAGGCGAAGAATGTCTTCAGTTCAGCGACTACAGCGCTTCACGTAGGACTTCAAGTTTATTTATTTACCGGAACATCCCTGATCCCTTCTGTTTTTAGCGCGGAACAGGAAACACTGAAATGTCCTTCGTTTGTTGCGACAAGGCTTTAGATGAGATTTCAGGCTTCCGCAGCGGTGTAGGAGAGTTCTTCACTTTTCTGGGTTGTTACCCAGCGTATATTGGTAGTTGATTAGCGACGTTCGGGACAGCCTATTGGTCCCGAAACGAAGGCATTCAACTACTCGCATACGCTGCGCAACTACTCGCATACGCTGCGCAACTACTCAGCAGGGTGGAGACCTCAGGACTTTAGACGGTTCGTGTTGCCAATTATCAGGCCATTGCGTAAGAAATTTGAAACACTGACAGTACAGGGGCTTCGTTTTCTCTGACAACTGTCGCTTGTCTGATAAAGTAACGTTCCTGTATTTCATGTAACTTGGTGTTTAAAGAGTAATGGAACTACTTGTACGATGGGCACCGAATTTCTCAAGTAGAGTGAATCAAGCTTACGGTTCTGCACCAGTTACCGCAGTTCAAGGTTCAGACGTTACACGCAACTTCTCTGTAGGTGCACTGCATCTGTTAAAGGTAAATTGTCCCTGTCCACGCAATGAAAGCATATAGGAGCAGTGATATAGCCCCACTCATTCTTAACCTCGGCGCTAGACGGAGATGAATGGTCAACATTACGCCCGGCCGCTCTGCCCACAGGAAGGAACCCCGGTACCCATTGAATAGGAGGCTGGGTGAGCTCCAGAGCCAGCATGGACATTTCGGAGAAGAGAAAAATCTCCCTTGCCGGGATTCAAACCCCAGACAGTCTGGTCCGTGGTTCGAATCCCCGCATCTTTTACACAAAGTTAATTATGTCGACGACTATCTAGTGATTAAAAAACTAGCGCCAACCGAGAGGTCGCATGTCGCGCAGCGGTCAAAGTATGTTAGTGGGTTAAAAGAAAGATAGAAATAAATAAGCTAAAAGGAACTGACCAACAACGGAAGAAGAATAGATTAAATACGTAGATGGCTACATGAGCAGGCTATAGCGTATTTAAATGGCGCGTTAGTGGGGTAATCTAGGAGACCTTAGCTTTCTACAGCCTTAGAACAGTTTCATGCATGCTGGCGTTCATGTACACCTGTTTCTGTAGTATGCTACAGTACTTCGGAAAACTAGATCAGTAAACAACGCAATCCCAGGTTATGAAATTCGATATTCTGCGTGTTTCACAACCGGCTCGTCGCCACCTCATGGTGATTGGTGCGAGTAATTTGGGGGGGGGGGGGGGTAAGGGGGGTAAGCGGTCGTGACGTGCTGTAAAAAGTACGGAATGCAACGGCAGCATCATTAATGAAGATGAAAATTACAGTTCTGTTACGTCACGCGAGGGGGTCGCGGATTTCGGCCCGCACAAGAAGCGGCTTGCCAGGGGAAAGATATTGAGACCGGTGTGGTCCGCAGACCCATAGGGGTCCGCGAGGCCTGGTCAGTGGGAACTCGAAGAGTATGTTTTGTTTTCCTGTTATAAGTTAGAAGGGGGGGGGGGAACGTATTGAGTATGATATTTATAATATTTTACAGTATCTGTTTTTCTGGAGTAGTGGTTTAACACTGTCCTGTAGTTGAGTAGATGCTGCCCAGTAGAACATAGCGCTTTTCCGTACTCTTAGTTTTAATGTCATTGCTGCTAAAGAAATCGTTGTTTTTAGTGAATGTTTTCATTCACTTCATAAAGGTGTTCACGGTTTAAGTATTTTTATTGTCTGTAAGTATTAAAACTTGAAGTGTTACCACCACGACTTGTACTTTTGGTGTCCGCGAGTTGAAATAATGTTGGGGAGGGTTTCCACAGAATTATTGAGGCTTTGTAAGGGTTCCGTGTGACCAGAAAGATTGAGAGCCAATGCCCTGGACCAACACACCAGAATATGAGGTTCATAGAACGTACACGATGTTGATATTCAATGAACGGGAAGGTGTTGTATGCAGCTCGCAGTCGCTTCCCTTACGAGGAATTTTTCGATTTTCTCTGCCTTGTGCACCGGGCCGAAGAAACGTTCTGCGTATCTACACATAATATCGTGGGTAAATTAAGTGTGCCACAGACACTTAGAAACTACAATTTCCATGTATGCCCCAGTATTTGTGGATATGTTGACTCGAATTTCTCATGTGGTTATAAAATGGCTGCCGCGCTGTGAAAGGTTACGATGGGAAGGAAAACGTACATTCAGCTAAAGCAGTCGTACGCGTTTCTGATTAATTGGCACGTCCAAACTTGTGGCTTTCCATGCGTAAGAGAAAAACGACGGCTTTCTTCCGTTTGTTGAGAAGCGGTCCCATACGGCGATTTTATTTTTGCAGTGACGTTATTACAAATGATAAGTTACATACAGTAGAACCTCGATTATCCGAAATAAAGGGGGCGGACCCGATTTCGGATAATTCGGAAATTCGGCTTGACGTGATACGGTGCAATAAAAATAACATTTATTCAGAAACGAGTCTTATGTTAATAAAATTTATGGCACAAGAAAGTGTATGATATTTGCAGATACAATACAAAACTACAAATTTCTACAAAAAAAAAATCTGATATTTTAGTTTGAACTTTTTTTCACAACGTTTTTTGGCTGCAATGTCCCTCCACTGCTTTATCAATAACACGTCGGCGGTTTCGGTTAAGCGAAGTTCGGATAACCGAGGTTCTACTGTATTTGTAAGCAATGTTTCTTTCTGGAGTTGTAAGAGTTTTTTTAGCAAGTTCCCGTCTTCTTGATAAAAAAAGATACTTATCAGTCCCAGTTTTAGAGGGATTAGTTCTTTAGCTATTAGAATTATTTAGTTTTATGTGAGTGTGGAAGTTGGTTTCCTGCTGTAATGGAAGAACGTTGATCGAGGAAGTTGGAGAACAAGTGTATACATTTGGCAGAAATGAAATAATGGGAGAATGGTGGAAATTACGTAATGAAGAGAACACCATAATGTTTACTCATTATACTCTTCACATAATACAGAGCCTTTAGTTTATCTGCGCAGCACCGTTGGTCACTTCCTGTCGGCTACCGTACCGCAGGTAACTTCGCTGACACAGCGAGCCGCCTACGAACCGCGCTACCGCAGAGAAGTGTTGTCAGAAGGTAATCCACATCAGAGAGCACAAATTCACACCGTTGTCACGTTCTGACACAATTTTTTAAACATTGCAAACATTTCTGTGCTCTGTTTAGAGGGTGTTTTTGGTGATTGATCAATAAGCAGAGAATTGTGGCCTCCACGTTGCCACGTCTGAACCTTTGCCATCCACTTTTTACTTGCGGGCTACATTGAAGGGTAAAGTGCATGGTAATAATCCTCGGACCGAAGACACGCCTGTCAAAAATCATTCAGGATGTATTGGCGTCTTCAGTTCCACCGGCAGAATTTCGACGCGCAGTGATCAGCGTGTTTGTTAGATATGATGCGTGTCTGCGAGCCGAAGGATATCATTTGTAGCACCAGTAAATATGGTGAGTTAGAAACATTAACTGCAATACGCAGAATTAAAACGTTCCAGTATCTTCTTTATATACGTATAGTGAGTAAATATCTAATACGAACTGATCTGTAAGGTGTGGACTCCGACTGATGGCAAATCGCAATAGTGGCGATCGATGCGCTGCTTGCCGCCATTCAAAACGGTCTGTGAAGTGACCAGCCGAATGGGTCAGATAAGCTGAGGTTCCTGTACTATCGCAGTGATAAAATCAAGGACAATGAGGTGGCAGTACATGCTGCACGTATGGGAGAAATGTGAAGTGCGTATATAATTTTAGACGTGAAACCTAAAGGGAAGAAGCCACCTGTAACATGCAGGTGTATGTGGGAGGATAACGTATGTTGATCTTGTAACTGTATTGTGCACTCGAGGAAGCGAAATTGGAGTGGCTCATGATAAGGTCCAGCAGCGTGTCTCTGGTCACAGGAATGACCTTCGAGCACGCTAAAGGTGGAGAGTGACTAATAATAATAATAATAATCATCATCATCAGCTTTTCGAGGTAGACCCTGCACCATGAATATGTGTGTGAGAGAGAGAGAGCGCCCACGTCGGAGAAGCTGTCAGTGATGATGAGTATGTGTAATGTGACAAAATGGCTGATCATTGCTTCATATTTAACTGTTCTGCTCAAGATTACCGACCGTGAGAACAGGTTAGGTAAATGAAGGAAACTGAAACTGGCTTTCTAACGAATCCTTTCCAGAACTCCTTCGATCTAAGTCAGTGGAACCACGCACTTTTTTGGGCAAATCTTTGTTCATTTTACAAGTATGTGTAGGCGGAAGTGTTCCAAGTTGCCGCAATATTGTGTACGGACGCAGAAAGGAATTCGGGCTAATGTACTGGTATTTTCATGTTTAGGTGGCGTATTTTGTGACGATAAGGAATCAAGGAAGAACAAACACAACAGGAATGTCTGATCATGTATATAAAACTACATATTGTAATCTCAACTGGTAGGTGTGGTTATGGGTGCCTGAGGAAGAGAGGGTGTACCGTTGTTAGCTGTTAGATGAATATTCGTGGCTGTATGAGATTGGAGGAGCCAGTGAAGCACCCATGGCACACAACCTCACGTGGTAAAATGATTGCACAGTGCACTGTACTCTTATTTCTGCATTATCATTTCACATCTGTCGACTGTTTGTGAGGTCAGCACTTGTTCAAAATATGTCTTCAGATGCTTAATGTTACTTCAGGAAGCCCGTAATTTTATTTGCAAATGGTCAGTGATGAAAAAATGATGCCGCGAACGCTCCAAAGCTGAAGATGATAACTTGCTCCAAACGTGCCAGACTGTAAGTTCGTACATCTTACCTTAATCCCTTCCGTAAATCTTTCGTGACTCTGTTGTAGATGCCCCTTACCTGTAAACGTCTTTGAGAATCAACTACTGTGTACTTCTGGTGAATTGAGACTTGGAAGGTATTTAAGGAATGCGGATAGCTTGGGGTGGGTATTCGCCTGGCGAGGGTACATGACTCAGCGACTGCTATGTGGGCAAAAACGTTTATCACTTACATTAGAGTGACTCTGCCAGCTCCAAGTGAGCTAGCGGCCGATGTATTTGGGACTTGTTTTATTCACTGACATTTGTTGCCATAAAACAGGTACCAGCTTCATACCCTGCGCCTGCCTTTTACTTCTTCCTTTCTCCACTTTCTCAGCCCGCAAGTTACAGTTTACCAGAACTGGACAGTACTGGCTGGACGACGAGGATTTTATTCCTAGCAGGAACAGGAGGAGCTCGTCAACACGTCTACAGCGGCTCTGGGACTCGCCCATTGTCCCTCCACTACGTGTCAGGGCCTGTTTGCTCAGAGGTGCCTTTGTGTATGTCTGAGGTCTAGATTGGGGTAGTGTTATCTGCACGCCACCAAATATTATACCAAGAAAGAGGGTCGCCTTTGCCTGTCTCAGTAAGTTACGTAAAACCGAGTCTATGGTGGAATTATTGTGAAGTGGTACATGAAGTTTTACGACGGGTCGAATGGCCGGATGATTCTGAATGGTGAGTGAGACTGCTCGTTGCAGGGAGTGATCGTGTATTGTGGGAGCATATTTGTAGAGCAGTGTTTCTCCGAGCATCGTTAGGGGTTCCGCGATAAATCGTGGAATACCATAAGTACAGATTTTGAAATACCGCGAAAAATTCCAAATCCCTCTTGAAATATAGGGGAATTTTTGTCCGGCAGTTGGCTGGGCGCTGCAGGCTGTCTCTTCATTTTGTTTTGGCGAGTTCGTATTTAAGGTTATATGTACTTGTATTGTGCCTGTTCTCAATGGATAGGGGTTTCTCTGGATACGAACATTTATTTTAGGGGTTCCTCGATGGCGGAAAAAGTTTGGAAACACTGGTTGGTGAGTTAGAGGACCGAGATAGAATCGAAGACCGAGTACGAAGTACTGCGGCGATGCCTTCCTATGTCCGGGATACCTACGTGAATCGTTATACATATAATTAGTCTGAAGAGGACTTTTCTTTTTGTCTGTCGAACTTCTTCTTTTTTTAATGTCGTTTTCCCTGGAAACCATATGCAAAACTAATTCACGAAGCTACAAATAGGCGAATAAGAGGACAACAATAAAGAATAGGTTTCAGTCATTGTCGACCTTAGCAGAAAGGGGTACCTCTATACATTTTTGTTGTTATCTTATTATTATTATTATTATTATTATTATTATTCAGCGCGTTGAAATTCGTTGACACTTTTTGCCGGGCACTGTCGCGTAGCGTACGTTCGAGTGATTGTAAGAATGATTTGGTACACGGGAACAATGACGACAGAATTTCATCACTTAGGCTTAGAAGGATGGACGGACGGACTGACGAACAGACATAGATGTTTATTGCATCAGATTGTCCTTCCAGAACGTCTGAAGCTCGTAGCGCGCGTATTTAGTTGTCGTGATATTAAAGGGTCAATCCAGGGTAGTATGGCGTAGATAAGGCCCTCAGACGCTGCGGTGCGGGGGGCCCCCAAACGTACTGAATGCTGCAACTTTTTTTGTGGGTTCTTTGAGACCCGATTCTGTTCTTCTGACAGACGGCAGTATTCTGACATTGGCCATTCTGAATTCGTTTCCGGCAAAGGAAGCACACGAATTTGGTATGTGTTATTTGCAGGCATTGTTAAAATTAGCCCTGTATTTTCCGCGTAAGGGTGTGTTGTGGAAATGACTGTAAGACCTAATTCCATATTAACTGCTTCATGATATTCTAACTCGATCCCTTGTAATGAGACCTGGGAGTAACTTCGCAAATAATTATGGGGGGGAGGCATTTACCAAGGTGCGGGTGTGCCCTATACCGGGTGCCTGCGTCAGTGGTAATAATGATTGAACATTGAAACGGTTATATGTGAAAACCGTAGGTGGAAAGGGACCCTGTCAAATTTTCGAGTTTTATTTTCGATGTTGGCGTGAAATGGTGCAGGTAACACGTCACTACATTGAACCATCACACGACTTCGCACGTTCGAAGTTGTTTGTACGGTGCAAGATGGTCACGAAAAGAACCTCGTTGAAGATGTCGCACGTGAAACTGGTGACGATTTTACAAGAGTTGTGGAACAAGCCATCTACATGTGTAAGACAGCGTGTGTGTGGGCCTTTGACTCACGTCGGCAGAACAAGTTTACATGGAATTGAGAATGGGATCCGCGAAGGGCATGCAGAGATAGACGAGTGGAGTTTCGTGAGTGGTCTGCGAACTTGCTTGTTATGAATGACTGTCCCCTGAATATGCACGTCATGGACAAGACAGTAAACTTACCGAGGATGACACTTGGCGTAGGTGTCTTTCCCGGAAGGAATCTGCCATTTCGTATTCTAGGCGTTCTGCGTTAGTCATGTCCATTCATTACTTTTGGTTTATTTAACGACGCTTAGTCAACTCGTATGTTACATAACGTCGAACTGTAAGATGATGGTGGATGATAGATTCTGGAAGTAGTAGAAGATAACGGTATTTCACTGCAAGAGCCGATAAAAGTATGTGAAATGTCTGCTGGGATAATCAGTAGCTTAGCCGAGATCAGAACCAGGAACTTTCTGAATTCGAATATCTTGTGACCACAAACTATTACACCGTGATGTTAGGTAACGCTCTGAAGACTGCAGCTTGTATTTTCGTCTGAGGAACAGACGGCCTTTAACAGGTAATAAGTTAATATGCATTTTTAAAGGAGCCGTGATAGCGTAGTCGGTATAGCGACTAGGCTACGGTCTGGACGATCCGAGGTTTGGATCCCGCAGGGGCAATAGATTTATCTCTTCCCAGGAATGTCTAGACCGGCTCTGGGGCCCAATCATCCTCCTACTCAAAGGGTGGCGGGTGGCTCCTTCCCAGGGTGTAAAGCGGCCAGGGCGTGGGGCTGACCACACACCTCCATGTAGTGCCGAGATTAAGAATGTGTGGAGCTGTACGTCCACCCCCTATATGTCTTCAGGGCGTGTATAGACAGTTTTACTTTTATGAGCATTTAGGTGGCACATCCCCATTGCATAGGCATTCAAGCGCGAAGCAAATTAAGACGCGTGTCGGGATCTGTAAACGTGACATGTTATATTATACCGAGAGCTGAATAATATTAGACAAGCTTACACAACCTTATCAGCATACTCAAAACAAGTAACAGAATCAGAACATCGCAGAACATGTTAAAAGAATTGAAGCTTGTCCTGCTTCATACGCACTTTTTCTACACTTCGATGATCCGACTGCAATATATAGGCCTACACGTCGCTTCCAGGAATTCAACATTTAATTGACTGCATTACACTATTCTATTTAATATTTCTAACGTCTTATAAACTTCAAATTCTATATTTCAGGCATATATATATTTTACGCTATATGTATATTTTAACTTGTAAAGGTTGAGATCTCATACCTGAAATGAAGTTGTAAATTGTATTCCCTTGTGTATTTCTGTAGTTGGGCCTGATGATGGCTAATCATTTTTAGCCGAAACATGTAGTCTTATTCGTACTGAATTAAATGTTGTGTGGACTACTTGCAACAATTATTTTTATAAATAGTCGGCTGTATGTGTTCAAATGTTCGCGATCCATCGATTGAGAACTGCCTACGGCCTTACCAGCCAGTGTCTCTTCACCTTCGACAGTAACAGTGTAATACAATATGTAAAGTAAAGGTAAAGTTGCCCCGGTGCACGCTGTGAAGTCATACGGGAGGATTGGCGCTATAATTTTACTCATTGTTAACCTCGACGCTAGTTGGAGATGAATGGTCAGCTTGACGCCGCGGCCACGTTGCCCGCGGGAAACTCCCCCTTGCCAGTACCCATTGAATAGAAGACTGTGTGGGCCCCAAAGCCGGACTTGGACGTTTTGGAGAAGAGAGAAATCTCTTGACCCTGCCGGGAATCGAGCCGTGATTTCTCTCTTGTCCAGCCCGTAGCCCGGGTGTACCGACGGCGCTCTCCCGGCTCCGTAACACCGTGTCTTCCAGTATAATGTGAACCCAAGAAATGACAAAGAACATTTGCCGGGAATTCGTCTTTGACAGCGTATCACAGCTGTTAGTTTCGCTGCGTTTAAGTGACAGCGAAAGTGCAATGAATGATTGGAAACGATGGAACATGTTTGCTGTTCAAGCGGGAAAGAAGCCAAAAGTGGGGACTATCCGTGCTAACTCTGGGCAAGTTGAACATCGTGATGAACCGAATTCTATCCATAGAACACTTAAGACGCTGTACCGCTAGATATTTGCGTATGGAGTCTTTTAAAAGGATTTATTTTTCTTTATCTCACGCGGAGCAAATTTACACAACCTACTGGAAAACATCATATGCCCTGCACGTATAGCACTGCGTACCTCGTGACTGCTCCAAGGATACTTGAGAATTCTAACCAGCAACTTTAAGTGTGCCTTCAGATTGATAGGGACTGCCTTGAACATGTCTTATAAGACATTTTGCAGGGTATAAATGATTTATTAAGGCAGCGAAGTATTTAGGGCTGCTCTGTGTTTCATGTGACGTCACACTGAACCATACTATGTTGTAAATAGGGCTGAAATGGGATGAAGTATGGAATTCTTCCCACCCAAGCTGATGTCTTTCTTTAGTGCCACTGGCATTACGTGTGCAGCACCGTGAAAACCTGTGTTTACATTGGAAAGGAAGCCTTAACAAATGAATTGAAGCGTGATGAGATTGAGTCAGCAGACACCTGTAAAGCCGTAGAAGTCATTGCCAACAGTTTCTGGATTGAAGTGACAATTCTTAACAATTTAATGAATCCCTGTGATAGTGTGTATTCTGTTAGGCACTTCCTGCCTCAAACGACAGTGTGTTTCAAAAACTGATTAAATGAATTTTAGTAGTCGAACCCGGAGGTTCAGCGCCCCTAATACCAAAACGTGCCGTGACCGTAAGATCCTTCTTACTGCCATCCTTCCACTTCTTTGTCTGCCAGATAGCCGTTTTGAACGACATTTACCCACCAGAATGATGTATGCATGTAATTCCTTATCCAACATACATCGCTCACCACAACCTCCTTGATCTCACTGTCCTAATAATACTTTGTGATCTGTATAAAATCATGACGTGCTCAGTATAGGATTCTGATATTTTCATTATGGAATGTCTTTGAAAACTATGCCAACTTTGATAATGCCTAGACAGGAAAATGCCTACGTGACAATAGTGTTGGCCCGAAGTCGGCAACTTGTCTCTACTTACGGACCGCATTCCACTGTCAACTTCACAACGCGGGCTGTTGTTTTGGATGCATTGATCTGAGAATGAAATGAGAGATGTCGAGGTATCAACACACGCTAGTACGTTTTATTTCACAATCGTAAAAATTGGACGCGTATTTATTTAAAGCATATTCTTACAGCCGGGGATTGAATCCCGGATGGGGCTAGATTTTCCGCCCCCCCGTCCAGCCCGTCCCTGTGGCCCACCTAGTCTCATATTTAATGGGTACCGGGGTCCTTCTCTGGGGCAAAGCGGCCGGGACGTGGCGTTGACCACCCACCCCCGTCTAGCGCCTATGTTAAAGGATGAGTAGAGTTGTGCCTGTACTCCCCCTCTGGGACTTCATGGCCTGTTCTAGGGTGACCTTTATACTGTTACAGAAAACGTTGGCATCAGTGCAGTGGATAGGGATGTTTACGAAGTCATACGCAGCTTCGTCGCAGTCTTTAGTGGGATTTCCGAGATCAACTGTCCGTGTAAAACTTGTGAATGTCTGCTTTGAAGTGTGGAGCTAACATAGCATGCAAGTGTTCGTTTATCAGTAAGCTGCGAACAGGCCGTGCCATGGCTCAGGCGCGGAGGCCCGGGTTCGATCCCGGGTCAGTCCATGTGGGATTTTTGGTGGACGAAGTGGCACTGGGACAGGTTTTTCCCCGAGTACTTCGGTTTTCCCCTGTCAATTTCATACCACCGGTGCTCCATGACACGGAAAAATGAAAAAAATAGTCGCCACAAAGATTGCACAATAAGCTTCAAGGCTGCGGTGCGTCCGTAGCATCTGCTGCGGGGCCGTTAAAAAAAACACATTTTACATAATCGACAGTTCATGACCAGAAACGCTTGTTCGAATGCGATCATTTTCTTCGCGAAAGTTTTGTGGCATCCATAAAACTGCTTACATTTTCCTCTGTA
Source organism: Reticulitermes speratus (assembly GCA_021186555.1). Taxonomy (NCBI): domain Eukaryota; kingdom Metazoa; phylum Arthropoda; class Insecta; order Blattodea; family Rhinotermitidae; genus Reticulitermes; species Reticulitermes speratus. Next base: position 22,224,164 of record JAJKFL010000009.1, read on the forward strand.
AGAACATCTGTAGGACTGTTATCATTTTGTAATTTTGTAATTCAAACCTCCTTTTGCATCTGCTCGGGAACCTGATCAACGCAAGTGTCCAGACGATTTTTTAACATTCCGTCCGATGTCATTTGTCCGAACCTTGGAGAGGATTCGTTTTGGAGCTATTCAGTGATGCCATCAGAATTTATTTTCACCGTCTGTCAATCACCTGGTGAAATGAAATATTCGAAAACAGATCTTTCAACAGAGGATGCGGGCAGACATTCGTTTCAGAGGCATTTACATCAGAAAACTTGTGCACGTAGTATTACCGTATGTTTCAGTCAGACAAAGCGATGAGGGCTGTTATGAAATACTACGTGTTTCAAATATCTGTCGCCTTGCCACGAACTGTTCTCAGTGCAGTGTACTGTAGTCGCTATTAAAATTGGGGTTAAAATAATCTATAATCTGAAAACATTAAAATAGGTGTGTGTATTCCATTTTAAAATTTTCCGTTCTAACCAGATTCACTCACAGTTGTTATCCCACTTCCCGTCCCACTGTCAGTTATGTGGAATTGTCATCGCGGCCGTTCTTGGTTACTTCATTAAGAATATTATAAGATTAAAATTATTTTAACTGTAGCTTTAATAATGACTACAGTTTACAAAGGGTTTGTTTTACGCCTTTTTGCTTTAACGCCCCTTGCAAATTTACACCACATAATTTGTGTTCTCTCGTTTTCGGTTTAACGCCCAATGGCTGGTTAATTTTTTTTTCTTGTGGGAATATCTTTTTTGATTTACGCCCACTTTTTCAGGAGTGTAACTAGGGCGGTAAACAAGGACTTGGTGTATATTTCCTTTGCAATAGTTTGTGATAATACGATAGATGTTTCACGTGATGATGGTAGATCCTACCGAAACATGGAGCGAGTATGAATAAATGTAAGAATTATCACAATTGTAACTACGTGTGTGTGAAACGTATTGTAATAAACTTAGGCAAACCCAGCGTAACTCTAAAATACACTTGATGACATCGTAATGTACGTTTTCCTTGAAGTTTCACACGGACTTCATGAAGGCAAGTTGTTATGTCCGTAATAAGTGTGAGAGCCGTGGCCCATTTCTCGTTAGATAACAGTTGTTCACTTTTGCCCTTTTCTGTCATAATGTAGGCCTGTGTTCCAGTTCGCAAATGAAAAAAATCAACACTGCAGCCGTGCTCAGCTGTTGTATCTTGCTGCAGATAGTTGAGAGCATCGCCATATTCTGATCGGACTACTTCTAAAAAGTGTTGGAATTTACGGTAATTCAAACTTGCGTCGAATGTATTCCAGTTTTAAAATATGTATTACTACTACTATACTACTACTACTACAGGACACTACTACTGTACTCTGGCGCTTGGCATACGCCGATAATGTGGGACGACTATCTTAATAGTAGGTGCGAGATTCGGAAATGGAGTAAAAAGAAACGCAAGTTTTCTAATCGGGACCAGTCTCCTGTCTCATATGGGACAACGAAGTTTATGTCCCCATGGCTAACCATGCCTGAAGCCTGAAGCATGCAGCCTCCGTCTGGTAACTTCACATCTCATGTAATACAGGTTTCTTGAAGCCATCTATGTTACCATTTCGGTTTTGTTGTCATAGCGGAAAGATAAACGGGGGTCTGTCTATGTGTGTGGCTTGTCGTCAAGTCTGTGCATGTGCTACTTCTCTTAGGTTACTCCGTTGCCAGTCTATCAGTGATTTTTTTATATAGTGTCTTCGTGACTGGCGAAATGTACAGTAAAGTAATTGCTGGAACTGAACCCAATTCCCGAAGCACCATACTAAACGTAAGATTCGTCTTGTAGTCTAGAAGTCCGTGCAGAAAATTTTCTCTGTAAGACAGTATTGCAACTTAGCATTTTAGGCTATTCATATGGGGGAACAAAACGTGGAGGTATAGTCCCACATTCGTAGATCTTCAGGCTGTCAACGTTCTAGTACCCGTTCTTCGAGTCCAGGCGTTTCCATATTTAAGGCGATCCCATAATACAACAGCGGAGGCGTGCTCCCTCCAAGAAAAATACGTTGGATTCCCAGATCTATACGATCAGATGTTGAGTGCCAGGATAAAGAAGTAAGGAATTCTGGGTGAGAACTTACAACTCCCTAATTTTCCTTCAGATGTATGTGGAGAGAGTAGTGGCAATTGCAAACTAATAATTATGCGTATTGAGCGAGTATTTGCGTAGATAATCTTGATAATTACGTGCCAAACCGGAAGTGATGTAAGCGTACAGCTGCGGTCGCATTTCCAGTCATGCATAATTTCCCTGTATTTGTCCGTGTGTGGCTTTTCGGCCCTTCCATTCATTACAGTCATTTACGCGAGGTATTTATTAACCAAAGACATCATTATGTCCGCCTAATTTGAAGTTGAACATGGATTGAAGTTCATGAATTTCCCGAAACGTGTGACTGGATTTCGCGGCAAAACGTAGACGCCGCAACGTCTGTATTCACTCGTAGCCGAATGGACAGGGCAAGAGATTAGTGCTCTTCGAACATTAACCGTGCTAGTTCGAGTCTTCATATCGGATTCTCACTCTTTTCCCCGTACCCTTCCCTTACCACGTGTTGTATTTACACAAATAGTAATTTAAACTGTGCAGTTATATTATTTAACCTTATTTTTCCATAGTTATCTGTGGGACATTGGCGAGCCTAGAAGTGCCAGTGAAGCAGACAGACTTACATAAGCAGGAAATAGAAAAACGAGTTGCACGATGCGATAAATACCTCATTTGTGTCGGGGGCTATGTGGAAACGAAGTGGGGCACCAGTGCAATTAAATGTGAGCTGTTATTACAGGTTAAAATAAAGAGTTAAAAAGATATGCACTTGACCTTATTTGTGACCGATCCTCGTGGCGTTTATTTCACAGAGGGCACGTATTTTGTACAGAATCTGTAAAAGTTGCTAAGGAAGCTTGTCTAAATCTGTTGTGGAGTGTCGACCTTCTGAAGGGTTTCTCGTTTATTCTGTTGGTGACCTAGAAGCGATGATTGCCCCCGTTTTTTCAGATCACACTAGGATGAGGTATGCGAATTTTGAGGTTTTCACAGCGGTGCTGTCCAGGATTTTAGTCTCCTTGGATGTGACGCTGCGTCGCTGGGTATGTGGTTGCCGACGTTTCGAGGAACGGATCTCGTTCATCTTCAGGGGGTCAGTAGTTTTTCGGAATGTCGGGAACCGTTTTCCCTGCAATCACATCCGACAAAACCGAAAACCTAGTATGAGGTACTTTGTCAAAAACGAAACGAGAGATATTTGTGATTTTGTATGACACTTGTCTGTTCGTCATATTGGGTGACATAAGATGGTGACTGAACTGGAAAGAAGGAATAAAAATGTGTCTCGGTAAAATTGTGTGTGAAACTTTATATTTCTTGCCAAAAGAAACTGAAGTCAGGTGGGAAGGGGGTGGTTGCAGAACCCGTGGTGTTTTGAGAAATAAATTGCCATTGTCAGTTATTTTAAAGTTGTCCATTCCGTGCATCTTTTAGATCAATGTATTCAATTTATTGTACCGACCAACCACACATTATTAGTTACACATGAGTGTTAAACACGTAGGTCCGACATGTTTCGGTACAAGCGTACCATCTTCAGGGAGCACAGTATGCCAGGTTTAAAACCAATTGACTACATTGCCAGTGTGAAGTTAACTTGATGTCTGTGCGGTCGAACCTCGCTGGGCCGTACAACAGATCTACTTTGATCTGTCAGTATCTCTAACCAAGTTTTTTACTACTCCGTGCTTTCCTTTCGGAGACTGCCGAAGAATTAGCTAAGAATATGTAAACATTTCTTGTATTTTTGGAGCCTCATCCCTTTGACAGTCTTACAATGGAGGGTAGTTTTCCAGTTGTGTAACTAAAGAATTGTTCGATGTGGAATGGTCTCAGAATGGCACATGGGAAGCCGCGTCATAGCTAGTCACAGGGGAGTGCTGAACGTACAGAACCAGGATGTGCAAAATATGCTCGTGACAGTGGATATTGAGAACTGCTACAAGTGGTCAGAGGGAATTAGATTGGTGCTGCTGATGAACAGGGTCTGTTATGACGGAATAACGCTCCCCCTGTCAAGTTATATTTGGCTGTGGTATTAATGCCGTCTAAACTTCATCCTCATTACCAGCGGTCGCTGTTCGAGAAATTAAGAGTGAAAACGATTTAGAGAATCTGCTCACTGCAACGAAGATTGAAGCAGATCAAAGCGAAAATGAATGAGTGATATCGGGAGACACCGAGGATGGCCTGGAGGAAAATATTGTGGGGTCGTGGTGAGCTGAGTACTTTGGTGAAGATTCATTTATTCTGTAGTCTGTCTTACCACATGTCCGTAGTGTCTTCCAAAACGGGTTCTCCACAGGTTGCGATCTAGTGCTTCCTCTTTCAATTTCCAGTATCTTCTCTTTTCCTTAAGGTCATACAGTAGCTGCTTACGCCTTCTTCTTCGTCTTCCCGTCATTTCTATCCTTCCATCTAACTTTCCTTCAATCACGTGTTTTAGAAGGCAGTTTGAAAGCAAGCTGTGACCAATCCAGTTAGCCTTTCTTCTTTTTATTGTATGTAGGGGATGAAGATTGTGCTGCAAAAAAATAGGCAGTCTACACTGAGACTGGGCGAAGACTTATTTATGAATATGACAAAAAATAAATCTCTGGCGAATTCCAAATTCTCTGATAGCGACAGAGGGAGGGGAGACTTTCATAATGTTCGTACGGTGGTTGTGCACGCAGAGGGTAATGCTTTGTATACACTAGGTAACGAATGTGTGCTATTGCACAGAGTTAAGGAACCAGTTTTCGATGTGTGACATTAGCTTCATTGAAAAGTATCCTCGGAAATAAGAACATTACGTTGGGTTGCACATGCTCAGTCAAGGATACGAAATGTGAAGCTGTAAAGAAGAATGTATGCCTCAGAAGTGTCGCTGCGAGTCGCACGAATTCTGTGCACATCCAATTATTCTTTCATCCTATTGTCAAGAAAAACATGTTATCACACTGTAATGAGTGTAAGTTATTTCATATAAGTTTAATGTAACAGTTAATTATGTAATTGTGTACCAGGTGTAATTTATAATAAGTTTAATACCGTAATAAAGCTGACATTAATCGACACAAATTTATGAATCCCCCACCCCCTCCTTTTTGGTAATTTTCATGTAGGTTTTAAACCGATTTGCGTGAACTTGGAATTGTCCGCGTAAAAGAGGAAGCTTTTAATTTATTCTCAATTAATTCAGACGTTTTCGATAAAATGCATTTTACCTGCGTACACCAAAATTTAACATAGCTTCTAACATGCGCGCGAGCGTGTCTGTGTGCAGGTAGGTGTGTGGGTCGACAGGTCAGCATGTGGATGGATGGATGGATGGACAGAGAGACTCGCATTTAACCCGATGGGTTAGATTAGAATAGAATAGATTAGATTAAACATATGGAACCCATCATTAATTTTATTAATTGTATTAAGTTAATTATTTGTATAATTGTTTTTGATATGGATTTGATGTAACTGAACAGGCTCAGTGTCTTGTCCGGGCAGATGTGCTAGCGATGTCGAACTGCTAAGAGTTCTGATACCAGAGAGTCCATTAATAACGAAAGTAACGGTCTCTTCACAGTTGCATTTGTGAATATATAATTGCTCTTCAGACCTCTTTTCATAGTGTCGGCCTTTCTATTCTTCCTTCAGCAGCCTGGCCCTCTCACTCTACGTAAAGAACTCGTCCATTTGTTTCAAGTGAAGTAGCACATTTGTGCGTGTCATTTGACAAAGTTGCTATAATAACTTAAGCGACTTGCCCCGAGGATGTAGAGAGGTCATCGGTCAACGTTTCTCTTTTCCAGTGGCGGCTCAATATATTGAATTATTTGAATAATACCGTTTCAGGTATTCTTGTGGTGACATTGAAAAGAGTTTGCCCTCTGTAATCCGTTTCACATATTAATGTGTGAGGTATGTATTAGTTACTTTATCTTTAAATTTTCCATATTTTTTCATCTTTTATATTCCAGCGGGTTGATTTTCGGACATTGGTGCCTCCAGTACAGTACCGGCTGCTGTATACAATCCTGTGTATAGTGTTGACGTTACCTTTCATACACCAGCCATGCTTAAGTGGAACAACACTTTTTACTCCTAGCTGGAAGTGTATATACAAACCGACACTATTCACTTATTATTTGAATTTAGGGAAATTACCCGAATTAGTTCCGGAACGTTAAAGTGTTTCTTGTTTGTAATTTAAATGTTCCCGTGAGTTGTGCCTGAGGGCTCCGCAGGCTGAGATAATTTTGTGAAGGATGTCCACATAATTAGTGAGACCTCGTAAGGTTTCCAACATGAACGACAACTTCTTAAGGTGTCCGCAGTACCAGACAGACTGAGTACACGCTAGCAGAGATTGGGACTTTCTCGACTACCTGAAAGACTGTTAGCCTACCATTGAGTTAGTTTTGCTGCTTTGAAGACTACGTTAGTAAATCGTACTTTTTTTTTATTGGGTCCTTCCGGATTAAGAACCAGTTGCGAATTGTTGTAGATGGGGCACAGCCAATAATTAGTCTGCTGCTTTGGTAGTGTTATCCTGAAGTAGGTGCAGTAGCCGTATCGACTAATGGAATTACCTTGTGGTTCAGTTGCAGCTCAGTGACTGATTACGATTGGAGTGTTCGAGGTAAGAAGGTGGGCCGAAATGGAGTTCAGTATGGAAACGCATATGGGAGGACAGTCCATTTGTTTTTCGTTTTATTACCAGCTCTTTCAATTGAGGTGTTTCGTCTGGAGCGTGGCGCTGGGTGATTGGTGCCCGATGTTTCGAGACATTGTGGTTCATGGGCCTTTAGACTCATGTAGATGAGACCACCACGCTGTCTCAAAACGTTGGGTATCAATTACCCGATGATGTGGTGCCACATTCCAAAAGAACGGAGACCTGAACATCACTACTTCGGAAGCCTGAAAACACATTTGCTCAGTTATATTGAGTGAAGGATAGGATGGACAGTGGATAATGAATCTGAAAGGATGTGAAAGAAAGTGGTCGTACTATCCCGGCGTTTGTGTGGAGGGACTGACGAAAACCACGATGCGCATCAGGATAGCTTCCCCCCCCCCCCCCTCCAAGGGCCACGGCCGTTATTATAGGCTGGTTCGCGGGCCGCACGTGTAAAAAATCACAATTGGTATACCTATTTGCCTAAGTTATGAAGTTATATAACTTAAAAATGTGGCCGCGGGCCGCATAACAACCTGGCTGGATGCAGGTTCGACACTCCAGTGTAGCCGGTCTGCCGGTCGACGTTTAAGGCCGGTTTCTCCTCGCACGAAGCAGGATTGCTACCCATTTGACATCATAATTTGTGCGAAAATTGATGTTAGTAACGGGTAATTTAATTAATCTCCGTTATTTTCTAGAAGCATTATCAGGAGATTCTCTTCTGAAGAAAATAGCAACAAACCTAACTTTATGATGAATATAACCTAATGTTCTTGCGCTCCAGTAAAGTACTACAGTGGATTTTCTATATTCAGATTTATGAGTAACAATAATGACCTGTTCTTGGTTGACTCTTGATAAGGATCTAATGTAATAGTGACTTTCAGCGGAGGGGGGGGGGGGGGAAGTATAGAAATAGAGTTGTTAATTGGGATGTAAACTGGTTGGCGCTGGTTCTGGATAGGGACAGATGGCGGGCTTTGCCCTTTACTCTTAGTGGTTTCTGTTATTACAGGGCTCGGGCTAGTTAACCCTGAGATGTATTTTTGTTAGACACGATCATTACTTTAAATTTAGCCTTTTAAGAATAAAAAATACGTTGCTTGATGCTTAGTGCCTTAATGCTCGTTTAAAAATGTGAAGCATTTTCTCCAGGTTCAGTTACGAACTGCACATCTGCTTCCGGACAGCTGCTGCATGCGTTTCCAAGTAACCGACGGCACGGAACTGAGATCAAGAAAGTGTGGCAGCAGTTCCTATATGATTAGAAACTTTTCTTATTGTTGTTACATAAGAGGACTTTACGATGCGCGTAATTCTAGTGGAAATTAATCACCTTCACACGTTATATCTGTAACATATGATATTACGCAGTTTCCGTAAGAATTAATGTAGGTTCCTTTTTTGGTGAACTCATCGTCCTGGAAGGGGGCACGCTACAAGCAGGCAGGTCGCGGGTTCGATTCCCGATGGTGTCGTTGGAATTTTTCTTTGACATAATCCTTCCGGCCACACTATGGCCCTGCGGTCGACTCAGCCTGTAAAAGAAATGATTACCAGGAATATTTCCTGGGGGTAAAGGCGGCCGGTGCGTAGGGCTGACAACGTTCCCATCTTCATATGCCGATTGTCTTGAAATCTGGGAGCTTCAACCTCCAGGGACACTCAGGGCCTGTCCAGGCCTGTAATGGAATTTCTTTTACCTTTAACGTCCTGTAATCGGGCTTGGGAGTTACATTGTCATGTGTATGACACACATGCAGAAAAGTGGATTTTTTAATTAATCTTGCAGAGGCTTGGTTCGCAGGAAATTTGGAACATGAATTGACTGCGAAAACAGTCGGAAACACTTTCTTTCAATAACCTCTTACTGTCGTCCACCTGTTTCCCACCATTTCTACCGTATTAAGCGAGTTTGCATAGTCGCGAAAAGCGCCGATTACCTTCGTCATGTCCGTCCGTGCATCCGCATGTATCTGCGCGGTTCCCACTGGACGGATTTCCGTGAAATTTGATATTGGGGGCTTATATGACAGTCTGTCGAGAACCCCAAATTTGGTTACGGGTAAGAATGTCGGGCGCTGTGTGAAGATCTAAGTACGGCCTATTGTTGCCAGCGACGTTGGAGCGCCATAAAAGCGCTTTTTTTCGACTGAAGTGGTACCAGACTGTTAGGATAGCCGAGGAGGTATAAATATTACGCGAACGCGCCGCACTGTTAGCGTTATACGTACATGGCCTGTCTTGTATGAACAGTATATGTGATTTCCCTGCCAGTAGCCGTTTATATGCCTTTGTGTAATAATATATTTACGAGAATATATAACCTGCATTACACATTGCCTTACTCGCGGTTGCTTCTGCACTACGACTGCTGCTGCTGCTATACTACTACTACTACTACTATACTACTACTATAATAATAATAATAATAATAATTCAGTTCTAGTTTATTAATGTGCCGAGTCAACAGCCAGATGGCCAATTACAGAAACAACACAACATACAAACACAAATAACAACGGACAATAATCAGGACAAAAATGAAACAAACACAACCAAAACAAACAAATAAATAATAATAATTTGACATTTACTTTTACAGGTAGTAATATGATTCGACCAATGTTGCATTTCATTACATTCTGCGCACGAGTCCACGCTAGTGCATTGGTTAAACTGGATTCGATACTCGTATATTGTTCGTATCGGTAGATATGGCATTAATATTACGACATTTGTAGGACTAGAAGTCTGCAGAAGGAAGCTGGCTTAATTAGAGCTTTAGCCGTCACTGCATGTTGCAGGCTTAACACGACATAAGTACAGTCTTCATTTCCAGTTCGTGCGACAGCGGGAAATTCGATAGTTCCTTTAGAGCATGAAGAGCGCTCGGTAGTGGATGGACGGTTATACGTGTGTACGGACAGACACATGTTTCGTGTATGTTTCATGTTTTAGCTGCTACGAAATCAAAATACAGCTCGAGCACTAGTTAGGGTTACGTCGATCGTAATGGAATTGGTTTGCATGTTTGCATCCTTCTTTTGGTTAACGGTAATGCTGGAGCATTCGTCCTTGTACCCCTGATTATGTTGTGACATTTCAGACCACAAGTACACCTTAGGGCGAATTTTTTTGAATGTTCGATTATTGTGAGTAAATTCACACATTTTGACAACTTAACAGTCTCAGTGTTTGACACATTCCGCAAGTCCCGACGGTATTCTGGCAACTGTTTATATTCATTTGATGCTGTTGGTACGTTTAATTTATAACCTACGTAGCCTTCGGTGTGTGTGGGGGGGGGGGGGGGGTCATCCTTGAGCCATTTTACCTATTTTCACAAAACCTCTGTGTGTGTGCATGCGTGCGTGCTGTGGGGGGTCACCACAATGCCTTCTTTTTCTGCAGTCAGCAGTAACAACGTAGCGAACGGACTTGTGACGTGAAAGCAACACTAGCGCAGCTTAATTTAGGGTTCTGAAATTATATGTGGTAATAAGACTTTGAAGATTATGCAGATTTTGTTGGAGTCGTTTCAGGCGCGTTCGCAAAACAGTGGCGGCAACTGACTCTTAGCTTCGTCGTGTCTGTCCGTCCGCCCGCATGTAACAACTCGGTTCCCACTAGACCGATTTTCGTAACATGACAGCCACTTTCAGTGAGAACCTGCGTACATTTATGTCATCCATCTTTATAATGGAGATAGTGTTCTCTTTTGGGTACGAGCTGAAGCCGAAGAAACAGTTGATCTCTGCATAACAGTCCAGCACGATCGACTCTAGATCTGTTAAACAGGGCAGACTTGCTAATGTACGGAGAAAACTTATAGAGGCAATAACAGACCCAACGCGCCAGAATTGTTACGCTTCTGCGTACGTCTCCCAGCTTATTGTATAACGTAAAAAGTGACAGCAACTTTTGGATCTAGACATACGAAATTTGGCATAGCGGTGGAGCATATACATGCTTACACATTATGCGTGATTATTGTAAGTGAATAATTACATATATGGCGACGGTGCGAAACTAGACGGATATCAAGGACATTATGAGTGGGGCGTGTGGCATGCGTGGAGGAGAAGAGAAATGCCTACAGGGGTTTAATGGGGAAACCTGAAAGACCGTTTGGAAAACCTAGTCATACATGAAAAATAATATTCAAATTGGTCTTGTAGAAGTAGGATAGGTTGGTGTGGACTGGATTTTTCTAGGTCAGGATGGGAAAAATTTGCTGTCTCTTATGAACACGGCAGTGAGCTTTCAAGTTCCATAAAATGGGGGGGATTTCTTGACTAGCTGAGGGACTGTTGGGGTTTCAAAAAGAGCCGCTCCATGAATTTAAGGCGTTCTTTACGAAGTATAAAAGGATTACGTATGTGGAGACCGTCTCATCGGTGCAGTTAAAGGCATTATTTACTTAACGGCGTAAGTGAAATTTTGCCTTATTTTCTGCATTTTTATCTGATTTAGATAAACTGTGGTGCAGTAGTGTCCACAACATTTTATTGAGCAGTTGCGGGTTTCGTGAAAATCGATGCAGTGAAAGCCCACTTTACTTAAGGGCGTAAATGCACATTTGCCGTGTATTTGTCATTTTCCGTCCAATTAGGAAAAGGGTTGACACTGTAGTTCATTAGGTCATGAGTTTCGTGAAAATCGGTGCAGGGAAGGCCGTGCTGTTTCTAATGGGCGTAACTGAAATCACATTTACGCGTGTACTGTATAGTGATAATTTGAAAGTAAGGAGCGCTGTGGTAGAGTACAACATTCGTAATCATGTTTGTTGTCATAGTCAGCAACCAGAAAATCTGTCGAGAACGTAGAACATAAAAACATCTGTGCATTGAAGTAATGCATGTTAGGAATGTGGGGTTTCAAGGTGGTTGGAGACTAGTTTCAGCTGTCTGCAGGTAAGAGTTCAGTGGTGTGCTTTTGTGAACACGGTAATGAGCTTCCGGTTCTGCCGTATAAGAGCTGAGGAATTTCTTGGTATGCTGAGTAACTGCGCCGCGGAATTAGTTACGTAATCAAATTGTTTGCGAGGTGTCATATTCTCACAGAGGTGTCGCTAAAGATCCAAAGTCTTGTAGGATGTTACACCGTGTCGACTAGTAAATAGTTACTGACGTTTCGAAGGATCGTAGTGACTCCTAAACGCAGGTAACTGTTTACAGTCGACGTGGCGCAACGTCCTTCAAGACTAGAATCTTCAAATTATATTTACGGTAAAGTGGAAATAAAGGTAATGCAGGTGTCGTATGTCATCAGCTGTTCATTGGTACTGAGATGGAATTCTTTGTGATATTACGAATTAACAAGAGAAGGCTGTAGAAGATACGACAAAACCTGGAAACAAAGCAAGTATGCGGTTGACGTTTTGCACACCTATACCGGTTCTGTGATGTACTGACGCTGACCCTGACCCCTACACCGTTCGTACCTACAGTACACAAAAAGTGGTAGATCTTAGTGATCTCGTGACCAAGACCCAAGAGTATCTGCTAACACCTGTTATCGGTGCTGGGTTGCAGTAAATACGTACTCCTTGTATATCTCGTTTAACGCCCCATGCGTGCTTTGTGTTGCCTTTCATGGCAAGCTCCGGGGTCATATTACGCTGGCAGCAGAGAATTGCTTGCTACTAAGCATTGTTTCTTCATTGTCACGCCACCCAGCCATGTTATCCCGGTGTTCAAAGACGTGGACCAGCTTTAGCAGACGACGAACTGCTATGCTGATATGCGGTAGAGGGTAATTTATGTTACAGATTTTTTAATTAAAGTGCGTTAGCGGGGATGAGATTGTGGGTTGCAAGTAGTTTTTGTGGTATTTGCGTAAGTAAATGAATGAAGAAGTAGGTTTCTAAGTTAATAATTTTAATAGAACGTTTTTTAGGTTTGTGATAATAAATAAATCCCAGAACCCCGGGTATCGGTCACCTATTTCAGGTTTCCAAAGAAAGCTGATTTGAGAATATCAGTTTTAAACAGGACAGGCAGTGTACGTATAACGTAATATTAAGATGCGCTCGCATAACAGTTGTGGCCGTGGAAAAGCATAAGTATTACATATTCTAAATTTGTGTCTGTAGCCTTAGTTATCCAGCATGCAAGGCGCATGCGCCTTAGTGTCGTCTGTGGCCTGTTTGGCTCTACCATATTTTTCCACTTTTTATCATAAAGGCACGATTTTCGGAAACAGGTTATTGAACATAGAATGTGTGTTTTGATTTTCTCTACAACTTCTGTCCCAAACATCATTGTGAGAAGAACTGAGCGAGATATTATCAAAAATATACATAGGTCTTCTTGTAAAGCACGCTTTATTCGTGTCAGATTTCCGTTGTTCCGTGCGGACAGACGGAAGGACAGAGAGACATGACGAAGCTCGTAGTCGCTTTTCGCAATTTTGCGAACGGGGCTAAAAACCAGACCAGCCAGTGATGATTACGTGGTTTGTGTTACGTAGCAAGTAGAAGTTCGACTCCCAAGCAAAGTGTCAATTCTAGCCTATAACGACGACATTCTTGATGACGTGGTAGCTGCATATGGCTTCGGAATGAGCCGTCGTCAGTGGCATATGTCCATACCGTCGTTCCCAATTCAGTCTTTTCCTAGATCACAACCTCGTGTCTCATTTTTGGTATGGCTTCGTCACTTAGCGCTAATGAGACTGCTTCTTGAAATTAATAAAGCGTAGAACGAAACATGATGTGGCACTCACGTTCCGATCATCCTTAAATAATTACAGGACCTCGGACGACATATCTTTTCTGGCCTCGAGCCCTGTACCGGGATTTCTGATTAGTATGCAAACATGTCATCGTTTTGTAAATTTTGTAAGGTATTCGTTATGAAATTATTCAGTAACTGACTAAAGCGTAGGATTTTGGCTCTGGGTTTTCTTAAAATAAATTCTGCTGAAATAAAAGTGTTAATTGAATACTGTATGGACAGTTTTCGACTTACGTAAGGGTTCCGTTCTGGACTTTTACGTCACCCAAAATTTACGTAACAAGGAATTGACCCCACCCCCACTTATTTATCACACCTCATCGATTATGTATGCGTGTTCACAATGTCACTGCACATGTTTAAAACGTTATTCCCATCACAGTTTTTTCATATGAAACATACAAACTAAAGTGCACATAATAATTACAGTATTAATAATTAATATTGTCTTAATAGTATTGATAACTAATTAAGAAATATTTGTGTAAGTTACATATTACGTAACCCTGAAACTGCCTGTATATTTAATGAACTTTTACACGTTATTAGTATATACGAGTTCCTTCACAAACTCCACAATAACATGCAGTTTAATTTCTTAATCTGATACATGGAAGTTGGTACTATACAAGAGACAAACCTTGACAATTAATTGTTCGTATTTTCATTAAATTCAGGTGTTGTAAACGAAGGAATATGACGTCACACGTCGTTTCTATTGCAGCAGTCCCTTGCCAGCCTTGGTTTCTGATTCGTGTCCAGATTCGCCGACTTAGGTATTTGGTTTTATGTATCCGCTGTTTTTGATTTGTGTACACAAGGGAGAAAGTGAGTGGCTCCTATGCTAGAACGTACACTTGCTGGGGCAGGACCGTAATGGGCAACTGATGCTGTCTGCATGTACTGACTACGCTATCCCGACTCCATTACAATTATTCATGTTACTACTGTATAGGAGCTCTTCATTTAATAAGAACGCCAAAATACAGTGCAGCATTCTGACTTATTAGTGTCAGTCCTATGTGTTTGGATCCGTCATGGGATCATCTGGGAGCGCATATTTTGGTGTTCTTAACAAGTGAGGTGGTATCCGTGTTTCGTAGGAGGCGCAGCTGTTAAATAACGAAATCGGTTTTAGAAGTACGTCTTTAATGAAATTACTATATCTACATGTTATCCTCTGCAAAGTAATTCCCATCAGAAGTTACACGCCGCTCCTTACGAGCCTTTCAGGCCTCGAAGCATCTCCGAAAGTAATTTCGTGAGAGTGCACTAGTAACTGCCGTCTTCTCCGTACACGGCGCGTAACAAGGTGAAGGTTTCGGTGGCAGTTCTCTGCAGTTTTACATCGAAGTTGATGTTTACTCTTTGGCGTTTTTTTTTTTTTTTAAACCAAACATGAGCCCGGAAAGTTAACAGAAACCCGGTTTTAAATAAGACATGCAGTGTACATATAACGTAACATTTGAGGCGCCGTCGCATAACCATTGTTGCTGTGGAAAAGCAATGAGTATTACATATTATGAGTGTGTGTCTGTATTCCTGCCGTAATTATCAATTTACTTTGGTGACCGATGGTGAAGGTAAGGAGTTGCGCGCACTCTCGTTGTTTAATAAACCCATCTCATGTGTCTGTTTTTGTCAGATCTTAACATGTTTATATTATCATTGTAATTGTCATTTGAAATACGATTTTGTCGAGTCCTGTTTCTTTGTACTCACCTTCACTCACATTTCAGACCACTGTTCCACATAGGCCTCAATATAATACAGGATGAACACATTTTTACAGCTGTAATGTAAAGTAAAAGACATACAAAAACGAGATATACGTATGGGTGAAGCCGTCGCCACTTTTCCGTATAACGATACCGCGGCTTAAACGTTGTCTAGATTACGCTTATCGGTTGCACAAGACTTATCTCGCAGGGATTATTTATAAGGGAGAGTCCGACCGATGCTCATGAA
This sequence comes from Reticulitermes speratus, assembly GCA_021186555.1. Taxonomy (NCBI): domain Eukaryota; kingdom Metazoa; phylum Arthropoda; class Insecta; order Blattodea; family Rhinotermitidae; genus Reticulitermes; species Reticulitermes speratus. The sequence goes on from JAJKFL010000009.1 coordinate 22,239,641, forward strand.
CCTGGGTCTCACAGGATATGACGCTGAATAACAATTACACTTTAATTTATCAGGTTAATTTAATTTACCGAAGTCACTCAGTAATTGACGACACAGAAAAGCATCTGAAGATCATTGCTGGTTACGACACTGGAATGTATGTGCCCTGAATGACAAGGGTATGGCTACGTGAAACGTCTGTAAGTGCCTTCGCGCCGTGAAAAATTAGAACCTGAGGTCGGCGTACGCTTGTTCGGCAGCGTCTCACAGATCATTCGCGGGCATAAAAATTTTAAGCATAGGATGCGATTGGTGCCTGACACCCAGCTCGTAGAGCAGCGATTTGCGCGTAGGCATCTTCGTATTTGATTGGCCTCCGATGGCGTGTACTGAACACCGCTTGCCAATAATCGCCTGGCGCTTGGTGTAGAAAAACAATTTTTACGGCAGCATTTTCCGTACGTTTGTGACCTATCGCTCACCTCATTCGTTCAGAATGGGCTCTAAGAACTTCAGACGTCCTCTGTAGTTTACGGTCTGAAACACTACAGTTTCAATCAGATTCTGTCAGTGCAGGGAGGTGTGCCGCCGTTAAAGCCCATAATTGAGAATCTCAGATCTGGATCTTCGTGGTTAATGCGAACTTGCTCAGTGCCGGAGATACGAGTATGTACGGTGTCAAACTTGATGGACTGCCGCTGCTCTGGCGCAGTGATAGGCCTACTGTTCACTTGTGGCAGGAACACAGAAGCGTCTGGCCTGGTTCGGGTGTGACAGACGCAAAATACTTGTTTGGTGTTTTCCGTATATGGAATCATAATGTACACAGAAGAGAGTTTTATAAAAAGCTGATGGTCGCTCAACGAATCGAAGAAATCTCATGACGATTGTTGAATCCGATGGTGCAATGCTATGTTCACAAGACTCCGCCTCTGGACTTTCTCCTGAGCCAGTCTGATTCAGATGGTGCAATACTGTGTTCACAAGAGTCTGCCTCTGGACTCTGTCCTGAGCCAGTTTGATCCAGATGGTGCAATGCTGCGTTAACAAGACTCCACCTCTGGACTCTGTCCTGAGTCAGTTTGATCCAGATGGTGCAATGCTGCGTTAACAAGACTCCACCTCTGGACTCTGTCCTGAACCAGTTTGATCCAGATGGTGCAATGCTGCGTTAACAAGACTCCACCTCTGGACTCTGTCCTGAGGCAGTTTGATCCAGATGGTGCAATGCTGCGTTAACAAGACTCCACCTCTGGACTCTGTCCTGAACCAGTTTGATCCAGATGGTGCAATGCTGCGGTAACAAGACTCCACTTCTGGACTCTGTCCTGAACCAGTTTGATCCAGATGGTGCAATGCTGCGTTAACAAGACTCCACCTCTGGACTCTGTCCTGAGGCAGTTTGATCCAGATGGTGCAATGCTGCGTTAACAAGACTCCACCTCTGGACTCTGTCCTGAGGCAGTTTGATCCAGATGGTGCAATGCTGCGTTAACAAGACTCCACCTCTGGACTCTGTCCTGAGGCATTTTGATCCAGATGGTGCATTGCTGTGTTCGCAAGACTCTGCCTCTGGACTCTCTCCTGAGCCAGTTTGATCCAGATGGTAAAATGCTGTGTTCACAAGACTCCGCCTCTGGACTCCCTGCTGAGCCAGTTTGATCTATTCTACACAAGACCCCCCCCCCTTTATTATTTTTAAATTATCTATTTACGTCTAGGCTTCTTTGTCCATAGTTTTGATGACTAATGCGATAGCGTCATGAAATCAGAACGGCGGTTAATACAAGCCAGTTGGTGTAATAACGCTGCAGTGCGTGTGTGTTTTACTGTGTGAGAATCACGTGGCAGTTCGTCGTTCTGACGATGGTGCTCGCATTGTGGACAACCGTAGGACGTGGTAGATACTGTGATACGGAACTACGTCATGGAGTTTCCCATACTGCTTTGTAAGCACTTCAGTTTTTATGGTACGAAGGATGTTCAATAAGTGAGGTTCCCTAGGCCGTAAAAATTGAATGATCGATCATCACAACGTTAAATGTAACTCATTTATTTCGTCGAGGTATCATTTTTTAACGTTATCCCCTAATACACCGATACGTTTGTCCCATCTTGGCGCCGGTGTGAAAATTCCGTCGCGATAGAATTTAGGCTCTTAAATTCGCAGCCATTCATGAGTATCCATTTCCACTTCCTCACTGTTTTGGAATCGGCGACCTCCGAAGTGTTCCTTCGGTGGCCTAAAGAAATGACAGTCTGACTGGGCAAGGTTAGGACTGTGGGGTGGATGGTCAAGATGTTCCCAGTGAAAACGACTGCAACAATTCAAACCTAACGCGCGCTGTTTGTGGTTGCAATGTCTTTCTGATGGATCACACCTCGCCACAGATATTCAGGTATCTTTCCATCACCGTACACCTGCGTCAGTTGGCAGTGAATTCCGATGGGGGCAGCTTGTTTCGCCCTTAAATGCCGTTGCACTTCAACTTATCCCATGATTAGCACATGACTGCGTGACTTGCATGTTACCCCTGCTACAACTGCTACCGAAAAGTAAACTGCTTGATTAACACAAACGTTACAGGGTAAAGTGTAACTAACCCTATGTATTTCGTGACAGTACAGTCGCACACAACACCACCATACAGTCAGGCGGTGTGTGACTACTGTCAAGAAATACATCTTGATTGATAACACAACTATACTTATTGGACATGCCTCATAGTTTCCGGTCCGTCGAAAATTATTTCAGTCCCTTATTTAACATTCGGATTACCTATGTAGGTGGCCGAACGTTTTTGCATCTGTAACGTCTTAATTTCAGTATTGAAGTCCCAAAGCATACTACAGTCTGGTATGCCGATCACTCCCTCTTCGCGTGTTTGTTATAAGATCTTGTAAATATCATGCCAGCAGCATTTGTTTAGCAGTTGTATTAAAGTTCTATTCTTGCAGCTTTTGGCCGAAAACGCTGACTGCAACCACCAAACAAGCAATCCCAACGAACGTTAGACATGAAAATTGCTCGTATAGTCACGTGATCCGGTGGGCGCCAATTCGCCATTGTTGCCAGTTGCTGTGCATAACCTTCATCCAGTGATTTGAACGCCCCGCATCGTGAAGCATGGATCCCTTTGACATCTGCAACGTCTCTTTGACATATATTTCAGTGTGGTGAATATTTAATGAAATAAAGGGGGGAATAATTTTTGACTGTTCTGTAGGTCTGTTTGTATAGCGTTGTAGTAGTAGATTTCACATCTGATGTGGGTTTTTTTACATATGATTTGCGTGCGGTACGGTGTAGTAGGATCAAAAATGGCAGACATGTAAATTAGGGTTGCCAGCTTTATGGCACCATGTATTTGTTTTGTTTATCAGTTTATTTGCCTGCGGTCTGTGTAATATTGTCAGTAGATGTCGCCGTGTAGCGTCGAGTTTGTAGGTGGTTCTAAACGTTTCGGAGAAATCCACGACCTACAACTTCAGGATATCCTTGTACTCAGAAGACCGCATTCTTAGTTCTCAGTACTGTGGAAGCCTTGATTCTGAGTACATTTGTAATTTTAATAGTAGATTGGTAATTGCAACATCAAGACCAGTGAGTGTGCAGCATGGCAAAGAACATATTTGGAGGGCATCTTGTCATACATGTTCTTCATGGCTAAATATCTTCACAGATGATGATGCGTGATTCAGAAATGTGCTGACACTAGTTCTCGGCATCAGTTCTAAATAACATGTCTCCAGATGGTGGGAGGAATGTAAAGCATACGAGTATCACAGGGTGGTCTTGGCATGGCTTTTATAGTAAATGTTATTAGAAATTGTCACACAAGTTTGTGATTGTTGCTGTGTTGTGAAGTGGAGAATTAAGAATGTTAACGTGAATAATGGAATACTGGAAACCTCTCAGTTGTTACCTGAAGGAGTGGAGGAAACTTCCCTGCTAGAATACACAGCTCAGGGTTTGCAGCTGTGTGCAGGGCCAGCGGATACAAGCTGCCCTTCCTCCTCTCTTCACTTGGCTTCTTCCTCCCACTGCTTCATTTTCGCTTTCATCTGTTCGTTCTACTTCCGCTTTAATTTCTTTGGCTTCTTTCTGCCACTGCTTAATTTCCACTGACCCTTCCTCTGCAGTGTTCAACCTGTAGGTCCGACCAGTTCACAACCCTTCTCTTAGTGGCTTCTGGTAGCTGAGTATGCCAATCACCCAGTCCGCTCTTTCCTTGCACCTATTTCTTTCACACGTCTTACTCTTCTTGGACTTTCCTGAAAATTGAGCAAGTCGTATGCGTAACTTGGCTAATAACATTTGGGGGGGATGCAAAATCGACCATTGGTATTAGGAACTTTAATTCACGAAGGAGCCAAGTTAGAAAGATGGGGTAGATTCGTTTGAACCTAGGTTTTTAATTTTTTTTATGTACACCACCTAAATGATCGTTTATAAAATACTTATATTTTTTATTTGCCCCTCTTCAACTCAGTAGCAAAAAAGTATTCTTAGGTAGAAAAAATATTGGAGGGGCTCCCCCCCCCCCCCTCTTGCACCCTCCAAGTTACGCCTATGGAGTCAGCAGTCTCGTCTGAAACGTCAGTAACTATCAATAGATGTGGCGTCATGAACCAGATGCCTTTAATTTTCATACTGAGAGTTAAAAGTGATACAGGTTGAGGTGCCTGGTTGTCTGGCATGTATGAGGTTAGAAAAGATAAACCAAAAACTTTTAATTCAAAAGCTGCTTTGAAACTGAGCATATTGATGTGGATTTGATATCAGCTTTATATTAGGCCTGCATTCTAACACTGGCTATTGTGAACATGGTACTAAACTTTTGGTTACTATAAACCGCACGTAATTTCTCGAGTAACAAAGTAACACTTGGATTCCCAAAAAAGGACTGTTCGCCATGGAGTTAGTTATCAGTTATGAGTGTAAAGCATATCTTTTCTTTGTTTCAGATACAGTCCCTGCAGAGCATTCAAACAGGCTATGAAAGAAGTCGGTGATTTAGCAGGACAGCATGAAGTGATAGCAGAAAACCTCCAATCAAATGTCATCCGTGAAGTTTCAATTTTCGTAAAAGACTTCAAAGAAGAACGGAAGAAAGTATGTATTCTGCAAGTGTTTTCTGTCCCTTCCATAATCTCCTTTTGTGACATACAGTTGTCCCTATGCACGGCATGAAGGCATGTGGTGGATTGGACCTAGACTCCACTCATTCATAACCTCGGCACTAGATGGAGGTAAATGGTCATCTTCATTCCACAGCCACTGTACCCCAAGCGAAACCACTCCCAGTACCCATTAAATATGAGGCTGGGTGGACCCCAGAGCCTGTCTAGATGCTTGGAAAGGAGAAAAATCTCGTGTTCCTGCTGAGGACTGAAACAGTTTTTGAGTTGTCCAGCCCATAGCGTTGTCACTATACTGACTACACTCTCCTGGTCCCTAATCCCCATTTGTTACGGTATCAAACGCACAGAGTATGTGAGTGAGTTTGTTTAATGTGATTGTGAAGTACTGGGTAAATATAGTGAAGGCTAAATTTGTGTTAAAGATTGATTTAAGAAAGGTTACAATAGCTAATGTCTGAAATTAATTCAGAAATGTTTCTTGTATTTCTTAAGCTGTTGGCTGTATTCAGTGCAGGTATGCCAAGTGGTGTGAGACATAGTGAATGCATCTTCAGTTCTCATTTTGTCCCCTGCCTCCCCCACCCACAAAAAATAGGATGTGTGATTTCTAAAGGAAAGCGATCTGAACTCGATTTGCAGACATAAAAATTGCTAATTTGTGTTCATTCTGCAGTGTTTTATGGTTAGGAAAAAGGACTTACCTTTTAGGTTTTTAAGGAGTAAAATTCTTTTAGAAAACAATTCAGTTCAGGGATACCAAATTGTGTTGCATATTTAGTTCTTGAAGTGGGATAATAAAGACCCAGGGAAGTTTTGTAAAAATCTTGAGCAGAAAAATTTGTAGGGTGGCTTGTGATACCCATCACTTGAAGACACTTTTATGTTCATCTAAATTATTCATAAGAATTCAGTTCCTTCATCACAGAGAACATAGTCTGGGTCTGTATATGAAGACCTGAGTATGTTATATTGTTGCTTGTGACATTAAATCACCATAAAAGCCGTCTCTTTGAGTATTGGGACAGCCTAGGCGGTATAAATATTAAGTGAACACACCGCAGTGTTACGTTATACATACATTGCGTATCTTTTTCAAATTGTAAAATTTTTTTCTCTTTGTGAATTCACATTGCACAGTCTTTTACTGCAGGACTTACTGTGCTGTAGGAGGCTGATGTTTCATTAAGATTAATTTTACATGTTGCCTTGAGCAATTTTGTATTGATGGTGTATTGTGAGTGCTATTGGATGTCACCACCATATGTTTGAATGTGTGTAGGTTATACCATAAGATGTCAGTAACTGTATTTATATGGATCAGCTTGGGCAAATATGATTCTTACATCATCTATCTGAATCATGTTTCATTATGTCTTAGAAAGTGTTACAAAATTCAGAACATTTTGGAATGATATGTCAGCCCTATGGCTTATGTGTATGACTTACTTATTTACATGTCTCTTTTTTTTACAGCATTTACAAGAAGGTGCTCGAATGATGGCAAACCTGAATGCTCAGATGTCTTACTGGACAGGGCTCGTAAGAACTATGAGAAGGCATTAAGGAAGCAGAAAGAGCGCTGGATAACTTTCAGCGGGCATTGCAGACTTACATTTATCACGAGCCGAAGTAGAGAAACAGCGGATGAACATGACCATTAAATCACAGCAGTGTGAGGAAACAAAAAATGAATATGCTAATCAGCTCCAAAAGGCCAATGATTTACAGGTAATAATTTTGAAAATTTTAGTAAGATATGGGCCCTCCCCCAGGCACTGTGTAGGACCTCACATGCACGTGACCTTATATATACTTTTCCATAAACCACATATAAAAAACTTCAAGGTGGATACTGTTATGTGAACTTCCATTATGAGGGATATTTTTTAAAAATTAATGCACATCCAAAATGAAAGGTTGCCTAACACAAACGTAGGTTTAATTTCTATGCTCAGAATTTTTTTTGGCAATTGAGTCATTTACTGTACCGAAAATTATTTTTAAGGTTTTAAAACAGTTACACTTCGCTTAGTATCTCAGTAGACAGTTACTGGATTAACACTACTCTCATGGGCACGCGTATTATATGACCAAACAAACAAATAAAATTGTTTGTATGTTCCATTGGTTAGTGCGTGGATTCTAGCATGCACAAAAGTCAAGCTACATAAATGTTTGTGGAACAGAACCTTTACCTGAGTCAGGGAGTGTGTGTATACCTTGTTGAAATTCTCAGTTATGTCTGAGTATAACTAACGGAGGTGGAGAATTGAGTGGAACCTCACTGATCGAAGGGTTTATATTCCTAAAGCTCTCCGAAAGTGTATACTGCCTATGAGCTTACAGGCTTGGAGAAAAAAAAAGTAGAACAATCTACATTTTATTGAACTTTACTGTATGGTAATCAGAACTCATAAAAAATCATTTGCATAAGCCATTAGTAACATGTACAAGAAAACTGTAATGTAGAGGGAGAGTGTGAGGCATCAACCTGCTCTACTCCTAATACAGATCTTCCCTGCATAGAACACAAGATTATGATTAACGGGCTATAATTTATCCACTGTTTAGAGTAGCAGAAATGATAAGATCGAAACTCCAGAAATACTTTTGCCTACTTATTACATATGACTTAACGATACAAGTGGCAAATATAAAAATGTATGTGTGAAGCATACTGCTAGTCTGTTGGTGAATGCTTTTTTTTCTCTCTCTCTATCTCTTCTTCTTCTTTCTTCTTCTTCTTCTTCTTCGTAAACTGGTTAGTGAGCTGTGTTATACATCTGGGACCTTGATTTTGACCATAGTGAAAAGTAAAGAATTATGGAAAAAACCGTAATAAAACTAGATAAGGACACATCTTAACCAGATGGGGTAAAAGTAAGCAGGCAGTAATCATCATACCAAGTAGACCAAATAAGAAGTGGATTGCATCAGGAAATTATGAAAGGAAAATACTACTAGTCAGATAACATACAAAATAAACAACACTGAACATCACCTTGAAGTGGAGGAACAGATGGAATAATTAGTGGCTGTGTCAGGGCATGTCCTTTCCTCTGTATGCACTCATTGCTGCATTGGTTGCCACCTCTCCTACTTGAACAGCCTTGATACTGGGACTGCATTTGCACTGTAGAATTCAGGTTACTGGTCTACTTGCTTTCTTTCCATCTTCTTTGGAATTTGGTTAATTGTATCCCCCATCCCAAGGACCCATAATTGTCCTCCCATTTGGGGCACACCAAGCACTTAATGTGCTTAACATTAGTATCATAATGACAGTGTGAACCTTTGACACTGAGCCTGACAACTTGAGCTAGTGACAATCAAAGTCAGTGGACAGAAGTAAGTCACTGAGCTATGTAATTACTAATTTATAATTCCTTCAAGTCTGCACATTTGGAAGTATTATTTTCAGAATTTGTGTCATTAATTATACAGATACATGGGGGTATCTGATACTGTGGCAAAAGCTTGTGTGGGCTTGGCATGACCGAAATATGTTAATACAATCTGTTCATTCCAATCATCCACTAGATTTCTTCTCCCCCTTCATGCAAGCCACAGGCTTCATTTAATGAATGGAGTCAAAATTGGAAGAAAGTGTTAAAGTGCAAGAAAAGTTAACACAAGCAGTTTTTTCGTGGGAACATTGTGGTAATTTTACATTTGAAATTTTATTGCATTTTATTACAAGCCAGTTCACATTACCACACACCTAGGCTGGATGATCAGAACATTTGTTAGTCAAATCAAACAGGATTTGTTGTCATTAGATCCCATAGTAGAGTAAGAGGCTAAGGCATTACTTCTTGCAGTGGCTCTTAGGCCCCTTTCCTGGCCGTGGCCACCCCGAATAGGGGTTTCAAAACAGTAGTTTTTCACCAGATAGGGTGGTTAACACTATGCCCAACCCCCAAATCTGGAGGACCAAAGGAGTTACTATCAGTATTTCTAATGAAGTTGTGATGGTGTTGCTGGATGTCTTGGGTGATGCAAAATCTCATAATGAGGTAGTTTTGCACAAGCCTCTTACCAGGAAAGGGGACACATGCAGAAGCTGTCATGGAAAGAACAGCCTGTTACTTGCCCTGTTTACATGAGTGATTTCTGTGTTTTCGTTGCTTTGAATATTGCATGACAAGCTGTGTCTTTGCAGAGCCAGCATTACCGCAATATGATGCCAGACATGTTCAATCAGCTACAAGAACTGGATGAGAAGCGAATAAAGAATATCAAGAACTTTATGATACAGTCTGTTGACATTGAGCGAAATGTGTTTCCTATCATCAGCAAGTGTTTAGATGGCATTGTGAGGGCAGCTGAACAGATTGATGAGAAGGAGGTAGGAGATCTTATATATAAGATTCCTAATACAGTAGAATTCCTTTAATCTGGATGCTGATACTCCAGAAATCCTGATACACTGGCAGTTGGACAAGGTGTTGTGCAAGTGGTTTACAGCAAAGCATTCCAAAGGAAAACCCATGACTGGGCCTATGATAATCAAAAAACTGTGTGCTTGTATGATGAAATGAAAGTAACTGACAAATGCACATTCTCTTATGGCTGGCTGCAAAGTAACAAAAAATTACCTGTAAGAATTGATGTCATTGTAGGTGATGTTTCACAATCCAGTATGCAGTGGGGTCCCATGGGTACCGGATTAAAAGAATTCTGTTGTAATGTAAAGGCTAAGTTTCTATTATGTGAATATTTTTGTATGAAAGCAGTGTTGTAAATATTACCTGTATTGAAGTCAGTTAAATAGTTTAAGAAATTATAATATGTAATGTAATGAGTTTAAATATGCCTTTGATATGTGTCTGTTACTAGTAAAGTACAGACTAGCAGGTGTCCCATGACTTACATGATAATAACTCGTGGTAAATGTAAACAGTGACTGGTCCAGTGTCTCATGCCAGAAAGTGTTAACACAGGCAACGTGCACGTATTGTATTGGGGGTCTGCTGTTGTAAAAACGTTTGTTCTTTAATATACAGTGTTGAATGTTTGTTTTATGGATTTGTTTACTGAATAAGATAATTAGATCATGAGCCACCTGGTTGTGTATGGATAAAAATTTGTGTTACAGCTTATTACTCTTTGTAGTTAGTGTGGTTTCTTGCATTTGTTACAAGGTTAGTAAATATTTTATTTATTACTTACCAACCAGGTGGGGACCAGGATAGCATAGCCAGTATAACAACTTGCTATGGTCTGGACGGCCCATGGTTCAAACCCTGGTGGGGGCAGTACATTTTCTCTTCTCTGTACCCATCCAACCAGCCCTGGGGTGCACCCAGCTATCTGTGCAATGGGTGCTGGGGCTCTGTCCTGGGATAAAGCGGCCAGGGCTTGGCATTGACTATTCACCTCCCACCCACCCATCATCTGGCACTGAGGTTAAACATGAGCAGAACTATACCCTACTCCCCCTCTGTGCCTCCATTGATATGTTGTGAGGTGACCTTTACCCACCAACCAGGCACATAGTCTGTCCCAGATTTGCCCTTACAATATGTATTGTATTTCGTCTATCCACTGCACATACTTCTACAACATAAGTACCTCTCACCATTGCATGTTATTTTCTATCATTGCTGAATGTGTTGGATTTGTGTTTCTGTAGGACACACAGATGGTTATAGAAAGGTATAAATCAGGGTTTCCACAACCAGAAGATATTCCATTTGAAGATCTTAGTGCAATAAAGACTGGTGAAGTACAGCACCCAGTCAACACTGTTGCCATTACATCCATGAGGCCGGAAGCCATGACAGTGAAAGGCACCATGTCAGCAGGGAAGATAAAGAAGAGGGTTGGCCTCTTCGGCATCTTCAGCTCTAATAAGGTAGAGATGTTTGCTATTTATACGCTTAGCATATATGTAGCATTAACAGCATACAGGTGTGCTCACAATGAGATACCAGTATGCTCACAGTGAGATAAGTCTTTAGTTCGCCATTAATTTGGCCAGAATGGCGATTGACCTTGAAGAAAATCTAGAAGTCTTCAGGATATCAGGGCCATTTGTTCCTAATATTTTTTTTCCATTCCTGAGCAGTGATGCTGTATTGTGGTTTGTTTACCTTGAAGATGGCATAGGCATAACTTGGGGGGTGCAAGGGGGGCAAATGCCCCTCCAATATTTTTTCTACCTAAGAATGCAATTTTTGGCTACTGAGTGGAAGAGGAGCAACTTAAAAAATAGAAATAATATTTTTAAACGATTATTTGGATGGTGTAAAGACAGAAAAAATGAAAAACTTGCATTGAAACGAATCTTCCCCATCTTTTTAACCTGATTCCTCTGTAAATTGAAGTTTCTAATACCCATGGTCGATTGTTGACAGTAACATGTACATCAGCAACACAAAAGGAACGCATCGTTGCATTTCTGTGGTAGCAGTGGCTACGCGAACTCGCCACAGTGTTACATAATATGATCATTGCCTACCTTGTTTATGTTAACAGAAGATGATTTTGTTTATATATATTTCTGAAGTGTTGAGGACTTCATTTTGTGTTTCAAGACATTATCAAAGACTGGCTACTGTTTCTGTAAGATAAAGCAGTTTGTATGTGTGGGTGTGTGCTTGCATTGTGTGTGGAGTTCTGTTATTAATGGACTGGTGTAATGACGAAAGTTCTACATATCGGCTGATGATATTGTAAAGTGAATTGCCTGTAGTCCAGCTTGTGAGACTTAAAGATCCAGTATCTACACTGGTTTATTATAAAAATCATCTGAATCTGACTCTGAGGTACAACTGCATATGTTTTAATCTATTCTGTTTAATGAAATGTTGATGTCAACCATCGTCTTCAAGCAGGATTGGGCTGTTTGCAGGGATGTTTAATGAAGCATGAAATTTGTTATATTTTTGTATTCTGTGAATATGTTAATGACCAAGGTTGATCTACACGGCTGTCATCACAGTATCATTAATTTTGACGTGTCATATTTGACAGTTACAGTATAGCCGTATCAGTGGAATGAAGTATGAAATCAGCTTTGCAAAAGTACAGATTTATTAGTGCTAGTGTTGCTTCTTATCAGATTATCTGTGTTCATTTTTTTATGTTATTCATACCGTGCATATTCTTACAATTAATACACCAACCAACATAAGCACTTAATAAAATATAATTCAAAGAAGTATAAAACTCCTACATGTTTCGGTACCAGGGTGCCATCATCAGGGAGTTATTTACAACAAAGGAGTACAATCCCAGCATGTCATGAAAGGCAGGGAATAAAAGTTTTAAAGATGTATGGAAAAATGTGCTGAATTTTGCTGAATATCTCATTCTGTGGAAGTAGAAATACATTTCTTCTTATTTAAGGGTACTTTTCTCTGCACATTTCTGAAGCCTAATAATTGAAACTGTTGTAATGATAATTAATAAGAAGGGCTGTGAAAGTGTAGTAGTTCCATCTTGTCCATGAATTCAGTTAGAAATTATTTTTATTCTTGCATGAATAGCCTAATAGCAAATAGAATGTCTGTATAAATAGTTTATATATACAGTGAAACCTCTATCCATCGTTTTTCAGGGGACCGGAAAATTTGAACGATACATACGGGAAATGATAGTACCGGGAAACCATTAAAAATTATAGATAAGAACAATTTAATGATAATTATTACTTATTGCTGAGAAAATCTTTCATTGACGTTTGTTTTGAGCAAACTTTACTCCTCCTCAATTCAAAGTACGATTTTTCAAGGCCTAGAACACTTTCACGACCACTGTCACTCGTGCTGTGCGCATAAAAGAAAGATCTTACTTCCATCAGCGCTTCATGCGTCTCAGCAAAGCTCGCCAGCTTCTTCTTCTCCTTCTTCCCGCTCCACACTCCCGGACGTCACGAGGCTCACGCACAGCTCCTGCACTGCTTCTACACCACAGGTTGCCACGTGACTGTCCACAGAGACGTAGTCCTCGAATTTATCTTTGTTCATGCCACTGAACTTTTCCCAGTCTTGGCGGAAATCGTCGTCATCGTTGGTCAATACGACGTCACTATCGCCTGAAGATTGTCCCTGCACGTAACCAGCTTTCCGAAAACAATTTTCGATTGTCTGCTGGGTTACTTGTTGCAAGGCTGCCACAGTGTAGTGCAAAGCTTCCAACACGTTTATCTTCTTTTTCGTATCTTTGCCTGCATCCATTAAGCAAACAGCTGTTTGCACGAGGCGTTTTCTATAAAGCTGCTTATAACAGTTTATTACCCCTAAATCAAGGGGCTGGAGCACACTTGTACAATTTGCCGGGTACCGTATGACTTTTACATTTCTTAGAAACGATGTATCCTTTGGATGTGCGGCACAATTGTCCACAAAGAGGAGAATGTTCCTGTTTTGTGCACCCATACTTGCGTCTAATGAACGCAGAAATGAAGAAAAAATGTCTGTGGTCATCCACGCTTTATTGTTCGCGTGGTACTTGGTGGGTAATTTTTTTACATTCTTGAAACATCGCGGTTTCGGAGATTTTCCGATAACAATCGGCACTTGTTAGTCAGTTCCATCTCTCTTAACACAAAGTAAAACAGTAAGTCTGTCTTTACAGTTTTTCCCTCCATGACAAGACTCTCCTTTGAGAGCCAAGGTTCTATCAGGAAGCACGTTGTAGAAGAGCCCCGTCTCATCCGCGTTGTAAATATCACGTTGTTCGTAGCCCTCCAACAAAGATGGCAGTCTTTCCAGCCATGCTTCCGTGCTTTCGCTGTCCACTGCCGCACTTTCTCCGACTAACTTCTTGTATACTAGGCCATGCCGGTCCTTAAACCTCGCTAAACCATCGCTTCAAATTTAAAAAAAAAACTATCAGTGCGGGAAAATGTTGCGTCAGGACCGTGATTTTTCAACTATTGGTGCGGGAAAACGACAGTTCGAGGAACAATGGAGGCGGGAAAAAATAGTGTTATTTATATGGGGCTAATTTCGGGACCAAATAAGGCAGACGATACATGCGGGCGAACGACGGTAACGGGAACGATGGATAGAGGTTTCACTGTATATATATATATATATATAATATTATACATGTACATATACATATACAAACAACAATAAATAGGTGGCACAACAAAGTGAAATTGCTAGTCTAAGGGCTCAGAAATAGGGTGACAAAACCTGAACAACAGATGTGTTCCGTTTAGAGAGGGACTTTTATAAATACAGTGTAACCTGTATTCAAGGGAACATGAATGAGACAGAAACCCATCTTTTCCCATAATATTTCTGTAGGCCTATGTAGAATGATCTGGAGTAAATGGAAGCTGTCTAATATGGACATGACGGGTGATGACATGATCATGACAGAAAATAATCAGTTTGATATCCATGTTTTGTTTCCTGTTTCTTGCTCAAATACCCACTTGACCCACCCCTACCATTGTATTCTCTCAGGTCGTGTATGGCTGTTAGCAAGCAGCTTGGAATTATCTTGGGGAGTGCAGTAGTCCAAAGGTTTTTACTTCTTTCATGTTACAATCACAATCACACTTTTGATTTGGAATGCTTTGATGTGTAAATTGACTACGAAAATTTTGATAGGTACTATTACGTGATTATCATCAAGGTAAAATATAGTTCTAAAATGGTAATATTTATGTTGATATAGTATTTAACGTTTGTTTGAGAATTAATGTGTGGTGTGATCAAGTAGCTTGCAGACTGAATGTATTTCTCCATAACAACAACACTTACATTCTGATGAATGTTGTCTTCAAAGTAGTCTGCTTGGGGACTTGCACAGTGAGCACAGCAATTGTGCCACTGTTTGAAGCATTCTGTATAATGCAGTGTTTGAAACTCAGCAAGTGTATCCTGCAGTTTTCCTTGAATCATGGTGACGTTATTAAAGCTCCTTTTTAAAGTCATCTTCAGTTTTGGGAAAAGAAAGAAGTAATAATGCAGCAATGAATGTGGTCATTAGGGAGGGAGTGAAGGTCCTCGCACATGTTGACATGATTCTCCTTTTGCTCCTTTCTCAGCAGATAGATTTTGAATTTGGCAGTAATCCAAGACATGTTTAGATTTTCTTTCAGAATACTGTGAACTGACTCAAATGAAACTTCCAGCTTGTTAGCAACTTCACAAATAGTAGTTCTTACATTTTTGAGGACAGGTACCAACATATGATCTACATTTTCACTTGTTTCGCTCATTGATGGACGTTCTGGGAGTTTATCATCTTCAGCAGAGGTCACACTGCTGTTGAACTTGGAAAACCACTCAAAAATTTGTGTTCTTCCCATTGGCTGCTCTCCAAAACCAACTTTTAACATTTCAAAGGTTTCAGCAACATATTTTCCCAGTTTAAAGCAACATTTGGTGCATACGTACTATTCTTTCAAGTCTTGTCATTTTCTCTGTATGCCAGAATTGCAAGTGGAACAACAAACACTTGTACTTAACAAGCAGTTACTCAATAATCACACATGCCATAGACTTATTACAAGCAGAAAATGACTCAGTAGACTCCACTCTATCTATACCTAGCAGTAGAAGTTTGTGCCAGCAGCAGTAGTGTTATCTTGTGGTCAGTCCAGAAACTATTTGGTCGCACCACATTTGGTTGTGTAATTTCAACCCTGTATCATGTATGGGAATGAATGTGCACAGAACCATGTATGCTAACCATACATTTTTTTTTTATTTCTTTTAAAGTGTGTTTGAATCATTGTTTAGAAATAAGTTGTACCAGCTGTTGGTTTCTTTTAAGTGCAGCATGGCACTGTTACATATCTTGTATAAAATTCTGCCCTATTGCACCCCCCCCCCCCCCCCTTCTCTCTCTCTCTCTTTGAGAAGTTTCTTGAATGGCCATGTTGTGATAAATATACTTCTGTTGGGAGTTTAATAGGTGCATTCGGTTTGTGGGAACTGAAAATGAGCTGACATGCATTCTGAATGTATGTATTTGTTATTTCATAACTTTTACAGAATGGTGAATTGTAATGTAACATTGCAGGATGGGAGAATATCTTTTCTCATTTCTTGGACACTCTACCGAACATGTGAAGTGGTTACCTTTGAACTTCCTTCATAGATGAAAATCATCATGAGAAAAGAAGTGTTTTATTTAATAATGCTGCCAGTTGCTAAGTTTGTATAGTGTTGGTGGCAGAAGAATGAAATATGAAAGTGGAGCATTATGAAATGATACTGATACGGAATACCAAATACACAGAGAAATCCCTGTTTCAGTGGGACTTTGTTCACCACAAATCCCATATGCACTGGCAAGGGATTAAACCCAGTGTTCTGTGGTGGGAGGCTGGCAACTAACTACCAGTGCCATGACATGAGCCAGAATCACATGAATTAGGGTCTGGAGATCTTGAAGGCCTGATGTTGAGACTTCTGTTCCAACATGTGTGGTGTTCTGGAATACGAGTATGTGAAAGATTTCAGTGTGTCAGGTTCTTCATCAAAAATGCAAAAAATATTATTGTGTTGTGGACTATTCTGACACATTCACTGCTGGTTCCATCACTTGACAGGTTGAAGTGTGCTGTGTGCCAGTGTTAGTCCTGTCAGGTGTCTTTTGCTGCTCTGTGCATAAATATAATTTTCTCCTGCATATGTGAATTAAGTCACTGCACTACAAGCCAGAAGGACGTGGGGGTTCGATTCCTGACAGGTTCACTGGGATTTTTCATTGACCTAATCCTTCTTGCTACACTATGGCCCTGGGGTCGATTCAGCCTCTAACAAATGAGTACCAGGGATGTCTCTTGGGGGTAAAGGCGGCCGATGCATAGGGCTGACAACCTTGCCACCTTTATGTGCCAGTTGTCTAGAAATTCTGGGAGCCTCAGCCTCCTGGAGGGGGTGCTATATGTGAATTAAGTGCAGAGAAACTTTAAATTTAGCACATTGATGCTCAGTGGAGTCAAAATACACAGCGACAAATGATCATTCTTCTCTGTTCTCTTCCATTTGTATTTTGAATACAGTAAAATCAGAATCCAGATTTTGTGGGAAAATGGCTGGCCAAGCAGATTATTTGCGAGTACAGGGGCATAGCATGACATGTGTTGAAAGAGTTGGGGCCATAACTGATATAGAATATATTCCATTATGCCTGGAACACTCCTTCAGCTGTTTCAGACTGTAGGGTTAGTAGTAAAGACTTGCATTTCACATCATCTTCGTCTGTTCGTGTTTATATGTTTGGGATGCTACAGTATAATGGTGATATGATAGCTGGTTTCTGGCTGCCTGAAATCTTACCATTACTATGATGAACATATACCTGGTCTTTCAAGAAACTGTGTTCTCCGAGACAGAACACAACCTCTGGTTTCTGTGGTTTAATGAATTGTCCCAGTAGGTGTTCTGTATGTACTGCAAAAATACCAACTTGGTGTTATTGAAAGTAGAATTTTTTGAAGTTGTGTTTTATTTAGTTCTTATTTTCTTGTGGACATACTAACTTAATGTAATGTGTTTATAATTATACAAAGGCTTGCTGAAATGTGGTACACAGTATTTCTCAATTTATCACCGATCAGCGGTTTTGCTGATCTGAGTTTGATATCAGCTCAGGCCAATGAAGAATTTTACTTCAGTCAGCCTGTGTTGTTTAAATGCATGTTTGTCTGTGAAATGGTACGGTTTAGAAGTAATCAGACTGGAAAGGGTTGCAGTGTGATCAAGCTGTGATCAACTTTTTGTAAGGTCTGATGAGCTCAGATTCTTAGTTTTTAGAAACCAAATGTTGATATAGAGTGAATGTTTGTGTCAAATTTTTTTCACCAAGTTCCTCTTTTCCCTTCAACACTTCTGTTATTTTGGTGTGTAAATGCGTTTCCTTTAAGTAGTTGATTTGGTCCAACCAGTGTTAATGCACTTATTAGTTAATTAATTTGTTGATTTTTCTTCTCTCTTATGAATGTTCCCCTTTATGGTGACTGGTTGAATTGGACTTCATACCATTGCTGTAAGTATACATGGAGAGGTGTAAACTTTGCACGATCTGTTTATGGAAACATGTTGCAATGTCTGCATGCAAATGGATGGGTGCATTTTGACTTTTGTACTTATGCTGTCACTTGAAGCTTAAGGTGAATGTATGCAAATTGGATAACTGTGCTGGCAGAATTTTCTTTATTGATTGTGCTTTCTGCTGCTTGGAATATAAGTGTGTGTGCCCTTTTATGCTTGCTGTTTTGGTTTTGGAAGTTTCTGTTTGCATGTTAGCAAGCATTCTGATACATCACATCACATGTGTAAGCATGGTGTCTAACCTGCAGTTTAAAATAACCAGTTATGTGGAGGATACAAAGAACTATATATATGCCCATAACTGGAACGCAGGAAGTCCAATGTTATGTATTTTTTTCGCTTGTTTGTCCCTTCTGTAAGATTTGATTTAATTTTGTTGCCCCCAGTTGATCCATATTAAAGTATTCTTAATAAATCGACACTTATACTAAAATAATGGAAGCTGATGCATGTTGAAGTTTTAGCCTGTATGAATTCATTAGTCTATAAAAAAGAAAAGCATTGAATTTCTTCTGAACAAAAGTTGTGGAAAGTTGGTTTATGACCAGCATCAATTCAGCAAAACATATGTGGCAAGGTGGTGGTAATCCCATGAATCTTGTACGTGAATTGTGCGAGACACTATTACTGTATAAGATAATTTTGTTCTGTGAACCTTCTGGTTTGTAGAAATTAATACTTTGCCAATACCTTGTAATTGTTATCATTACCATGAATATAGTGATGTGAATGAGGAGCACATAAGCAGTAAAGGGATCCACTACATCACAAAACCAGTTCTACAGTAATTTGTTTCTCTGATATAGTGATGAAACAGTGTCCTATCTTGTTGGATGTTTCTCTTAACAAAAATAAGTGTTTGGACTGTGTACCGATAACCTCAATGTATGAAATGACATTTCTTCTCCTCCACCTCCCCCTCCTCCTCCTCCTCCTCCTCTGCTATCCAAGAAGGATAAGTGCCTCCCTTGTTGCTCTCTTCCATCCATCACTATCCTGTGCTACTTGCCTCCAATGAACAAATCCCATCTTTCTTATGTCACTCTTTACATCATCTTGCCTTCTAGCCTTGGGTCTCCCCTTAGGTAGTTTTTTATGTAAGTTGGCTTGGTATATTTTCTTGCATCATCAATACACTATAGGTGTCCCATCTATCTAAGGCATTGGAGCTTAATAAAGGTACCAGTGTTAACGAATGACACCATGTATGGTCTCTGTAGTGGCTGCATGGGATTCGTCAGTGAGAATAGGCTTGTGTGAGATAAACTCTTAGGTCCTTGCAGCCCACATCACGGTGGAGAAAGTCTTGCCACAATTTCTGAAGATGATGTGCAAGTCAGTTTGGGCTTCGTTGTGAGTTTGGTTATTGATAAGTGTTATAGTTCAACTAATTAACATTTATGCAGAAAGCCGTAAAGAACGTGGTTTGAACATATGGGAGCCATGGAGGGTGGCAGTGTGTAGTTGCCGTCACAGAAAATGTTATATTCGTATATTGCACCATGTGTCTGCTTTCTGTTGGTCACTTTCATACTCAGGTAGCTTATTGACAACCCTTAAAGTGGATGATTTCTCATCATCTGCTCATTTTGTACCTGGTACTGTTCATCTGCTGCTGTAGATTATACACAAGAAAATCCCTGCAACTGTTAGTCTGGGCTGAGTAAGTGAAATCTTGTGGAATGTTTGTTCCAGGGTTTGAATTCTGAAAGAAGGGACATAGTCCATATCAAGAAACTGAACAGCATAAGGACACTGAACATATTGTTAACTAAATTTCCTTTGCTTTCATCTTTTTTTTCATGTCACTTCTTGCAGTTCAGAACATTGTGCTGTTGGTGTGGGCATAAATTATATGATCTGGCATGTTCTGACAAACGTGTGCCAAAATCTTTTGTAAATATACAGACTTTTAGTTAAGAAAAAGAGGTATTGTCTGTGGTTAAGCACTGTAGTGCAATGGGATAAGGCAGTACATATTCTACATCAGGATATGAGAAATAATTTTATTTTATAGCTTTGTGTTCCTTTCGGAGAGCACCACTAATACCCATCTGATGAAAGAGACATGGGCTGCATTGCCATTTTGGAATTTATAGAGGAAAGTAAAAATTCCATCTCTTGTAAAGCCATAGTTGTACAATCCAAAGTTTTTTGTCTTTCTGTTATCTCATTATTATTTCAGACAGGATATGAAATCTGTTTTCATTTAAATCTGTTGCTTGTTTCTTATTTGGTATTGAGAGAAGAACAGTGAAATTTTGGGAAACCTTAAATTGAAGGATGGGCCAGCTGGCCATAATTACTTTTAGCTGTTTTGGAAAACACTTTACCATATTACCAACACTGTAAAAGAAGTGCTTTACTGTGATGATTATGTGTAGCTGATTCTTTAATTTATTTTATGGTTTATTGTTAGATACTTATTACATTAATTAATCAGTGCGGACTAGGAAACTTAGGAGTTGGTTTTTGCAGTTATGGTACAATATTTAGGTTATGTAGCATTGAGATGTGATGGTAAGTCTGTAAATAATACTACATCTGGTGGAAGTGGCTGTGTCCTGTTGTAAGGTACCGTTATGGAATTTGTGTAGATGAACTGAAAGAACTTCTAAACCTTATAATCAGGTACATTCTGAAATCAAGTCAGGCGCTTTATTGTTCTGCCAACCTTCTTGTTGGCATATGCCACCCTCTGTCATATTGTGTAATGTCTTATAATTTTGTTAAACAGTTAGGGTGGTGCACATTGGAATGTTACACTGTCTGCAATCTGTTTGTACAAAATTATGTGTAGTATTAAGTTATGTCTTATTTTGCCTAAATGCATTTATGTGCGTGGTGGTAAATTATACTGTGAAGACCGCCTATCTTGCTCTGTGCTGATTGGGTAGTTAGTGTTGTGTATTGTAAAATATGAAGCAGACGTCAGGTAGTATAATAAATATGGAGTAAGAGGATCAGTGACAGTAGGCTGTAAAGTAGTAGTAGTAGTAGTAGTAGTAGTAGCAGTAGTTGTAGTGTAGTAGTAGTAGTAGTATGTATGTGTGTGTGTAATGGGACCTGTTGCGAGGGAAGTAGATAGAGAAATGGCAAGAGTAAGGCTTAGATGTAGAAGTTATGAAAAAAAAAAAAAGGAATTTTTTTCCTTTCAGTCATAACAGAAGGATGTAAACAATTCATAGATATCACATGTTTGAGATCTGGCAATTAAATAGCCAGACTGGTGTTGCTGTGCGGCAGCTAGCAACACTGGTGAGTTGCAGTCTGTTCGCTCACGTGACTGTATGGTATTCTGCATTTCTGTGTCAAAGAGTTGGCGGTCCAGTTTGTCTGTCATTGCAATAAATTTTTAGTTCATGTAGTGATTTGTTGGTTTGCCAGAATTTGAAAAGAAATGTGTTCAGTCCTTTTCAGCAAGGATGTTGGAAGAACTCAAACTTCTGTAAAAATAAATAAGTAAAACAAATAAAAGTAAAGTAGTTATGGTGTGAGACTCAGGTCATCCAGTATGTTCCAGAAGTAAAATACCAAAGTCTGTGCTGGATGAATATACAGTTTTCAAGGCCTAAGGAAGGACGAGTGTCAAAATGCCAAGAAATCGGTGAACTGTTTTTCTGATACTGAATTCTTTATTGTTAATTTGTTTCTCCACAACAGTCTGCCAAATTTGGGAACATCTAAGGCAACATAGTCAAGAAGACTACATCTTTGTACAATTGGATTTTGCAAAATGACTAGGCACAGCACTTTCGATAAAGCACTCTTTGGCCAGAAACATATAGTAGTGTTGAAACATCCACCACACTCATATGATTTGCCTGCATGCGACTTTTTAATGTTCCTGCGGGTAAAAACTCCTTAAAAGTATCCCGTTTGAATCACGTGGGAATGTATGAGTACAGAGTACTGTAATGACGGGACTGACAGGACTTTAAGAAAATTATTTCCAGGATTGTTTGCGTGCATGTTAAGACTGTGGAATATGTGTATAAAGGCAGAAAGCTTTGAAGGTGCTCATATTCAGTGAAGTTAGTGACTATATGTTTGTTTACAGAATGAGTTTCGTGATTTTTTGTACCTTATATGCATGAAATAAACATATTAATGGGAACACCATTCTCATATCTTATCAGGCTGTCTCTCATCATATTTGATGAAAACTCAGATGTGGTGTGAGGGAAGCAGAGATATGACAGGAATGGCTATAATATAGAAATTATGAAAAGTAAATAAAATGTTGTGAGTTTTTAGGTTTTTGCAGTGGTGTGGGTGAGGTATAATTTCTTCTGGAATGTAACGCTGTGTCACTGGGTATTTGGTTCTGGACATTTTGAGACCTCTGCACTGTCACAAAATGTTAGGAACCAAATACCCAGTGACACAGTTTCTCATCGGAGAAGAACTGATGGCTGAAATGGAATATTTTCTTTAATAGGAGGAATATTGATAAGATCATTGGATTTATGTCTTATGTACATTCTAATATATGTATGCTAAAGACGTAGAACAATTTGTGGACATTATTCGCAAGTACGGTGTCCAACCATTAATTATCAAGCATCCTAAGAAGATGTGAATGGAGAGTTGCATCTGCCACTTTGTGTTTGGAAGTTTAGGTGACTTTTATGTTGTATATGTTGAATCATGTTTCAGAAATATCATAAATAGGGAAGTATTTTATGTCTTGAAAACTACAGTATTGTGGGATATGACACCATTTACAGTCAAACTCTATTATAACGTTATGCAACGGACTGAATAATTTGTGTCGTTGTAAACAAATATCGTTATAACCAAGGAGTAATATTATGGTTAACAGTGATGAATTAGTTGGTACCACAGAATATCTGACTCTATAAGCGAGGTGTCGTATAAACTGATGTCGTTATAACCAGGGTGGACTGTAATTTGGTAGTAAGGAATCATCATCTTGGAGGCATCAGGTCCTTCTGAAATGACGGTGGCAATTTACCAGACTACAGAGCATTTTATCCCAGAAGACCATAATCTTCATATTCATCACCTTAACCTCAAATCTCACAAATTTCTCTTCGTGTTTTTTATGATGAACAATTTTAGGGAAGTTTTATAAAAGCTGTGAGATTTAAGATTCTCTTGGCAGCAACTACAAAGGTTTATGTCTTATGAAATGTGATGCTATGTAATGTAATAGAATCATACCAGAAGCACATCCCAGAGGACAGCAATCCTGATAAAAATTATTCTGAGTGTAGAGTATGCGGAGTTGGGCACTGCAAGGCTGCATGTTTCCACTGCTGTTAGAATTTCTACCACAGTTTTCATAGAACTACATGACACTCATTACTAATCATACCAAGGAGTTGAGCTCTGAGATCTTTGCTCTTCTGGGATTTTATGCAGTGTAGATTGGTAGTTTGTTGTTGGTAACAAAATATCAATCTATGCTGCATAAAATCCCAGAAGAATGAAGATCTCATTTACACTGCAGTGGAAGCTGGAAATCACGCGAGTTGAGCTCTGTCATTAGTGGTGATGTAGGTGAGAGTGAGAGTGAAAATGGCCCAGTAATGTAACAGGAAGTTCGGTCAGTTCAGTATATTCCAGTGCAAAATATGTTGTGCTGTGTCACTTGTGTGTTGTTAGTAACACGCATACTGTCTGATTTTGTGTACTTGTTCGCAGTCCATTGGATATAAAATCTGCTTAATTGAGCTTGTGTATGCTTGTGTTTGTGGTGGTGATAATTTGTTACTGATGGTTGATATAGTTGCTGTTATTTACAGTTGTCATAGTATAGTTTTGTGTATCATTTTATGTGTTTTAAATGGTCAGCATTCAAAAGAAGGGGCAGACTATTTATGGCCAAGTGAGAGAAATCATGAGGATAGGGCTTATTGCTTCGCACTTTGTAGTTTCCACCTGTTGGAGTCCACAAAAGGGCAGTACATATTTAAATTTCAATTTAAATGTGATTATTGGGTTACGAATGTACACAACACAAGATTTGTACAACTGGAGGTGTCTGCCATTGGAGAGTACTGCTGGCTCTATCAGTTCTGCATAGAACTCTTTAATGTGCAACAATACAGAGCAGGAAACATTTTGCGGCATGTTTATTTATGGTCTGTTTAACTGTGCTGTCACAGCTCAGATTATGTAGTGTCAGATGATATAATATTAGTAAAGAATGAATGGAAAGGGAGTGGAAGAAAGCAGTTGTGGTCTAACGTGGTGCATTTGACTGGAGAGACTGAGAAAACCCACTTTGTTAAATTGCTTTTATCATTCATCTTTCTACACATTCTGACATTGTGACATGTCATATCATGTGTTTGATTAAGGAAGAGGGAATATTAAGGTGTATACCCCATTCTTACAGCCTAGAAAAAATTTTGATTTTTTTTAGATGGCTTAATTACAAGATTGTGTATGTGTCCATTGTCAGTGTGAAATGTGACATACATGGGTGTACAAGTCACACACACTTGTCATAGCTGTGGAGATAAAAGTAGTCTGAAAGTTATTTTTCCATTATTTTCATATGACTGTTATGATACATTTTAAAGTGAATGAAAAGTATTGCGCCCAAGTTTGGCCGAAGCGTGGTTCATGTGCATTTTAGTGGTTGTAAATATGAGTATGAAGCTCAGCAGTCAGGAGTATGTTATTAGCACAGGTAGTAGATTCTCTTCATAATATTGTATGTTTTAGATTGGAATAACTTTTTTGATTTTAGCCACTTTCTGGCATTTTTGCTGCATAAAAAAGGGTTTAAAGCATGATATCCTGTATTGTCTTGATGTTGCTACCACTATGAAGTGCTGATCAGGCATGAAAGAGAGTAAAGATCGTTTTCTTAAGAGGAACATACAAACATTATTAACTTTTGTTGTAGATAATAAAATAATAATTTTAACATTTTTGAAGCATGTAATTGCTGTTAACAGACTTACTAAATAGCTCTTATAAATGGTGTTTCAGTAGTTTATTTCATTTTATTGGTCGTAATATTGTTAAGGGGTTTGTTCAATTAAAAAGATTGCATTTCCCAGAAGTTTCTTCTTTCAGATGATGATTCAGGCAATAGAAATTTTCCCTTTATAGATGTTCTTTAGAAAATATTTTCTGTTACATAAATTTTTCACATTAGAAGTACTCTTTTGCCAGAATTTTAAAAATTACACATCCTTAAATCCATAAGAGTATGCATACAGTTACAGACGTGTAAGACGTTATTGGCAGAAAGCATGTTATATTTCATGAAGGCCGCCATGCATTCTCTGTTCCCCAGATGTGTCCTCTTTTTTTTTGACCCTAAAACTTCCGTCCAGGTGGGTCTTTTAAATTTGTAGAAATGTCTGGGTTTTGTGTGTTCATTACTTTTTAAACAGTTTGCATATTTTAATTATACTGAAAATGCGGGAAAAAATATTTCTACTGTCTTTTTTAAGGAGACACATAATTGTTAATTATTCTAGCATTGTCTGAGTCAAAAAAAACGTGGGGTCACTGTCTGAATTTAATATGAAATTAGAAGAACTGTTAGTGGAGAAACTTTGAGAGGGACTTTTTAAACTAAAATTGTGACTATTTATATGTCATAATTTTTACCTCCTTTTTTGCCAGTATGTCCTCTTTTTATGGTTGATAGGTGGAAAATGCCCTGTTTTCTTTTGATGGACCTGTGGTAAACCTGTCTTCCATTATAGAGGCATTTGAACTCAAGGCATCTGATTTCCTCCTAGCTGTGCAGTTTTAATTTATATTTTAGTTGTTATCATGACTAGGCTATGGGTGGACAACCATGGAATTGTTAAATTTCCTACAGGGGCAGATATTTATCTGTTCTCCAAAATGTCCAGACTGGCCCCAGGGCCCACCAAATCTCCTGTTCAGTGGGTGTTGGGGTGCCTTCCCTGGGAGTAAAGCGCCTGGGGCGTGAAGCTGACCACATATCCCTCTAGTGTCAAGGTTAAGAATGAGTGGAGCTATGCCATCATGGCATGCATAGGGACAAATTTACCTGTACCTTTAAGGTAGATTAGACTGCTGTACTACCTCTGTGCATTACTGCTACTGCTTTGGTTGGGTGCAAAACTTGGTACATGTGGGAAAATTTACCAATAGCTACAGAGTTTCTGACTGGAACTGGAAGACATGATGCTAAAAACAGAAATTCTGCATGCATTTTTAGTGCATTAAAATGTCTTTAATGATTTTACACTAATTTTTATCAGAATTCTTGCAGACTTTGTGAAAACAACTAAAGTATGGAATAATGCAATTAGTTTTGTTAGACATTGAGACATAATTTGGCAGGTTTTGCATTGCACGTGTCTTATGGTGTTGTTAGTGTTAGTGTTAGTGTTGTGTGCTTATAAATCTGTCAGTATGTGGTATTCACAGGCAGATGTAGAGTAGCTTATCTACTTTATTTCTGTGACTTAGTAGAATTTTGAATATATACTATCCTTCCTTGTTTACATGCTTTCAGAAGTTCATTGAAGTGTGCATTGCTTTCAAGGTAGGTTTGACTAATGTTCTTAGAATTGACTATTTTTTACAGGAAAATATTCCTTAAAATGGTTGGTTGGTTTTGTTTGTTTGTTTGTGTGTGTGTTGTTGTTGTTGTTGTTGTTGTTGTTGTTGTGTTGGTTTTTTTTTTTTTTTTTTTTTTTTTTTTTTTTTTTTTTTTTACAACAGGCTATATTTTATTTGTGTTTGTTTGCCTTCTGTAGCTTTGTTGTTTATTAAATGTTGTGGCTGTGTCAGCATACAAACAAAATTCTCTTGTACGTGTGTTCATAGTTCTGTTAGGCATATATAATTCTAAGTCTAGAATTACTTGCGAGTGCAGTGATAAAACGTTTAAGACCAGTATACTGTAACTGACGTTCATTTTTTCATCATTTTTTCTGCTGTGTTGATTGTTGTTTATTTAGTGATAGTGCGCAGTAATTTATATCTGTAATTACATATTCTGCAGATTATGTTTATGGTCATGAGACAAGATCAATTGGCGCGTGTATGTAATTACACATTACAGAGATTAACAAATTTTAGTTGTGTTCAGTATTATTTTGAAGATTTATTTTGTGTTTTTGGTAGTTATTTAGTAAATTGTATTGCAGATTACAACATCTACCAATTAAGAATCTATCAGTTAAATCTCATTGTAGTTGAATTAGTTTTTGGTGGCACCGTATGGTCTTTCTTTGATATTGTGTTAAAGCAGAACAAGTGAGGTTTGAATACCTTGAAGCAATTTTAGTTAAAGTAAATACTTTCCATGATTTAGGATTGCATATGAAGTATAATAAAGTTGTAATTCTGCAGTATGATGGCAGTTTGTTCTGGAGAGATTGGGAATTATATATGTTTAGTAATGGAGGTCATGCTGGATACTTGTGTGGAGATGTAAAATGAAAACAAATTAAAATTATGGTGATAATATATTATTAGCATTTTATTGCTTTTGTGAAAGCAGTTACTTATTTTGCTAATACAGTAGAATTCCCTCAGTCCCGGTGCTGATAGGACCAGACAGGTCCTGGGCTGACATAGTTTCTTACAGGTCATTTTTTGTTGCTTTGCAGCCAGCCATCAGAGAATGTGCACTTGTCAGTTATTTTCATTTTGTCTTAAAAAGACTTAGCTTTTTCAATTATCATTGGCCCACTCAGCAGGTTTTCTTTTGGAACACATTTCTGTAACCATTTATACAACACCTTGTCCAGCTGCCAGTTATCAGGATTTCTAGAGTATCGGCATCTGGATTAAAGGACATTTGTTGTACTTACTAGAAGTGTGATAGTTCTTTAGAAGTTCTTATCATGAGCCCCAAAATTAATTTTTAATAAAGTAAGAAAGGTATGTATTTACAACCATAAAGGCTGAAATGCATATGAAAGAGATTTGATATGTGTCATGTGTGACTGGGCATTGAGTCTTATGTAAAGTACTCTGGTTCTAGACAAATTAACATTAATTCACAAAATTAATACTTAACAAAGATTAAAGAGCACTGTTGTACAACCATGAAGACCTAAATATTTGTGAAAGGGATTTTAGATTTTTCTTACATTTAACTGTGGGAATTTGGTTTATAAAGTGCTCTGTTTTCTCTGATCTTATGTCTATTCTGTCATTTTTATTTATTTATGTTTTTAAGTTTGTTGTTTAAACAGTATTTTCCAGATGCACTGAATCTGAGAGGTTAAGTAATTTTCATCTGCACTATGAGATGTGTAAAATATCCAGCTGTGGTACTGATCAAATTAATTGCTGGTGTGCTTGCAGTTCAGACGTAATGAAAGAGGTTTCAGATATGATGTAGTAATAAGTGGGCAGAATGAGCATATTTGTGAACTCAGTGGCATGTTATTCAGCATGGCTAGCTTCATGTGGAGTGAGTGAGTGAAGTGGTGTGGCATGGTATGGTATGGCGTGGCGTGGCGTGGTATCATAACGTTCATGTTTGTTTTGTCTTCACATAACTTAACGGTGGGCCAGGATAGCGTAGTCAGTATAGTGGCTTGCTACGAGCTGGACGGTCTGGGATCAAATCCCGGTAGGGTGAGATTTTCCACACTGGTCCAGACTGGCCCTGGGGCCCACCCAGCTTCCTGTAAATGGATATTGGCTCTCTTTCCAGGGAGTAAAGCGGCCGGGTCGTGGCATTGACCACCCACCCCCATCTAGCACTGAGGTTAAAGAAAAGGTAGAGCTATACCTCCACTCCCCCTCTAGACCTTCATGGCCTGCTCTAGGGTGAACTTTACCTTTTTTTTTACATAACTTCATGTTCCAAGACAAGTTTTTTTATATATTTTATGTTGTATGTTCATTCTTATGTCTGCATCAGACTGTGGCATTCCTTTCTTTGCAGTTCATGGAATATTATGTACACTGAGATAAAAATTGGAAGGTTACTGTGGAATCACATATGAATGTAAAGTTAATATGATAATGGTGGGAGGTGTTACATTGCATGGTAATGAATCATCTTCAAGAGAATAGTGTGCTTATGCACTCGTGTTTTATGAGTGAAGATGTTTGTATGGTCGATGTTTGTTTTTATATCTACACTTTGATTGCCATAGAAGTAATTCATATCATTTGGCCTTTCAAATGGTTTTCTTCTTCAGAGCCTATATGATCATTCCTCCCCAGTTATTTTCTCCAGGATTTATGCACATTAACAAAGAACTGGTAATGGAGGTAGTGGCCAGTGAGTGAAATTTAGAAATTGACTAGCACATTTCCTGTGTAGGTCTGGACAGTTGACATGAATCTGTAAGCAAATTCACTGTGTGATACAAAAGAGGAAACAGTGAAGACTGTCTCCAGAATATTTTTGACTTCTCTGTATGTTCACCTTTATAGAAGCCACAATATGAGTGTCGGTGATATCTGATGAACTTGTGATTGACTGCGAGTGTTGTTCACAGAACAACTTCTCTTCATATGGGGATAATAAGGAGGACTACAGTGACCTTCCACCTAACCAGAGGAAGAAGAAGCTGCAGTTACGAATAGAAGATATTACAGCCAAGATCCAGCAAGAGAGTGCTGCAAGGTTTGTTATAAGGAATACATATCTTCTTCTTCTTCGGTGGCACTACAGTCCAATGCGGACTTTCGCCTCCTTAATGGCCCTCTCCCAGTCCACTCTCCGACTGTTCCGAGGCCACATTTTAGGTTTCCTAACGGTCAGCTTTTTACAGTGACAGGTTGTCAGCCTGTCGCCCAACCCCCAACCTGGAGGGCCAGTCCACCGAATTTATAACCCCCGGGGCAGGATGGCCCAGCTATACCCCCAGGCACTGGGTACCCATTTTGGTCGCCTTTTATGGGCTGCAGTGGGACTATCTTTTCCCCGGTCACCACACGCGGAAGGTGCTTCTCTTAGTCTGGTACCTACCCTTTGACCTGTACGGCTTGGGAGGCCCTACCAGTAGCTATGCTACCGCCGGCATAGCTCTCTGGGTCATTGGTACACACAAGCCCCACCACCACGACCAGGTGGAAGCACCATCGGTGGGGATAAGGAATACATATATGGAAGGAATTCACTGTGTGAAGTGAGGGTTGTCAAGCACGTAGAGGCTGTTTCAAGTATGTTTGAATCCCTGTGAAGTGCCTGTGAAAATCATTGTCCTGTTTATCTGTGCCCATGTAAGAACTCAGAAACTACTTATGGATGGTTGTGAAGTTTACAGTTGGGAATTGTATAAGAAATTCTCATGCCATTTCACTTTTAGATAAAACTGAAAAAAACATGAGAGACAGCTTACATGAAGATCTGTATGCATTTCTGCACACATCTTGAGCTGTGGCATGAAGTGCCATCGTTAGCTTTTATCACACGCACACTGTTTTTCTTAGTATTTGAACAACAGCACTACACTCAAGTGTGATTGGTGGACAACCTTTTGCTAGGATATGGAGACAACATAGTGTGTATTGTGCAAAAAGAATGTTGATACACTTGTACATATAATTGTTGTTTTGCTTGAAATTTTAAGAGGTTGGCATTCACCAGTTAAAAGGGTAGGGGTAGTGTAATGATTTTGAAACGTGCTTGTCCGCAAGAGAGTGTATATTTTATACAAGCACATCTGCTAGATGAAGAGCCCATTTTTGCTGGATCTGTTCCATAAGTACTGATTCTACTTTACTGTATTTTCCTGTTTTCATCTATCTGTGGCTTTGCTGTTCACTTACAGAATGTTTGAGTCATGTGTCATGTAAGAGAAATGCCAAACTCTTCAACAGCCTTCTCTCTCTCTGTGTGCTAGATATAAACAAACATTTTCAACCACTGCCTACCCAAAACAGGTAGAGAAACTGTTCAGTTAGTTCCATTTCTTCTCCTAGAGTGCAGCAGCTTTCAAAGTTCTTCTTCCCAACAGAATACTGCAGCAAAAACAGTATTTGATGCAGTGTATCAGAATGGAATATAACACCAAAAATAGCTAAGGGGTTAAAAAGAAGATATTCTTAATTGCATTATTTCCATGTTTATGGAACATCACTGCTTGTACATTTTGCAAATGGGTTTTCAGATTCATGTATTGTCTCACGTCCCAGAAGACCGTAACCTTCACAGTCACCACTCTGATAACCCTAAATCTCATAAATTAGTAGAACATTAGCCCTTTACTGTGGCATTTAAATTTGCTGCATTCTGACAACAATCATACAAATTAATTTAAATGCATTTGAGCCTATTTTTCAGTTATGTTATGCATCACAGCAGAAATTAATTGTACTGTTTTTTTTTTTTTCAGTTTTTTAAACAAATGAATGCACTTTTTAATTTTTGTTTAATTCACCCTGCATATGTTTCAGCCATGACTCGGCCATCATCAGGGGTACACTGATAAGTTCACTTCACAGTTCACTGGTCAAATGGACCAGTGAACAGTGAAGTGAACTTATCAGTGTACCCCTGATGATGGCCAAGTCACGGCTGAAACATATGTAGGGTGAATTAAACAGAAATAAAAAAGTGCATTCGTTGGATAAAAAAACTGAAGATTAATGTCAAGATGCACGGTGAACACAACGTAAAATTAATTGTACTGTGTTATCTCGGGCAAGAGTGGCAAAGAGGTTAAATCATCAAACTAAACATATGGTTGTATATGCATATGTTAGCAGTTACAATCAGGGAATGGTGTTACAGGTTTGAAATAATTTTCTTTCAGAGATGGCTTGATGAAGATGAAGGGTGTATATGAGCAGAATCCTGCATTAGGTGATCCCATGTCCATTGAAGGGCAACTAAATGAGAGTGGACACAAGTTGGACAAGCTGCGACAGGAACTGCAGAAATATCAGGGCTACTTGGAAGAAGCAGTTGAGGGTGTCAACAATAAGTTGGGACAGCAGTCAGGAGTTGTTCTTTCTGTGTCACCCTCAGCTCCAAGTCGAAGAAACAAAGGGATTGCTCCAGGGCATCACCTTAATGGAGGACATTTTCATCGACAACAGAGGTTACTGTATGCAAATAATATAAATAAAAATAATGTATGTAATTGCTGTGTGATAAAATTCTGTCCAGAGGTGAGGACCTCATATCATGAAATGACTTGCATTTCGTATCCACATGCGTTACTCTTTTTTTAATCTTCATGCTTTAGTGAGGGCTTGTGTTTTCTGTAGTTCAAATACTTACATGATAGTGTAGTTTATTGTTCAAAGATAATGCAAAGTACGGTGACAGCAGACCACTTGTTGACTCTTCTTACCAAATGAATAGGTCACATGTTTGAAAGCAGTGGTCATAGCATGGAAGATACTGTTTTGGAATTTCTGTGGGAAGACTTAGTACTGTGACAAAACTTTCCCAGGAAAGAAAGCCAATTAAACTAGTCTATTCCAGACATACAATGGGAATGGTTGTCGCTGTACCATAATTATTAGTGAGTGGTGGTGTACTAGAGTATTTCTTCTCCAACTTTCAGAAATAGTGGTGGGTCAGGAGGGGAAGAGGATTCACTTAGTCGTTCAGCTTCAGACTCAAGTGTATCGAATCCAGCTGTGAACCATAAGCAGTCAGCACCTGGCACACCACTTCCATCACATGGGTAAGTTATGGGTTACTAGTAAGATTGGTCTACAAACTGGAAATAATATATATAAGTTAAAGAACATCACTGTGTTAGGTTCTGATTTACTGGACATTCATAAGAGGGTACAGCAAAAGTACTTTTCCTTAATGTTTCAGATTTTACCCTTTCATTGCTCTGCATGAAACAGTTCGGCCATGTAGAAAAGAGTGTTGTGTGTTACAAGTGTTACTGATTATTTAATGTCTGTCATTTTGCCATGAACTTTCCCCACTTTATTAATGTAAATGAATCTATGAAGCACGGAAAGCTACGCTGCAAAAACATTATATGTCGATACAGTCTCAGTACTGACCAAACTGTTTCTTCATCTGTGTCTTGTGTTCATCAGTTTATGTTCATTTATGATACCACTGACTTCCCTATATCTCAATAGTACGCCCACCGACTTCCCTATATCTCAATAGTATGCCATTGTAAACTTGTGGAACATCAACAGCGAATCTATGGAAGCAGTGGTGGGGAATATCACACACTAAGTAAATAAATAATAAATAACAAGTTTATTATAGAATAAGATAGAAATACTCAAAAATTTGAAGAAGGAGATGCAGAAGAACACAGTGTCTGTGCTAGGTGTTAGTGAAGTGCGGTGGAAG
The DNA here is from genome assembly GCA_021186555.1 of Reticulitermes speratus. Lineage (NCBI taxonomy): Eukaryota > Metazoa > Arthropoda > Insecta > Blattodea > Rhinotermitidae > Reticulitermes > Reticulitermes speratus. Next base: position 22,273,019 of record JAJKFL010000009.1, read on the forward strand.
GGGCAAGGAGAAATAAGACGTGGTGATTATACATTGTATTATTCCGGGGGTGACAGGGCTGAAAGAGGCATAGCAATAGCAGTGCATAAAAGCATAGTGAAAAGTGTTGTTAAGAAGAGTGTGTTTAGTGACAGAATCATTGCTTTTAAGTTGAAGGCAAAACCAGTAAGTATTTTGATAGTGCAAGTGTACATGCCAACATCGGAGTATGAAGATGACGAAGTGGAAGAACTGTATGATATAATTGAAGAAATTCTTGAAGAGGATGGAAAGGTCGCGACAAATACGATTATAATGGGAGATTGGGTTGGAAATAAAGCACATCACAACACTGTTGGACCATATGAACTGAGAAGGAGGAATCAGAGAGGTCAAATGCTTATTGACTTCTGTGAAAGAAATGGACTTATTGTAACAAACACATGGTTCAAAAAACCTAAAAGAAGATTGTACATGTGGAAATCACTAGGGGATAAGAGTCGATATCAATTGGACTATGTACTAGTGAAACAGCGATTCAGGAACAGTGTGAAGGATGTGCAGACATTGCCCAGAGCAGATATTGACTCTGACCACAATTTACCTAACTTCGAGTCATTGGCATAGAGTGACAGGTCTAGGTAGGTACAGGAAATACCAATGAGGGAAAGTTGGAGAGGGGGAAAGTAGGGGAAGATAGGAGAGAGGGTGTGAATGTAAGATGGCCACTGGCACATAGAGCTGTTATCCAGCACAAGTAATCATGTGATTTGATAACATGTTTGTCATCCCACTTGTATTACTGACCTCTGTCCTGTATCAGAGCCATCAGGTAACATACAGTTTATTTATCACAAGTTCATAATTTGTATTCAAATCCCCCCCCCCCCACCTGCCCCCACATGCGTGCGCAAGCCCACACATTTGGTACACAGTATGTTGGTATGTTTGTGGTCAGTATCGATCTATGTTTTGCATTCCTAGACACAGTGATTCATTGCTTGTGACCCATCAGAATGAAAGATGGCCGTAGTGATTGTAAAGCTGCCATGTTATGTTACATTGATTTAGAAAGGTACTTTTGCAAAAGTTACATGTAGTTTTAAAGAAATTGCACCACAAAAAATTCCAGAAGTCTGCATGAAGTTCTCCTTTAACATCAGAAATTCACGTAGCTGCCGTGCAAGTATTGTATATGGTATGGAATTAAAGAGTATGAAGATGTGGTAACACCCAGTGGTATGATTTCCTTACCAAGTTTCTTAAAAATATGCATGTTGTTTCAAAGGCTACTAGAGGGGACAAATATGCAAGAGCATTGATCCCTTGCTTTCCTCAGGAAGGAAGTAGGTTGACAATAATATATTCAATTGTCAAGGCATAAAGTTATGCGTTGACGTCCAAATGCTGATAATTGGGTAAGTTACTGGGTACCACAGCTTTCAAACATGTGTGACTTTATCAACAGTAAAGGATGAAAATTAATGCTTTACATAGTCCGTATGGGCAGGGTATGTAGCACGTAAGGAAGAGACAAAAATGCCTTCAAAATGGTGGTTGGAAATCTGACAAGAAAAGACCACTCGACAGATTAGGCATATTTGGAGGGATAATGTTGAAATAAATATTGAAGAAATGGGGTGTGAGGGCATGAATTGAATACATCGGTAGGATATATTAACAGAGGTATTAAAGGAATAATATGTGTGAATTAGGGCTGAAGTCTTCTGCCTCAGAATATGGTCCGGTGGTGGGCTTTTGTTTACATGGTAATAAACCTTTCAGGTTCCATAAAAGGAGGAGAATCTTTTGCCCAGCCAATTGACTATTCGCTTCATAAGAAGGACTCTGTCCCATGGAGTTTATGTATTCAGTGGTTGACTTGTATTGTTGAATTTCTGAGTTCCATTAATGCAAGGTCTTAGTTATTTTAGTGCTTTGATTTTTCATGTTTCAAATGTGTGAATGAAAGGTGTGTCAAATGAATGTGGTGTGCATTGGTCAAAGAACTAAAACTGTATTGTGAAGGAAACTTGCATGTGTGTGAGTGCTGTGGTGTGTGTGTGGTGTGTGTTTGCTAATGTGCAGTATATTGGATGTTGCCTAACCAACACATAGCTCCTCAAACAGTCCCGAGTCTGGCCTGGGAACATCACATACCAGCCTGCCGGACTCTGACCCGGAGCATGCTGAGACTGATGCTCAAGGCCAGCCCAGCAGTGACTACTGTGATGGAGAAGTACTCCCAGCCCTTGGCATATGTAAAGCACTGTATCCGTTTGAAGGTAAGTTTACTTGTTGATGGTCCAGTCTGTCTTTGTTTGTCTCACAGTTTATGAGGACCTCATCCAGTTAGGTCATTTCCCTCCTTAAGATCACATTGGCACCTTGTTACTGCTGGCGTTCCATCACTAATGCCTCCACATAAATTAGAACAAGACAGGTAGTGTACTTGTAATGTAACATTGAAGCGCATTTGCGTAACTGTTGTTGCCGTGGAAAAGTAATAACTATTAAATATTGCCTTAGTTATCTGACATGCAAATCACATCTTTTGTGCACAGTTTTAAATTGTCATCTGTGGCCTGTCTGGCTGTACCATATTTTTCCACATTATCTCATGCATGGCATGATTTGGGGGGGGGGGGGGGGGGGGGGGGGGGGGGGGGGGGTAGTTATTGAAAATAAACCGTGTGTTTTGATTTTCTCTTCAACTTCTATCTGAAACATTTCTCATTCTAAGAAGAATTCAGCGAGATATTATCATAAATGTACGAGTACATAGGTCTTCATGTAAAGTACCCATTATTCTTGTCAGGTTTTAATGAAACTTGAGTTTTCTCGACGGAATTTCGAAAAATCCTCAGATATGTAATTTCATAAAATCCATCAAGTGGGAGCCAAGTTTTTCCATGTGGCCATATATATGGACGGACAGACATGACGAAGCTAACAGTTGCTTTTTGCAATTTTGTGAATGTGCCTACAAGATTACTGTATTTAGAAAAAAATGACACATTTCAATACTTAATATCATGCTTCCCTAAACTTATGACAACTGCCTGTTTTATTAAGCAGCATATCTGTAGAAAGATTTCCTACAATCTTGCTTGATACAAAATAGCAAAGTTTGTCACTGGAAACGAGAAAATGGATCTTCTGAAGTGTATGTGTGTGTAGGAAGTGATGAAGTTTCACAAATGATTAAATTTAATTGATCAATTTTGACAGTTCGTGCTTGAACCTATACTCCACAGAATCCGTAACGAGGCTTGTAACTGGCACGTGATTGTGCAACTTGTTTAGCTTTAACTTCTATTACTTGGTGCAAGAATATAGATCATGTTCATTGGTGTCAGTGACTGAACAGAACAGATGTGTGTTTATTCTCTCCATATCTTATGAACATTTAATATGTCATTGACACTGGGGTTCAAATTCCAACTACTGTCCAGGATGGAGGGGTTTTCAATTTATAGAACCCTTAAATGAATTTACATCCATATAGTGCACCAAGGCCGGTGGCATGTGACGGTTAATGTCCGTACAGTGCACCAAGGATGGCATTGAAGAGTTAATTAATTTTCACTGCTGTCATGTCAAGACATGTATACACTTGCATCCTTGTCTCATCCATCTGCATATAAATAACTAATCACCAATACATAGACCAGGGATCCACTACGAAACCTCCTACAGTTTAACCGGTCATCTTTTGTACATCTCATATCTTTTTAACATGTACAGTGTGTCCACAAAGTCCCTTTGGGGTTTTGAAAAATTGTGGCGCGCAAACAAATTGAGCTAGCCACATGCGGTTTGTGGCAGATTACAGTGAAACTCTGGAAGTTTTTTACTGACCTCGGTAGACCTCGATGTGGGCTCCCTTGGTAGCACGGAGAAGGTCCAGACGATATTCGAGCTCTTGCCATGTTCTGTGGAGCATGTCTGCTGGAATAGCCGAGATCGCATTCCTGATACGGGTCTTCAGGTCATCAAGTCCGTTAACTGGTGTTTGGAACACATTGCTCTTGACATAATCCCACAGGAAAAAATCCAGTGGTGTTATGTCTGGTGAACGTGAGGCCAAGGCATTGGACCGTCTCTGCCAATCCATTTTCCTGGAAATGCCCTGTCTAGGTACGCGCGTACCTGCATACCCCAATGAGGTGGAACACCATCTTGTTGCAGAATGATGTGTGGCTGTAAGTGCTCAATTTGTGGTACTGCGTACATTTCCAGCATGTCCAGGTAGGTGTTCATGTTAATCGTCTGCTCTTGAAAAAAGAAGGGTCCAATAACCTGGTCATACATTACACCACACCACACGTTCACTTTCAGACTATCTCGTATATGCTCCCTAACAACGTGGGTTTTCAGTGCCCCATATGCGCACATTATGCCTGTGAGCTTTACCCGAGACATGAAATGTTGCCTCGTCTGTGAACATGATTTTTTTTCAAGAAGTCCACATCAAGGTCAATGCGGTCGAGCATTTCTTCTGCGAAATGTTGACGTGCTATGCCATCACCAGGTTTCAACTGTTGCACTAACTGAACCTTGTATGCACATAACCTCAACCTCTTATTTAGTACTTTGTGTGCTGTTGAACGTGGGAGTAACAACTCACGCGAAGCTCGCCGTGTGGATTTTGTAGGGCTTCGTACAAACGATTCACGGATTCTTTCCACACATTCGTCGCTTACACCCGGTCTGCCACTTGTCTTGCGATCATGGACGCTACCAGTTTCTAGGAAACGCTGTTGCCAGTCTCTTATTGCATTGTCACTCGGAGGTTGCTTATTGAACTGTGTGCGGTAATGTCGTTGAGTCTGGGTGACTGATTTTGTCTCAAAAAGCCATCCCCCACAACGCGCACGTTCCTGCACACTTGCCATTTCACAAACAACTGACTGAGAAACGTAAAGATGGCCGCTTATGCCATCTGTTGGCGGCCAAAAAAACTTCCAGAGTTTCACTGTAATCTGCCGCAAACCGCATGTGGCTAGCTCAATTTGTTTGTGTGCCACAATTTTTCAAAACCCTGAAGGGACTTTGTGGACACACTGTACATATATTGTTAGTTCTGTTTGTGTAATTCATCCTTTTTCACGAACCCCTGATGATGATCCCAGGAGGGATCGAAACATGTTGGATTAATCTACAGAGATTGTAATATATAATATCTAAATAATAATAATGCGTTTTGTTGGTTTAAGTATTGTGTGTTTGGTTAGTGACAATGCAGGGTATGAATAATATAAAATCTACCCGGTGACATGTTGTCATATCCCAAAAGAACAAATACCTGAATTACTGTTTGTTACAGTGGGTAAATACATTTCATGTGCTACTTATTTAATGACTCTATTTATTGCTTGCAGTAGTGGGAATTTTATTTTAATTTAACTGATGTTTGGTTAGTGCATAGCTCACAAAATGCATCCATTTCATAAATTAAAGAGTTAGTGAAATGCACTGTTGAGGTATTAGGAACACTCATACCCTTAGCATTTGACAGGTGTATTTTAGTGAGTAATCTGTTTGTGATCTGCAGCTACAAGTGAGGGCTCTATACCGATGCATGACGGCGAAGAACTCCACATCATTGAACTGGATCAAGGTGATGGTTGGACACGAGTGCGTAGACAATTTGACATGGAAGAAGGATTTGTACCAACATCATATATTGAGTGCACGCTTTTTAATAGCTGTTAATAGGACGTGCAATTTAAGTTGCTAGGTGTAAATCAAATTACACTGGAGTGAAATCCAGAAGCAAAACTCGACTCGTCCATAATAAGTTCCATTCCAGTGCTCCTTTGTGCTCTTTTTGCTAGACAAGACTTATTCTCAATTCGCAGACTCTTGTAACAGATGTAGTGCACTGGGGCAGATGGAGGAATGGTGATTGTGGGAAGGGAGGAGTTGGAACATTCAGGAATTGGCTGTTGGAAATAAGTGAAAAATGGTTATGTGATGTTATGTTAAGTGATGGTTGGAGTTTTGTGTTGTGGGTATTAATCATGGGTGCAAAAGTAGAGAAAGTGACTCCTCACAGGGAACAGTGAAATGCCCACATAGTTACAACATTGTCAGAATTAATTTTAAGAGTGGATTGTTAGTTGTGGCCATATGAGTACCAAACAGCTGGTCAGAATTGGATTTTGTTGTAGCTCATATTAGTAACTAACTAGCCTAGGAGATAGAACGTGTATGCTGTTCATCAAATACAGATAAATGTAGGGTAACTTTCTCTACAGGGAAAAAGTGTTGGTTTTGATAAAGTTGTGACAAATTCCATTTCATTTGGTTCAGTTTAATGGTTTGCATATTGAGTCATAACCAAGCTTCGAAACAGTTTTAACTTAATGTTGATCAGTGCTCAGGTGTAGTGTGTAGTTTAAGAGTAAATGACATAGGGAGGCATAGTTATAATAGTTACATGCTAGACATAACTGTCACTTTGGTACATCAGTTGTTGGATCTTGTATAGCACTCCTCACACCCTGTTCATAAGGTGGAAAACCGGAACGAAGTCAGTGTCGGACAATGTACTGCAGTGTCTAATGTTAATTACCATAAACGGTTGAGTATTAAAGATCTCTGTTGTGCATCTTAGGGCTGTTTTGTGTTGTATCTCTAGCTCCTGGCAACAATTATGAGGTATAATAAGGATGATGCATGTTGAAGTTCGTGCTGTAGAAGAGAATGAAACTGCTGTGCTGGTATGGTATGTATAGATATACTGAATGGCTTATGATAATAATGAAATAAAAGTGTCAGACACATTTTTTTCTATGGCTCGAAAATGAATCCTATAAAAGGAGGTGTCTGGTATGCACCATGGGACCGAAAATAATATATAAAAAGAAACTTTTCTGTGATGAGCATTTACATAGAGAAAGTAAGAAACACGGATACCCCTGTGTTTGAAAACAACTTTCATTGTGATTTAATTTTGACTTCTTGCCATCAGTTGTTATGAAATGGTGCTGATGAATGATTGCTTGGATGAATTTTCCTTTCACTTCTCCCATGTTTTAATTGGAGAGTGATAAACGTACAGAATGTACAGATATTGATGCATTTGGTAATCCATACAAGTTTTTTGTTCATTACCATTATTTCTGAAAACTTACACACACAGTATAATTTTGGTTTTGTATTTATGATGTGCAAAATTTGTTGACGCTGCCTATGTAAATATTATGTGATTGAAATAGTTTTAACAGGTTCATTTTTATACACTTGCTGAAAGCAGTGGTATTCAAAACTTGAATCAGGCTGTTATCCCTAACAGTGTCAATTCATTAGTGATTCTTTTTAATGAAGGTGTCAGTTCAGGTATTTAGTATGACAGAATATGTGTGTGTGGAAAATTAAAGGATTAGTACTGTTTATCTAATATATGTTTAATACATAACAAATAATCGCACCACTTTCTTCACATTCCATGCAGAATATAGTGGTACACAAGCTGCCACAATGACAAGGCTTGTCATAAGGAATTTAAGAACAGGTTTCTTTTCAGGATGAGAGCCAGGGAATGAAAATTTGCTGCAGTACAAGTCTGTACATGTGTGTTGTTTCAGTTTGTGATTGTTATGTGTCATGGTTGAAATGTGCCAGCTACACTAAGTATGCTGTTCAAAACTCTTCTGCTAAACCTGTTGTGTGTTTTCCAGCCTCTGGCCTCAAATGCACTGCCCTCTCTGGTGTCTTGGACCTCCTTTTATAGGTTGCCCATAGTGGGCAGATTTGACGCATGTATGCTGGAGAGTTGAGGCCAAAAAATGTTGTCAAAAGCCACGATGTTTTATTTTCCTGTTAAGTTACAAAAAATCTACAGTAATATATGTATGAGGTGATAAGAATAATCAAATATAAAATGATGTCACTAGTCAAAAGTGACCCCTGTTGCTGATTTCTTGCTGCCTCTTGAGTCTGGAGTTGTAGGACAGGTACATGTGTTAACTCATTGGCAGAAAAATATTATAAGAGAAGATGATGGTTTAAGTATCTAAATATCATGTAATTGTAATTCCTTTAGTAGGATACCATTTTCAGCCATTGAAAGGAATGAAGATATCTTTGTGTATGTGATTTTATTTTGGAATTTATGATTCATGCTCATATAACGTTTTTGTACATACCTCCTTTACCCGTGCGTGTGTGTGTGTGTGTGTGTGTGTGTGTGGAAGTGTACATGTATGTAATGTGATGTATGTATGCATGGATATGCAGCCAGAAATGGATGTATATATATTTTCCTATCATAATCACTGTTTATAATTTTGTTTTTTAATTTTAAAAGACTTCTTATGTGTTGTCAATTGATATGTCTGAGTAATGGACAGTTTTATGTAAATCACTTTGACGTGAAGGAAACTGCTTATGATATTATTTTATTTGCGAATATATTTCTAGTTTTTGTCAGAGAAAGAATGATACTTTTAACTGTTTTATTTGCTTCTGAATAGATTTGTTTAATCAGTGCCGATTTGGTATCTATTATCAAGCATTTTTATTTATTTTTTTACATATAGGAATTCCAAACCTCTTGATATTCTGTCAGTACACTCTTTATGTTAGTACAGAGAGGGTGATCATAATAGAATATTTGTTATACTACCTGGCATAAATGTAGCCAGTGTTGACCACTTTATGTGAAAGGGAGTATGTATATATACTTTTAGAACCATTATTGCATATTATAACTGCTTTTATTATTAAATGTCAATTAAACAATAAAATTTCAATGGGAAACCAATACTTTGCATGTTAATACAGTTTACACAAATGAATTCTGCTACAAAAGTAATATTTTAATCAACATACACAGGCATTATTTTTAATTAATCATTCTGTTTTATTTGCTGAGCACAGACACCAACTAATGCCTCCTCAAAATTTTGTTACTTTTGTCTGTAAATTGTTCTTATGCATATCTCATAATTGGTCAGTTTGTTTGGTGGTCCCGGTTATCCCCCCTCCCCCTTGCATTCTGTATCAGTGTCTCGGTCTGCTTTGTGTTTAATCGAAAATCTGAAAACGTCCCATGTCATTTTTCCCAATTTGTAATTCATTACCACTTGGCATACATTTACTGGCTGGCCTTATTGTTTATACTGACCAATATGCATATTCCACATATAATTTATTTTAAATATCTAATTTTATCTACCTTTTCTTCCAGAAGCAGGTATTGCAATGAATTGAACCATAATGGCAATATATATTGAGAAGAAAAAGTTCAGAAAATAAATTTACTCTGAAAGCTGCAAAATACCTGTGTGTGTATCTGTTATGTTGCAAAACACTTTGGCTAAGGCATGTGTAATCCAGTTAATGGTTTCCTGTTTCAACCAGTGTGTCACTTGTAGCTTCTTTTGAATAAGTGTTCTTTAATTCATCCTTTTGTTGCAGACTGAGCATTCTTCATGTAATATCCATCGCTTACTTGATTTGTGGAATGTGTCATACCTCTAGCAATTTGAAAGGTGGTTTGCAATATGTGTTTTTAAATTCAGGAGAATGTTACCACATTATTAAAATATGGTAAAGCACACACTGCACAGACTGTTGCACATTAACATTCCAGTATTGCTGCAAAGTGCATGGTCTTTTTCAAAGTAGTCCATGCCAGGTTGCAAATTGACAGACTCGGTGCATGCTGTGGCCAAGCACTGAACATGACAGCAAAAGAAGATGGCAGCAGTCATCATAAATTACAGAATGTTAACTGTATCCAAAATAACTAGGTTGTGTATGCTTATTTCCTAATTTTTTGCTAAATTAAGTATTACTTGCTGTCCTGCATGGGGACAAAATACAAACTGCTGCTCTTCCCAGTTTGAGTTTTTGAGGTTTTCATAGTGGTGATGATGAAGATTGCCATCGTCTGGGATGTGATGCCATCTGGTAGAAATTTATTGATATTTTGTGGGAACCTGCTGCCTTTGTCTTCTGCCCTGAGGATGGAGATATCATATACCTCTCAAACATAATGTTGTAATTTTTAGAAAGATTGTAATTTTTACTGCCATCCTTCGTCAGTCCCTTAACATTCTTTCAAAATGTCTGCTTCAGTTTGCAGCCAAAACCTTCCCCCTAACTGGCCCTTGTTTTGCCAGTTCAGTACTAGTTCCTGCATCAGCTGCACAGTTAGCAGGAGCATATTTTAAAATGTAATGAAGTTTCACGAAGCTGTTTTTAATGAACTGTAACATTGTGAAAGTTCCTTGGCATTGACTATTCGTTTCTGTCCTTGCAGAATGTGTGTGAGTTGATAACACATACACAGATCTTATTTTAGTGCTAGACAGAATGTAAAAAATGCCTTTTTGGGATCCAGTGTGAACAAACATAAAACTGTGAAGGTTTTCTCCTACACATACTGTTGTTCACTTAATTTAACTCATAATGGCAAATGAAAACATTAATTTTTATGTTCTGAGTAATCAAATATATGTATTGTAGGGAAGTAAAATTAAGAACACTTGTCCTTGTGTATCCCTGCCTTTACATTCTGTGTATTTAGAATGCACTCGGCTTTTTATTTTTATAGTTTCTGTGTGTATTTTATATTTTTAGACCTGAGAGTGCAAGTTCTAAGGCAAACTTCCTGGCTTTGTATAACATTCATTATTCTGGCCATATGACCCCTGTAAAATTTGAATACTGGCACCAATACTTATCAGCACGAAACATACCCTTGAACACTGAAGTGAAATGTTCCTGAATACAGCAATTTCTTACCAACTGCAGGGATAACATTTCTGAAAAACACCAAAGTTGGCAAGACCAAGGCTTAATGGGAAAGCAGGAATCGGGGGAACTGCAGTCACTATTTAATATCCATGAAAGCCAAAGCTGCATTTCCTTCACTAAACATAAAAATGCATAACAATATATTTTTAAAAAATTTAACAGAAGATATAGGGAAGTGCCTCAGAATTATGGACAGCAATAATCCTGGAAGCAAGAAAATGGTTTTGGATGCTGTTACTGCCTGTAACAGAGCAAATGTGTATCTCTTGATATAGAAGGCACTGATTTTTTTTCCATGCATACACATACTGGAAACTGCAGGTTTATAAAACCAATTACTGTACTTAGCAAAACTTGAATAAAATTGAAAACTGCAAATGCTTGAAATTTGGAGTTGGGAAAATTACCGTTGGTGAAGAATGATTGTATTTTTGTTTGAAATGGTACAACTCCTGCAGTAACAAATGTGATTGAGCCTGAAATTTGGTTACTCATTCATTTGTCGTGAATTTTTTCTGGCAGTCACAAATTTTTAATAGGGTCACCAGTTCATTTCAGTCTGTTTTTGATGTTGACGATGTGGCTTTAGCATGTACATGTAGTGTTAGGTACCAAGAGAACAGGAAGGAATGGGTTTAATTGCATAATAGCTCGGAATGTTTCATGTGAACCCACCCACCATTATTGGTGTTTTGCTCCTCGAGGAATAGAAGTTAAAGCTAGAGTTTTAGGTCTTCAGTTTCAGGCAGTTTTGATATCCAGCGTACTAAAATTCTGTGTAGTACTTTGTTCAGGTGCAGTTGTGTTTTCTCTCATAGTTAGTACAGGATGTTTGTGCAGTAATTCCACCTTCTTTCTAAGAATGTTGACAGAATGGCTTATCAAGCAAGTTGTTTCAAACAGTAACACTCCTGACTAGCATTAGGATGGTGCCGGATTTGAATCTTGCCTGGGACAATGATTATGCTAACAAAAGGTGTTGTGGTTGGCCACACCTCCAGGCAATTTCAAATGTAGTAACTTGAGATAGGCAGCATCCTTACATGTTCATACAACATTTAAATAACTACAGTTGATACAGCCTTATTAAATAGCTTATGATCCATCAGTTGATTGAATGGCTGTAATGCTGCGTGCACTCGTAGACAAATTTGTCTTGGATATCAATATGTAACCATGCTTCTTGGCACTTGTGAGTACTGTAAATTTTGTGCAAATCGCACTGGAAGCTTCGCCATGCATAATTTAATTGCTTGTAAGCAATTATGATACACACAGTCAAGGATAATAAAATAGTAGTACAGTTTATAACGAATTTCAATGTACATGCTACAGTTCCTTTCTGTCGTGTCCGCTTTTGCCATTGTGTAAGTGTGCGTGTGCATGCTTCAGTGTAGGGAACTGGCTGGTCTGGGAGTAAGTTACCATGCCATAAGTTTGAAACTTAAAATTGGCCATATAGCAGACCTTTCTGCATATCAATTCCTTTGCTCATCTCTGAGATAGGTAGCACTCTTAACAGGATCCCCAGTCACCCAGGGCTTTTCATGATTGTCAGGTACTCCCTGTTTTCTAAGGATGGTTTTGCATGGCAAACTACAGCCTTATTATTAGATAATGTTCCATTTCACCAGTTAAAAATTTGTGTAGCTGCTGGAGATGATAACCTCATTCACTATAGTGGGATGTATACAATCTCATTTTGATTGGTAAGAAAACCCCATAGGTTATATTTTTTACCAGGTGTATGCAGCATCACAGTACAGTACCCTGGTTGGTGTGCTGAATGGCATGTACCATTCCATATGGAAGTGGGGGCACAGTATATTTCGAAGGCTTCTGATTGTAGTTGAGATCTAACATAGGCCAACTGGGGATAAATACTGGAAGGAGTTGTAAAATGTGAAAAATAATTTGTTGAACTGAAACTTATTTAAACCATACTTTATTCAGACAGATGTGTGGCTTTTGGCAAGTTTTTTAGTGTGCTGCACATGGCCATTTTTAACACAGGTATTGTGTAAAAATTTATCCTGGCTTTTTGGAGAGTACAGAGCTGTTCTAGACTGCTGTAGACTGGTGGCACTGAAGTGAATGGAATGTAAAGACTGTGTGTAAAATGTATTGGCATGCATTGCAAGATGTTTATCTTGATGGGCATTTCATACCAGCAATTGCTGGAAGTATGTGTGTATGTTTACTGTTACATGAATCAGTGTAAGTGCCAACCAGGAATCAACAGTTGGCATGTATACAAGGTTTCTTCTATGCAAGGGTGAGGCAGAATGTTACACTTATAACAAGCAGTATATGTAATTATGGCATTAGTGGGCATATACAATATTATATATATGATTAAAGTTAACATATTTATGTAAATATTGAGGAATGTTGCATATCATTTACAAGTATTTTAATTTACACTAGAAAGCTCACCGTTATTCTTAGTTGCAAAGACAGCTGGAAACTGACATAAAATTATGTTACACTGAACTGAAATTGCAGTGAACTGATTCTTGTATGGAAAGTCAGTTTAAGGGGTATGTTTTTAATCAGCTATGATTTGCTTTTATGGTTGTCTGATATTCAAAAAGCTTGACAAGGGGTTTACGACATGTAAAGTAATGTGAGGAAAGACAAACACCAGTGACTTGTATGTCATTACTATGTGCATCAGCTGCTCAGGATATTACATATGTAGAGGACTTAGATTTTGGGTATGCTTGTGAGGATGCCTGTTTTTAATGTAGGTTTAGAATTTGTAACCATAATGTGCAAATCTGGAAGTATTCAATATTCATATAACTGATATTTGTTGTAAAATTAAAATTAAAATTAAAATTAAAATTTGCAGTAAATTAACTGGTGGCAAGTGACATTGGTTGTGTGTTCTCCCTTCTGTTATTCATTTGACAAAATGATTATCTTTCACTGAAAAACAATTCACAGACTGATGTATTTATGTATTATGCTATACACTCTTCATGTGTGTTGAAATACACTGTATTTTACCACTTAGTTTTTTTAATATATAAATGTGTTGGTCTTTTTCTGTCACAAAGGCATATGGTTGCATTGTTTGGTCCTTACAGGATCTGTAACAACACTGCATATCCTCTAGGTCAGTGCTTTGCGACAGGTGATATGCATACCACTGGTGGTACACGAAGTGATTTTGGCAATTACCATTTCTTCATAATTCAATTCAAAAGATCTTAATTGCAGGATTAAAATTGTATTAATGTATTTAAAGGAAAAGAAAAACATTTATAAAGTGTATACCAATTATACTGGTTTTGTGTTCGAATATCAATACAGATCATCCCCTGTAATCTAATTGTGTCTGACATTGGAATATTGTAACATGTTTAAGTCAAACAGTGTGTCAGACCAGGGGCACTGAGGATCCCAGAAAGCCATAGTTGTTCTTGGTTGTTCAGTTGCATCTCTAACAGTAGTCACTATTGAGGGGAAATAATGTAGTTAAATATCCAAAAATATAATAAAGTAAATCAAGCAATTAAAATACATTTTGGCAAATGGGTGACAACACGAAACTACACATATATAATGTCACATCAAAGGCGGCACGTAGGTACAGTTCTGAAGTTTGGATTTTAAACAGAAGGTATACAAAGAAATTAAAAGCAGCACAGATGAGTCTTTTTAAGACCACTTTTAGGCCTAACCAGCTTGGATAAACAAACACAAGCATCCATAGAAAATTACAAGTAACCTGCTTGGACAAAGATTGTCTCTCAACTATTGGCTGTCCCGTATCTTCCAAGTGGATGCAGTGGTCTGAGCAGACCAAAACAAAGACAGAAAGATAAAGAGAATCTTCAATATCAAGAGAAGCAGGCCTTAATGAACCTAAACCTCAGTGGTTCATGATGATGATAACAGGGCCATAAACCCTTACAAACTCACTACCCTCAACATCCAGTTGCAATGCTTTGAGGTGGAAAATGGAAGCAGCAAGTCCATATCAGCTAACCAACAATTCCACATGTTGTTGGTTGGGGGGGGTAGTATCAGGCAGGGGGCCATTGTAATACTTACATGTATTTTTTAAGAGACAGTCCTTCCAGTTAGAACCAAGTACTAAGCATGCTCAGTAGTGTGATTGTTATTAATACATACATTGCAGTTTTAACAAAAGAGCATGTGTAAGAGGTATGAAAACTTCTTATTGAAATTTGTGTTTTATAAATTTTTTTATTTTAATGTTTTAGTAATGTGTTAAAGTGTTACAGACTTAATGTTAACTGTTAAAAAGTTGCATTAGAAAAGTTGAAACTGTTATGTTACTAATATTTCCGATGCCTAGTGGTACATGTAAATATTTTTTTCATGTTAGTGGTATGCAAGAAAAAAAAGGAAAACGTTGAAAAGCACTGCTGTAGGTGGCAGGTTAAAATTTGTCCGAGCACTTAAAGAATGCTTCACAGTGCAACCATTCTGGAATACTTTATAAATTTTTTTTCTGACTGAAGCAGTGATGCGTAAGAAAAGCCACTTGCAAGGAACTGTATTACAGAATATCATCAGTCAATATATTTTATTTTATGAATAAATACTCTCACTGACAGGCTGTGGAAATACTGTGTATTGTTTTATTTACAAGTGACTTCTCATGATCATGTACACAATTTGTATAGGAATAGTTATTACATAATAGTGTGTGCGTGTGTGGTCAGATATACTGGAATTTATGAAGTGTAATACTGCTAGCTAAATAGTAACCTTAATATTGGAACTAAAAAAGTGTTCAAATGTGTAATACACGTGGCGCAAAAGTCACTTCACGCCCTTCTGTATACACATTGCCTTGTGTCAAGCGACTTTTGTGTGACTCTGTCTTTAACATCAACAAAGTATTAGTAGTAGTGCGGATTGTGTAAGATTGGATGAAGTGGCCATATGCCACAAGCATGTTTGAAGTTCTGTGTTGCTTCTTACAGCTGTTGCTGTCAACACTTCTGTGAAGTGCCATGTTTTTGTATATTACTACTGACTACGTAATTTGATGGTTATATATAACAAGTTATTTTAGTATTTAATTAATTATTTAGTAGCTATTATGTAAGAAAATTTATCTATCTTTGCAGGGAGGGATCCTTTGGGGAGGAGGACTGTACAGAAAAATGAACATGCACTTGTACCTTGTAGGATAATTCAGTTGTTTTTTTTAGAAAACCATCCTGGCAACTATATAAAATTAGAAAAACTAAATGTTCACAATGTCTGTCAGTATAGGAATGATATTCTGTGAAGTCTGTATTTGGGAAGACAAGTTCTATCTCTACCAATACTGTGGTTGCAATAATTTTTAAATGTATACAGTTTTTGCTGTTGTAAAGTGGAATTTATTTGCTTTGTAGCAATGTGTTCCAGGGTTTCAGGGTTACCAGCTTAAAGGTTTTAAAATCATGGCCTTCAGTTGATCTTTGAACGACACTATGCTAAAAACATTTCTGATTCTTTAGAGATATGTTCAAATCTTGACCGACTTTTGTTAGCTAGGTTGGCTGTGGTCTGTACATTAAACATTTCTGCCTTTAGTTCAGGGAGAGATTCTCTAGCATGTGACTGGTACAATTTATGAGTGAAGTGTCATTACTGGAACTGGCTGTCGGTTAAATGTATTCATTATTGTATTACAGTACATTTTAATACAGTGCATCTTCCCACATGTGCATTCATTAATGTATCCTCCCAGCTATTGGCCAGCAACAGCCTACTTTCAGCTGAATACTACCAATTAATCCTAATTTTAGTGTAGAATAACTCCATAAGAACAATAACAGCAAGTTACTTGGATAATAAGAGGTGTCAAAAATGATAACCTGGAACATTTGCGCATTTGTGTGCATGCAAACTTCAACACACATACACACAGTATAACAAATAGGTTGAGGTTGATGCAGAGAACTTCTTTATGAATATTTTCTAGAAACTTGTCTAGTATGGCGCAGTTCGAGCAGTCTTTCTGTGCTGGTGATTTTGAAGCAACTGTTGCAGTGAATAGTCTGGCCTAGCTTCAATGTCATCCACTTTTTCTTTAACAGCATCCAAGATTCTGTAATGGGTTTGTTGTTCAAACCGATCACATTGAACCTTTCAAGGCCAACCCCAAATGTACTTGTTTCTAGTTTTTATATTTTTTTACTCACACCATTGCTGAACACAGTCATGTTATTTGTTTTTCGAATGTTTGAATTTTCTTGAATTTTCACCTGTGGAGGTGAAAGGGTTAGTAAGTGCTTGTGCTTGGAATTGTGATTCTATGAAGTTAAAAATGGCAACGTTCCTGCAACACTTTCAAGGCAGAACCAAAACTTTAACTCCTACTTATGTAAACATGAATCATTTCAGCAGCATTTACTGATGGCGCTCAGCCTCAAAGTTATTCTGTGCATATACAGGGGCAGCGTTACTGGCATCTCATAATCTACATACGTTGCTTTTATTGTTCTTAGGAAGTGATTGTAAGTTTCATATCAAGATGAACTTGTGGTATAGTCAGCTTGGCTGAACATTCACATATTCTGGGCAGTTGAAGACTGTTTCTCCCTGAAAATGGAAGCAACATGCTCCTCCAAAAGATCCATAGCACAGCATAACATCCCATGGGACTTAAATCTTCATCAGTGCCACTGTGAGAACCTCAAACCTTACAATGATAGGCTGTTAGAAAGTTATATAAATGTGTCGGTACTGTATGCAGGAAAACGTACTTCATATTTCTTATATTACGCTGTGTTGCTTAACTCTCTGTGTCAGATTTCTGATAATTTTTAATCCAGGCTCTGTGTACAAGAGTCACTTAACAATGATCCTTTCTAATATTGATGGTTCACATAGATGATAATCATGGTAATTATTTTTTATGAAGAATAGTGTTATATGTGTGTTTACCAGTATTCACCTGAGTAGGATGTCCATGCATTATTTCATCCCTCAAAGTTTATATTTTATTAAAGTTTAAACTTATAATTGGGTAGGAATTTAATACCTGTGCTGTCTTTGTTTGATGTGGAATGTCTGAATTACAATACCACCTATAAACATGGACTACACTTATTTCATTTTATACTGAATTTTGTTTTTGGTGTTTTATAAATACCAAATTATTTTTATAGAGATTGCTTAGGTCTTACTGTAGTTGTTTTGACACAAGTTCCTTGAGACCCGTTTCTAGTTTGTAATTGTTTCAATGTTTTACCACACAGGTCTTTATGAAACTGAAAACCTGGTAACCCTATTTCTTTGCTTTTGTATGTACATTGTAGTTTGTGTATAGTCTATATAGAACTTAAAGGAACATTTTTCTGAATTGAAATTTGTAATGTTGAAATTGTTAATGTCTAGGCATTTTGTGTCTATATTTTTAACCAGTTTTACATGAACTCAGTGAGCAGTGGGTGTTTTTTTCAACATATACTTTTGCATGTTCATCTGTGCCTGTTACAGCTTAAAATATGTCAACATTTATTACAATTATTATGCAGATAAATACTTACGTAATTTTAACTTGCTTATTCATTAACTTGTAACTCAGATTGTAAATAAGAGTTCCTAGCACTAATGTGGAACTGTCCATATTGAAAAGTGGAAAGAAACTTTAATTCGATAACAACCGAAGTTGTGAATAGTTTTTTATACTCCCTGTTGCCAGTAGAGTTCCTGCTGATCAAGACGCTTTTTCTTGACATCACCATGCCATTGCTTCCACTTAAGAGAAACTCACTACCAACTGGACATTACTGAACATTCAAGCCTTCAGGGCAGTTACACTGTGTCATCTGGTAAATAGTTATGTTTTGGAGGCAAAACATTCTTTCAGAACATCAGTAGCTGTTTACCAATTGACATACCAGAAGACTTGATTCTTCTTTAACACTGCTGTGAGAACAAATCTTGCATTGGACATCACCTGTTGCTTTATTAATTGGGTGTAATGTTTTAATGTTTGGAAAATTATGATATCCAGCAGACCTTTGGTTCTGGAGGTGCTGGATACCGCAACTTGTAAAGATCAAAATATATAGAACTGTAATTCTGCTTGTTTTACAAGTATGTGGGTAGGAAATTTGGTCTGTCACATTAAGGAATGGACAGATGAGAGAAGACTGGTATCAGCAGAAATGCACTGCATGAGGAGGACTGCATGATCCCTAAAGGCCTGTCTATAAAAACACCAATAAAAATTGTTAGTTTTCTAAAATTCGTTATCATGCCAGTTGGGCACTTTTTCATCAGTACAGGTATGCTTCTCAAACTAAACGAGGTGAGAATTCTCTCGGGGGGGAATTCATGGGTCATTCAGACCAACCGCATATGTTCACCTCTGTGTAGAATTAATTTAGATGTACTTTCCATAAGCAATAAATATTCATATCTGTAAGTCCACTCTGTTAGATTCTCAAGAGAATAATGTGTTGCCAATATGTGCTGCTGTTTCCAAAAAGACGTACTGAATGCATCAAAATATGTCTATACTGGGCCCAACTTCATTGGTGCTTCATGTTTTTACCTGAAGATGGGACCATCCTGTTTCTGAAGTATCGTATTTTTGAACACTGGGCAAGGGACAGAGACTGAAAGCTTCGTGGTTCAAGATCCTAAAATATGAACCAAAAAGAAAAAGAATTTTGGGAAGACCTATGATAGGTTTCTGTTCTGTGATGTACATAAGTTTTCAATAGGCCTAATACTGGAAAGGAAAATTATAATGATGATTGTTTTTATCATCATTGTATTCATTGTCAGACAGGTTAAAGGAAATTGATTTCCTGGTTCTAATATTAAGTATTGGATTTTCCTGAGGAGAGTACTAAATGTGAATTTGTGGATGTACAGAAGAGTAACCAATTAGGAGCTGTCCATGTTGTTTGTAAACAATAGGAACTGTGAATAGTGTGTTAGATAACTGATATTGTTGCAGTGATTAAATCATGTTAACAGTTCAGGTGGAATATGAGTACCTGGGGGAAACAAGAAAGTGGTACAACATTTCGAAACAATAAGAGGAAGCTTTTCAGCACAGTCCAGTAAACTAACTTTCCATTCATCATCGTAACTACATGTTACACACTCAGCCATATACAAAGTACTTGGAAAGCATGTTAAAGTGCATACATTTAAGGTGCAAATTGTGTAGGTATTATAAAATGCTGACAAAAAAAGGTTTTGAATTATGCTGTGTACATAGAATGGACAGAGATGAAGCATTTTTGCAGAGTTCATTTTTCGCATAAAACGTTTTCAACTATCAGGACAGGTCAACAAGCACTATGTTAGAATATAGGGCTGTGAACATCTCATAGGTCAGTGTCTGGTGAAGCTGCATAATCAGAATGTAAGAGCAGACTGACTACAGATGTGTGCGTGGAAGTGCTGGAAGAATGTGTGCTACCTCAGCTTTAAGAACTGCAACCGAACGTTCTGTTGCAGCAAGACCAAGCATCTCCACATTGGACTCTTCCCATGAGAAATTAGCTTGATACACATTTTTCTGGGTGTTGGATTGGTTGGGATGTGCCAAACCCTTTGGCACAACAGTCTCCAGAATTAACCCCTCTGGATTTGTTTTTACAGGGTTATGTGAAGGACGTGTACACTAGTCATGTTACCGATCTATGGATCTGCATAAGAGAATGACAGATCCCGTTTCCTGCTCGTACACCAGGTATGCTTAAATGTATGCGGTTTGAGATTGATTGGTTATTGATTATTTAAGCAGCAGAATGTGCCCATGTGGCAACTATGTAAAAAACTGTTATTTTAAACATCTGTGATGGGAGTTTGAATACATTTATGGTGACTAGCCTGCAAGTTGTTATTCTTTAATTTTGTCAATATTTTGTATTAATTCTGTATGGGTTTTTACATTTAGTGCCTTATTTAGCAATGCTGTTAGTAAGTTTCTGTAATGTTAATGGTAGATGGAACATTGCGTAGACAGTTAAAACCTGGTGTTACTTCAGGGAAGTGACTCTTTATAATATTTCATTGAGTATTGGATTAATTACACATTAACATTGTACCTTGTCTTGTTTGGACTATACAAGAGTAAACTAAATATTTTTGTACGTGTTCACTGAATGGAGTGAATATAAATTAATGAGGTTATTACCGTTTTCAGTATAAATATAAATGAATAAAAAGATGTAACATGCTATAATTTGTTATATTAAAGTAAAATGATAGTGATTTGTAGTGCAATAACTTACACACAAAGGTAACATGATTTAATTTACAATCTAGGAAGTAAACATTTTTGTTTTGAAAAGTGTAATAAGTAGAAAGTACTTTTGATTCCTACATTTAGATTTTTAACTGCAGTCACGGCTTCACAGAAGAAATTGCTGTATGAATGAAAGTTCTTCTTACAATGGGGCTTTGCTAGCTGTTGACAGTTCGGCTGAAAGGCTCAGTGCACTTTTTGCAGTAAAGTGGTCACTGCCCAGCAGATGGAACAACCATTTCGAATAAATCCAGAAAAGAGGTTGTTGGAAAAATACTGAATATTAAGTATAAAGAACCCATATTTAAATATCTCTTTTGCACAGAGAAATGAAGCTGTTTCTTAACCATCCTATGGTATTGCTGTCCAAATAGTGGAATGTAAAAAGCCACATGCATTCAGAGAGGATCTGATCAAGTAAAGAAGGCGATAGATCTTCTGCGCAGCAATGATGTAACTAGGTTTTTTGGGGCCCAGAGCGAGTAATTACAATCACCCCCCGCCCCCCAGACAGAAATTGAATTATGGAGTTTTATTTTATTAACTCAATAATTTAAATTTTGTTTGGCCCAGAAAATGAAATTTTTTATTAAAGTATTTAGTTGCCGCCTGAGGCGGCAGCAAAACTCGCCTTCCCCCCCCCCCCCCCCCCCCCCCCAACAATAGAGCCAGAATTGTCACGGAAAATGGCGGATCATATATTTTTCCTCAAATTGGATGCCGCGCAAATATTTTTTAAACCGAAAATAATTGGCTAAACTCACTTCAACGAAACGTGGGAAAGTTCCACAACTCGAAACATGTTTGTCAGCTTCCTCAGTGTGATTCAGCTTTACCCGAGTAGGATTCAGCAAATGATGTAATTCATTTGGTTAGAATTGGCAACTCTGCCTGAAGCGCCAAAATATAAATGTTCATTTAGTGACAGGTGTAAGACACTAATGGTAACGGAATAATTAGTGGATCCTTTCCAGGTATAGAAAAGCGTGACATTATTGCGTGGATTGTGAGACGTGCCCAGTCAAGGCAAACGGAAAATTCCTTCGTCTGCGAGACATCACAGTGAAAGCAGCTTTTCATGATTGTAAACTGAGTTTTGTTTCTCTCTCTCTCTCCAAAAATTTAGGAGCCACATAAAAATTCTTGGCTCCGGATGCATGGCATGAAACACGATTCATACTGAGGACCCAAAAATATTGGGTGCTACAGTACAACATTACGACAGTACAGGCGACTAGGCTCCCGGGATGGTGCACCCCTGGTTTAGGCTAGGTACCCGATTCAAACATTATTTTCTTTTAGCCAATTTCCATTTTAAAATGATGATAGGCAATTCTTGTTTGTTGGTGAAGCTTAAAGGGTAAAGCACCAAAACAGGTTAAGAACCATACAGGAGCGAAAAGT
Source organism: Reticulitermes speratus (assembly GCA_021186555.1). NCBI lineage: Eukaryota > Metazoa > Arthropoda > Insecta > Blattodea > Rhinotermitidae > Reticulitermes > Reticulitermes speratus. The sequence goes on from JAJKFL010000009.1 coordinate 22,295,427, forward strand.
GTTGTCTCTGATCTAGTGGCGCTGATGACCGTAGTATTTGTCTTCGACGAGAAGATGGCAGTACGGTGTACGAGTAACAGTCGTAATACAGAGTTGCATATCTGGAAATATTAACCTGTGTGTGGTTCTGTCATGTGGGAAGGTTGTTGCTACAAGTATCCATGTTAATTAAAGGTTTCCAGATATTGTTGTCGTGTGCAGTTTTACTGTTGCACTAACATTTTGACACAAATTCAACTAATGAGTATTTCCACAGTGCTTAAAATCCTAACGCCTAAATTGTTAACTTAACTGAAAACGAACAGGGCATAGACCTAATGTCTTGTGTTAACCGTATGGTGGTGCTACCTGCGAACGTAAAATAACTAAACAAGGTGTGCCGATGTTGAAAATGGTGGTAGTAGTGTTGTGTCTGTGTGAAAGTAATGCAAAGACATTTTGTTCTAAGCTGTGACAATACATTTTGCAAGAGGGCGTGGTGATACAATCACAGGTAAGTGTACAGAACGTTTAAAACACGGGGCCTACTGTTAATAATCTCGTATCTGCTTCCATATTTATGTTACGGGTATGTTGGCTTGTGTACGTAGTGGACCTTGAACTAATTATCGTTACGTCCCGACAAGTCTTTGTATTCCAAGTACCATTCTCTAGTTTGCCTTATTGAAAATTCTTTACCAGTTTCAATTTTAGGACCCTTACAACAAAAATAATGAAACGATTGGCTATGTTTTATATGCTGAATACAGTCGTATGCTGATTGTATCCCAGAAATAGACTATCCGTACAGTGACATGTGAATCAGTTGTTTAAAAAGGTGTTATTTAATATCTGAATTTAGCTAACTTGATGACATTTGTGTAACTTGATACTGGGTAAGACTGTTCTCAGGTAAGTTCACTCTGACAGCACAGAAATGCATAGCTGGCATTAAATAAGCCACATTCATAATCCAAATGGATGAGCAATTCACAGTCTGGAAAGATTTTTCTCATAAACGTTTTGTGGAAGTTAGGAGAGTAGCGACATTTTCCTCACAAGATGCTGTATGGAACTGTCCTTCGTGTTTGGAAACCGTGCTGTTATAAAGAACCAATGGAAACGCAAGTTATAAATTGACAACCATTTATTTCCTCTCCAGCAGGCAGGACTATAAGATATGTTTTGTCCTTTTATAAACTCGTCTTCAGAGAGGCTTGTTTAGAAAACATATATCTCATAAGTTTAAAATAGCTATATATACATATAGACATTGGTATCAGAATATGTACATTCATATACAGGATAAGCAAAACGTTTTCTGTGCACCTGTTGGCTTTGCTGGCTCTGGTATGTCCCATACATACAATGCTTTAGGTGGCATCTGTGACGTCTGTCACATTTCCATAGGGGTCACTTCGAACACTTACTGTAACCATAAGTACCATACATTCATTGTGACTTCCACAACTATACCCTACTTCCAACAGGTGCACAGGGACTTTTTGCTCACTGTGTGTGTGTGTGTGTGTATACAGGATTGACTGGTTGTGTTGTTCACATTTATCTTCTCCTCTGTATTGGAGATTAATAGCTTTATCTGCTGTTAATTTCATGTTTAAAAAGTATAAAAATGGTAATAAGTTAAAAACAAATCACAGTTTACATCTTTGTTGTGAACATTGATACAGAATCACATAGATATGTAGTATGTATATCATGTGCGTGTGGTAGCATGGAGAGGAAAGAAACAGTTGGTAATTTCCCAACTTGTTTGTATGTTGTTGGTTTTTATGATTTATTCATTTGATGGGTACACATTTAATCAGGCAACATTGCAAGATGGTCTGACAACTTTGAAAATTTTACTATTGTCAGCCACGTGAGTAAGTTATTGTGACTCATTTCAGTTAAGTCAGGAAGAGAATGTGGAGCATATACCCCAGTCTACTTTTTTGCAGAACCTTCCCACTAATAATGATTTCACTGACCATTTATTCTCATTTTTTCTAAATTGAAGGGGTTGTGGTATGGATCCTTTAAGTAGGCATGGAAAGAAGGTGCCGTGCAAACCAAGTGACATGATCCTTCACAGGGTTTAATAAAAGATGACATAATAAAATTTATGTGAAGTGCTCTCAGCGTGAATTCTTGATTGGGAGTGGGCATGATGAATGTGTCAGTGTTTTCCATACTACCTTGCATTATGACTACAGAACAGCTGAGGGCACATTGAGAATTCCCTCTCAACACACATTTCACTTCAATAAACATGGTCAAAATACAGAAGACTTATTAATTTATAAGCAGCTAGTGTGTGTAATGTGTATTGGTGGTTAGTGATAGTGTCATGGCTTGAAAGAGAAATCTGGTTTGCAATTTTGCTGGTGCACTGAATATTCTGATTAACGTTTTGTTTTTTTCTGAAGCCCCTTTATGTGATGAATGACAGAAAATTGCACTGAAGTAGATCACACCCACAATTTCACCAAGTTTTGCTATTTCACCTTTTTACTTATGTTTATTCTTTACTTATTCCTCTTTAGTATTAGCCCATAAATAGCCTATGAACTAGTTAGTGTATATACATTTACATATGAAGAGAAATGAAGCCAGAAGAGAAGGATGTAGTTTGAGTTCCATTTCTTTATGAGGTCTATTTGTGGCTTTAATTTTAACTCCTCATTCTGTTGTTCTCGTGATGCATTGCATATAACAATGCCCAAGCTATCTTGTAAGCACCAAATAATACGTTCAGCGCAAACCTCCATTTCTGAAAATTGTTGACACTGTAATGTGTTGCGCAGTTGTAGTATGTCTATGAATTATACGCATGGAGCACCATTCTGTAAGCTGTTGTTTTCCAAATGGTGTTCTGCAGAGTGAAAATTATTATTATTATGCTGGGCTTAATACGAATTGTAACCTATTCATTTTTTACCTTTGATGGCTTATTTTTATATTGTATATTAGACTAGTTAGACCCAACCTTGAGCATGTCTGTACTGTACGGAAATCTGTAACATCTACTGACTCCAAAAAGCTGGAGCGCATTCAGCGGAAGTTCGTAGCCCTCTGTCAGTATCATGTCTTTCCTCGTAACCATGTTACTTACAAAGATTTTCTTAAATTTCTAAAGCTTCATACCCTGCACGACAGAAGACTTTATCTTGATGCTTTATTTTTTATTTCTGTGTATTCAGGTTTAAAATGTCGTCCGTCTCTTTTGGATACTACTGGTATTCGAGTTCTTCCTCGTAATTTCAGAAACTCCTCCCTGTTTACTGCTACTTGTAAAAACTCTCCGTCTGCTAGATGTGTTTCAGCTGCTAACCGTGTGTGCACAGACATCAATAGCTAGGAAACCCATTATTTCTTTGAAAAAAAGATTTTGCCCTAGTCTGTGACATTTTTAAAATCAACTTATCTATGTTTTTTCAGGGTATAGGGTTTTTGCCCCAATACTTCTTTTATATTACTTTTTTCTGCAATGTTGTTTTTGTTTTGTCTGTTTAGTGTTTTTTTTTTTGTATTTGTACTGTTTCTGTGTTTTATTTGTGTCTTTGTGCTGGCTTTGTGATAGGCACTTGTGCTGTTAAGCCTGCATGTTAATAAATACCCATTGAATTGAATTATTATTATTATTATTATTATTAACTTAATTTAAAGTAATTTTTATTTTTATTTGACAGTGATTTATTCTTTTAAATATTACGGAATTGTTGCTCTACTAGAATACGTACAATAACAGTATTTTGAAAATGAGATTTTTTTGCTTTGTTTTTTATTGAACCACTTTTTAGTTTTTGAGGTTAAAGTTTTGTATGCAATTTTCGTTTTCATGAAATGTGACTCGTATTTTTAATTATGTGCATTTAAATACGTTGGTCTCAAATCCTTGTTTAACATTTATTTATTGTTAGCCTTACATACTTGTGGTCTAAGTTCGTAGCTTCAATGTAAAGAATTTTATTGGGGATTCCAAAGAAATTTTTCAAGTGCGAAAGGTTTCCGTGTCCAAAATGAAATTGGGAAACACTAAGTATTGAGAGGTGATTATCGTATGGCTGTAAGATCCTGTTTCGCAACTCATTTGGAACGGTTACACTGGTGCACAAGGAAAACACTGTCCTCGGATCGGAGTTGTAGCTTCTTGACACTCATCTAGAATTGCTTTGTGACTGAATCTCATTTGATTTTGTAGTCAGACTTATTGTTTTTCAGTAGGACAATATGCTTGTGTCGCACAATGCATCAGTAAATACTTGAATGGGAGTGACTGTATAAATAATAAGGTTGCAAGTTTGAGCCAGTAATGTTCTGTCACTTGCCGTCATTGCACCCACATATGGGCTGGATCAAGCTGCGCCCACTAATTTTGTAGATTATCTTCTACAAATTGATCTTTTTGCAGAACTGGTGTCAGTGGCTTAAGCAGTGAACCTCACATGTAACAAACTCACTTCAAGAAATGAGAAGCTAACAGTTGTTTAGCAAGACAAGAAAGACCCCAAATTTTATGGTACCTGAAGGTTCGTTATCATTTCCACAGGGGTGACAAATCCAATCTGTAACCTTCCATCACATTTACCAAACAAGATGTCTCAAGTGGGAACACTTGCAACTTGTATTGTAATGATGCCAAGTTCGGATCGTAGCCCGCCAGGTTGTGTTACGCGGCTCGCCGCCTTCTTTGTAAGCTATATACGTACTATAAAGAACTTCACATCAATTTAGGCCGTCAGGTAAACCACTTACGATTGTTACACGTGCGGCCCGCGAACCGGCCCATAGTAACTGTTGTCCTTTGTCAAGAAAACGTTTGCACACCCCTGCTTTACATGAAGACATGCGTACATTTGTGATCTCTCGCCGTGACTGTGTTTCTGTGAGGTGCGAACTGAGGCTGAAGAAAGAGTAGAGCATCGCGCGTCCAGCTTGATCGAGCGTAACCGTCGATTATAGACATTTAAGAGAGATGGATTCTACATCTTCATACTTACCATATCTCGATGATCGATTGTAAATCTATAACTAAGAGAAGGGGAAATCGTGTAGTGTGTGTTTAAAAACTCTGTTTTTTTTTCTGGAAAGTAATCAGGAATTTAACGTTAGGGACAATAACAGAGCGAATGCACCGAAAGTGATACGGTATGTGACATTTCCTACCTTGTTAGTAATTTTCGTCAGTGCATCCAGGCAAGTGTCGGCGTAGTAACCCAGTTAGGCCGTGACCGCTTCCTTTTAGGTCCTTTCTTGTTCATTCGTTACCAGTCCTGCCGTTCAGCACGCTATAGTCCATATACCGAGAGCGCCGTAAAATGAACCATAAATGAACCGCCTGTGCTATTTATGTAAAGTCTTATCTTTCATGTATGCCTCTGTTTTCCAAATAGTCTGCATCCTTCACATTTTCTGAGCAGAACTTTGTATGCATTTCTCGCCCTATTCATGTTACATATCCCGCCCATCTCATCATTCTTGTTTATTTAGTAATCCTATTAATATTTGGCAGTTATAATTGTTACTAGTCTCACTATAGTCGAGCATTTAGAAGGAAAATATGCCTCACAAATTCTTCCCAGAACGTTTCGTTATTTAGTACCGTATGTTGATTTAGAACGAATATCACAGATATTTTGGCGAATTGTGCTGTACACGTTAGGATACAGCTGTTATGTAGCTGCATTATTTATGGAACACCATAACAAGAACGTCGGTCAAGGTTACGCATTGTCTGTGAGACCTAGCCTGTTTACCACATAAAGAAAATACTTTTTGGGGTCTTCAAGTCTAGACAAACATCTCATTGTCCTGTTGCCAGCTACAACACCGCACCCTTATTTCACTGCAGCTCTCAGTTTTTTATGGCTTTTCATAATTGTTACTTGAAACACTGTGATTTTACACTGCAGTGTGAAAATGTAGTTATTGTGCCGAAGGTAATGTGAAGCGCAGCGTCAGATATGTGGGTGTATATCCGAAGGCTTCCGTCAGGTGTGTAGGTGTATATCCGAAGGCTTCCGTCAGGTGTGTAGGTGTATATCCGAAAGCTTTCGTCAGGTGTGTAGGTGTCTCCGAAGGCTACCGTCTGGAGTGTGGGTGTATATCCGAAGACTTCCGTCAAGTGTGTAGTTTTTATATCCGAAGGCTTCCGTTAGGTGTGTGGTTGTATATCCGAAAGCTTCCGTCAGGTGTGTAGGTGTATAGCCGAAAGCTTTCATCAGGTGTGTAGGTGTATATCCGAAAGCTTTCGTCAGGTGTGTAGGTGTCTCCGAAGGCTACCGTCTGGAGTGTGGGTGTATATCCGAAGACTTCCGTCAAGTGTGTAGTTTTTATATCCGAAGGCTTCCGTCAGGTGTGTAGTTGTATATCCGAAAGCTTCCGTCAGGTGTGTAGGTGTATAGCCGAAGGCTTTCATCAGGTGTGTAGGTGTATATCCGAAAGCTTTCGTCAAGTGTGTAGGTGTATATCCGAAGGCTTCCGTCAAGTGTGTAGGTGTATATTCGAAGGCTTCCGTCAAGTGTGTAGGTTTATATCCGAAGGATTTCGTCAGATGTATAGGTGTATATCTGAAGGCTTCCGTTCCCTGAAATCCGATTCGTGGATGAACGAGAAGTTTCTACAGAATGAAGATATCCTATTTTTGTATGTTCTGCAGACTTATTATGTCAGGCGATCCGGATTTTTCATCTGGATAGATATTAATGATAAGACCTGATATGAAACCCACTGGCTATGTCCCTTCCTGTATTGCTACTACAGCGTTTCTTTTACTACGGCTTAGAATATCGGGCGTGTATTTATAATTAAGTCTGAACCTCTGCGTTTTCACGTATCAGGTACATTGTAGATAGGGTTGATTGAATAGGGGGTCATTTCATACACTTGTGTTTCTTTTGAGTGAATTTTGTAAGGTCTCCGTCCTTGAAATTGAGAGGGTCCAGCAGTGGCGTAGCCGCCGAGGCCACGAAAATACACATTTCGAATTCCAAGAAAATAAAAGGTACATTTTTTACCTAAATGGGGCAGCTCACGTTTAGGATTGTGGAAATAAAAACTTCCGAAATGTAATTTTTAATTTTTATGTACCATGTTCTGTGTAATATTCTTTGCTAGAAACGTAATTATAAATATTGCATTAACTTCGTATAAACGGCAAAGATATTTTTGTGTAGTATTCTGCAAGGGAGCTGGAGCAATGTGGAAGTTAAACAGGCTTACATTTATTAAAAATTGTGACATGTTTAAATGGGATTTTCAGAAATCTGCGTGCGGAGCTGCTAAACCGTTGATCGCCTCCCCCTCCCAAACAAAAAAAATCCTGGCTATACCACTGGGGTTCAGTGAGCATTAGAGGCGCGTAATTTCTTGACTCTCAGTTTCTCACGGACTGTGTTGCATGCAGTGAGACTTCAGCTTACTAAGAAACTGTGAACTTGTTGATACATTCTTTTGTAATTATACTACCCAGCCTCCTGTGCAATGGGCACCGGGTCTCTTTTTCGGGGGTAAAGCGGCCGGGGCGTGGAGTTGACCACACACCCCCATCTAGTGTCAAGGTTAAAGAAAGAGTAGAACTATACCTCTACTCCCCCTCTGGGCCTTCATGGCCTGTTCTAGGGTGAGCTTTACCTTTACCTTACTAGACATAAGCCGTTACGTGAGATGTTTGTAACATTCACATGGCTACTGTCGTTGCACTTATTCCCGCTTCAGATCGTTAGTTGTCATAGGAAAACCAAAAGATGTAGGCCTGTTTATTTTATGTTAGCAACAGCATTTGGGATATATGTGTAGTTTTTGAATACCAATCTTGTATTCTAAGCACTAGACTACCCTGGTTGGTTGGTTACCAGCCACTAACACCAATATCGAAAGTTAAATAATAGTGGGTGGTGTCCTACATAATTACAGTGCATTTACCTTTGTGCCCGATCCTTTATCCACAAACTGTTTCCAGTCTGCACAGGCTGAATCATATAACGCCTACAGCTAGCTATGCTCTTTTTAATGTAGTGATGAGCAACCTTACATGCGCGAGGGCCATTTTAAAAACCTCAGGGCCACGTGCGGTCTGCATTCCAAGCGATAACAATGAAAGCCACAATTTGAAACAGAATTTAACATTAAGTCTCTAAGTGGCCAACGTTATTAGTATCGCAATAAAATACTAATATAATATTTTAGGACGTCCTTTGATTGTGAAGGATGTAGGAACGACAGTAGGAAGCTTGCCACTTGTTCTGTGACACCAAATTTTCGTTATATGGACATACGTGAGGGGTACAAACTCGGAGGCTTGCATGCATACTTGCCTGCTGTGGATCCAGAAGTTTTAAAAAATGACACTAGAATGTGGAAATAAGTCATAAACATACAATATATAAAAAACATGCAAAATGTACGAATTATTACAATACAATACTGTAAAGATTTTATAGGCATTATTGTGGATCATCCTTGATCATAAAGAATTCTTCAACAGAGCACAAGGAATGGATATTTAAGTGTCTTCTTAATGATTCTTTAAACTGTACTTTCTCCTTTTTAAGAATTGTGAGATTAAGTGGTAAACTTTCGGAAATTTTGATACCAGCATAGAATACACTTTTCTGAAAATACGAAAGGTTAGCATTTGGTTTGTGAAGATGGTGCTTATTCCTTGTATTAATACTGTGTACACATGAATTTGTTTGAAGATTTTTTTAATTATTTGCAATGAAATTCATTATTGAAAACGTATGTATTGGCATGGAACAGGTAAAATCTCTACTTTCTTAAACGGACTTCTCAATGAAGTTCTAGGTTTTGCACAAACAATAATTCCAACACTTTTCTTTTTAAAGTAAGTATCTTGTAACTGTTGGACAAATTACCCCAAAAATTATCCCATAAATCATTATACAGTGAAAATAGGCGAAATGAATTAATTTGAGAGTGTTAATGTTGCTGACATGGAACACCGACCAAACTGCGTTACCAGTAGCCACTTCATTTAGGAATCATTTGATCAGTGTTATCCTTCCAATTTAGGTGGCTATCAATGTGTGAATGTGTATGTTGTGTTTACCTTTTCTTTTATATACTTTTATTTATAACCAATACTTGAAGCCCATTGTGACGAATTATTAGGCGCGTTCGCAAAATTGCGAAAAGTGACTTTCAGCTTCGTCATGTGTTTGTCCGTCCGTCCGCATGGAACAACACGGCTCCAACTGGACGGATTTTTATGAAATTTGATGTTTGGGTATTTTTCGAAAATCTGTCGAGAAAATTCAAGTTTGATTAAAATCTGACAAGAATAACGGGTACTGTACATGAACTGTGTACATTTATGATATCTGGCTCAGTTCTGTTTAGAATGAGAAATGTTTCAGACAAAAGTTGTAGAGAAAATCAAAGCACACATTTTTTTTTTTCAAAAATCCTGCCGTTTATGAGATAATGTTGAAAAATATGGTAAAGCCAAACCGGGCACAGATGACAATATAATACGGCGCATACGCATTGCGTGCTTTATAACTAAGGCTACAGACACACACTCAGAATATGTAATACTTACTGCTTTTTCACGGCAACAATGGTTACGCGAACGAGCCTCAATATTACGTTTATTCATACATTACTGTCTTGTTCGTTATAAATTTTATTATATTCGTTTTATCTAGGTTAAGAACCAACTTATTAACAGCAAACTATTTACTCATCTGAGACAGAATTCAGTTTAATGCTGTGCAGAAATCGAAATTTTGACTAGAAATTATAACGCTAGTGTCATTATTGAATGTTATGGGATCTGATAAGGAGCTTATTCTCACCTTATATTTGAAACAACTGTTTCACAAACATACGTGTTTCCGAAAAGGCTTGTCGTTCGCCGTGCATGGGCACTAAGCACTATAAACTTACAAGCAGGTAAATACCGTTCATAAAAATCAAGAAGTTGAATGTATCGAAATGTGAGGATTCCGTTCGTATAGGATATGACACTGCATCACTGGGTAATCGGGGCAGTTTCCGACAACCCGTTGATGCAGTGAAACACCACTGATGTGTCAGAACTTTTCCCAGCGATGGAAAAAGTTCTGACACATATCAGTGGTGTTTCGCATGTTGCACCATTGTCAGAGAATTATACGGTACAGTGATGCTGTGTCACATCCCATAAAAACGTAACCTCAACGACTGTGAAAACCTCCAAACTCGCGTGTCGAAATATATTTCTTACGTACGTATTCTCGTTTGAAATTTGGCTGGGACAGTTTCAGTTCTTGGTATCAAATGACAATGAAAATTAGTTAATTGTGTGACATGGTAGTTGCGAACAGACTGAAAATTGGAGCTAAATTACTATTGTAAGATGCCAAATGTTTTGTTCGTAGTGATGTATTGAGTGGATAGGGACAGGTGGCGGGCTCTTGTGAGTGCGGTAATGAACCTTCGGGTTCCATAAAACGCGGGGAATTTCTTGACTAGCTGACGACCTGTTAGCTTCTCAAGAAGGACTCTGCTCCATGGAGTTAGTTAGTTATGGAGATGTATTGAGTACAAAACGCCATAGTTGCTCATCCAGTCGTGATCACAAAGCCGAGGAAATGATTTCCCCATGACTTTCAGAAATAATTCAGTTTTAACTTCAAGTCACACACACGTTTAATCTTCCCGACCACGACCCAGCCAGTGTAGTTCTGCACGGTAGAGAAGAACATCTTCCCACTCAGGTTCCATACCACTCAGTAAATCTTTACATTGGCAATGAGTCGTTTGTTTTGATGCAATGAAATCAACATTCGTCATTTTCAGAGATTTCACACCAAAATGTTCTGGGTGTATTAAACAATGTGATGTAAAATCGCCGTCTGTTGTATTCTCACGTTGCCGGTGATAGATGAGGACACGCATTTCTTGCATTCCATCCGTCACCAGTCCAGCTACATTCTGTGTTGGAATATTCAGACTTTGCAGCAGCTTGGCATTTTCATTTAAATATGCGCCTGTAGTTGTCTTTCTTATTGGCATTATGGCAGCCAGTGCCTGATGCTGAACTCCTTGCCAATTCTACGAACGAAAAAGAGTTGCCCCGTGCCCATCACACCAATGTTTTCGTCGGTTGATGTTGAAGTCATTGAAAATTAGCGGCTTTAATTGTTAAGCTTTCTTCAGCGCTATGGTTTGAAGCTTCCATAGCCGCTGTATGCTATGAAGTCTTCTTGGGCGGTAAGCCGTGTTGAGTATCGAGTTCGTCTGTGTCTCCCTCGGCGGAGAATGTTGCGATAAGAGTGATGTAGGTATGACTGACTGATCTCTTTTGACAGAGTAATCACATAGTAGTTGCGTGACCCGCGTTTTTGTATGTAAGCGCCCTACCCATGAGGACATTTGCTTCTGCGTTCCACAAGTTACCTGATCCCGTCGCAGTAAAATGTTTTTCGTTGGATCTGAAGTCATTTTCGCTTCCCTTTTTTCCATCATCGATGTATGTTCAATTATTGATGGTTTCTTCCATTGTTTCGAGTATGCTAAACGGCCTGTTCCTGGACTGAAGCACGTGTTACAGTTGATAGCCTTCGAGAACTCGAATTTTCGGCACTCGTCTCCCTCCTTCGAATCTTTTACCCTTTAGTACTTAAAATTCTTTCTTGCTCTTACCGGTAGGATCACATTGAACTGCCATTCTACACTTTTGAGTCTGAAAAAGTCCTATCATACTGTAGACGTCTATCTCTATTCTTTGGTGCGTTTTTAGACATGTTCTCGTGTTAAAGTATTGCGACTAGTCTATTCGAATGACACTGACAACCGACTGGTTACACGTGAGGAAAGGTTCTTACTGTTTACATCCGCCACCTTTTTCAGTGGTGCCAACGTAATTTTTAGACTGACCAAATTTGCCCCCCCCCCCCCCCCCCCAAAAAAAAAATTTCTTTTAATTTCCGTCCTATATTAGCATGTCGGTGTGTTATATTCTAGACGCGAATTAACGATTTGTGCACATTGAAAAGTGACCTTTTACTACTCTCATTCCATCTGGCCGCTCCTTCCATTGTTTCATTCTCAGGCTGTAGTTGAAATAAAAATGGTGTCAGCAATGTATGTTAAGGTAAAAGATAAAGTTGCCCTTATGCTTAAACACAAAAGCATGGAGATGTATGGGAAGTGATTGTAAAGATCCACCACGCATTCTTAAGCTCGACACTAGATGGAGGTGAGTTGCCGGCTTCACGCTCCATCCGTTGTCCGCCCGGAGGAAGAGCCCCCCGTTACCCTTTTGATGATTGGGTCTGACGGTCTGTGTTTTGTACGGTTGAGAAGAGGAATATCCTGTCTGTGCGACGAATCACTGGTCCGGCCTTCCAGCTAGTCTGTCTGAGCTATCCAAGTCCATGTATTTAGTCATGAAAGACGGGAAGTATAAACTGTGATGTTGACAGCTGGCAAAGATATTTGTGTGTTCTGCGTTGTAATGCAAGGTACTGAGTTCTTCTATAAATATGTAGGTTCCGTGAGCACAAGACTCCTTCAGTTTTTACAGTTTTGTGGCTGATCGACTTCACCTGTGTACCGCTCGGTTTTGTCGAGTGATGAAGTATAACCCCATGATAAGTTGGTCCCTGACACCACGGCATGGCGCGTCCTCAGGTTGCGGATGGAGGAACGGCCTGCGGATATGGAGGGCAGCTGCGAATACATTGAATAAGCAGTCGCGGACAGACGACAAGGGGTGGTCCTTCAGCTTGGGGGTTGGGTGAGGTGCTAACAACTCCTCACCCTAAAAAATTACCATGTTACGAAACATTTTACAAGGCCTCGGACCTGGACTGATTCTTTGGTACATGGTTCAGGATATGGACAGGTGGCGGGCTCTTGTCAGTGCGGTAATGAACCTTCAGGTTCCATACAATGCGGGGAATCTCTTGACTAGCTGAGGACCTGTTAGCTTCTCAAGAAGGACTGTGCTCCATGGAGTTCGTTAGTTAGATGAAGTATAACCAAGTACGAGTAGGAGTTCCGGCCAGAAGTGACACCCAGCTTTCCTATTGCACAGACTTTCAATCTGTCAGATTTTATGTTATTAATATTTCATGTATGTGTAAATTTATAACCCAACACATGCCATAGTCAGGATTTTTATTGCTTGCCGTTTGCTTATTATTAGCTATTGTTTCTGTTATTAGGCATATTATGGTATTATTATTATTATTATTATTATTATTATTATTTGAATAGTTGTTATACTGCAATGTGGAAAGCAAATGGAAAAACTACCACACTATTACTTTTTCTGTGTAGTCTCTTTCCAAAAAACAGACAAATGCGAAAATCTGGAGCATAGCTTTGTATGTTGCTGAAACTTGGACACTTCGGAAAATAGATCGGAAATACCTGGAGGGTTTTGAAGTGTGGTCCTGGAGAAGGCTGGAGAAGATCAGTTGGACCGATCGTGCGAAAAATGCAGAAGTGTTGCACGGAGTCAAGGAGGAAAGGAATATTCTGTGTACAATAAAAATAAGGAAGGCTAACTTAATTGGTCGCATCTTGCGTAGGAACTGCCTTCTAAAACACGTTATTGAAGGAAAATAGAAGAAAGGATAGAAGTGACGGGAAGACGAAGAAGAAGACGTAAGCAACTACTGGATGACCATAAGGAAACGAGGATACTAGAAATTGAAAGAGGAAGCACTAGATCGCACTCTGCAGAGAACTCGCTTTGGAAGGGACTCGTGAAGACGGAGTACGGAATGAATATCGTACAAATTCTTTGGTAAAACTGTCGGGTGTCACATCAAAGTTTTCCAGCGTCGCCATATTCGTAATTCATGACTTATGAACAGTAATTCGTTCACAATTTATTAAAATTTGAAATGCCTAGCTCTAGTCGTTAATTATCGCGGTGAAAGTGAAAGCGAAAGCTGAATGCGTATTTTCGCGCTGGCGCCATGCTGTGTTGCATTGTGCAAAGGAATTAGAGAAACGGCATGTCTTCGATCATACGCGTCATTTAGGTTTCTACATTAACTGACGCCAGGGTCACCTGTACCTCAGTTGATGCGTCCGTCATGCTGTTGTTGCTGATTGTATGAAATTAGGGAACTCTTCTTTGGGATGACTTCCCTTTGCAGTTATACCAAATTTCTCGAATGTATCAGTTTTAAGAAAATGAAGGGGATGACGCACACAGACGGCATGATAAACTCAGTCGTACTTTTTTCTTTAAGAAATGAAGTCGTCTGAATATGCTATTTACAGAACAGTGCTACAGAGCATTTCAACTCACGTGACGTAGGTTTAAATGGAACTTAGGCATGAAAGCTCCAAGATTTGTATGATTTTGATGGTAAGGAGGGACCCAAGATTACATAGTAGATCAGTGCAATTGTACTTCTAATGCCCAGTTGTAACCAGTTGTACTACCGGCCTTAACATTAAGAACTTATATGTATTGCTCGCACAGTGTATTAACGTGTTACGCATGAGTCTCACAATAGGCATAAATTAGACTTTCCCGAAACGTCATTTGTCAGTCAGTTTTTAGAATGGATACAGGTTCTTTTGAGGAAGGAACTGAAGTTTTGTGGTTGATTTCTATGAGTCAATCCTCAAAGGGCATTTTTTCTTCGATTCTCTGGTACGCGATAACCAGATAATCGTCTCGTAATGTGAGGAACTAAGCTACAGAAAATCGAATTCGTGACGTACGTAGAAACAGGGGCAACTAGTGGTCAGCAAGTACAAGGTAGAAGATAAATTTGTCCCTGCGCACGCCATGAAGCATATCGAGGAGCGGAGGTATCATTCTTGACCTCGGCGCTAGATGGAGGTGTTTGGTCAGCCTCACTCCCCGATCGCTGTACATTCCCCCCCAGCCAAGGAAAGAGACCCCGGTACCCATTGAATGGGAGGCTGGGTGAGTCCCACAGCCGGTCTGGGCGTTTTGGAGAAGAGAAACATCTCTAGCACCTGCCGGCATTTGGGCCCCCTGCTCATCCAGCCCGTAGCGTGGTCACTGTGTGACTACGCTCTTCCGGCTACCCTGCAAGTACAAGTACACCCCAATATACGCGGTTTTCATTCTTAGAAACATTTCGTATTTAAGCGTCGCGTCCTTCCCTGTACGCGATTCATTCCGTGCCTCGGTCTGAATCGCACGCCTTGATCTCTTACTCGGAGGCTTCCGTGCGTCACTATTGACACACTGCTTATGTGGACTGATTGATGTTCAGAAGGCTTCTTGATAATGACAACGTGCCCTCAGAACAGATCGCACTGTGCATTTAGGTCGCAGGGCATGCCCATCTCTGAATAATCAGAATGTTCCAGGTATTATTTTGTTTGCTGGCATTCAGACAGTAATTGCCAAAACAGAAGATGATGCCCTGCAGCGGGCATTATACATATCAAATACAAATTGTAAGGAACACAATTACGTTATGGCATTTAAAGGAAGTGAGCACATTACAGCAAAATAATTCCTGACAACAAAGTGATTGAATAAATAAAAGAATTTAGCTGCTTTAATCTGTGGTCTTTTGGGTAATTACACGGCGTCGTGTGGTAATTATTTACCGACGTTTCGGGACGTGTCGGTCCCATCTTCACGGGTCAAGATTCCAAGCTTTCCTTCTTGGAATCTTGACCGTGAAGATGGGACCGACACGTTGTCCCGAAACGTCGGTAAATAATTACCACACGACGCCGTGTAATTACCCAAAAGACCACAGATTACATCAACATCGCGGCGGAAGCCTGAAATCAAATTTAGCTGCTTGTACCGTAAAAATAACGACATATAGCATATAATAAGGAACAGAGGTTTCGATGTATATGTGTGTGGAACAATTCGACACACGTTTAAAACAAGTAATAAGGAAATGTTGTTGAAATTATATGCGCTCCTATACGGGTGTGAGGATTGAACTGTCATGAAACGGCGTGGAAGAGGAATTGAAAGAGCGGAGGTGAAATTCTTGGGGTCATTTGCAGGATATGCATTATATTACCGTAAAACAAATGAAGAAATAAGAGAGGAACTGGGTATATACATTTGTTGTAAATCATAACGTGGTCAGGAGTCAAGCTGTTGCCAGGGAATTGTGTACGCTAGATATGCTTTGTGGAGACGCGATGTGCCGGCTTGGAACGACAGGAAGAAGAAGAAGAAGAGATGATGATGATGATGATTGTAAATTATAGATGAAAGTGGACTCAACATCTACCAAGAATGAACGATACACGCAGTACCAAGTTAATGTATGAATACACTCCGGCCGGCAAAAAAAAAAAAACGTAGGTCGACGAAGTAACAGGCAGAGAGACGGAGAGACCATCAGCCATGAAGATGGAACAAGCCTGGTACGGCTTATACCATTGCTGTTGATGGTATGGCCATGATGTACACACTTCTAAAGTCGGTCGTGTTTTAACTTTTTTTTTATTGCTGTTGTTTATTTATTTTTTCCGAATTATAAAACGCATCCTTTGCACGCTGTATTGACATTTTAGGTCCTACTACGTATGTGGTATGCAAAGCCGTGGTTTAAACAAGGCGAGTTAAAGGACCCAATTAATCTTGAGGTAGCAGATAGTTCATTTGTCAGCTATAAAGGCAGTAAATTTAAAAAAGAAGTATAAGTATCTGGCAACGACCCAAGAGACTCACTTGCCTGCTAACAACTTCAGCATTCGGCCACTCCCCTTTCGCTTACCACTTTGGTGGAAAATGCCGCCTCATCGAAGTTTTTATATTGCAGGACCTCGCCTCGCTGCGGGTCTTTGAACACTCGGTGGAAACACTACTTCAGTGATTGAAACTCGTTTAAATATCCTGTAAATTAATGGTCACTTGGTCGGCGCATACTGATGGACCGTCTTCAGAAATTAATACGTATTATGAATGAACTCTGGAGGCATAGATTATCTGTTACTAGCTGTCTAAAGTTATGCCGAGGGTATAATTTATCAGCACATGCTATGGATGTGAAATAGTAGATATGTTTCAAAATTTTAGATTAGGGTTTGTGTCACGCGTATAGATAAGTGATTTATCTGTTGAGGGCACGCACGCGCACACACGCCCATACCTACGTGATTTATACAAAATATTGCCGGTGTTTCATATTTAGATGTTCATTGATAACGATAAGGATTGCAATAGTGACAAATACCAGTATATTTTTATATTTCATGTGTATTCTGTGGTCGCAATAGTGTAGCCGGTACAGTTACTAGCCTATGGACTGGGCAGCCGAAGTGTTTTGATTAGATTCGCATGCAATTGTTCCTTTCTCCAGTGTGTCCAGACAGGCTTTGGCGCCCACTGAGCCTCCCATCTATGCCCAGGTCTTCCAAAAGATTCGGCCCTTCATGTTTTCCCCTTAATATTCTGTGTACATTTCTCCTCTCCCCCATGCATGTGCTACATATCCGCCCGTCTCCTACGAGTCGATTTGGTCACGCCAACGATATGTGGTGATCCCTTAATACTGGACTGCATGAAGTCCAAATATGTGTCTGGTTACCCTCCTTCCCATTAAAGGTATTTATTCTGTCCTCATTTAACTGATCCCGGTGGCCTCCTGCACACTGTGCGGTTTTGAATTCCGTTCGGGTCATTAATGTTTGTTTCGGTTTTCTTTGATGTCTTCTATTAGTGGAGGTCTTTCGATGAACTGATTCACCTTCATGCGTGTCCAGCCACATATCGTTCTCTTAGAACTGGGCCTACATCGGGTTGCAACCGTTCAGTGGGGCTGATCCTTGCAGCAGCAGCAGCATAAGAAGACGAAGAAGAAGGAGAAAGAGGAGGGGTGGTGGTGGTGGTGGTGGTGGTGGTGGTGGTGGTGACCGTAGGCTGACAATCGGAGGCACCTAATCTCATAATTTCTTTTTCTGAATTCGACTGGTGTGTCAGTTCAGTGCGATGATTTGTCAGGTTATTACATCTATATTTATATCGTGTGGTACCAGCTAGGAAGTAAACTGTGCCTATTTATGTTATGCTCATTACGGAGAGGCTGCTATAGGCTAGAGCATTTATGAATATTTCCAGTAAGTAATTAATCGTCGCATACTTTGCTGGCGTAGTTCACCCAGTGATTATAAGGCTTAGGCCTTGTCATAAAGGTAAGACGATAAAGTTAAGTGGCTCGTACTGCGTAAACCTCGAGACTAACTACCGTCAAAACATAACTGATTGTGGAGAAAGATAATTGTGCAACTTGTTTCCAATAACTTGTTTCAACACCACGGAAGCTACATGGTTGATACAGAAATTTGCATGCTACTATTAGAGAATTTTAATACGTTGATGTTGGCAGCGCAAGTTCATCTTATCCTCAACTTCTTCTTCTTCTTGTTCTTACACACCCTTTTTTCTCTTGTTTCTTTCTGCCTGTGTACTGAAAAGCGCCTGAAGCTGTGTCAGGTAAAGAAGTTGAAGCAGTCATCGGCAGCCGTAGAGAGGAGGTTGACCCCTACCTGGCTTCGTTGCTGCTGGTTAAAAACAAAAGACTGTAGCAGAGCGCTTGGTTTAGACGTGGTTGCAACCTGACAGACCACATAAAACATTTTGTAGTGTCGCATGAGCAGCTGTCTTAAGTTGTGTCTTGGCTGCACATTGTTGGAGAGTTTCTACTGGTGCATGTTTATATGTTTTTTTGTCTTGGTCAATGGCAGCACATTATTTTAGTGTTTGAAGGATAAAACGTGTGTTGGTGTGTACTTGATATGGAGACAAAATCGTGCAATGCGCCTGGTGACGCGGAAAACGAATAGGTGAATTTTTCTGCTATTGGGAGGAAAACTGATCAAGGTTAGTGGTAAAGCTGTAGACGGTTTGGTTGCTAGTTTTAAAGTAAACTTTATCCCGCTATCAAACAACAGTGGATAATGTAGCTTAGCAGGTGAACAAAACTGCTTTCTCTTTAATTGACAGCACTTTTGAATGATATTGAATATGTACGCCTTCCCACAAATAGTGATTTTATTTTGTTTTTTTCCAACGTGGGCTTGAAGTTTAGCGACGCTGTTTTCATATCCATGTCAGTTGAAGTTTGCGTGCATAATTCGTGTATGTAATACGTTGCAGTGTTATAGCCTGTGGTCGCAAGTTTCGTTGTCACTTTTTGTAGTCTGTAACTTGGAATACTTTTGTGATGGAGTTGTAATAATTGCTCCTGCTAATGGAAGAGCACAGATAGTCTGATAAAGTAAATATGTTAATAGGCTACATTGCAAGTGTTTAAAACAAGTGATCAGGAAAATATTAGGTTCTGAAAGATGCGGGACAAGTGGAAAATGAGGTTATTACACGATGAGTGATTTCGTGATTTATGCAGTTGCTTAGTTTAGTCAGTGAAGGAGATGCAGCTCGAGTGTAAATACAATGAATACGTACATATTAGGTTTGAGAAATTTCTTGGTTGGAGGGTCCTGGTGAGAGTGCACTCGTATGCGAGAGTAGCTGTTTTTAGTGGTTTATTTAGCGATGGCAGAGTAGCGATGGTGTTAGATGAATGAATATAAGTACGGGACATTGGTAGTATGATGTGGCAGGGTGGAACCAAAGTACTGGGAGAGGAACATGGCCCATCACCACTTTGAAAGCCACAAATCCCACATGGACTGCCCTGGATATGAACCCGGGCCTCTGGAATGAGAAAAAGCCGACAAGATGCGGGAGTTATGACGCGGCCAGGGAGGACACTATTAAATGAGTATAAGAGAAGTAGGTTGTGAGAATATGGAATGGATTGAACTGGCTTAGGGTTATGTGCAAAGCCAGAATTAGATATGAACGGTGTTGAATCTCGTTGTTCTGTTACCAGAGCGTTCTGTAAATAGATGTAAGTCGCTTTGTAGCGTTACGTTTGGATTTTTGACGTGTTAGGAGAGACTGACACAAACATTGATAAGTCTGAGTAGCCTTGTTTTATTCGTGTGTAATTATATCCCTAATACGGATCTCAGGAATGCGGTTGTGAATACCTTGGTGTGTGGTTTTTGGTGTACGGCATTACGGAAATGGAAAGACGTCGAGTTCGCTTCAGTACCAAGTTTTATTTAAACCCATTACAGTAGTTTGTTCAGTAGGTGTGTGTGGCTGTTATTCCAGCAGATACTTTCCTTAATACGCAAGAGTGGATAGTAAATAGTTACCGACGTTTCGGATGAGCATAGTACCTCCATCTTCATGGTCAACCAGGCCAAGATGATCGGAGGCACTACGCTCCTCTGAAACGTCCTTAATTATTTACCAGTCAACACGGCGTGACATTCTAGAAGATTAGAATTTTTTCTTCTTCGTGTCTTCAGAGAGATAATATCCATGACAAGCTTGACATTGATGGACTCAGTTCCTCATAAATGTCTCCAGGAAATCGTGTTAATCGTCATAGCTTTGAAATTATATTTTATACACCCGATTTTTGCAAACAGTGCATTAAGTTTAGATGCTGAGGACAAACATTTTCAGAACCTCCTTTACTGTCATTTCTGTTAAAATCCGGTGTGCGTTTAACCGTTATTGACGGTTTAATTTTCTCGGCTGGTGTACATTTTTTTTTGGGAGGGGGGGGGGGATAAACTTATGAAGTCTTTACAAGGCCATGTGACAAATATGTTGTAATTGCATATATTTGTTGACGATCAGTACGCATATATGAGACACGGAGAACGCTTTGCGAGGAGGTCCTGACCGGCCGCATTTTGTCTTTTTCCGAAGTACTTCTTCGCGGTACATATATTTCAGGAGCAACAGGTTGTCTGCATGTACGGGTTGGGGGGTCTCAGACGAGTTTATTTACGTTCAGGTTTTTGGTTCTGTTCTTTAAAGCGAAGTTTCCCCTGTGTATGTCATGAGAGCATGGGGAAGTGGAGGTTTGGCTGCGCTCATTATTAACCTCTGCTCTAGATGGAGGTGAGTGGTCAGCTTCACGTTCATGCCGGTTTACCCAAGAGGAAAGTGCCCCCTCCCCCTATAGTGAGTAGGAGGCTGGATGGGCCCCAGAGCCGGTCTGGACACTTTGAGTAAGGAAAAATCTCTTGCCCCTGCCGGGAACGTAACCATAGTTACTTGGTTGTCCAGCCCGTAACCTAGTCGCTGTACTGACTGCATTATCCTGGGTCTCTTTCTGTTAGACGCTTTCGCAAAATTGCGAAAAGTGACTATTAGCTTCCTGTCCGTCCTTCCGTCTGTCTGTGTGTCGGTCCGCTGTCCGCCCGTCCCTCTGTCTGTCTGTCTGTCGGTCTGCTGTCCGCCCGCATGGAAAATATCGGCTCCCACTGGACATATTTTAATGAAATTTGATATTTCAGGATTTTTCGAAGATCTGTCGAGAAAATTCAAGTTTCGTTAAAATCTGACAAGAATAAGTGGTATTTTACATGAAGACCTGCGTACATTTATGATATTATCTCGCTGAATTCTTCTTAGAATGAGAAATATTTCAGACAAAAGTTGTAGAGAATATCAAAACACACATTTTATGTTCAATAACTTTTTTCCGAAAATCGTGCCATTTATGAGATAATGTGGAAAAATATGGCAGAGCCTACAGATCACTAATGACAATACAATGCGGCACATGTGCTCTGCTTGTTGGATAACTAAGGCTACAGACACACACGCAGAATGTGAATAAAAAAATATCTTTATGAAATTACTGTGCTGTCTGCGTGTATGTTTGTCCCCACTGTATCTTTTGTATCAGTTGACCAGTTGGGCATCATGCCATTCGAGAATACCCCAACGCCCTTTTAATTTAGTACGGCCAAAGGTTGTGGTACGCCCTGTATTCGTATGTTTTAATGAAAAGTGGGAAGTAGGCATGCAAATTTGAGGTTTTGTGTTCGGATATGTAGGCCTATGTTGTACATTTGGTAGAATAGCAGGCTTACTGAAATAGCAGCAGCAAATTTCAACACTAAAGTATGTCAAATATCGGGCATTGTACTATGTATGTATGTATACGCACCTCATGTACGTGATGCAGTTCACTTGGTTTTGTGGTCAGTTTCTTACATCATGACAAAGCACTGACACAAATGTGAAGCAAGTATCAGCAGACTCGACAGTACAGTCGGTACAGTGACTAGGCTGCGGGCCGGACGACCAGGGAATTGAACCAGGCCGGTTCTGGGGCCTACCCAGCGTCCTTTTCACTGGGTAGTGGAGGCTCTCGAGGGTAAAACGGCCGTGGCGTGAAGCTCACCACCCACCTCCATCTAGTGCTGACGTTAAGAATGAGTGGAGCTATACCCCCACTCCTAAATATGCTCTCATTGCGTGCACAGGGACGTCATTTTGTTTACTTTTGTTGTCGGTATAGCAACATTGCTAACTTACAAACTTGTGAGGAGAGGGCGCCACTGGGTATGGTAATAGAACTTGGAAAATTGTGCAGCTTCTGTTATGAAAATATTTTTTTGTAGAATGCAACATATATCGGTGATGCGATTTTTTGTACCTTTATCTCTGCAGGCGATCACAATGAACCAATGGGGCTAGGCGTTTGAAATTTGGCACGGAGGTAGATCATAAGACACAGTTTCATAATTGGCGACAATACGAAAGTTTGAGTCTATATGCGACAAATTAACGTATCCGTAATGTGTACTTAGGTAACAAGTTTTTCACAAAATGAAATAAAACAGCAGTAGCCGTACTAATTCTAATAGATGGTGAACTGTTAGCTGCAGTAGGCAAGTAGGTTTATGCCTTCTGTTCGAATCTCCTTGTGTGTTTCACCTGTATGTCATTTTTTTTTAAAAGGACATGGTACTTTACACCAGCGGTTCTGGACCGGAAGTATCCGCTTGGGTATATGAGATGTATTTCTTACATTGTCACACGCAAATTTTGATGACTTTCTTTTCGTACAGAATCTTCTCCGTTCGTGAATTAAATAAAGTTTGTTTACAAGGAAAACAGCCTTATCTTATGAGGTTTTAGGTTTGGACGGCGGTAACTGTGAAGATTGTGTTCCTCGAAGCGTATGACGTGGTGTAGCTTGATACATAGGTACGGACGTTTCGGATGAACGAGCTGCCTATACCCTAAGGGCAGAAGAGTGAAAAGTCCTTGACAAAAGATTGAATAACGACAATAATAGTAACGTATCTGTAGGACTAGAAATACGAGTTGCCACGGGAAAGTGGGCTACTGCTTGTTTCCATTGTTGCCTTAAACGTGCTAACGTAGGTGACAGGTGTTTTTGTCTGCAGTTAGGGCTAATCGCATGTCTGAATGAGGTGCAAGTGTATGTAAGTCAGGTACATGGGCGTACGCAATTTTTTTTTTTTTTTTTTTTTTAGAAAGTGTTGTGGTGAAAACACTCATGGATACCATAAGCGTTTTTAGGCGCGTTCTCAAAGTTGCGAAAAGCGACTGTTACCTTCGTCATGTCTGTCTGTCTGTCCGTCCGCATGGAACGGCTCGGCTCCCAATGAACGAAGTTTTGTGAAATTTGATGGTGGTGACTTTTTTAAGACACAATTCTGTTTTGGTTGAAATGGGACAAAAATAACAGGCACTTTGCATGAATGCAAGTACATTTATGATCATGAGGTAAAGGTCACCCCGTAACATGCCAGTGGAGGCACAGAGGGGTGTAGACTTATAGCTGTACTCATGCTTAACCTGAGCGCTACGTTGGGGTGGGTGGTCAACGCCACGTCCCGGTAGCTTTACCACCTGGAAAGACACGGCACCTATTTTACAAGAGGCTGGATGGGCCTTAGGGCCGGTCTGGACAGGTGTGAAGAAGAGAATATATCTTGCACCCACCGGGGCTCAAACCCCGCATCGTCCAGCCCGTAGCTGTATCTACTACATATCCCGGCTCCTGCATTTGTGATAATATCTCGCCGAATTCTGGCGGTATGGAAACGAGTTTAAAATAAAATTGCAGAGAAAATCAAACCCACGTTTCATGTCAGATATATATATTTTTTTCCACAAATCGTGCCGTTTCCCAGATAATTATGCAAAATACTGCAGAGCTAGACAGGCAGTAGATGATCATAACATGGCGCAAAGAACGTTGGATTTGCATGCGTGGTAATTAAGATAAAGATACGTAGAGTAATAATGTTTAATACTTATTGCTTTCGACCGAATGAAACTTTGAGGTAGAGATGAATTCTGCATGACGGGTAATTGAGGCAAAAATATGTGAGGTCAGAACGCGCCACACTCTTACCTTATATGTACATTTCTTGTCTTGTTTCCTTCGTAGTGTGTCTTAAATTGCGGCTGTTACGCAAGTAGACGTGGCACCTACATTGAATGGACATTGCACAATGCATAAGTGCCTCTGCGTCATACACCAATTGTCCATTTCCAATATAGTTTATAACCTGCATTTCCCCGTTTCCATAACAGCGTGTTTGACCGTGAATTGGAACAAGAATGTTAGTCCCATCTTTTGCAGTTTCAAGTCTATGGAACATATCTGTGTAATGTTATTTTGTTGTCAGGGAGTCATATAGAAGGTTTGAACGCATATTTAGCTGTACCGTTTTTCACTACACGAGACTGAATTTTAAAATTACATATTGGTGAATTGTGCCCCACTTTACAGAGTTTTCCTAACTGCTGTATGTGGCCTATAAGCCTAGAGACGCTTGCTGTCATCTTGACAGACCGCAGGTGTTGGAGGCAGTCTTGGTGCTTGTCAGCTGTTGGTGACGTACCGCACACGGGAGGAACGGAATGGCGGTTTTCTTCCTGTCTTCAACGTGGCAAGGTCGGGGCTATTTCTAGACAAGGTCGAGTTGCTAGGCTTTGCTAGGCCAGGCCTGCCCTCTGTCACGATGTTTGCTCCTGTCTTCCCACCCACCCATACCATTTGTATGCCACACTTATCTCCCCCGTTTCTCCGTGTCCCTCTTGCACTGAAGCCAATTTAATTTAAGGATAGATACTCGTACTTAGCAAAATTTTCACAAGAACGTGGGATGAGAGGAGACTGTAGTGATGTGCTTTTGTAAATGTTCTTGCGTGCGGCTGGACGTATTTTACTTTCCGAAATTTACACTAGACTCGTCCAGCAATCGAGCCGCTAGCAATATTTCACGACATATCCAGAATTACCTTTCATTCCGTCAGGATCAGTGATTAGATCGGGTTCGGAAATGTTTTGTTTTCAAATGTTAAAACGTCGTATGAACGAAGACATTTGGAACATGGTACTGTGCACATCTCTTCTTTTTTGTTGAAGTGCTATGTAGCCTGGTTGTTTCTTTAGAATAAACATGAATTTGTTAGGCGGGGGGTGCACAAATCCGCGTGTCGACTGAATTTTATACTGTGGTGCCTATTGTTTGTGGGTCCGCAGTATGGAGCTTGCTCTATTTCGCCCTTCTGGCGCCTAGAATTTTGAGGTGGCTCCTAGATTTTTGGAAAATTTGTGCACCCCTGTATCCAACCATAAGTCTTTTTTTTTCGTTTGTGATGAAGGGCCCACGCACCACAGTCTTAAGGCTTTTTGTGCAACCCCAATGATGATGATAGATGGATGAGCAGTTTTTTATCAAGTTTTTACAATTAATGGAGCACCAGTGGAATGAAAGCGACAGGGGAAAACCGACAACTCGGAGAAAAACCTGTCCCAGTGCCACTTTGTCCACCACAAATCTCACATGGACTTGACCTGGGATCGAACCCGGGCCTCCGTGGTGAGAGGCCGACGACTAACCGCCTGAGCCATGGCACGGCCCTGTTGAAGTAGTTACGTCAGCCGTCATCATTCAGCAAATACCTGAGCAACATATCGGAAAAGCACGAAATCAAGGAACTACAGAAAACAGCCATAGTGGGCACTGCACATATACTACATACTATGTGCCATAAATTGTACCTACAGAATAGCTGCACGCCATATATCCTAGAAACATGGTTTGTTTCAGGTATATAATTGTAAATATCCTGTATGAAGGAGGTGGTGGTGGTGGTGGTGGTGGTGGTGGTGGTGGTGGTGGTGGTGTTGGTGGCGGCGGTGGCTGTGATGATGATGATAATAATAACATTACTAATGGTCCATGAAGTGACTTGCTACGTGTTTAACGTCCGGGGTTGAAACAGAGACAGGGCACCACACCGAGACCGGCTGTAGGGTTCGTACAGGTTCTGTTTTAGTGGATACCAGGAGCCCTTTTCGGCGTGGAAAATTGTCCGGACTTTCCAGCTAACGTCTCACCTTTATTTAGTTGCAAGATTAAGATTGCTGATCTGTACCTTCACATTCCGAAGAGCAGGGACAGCTGTCTGATATACATTGTTATCGTAGTTACATTTTCGTTATGCCCCTTTTCCGCAATCGATATTAAGATACGTTAGGTTCCTTTTCGCAGTCTAAATGTCGTTAATTTTGTAACTATGCCTGTGAATGTTGTCGTATGCTTTACCAAGCTGTATGCTCATATGATTAGTGTTTTGTGTATAAGCCGTCCGCTGCAGACTCGGCTGTCAATAAGCGTAACTCAGAAGTTACTGAATATTTAAACAATACTAGTTTTTGTATTATGATATCGTATTCACTGTATCACGTTTCTTGCTTTTACTACACTAATTCTTGCTTATTTACATGAGCCTTGAATACTGGGTTATGTTGAACACTGGTTGTGATTTGGTGCTTGTACAGTATTGTACAATGTTTGTATTGTCCTGTTTATTTATTCCTTCGTTCTTGTTTTCTATGGCACTGGTTTAATTACGTGTACTAGTGTATGGGAGTGGCCGATCTCAGTGGCCGTGCGTCTCTGGTCTGTGGCTGCTCGCTTACTAGAATCGTGGGTTCGAATCCCACCGGGGGCATGGATGTCTGTCTCTTGTGAGTGTTGTGTGTTGTCAGGTAGACAGCGTCGGGCTGGTCACTCGTCCAGAGGAGTCCTACCGACTGTGGTGTGTCTAATGTTGTGTGATCGCGAAAACTCGAAATGAGGAGGCCTAGGCACCCGAAAAGGGGCTGTTGAGCCATAGGAGGAGGAGTGTATGGGAGGTGTTGTGCTGGTTTTAGTTAGGGTGTGTGATGTTTGGGAGCGGTTGTACTCCTTTTAATGATGGTGTCCGGTAGTGCATGGTGTATGGGAGCTGTTGTAGCCTACTGGTTTTGATGATGATATTTAGGTCTAATATTGCTTGGTAGCTGTTGTACTCATTTTTGTGGTTGTATGTACTAGTATATGGGAGCTTTTGCACTGGCTCTATTGATGATGTGTGCTAGTGTATGGGAGCTGTACTGGTTTTGTGCCCTGTATACCATTTCCTTAAGTCATACGGTTTCTGAGGTAATTAAAGCACTTTAATGCGGTGTCATCGCAGTGCTCTAGGACTGTTGGCCTGATTTTGATCAAGTCTTGAATTGCAGGTCCTTGCATAAATTTGTCGAACCGTTACAAATTCAATGCGGGTGGTTGAATTGAAGATGTACATTACACGAGAACCTCAATACAGGCCGCAAAGTTAACCAAAGAATCTAGTATTGTGTTACAGTGAGAACGAAGTGTTTATGCTTCGGTTGATAAACTACGCCTGTGTTTCACATACTGTAAGTATAGATACACATTACAATGTAGTTCATTATCCCTCGTCATATCAAGTCATGTATTATGCATAAGCTTTGCATATCTGTCACTATTCTTTCTCCGTGCTTTTTCTTTCATTATACGGGTTAAGGAAGAAGTGAATAATCCGACTATTATGGATAAAGACCGCGGATTATACGTAATCGTCAGCCGCGAATTACACCTAGTCTGTTGTTATTAGTATTTTCAGGATATTCTGTTGCTATAATATAGGCGTGTACAGTAATGTCCATTTCAGTGTATTTGGCATATCCAATAATTTAACAGGATTTTAGGAACAAATAACAAGTGCCAAGTCACAGTTTAAATATGAAGACCAAAGTGTTCTTTTTATTAAAACGTGCTATGTAACAAACACGAAGAAACGCGTGAAGACAGCAGCAGTTCAAGAAAGAGACAGTGGCACAGGAAAGTGTAAAGGAAAAGCAGGGCGAAGCAGGCTGTCGCTGCTGGGACTACACTTTGTGAAGTGTTTTTTTAATTCTATTTTACTTTGTACTACATACTGTTATGTTATATCAGTTCAGTACTGTAACCATCAAAACACCGTAGACAACTGTTTAAAAAGTTTCCAATAATGCACCCTTTAATGATTTTATATAGCTTTTTAAAATAATTAAACGGTGCATTATTGTTGGAAACTTTTTAGGCGGTAACTGAATAATAAATATGCACGATATAAACAGCGATTTGAAGTTAATCGTAGATAACATTTATTATCCGAAACTCAACGTGTTTCGACCTGTGGTTACAATCGGTACGCGTAGTTCTGGTAACAGCGAACATACCTGATCGTTAAGTACGTATAGCTATGTTACACTTCATGATATGTACAATTCTGTTGTGGTTTGTATTAGGCCTATATCGGTAACACAGTTATTGAAATTACTAAATTAAAGGAACTTTCTGTAATATTGTCACCTTATTTGTTTTTGCGCTAAAGCCAATGGTCATGCGTCTGCAGGTATGACCTCATAGCCAATATTGCCATCTGTTGATGAGCATAGTTTGAGACATATTGGGGTTGAGGTAATAAATCTGTTGTGGTTTGACGGATACAGTATTGAATTGTGTATTATTCGTTGGGTGTGACTGGGGACTGCATTTCAATTCAAAATGTCGCAGAAGGCGTAGACCTCAGTTTCGGCATACTGTATTAGAAACGCTGATCTAAGATTGTAGATCAGAATCATTTAAACAAATCTAAGCAAGTTTATTTATAATAGGAGTGGATATAGCTAACTTTTCTCAGTAACCTGTAGACCTCCATTGTGTAGCTTGTTTGACAGATATCTTTTGCAACCGTTTGGTGGTCCTGCCGTCTGGTGGCTCCATCAACAATACATATACCTAATAATAATCATTCCACAACGACGCCTATTTTTACCGTCAATATATATATATATATAATTTTTATTATAAAATGTACCAAATTCCGTCCAAATCCTTAAGGTATCACAGTGTATCATGTACTTTTGATTTCAGGCTCTGAATACAAAGGATACATGGAGAACCTGTTTTCCCTCAGCACTGTTTAAGTTGTTTTAAGTCCAGGTCGAAAGTGGCATTCTTTCTAAAATAATTTCCGGCTCGGAAGTGCCTAAGGTTGCTTGCCATTCCCAGGCATCGAAGTATTTCGGTTTTCAAAAAATATGACAAACGCGAATATTTATGGCCTTTATGAAGAGAACCCATACCCCCCCCCCCCCCCCCCCCCATGTTCTGCTTGAGTGAAACCGCAAATTTCAAGTGACACGAGTAAAAGAAGTTGTGGTTGTGTGCACTGATCGTCAGGAATATGAATTGTGACTCATCACGACTAGTTGTTTTTTGCTGTATTATTTTCGGCGTGCTTGGTGGGTTCCGTTTTACCAAGCAGGGTGCATCCTGCAGACGTGGTACCTGGTAACGTATTGAGTAAGCAGTTGTGTATAGTCGACAAGGGGTGGTTCTCCGGTTTGGAAGTTGGTCGGGGGCTTAAGTTTTCTTACCGTAAAACCCAGTATAATACGAAATACGTGGCCTCCGGTTGTTCGTTTGTACACCGTAATTAACGTTTCCTGTTCTGTAAAAGGCGTCAAATTTCTTGACTAGCTCTGTGTGTGTGTGTGTGTGTGTGTGTTTGTGTGTGCGCAATTACTGCATGCAGTAATATTTTTATTTATCTTATATTACCAAGAGCGGTGGTTATCAATGCAGGGTCTGTACACGGAGTAGGATCGCGTGCTCATTTCTACTCCCCACGCACTGTGTTAAGCAAAACTAAGAGTGTCTGTCAGAAAATAAGTTGAAGTAAATATATTTTGGTTTCATTATTTTAGAATCTAATAAGTGCAGCTGAGATTTAGTTGCATTGCTATCCCACTGCTTTTCCACGTAGTCCACGCCGCACTTAGGGCATTTATGATACCGTGGGACGAGCGTTTCTGCTCGCTTCCTCCACCTAGGATCATCTTGATATTTGTTGCCGCCAAGATTTTACGTCAACGCGGGGAACAGGGTCATATTCAATTGGCGGCAGAATTTAGTTACGAAGTTATACGCCACTTAAACTTATTTCTGACGACCGCTTATACGTACATCAATGGTATATGCAGGATATTTCTTGTGCAGTTGGTAGTTATTCAGGCGGAAGATATTTCTCGCTTTGACGGAGCCCGAAGACTTCCATCCACTTGCGAACAACGTTGTCATTCAACCGTACCCTAAGCCACTACTCCCCAACTTCACAGTCTGTTTTCCGAAATCCGTTTTGATATTATTCTTCCGTCTATTCCAGGCGTGTAAGACTGGCGGCCCGCATGATGCCTGTGGCCTGTTCGAATTCTTTTGGTGGCCCGCGAACGTTTCAAAACAAACTGTGAATACTGTGTAAAGGTTACAATTTATAAATAGAAACCTTCGATGGGATAAGATGATAAAATCCTTTATCAAATTGGGAAACAACATTTGCCAAGAATATTACGTTAAACGTCATTGTGAAAAATGCCACAAAGAAAAATATGATATATTGTGCAAATTGAAATCAGCTTTAAAACATAAAGAAATTTCTGTAAGATTAAATGAAATGAATAACCAGTTGAACCAAGTTTTTGTATTTGCCATTTTAATTGCAGGCATCTTAAACCCTTTTACAGTATGACAGTGTATTTGACAGTGTGTAATTAAAACCGCTAAAATTATCTGCCGGCAAATAGTAAAAGAACTGAAGAACACAAGCGTCTGTAGAAACCCCTTGGTTGAACTATGAACCACATAGGAAATGATTTGAGGGATTAATTAAAATCGAGTAGTAAAACTTTTCAAGTCTACTCGAAATCAGGGCATGAAACCGCAAATGTTAAGATTCTGCGTAGCTTGCAGTGTTTACTCGCAGCTCAACTCGAATTGTGTTAAGATCTGCGCTCTTCTGGGATATTACGTGGCGTCGTGTGGTAATTGTTTACCGACGTTTCGGGACAACGTATTGGTCCCATCTTCAAGGGTCAAGAGTCCGACTCTTGACGTGTTTTCGTCGTTACCATGCCCTCTTAATATTGAACTTGTAATGCCTTATTGGTAATTTGTGTGTCTGGATTTCTCAGGATATAGATCAGTGGCGGGTCGTTCTAAAGCCGATAATGAAATTTCAGTTTGTACGGAGGACGGTGTAGATTTACGACATGTAAAAGAACCTTACGGGCATGAATTGAGATGTTTCGTAAGCAAAATTCAGCGGCCATTTCTCACCCAAGTCTCCTGATTGACTGCTAGATGGCTCTGGCAGTCATATCAGGATGAGTAGAAATTGTGCAGTCAGTGGACTGGTCACCCACTACGGAATGCACACTTCCAGATCAAGAAACCTCTGAAAGGAGGCCCTATGCTCCGCAAGGAGCCACAGGAAGTAACTAACTAACTAACTAACTAACTAATGAAGGACGGAGAAATTTTTGACCGACTGAGTAGCTATCTCCTTCCCAAAAACTCCCCCCCCCCCCCCCCCACTTGACCCTACGCTCATCCTGAGACAATCACAGTCCACAATTTGTTGCCCAAACACAGATCTTATTTAATATTATCCTCACAAAGCAGTGTTTCAAATACATTTTTGCTTCAGATTTTCCGACTAATGTTGAATGTTGTCTGATGTGTTCCATTCTTGTTACATACCCTGCCCATCTCATACTTGACATGTTGACCCTGATAAGAGGCACTCTTCACGTCCGGTGTGTTTAATGACGATGTTAGTGACTATGAGTGTGAAGCGAATCATTGTTCATGTTTCACCGTTCCTCTTTGACTTCACCCACACTAGATTTAGATATTCTTCGGCATATACTGTTCTTAAAACACCCTGCATCTGTGTCGTTCCTCATTTTGTGAGACGACATTTTACAGCCGTACAAAACAACAGGTAGGCTGTAGGCCTAATGCTTAGGTTTGTAGATAGACGTCTGAAGTTAATGATACTAAGCACACTTATTACCGGAATTTAATCTGCATTTGTCACGTTTGCTAATGTATTCTTTTTAGTCTCGTTACCAAACACTTGAACGTTATCACATTTCAGATGTTGTTGCTTGTCATTATATCATGACTGCGTACGAATACAACTAGAATATTGAGAGGGGATGTTCAAACGTGGCGCCAACCGGTTGGGTGGTGGAGCATGATTCACACATAGGAGGGGTGCGAAATCCGTATAAAGTGTTAGTACGGAAATAACGGAAGAGACCTGGCGAGTTACCTAGGCTCAGGTCGAAAAATTATATTAAACTGGACTTCAAAGAAATTGGTCATCAGGATATGGACTGGATTAACTTAGCTCAGGGCCTTTCTGAACATGTAACAAACCTTCGTGTTGCTTAAAAAGTATGAAATGTTTTGACGAACTAAGCGACTACTAACTTCCAAACATGATGCTGAACGCAGTTGTACGATATTTTGTGTCCTATCACTGTTCAAAATGAGGTTACAATTACATCTCGTGTGTGGTCTTAAATGTGACGTACCCGGTTTAAGAATACAATTTAGATCTCTCGGTTTTCATTGAGGGAAACTTCAGTTGAGTTTTGTGACTCGTTCATGAGACGCTGTTGCTCTGTTCTGTATCATAACTCGCTCTTACGATCTGTACATCTAGCAACCGTGTCTTCAGTTCCAGTCTTTCAAAGTGCTTTGACATATACGAATAAGAACACAGAGTATTGTGTCACTGCAGTGATCGACAAGTGCTCTTTATTTCTATCATTGTATACAAAGCAACTCCCTTTTGCGTTTCACTTTACAGTTGCTTTACATGTACAGAGAGCTAAAAGGTTCAAGGTCGAAATACCGGTTTAACATTTTATTTTATGCTCTGCACAAAATCCCTTCGTTTATAAGCAAATATTTATCTTGTTCTGAGTGTATTTTGCCTGGAATCGGCCAAAAATTTATATGTCACTAATAAAAGCTAGTTGAATGAAAGGTTTTTGGACGAAGAACAACTTTAATCCCTCGAAATCTTTCGCGTAAATCTTTTTTCTAACAAAATTTTACATTAAGTTTTAAGCGAAATTAATCGTTAGCGTGGCGCCAATTAGAACTTCTCTGCCTTTTTTATGAAACGGTTGTTCTTTTGAAAAACTAAAAAAGTCATTAAAGATTTTTACGCGCTGTGCACAACGTATTTCGTTTAGAAGCAATTTTCCCTTTGGTCCTGCATGTATTGGTATAGATTCGGCAGAAGAAAACTTCCCCTTATCCCTCACAAATGAAATCAGACCAAGTTATAACAATGAAAATCGTTTATTCCAACAAAATTTGAGGTTAACTTTTAAGCGACAACAATTATTAGCATGAAACCAATTGAAATATTAATACTTTTTAGGAAACAGTTTTTATTTTGCAGGAGGAAGTAAATCATAAAAAGTTGCCAGTGTCAGTCTCCAAATGCACAATATCTGTAGGTAAGAGTGAAGTAGCAACCCGGAGAGAGGTTTCCAGGCTTTCATCATCGAGTTTATTTCTGCGTTTACCCTTCATCACTTTTAATCTTCAACGTAACAAATATTCTTCGAACATTCAAGATAAACCACCATCTGTCACATTTTCCACACCACGAGTAGGCTTGACCTTGAACTTAAAGGGGACCAAACGTATAATCCACCCACCTAAACGACCCACGTCTTTACCCGAGTCACTGTGTATGTAGTTTATTTGCTTTCGCCTCTTGACGACGTCGTCACCGACCCTTTCCTGACACCCTGGTCCTGAAGCGACCGGTCATCGTCGAGCTTGGAGTTCCACGAGGTTCACCGGAGGTCCTATAAAACACTATAAAACGCTGTGCTTTGCCTTGCCTCATCCACCTCGTTTACTGGCTACGTTCGTTTACTTCTTCTGTTTTCGTTGCAGCTATTTTTCCCATTCTTATGTGCCTTCCTTTCCTTCTGCTTCTTTTAGTTTTTCCTCCACGTTTGGAGTGGGGTTTCCCCTCTTTCCATTTTCAAACCTCGTAAAGGTCTCATGGCGCCAGTGAAGGCACCAGATGATTTTTCGCTCACTTCGCAGCAAACATACTAAATGAACTGTGCCAATTTCATTGCCTGTTGCTGTTTCTGTAAATGGTCTTCACACGGCGTGAGTTGAACAACGTTGTTAAATAAAGAGAAGATTCGGCGCCCGTTGCAAATTGCTTGCCAGCCAGGTGCTTCTTTTGGCTTTTGGGGTCCAAAGAGGTGGAAATCACTGGGCCCCATACTGCCAACCGGACTGGTGACTGGCTACGGCACTACGGCTTGGAGCTTATGGACCGCCCTTCTGACAGTCCCGATCTCGCGCTATAGACGCCTGACGTTGATATCTTCTACTCCGGGATACACGCCATGTTGCCACGGTGGGACAAATTCTTAATGTCAGTGGTGACTACATGGAAGTCTGATGTGTACCACCTGCTACCCATGTGCCAATTATTCGTCGAAGTCCGAAGAGAGATTAGAGTTCTCAGCATTAGAATGTTTGCTACGTTTTAAAAAACTTTTCCGTGTTTCTTTCTTTTTTTTTTTTCTTCTTTTTTTTCTGCGTTTGCTTTCGGGCCAACGTCCTTGCTAGTTCTAATATAATTTCTTAAATTTTCTATGTAGTACATTTCTGCCCCACGTGTCTTTATCAGTGCAATGTAGTAATCGATGTGTTTCGTTCATTTTTTATACCATTGATTCTTTGGACTCTATGAATTGCATGTTCTGAAGATAAATTAAAATCGGTAATATCAGAAATATTTCATTGTACCTCTTTCTGTCTTAATTTCTCTCCGGGTTTGTCAGGACTTTATTTTTGTATGAAACCCTTTTCCGAAGCCCACATATTGCGAACTGCGGACTTCATACTGTTCTGTACCTCATTTGTTCCTTAATTCATAAGTCTGCTGCACCAGCGAGATGGCACTGTAAAGGAGAAGTATGTTTAGCGAGGTCTCTCATGTCTTTAGTACCGATATGACTCAGGTTCAAGTTTGCGGGGCCAACAGGTTTTTTTAACCTGCCTGTTTAATATTATAGGCGAAGTTAAAATCAATGCCAAGTGTGGGCGAAGGAACATTCAGCCGTGTAGTCAGTCGTACATTTTGATTATTTTTACTTGTAGTTGCTGTTGCTTTTGGCTGTAATGAAGGTGCAGCATGCACGTGTAAGGCAAAATTTCGTTATTTTTATCCGTCGGTAGAATCTTGCTATAGACACATATTCGTAATATCTGCACATTAGTAATGGCGATGTAGTAAATGCTGCTTTATAATCTCTACTCCTCACCAAATATTATTCGGGTGATGAGATCAAGAAGAATGAGATGGGTGGGACGTGTGGGACTTATGGGGGACAGGAGAGGTGCGTACAGGGTTTTGATGGGGAGACCTAAGGGAAAGAACCATTTGGGAGACCTAGGTGTAGATCAGAGTATAATATTAAAGTTGATCTTCAAGAAGTGGGATGGGGAGGCATGGACTGGATTGATCTGGCTCCGTGTAGGGACAGGTGGCAGGCGCTTGTTAATGCGGCAATGTTCCATGGAATTAGTTCTTTGTTGTTTTCACACAGATTAGGGGTGTATCATTTTGGGGGTCTCTCGCCTTCAGATTTCATGTTTTCACTGAAGTTTGGTGGTAATGTGGATTCTGCTTCTGGGTAATGATAGCGTATAGGCGTAGATTGTGTCACTGACGTTTCGGAGATGCTTCCTCAAGGCGAAGGTACTCCCTTACGGCCCTTAGGTCGACCGATTGCCTTAGTAGGCTATATGGGGAAAACAGGATTCTCAAACATTGATACTGTTTGACAAAGAAGTGCTGACGATAATATTTGAGCCTAAACGAGAAGAACGGGTGGTAGAAGTAAATTACATTGTGAGGAGA
This sequence comes from Reticulitermes speratus, assembly GCA_021186555.1. Taxonomy (NCBI): domain Eukaryota; kingdom Metazoa; phylum Arthropoda; class Insecta; order Blattodea; family Rhinotermitidae; genus Reticulitermes; species Reticulitermes speratus. The sequence continues at coordinate 22,331,365 of JAJKFL010000009.1, forward strand.
TTCATAATTTGTGTTTCGCAACAAATAGTGTTAGGTTGTTCAAACCAAGGAAGAGAGGCGGACGGGACTTGTGGCATGCATGGGGAGATGCATGCAGAATTTTAATCAGCTTCGCCAAGGCGTAGATGGGAGTTCAAGCTGATGAAGTTTTGAGGTTAAGGTAATGCTGATATAAATGTGATGTAAAGATATTGTTGATTTAAGATGTGAGGGCAAGTTAATGCTTATATATGTATATATATGATACTAAGGTAATGCTGATTTATAGAGGATGCTTTGTTAAGGTATTTCATGGCTTGACAGCCCTAGTGGGCCTAGGCCTCCTCATTGTCGAGGTTTCGAAATCACACCGAGACACACCACACTCGGTAGGACTCCTCTTGACGAGGGATCAGCCCGTCACAGAGACCTCTACCTGACAACACACAGCACTCACAAGAGATAGACACATCCATGCCTCCGGCGGGATTCGAACCCGCAGTCCAAGCAAGCAAGCGGCTGCAGACCCATGCCTTAGACCGCTCGGCCACTGGGATCTGCCGGTTAAGGTATTACTGATAGATATAACATGTGAGGTTAAGGTATTGTTGATATCAGATGTAAGGTTAAGGTAATGGTGATGTAAGATGTGAGGTTAATGCATTTCTGATAAATATACCAATACTTCTGTGAACACGGCAGTATACATTCAGATTTCGTAAAAGGCTTGGAATTTCGTAATTAAGACCGTCAGCTTATTAAGGCCTCTGCCCCATGGTGTTAGTTAATCTGTTTGTCATAATATTCGTATTGTAACTTCTACGTACTTCGAAGAACTTAGACACGAGACACATGGGCAACTTCGAAGCTTTGTATTATGCTGGAATTGTTGGACATTGTTCCATGACATTTTATACAGAGCTGATATTTTTACCCCAGTGTGTTACATCTCGCTATTTAGCGTAAGACCCGTGATGGCAAACGTTACAGTTATAAGTATCTCATGTTTCAAAAGCATATCGTCTCGTAGGTAATTTCATGACATTAATTACTGCAGTTATCGGGTGCATCATTTATAACGACTGGCGATTCTGAACGTTTCTAACAAGCTCAATTTGGCCACTGGATCTGAATGTATATAACTTCTTTGCAGTGTATGGTAGTTCATAATTAAAATATTATTTCCCCGTCAGATGTCTCCAGGTGGCAAGGAAAAATTTAGAAGAATAAACGATATGGGAACAATCGGAGGTCGCTTGGGCTTTATCACTGATAAACCTTGAAAAGAGTGCTTGGATCCCACGACCATGTTTAACGAATACTGAAGAGAAATCGGCGAGAAATGTGTCCCCACCAGGAATAGGACGAGGAAGAAGGCAAGATTAATAAGAATTATGTAAGTCCAATGTGGAAGACCGAGGTTTGTAAAATGGGAACTGTGAGAACAGACTGCAAATCAAGGGAAGGATACATCTAAGAAAAAGAATGAGGAGAAGAACAAATTTCTCTGCAAAAATGATAAAATGTGGCAGCGAAGAATGGGCCGTAAGATCAATATGGGCTGAAATTAGTGTCGTGAGACCTTACCATATCATGCAACACACGCAGGAATAGTTCCTAATTTAGTTTTCTTCAGTAACAGGTTGTGTACAGCACTGAAGAAGTAGGAAAGAATGTTTGAAGAAACGTAGTCTGCTATTATTTCGTACCATCCCCTTCCCTCCAAATAAAAAATAACTCCGGAGAAGAATGCTGTTAGAAGGACGGAATAAATGGACAGAGTGTTTTGTAATACGTGTTCATGGGCAAATAACCACAAGGCTTGGGATATATGATGAAGTTATGACGTGGCTTTTCCGGAGTTTGATTTTGTGCTGTGTTGGTGTTAAGTGATTTGGAACCCAAAGATAAAATCAGTTTGTTTCACGCTATGTGGTAGCGTAATGGTGAAGACTGCAATTCAGTCTTGGCCGTTACCAGTTTTGGTGAATTTTAAAGTGCTGGTGTTAGTCGTAGCGGTATTTGAAACAATTTAATTTACAGGCGGGAATCTGTCCCTCGTCGTACTGATGTTCTTACTGGCTTCTTGTAGATGTTCCCCGAGTGGCCGACCTTGACCGGACGCAAGCGGACGTTGACTCTCCTACCTCCCGTCCTTTCGCCCCTTGACGGCTAACGCGTACGGAATAGTGTTCGGAGATACAAGATGTTCGGACACAGCGTATGGCTCACGGTATTGAACCTTCTTGAGTGTTGTGGAGAGCCTTAATTGCACCACTAATTTCAGATCGCAGGTTAACCATGGGTGCCAGGCTATGTTGACGTTAGGAAAAGTAGAGTTCTTCTGGTGAAATACCTCATCATTAACCCTTTAGATCCTAGTGGTTACTTTATGTACCACCACACCTAGCGTTCAGAATTTCTACATTCAGCCCACACAGTGCGTTTATATGTTTTGTATGATTTTCAAAACAAACAGCACTTATTTTCCTATACAGCAATAAGTAATTTTTTTATAAGAGAGATGGGATGTGTTTACTGCGCGGTACGAACTAAACACTTAAATATAATTCAAGTTAGTCTCAGTATTAAAACAGTTAATGTGTGTTGGGGATCCGGGGTAATGTAAGTATAGTGCCAGGCATTCTTTACTTCGGTGCCTATAATTTTTAACTGTTACTGCTTTATTTATTGATTGCTTTGTTCTAGTGAGTGGTTGAATTAACACGCTTGTCAGCTGGAGATGACTGATCAGCTTCATATCTCTTTCACTTTATCCCGGTGGAAAGAGTCCTTACTATCCATTGAATTGTGCCACATCCCTAATGTGGACGTAGTAGTGAAGAGAAAAGACCCTGTCCTTGCCGGAATGTAATCTCCGTCTTCCATCCCATAATCATTCACTTTTGTGGGTGAGCTATTCCGCGTCATCGATATCGCTGAGACGTGTGTAAAATAATTTGATGTCGATATTTCACGCTCCCACCACAGTGTAGCTGAGGCCTTCGCTCGATGTTAAGCGGCATATTCGGGGTTCATTATGTAGCATACTGTAACTGCAACATACTTATAGCACAACGGATGGAGAGTTGTCGCTTTGGCAGTTATATGTTATTGAAGCCGAAGCAATGTTTGAGTTTTTGGTGGACATGGGAAGTCTGTAGAATTTTGGAGCTGACTGTAACGATTGTGAGTGGTGGTTAAGAAGGGTTGGGATATGCAGCAGTTGTGTGTGATTACGCTTGTTGTGACGTAAATAATTTTACAATTGCTGTGAATTTTTTTTTCATTCGGATGTTACTTAACCGAAAAATGAAGTCAAAAGTGGTTGTACATGTCAATAGACTAAAATTTATTTTTAAATGTCAGTCAAAAGCGTGTGTCATTAATACATCTCATTAGACGGTATTTAGTAATGAACCTGTGCTGCTGAAACAGCATTGTTAATTTGAATTAGAAAAGGCGAACACTTTAACGTTTATACATCGCAATCGAGATGCGACCCCGTAAGAGGTATAAAACATGACGTTCATATATTTTTTGACGGTATGTTATATACATGTCTCTCTCTTATAGTATCTGCGAGGACAGCAGCTTTATTGCATAGAAAGGGGACATCGCTGCGGTGCTCAGAGCAATGATAAAACAGACGCCCTGTACAATTATTGAAAGTCGACTAGTAAAATAATGTATTTTTGCATCTGTCGGGATACTAGAACTGTCTAGTAGTAGAACCCGAAGATTCAATACCATTGTTATCAAAATCCGTCGTAGGTTACTTTTCTCATTCCCATCTACCTCTTGTCCTCACAACTTCTCCGAGATCCATGTTAATCTCGTTTGTCCACGTCCTTAATCTAGGTTTATTTTTCAGTTGTTTGCGGTACGGATTGATCGGATTACGGTATTCTGGGTTTTGACGTAAATGCACTTCTTTCCGTGAATCAGTTCATCGTGGTTCGATTCCAGGAATCACACCACGGTTCTACGAGTCCCTGAAGATGAACTGTAACATAGTTCGAAACATGTTGGACTAGTTTTAATATAGACTGTATTAAATAGTAGTTAATAAAGAGTGTACATTTGTCGGATCACGATTTTATGTTTTCTTTTTTAATTTTTTTTTTCTCCATCGATTAATTTGACTCGTTTGCTGTAGCAGTTGCATTTCATCTTGCTTCCTTCGATCGAAACGTTTTGACAGATTTTCGTCAAGGTATGGTTTAAGCTGCTTCAGTCCATAGAAACCAGACTACCGTTGGCTGGAATTCCATGTTGTAATGCCAGAATAAGCCCAGCTGGCGATCCCATTATCAGTTAAGTCTTCATGCGGAAAATCTGGTTATTTAAACCCGACACTTCTTTTACTTCCGCATCGTTCAGATTCTTCTTATCGAATTTCTCCATATCAAACTTCTGTGCTATCCGTTTACTTACTGTTAGTCTCTCCCTAACGTTTGCTACCACCAGATAGTGATCAGTATCAGTCAGATTTTCTGAGATATAAATGTTTGGTATACCCGAATGCTTTCTGCTATATGTCAAGATGTGATCAATTTATGTATATTCCCTTCAGGAGAAGTCCAGGTCTGTTTATGAATGTTTCGTTGTAATAACATCGTAGTGATAGTGACAATTACTTTTAAATTTGGCGAAGTTTTGTACCGTAACACCATTATTTCTGTTAACCCTTTGGTGCCGAACGACGCCTACGCAGCGTAACGAAATGCTGGGTTCAGTTTCTTAACGTCACAACATATGTGTCAGCCAATTACGGCCATTATCATACAACCACTTTGGCGGTTTCTCATTTTTAATTTTTTTTTTGTAAGAGCGTGCATGAGAGAATTAAATTCTGTAATTTAAATCTGGGGTTTTGCAGATTGCACCATTAATTTAATTCAGGCCGAAGTTTTAATGTGTAAGTTGGTTTTTGGGGTTTCGCCGCTTGATTTGTTGAAATTTTTCGTTTTGACATTGCCATCACAGCCTTTAGGGTGAATGAATCGGGAAGATATTGCCCGATATATAAGTGTGTCAGTGGTAGGAAGGGAAATGTGTGGACCGTAGCGTTGAACCATGGGAATGGTCCGTGGTCTTTTTACTTGAGAATTTAAACACAACGGGACTGAATACCGAAAACCGGAATCACACATTAGATTCAGGCCACGAAAATCTAAGGACATTTATTGTGTGTCAATACGTCGAATGCTTTCATGGACATTTTCATTGAAATCCAGCAAACTTTTGAAGGGGTGCATAGGGAATTGATCGAACACGTGCTGTCCCTCCTAATAGGAACTTCCGTTTCAGTCACTTGTATACTGATTTGTGGAATGCACATCAGAACAATATACTGTGGCCTCTTCGTATTAAAGGCTATGTGAAATGCTATCCCTATGTGAAATGGAATCACTAAAACACTCGCCTCTCGCAGCTGTTGATGATTTCCTCATGTACTAAAATTCCTGTCCCTAATTGTTGATTTTCTCATTCCATTTTCCATTGAATAATTTGTAATCGTGTGCTGGTTTAGTGTCACCCTTGTCCCATCTTACCTGTATTCCCACCAGATTTTACTTTGCCAATTCGGTGACAACTGTTTGAAAGTACTACGTGTGTGGAGACTCCAGACATTCGGTGTTCCAACATTTATGTATATCTTATGTTACGTAGGTCGTCGCAAATAATGTTTCTAGATTAGAATCCTTGTGTAGGATTTCGTAACTTTTTTTTTGTGGTAAGCAGTTACCAGTCCCTCCCCCAACCCCCAAGCTGGAGGGCCGCTTCTTGTTGGCTGTTCGCAATTCATCATAATCCATTTTAAGATGTAGATTGAACTGAATTACATTTAAAGATTAAGTTCGTAACGCGCAGTAAACACACTCCGTCACGGTTATATAAAACCATGTGTCAACTCAGTATGACCGAATAGTCACGGTAGCATACATAAATGCACCCTGTGGACAGAACGCGGAATTTATTAATGTTAAACCTGCTGGTACATATAGTAAGCACTGTGCTTTAAATGGCTAAATACGTTTCTGAGGTCCCTTCATATCTGGAGGACGGCTAAGATACTGTAGCTAATATGCTGTACTGTTGCGTGTGTGAACGTAGCAGATATTTCTGTAGGCACGTATTTCGGTTTGTAGGATCATGGTTATTTAAAACAGTTGTTGCGCTAGTGCATTTGGTACATTTATTTCATGCATTCTTGGAACATAATCCTGAATCATTCTAGATGACCTTGCCTTTACGGCAATTCACAGTTCTCTCTTAACATCAAAGCCGCATGAGTGAGCTATTCGTGTTGCATACCAATAAGGCGTTGATGGTTTTAGCGCAGTGTATCTAACGGAACCAAAAGCAAGCGTCACTGGAAACCATGGATGAGTGACGGTTTGACGCACCTGGTTAGGGTCTTGCGAGATGCTTCACCTCGCAAACATTTAGACTCATTCACACAACAGGTGTGCTGCCAAAATTGTAACTACCAATTCGCGTGTTCGTGTGTCCTCTTAATGATCAAGATTCAAGTGTTCTGGGATGCTACACTGTGTTGTTGGGTAAATAGTTCCCGACGTTTCAAACAATCGTAGTGCCTTCGAAACGTCGGGAATTATTTAGCCAACGACGCAGCTGAACATGCCAGAAGACTTCAGCAGCACCGTTGTGAGAACCCCAGATCTAGCTGGCTGGACGATGTCTGGTAAGGGTCATAAAGAAAAGAGTGTAGAAATTATAACAAGACAAGGCAATGTACGCAAAACGTAACATTGTGGCGCGTTTGCGTAACCATTGTTGCCGTGGAAAAGCAATAAGTATTAAACATTAGGAGTGTGTGTGTCTGTATTCTTGCCTTAGTTATCCAGCATGCAAAGCGAAAACAAAGTATTATATTGTCATCTGTGACCTGTCTGGATCTACCATATTTTTCCACATTATCTCATAAATGACACGATTTTTGGAAAAAGGTTATTAAACATAAAATGTGTTTTGATTTTCTCTACAAATTTTGCCTGAAACATTTCTAATTCTAAGAAGAATTAAGCGAGATGCTATCATAAATGTGCATAGGTCGTCATGTAAAGTACCTGTTATTTTCGTCAGATTGTAATGAACTTGAATTTTCGCGACAGATTTTTTAAAAATCCTGAAATATCAAATTGCATGAAATCTGTCCAGTGGGAGCCGAGTTGTTCTATGCGGACGGACAGACAGACAAGAAGCTAATAGTCGCTTTTCGCAATTTTTGCGAACGCGCCTAAAAATGGTAAAAGATTGACCATACTGCACAGAAAGTAATAGCATACGAGTAGAAAACGTTTATTGGTTACAGACTTATGTAGGCAAATTGAGAAAAATATGAAGTAATGAGAATTCAATTTTTCGATGTAGGCTGTATGTAGGCCTGTTCTGGAAAGTACACATCAAATTTGCGTTCGGATTGCCGTTTCTTTATGCCAGACCTACACCTGGTCCTTCCCCCCTCCCCCTTGTTAAGGTAATAAGGAGACTAACAGAAACTAACATGAAAGTACTAAAAGAACAAGACAACTTAAATGAAATTTTTCTTCGTTTTTGTCAACACACGTTCCATTCCAACTGCTGTTTCTCCGACATGGATATCCGATGCCAACTGATAACTTCTTAACCACGTCTTCTCGGACGGATAGCGTCCTAGAACGGCAGAATTTTTTGCAGTTGTCGGGAGACTTGAACCACTCTGAAAGTATAACTTCTCTCGTTTGAGATAGTGTCTTTCATAAAACCGGCACATTCTTTTTCAGCGCTGTTGATTGCATAAGCACTTGTCGTTTTTTCTGGCGTGTTTAATAGTTGGTGGCATATTGTCGTGTTTTGATTCGTGGTCTGAATTTAGAGACCATTCTATATAATCTGGAAACTCGTTTATATTTATCTGGTTTTTCTTGAAGAAGTGAATGGTCGCTTTTATCCCACCAGTTTTATCCCAGGGAAAGGAGCCCCACCCCATTAGGTAGAGGAACGAGTGGCCCCCAGAACCGGTTTGGACGCTGTGGCGAACAAAAGAACACTGCCCAGGTCGGGAATCGAACCCCACTCGTTTTGTCTGTAGCCAAGTCACAGTGTCCTCTGTACTGAGTTACTTCGGTTGCAGTTGTCTGTGTTAAAGTTTGACATGTCCTGAAAGTTTCAGAGCTACTCAACATTATAGTGGCCTTCATTATTACGTAAACCGGGAAGTCTTGTATTTCGCGCGACTTTAACGAGTGTCACATTATTTGCATGAAATTTTGGCTTACACAAAGTTGTCGAGATTCGTACATCCAACATGTTAGCCTTACAAAGAGAATTTGATTACATATCTTGAAATGCGGCGAAGGACAGCAAGTCCATTAGCTGACTGATCTCTCCTCTCGTAGACATTGGTGCACAGGATTGTGTGGTGGGTGTGTTGCAGACACTAATGTAGGCCGGGTAACATTCAGTGTACTTTGTAATTCGTGCAGTAATTAAAGATCGCAATCACGCGTGTACGTACACGCACGCACAGTTTCTAGCATGCATGATTTCTGCAGAATTTGGTAATGAGTACGTAGATTTTACAGTATCTAATTATAAAGTGCCTAATTGTGTTTAGCGTGTCATGAAGTGTGTGTTGATCTGCCTACGGCGTTGTAATATTTCATTACACCAGAGACGTGAAAGTTAATAATATAAAATGAAAGTGAACGATTACAAAATTATGTCATTCAAGATGTAAATATATTCTCTGGACATGCCCATTGTGTGGTGTAGAGATGATATCTGTATTGTTTAAGAGGCAGTTTGAATCTCCGTCTTCAGCAGAAGAATGTGACAGGATAGAGTAGCTGTTCAATCGGGCCCGTTCGTCAGAGCTGTTTGTCTCTGTTAGTAGGTCCAGTAGCTGCAGGGCTGAAAGTTTAGCAGTAGACCTACGAACGTATGTGCGATATTGCATTAAACTCTTACTAATATTTTTCTGTTAATGACAAATCATATCTAATATACATATATACATGTATACATAAATACTGCATAAAGTATGTATGGCCGCATTCTGAACGCTAATCATGTGTCTCATCATGGACTAGGCTGTCGACTTTCTTTCGGTCTTTAATATGTATTTCTATAGCTGTTTTATAACAAATGGTGTTAAAACGTGTCGTCTGTTACACCCATCTGTCCTTCGTTTAGGTTGACGGGTAATGTTAATAGGACGTGTTATTGCATGTAACAGGTCGAGTCCGGGACTTATCACACGAAAATGAATTTAATTGACTGCTCTGTGTAACTTCGAGTATTACTAATATGCATTACACTCAGAGGGGTGGAAAAAGGGTACTTTAAAATGCGAATCGCTCACATTAGCAGAGTGGATAGTGTCAAAGGGCCGAACTGACAGTTTGCCCGGTTATAATTGTCATAGCAGCAGCTGGATTTCCGTGCTACGAAGTTTTGTTGCTTGACAGCTGTAAGTGATGATTAAGTCGTTGTGTGGGAGTTGCCAATCAGACCCGCCCACAAAAGGTTGCTTGAAGGCAGGTCAGTGCTCATTAGGACCGCGAGATGACTTCGCGAGTCAGCTTGACCAATAAGGTTGAAGTAATTTGAACCAATGATTGACTGGCCATTCGTAAAGTAGAAAATTCAAATGAGACCAGCCAGTGAGTGTTCTAAATTTGATTTGAAATTTTCATAGAAGCAAAATTATGGCGTGGCGAAGCTGTGGCAGTTTCGTAACATGATGACTGTCGGTTTTGTAACGTACTTTGTGTCCTACGATCACGTACTGTCTGCAGAGTAGTTTCGCACTTAGAAATTTACATATCGCCGATTTAAAGAGTTGTAAACATTTAATAACACTGCATGATTAAGTCCTTATATTTGCATAACAGCTAGCGTTGAGGTGGCTATTTAATTAAGGAATTTATCACCGACTTAGTCTAATGCCAAGCTTAAGAATGAGTGGAGCCCTACCTGTACTCCCCATATATGCTTCATGGTGTGCACAGCATAAACTTCAGCTACGTGTTGTTAATTGTATTCACTAGTACGTTTTTCCATTGTCACAACACAAACACAACGTTTCGGAAACAGTTTCCGAAACGTTGTGTTGTTGTGGTGTTGGGTGTTGTGACAGTGGAAAATGTCCTAATAAATATAGTTGACAAAACGTAGTGAAACCATTGTCAAAAATTTACATGATTCAGAACTTTATATTTTTAATTAACTGTATGAACTTTAGTGTGATCATACCGTAAAATTCATATTAATGTTTGAATGTATAACGTTCGTGACGCAGTATAATAAATTAAATAAATATATAAAAATGGCATTGCATGTGTGAACTGATCTGTTCAAGTTACGACGTGAAACGATATACAATGATTAATCGGAACATTGTATTTAGTGTTACCAACTTCGTCTTAAGCCGATCCCAGTGGCCGTGCGGTCTAAGGCGTGGGTCTTCGGCCGCTCTCTTACTATGATCGTGGGTTCTAATCCCGCCTAGGGCATGGTTGTCCGTCTCTTGTGAGTGTTGTGTGTTGTCAGGTAGAGGTCTCTGCGACGGGCTGGCCACTCGTCCAGAGGAGTCCTACCGACTGTAGTGTGTCTCAAATGTGTGTGACCATGAAACCTCGACGAAACGAGGAGGCCCAGGCCAACATAGGGCTGTCGAGCCATATAAAAAAAAAAACTTCGTCTTAAGCACCTGTAGACGCGCCTTTCGCGAACACCAACCCGAAATTCCCCTGAGTCGTGCTCAATTTCACCACTGACCCAGCTAGCCTCATCTTAACAGCTGATAACCGTACAAATATCACCTTTCATCGCAGCATCGACTGATGTAGGACAATGACGGCGATAATTAAGAAGGGTGGGAGCTGGGGGAGCGGTTACATGCTCTTAAGAAGTTAGAGTCTGAAATTGTGGAGTGGACACATTTGGCTCAGGCTAGGGAGCAGTGACGGGTTCTTCTGAAGGCGATAATAAACCTGCAGGTTACATGAAAGATGGACAGTTTCTTGAGTAGCGTAGCGACTGCTAGCGTTTCGAGCTGGAATCACTGAGTAGGTTGGTTTATTCGACTCTAGGCCGGACGCCGGATGTCATGAGGCATTTGCACTGCACTAGCCGTTACCTCTAAGTCTTCTCTCTGCTTTTCCGCATATAATATTTCAAACCATTTACATATTCGTTTTTGTCTTTCTCCTTCCATTGACACGTGTGTTCTTACCAGTTTTTTTTTTTGTCAGTGTCTCCCCATCTTTCGTGCAGTCAAAGTTCTGGCGGTGGTCTTGACGGCCGCGAATAGTTTTCTGTTTAGATTGTTTATTGTATGCTGTGCACCGCACACCAAAGGCTTGGGCTGAATAGCGTTTATATTGTCCAGGATTTCAATCTTGTTAAATCTACGACATTGCGAGCTTTTGAGTTTCTCAGCTACTACACTCCTGATTTTTTACTGTTAAATTAGTTTTACAGTTGGATTGATTTCAAAAATATAATGAGCATTTGCACACACATGAACGCGTGTTACGTTTTACAGTATAATTATAGTATGATGAATAGCGTGCCTCTGCGGATATGAGGAGTATTGTCTTGTGTTTCGAGTTAGTATACTTGCACTGGTAGATGAGGTACCCTATAACATTAATTCAGTCTTATTCCTTAGCTTGAAGACCCACAGACCCACTTTAACTGGACGATAAGAAGCCTCTCCATTACTTGGAATGCTAGTTGACCGGTCAGGAAGGCAGTCCAAATTTCAAGCGTGGCAGTGAATGTCAGTTATTCTGTCAGGGTTGTCTCTCTTTCGTATTTGCCATTTTCTTTCTACGACGGAATGGCGGCAACGGGGTACTTTGTGCATTCGGAGTACAAGTTTCTGGACATCCTATACTTTTCAGAATATAAAAATGTGAACCTTTCCGGGTTACTCTGTGATGAACGTTTTTTTTCTGTTACCATTTTTGTTTCACCGACGCGTCGTTGGGAGAAAGAGGGTGGGGCAGCCTTTTTGGTAATTCAGCAAGTGCAGACTGACGTAGACATTGAAATTTTAGCGGTAATGTGTAGCAGATCCGAATCAAATCTGGTGACACTGTACTTATTTCACACTGATCCTGTATTATTAATTGTAGCCCCTGAGGGATGTTATGATATCACGATTTCAGCAAATACGTACCTCCTGAACTGCAAAAAACTTCTGGAAAGAAAGTTCGCAGTATGCACTAGCCAATGCTCCTATCTACAGTACTCTTAAGAATTTCTGTTGGCAAAGGTGGATGCTACAATATCGACTCAGCTGTCATTATCTTGTCATGTTCATAATTACGTCTCATTTGCACACCTGTGCCTAATTTTCGAAGTAGTAATTGGGATACCTTCTTTGGTCATCCTATGCCTTATTGGCGAAACAGAAGGGGTGAATAATTTTCTTTGCGTTATCTGAGTTGCCATAGCGATGGATTTTTGTTGAGCGTCATGGCAATTGTCAGTGTGGGTTTTCTCGTGTCCTAGCGGCGGTGGCTTTCGTCGCCCTTCGTCTGGAGGGGCTAAGGAAAGCCACGAAAAACCTGATCCGGCCGAGACTAAAACCAGGCGTCTCTCGAGTACAAGTCTTGGGCGTTACCACTGCATCAACTTGCTCGGTGGCAGGCTCATTTTAACATACTAGGCGAGACATTTCTTGATTAGCTGGGCGACTATTAGAGCCTTGAGAAGGGCTGCAGCACGCAGTTCATCGGAAGAATGTCAAGGAACGTGGACGCTAAAATCCTTCCCGAATGCCACGTGTTGCTTCTTACCTTTTGGCACATTACCGCTGCAGTTCATTCCGTCTCAATTATCCCTAAGCCCATACCTTATACAGGTGTTGCAGCAACTGCTCTCACAAACTTGTAATGTGAAGGTTGGTCTTTGAAGAGAAACAGCTGCCACCAGACCACCCAGTATGGGCGGAGACGACGGTGTTTGGTACAAGGACATGGCCTCTTCGTCTGTGTTTCTTTAACTTTCTGCGAACCATCGAACTGTCCGCAGAGCTCGGGATACTGATGTACATATTCTGGAAAACCAACTTTGTGTCTCAAAGTTCAGTGCTGTTACAGAACTCTTGATTATGTACTGTGTGACAAAAGGAAAAGGACTGAAAAGTGAATGGCTCTGAGTTTGAACTCAGAAGGTGTGTTCGAGTTTCCCTTTCATCGCCGTGTGCAGAACTACTTTTTGTTCAGTCTTGTCCTCGCCGATACGTGCCGTGGGAGTATTCTTGGGGAAGTGGATAAAGAGTTCTGGAGCGTAAAGTCTGTAGCTCATCGTCTTCTTGATTCACGATCTTCAGCTGAGGTCTGTACTTCCTGTCGCACAAAACGCTTTCAGCCGCGATTCTTGGTACCGAACAGTAGTTTAACTTTTACGCAGTTGAACATAACTTTCCCAGGCGATAATTCTGTTCAGTGTTTACGAGGGCATTCGCTGATATAAAAGTCAGTGGAAGGCGATAAGAGCTATAAAAGTCAGTGAAAGGCGATAAGAGCAACTGGGCATAATTAATTATTCACTATTCGTGATGATATGGGAATGACCTGCACATCCTATAACGCGAAGCGTTAAGAGTTCATACCGTCGGTAAAGCGTCGTTAGATTAACCAAGGTACACAAAATCAGGGCAGAGGATACTGGATACATGTGGCTCCAAAAAGGTCGTGGCTGTAATGTCTGGATATTTCTCTGCTTCTGCCTTTGTTCATCACACACTCTTGCTTCCAGTGCTGATGTGGGATTGACTTGCGCTATGTAACTCCATTGAACAAAACATTGTATTTACCATGCATCTTTTCAATTAAGAAATATTAATTAAAAACCAACTAATGCATATAAACTTTATTCACAATAGTTTATTCTTAAAATTCCCCTATACGTATTTCGGTGGTTTAAACCACCATCTTCAGGGGGTCGTAGAGATTATTTAGCATGGATCATACAGTTATTACATATGGTTACATCCGTATATGTAGAATATGAGTGGTCTATTATTGTCCACTATTTAGGTGTAAGTTGCTCCGTTCTACATATCTTTTTAAACCATATTGATGCATTGGTCTTATGCAATTTCTCTTTGAGCCTATGGTAGTTATAAACTGATTTTGCTTGTTGAGCAACACTGACAACACTGTGGACAATAATAGACCACTCATATTCTACATATACGGATGTAACCACATCTGAAATAACTGTATGGTCTATGCTAAATAATCTCTACGACCCCCTGAAGATGGTGGTTTAAACCACCGAAATACGTATAGGGGAATTTTAAGAATAAACTATTGTGAATAAAGTTTATGTGCATTAGTTGGTTTTTAATGAATATTTCTCCATTGAACAAAGTCCTTCAGAAGGTAATGGCCCCTTTGTTCGTCAAGAAATTTCCCCCTCTTATTGGATCGATAGGTTCATTATTACATTCATAAGAACCCGTTTACTTGACCCTATCCTGAACTGGATGAGTCTAGTCTACGAGTACATCCTAACCCCATGTATGTTATATTTTAATATTATCCCCTCTCGTATATTTCCTCCGTATCTCTTCACTTCAGATGTTTGGGCGAAAATGTATTGTCACTTCTCAGCTTCTTCATACGTGGCCCTAAATACCCATCTTATCGCATTACCCGTGATTTAATAATCGTAGTAATGATTATGGTGATTAGTACGAAATGAAGCTCCTTGTAGTGTAATGCAATAAAACGTCCAGACCAGCTCTTGAGCGCAACCACGCCTCATATTAAATGGGTACCGGAGGTGCTTTTCCCAGGCGTAAAGTGGCCGGAGTGTGAAGCTGACCACTCACCTCTATCTAATGCTGAAGTTAGGAATGAGCGAATCTGTACCTCCACATCATATACCTTCTTGGCGTGCGCAGGAACAACTCTGTTTTACTTTACTTCTGAATTTCTCGATGTTCTTGTTACTTTCTCTTCGTTAGGTACTTAGATATTTTTGGTAGTAAAGTGCTTAGCCTTGTACCCAGTGTCTATACTCGTGCTGCGGTACAGGTGCAGGGTTGTTCCGACGGATGATTTAGGCGTGCGTTAGGAAGAACGAAGTTTATTGACAAATATTTTCATGTTGGACTTACTTAGAATTTTTATTTCTCTTACTTTCTCAGTGCTCGTCTCCAAAATTAGCCTTTGATTTCATACGCACTACTACTTCTATTCATGTGATTTAATTTGTAGAATATTATGTAAGTATGAGAGGATATTTAGGTACGCCGAATTTGGTCGTTGTTTAGGAATACAATTAACGTTTGTGGGTGGTGATGACAAGGATGGCCTGCATACTGTCTCATACAACGAGGAAGTAATTCGGAAAGAAATTACATTAGAGGTACTAATATATCAAAATGTATTGGATGTTTCCTTCTTGAAACCGCAGTTTCTCATCTTAAATACTGAAAGGCTTGCATGTGTCAAATAGATGGCCGGATTGTATCCGTATCCTTTGCTATTTGTCAGTTTGGACGCTAGTTAATCATATGAACTTGTTTCTTGCAGCCTGTCACAGTAATGCCTATAACAAAGTTCATTACCTGACGTGTGTACTTCAGCAGCAGTGAAGAAACATGCACCTACTAGGTACAAGCCAACTCACGCCTGCTTCAACCTACATAATGCATTCTCTTGCAATGTTCGTGTTCTCGCGAAACAGTAGCAGTGTATGCTCCAAATGAATATAAAGCTGAAAAATCGATGTACTCGGGGCATATGCGTTGTTGAGAATGAAATATTACAGACTATCCGTAGCTAGATTGTAAAGTAAGTGGACCCAGCGAATGTGAAACCCGCGGCAGGGGTCATAGCACTGCCTTTGTCTTCGCATCTTAGGGAGTCTTTCCTCAACCCTTGTACAGTAAGGAATGTACAGGATTGGTTATAGTAGGCTCAGTTGCGGGTCCATGCTTAGTGTCGATAAGTTCACTTTAGACTGCAAAGCCCATTATGCCCACCGCCTTTTGATTGAGAATGAGGCTGTATAATCAAAGACAGAGCATGAGCCTGTGACTAGTGACACAGTTTGCGTGTAAGTCTATTATTGTGTTGGAAAAATATTAATACACCGTCTTCGTGAGTCACATTACATTATAATATACCAGGTATTTCCGGTTCTTCAGTGGTCTTCTTTCATACATTATCCTTCGTCAGTTTAGTTAAATAATGGAGTTCCTACATAGGGCCTGGCTTCCACCGAAGGCAGCCGAAATATCCCGTTCCCGCAGTCATGATGCCTTTGAAGTTCGCAGCGTAATCAAACCGAACCGAAGCGCAAACATCGCTGTGCTGTTCGGTTTGTTGCGTTTCGTTTTCGGTTCGTGCTAATGTGCCCTAGGTCGACGGAAAAAATAACATTCTTTTGAATATACGGGTAATGTCCCTCCGGTTTTAAGTTATGTTTGGGGTGCTTTTCCGAATAGTGTGTCGCCGACCTGAATCGAGCTTTTTATTACGAAGAAATTCGGGGAAGAAAATTTTGGTGATATTCCGCACCCACGTTTCGTTTCCGTTCAGTTCTGTGCAATGTCGACTGATCGATCTTTAGCACCGCTGTACGGACATGTGTGTTACGGGGAACGAGAATGCGAGTGGACTGGCCCCTGTATTGTGTTGAGATCTGTCGCTGCTTGCACGTCCTGAACGTCCTTCATATCACGATGCGTTTTCTGTGTTTTATAATCGTTACCACCTACCATTATTTTTACATTTGGCATAACGTTATTTGGTCACCGACCGCTACTGGATTTTTCCGTGGGTGGTTGCAGGTCTCTTGAGGGTCATTCAAGGACATCTGCGAAAGTGAGACGGGTCGTACTGACATCATCATCCTTTATCACATGGCCTTTCAGAGGAGTGCGCCATGCCACTTCACGGACGTACAGTTTCTGTTACAAGAAGCAACCCTAAACGCCTAAGACTGCGTGGACGGTGGCGTTGGTCGAGTCCGTATGACCGTCGCGCGTTGCGTCGATTTACATGCAAATGTCTGTGTGGAATTCACAAGATCGAGGTTCCTGACAGGAATTTTAACATTACAGCTCAGCAAAAAAAAGTGCCGGTACTCGCTCCTTGACACCAGGTAAAGGTAGAAATATCACTTGTCTTCGTATTGAGTAATAAAATTTCTTTATGTGGTAGTAATGTTGGAATAAACCAAAAATAAGCGCTACGTGTCCCGAGTTCTGAATTTGTAATATTTATCTAAACGTCACCGTCAATAAAGGTACCATTGCATACCGTCACAGAAAAATAATCACTGCAGCTCGTGTATGTATGTATGTATGTATGTATGTAAGAAAAATTGCGTCACTGAACGCAGGTGTGTAACCGTATTCCACAGTAACATAACCCCATGGACTAGAGTCCTTCGTGACAAGCCTGTAGTCTCACAGCTACTAATCCCGTGTCTAAAGCCAGATGAATCCGGTCCACCCGTTGACAAACTTTTTAGGTGCGTTCGCAAAATTCCGAACAGCGACTCTTAGCTTCGTCTTGTCTGTCCGCCAATCCGTCCGTCTGTCTGTCCGCATGGAAAAACTGGGCTCCCACTGGACGGATTTTCATTTAATCTGATATTTGAGGATTTTTCGAAAATCCGTCAAGAAAATTCAAGTGTCATTAAAATATGACAAGAATGAGTACTTTACGTAAAAACCTGTGTATATGTATAATATCTTGCTGAACTCCTCTCAGAATGAGAAATGTTTCAGACACAGGTTGTAGAGAAAATCTGGACGTGCATTTTATGTTCAATAACGTTTTTCCCCGAAAATCGTGTCACATGAGATAATGTGGAAAATTATGGTAGAGCCAGACATCACAATGTAATACGACGCAGAAAAGATGTGATTTGCCTGCCGGATAACTAAGGCAAGATTACGGACACAAACTCAGAATATTTTCTTATTGCTTCATAATTGATTAATTCCTTCTGATCTCGTAAAATGTTTTACGGCAACACTTACTACAAAAACTGAGGAACTGCGCAACGACTTATCTGTCAGTACGATCTGTTTAGCCAAATTGTACTTCTGAAGAAGGCCATGAGCAAACCGACGTTCTTTTGTTTCAGTGCAGCATCGGGCACTTTACATGAAGACCTACGTACGTTCTAGTGTTGCCGGCGACATAAATTTAGTACAGAAGCGTTGTGTAAAAATCAGGATTATTTATATAGTTGACAGTGACATGTAGCTCAACAACACACACAAAATACATTTTTGTGTTTCCACTGCAACAGTAGTTACGCGAACGCGCCACAATGTTACGTTGTACTTACATTGCTTATCTTGTTAAAGATTTATTTTAGTATTTTCCTCACATCTGTCCCTAGGGTTTTAGTCGTTTTCTTTTCTCTAGACAGCTTTCTTCAACACCCGTTAAGAAGAATTACGTACTATGATCCAATCGTTTAAGTTACTGATAGCGTCATTAAATAAGCTGCATATAAAGAGGTGTGTATACTGTATTGATAGTAAGAAATGGACATGGTGCCGCTATCATGGAGCTGCATTCCAGTTCCAGTAAACATTTGCAAAATGTTACATGCGTAAAATTCCCCACTGTGCATAGTGCAATTCACGTAACGTAAAAGTGCACATATCCTGTATGTTACATGACGGTCGGGTCGATAGGTTTTACACATTCCGTTTCGCACAGAGGAACTTTACAGTTGCCGTTTATACATGTACGTTAGTTTGTCTCGTATTAGCAAGTTAATGGGACATCCACTTGCAGTGACACAACCTTGTTCACGTTGGGTAAAGGTCAGTAGGCACATTTCTCCTCTCCCCGCGAAGTGTGCATCCATAATGTGAACGGGGCCACGAGAGGTGCAGGCAATATTGTTTGTCTGAAGAACAAATGATGAGCACAAACCACTGCATGGATTCTTTCAGTTCCTATATAGTACCGCTAGTAACAACGCCAGGCTGTTTTAATTCAGCATAAGAACGCAAAGGTAGGAATAACAAACCTTACGTTAAAGTTTGAGGTTCTCACAGCGGTGAGTGTGAAGGTTCCAGTCGACTTGGATGTATCAGCTTGTAATGTGGTGGGTTCGGTACCAACTTAGCCCGCGTCATGTTCCAGAAAGGCGCAATCCTAAACTACAGGATAATTTTGTGCAGTACTTCAGCCATTTTCTTGCTGTATCCTTCTTTATTCCTTGGTTTCTTTTAAACACAAAACTTTTGCCCTACTTTCACTATTATATAATAAAAGTGCACTTGTTTGATTACACTTGTATGTTTGTGAGAGTATGTCCCGTACTGCTTTAGAAACCTTATCATTTTGAGCTTTCTAGAGTTACGTCAGGTATGTTCCATTGAATCGGCCACTCCATCTTTATTTTGGTCGTTCTAAGTCTTTTCTTCTTCTTGATTGGTAGCGGATGTCTAGTGTGGAAGACATTCTGTTTCCGTTTTTAGGTGTGTTCTCAAAATTGCGAAAAGAGATTATTAGCTTCGTCATGTCCGTCTGTCCGTTCTTCCGCCCGCTTGGAACAGCTCGACTCACACTGAACGGATGTTTATGGAATTTAATATTTGAATATTTTTCGAAAATCTGTCGAGAAACTTCAACTTTCATTAATATCTGACAAGAGTAGCGGGTACTTTACATGGCGACATATGTCCATTTATGATATCGCGCTGAATTCTTCGTATAATGAGGAATGTTTCAGGCAAACGTTGTAGAGAAAAGCAAAACACACATTTTATGTTCAATAACTTTTTTCCGAAAGTCGTGCCGTTTATGTGGAAAAATAGAGCCAAACAGCCAAATTTTTTGTATCTCGTTGACAGCATATTTCCCAAGTTTCAGGATTTGATGGCTCAGTCTAGGCAAGCGTAATAGTGGCCTGAAGAAATGAATTTCTGCTACTCCGCCACGATTTTTCAACAGATTCCTTTAGTCCTTTTTATTTAAGATTTTAGAAATAGTTACATAATTCTTTGTGTTATGGAACGTTTGCTATTGAAAATCAATATACATTATGCCATTTAATGCTGTATTTATACTGCGGCAGTGCAAATTTTTGGGGCGGGGGTCATTTAATACAGGTAAAGGTGGCTCTTTGCACGCCATGAAGGCATATAGAGGTTGAGGTATAGCTTCACGCGCTCTTAACGTTAGGACTAGGTGGAGGTTTCAGCTTTACGCTTCGGTCACTTTACCCCCTGAGAAAGAGTGTCCATTGAACAGGTGGATGGATGAACCTGAGAGGCGGTTTTGTCTTACCTCTTCTGGGAATAAACCACGGTTCCTCGGTCGTCCAGCCCATAGCTTAGTTATGACACCGACTACGCAATCCTGACTGCATCCTGTTTCCGGAGACAACTTTATTTCGGTCTATATCCGCGACGCAATGCTGTCTGTGCCCCTTCTAAAATGCCGTGCGCAAAGCATCAGTGAAAACACTTCTGACACAACGGCATGCACTGTGATGTCACAGAAGTAGATTCCATTTATTTCTTTACTCCCTTACAGACACCATTGCTCGTCGGCACCAGGACTGCCAACGTACTCGCACATGCCGGGAGTGTTTCGAAAGGACTGGGAAACAGTTAACGCGCAGCATGCATTGCTTTATTTTGGCACTTTATCGTGACATACCTCTGCCTCCACATTTGCATCTCTATGCATATTTATTCCTTTTTCGCAACACTTCGGGCCACCACGGTTCTGAGCCTCATGGTGGTCTGCCAGCACATCCCAGCACTTGCACTTGGGGAGGAACAGCAGAGCAAGTAGGCTGATTGTGAATGAACGTGCCAAAACCGCATCACGCTTAGAAGTACAGCAATGGTAGACGAGAGCGCGTGGGAGACATGCGACTCTGTCAAAAGAAAAAATCAAATTGTCTGGCAACGTGTGTGATTTTATAAAGTTGTAATGTTTTGAGAAATGTATAAACATTGATATTTTATGCAGTGAACGGTGGCTGTTTTCATGTAGCCACCTTTTATTTAACTTATACCTGTTAACATCTATTCAGAACTGTAAATATAGAACAGTAGTCGCGTGCATAGGAACTGCGTACGTAGATGCATGGCATTGCAATTTTCAGCAAAGTTCGGATTGCGAAACTGAGGTTCTCACAGCGGCGTTGATGAAGATTCAAGTCTTAACGCATTGTGGACTGATAAATTATTTGTTTGTTTATGGTGTAATATCCCAAAAGACTTGAAATCTTCAAATTGGACATTTTTTTTCTCTCTGACGTGAAGGTGTGAGAGACTGGCGGACTACAATATCAGTCAGACAGTGTTCAGCACGATGTGCAGTTCCTTGTGCTATGAAGTCAAAATTGTTAAGGTAATTGCCATCCACGCGACGGATGTTTGCTGCATTTAGTACGACAAAATCCACCGATGAGCATACCATGACGTAACACTTTAGTGACCTTTTGCAGATACAGTGCAAATACAGTGTGTTTGTTCTGTCAGTTCCGTCAGCACGAAGGCTGTCACGGGATGTCCCGGCGGATGCAGGATTTTTATGCGATAACGCTACCGTTCTCAGGGACACGATAGAAGAAACTCAGTGTGCAGTGCTACGGGCGAAGTTTCCACGTAAATGAAAAGTAATACTGCTGTCTCGTAATTTTAACAATTGCTAGTTTTCCTGTTTTCAGAGAAGGACGTACTGTGCTGGCATAACAATTTCAAACAGTTGGCCATTCAGTCATAAAGTCTTAGGAATGAAAAGGTACAATTTAACGCAGCTTTAAGAAGATACTTATACGCCCCTTTTACCCTGTTGATGAATGTCTGATGTTTGAAAGTGACGTACAATACTCTACGTGAGGTCTTTGGCACTTTTGTATTGTACTGTCATGTTGACTTCAGTTTTGGATCCCGGAATGTGTATGTATAATATATATGTGTGTACATACGTGCTTATGTATTATATGTGTTCATGTAATACATGTATGTATGTCGTGCAAAGGTAAAGGCTGTCCCGTTACATATCAAGCAGGCACATAGGGAGGCAGAGGTAAGAGGTGTACCATACTCGACCCCGGAGCTAGAAGAGGGTGCGTGGTCAGCTCTAGGCCCCTGGCCTTTTACCCTCGGGAAAGAGACCTGGTAAAAGGTACAGGTACAGTTCACCCTAGAACAGGTCATGAAGGCCGAGAGAGGGGGTATAGCTCTCTCTACTCTTTCTTTAAACTCAGCACTAGATATGGTGGGTGGTCAATGCCACGCCTCGGCCGCCGTACCCCCGGGAAAGAGACCCGGTATCCATTGTACAGGAGGCTGGGTGGGCCCCAGGGTCTGTTTGGACGGGTGCCGAAAATCTCGCCCCTACCGGATGTCGATCCCCGGGCCGTCCAGCCCGTAGCGAGTCTCTATACCGACTACACTATCCCGGCCCACAAAGAGACGCATTGCCCACTGTAATGTATATATGTATGTGTTATTCATGATAAACTGATTTTATTGAAGAGAGCTCGTGTTCTGTAAAGCAAGACAGCGATATTTTCCAAGCTTATTTAACTCCGTTTTGTTAATTGCAGGACGTGAAAGAAAGCGGGCGTGGCTCACTGCATTTGTCCGGAAGGCTTTAGGACATTCACAATCGGCGGGTATGTTTGAGTTTTAGGCGTCCTAAATTCTAAACAAGATTGATAACCGCAGCAACGAACGTTTCACTGAGCACAATGCTTTGCGGTGCTTTGTAAATACGATCTGTCGACTTTGTTATTGTCTTATTGATGTGCTGCATATCGCCATACATCATACAAAGGCAAGTAGCTACAGACGTTAATGCGTCCCCCATACCGTGTAAACTAACCTTAGTTTGTTGTGATGTGTATTTTCTTAGATTTAATTCTGAGTATGGAAATTCACTTATTTACCACGTTTCTGCCGTGAGTATAATCCGAAATAAAATCAGCTTTCTTTTCGAAAATGACGGTTGGTGTAACTGTGAACGCAGTGGCCGACTGAATGAATACAGCGAACGCCAGCAACTCGATGAAACTGATGGTAATCATTAAGTACTGCGTTCACAAGACGACGCGGCGTGGATATCTACTAAATTTGCAGTTTAACGGGTGCAGTACTGTCGTCCTTCGGTTTTCGCGGGGGTTGGGTTCCAAGACCCCTAGCGAAAAGCGAAAATCCGCGAATAATTTATCACCCCCCCCCCCCCAAAAAAAAAGACAGTGTTTTAGTACTCGTATGTTTTTAGTGTTTTTCTTTATGATAATTTATTTTAATGTTTATATTTATGCTTAAATCCCTTTTAGTCATTTAACCACGAAATAGTGAATCTCCTTTCTTTGCAGGTACACTGCAATGTGAGCTGCTGCTTTTCTTCTTTCAAGTCCTTGAACATGGCCTCGAAAACCTGTTCGAGTTGCATTTTCTGTCATTTAAATTCCCCATGCCAAAACTGGAGATCTGGTGATTCAGATACCAGCAACAGTCTAGTGTTGTAATACGTGTAGGAGCTGTGCATCGACTGTTGCTGTGTTGCTAGGTTTTTTAGGGTAGTGAACGCACCAAAATACGCTGTGCGTGTGTTTTATAGCAATGGATTCTTTCATTTTATGCCTTGTGCAGCTTGGTCTAAAAGTATTTTTTTGGCATCACTTGAGGTTCGTGCATATAAAATGGAACAATTTCTCCATATTTTCGTAATTCGCACGTGTGATTCTCGGTCTTTTTGCTTGGTTACGAAGGAAGAGAATTATTTATTATTAACTATACACTACTTGAACGAGTTTCGTAAAAGTATTTTCCGCTGTAATTTCCGTGAATATTTCGATAGACGTTTATTAACATGCGTATTCTTTACAAAGTTCTGAAGAGTTGTCGCCAAAACTTCGCATTTATCTCATGCCACACATTTTTTTTGTGTTTGTTGCAGATTGTAGCGACTGCATTCCTTGTGACTGTATTCAAGAAGTGGTAGTTCGGCCGATGGATAACGTCAGGGTCATAATCCAGGTAAGTTAATATGTATTATTGAGTTAAATGTCATTAATATTATTTGATTAATTTACAACGCTATAATACCGGCTGAGGTTATGTGCCGTCAAGTGGCAGATAGCAGCAGTTTCATTGTGAGTGACAAATCTGGGTGTGTGCGGAAGGGTGTGACGGTCTTTTAGCATTGCTTACCCAGCAATTTCTTGGAGGATTTAGAATAGCACGAAAAACCGCAACTAGATACCTCCTGAATACTAATGAGACCCGCCTGGTAGTAATAAATCGTTGCTGATGGCATTGATAGGCTATTGTTAGGTATTGTCAACCTACAGTAGGCCTACTTGTTCTGTAAGGTGTTAGCCAGTTAGAAATGCATGCTGTCATTTGGTTCACAATATTTTCTCGCTTGCCATCAAAGAGCATAATATATAGAATTGTAATTATGTCTTTTGTTTTTTATGGGTGTGAGACCTGGTCTCTCACGTTAAGGAAAGACCGTGTGCTCAGGGCGTTCGAGAACGGGGTGCTGAGGAGGATATTTTGATCCTAAGAGGGGGGAAGGAACAGGAGACTGGAGAAAATTGCACCAAGAAGATTTTCATGATTTGTACTCCTTGCCGTATTTTATTAGGGTGTTCAAATCAAAGAGTATGAGTAGGGCGGAAAATGCAGCACGCATGGGAGAGGAGAACAGCGCGTGCAGGGTTTTGGTGGGGATACCTGAAGGTGACATCTTGGAAGACGTGTAGAAGTCGCGTATGTACACACGCCTTGAAGGCGTTGGATGGGAGGGCGTGGGCTTGATTCATCTGGCTGAGAATTGGGAAAATTGGCCGACTGTTTTAAAGACTGTAATGAACCTTCGCATGTCATAAAACGCGGGAAATGTTTCTACTAGCTGAGGAGCGTCTCAAGAAGGGCTCTGCTCCATAGACTTTAGTTAGTTGGTGACTTAGGAAATCAGATACTTTTGTTCATGTGTCAACAGCCAGCTTAAACGTGATGACCACGCTAACGCTTCGGCTGAAAATGTGCTTCATGAACACAGACTGTCATAGAGTAATTGCACGAAGTAAGTTCCAGAAGGGCAACTTGTACAAGCAGTAATAACATGAAGCAGGCCTTTCCCTGCACACAATTCAGTATATGGTCAGGTCAGCAAGAAACTGTAGTTATAACTAACTATACACTTTTGTGATACTCGACATTATGCGGCCGTGCCTTGGCTCGGACGTTTAGTCTCTGGCCGATCATCGCGGAGGCACGGGTTCATTCCCAGACCAGTTAATGTGGCATTTGTGGTGGATAAAGTGACACTGGGCCGAGTTTTTCTCTGAGTACTTAGGTTTTCCGCTGTCAGTGTCATTCCACCAGAGCTTCATTCATTAATCTGTCCCCAACGCCTTACAATCTTAGCAGTTGACAGTGTCGTTAATTAACAGACTTAAAGAGAAAACAAGAGAGGCAATGTACTCGTATGTATACCGTAACATTGAGGCGCGTTCGCGGAACCATTGTTGCCGTGGAAACACAGTAAGAATGAAAAATTATGAGTCTGTGTATTCTTGCCTTAGTTATGCGGAATGCAAAGCGCATGCGCCGTATTATATTTTCATCTGTAGCCTGTCTGGCTCTACCATATTTTTCCACATATCTCATAAACGGCACGAATTTCGGGAAAAAATTATTGAACATAAAATGTGTGTTTTGATTTTCTCTACAACTTCTGTCTGAAACATGTCTCATTCTAAGAATAATTCAGTGAGATATAATAAATATACGGGTTTTCATCTAAAGTACCCATTATTCTTGTCTGATTTTAATGAGAGTTGAATTGTGTCGACAGATTTTCGAAAAATCCTCAAATATAAAATTTCATGAAAATCCGTCCAGTGGAAGCAGAGTTGTTCCATGCGGACAGACAGATAGACGGAGGGACAGACATGACGAAGCTAATAGTCGCTTTTCGCAGTTTTGCGAAGGCACCTAATAAAGCGATCACAGTACGAGCTGTGACATGATTCCTAAATTAATCTGCAGATATGGACCGAAAGGAAAAAGAAATTTGGGAAGGCCTCTTAAACAGCTTAAGGATTCTGATCTGTAACATCTGTAACTGGTCAGAATTGGTCTAATTCTGGAAAGGACAAAGGCGATGATCATGAGGGTAATTTTATGAAATATTTGATGGGCCCTTATTTTATATGACGACTATTTGTTTCTTATTTCCCGCTGCGACTCCACCGCCCGTGTGGGCGGTCAGACATGGGAAGTGACTGTCTTGTAATTACATCACTACTGCTACCCTCCTCTGTTGCGCAGGTGTGTGGCTGCCATGCACGTCAATTAATAGATCAGTCAATGAACTAGGAAATTTGTGTTCAGCCAGACGAGAGAGGTAATAGTGACCAGTAAAAGCAGTGCATGATGCACCTATAAATACGCTTCATGCTAATATTAAGTTAATGTTTCCCAGCAGACCTCTTCACTGTCGTTGTCGTGCACGCCAAAGGCATAGACGAAGTTCTCGAACTGTAGTCTGAGGACCCACGCATGTTTAAATGTGGAGTGGAAGGACAGGCGTCATAGTGAGCACTGGCGCTTGTGTAATAGTGTTACTTGGGCGGTGTCGTACAACGAGATGGGTGGAATAATAAACCCAAGATTTGTTGCAAAAGGCGTTTCTCCTTGAAGTATGGTAGGTATTTGTTTCGTGTAATTGTTACGCTGTAGACTGGGCTGTCACGAGCATTATAGTGTGTTTTTGGGTTTCGATTCACTTTTAATCATCTACACGTGGTTCTGTTTAAGAGAGAAACTGTTTACCCGTATTAGTAGTAGAAGGGATTTTTTTTTATAAAACATGTAATGTAGCCTCTTATTTGTGATTTAGCGTCAGGAGGGCAAGATTATTCGGACCTGTAGCACACCCTGGGGGAAACGTCAAGGAGAAGGGGGCAGCTTGAATGGCGTAGGCTTAGGTGAGCGGATAATATTAAGTGTGCCTTCAAGAAATAGGCCGTGCCGGTGTGTATTAGATTCAGTTGAATCAAGATAATGCTTTATGTCGGGCTTTTTAAACTCGGTAATGAACCTTTGGTTTCCATAAAAGACGGGAATTTCTTGATGACATTGCCAACTATGCAGTTTCTGAATTTTCCTGCGTTAGTCAGTTGGTTTGTTGAACAAAAGATGGCAGGCTTTTTTGGTACAAAAATGTTAAGAATGCTCTTATTTATAGCATCTAATATCACGGTTTTAACTCGATGGAGACTCAAATTAGGTACTTGTAAAACGTCACTTCCCACCTCACAGACAGCACACAGTCCGTCTCCACTAGACTGGCCAACCTGTTTAATGCTGTTTAGTCTTTATGTATGACCCCGTTGTGGCACACAAATAAAGAGAGGAATAAGGGCAGTCAATCAGAACTATACTTTGCAGTGATAAATACACATTATGCAACGTGTTTGGGCTTTAACTAAAAGTCATCATCAGGCATTATAAAAATACTTACATAGAGATTAGTTGCATACAACACGATAAAATTAAAGTGACTGAAATATCAACGTTACAGTATTGTACAGTATTTAATTACCAGAAAATTATTTTAGTATATCCCAATGTATCATATTTACTCTATCTTCGGCTGTAGCAACACGCACACTATTGTAAGGTTGAGATCTTAATCACTGAAATGTTATTGTGTTGTATGCAAGCGAGCTTTGTATACGTAATTTTTATAATGCCTCATGATGGCTTCTAGTTAAAGCCGAAACATGTGGCATAATTAATATTAAATCATTGCAAAATATAGTTGTGATTGACTGTCCTTGTTCCTCTCTTTAATGCTGTTAGGTAAATACTGGGTACATATTTTGAGAACAGTACGACGAAACTGTGGTCTGAATGCATGGGTTTTTAGTGGTAAGGCTCGGCGTTAAAAGGTTAATACAGATATGGACAAATCGCACCGACTTTTCCTTGTCAGTAAGTTAACGAAAATAGAGCGGCGTCATGTTTACAGGAGACGCTTCAATTGTACCGTCAGCTTTAGACGGAACGTTGTCAAGTCTGTTAGTCGGACCGCAGAGTCTGCTGTCGTGTGGAACGGATAAAAGAAGTTCCATCCCCCATTGATGTTGGATCAATAAGTGGTCACCGGACTTCACAGGTGTTATTCTTTTCCTCGTCTTTTGTCTGTTTTGCTTACAGTTTCCTTGACAATACGTACTATGTTACTTGGAACCTCGATACATACGAGATGAAAATAAACCATAAAATTGATTTTGGATAGTTTGATTACAGTTACAGTAGAACAGCTGGATTGAGTGGCGGAAATGCTATAATTTTTAGAGACTTCAGTAACACCAACAGATGCACTATTCTATATTTGTTCGTAAAATCTTTTACATAGCTGCCACATGTTTCGGCGCTATATCACGCCATCTTCAGGGAGCTGACACCAGAGTTTCTTTAAAAGAGCAATAAAATAGGTCACAATAACTCCCTGAACATGGCGTGATATAGCGCCGAAACATGTAGGAGCTATGTAAAAGATTGTACGAACAAATATAGAATAGTGCATTTGTTGGTGTTACATAAGTTTCTGACCTTGTCACAATGCACTGAATAAACAATGTAAAAACTATAATTTTTGTTTTATGACGAGCATTTATTTGTACAGTCGAATTGATTTATTTTTCTGAACTTGGAACAGTGAGTCCCTGTGCTTATACGATCTCCGTCCAGATTTGTTATTTTGGACTAGATCTCCAAGGAATAATTGCCTGCGATAACTCCTGTAGTTGACCCGTTTTGCTCTATTAACTTCTACCTCCTTCGTCATGGCCAGAGCAGACATCATTATTAAACACCAACTCTTGAAGTAAGGACCGAGATACACCAGTCTATATAGTGACTAACCTATGGGCTGGACGAGCGAGTGATTGTTGTTTGATTCCCGGTATGAGCAAGAGGCGTTTATCTTCTCCAAATCCTCCAGACTGCCTCTGGGGCTCATCTGGTCTTCTGTTGAGTGGGTACCTGGGCTCTACCGCTGTGGGTGAAGCTGCCTGTGCATGAAGCTCACCCGTCACTCACCTGTATCTAGTGCCGCAGTTAATAATGTGTGGAGCCGTACCTCCACTACATACGCCTTCATTAAGTGGTGCTTAATTAAGTACGGGTACAACTTCACCTTTTACATTTTCAAAGTAACCTCTTTCGATACTCAGTGTCTGAAGATTGCTGTCTTGTGGGTTGTGACGCGTGTACTGTGTTAGGAGTATACTGATGTTTCACAGGACCCTGCTGCCTCCATCTTCACGATAGGTGAATATCCCCTGATGGAGGTAGCAGGATCGTCTGCAACGTCAGTGGGCCCACACTTCTACCATAATACACTTCTTCACAATCCAGCAGACGGCAGTTTTCGTGGTTACAGCCGCGAGACCTCAGATCTCACACCAGTATCAACGGTTCGAAGCCGAAATGCTAGTACAGAGCTACTCCTTTATCGTTAACCCTCAGCACGGCAGCTGTCGCGGGACGTCCTGGCGGATGTAGGCTTTCTGTGTGATAAAGCTGCCTTGCTCAGGGTAAATGATAAAAGATACATCTTGTAGAACTGACGTGAAGAAAATCCTAGCACAGTGGTTCTCAATGTTTTGGTGCTGGCGGCAGACTTAATATATTCGTTCCTTTATTCGCGGCACACTGGAATAGAGAACTAAAATTTAGTACACTTATTTTCTAAAATGAATATCGTTTATTTACAAAAACGTAAAATTTTCTTACAATCTGAAGACGAAGTATGGATATAAATATCAGTCTAATAACTTAAGTAAATGCAGTTGCTTCCAGACATGTGTAATAGTGCTTCTTAAGCTTTGCAAAGTTTTTCGAACCCCTACCCCCATTCCTAACTACGTAAGTGTGCGTGTGTATAGGGAACCTCCTTAAGTGATTTCACTTTTAGTTTTTTTTTTTTATTTACGTGTTTAGACTTTTGTAACTTTTCCTCTGTTCAAAGCCTCGCGACACACCTGCAGAAGCTCGCCGTAGAGCCATACTAATTAGACCTGTACGGAGATACAGAAATAGTTTTTTACTATTACTAACAAATGCACACAACTGTCATAGATTCACAGTAATATATTTAAAACAAATTTTAAAAAATGGAGTTATAATGCACAGAATGGGAAATAAAAAAAATAGAAATATGATTCTCATGTATGTGTGCTAATGTAAAGTCATTTCAGAGTTTCTTCAACGTTTTTGTTCACACAGTCCGTTTGGTCTGAAAACGTACTACTAACGGAATCCAAAACTGAAAGTCCAGAACAGCAGGCGTCAAAATTTTCAGGACGGCGTTTGTGCGTTATGTAAGAGAGATAGAGGAAGGAGGTGCAGTTGATATGAGAGAAGCGTTTCTGCTTTTATTCATTCAAATTCGTCGAATATTGAAGGACTGTACACGAATGCCAGAAAACAGGCTTTTTGAATATGTGTTTCTTTCTGTATATCCCTGTAGTGTGGCATGCGGATCCAATACTTTACAGAGATATTGTGGCAGATTTTCGCTAGGAAAGGTGTCCACGTTTTATAGACTGTAGAAACTCTTTGCTTTCCTCTCTTGGATCAGAATTCGTATTTCAAGCAATTTTCTCCAACTTCCGTTATCTTAAGGAACGGATTACGGGTATATGTGTGTCTGTATGAGCCTACATTTCTTCTTTTGAATTACCTGACCAATTTTCGCAAAATTTGGTACTTACTTTGTGCCATTAGACGTCTTATCATTTTTTGCAGTGTTCAGTCATAAGGTGATGAAGCAAAAAGTTGTGGGTTGGGGGCAATTTGATGAGAATATGAAGCAGTGATCACAAATTTCATTCGGAAACTTCAGGGCAAAAAATTACGAGTCACATGTTGAGGGACTTCTCGATACCTGCAAAGTTATGGGGTGAAAAAATACCATAAAAGAATGATTTAGCCGACTCACTTCTGGACTCCATTCTATTACGTTTTAGAGCTCTTAGTGATGAACATGGGGAACGAATTCACCCAGAAATAACCACGATGGAAGAGAGATAACGGGGCAAATGGGTCTCCAGCACGTTGGCTGTCTGTTGCTTAAAACTGATAAACGATGCCCCAGAGGTGAAATGCTTTGATATTTTAACGCACCTTTCAGTAACTGTTCTAAACTTAATTTTCGGTTCATTCAAAATTGGTGGGAGATAAAAAAATTTTGATGCCGTCTTCTGACTCATTGTTAAAAGAAATGCAAGAGGTATACCCATTTTTGTTTATGTGTCAGACTTTTTTCGTCGTCCAGTATAATTACTGTCAGATTTATAATATTCGTATTGCAGCTGTATGGTACTTACAGGTGATACATTATTGAAAAATAACGCAAAAAAAAAAAAAACAAATAATTCGGTATAATCTAAATACTTAACCAGTTGAATATTTGAATTTGTTTGTAGTGCGAATACAGAAACGGTAAAAGATAGGTTCACATTTTTAAGTCACAGATCTACTTCCGTTTACAGTCTTATCCGAAGTCGCGTGCCAGTAACTCAGTAAGTGTGGCGAATGCTATGAACATGTTACTCTTCCTGTAGATGTGTTTGCAGGTGTTTCTTTCATTTATTGATTGCTGAAACGAACAATACAACCCTGGAAAATTTTATGTTTGTATTTTCCAATTGCTAAACTTGTTGCATTAACTTTATATTGAAGGTCATGTCACTTGGAAATAGTACTTGAAATCCCTCCTGTCAATAGTACCAGTATCCTGACGGCCTTAATTCATTATGCTGACAGCAACTGATACCAGTACGAAGTTATACCTTTCAAAGTTGAGTAAGTTTTCTTGAGGCCGTTAGTAACATGGTGGTCACGCGAAGTATGGATTAGCTATCTATATCGCTAACTTAGAGGTAGCTTTGCAGTTGGAGGTTACCATTTGTAACTTTAGTCCAAATGGCAGTTGTGCCTGACTTTCAGTATCATTGAACTGCGGGGTTAGTTGATAGATGCTCTTTATGACATCATTGTAAGAATTTCAGTATAATAATAAATAAAAACAGCTGCCCAAATTTTAGTTAACTATAGTATTACGTGAAGAGTTTGGACCAAGATATCCGACACCTTTGCACTGAAGCAAACTTAGACAGCTTTATGAACCTGTTCTTCAGCTTATGTCACATCCTATTCTTTCTGCAGATTACACCATATTTTATACACCTTTAGTACGGGTTGTTAGTTATGTAGGCTTTGACGAGCGGGTCTGAATAGATGGTGTAATTCTAAATTTCAATAGAAACTTTTTCTATCGCTTTTCACTAGGAAAAAAAAGACACGCATTTACAGTACTTAACAGTGGGTCTTCATGATGGCGAGTGACCTACCTGTTGAGTCCAGTGTATATGCGTTTTCACGTAAGGACAGTATTTCTCAAAGTGTGACCTTCATAAAAATCGACCACTCAGGTTCTAGTACTTTAAAACAGGTAAAGTTGTCCTTAGCCACGCCATGAAGGCATATAGGGGGAGCAGAGGTATAGCTCCGGTCATTCTTAACCTCGGCACTATATGGAGGTAAGTGGTCAACTTCACGCCTTGGCCGCTTTGTCCTTGGGAAGGAACCCTGGTACCAATTGGATAAGAGGCTAGATGTGTTACAGAGTCGATCTGTGCGGTTTTGGAGGAGAGAATCTCTTTCCCCTGCTGGGATTCGAACCCCGGATCCACCTTTATTCCAAAAATATGCTTCATTTTACACGAGCTCAGATTTTTACATTTTTCCAGAGTTCTGTATCAGATGGACCAAGCGGGATCGCGTCATAATCTGGTTCGGCGGTGCTTGATTGTAACTCCGACCTTATTTGGGATTTTCCTGGCTGCCTTTAGGCCTGTAGTTGGACAGGTCCCTTCATAGGCGTAACTCTGCTAATAACGGGGGGGGGGGGGCAATATCCACCATGGGTATTAGGATGCCTCTATTCAGCGTCCCGTGAATCGCAGGTTTTTCATTTTTTCTCTCTTTACACCACCCAAATAATCTTTTAGAAACTATTTCTGTTTTTTATTTGCCTCTCTTCAAATCAGTAGCCAAAAAGACTATTCTTAGGTAGAAAAAATATTGGAAGGGCATTTCCCCCCCCCCCCCCCCCCCCAATGCAACCCCCAAGTTACGCCTATGGTTCCATTGATTATGCCCTCGGCCTGTTTCTCAGGATATAAAGAGGACCGCTGCCGTATTTCGTCTTCGCCAATTTCGTGTCTCTGTCAGAGTTTGGCTTATTGCCCTCAAAAAGGGGAACAGTTTCAAAAATCTCTTGTTCAAAATTGGAGATGATAGGCGTAAGTTTTAGTATTTTTCCTGTGGGAGTGTTTTTGTTCACACACGCCACGTAGCGAGGGCTGGCGTCCCTGAGATTCTGTGTAATGCGACTTTTTTTTGTGAAGGGCCCCGCAGCAGATGCTACGGTCGCACCGCAGCCTTGAGGCTTATTGTGCAACCCTGTGATGAAGATTAGTTTTTTTTTGTTTTTCCGTGTAATTGAGTACCGGTGGAATGAAACCGACAGGGGAAACCGAAGTACTCGGGGGGGGGGGGGAACCTGTCCCAGTGTCACTTTGTCCACCACAAATTCCACATGGACTGACCCGGGATCGAACCCGGGGCTCCGCAATGAGAGGCCGGCGACTAGCTGCCTGAGCCATGGCATGGCCCAATGCGATCGTTACTCTTCATCCTTGTACGCACATTTTGTCAGCGAACAGGAAGGCGACTGCAAAGAACAGATTATGTGTATCCTTGTGTCCCTGCAGACGACCTCGTGGCATCGATTGAGCACCAACCAGAACTTGAGCCTTTTACTATAGCCGACAATGGCAACCATTCCTTCAGTAAATCTGCTTATATAGGTTGAGAGAAAAGTCCGTGTGTTCCTGTCGGAGGTAGGAAATAGGTTAGAGCGGAAGTCAAGTGAATGAACAGTACTTGCAATTACAATAAATGTTGGAAGTGACTGGGAACTACGTCACAGAGGTCACGTATGCCACCTTAATTGTTTTACGTGTGGGACTTCCCACATCCAGCACAGTGCAGCACCCATCTTGAACGGGTTCACAGGAACTTGTCGCCCATTCTGTACATCATAATCCATTTAATCAGCCTATGTGAGGACTGACCCCTAACCACAGAATGTGCAGAAATTTAAGTAGCCAATAGTCGCTAGCAAGTGAAGGTCATCGCCGAAGCGACTTTCGGTTACATTTCACCAGACAAATGCCAGGACACTGTCTTAATAAATTGGACCACGTTGGCTTCCTTTTTCATACGTGACGATTCATAATATTAGTCGCCAGAAGACCTTAAACGAAGAGACCATTTGGAAAACTTGGCACAGTTCGGTGAATGGACGTTACAGTGTATTGTTGTGAACTGGATTTAGCTGGCTTGGGTTAGAGTCCACTGCTGTGAACACGGTAATGAACTGTCGCGTTCCATACAAAGTGGGTATTTTCTTTGCCATCAGTCGACGAGCAGCAGTTATAGAAGGACTTTGCATAATGTAGTCGGTTACTTAGTTGGAGATGGCCACCACGGCAGACTCGACACATGCACAAGGTCGCCGCCACAGATAAGGTTAAAGTTGCATGCCGACAAACTGTGGGAAGGGAAATGCATTATAACCGTGACATTGAAGCAGTTGCCGGTCAAGGCGCGGTCGTAGAGATTCTCTGGTAGCCACCTCTCCCCCTCGTCAGGCTCCTGGCAGCCGAGATCAATAAAGCGGCTATGTTGAATATGAATCGAAATTCTTTTATTTCTGCCCCTGGCCTTGGTGAAACCTGTGCTTTCCTTGCGAGAGATTTTTAGCATCTTTCTTCCGCATGTAGGAGCCAGAATTTTAGGTATATTGTAACTGGTGGAAGTATTGTGAGTGGTGTGGAGTTTTTCTGGCTCTTTTAAGAAGATGGTGAAATATCACGTCTTTGGTTACAGAACACAGAAAAGAAAGAGGAGGCTTGAGAAAACTGCATAATCACCTGTATCGTAAGTTATACTGTTTACCGAATATTGTTAGGACGATCAAATCAAGGACAGTGGAATGAAATAATCGGACAAATAACACGCTTGAGCACAGTCGTAGCTGCAGGGAGGGAGGGGAGGTGGGTACAGTCCAAGGGGCGGCAAATTAAATATTTTGACTGAAATTTTTTATTTTCTGCCCTTAACAATTTTCAGTTATTGAACAAAATGAAAGGAAATTTAATAAACGACTCATTTTTTTTAATTAAAGGTCACAATTTCTGTTAGGGGCGGCCATTGTGATTACTCGCCCCGGGCGCCTTAAAGCCTACCTACGCCACGACACTTGAGAGATATGAAAAGGGCATGTAAAATCTGAAGAAGGACAGACTTCTTGGAACACCTGGATGTGATGAAAATATAACGTTAAAGGAATTCTGAGCAGGTCTCATAAAGCTTGCTGTCCTGTTGTGTGGATTTCTAATCCTACATAATCGGACATAACCGTGCAGTAATAATAATAATAATAATAATAATAATAATAATAATAATACCTCACCTGATGTGAAGGCTCGCAGTCAGATTGATCATGTCTTTATAGATACGAGATGGCATTCAAGTATACTGGCGGCCCAGTTTTTCAGGGCAGCTGACTGTGATACTGATCACTTTCGGATACGGGTAAAGATAAAAGTCTGCCCGTAACATGCCATGCAGGCACAGAGGGAAGGAGAGGTATAGCTGTGCCCATTCTTAACCTCGTCCCTAGAGAGGGGGTGGATGGTCAACGCCACGCCTCGGCTGCTTTACCCCCGACAAAGAGCCCCGTACCCATCCTACAGGAGACTGGGTTGCTCGGATGCAGAGAAGAGAAAACATTTTGCCCTCACCGGGGCCTGTAAAAGTTAGGGAGAGACCGTCTGTAAGTAAACGAACAGCACGGAAATCTGATATGGAGAGATTCAGTCTCAAAAAGCCCAACAAGTTTGCAGCTGTGGAGAACTTACATGATAGCGGGGC
Source organism: Reticulitermes speratus (assembly GCA_021186555.1). NCBI lineage: Eukaryota > Metazoa > Arthropoda > Insecta > Blattodea > Rhinotermitidae > Reticulitermes > Reticulitermes speratus. The sequence goes on from JAJKFL010000009.1 coordinate 22,367,426, forward strand.
CATAAATAGGATTTGGGGAGCTATTAGAGAGAATATTAAAATCTCAGCTAAGGAGAGGCTAGGTCAGTATGAACGGAAGGTTCATAAACCATCGGTTGATGAAGAATGTTAAAAATTTGTAGATCAAGGGGAGCAGGCTAAATTGCAGTGGTTGCAGGATCGAAACCAAGTTAATGCAGGTAATCTGAGCGATGTAAGAGGTGATACTAATATTTAGGAACAAATATAGGGAGTAACTGAAAGGTAAAAAGGAATGAACTTGAAAAAAAAACAGTAAGAACAATACTGCTAGAGACTTGCATATGGGTATGAATGAATTTAAGAAGGGTTACCAGCCTAGAACTAACTTCGTAAAGCATGAGAAGAGTGATCTGCATGCAAATTTCCACATTACTTTGTATAGGTGGAAGAAACACTTATGCCAGTTATTGAATGTAAATTAGGTTTATGATGTTAAGCAGACTGCAATTGTGCCTAAGCCCAGTGCCTTTGAGGTTGAGATGGCTATTGAAAAGCTGAAAAGATATAAATCACGATGTACTGATGAAAAATTCCAGCAGGCGATTCAAGCAGGAGGTAGGACAATGCATTCTAATATTCATAAAGTTATTAATTTTATTTGGAATATAATATAATTCTAAAATTTATGGTTTCGGCTTATATGTTTTTTATGATAATGTAAGTCGAGATCTCACCCGAATACAAGGACAGTGTAAAATAGTTTTGGTGTTATACATAACAACTGTTCTTTGGTACCTTGTCAGCCTGATAATGTCCCTTTATACCGGAGCCGAAACATGTTGTAAAACTTTACAACACATACAAAATTATTGTGATTGACGGCTACTACGCTTACTTCTATAAGAAAAAATTATCTTAACAGTGGCAGGAATCAATCATTGCACCTATTTATAAGAAGGGTGATAAGACATATTGTGGTAATTATCGAGGTATGTCCCTTCTATTAGCTACATACAGAATGTTATCCAACATCATTCTTTCAGTGTTAACCTTTATGTGCAGACGAAATTACTTGGGGTCGTTAGTGTGGATTTCGACGTAACAGATCAAATGCTGATTATATATTCTGCAGTCGTCAAATACTTAAGAAAAAATGGGACTACAATCTGGCAGTCCATCAGCAGTTCATAGACTTCAAGAAAGCGTATGATTCAATTAGGGTGGTTTTGTGTAATATTCTCAATGAGTTTAGTGTCCCTATGAAACTAGATAGGTTCATAAAAATGTGTTTAAATGAAGCCTATAGTAGATTCTGGGTAGACAAACATTTGTCTGATACATTTCCTATTAGGAATGATTTGAAGCGAGGATATGCTTTATCGCCGTGCTATTCAATTTCTTGACTAGCCAAGGAGCTGGTAGCTTCTGAAGAAGAACTCTGCTCCATGGAGTTAGTTTTCGTGAAGAACTTAGTTCTTATATACTGATTTAGTGTATATTAAATTTGTCAGATGTAACCCTTAAGTATCATATCATCGCCGTGTTTGTAATTGTTGTCTTGCAAACAGTATTTCATACCTGATGTGTATGCTCAGGAGCTCTCCGCTTACCAAGCCTTACTTACCTGGTAGCTCGTGTACGTGGTTACGGCATCAAACCGAAAGCTGCAGGCATGTTCAGCGGGCCATCTCATTGTTTTACAGCCTACAAAAACGTACCGTAACATTCACAAATTTTCCGAAAGGTAAATACGCCTAACTTTTGCCAAGAAAATGTAATTTAAGCGGTTAACGTCACAAAATAATATGTGCTTGTCTTGTAAGAACATCATTTTTAATCAGTATGATATGTGACGCTCCGCGCTAGCCACATATGCAGTTCCTTGTATCCATATGAAGGAATGGTTATTTAAACCAGACACGCGGGGATATTGCGGAGACGTTCCGTGGCTCGGACGCCATCTAGTGTTCGACTTTGTTACTTACAATTCTAAGGTCAAGGCCCCAAGTTTCCTTTGATACGTCACTGACAGTCAAGTGGAAGACTCAAGGTCAGTTACATGTTGTGTAGGATTTGTGACGTTCGATACCGGAAAACAACTTTGTGCTAGGTAGTAGTGTGATCTACTGCCATGATGTGAACATTGTATGCCCAAGTCAACCAGTATGATTCTCCACGTACTTGAAGGAATTCAAATAAGAGCAATGAAACTGCTGAGAGAAACGAGCCATCTTCTCAGAACGCCAGCAGTAAGTGTGCGCGTTGTGTATATAACAAAGACAGACAGTAAACCCGCAAAACATCTGGCCTTGTGTTCTTAAAAACGTCAGTCTTTTAGCAGTGGCCAATTCAGGTGACGGTCGTACCCGCAAAACTAATTATTAAAATTTTATTTCCGTATATGTGTACTCTAATTTCGTGTAACAAAGTGGCACGATAACTGAAAATAACTTTGTGGTAACAGAAGAGAACAAAGCGTTCTTCGTAATTTTTGATGGATTGTTTCTGCACAAAATCTCTCACTTGTGAGAGTGCAGCGTAAAACTGCTTATGCATAAATACACGTATAGGTTTGGATGTGTATTTTAAAATGAATAACTATGGAGCAGGTGCGCACCAAGAATTTTTCATTGGGGGGGGGGGCTGAACCTGCGGTTATAATTTATGTGTGATTTTAAAAACTGTTTTAAAATACATATCGTAAGTACAACTAACGTAACGCTATTTGCAACTGTATTCATATGCATACACGTTCCATGACTCACGTAGTTTAAATCACAATGTCTAACCTGTTTGTTTTTTTTTTTTTTTTTCAGTTTCATTTAAGACATCCTAAGTGTCTTTATTTTACTTTTAAAAATTGTAATGTACTAGTCATAAGCCGATTTCAGTGGCTGAGTTCGACTGAAGAGTGAATCACGTAAAACGTTTATTATCGTCGTTTCTACAAAATCTGGTTTTTTTTTTTTTTTTTTTCCGGAGTGGGGGCTGCAGCCCGCCAGCCGCCCCGCTCCCCCCCCCCCTCAACCCCACCTTTGGGTGCGATCCTGGCTCTGGGGCGGAGTCCTTAAGAAGCCCGTACACAAGTATTCTGCCTTGTCTGCAACCCGAAGGTTCATAACCGTGTAGACAAGAGCCCGTCACCGGTCCGTGTCCTAACCTATATGAATTCATTATATATATATATATATAACATTTCCAACAAATTGCACGTGTAATTATAAATAAATGTAATTTCATAATATTACTGCTACGTGTTTCGGCCCATGAAGGCCATCCTTAAGGAGAACTCAGTTACAAAGGAATACATTTATGATAAATTGATGTCAAAGATTTGCATAAACAAACTTAATTTACAGTACCATGTGGTGAAACATGTAAATAAACTTTGTTTATGTCTGAGTGTCTGAGACACTACACAGCCACCGCACGATACGGACACAACGCAGCGCACACAGTAGGTCTATATACAGATGATCACTATACGTCAAATTAAATGATACACGCTACGGAAAGCAAGACCAGTCTGCCAATAATTTAAATAAATCTTAAGTCATGTAATTATTTTAACAAATTTAACACTTTTTAATAATATTATTATTATTTCACAATATTGTATGAAGTTTGACTGCCATTTGATGTATCACATTTTATACGGATGTAACGACGCATTCATGGTTGTATGGTCTATGCTAGAAAACTCTACGACCCCCTGAAGATGGTGTTTTGAGACGCCGAAATACGTATAGGGGCAAAATATAATTTTTAATATTATAAGTTAATGTGCATAAGTTGGTGTGAAAATAAACAACTTTAGTTGTCATAAGATGCACGGTAAATACAATGTAAAATGTAGGAGGAATATTACGAAATAAATATTTATAATTACACGTGCAATTAGTTGGAACAACTATTGTATAATTAATCAATTCTACGGAATATGTACAACATTAAATATATGTGACTTTAGTTTACACCCACTTTATTTAAGATCCATTGTAATATTATGCTGTCTACGCCCTATGTTCCAAGATGTCTGTTCGCTTCAGGTTTTTTTTTTCCCCCCCTTAAATTTTCTGATCTCTCGATTGCGGGCTACATGCCTCGTCGATTTCGTCCTCCCTGATTTGATCAACCTAATATCAACTGGTAAAGCATACACATTATGACGCCCTGATTATGCATTTTATCCAGCCTTATGTCACTTTCTCCTTTTTTGGTTTATATATTCTCCTCGGCATTCAGTGTTCTTCCCTTAGTATGAGATACTAAGTTTAAAATCTGTACAAAACTACGTGTGAAATTACGGGCCTGGTTTGTACACTGTGTTTACATTTTAGGTAGCCAACAGGAAGACGAAAATTTCGGACCTGACTGGTAACGAGCACGTACCGAAAGTAGTAATTGCTCTTAGGATATCATGCATTCGAAATGGGTTATCATTTCATTTTCGTTCCACTACTGGCATGTTTATACGTGGTGAAAGAAAAGTCCCTGTGCACGTGTCTAAGAAGGCTGCTGCGCTGTCCTGGAAGTGAGGAAGCTCCAGACAAAACACTTTCAGTGACAAAACATGATCTCTGTCACACGCCCGTTGGGGTCACTTCCAACATTTATTGTAACCGTTAAGTACTGTACATTCACTGTGACTTCCACTCTCGTATCCTACTTCCGACGGGTGACAGGAACTTTTCGCACTGTGTATAACAAGACAAGCAATGTACGTATAACGTAACATTCAGGCGCGTTCGCGTAACCATTGTTGCCGTGGAAGAGCAATAAGTATCACGTATTCTGAGTGTGTATCTGTAGCCTTAGTTATCCAGCATACAAAGCGCATGCGCCGTATTATATTGTCATCTGTGGTCTGTCTGGCTCTTCCGTATTTCCCCACATTATCTTCCAAACGACACGGTTTTCGGAAAAAAGTCACCGAATGTGTGTTTTGATTTTCTCTACGACTTTTGACCGAAATATTTCTCATTCTAAGAAGAATTAAGCGAGATATCGTAAATGTACGTAGGTGTTCATGTAAATTACCCGTTATTCTTGTCAGGTTTTAATGAAACTTGAATTTTCTGGACAGATTTTAGAAAAATCCTCAGGTATCAAATTTCATGAAAAGCCATCGAGTGGGAGCCGAGTTGTTCCATGCGGACAGACGGACAGACATGACGAAGGTAATAGTCGCTTTTTGCAGTTTTGCGCACGCATCTAATAAATTGATTTGCAATTTTCTCGGAAACATGATCTTGCACAAGGGAGGCACATAAATTGGAAGAACCAAAACTTGGCCGGAGAGGACGTCGTGTGGAGAAGACATAGGTCACAACTTCCAGTGGTGATAGATTAAAGAGACCGGTAGAACTAAACTACTGTACTTACGATAATGATTATTGTGACTTCACCGTGAGCATTAAAACGTATTACGCCCTGTGTATTGTCTATTATAACTGAAATATGCTGGGAATTGTATATTTATATGCGTTTTATACATCCCTATTAACAGTTATTGGCAAATAAGAATTATGTATGGAATTGCCAATACAGCTTGCGTTTCAGACCCTTTGAAAATAAAGGAAGTGAGGAAAACTAATTTGTATTTCCGCATGATACAACTTGCTTTGGCATTGAAATTAAACTGTCTCCAGTTACCCAACATTACCTTTAGTCACGGTTTGTCCATCAAATCAGCATAAGTCGTGACTGATTAAACTACAGTGTAACCAGACTTGTCTCCCTGTCCTTGAAGGTTAGTCGATATGTTTAAAGACACCGTAATCTCTCTTTGGCTCGGCGTGGGCTGGTCAAATATGCAATAGAAGTAAAGAAAGATAAGTGATGATTCACAGGATTGTACTCCGACATGTCAGTGCATAAGGGCGATGCTGCGCAAGGATGTGTGTGTGCATCGAGCAGCTGTGTGGAGACGTCCGGCTCTTCTTTCCAACGCTAGAATGGACACTGTACGCATATGAAATACTTGTACCGGCGATAGACCGCAGTTGATTCTCGAACATGCTTACTGGGATGGGATATTAAAATGCGAAATTCGGCTCTGGAGCCAGTTTATGTAGCAACAGAGGCGGTTGTTTTGAGTTGGAATCACCGCGCCTCGCACAAGCGTTCAGTCTGTCCCCGAGCTTTCTGCGGGGTACGTGGCCGTTGAAATACAAACGAACCCGTTATGAAATAAATTTTCTCGCGTGTTAAAAACATTGCCGATAAACTGGGTCAGATAAATGTAAGAGCATCAGGTTTTAATCGTGTTATTCGCGCGGTTAAGGAGTTTCAGAACTGAACTGCCTCTAGACAGAGAACCAAATCTCGTAGTACTGAAACACGGAGAATCGCGATTTATAGCGTCACGCTTTGGCGTGGAAAGTCTGTTGAGTTTAAGTGTTTGTAAATATACAGCTCAATGTCTAATACTCGTTCTAGCTCGAGTGTCCGACGAGTGAGCATGTGGTTGGAGTTTGAGTGCTCGCGATGTGAGGACGTCAGTCGAACGTCGTACTTGAATGAACATCACTCGACGAGTAAATGTACGTAAAGACAATTGCGAGCCGTTCTGATTTTGTGTCTGAATTTTTTGGCGTGTCGATTTTTAATTATTTTCACGGCATTCAACACGTAAATACGAACAGCACGTACAATAATTGGCCTTCGGCACACAAGTGTAGCAAATTATCCCAAATTGAGTACCGTCAAGTAGCGTTGTTATAAAGACTGATACCACAGCAACATAGCAGCAAGTGTCATTTGCAGTGAAGAACTTAAAGTGAATTATTTTAGTATTCAGACCAAGCATAAATAATCATTAGGGTGGGGTTACACATGAGAATAAAACTCGCGATAGTTTCTCTTAGTTACTCTCGAGAGACACTGTCTCACATATGACCGCCTTTGAGAGCCGAAACTCGAGGGTCATGGTAACCTCGTGGACAGTCGGCTTGAGAGCATGTCCTTTGTCCGTGTAAAGTATTGTGTGTACTGAATTGGTATAAATTTTTATATATACTTACAAATACTGAAAAATATTTCCTGCGTCATCCCTCAAAACAGAGGTACACAAACATTCCAAAAATCCAGGACCCACCTCAAAATTGTAGGCTCCAGAAGCGTCACGTGAGGCAAGTTCCACACCGAGGATCCACAAATATAAGGTGTCACGGTACAACTGCAGTTTATATTTCTGTTGAGCATGATGTAAAGGAAGGTACCAAAACACCCGTTTTTCTCCAGGGATTTTTTTTTGTAGTGAAGTGTATTGAAATAAGGGAATTGCTTTTCCTTGTAACTAACTTGTGAAACTGGATGCTCTGCAGGACACACTCAGCTGTTTTCCTTTGCCTTTAAATTCGTATTGTAAAAATGGAAAGGTGAGACATCACGCTTCTCTATTATTTATCGCAGTGACAGTGCATGGTGATCCCCATCAATTAAAAATGCAGCCTGGCCACAAAACGTGGGTGGCTATAGATCGCTCTGCTGCATTATGCAGTAAAACAGCGTATTGTTTCTGAACAGCCATGGGAGGACAGGAAAAGGTTCGAGAGGCGGGAAGATTTGATGATACTTTAATGAGAACTGAAATGTCAAGAGTGCTGTAGTTTGGCATATTACATTGGCACAGAAGTGTCCTGTCAGTTGGCCGATGTTCTTAGTGGCTTTATACAATTTTACATATGTACCTCACAAGGATATCGTTAATCAGGCGTGCGTGATTTGAGTCACGGCATAAACATTTGCATTCATTTAAAGCTTTAAGTACATAAAGACAGGAAGACTGTTGGACCTGAAACGTTATTGGTAATTAGAGCGTGAATAAACTCAGGCTTGATTCGCAGGTTGAATTATTGATGTGTCCGCTTGATTGATGATGGGTTATACACAACTGTGAGGACCTGCAGAATGTCTCAGATCAAATGAAATAGAAGAGTCGACGCCGTTAGCTTGAAACTGTCGAAGAGGGTCGTTTAAGAAAAGTTAACTTGACTCATATTCGTAACTCTGCAAAGTCCTTCATGAAAAGCGAATAGTTGCTCAACTGGTGAAGAATTGTTTTGACGCGGAAGTTCATTACCGTGGTGACAAAACCCCGTAGGTGCCTTGTCACCACGGCATGCATTATCGTCATGTAGGAGAGGAGGGCCTCCACGTACTGGTGGTAGCTGTGTGTATGTTGAGTGAGCAATGAAGAATGTCGACCAGGGATGGTTGTACGCTTTAGGAATGCGCGAGAAGACATCGTAAAACACTAGCAAGCTACGAAAGGTCACATTGTTCCAGTCGTCGCGACAGGACGCTGAGTACCTATATATAGGAGACTACGACCCCTCAGTCCGAGTTCTTTTAAACCATCTCTGTATCATTCTCCGTCTGATGCGGTGCGACGATACAGACCTACGACATGTGCAGCAGGTACAACTGCGTCTTATTTTACGTGAATTTGAAACATAGTGCATATTGGTTTCTCTACTCATGTGCGGTTGGAACGGTGGTAAGATTGCTTCCGTATCAGCCGTCGATGGTGGAATTTCCTCGCTAAGTGCAGCAGTTACATAAAATCTGCCTAGAACGGAACGTACGTTAAATGTAAACCCGTGTTCACAAGGAAACTGCTATTTAATGCCAAGAGGAGAGAGTAAAAAATAATGTAAATGGACCCATAATAAACGGCTACTTTTACAACAAAAGGGAATACAATTTAACGTAAAAGAATACTTAAATATTTACTGTATTTTTTCATATGGTTTATGACAAACGACTTAACGGAATTAATATTTCTTACAAGTAGGAAACAATTAAGCCTGACTGTTGACAAAAAATATATATGTGAAGACTACTGTATGTTAAGGGAGAACTGGAAAATGCGAAAGAAAAGAAATATACTGTTCTATGCATGAATAGTCTACTTTGTGTATTATGAGGCAGTGGATTTTCACGATGTAAATGTCTTTTAACTTCCACATCTTGCATCTAATCGAAAGGACCTGTATTAAGTGTAAACTGTCAGAAAAGGAAATCTGGTTACGCCTTTGGAATTCCGTTATAGGTAGATTGTCTTTGTTGTCAGTGCTAACACCTTGAAAGTGTTAATGGGAGGGAGGATAAGGTTCTTGAATTAATGTATTGCGACATTCTTTGTGGTCTTTGGGAGTCGGAGGTGTTAAAAATATTCAATCGTGGCATGTTGTTTGCCTCCACCATTCCACATTACTGATGGTCTGAAAATCTCGGTGCAGAACAATGCGATAAGAAATGTACACGTAGCCTAACATTGACACGCGTTCGGGTCTTTGCATCCTGGACGCTTCTCGGGTGGTCATAGCATTTAATCCACTGTGCTGTGGTCACGTTTTTGTTATTGTTGACAATTGTGCACATATTGTAGAATGTTATTGCTGTTTTTTACGGTTTGGTGTTATATTTCTTCACAGAACTTAATATCTATAAGTGTACGTTGATATTGTTAAAATTGTCGGTATTATACATAACCTCCGATATTCAGCCTGTCGAAATATTTTGTAATTTCTGAGTTAAAATCAATATTTGATACTCGGTTTGTAGGTATATTCATAATCTGTCTACATACCAATTTCGTATTTCTAGACAATCAGTAAATGTGAAATATTATGATTACACGCCTTTATTTTTCTTAATTACGCATCCAGTAAATCACATGAAAAATAAGACAGATTAGTATGGATTGCTATCGACCAATGTCGATTATCGATTGTAACCAAAGCATTCATGAATATACGAAGGTTTTCATACAAAATACCTGTTATTTTGACCAGACTTTCATTTTCTCGACAGATCTTAGTAACCCCTCCCTCCAACATAAAATCCGTCCGGTGGGAACCGAGGTGTTCAGTGCGGACGGAGGTACAGACAGACAGACACATGAGGGAGCTAATAGTCGATTTTCGCTTCTTTGCGAATGCTTTTAAAAACGATAAATTTAGCCGCAAAGATTGCTTTACCTTGGACACTGTTTTATCTCTTTGCATATCCACATCACGAGTATAGCATATTTGACTTGATCAGAAATAGGGCGGGTAGAGCGCACAAGGGACGGTGACAACTGCATAATGCATTATAGTTGGGAGATTTGGAAGGAAATCACTTGGGGAACTGGATAAAATTAATTGTATATTAAAGAAATAGTGTGCATGCGTGTGTGTGCGTGCGTGCGTGTGTGTGAATGAGTGAGTCTGGACTGGATTATTCTCAGTCGGGATGAGATCCAGTAGAGGCCCCTTGTGCGCATGACTGTGGTTATTTAAGGTTAGTAAAAGGCTTGAATTACTTGACCAGCACAGCGACTCTTTAACTTTTCAAGAACTACCCTCATGGAGTTCGTGACACGTAATTGAATTTGCAGTATTATACTGTCATCAACTCGAGTACAGGACTCGGACCACAAAGCCAAATTATTAAATTGGTCCGGCAAAAGGAGTAATGTTCGTTACTCAGGAGTGTGACTTTGCCCACAGCAGTGGTTTCGCAGGGGCCAAGTCAAACCGCTAACCGCTGTATTTCGTTAAAAATGCATTGGACTAAAGCTCAGTCTTGTCCTGTGAGGGCGAGTTAATTCTGTTATGCATGATAGAATTTTCTGTTTTGCCGTGTGGGGAGGGCTGTACGTAAATTTGGCTCTAGACTTGTTATAAACCGAATACATAAGAAATGGCGACCATTGGAAGGCGATAGAGACACTGTCTTTGACAACATCTGTATGTTTTCTCCACAATCTGTGCCTGTAGATACGAGACACCCACCCACGGTCTCAAGGCCAAAGCTTTACTCCTTAGTAACGATCAGTACAGGAGTTTGACAGTGTTGTTTAAGCGTATGAACATGCTTTAAATTGTATAATTGTATAAACTGCAAGTTAGCCTCCGAATTTTATCTCTCGCTAGCATCTGAAAAAGTCCTTGCTGTTGAATATATAAGCACATACCTCCAGTGTACCTGTTTTCTTGTGTTCCGTTCAGGTACAAGTGAGTTTGAATTGGCCTGTAATGTTTGGTTTAGTTTACTATATTTTCCTCCCTCGCTACTGAAAGTGTCCCCCACCCCCGCAGGAGATATGAGATAAAGGGTAGAGAGAGGGACTGGAATGAGCCTTTGCGTGACGTGAGTCACCTCTGTTCAACAGTCGCGTGTGTGTGGGTGACATCGTGATATGGTAACGAGGAACGTATTGGGGAAGGTAAGGCAAGGCAAGTGAATTAGACTTAGAATTACTAGAGTGTATTATGCTTAGTTAAATCAAAGATACTACGATGCCTGACGGTGGGAGAGACAATGAATGCGAACAAGATTTTGGTGGGGACATGCCTTGCAAAATGTCCACTTTTAAGACCGAGAATGGGGTGCGAAGATAACATTAAGACAGATCTTAAGAGTCTTCAGGGTCAGGCAGTCCGAGAAGAGAGCCTGCTGTAATGATTTGTATTAATTTTAATATTCGGGGTCTACACTCTGAGTTGCAGGGAGCTTTCAGTTTGGACTGTAATCATGGTGCATGGTAACCCGTAAGGGTGAGCAGTGTAAAGTGCCCTTGTGCTTAATTAAACATCACTCCATGAAGACGCGTGGGGAAGTGGAGACAGCCTCGCGCGTTCTTAACTTTGGCACTAGATGAAGGCGAGATTGGCTACACGCCCCGGCTGCCTTACCAGCAGGGGGAAGAGTCTCTGCTACGCAGTGGTTGGGACCTATACCATGTTGGGAAGCTATGGAAAAGAGAAAAGCTCTTAGCCTGCCAGACATCGTTCCTCGATTGCTCTGTCGTCCAGCCCGTAGCCCGAGGGGCGTCCAGGTTTTCCCATTAGTGTGTTACATCGTCAGAAATATTGAAATATAAAAACTAATCTTGCCTGTTGTTTTGTATGTAGGTGGAACTTGAACTCTAACCATGACGGAAGATCTAGGATGTTTGGGAACAGGGTGCTGCCTGGGGCAAAATAGGGACATTTGAGAGTGGTTATAACGGGAAGATGGAGAAAATTGCATGCTGAGCCTCACTAAGTATTGTGTGAGAGATCAAATCAAGGAGGGTAAAATCGATGGGACCTGTTACACGCGTAGAAGAAGTAAAAAATTAACCAGAAAACTTGATCAGTAACTTCACACATGAAATCTGTTTGGAGAGTACATACTCATGTCGAACCAGTTCGTATGTGCATGCATACCCTCATTTGTTATGCTGTGAACAGTGAAGAATTAAGAATAAGAAGGTTTAGGTAGGCCTGCTCCTCATTTTGTAAATGCTGTTCAGCATACATTCGGATTCCATAAAGGCGAGAAATTGCTGGACTAGCTGAGCACCTATAAGCGTCACAAAATTAACTCGGCTCCATGGAGTTATTTACGTAATTGTCCTTCGTTTTAATTTGCTGCAGATGTCCAGATACCCCACGCGTTAGCTCTGTTTATGCGAAGAAGATCTAATTACTGCTTTTGTACTTGTGAGCGCGCAACAAAGTCATGTTAAAACTCTTTCTTATTCCAGTTGAGCAGGAATTATAAGTAACTCGAATATGCAGAGCAAGGCACCAATGTTTCGGACAGTACAGTTGAATTATATGGCGACTGTAATATGCGCCGAAACATGGAGCAGCTTCAGTGTACAACGCAGCTGAACACCCAAGACCGAAGTTACACATTAGATACAGACCACGCAAACAAGGCCAAGAATACACTATTACTGAAAAGACACATTTATGTTCTATCTCATCGCACTGTATACTTATCATTCACATTTACAATGCTGGCGTTCCATTGTGGAAAGGCTGTAGAGTGCGGTGACCTTGGTAGGCGTCACGACACTGGACAGGTCCTTTCACACATTCCTAGTGCTGCCAAACCATGGAAACCAGATGTGTTGAGGCCAAAAGGACGAATATGTGACGTCCTTGAAGGAAGAGCCGCTTTTGGTTGTTTTACGAAAAGGCATGACCATGCTGTTAGTATCGTAATACGTATACACAATACTAGCCGCTGGTCTGCTTTATTTTAGATTTTCCAGATAAAAAGTGAAACTTAAAGGCGTATGGGGAAGTGGAGGTATATTGTCACGTATTTTAAGACGTGGCACAAATTCACACCTCGCCCGCTTCACCGGCAGTGACATAGTGCCCCGTACCCGTAGCCTATCTGGATGATTTCTTGGTCGTCAAGCCCATAGTGTAGTTAACACGCTGATTCAGCAGTGCTGGCAAATTTTCCAGGCATAAAAGCTGAGAAAATTAGTGTTTGAGACGCCATATTTTCGGAACTATATTTTTTCTACGACAAAACGTTCAACAGAAAAGTGGGAGCGTGATCAGACGAGGACTTTATGCGTTATTTGCACGAGGTGAATGCATATGGAGAGGTCATGTCTGTCTGTCTTTCTGTCTTCTAGTTTTATTTTCGAATCTACACAATTGATTTCAAATAAGTATGGAATTTTAGGTATGCGATAAAAGTTTTGTGGCTTTTCTAAAAGTGGTTCTTCGTACAAGAATTTGATAGAAGGTAACGATGCAGTAATCCACGTGCCCCATGTAGTACGTCGCCGAAGACACGGTTGAGGGAGGTGCAGCCACGTATTTTCATAACCTTTGCAATGGATAGAGGGAAGGATTCTATTGGACACTTAAACCCCGGTGAAAGAGCGCCCGTTGCGTATTGTATATGAAGCCGCGTGGGACTACATGTCAGTCTGGACGGTTTGTAAGAGAGAAAATTCCCTGCTCCTGTCGGGAATCGGAACACCGTCCCCGTAGTACACATAGCAGAATACACCACACAGCAGGAATTCATATTTATGTGCACGTGTTGTGAAGGTGTATATTCGGAAGTTACACGCGGAATGGGTTAGTCGGTATAATAACTAGGGGCTGGACGACCCAGGAATGCGTGGTGCCATTCTTGGAAGGGGCAAGAGAGTTTTCTGTTCCCTGAAGCGGCCAGACTGGTTCTAGGGCCCACCGACGTCTTGTTCGATTGGTACGGGGGAGGGGCGGTTTCTTCCTAGGAATAAAGTGGCTGGGGCGTAAAGCTGACAAATTCCCTCCATCTAGTGCCAAGGTTGAGAATGCGTATGGTCATGCTTCTCCTCCCTCATATGCCTTCATGGTATGGTGCTTAATTAAGTACGGCGTGAACTACCTTTTACACGTATTTCGGTGCGTTGAAATATTTTTGGTCGACTTGTTCTGGTGGGTTGATTTGGCAACGCAGCGTGTGTGGGTCCGCTCCTCATCTCCTTGTAGCCAAGGTCAATGAAAAATGTGGTGCTAGCCGAGTGGTTTTAGAGGTCACAAGGTGTAAGGGGTGGGTGGTTTGTCTTGTGACGTCTGTGTGTCACAATAAACACACTTTCCGTAACAAGGCTCGTAACACCCACAGAGATGTGGGTTATTCTAACAAAGAATCTAGCGTTTCCCAAAATAACATGTTCTAAACCTTTTCCGTGATGGATGTTATTTATACAAACCCGCTTCTTGGAGATGGTGACGTATTACGGTAGACCGTATTGTGTAAAGAAAGGTAAAGTCTGTAGTGTATGCGATGTAAGCATATGGCGGAGAGAAGGTACAGCTCGACTGACTCTTAATCTCGGCATTGGATGTGGTGAGTGGGCAGCTTCACACCCTGGCCGCTTTACCCCCGTTACCCATTACATACGAGATTGGGGGTCCTTGCAGTCGGCCTGGGCGCTTTGGAAATGGGGCACTTCTGTTGCCTCTGCCGCAAATCGAACCATGGTACCTCGGTTGTTCAGTCCCTTTGTTTAAAAGCTTTCTTTAACTGCTGAGACATGGTGGGACATGTTGCTTTTATGGGTGATTGTTTTTGTGGTTTATTTAGCTAACAGTATCTAGACCAGGGGTCTCAAACACGTGGCCCGCTGATTCGTTCAGTGCGACCCGCTTCAGTGTTGAATATTCTATTCTATTTTTAATTTTAAGACTTAGCAGTTTATAGAAGTTTTGCTATTTAACAAATTATTGCTAGGAACGCAGACACGATTTTGGGATCATATGTGAAGGAAAGTATAATGAAGGTATTGTCTAGAAAGAGCAGCAACTTTTTGAAGCTATCAGGCTTTCTGTAAACACGGTAGCTGATCGTGTGAATGACTGGGCAGGAGATAAACATTGTCAGTGAAAATTTTGTGGCATATTCAGTTTCAATTGATGCGAGCACAGACGTCGCAGATATTCAGCTTCCTGTTTTTATTCGAGCTGTAAATGAGGACTTTTAAAACTGGTTGCTATGAAGGGAAAACTGGCTGTGATTTTTTTTTCTGAATTGTTGACTCATTATAGTAAATATAATTTGCTTTGGGGGAAAAATGACCGGCTTTATTAGTGACAGAGAAGCGGCTCTGATGGCAGAAGTAATGGTGTTGTAGCAAAATTAGCAAAAAAAGAAAGCCCTCAAAGGGGAACTCCTATCTTTAGTTTCCACCCAATTCTTGATCAAGAGGCGTTGTGTGCGAGAAGTCTGCAGATGACTCGCACAATGGGCACTGTTGCTGAAACTGTGAAGTTTATTCCCGCCTGTTCCCATAAGCACCATGCTTTTGTAGCATTATTGGGAGACACACAGTGAATGCGGTGAAATAGTTTACCACACGCATGTGAAGTGGTTAAGTTGCGGATATGTTTTGTAGCTGTTTGACTTATTAAATGAGACCATATTTTGAATTAAAGGGAACAATAGAAATGAAGATCTTAGATGGCTGAAGGATGGATAAATGATCTAGCATTGGTTTGGATCGAATGTAAGTTTCGAATTACAGAGTAGTATATTAACCACTGCCGATCCCGGTGGCCGCGCGGTCTAAGTCGTGGGTCTGCGGCCGCTCGCGGGCTGGGATTGCGGGTTCGAATTCCGCCAGGGGCATGGATGTGTCTATCTCTTGTGAGTGTTGTGTGTTGTCAGGTAGAGGTCTCTGCGATGGGCCGATCACTCGTCCGGAGGAGTCCTACTGACTGTGGTGTGTCTGAATGTGATCTCGAAACCTCAACAATGAGGAGGCCTAGGCCCACGTGGGCTGTCGAGCCATGGAAAAAAAATTAACTACTGGACCACCACAACCAAACAGAAATGGTTGTTACAGTTACTGCGATAGCCGTACTTGGGTGGTTACTTTGTGTCTCGTATAGTCCCACAGGGAAGTGTGCGGAACTCAGTTGTTAGTCTGGGAGAAGTTGGCTGATGACCCGTTTCTCTGTCTTTTCCTAGTTGTGGTTTTTGAATTGTAAAGGATATCTTTTAAGGTGCTGTCCTCGAATTTGTTCGGACTGACCGAGCAAAACGACGAAAAGCGGAAATTGGTACAGTCAGCCTCGGGTCTGAATATGGTAAAGTTTTCCCCTTAACATGCCATGAAGGTCTTTAACCTCGGCTCTACATCGGGGTGTGTGGTCAGCGCCACGCCCAGGTCGCTTTATGCCCGGGAAAGAGACCCAGTACCCATTGTGTAAGAGGGTGTGACGGTTACGGAAAATCTCGTCCCCACCAGGGTTCGATCCCCTGACCGTCCATCATGTGGCGAGTCGCTATGCTGACTACACTATCTCGAGTTGAATACGAGACCCTCCGAATACAAAGCTGGAGTGCTGGCCACTTGACCATGGCGTTCAGTCATTCCTGGCTGGGTCTCGCCCTGTTTGCTTCTCACATATTTTGGTTCTTGAGTACCCTTGAGGTCTTCATCGTCTACTGGCGTTACAGTCCGCCATGCACCATGTCCTCTTCTTTTTTCCTCTGTTGGTCCCGTTTCTGAGAGTTTCGTCTCCAATTCCTAACGCCCATTTTCTTCGGATTTTCTGCCACTGAATCCAACCACCAAACAGCATGTCTGCCTACTTCTGTAGTGCCCTCTGGTGTTTGGAACGTTCGCCTCCTGCAATTTACGAAATACAGTGATAAAATTGAGATACGCTGAGCGGGTCGTCACACTGGCACGGCGTATGGCTTGCCTTCTGGTGATATCCGACTCGTGTACCAGGCTTATACTGACCATCCTGATTAGGGTGTTGTTGGTCTTCCTCAAGCCCTTCAGTCGAAGCCGCTGTGGTGCAGGCCACGGTAGACTCTTCCCACATCGTTACCAATCATTATTCATAATCTTACAAGATATTTTTTTCCGCTCTGTAACGTGAGTAGGTGATACGACGTTTGTTAGTCACCGACCTCTCACTGCGGAGTCTCGGGTTCCATACCAGGCCAGTCCATGTGGGATTTGTAGTGGACCAAGTGGAAATGGGACAGGTTTGTTTCAGAATACTTCGGTTTTCCCCTTTGTCAGTAGTATAAATCCACCATTGTTCCATACTCATTACAATCTTAACACTAATGTTGCCAGTGACACATGCAGACGAAGCCTGGGAATTTTTAAAGAAAGCAGTGTTCTCTGGGATGTTTGGGAGCATTGTCGCATTGCTTTTTAAGTCTTCAGTGGGTTAAACAAGGATATTATACGGCATAATGTTTAGGTACTGTAATAGGCCTGAAGACCGTCTGATGTGTCACTGAATAAATTATTTGTAACCGGAAAGCTGATTGTAGTTTTCTGTCACCTGTTGTTGTTGTTTTTTTTTTTTTTTTTTTTTTTTTTTTTTTTTTTTTTTTTTTTCCTTTCTTGTATCATCTTTTAAATTAGCTTTAAAAATCCTTGGGGCTGGGTTGAGTGAAATATTTTGCTTTGTTTTCGTCTAGAGAAAAGCAATTTCAAAGGGTTACATGCAAACAAAGTTACAGTGTTGTTCCTTAGCGCTTCGCAAGGTGCATTAGGTCCGTTGAATCAGCTACATATATTGCACATGTAAATTATGCAATAACGGAGACGTAATGCACTCTGGGTGAGAGCTGTGGAATTAACTAAGCTGCCTGGAACAAATGCCTCTCCGCATTTCTAAGATCTAGAAATAGTGCTTTGCCCGGTTAGTATAGCGGTCACGATGTACGTTGGCAGGAAGCCCAAGTGTGTGTGTGTGTCTTCTGTACGAAGGTACAGCAGTAGCAAGAGAGACAGGCGTAGCGGGCACCTGCCCTGTTAACAGCTTGCAGGTGCGGATTGCTCTGGCAGGTTCTGCTGCAGGACCGTCTTCCTGTCGTGCATTTCACATACTTCATGTCCTTTACAAGAATTTCCAATGTGTGTTTTGTTGTAAAGAAATGCTTTTTGCTTTCAGTCGACAGTAAACTGAGTTCGTCCTAACAAGGGTAGGGCTGTCCATGACAGGTAAATACCATTTTGTCACAGTGGCTATAATGCTTGCTATTTTTGCGATACGTTGCGTGCGTATCTGTACCATTAGTCTTTCATCCTCGTCGTTAACATTTCATCATTCATAATTATTCTACCATTCAACGCTGAATAAACACCACCATCCAGTGGAAAGAAGATATTTACAGTGACCGTTCCTAAGATCCGTCGTCAGAATGTTTAGTGAGGTTTCCTATATCGCTGCTTTTAAGAACACAGCGTGTTCATGTGTTTGGTTTTGTGTTAAAAGAGTGATGGAAGCGATTCAGTGGTGGTACAATATTTTACAGAAAAGCGTGACCACGAGGACCGATCCTGTCCCCGAAACGTAGTGTTGTGTTAACTTCACTTTTAATATATTACACAAATATTTCCTTTATTTTAATATTCCTTCCAACGCAGCTACATGTTTCGGTCTTAACAGACCATCAGGCCATCAATACAATATGTAAAAACAAGGGAAAAATGTAATACATGTGGATTCACCATATATGTTTATTACTGTGTGGGATCCCACAAGTTTACAATATTGGTCGTTTTGTAGCTGACAGTATAAAATTTTTATATATGTTTTAATAAGAAGTGTATTAGTGATGCTAAGGTATTTACAATGTAGGTTAAAATTGTTAGATGAAGTATGTGAAATTGAAGTCCAGGCGTAGGTTGCGTATTTTATATATATCTGATGGTTATTTGTTTTATATTTTATGCCGAAAATATGGAGATTTGTGGTGTGCTGGGCCTAGTTTTTTTTTGTATATTTTATCTGACTTTTTATATATGGCTCTTATTATTGAATTTGCATTGATGCTACCAACTGCCTCTTTGTTTTCTGTTCCATGAACTTTTACATAGGTAAGGGTTCGTCGGGTTATGAAAACTTATTTTAGGTGTTCCTCCATGGGGGGGGAGTTTGGGAAACACTGTGTTAGACGATGGAGAAAGTCCGTGAAGCTAATAACCTTCAAAAAATTGGTTGTCTGACGTAGGCATATTTGGCGCTTATTCAGCTGCTGAGTGCGGGTGAGAATGAATGCGGCGTGACGTAACTTGTGATGTTTCCATTTGTACGAAAACGTTGTTCAAGCAGTTCGTGTGGGCTGGACGCATGACAAGTCCAGACCGGTTCGAGTGCCCACCCAGCCTCCTATCCGGTAGTTATCCGCGGGTCCTTTATCCGGCGATACAGCGACAGCGGCGTAAAGCAGATCATCCACCTATGCTTAGTACGTAGCGAGAGAAACTTGTATGCTGTCGTGGCGCGCACAGGGGCAGTGTTATTTTATTGTGTTTATTTGTTTCTTCGTATATGCGCTGTTTGAACGGCGCAAGTTATATTGCAGTGGTTGAGAGGACGATTTTGATTTCAGAACTGGAAAGGATTCGCGACGAAGCAGTTACTGAAGGTAGTAATCGCACGATTTGTGTAGAACAACGAAAAACAAGGTGTTTTTATTTATTATTATTATTATTATTATTATTATTTACTGCAATTGGGTTTTCACCCGGTGGCAGTAGTCCTTACACTAGTACACACAATACAAATGGACATATAAATATACATAAAAATAACAATACAAAACAAACTATACACAATTAAAAAACAAAATACATACAGTAAATACAAGTACAAACATTAGAACACCGTACACACATTACAAAAACATCCACACCTTACAAAAGCATCCACTCCTTACAAAAGCATCCACACCTTACAAAAACATCCACACCGTACAAAAACACCCATACTCATACAAAACAAAATACATACAGTAAATACAAGTACATACAGTAAATACAAGTACACATATTAGAACACCGTACACACCTTACAAAAACACCCATACACAGGTTGAAGTCAAACTAGCTACCTCTTAGCAGAGAATCAAACCATCGGACTTCCGAACACGAAGCACGGATGTTAAACGGCAACGTTTAGTCCCTTCGGGTGAAGAACGCCTTCATTATTACAGACTGATCGGTGATGGACTAGCTTCTGCAATTAAGCGTTTCTTCCAGATGGATTTTTGTATAGATACTGACCGTGGATTTCAGGCTTCCGCCACGGTGTAAATGAGGTCTTCGCTCTTCTGGGATGTAAAGCGGCGTAGATTGGTAGTTATTTACAGACGTTTCGATACAACCTATCGGTCCCATTTTCAAGGGCCATGCAATCCAAATTCTTCTTGGACTGGTCGCAGAAATCGCGCAATAGTCAACACGCATATGCGAAAGTTCGTGTTATGCAAACAGCGTTCACCTTTTTATCAGCCGTGTTATAGCCAATCCGCGTTAACGAAACATGCGTAATAGCGGAACTGACTGTACGCAAGTAAATAAAAATCAGCCCTCGCAGTTCGCGGGAAAGTGTGCGCTGTTTTCGAGGTGTAATAGTTTTGCCAACTGAGGCATTTGTTTTATGTTTGGAGTTTTTTAATGTGTACACGAAAGGACAGATCTCATTGGCTTCGCGGTCTAAGGCGTGCAGTCTACTGTCGTCTACAGCTTGGAACTTCGGAATCTTGGCTTCGAATTCGAGTTGGGACATGGATGTGGGTATGCGTTTCTTGTGGTTGTGTTGCACTGCATGGGTAGGAGTCTTGGCGGCGGACCGATCAGCCGCCCAAGCAGTCTTGCCAGACGTCAAGAAACGAAGTGCATAAACATGGAAAACGGGAGCCCCTGGACCGAATTCGCCTGTAGCGCAATACAGACACACGGGGGGAAAAAAAAAAAAAAAAAGATGACTTCCGGATCAGGAATTGCACATTTGCTGGGAGCATGGCTGTAATGGCACCCTAAAACCGGTTTTTCTGCCTCTTAGATTGCCATTGCAGTTGGCTGCATGTCTGGGTAAAACGTAAGCTGTACCTGCATACAATCATCGTCACGGAATTTTCAGAAACGCAACCGACGCGGATGGCTAGGAATTGCAGCTGTAGGCCTGTTTCGGAATGCTCAAGTTTGACCGGCTATGCGTCACATGTTGCTTGTGATGTGTGAATTGTATCTATCATACGATGTCGCACTGTATGGTACTGGTAGCATTGTGTTAAGTGACCTGTGCTAAAAGAGGATAATGCCCGCTAATCGCATCTGTACCTGCCATGTACCCCACTGATTATCTCATGAATATTGCTTAAAATAAGTCTGCAAATACTTCCTCAATACATAAGGAAAATTTCTGCGTTGTTTATTGAAGTTTGAAGTGTTCTATGATCTCCAAGTGTGCTGAATGGTTTCTGTTAACGGGTAATTACAATAATTGTTTTCTAGCTGTAATATAAAATACGCTTATCTGCCTGTTTCCCAGTCTGTCTCTCTAGTGCTTGCTAAGAGACGGTATACATTGTAAGTAAAAGTGACACATGTCCACCGACGTTTCATCGCTAGGAAAAATATGCTATTTAATGCATAGAACGAAATATTTCATATCTGTAATTCTTATCACGATGTGGCGCCACAGCCGAAGATAATAGAAAATGTGTTTGATGTAACAGCCGTTCGTTTTTAGAACCGGAATTTAATGATAAGGAAGAGCAGTTCAGAGTTTGAAGATTTAAGTCTTCTGGTGTGTTACTGATTATTTATTAGTCAACACGGCGTCACACCTCAAGACCCGCATCTTCAGCAGCACCGCTGTGAGAACCTCATGTTTCGCAATTAAGTATTTGTTTCCTACAGTGCACGGATTGTCATCTGT
Organism: Reticulitermes speratus; assembly: GCA_021186555.1. NCBI lineage: Eukaryota > Metazoa > Arthropoda > Insecta > Blattodea > Rhinotermitidae > Reticulitermes > Reticulitermes speratus. Next base: position 22,389,373 of record JAJKFL010000009.1, read on the forward strand.
CGGTGAAGAGGTCTTATTACTTGCGCTATCTATAAAAGCTGTAAGAGCTGTTTAATAATTGTGAGTTAATATACACGCATTTACGAGGATCAATGAGACTAAGTAAAGATGTAAGAGTATAAGACATTGAGTGAGAACGGTTTATTTTAAGGAAAATCTGGCCAAGGAAGGCTGTCTTTACTAATGGTCATCAAAAGTGGTTATTCGAAATTATATGAAGGCCATAAACCCATTGTAGCAGTAAGTCGTTAAACTACGGAGCCCAGTTACATGTGCCTTTTATGCTCGATTGTTACCTCAAGTGAATTTATCGTATTTGGACATTTTTTATATCTGTCCAGCAAATCCGAATTCCCCGACGGGCTAAGTTAGAGTACTTAGCTATCATGGGACGTAACAGCCACCAAAGTACATTTACGGAAAATACGTAGGTTATGAGTGTACTGATCACAACGCCAACATGTTTGGACCGAAACTGGCCATAATCAGAAGACCCTCCTGCAAGCACATGCAGCTACAAAAGTTTACATTTATATTTGGAAGATTTTAAAATGTTTACGAAAGTGACTGAGTTCATTTACTTTACATCATCTGGTTATCCGGACTTAGTGGCTATTTAAAACATGTTTATAGAACTCGTAGTGTGTCTTGGGTACATCAACACCAAGGCAGCAGTTGAAGGTCTTATGCAAACATAATAAAAGTAGCCACTTCTTTTGCCAGTGATCATATTGAAGTGACTGTATACCAACAGCTGCGTAGTCGATTTATAAAACGTTCGGAAACGAGAAACTGGGGATAGAGATCTCTACGTAGTAATGGTTGAGTATGACAGGATTGAGCCTGTAAGAAAGTATTCAAGTGTACAAATGTATTGTAGTTAAAAAAAAAGATTCGAAAAATATTTAAATTTGGGTGTGGGTGGGATAATAAAGTCAGTAAGGTACAGCTGCCATGGGAGGCTATTTAGAAATAGTAAAGTAGAAACATTATTGGAGAGCAGCGTGAACATCATTATGACGACGACGATGATGATAATGGTGATAATAATAATATATGGTGACAATGGTGGTGGTGATAGTAGTGTAGTAGTAGTAGTAGTAGTAGTAGTAGTAGTAGTAGTAGTAGTAGTAGTAGACCAATGGAAATAGGTATATTCAGTCGAAACCCGTTATAGGGCCACAGTTTTTTTACCACAAGTTGTGACGGTAAATCGAAATATTGTGTAACAGGGAATATTTCTTCACAACCTTTTATGGGCGCTAAGTGAGGGTGGCGCTATGTATGTAAGGAGTCTGTGTTTCGCAAGAACCCGGATGTTTCGCCAGGGCAGGTCTATGTACTGTAATGAAATAACTCAGTCAATGAACTAAAATTCAAATTCAGTATCATCATATACAGCAACTGTGGAGGACACCACCGATACTAGAGCTGTTGGTTTTGAGCAAATGTGGAAGGACGGCTGCTGCTACTTGTAGACAGCTTCTTCGGTTTTAGTGACATGCCTATCCGGCTTCCCCATGTATCGCTTATGGCCATCAACAGAAAGGAGCACAGTGTTACTTTACAAATCCCAAAACATGCGATATAGGCGTGTAATAAACCACTCAACACTGTATTGCATCCGCCAAATTTTACTTGCTGCTTTGTGCACGACGTTTCGAGACGACGTGTAGTCTCATCTCCATTTCGACCCTTGAGATGAGACCACCATGATGTCTCGAAACGTCGGGCATCAATCTCCCAGTTATGCAGCGTTACGTCCCAGAATAACGGAGACCCCAACTGCACCCCAGCAAAAACTTAAAGAACTTGCAAATCCGTGTCTGTCCGGGAGTCGTTCCCCAGTGTTTCATCGAGCCATCAGCCAGTCGCATTGTTGACAGCATTTACATCCTCCGGTTCTGGTGGTAAGGGGCTGTATGTGGGTAGTTACTGATAATTAAAGCGGTTGGGTTGAGCAATGAAACTACAGTGATGATTCACTAGTATCTGTTGTATCCAAAACAAATTGTTTAACTTATGAAGTTAGGAACTGGTTCATTAATGATTTACTGTTTCAAATTAATTTCTTCTATTTACGCCGTCCCGTCCGAGAAGAGGGAGTGGTGTAGACCAGTGGTATTCAACCTGGGGTACGCGTACCCCCGGGGGTACGCGAAGACGTCTTAGGGGGTACGTAAAATTAAAAAAAATAAATATATTATTTCATGATAAACACTGAATAATCAGGGCCAGATTTAGGGTTAGCCACAAGAGACCCGGACATAAGGACATGCGATTTGGGAGCGCCATTTCTCTCTCTCTCTCTCTCTTTATGCGATTCTTATCTGGGCAGCTAGTTTCATTTTATTCCACATAGTGCATATAATATAGTTGTTATTAATAGCTTGACTCTCCCTTTTCTCATTTGAAACTTATTATTGAACACATTATTTTGGATGTAATTTATTTAACTTGTTTTAGATGTAGATTATAGACTATGTATAACTTGAATTATGCACCAACAACTTTGAGGGTACAAAGTTGAAGAGAAATTATATCTGGGGGTACGCGAACAAAAAAGGTTGAATACCACTGGTGTAGACTACAGTATGACACGGTATTACTTTCGGATGGAGGAAACGTTGTCTGAACCGGTAGTATGTTAGAAAGCAAGGCAGGCAACGTTGCCCAGTGAGCGAGTGGAAGGGAGCGAACGGGCTTGCTGCCTGGACGCCACGCAACCTTCACAAGGTGACAGGCGAGCCGCAAGACCAGCCGAGCGAGCCTTAAGCAGTTGATATCCATTTTTGCAGTTTGAATTTCGCGTTTCCGTGTTTATATTTATACTGCGTGGAACTTTGAATTTATTTGAAACACTTATTATATAACCAAAAGAGGTCACTCTGTTTCTGTGGCAATATTTTTATGTCTGCGTAATTAATGCAAGGCTTTAACTTTGCAATCGTTAAGTCAAGCGTTTCTAACGATGCCGCGAAATTTTTGTTTCTCGCGAATGTGTGTTGCTTTTTTGGCGTGTGAGTGTGCTGTGCTGCAGGTGACGTAGACGTTATCCTGTTCTGGCGAGTGCAGGAAACCAGACACACGGCGGATGAGTTCAAGATAATTTGGTACAGGGATTAAATCGAACTGTTATTTATCGTTACGTAAGTGCCTCCCTGTGGATTTCTGAATATTGGGTTGGATTGTTTCTTTGTGTAATCTAATTGCAGCGTGTGAATTAATGAGGATAACGGGGAGCCGAGTGTTGTTTATTGTGACGAGTTTGGTAAACGTGTTGAAGAACAAATATACTGACATCACTGCTTCGTGCCCCGACAGGTGAGTAATGCTTGAAACGGTCTATGGTACGAGCTGCATGTCAGTATTACCACAGGATTTTCGTTACGTGACGCTGCTTAAGGGCGGGCTGGTTGCTCAGTGTTCTTGGTTGTGTAGTTTGTGTAGAAATTTATTTCCCTTGGTGTTCTTTCTTTCTTAGTGTGACTACTTCAACCTACTCATTGTAGGTGTACAGGGGTTATTGTTACACCTGATCACAGTCTGTGACACACACTCCGTAGGTCTCCTATGGACGAGGGATCGGCCTGTCGTAGAGACTCTGCCTGACCCCGGGAGGAATCGAACCCGCAATACCAGCAAGCTAGCGGCCGCAGAACCACGCCTTAGACCAGAGGTAGCCAAACATTCGATCGCGATCTACCGGTCGATCGCGGCCAGTTGTTTGCCGATGGTGGCTGCTTTTTGGTCTCTATCAAAATTTATTTGCCGCCTCAGTACAATCAGTACCTCTTCGTTTGACAGCATTTTTTGGATCAACCTTCCTCTGCGAAGAAGGCCTCTCCCAGATGAAGGTAATTAAATGAAGATGCCGAACCCGTCTGACCGTTTGAACATTTAAAATACTACCTCCACTTGTGTCTAAGTAATTATGAGCACTCTTTCAGTAAGATATCGCATGATATGCAGTGTCATGCATCAACTTCGCAATAGGAAGGTCAATGGAAAACACATTTTAATTATGAATTTTATATTGCTGTCACCGTGCATTTTCACTAATTCAATTTATTTTATTTACACCAACTAATGCACACGTAAAACAATTACAATTTACAATAAAAACTACAAAAAAGTGGTTTTACATATGCATTAGTTGGTGTAAATAAAATAAACCTTTTAATTATATTGAATCGTTTCAGGTTGAAAAGATCAGTTTTTATTAAACGAAACAATTGTACTTTATATGTTTCATGTTACTGTGCTATTTTACATTTCTTTGCCTAGTTGACCTAATATTAATACATTATAGATCGCGAAAGATTTTCTGTCTTTACAGTAGCTCACAGAGTCCGTAAGTCTGGCCAACAATGCCTTAGACCGCGCGGCCGCCGGAATCGGCTTCCCTTCGTGTTTTTAAGAATAAACAAAAAAAAAAGTATAAATTCCCAAATTAATGGGCGTGTTTGTATATTGTTAACCTCATCACCACGGACTCTGTTAGAACCACATATATTTCATGTGGTTCCTGCCCATGGCCACAGAATGCAGCGTTTGTTTTGTTGCTAGACAGTTTGGCAACAGCCAGCAGTTGACGTTAACATTATTCTAATAGGTTCTAGTTTTCTGGTTTGTAATTTTTTGCTGCAAGTCTGAAGTTCACACAACTACATTATATTACAGGAAGTTCCGAAGTACGAACTGCGACATTCCGTCGCGTTTTGTCATAATATGGAGACATTCTTTCGTGTAACCACGGTATTTACCGTTATGTGCTACCGTTAGTATGGTTCTTAGTAACGTTACGGATTTTTTTATCCACTGTACGGAAAGTGGTAGATATTCTCTTTCGGTGGTTTCCTTTCACTATTTCCTGGCTGATCAGTGCCTATAAGTGTATCATGTACAGTGGCGTAGATAACCGGTCTGGGACCCGCTGCGACTCCTTAATCAAGGGCCACCCCGCGACTCGATAATCCGGGGTCCTCCTATTATCGTTAACGTTGATAATCCGGGGTCCTCCTACTATCGTTAGCGTTGTTACCCCCAGATCTCATAACAAGAATCCTGGCCGGAAGAAACCGCAACCAATTGGGACTCTTGGCTGTCCGACGCGGACCCCTCGTCGCGGTGTTTACGGGGGTCTTACCTACCACACGGGTTACGTGTATAAACTTGCATTTGTTAGAATTGAATATGCCTACTTAACGTGAATGCTGTGTCTGTCTGACCAGCCTCAGGACCCGATATGCGGCCTTCATGTGCGAGATGCTTTAAGGACACGTCATTTCCCGTGACTACGCGGCTTAAGTATTTCAGGCTGAATTTGTTTATTTTTCTACGGTGCAGTAGGTGTCATCTCCGTGCTGATGTTTGTCACCAATTTTAATGTAATTACCGTAGTTTATAGTTGAAATGGTGATTTATGGCGCTTTATAAACTCTCGCTGAAAACGTCAATAACACGGGAGCCTGGGTAGCCCAGTTAGTACAGTTCAGTGGCAATTGCCTGGACAACCCGGGAACTGTGGTTAGATTTCTCAGCGCGCACACAGCCTCCTATGCAATGGGTAACGCGTGCGGTACGTGAAGGTCTCAACGCATCTCCATATAGTGCCGATGGTAAGAATATGTGGGGGCTGTAACTCCGCTCTGCCATACATTTCAGTGGCGTGGTGTTTAATTAAACACACAGACTTTACCTTTGATGTCAATTATAGTCGTATGTGCAGCTACTGTGCCTGCGCATGTTACATCATTCGTGTTCCTTTGTGTGGCAACATCGTTCAGCATTACTCTCTCCCACGAACGTTTCTAATGCGATGTTTTTATCGTGTCTTCCGTTCAGTACAGCCACCCGACCAGGCACTGGTGGCGCAACGAAAAGTTCAAGAATGTAGCCCAAAGAGGCAAGAAAATAACGGGGACTAGCAAAATCATTATAGAGTTAATGAAATTCAGAAGTCACACTATGTAACTAACTCCGTATTTATAGTTTTCCCATTCCGTGGTGTGTTGGCCATTGACAATTTGGAGTAGATGGACAGCAGACGTTTCCAGTTCCTCACGAAGTAGGTCTTTATTCAAGCATCAGTTTTCGTGTTTTTCGAAGACTTAGTGGCGTTTTGTTCAGAATCGTAGTTTCCTTCCCAGTTAAGTTACCCGTATTTATTTCAAGACTGCAGAATATCAAAATACTGGTGCACATCATGGATCGATAGCAAGGAATTTAAACTCTCCACACCGTTTTAAGAAAACATCGTGTGTTGACAGTATTCATCCTAATTTTAAAAAGTTATGTTTGAATGTGGAAAAACTAAGATGATGAGAATCTCAAGGCGGCCACCCCAATACAGATTATGATAGATCCAAAACAGCCGGAGAAGGTGGAATATTTCAACTTATTTCAAATATTTCGGTAGCATGATAACAGATTATGCAAGGTGTACACGTGAAATTAAATCCATGATTGTCATGGCAAAAGCAACATTCAACAAGACGAAGACTTTTCACCAGCAAACTGGACTTAAATTTAAGGAAGAAACTAGTAAAGTGCTACATTTGGAGCATAGCTTTGTATGGTGCTGAAAGTGGACACTTTGGAAAGTAGATCAGAAATACCCGGAAAGTTTTGAAATGTGGTACTGGAGAAGATAAGTTTGACTGATCATGTGAGAAATGAAGAAGTATTACGCAGAGTCTAGGGGAAGAGGAATGTCCTACATACAATAAAAAGAAGAAAGGCTAACTGGATTGGCCACATCTTGCGTAGGAATTGCCTTCTAAAACACGCTATTGAATGAAAGATAGAGGCAAGGATAGAAGTGACCGCAAGACGAGGAAGAAGGCGTAAGCAGCTACTGGATAACCTTAAGGATAAGAGAGTATATTGGAACTTGAAAGAGGAAGCACTAGATCGCACTCTGTGTAGGACTTGCTTTTGAAGAGGCTATGGACCTCTCTTAAGACAGACAATTGAATGAATGAATATGTTTAAAATGTGTCTGATCTTAATCTCCTTATAGGCATATTGACATGGAGGGACAAAAATGGCGACTGTCTTTTTGATGACCATATTTTCATATCCCTAAGCACGGAAGTTCTCGTAGTTCAGCCAGATAGGAGTTTTAACAGTTTGTTTTTCGGTAGTCCACTTGAGGTGGAAAGTTTAGCCCTGAGACTGAAAAACAGACTGATAGTTTTGTAATACGATATCTAGTCTTAATGAAGAAATTAAAACTTGGAGAGACAAGTACCGTAGTCGGTATAGCGACTCGCTACGGGCTGGACGGTCCGGGGATCGAATTCCGGTAGGGGCGAGATTTTTCGCACCCGTCCAGACCGGCCCTGAGGCCTACCCAGCCTCCTATACAATGGGTACCGGGTCTCTTTCCCGGGGGTAAAGCGGCCGGGGCGTGGAGTTGACCACCCGCCCCCATCTAGTGCCAGGGATAAAGAAAGAGTAGAGCTATACCTCTACTCCCCCTCTGGGCCTTCGTGGCCTGTTCAATGGAGAACTTTACCTCTTACCTGTGTACTCGTTCCCACCCGTGTTTTCAGTCGAGTTCGTTTATCGGTGCGTGCACGTGTGTGTGCGCGCGCCCCCTCGTGTGTTTGAAATCGACATATCTTTCGAGCAGAAACTGTCGCTGGAAGGAAAGAAAGGAGAAACAAGTATGTTGGGTTAGAAGAAGCAGGCAGTATGAAGTTGTAACTTTCCAAGGAACAGCGACAGGAAATGCCACAGCGTGATTCGACCGCATGCACCTGCATTCCTGTGGGCAGTTTTACTCTCTGAGCGGATGGCTGATGTGCATGCTGAAGTGGAGTCCATGTCTTCGTATTTTCAAGCTTTCGAATGAGCTATCCGCGTGAAAACGATAGCAGACGGAAATGTCTTTGTAGTACAGTATAATTTGAATGAACTCCAACATACGCATTTGTTAAGATAATTATGTAATCTCAATTTATTAGGTATGTTTTGGTAATGGTAAAGATGCCCCATATGCCAGAGCATCACACCATATACGAACAATATACGTGGAGGTATTTTATACAATTGATCGTAGCTCATTAAAGATCAGTGTGTTTGGAAGGGAATTGTCAACGTCACGCATATGCCGCTTTACCGCCGCCACGTCCAGATCGGCTCTGAGCCCAACCAGCCTTCTGCATAATGAATAATGGAGGCTTACCGTAGCGGTAAAGCGGCCGGAGCGTCAGGGTGATTACATACCTATAGAGCCGACTCGAAGAATGTTTGGGCCTTTATTTTGGCTACCCCGCACGCTTTTATGGCGTGCTGCTTAGATGCAGGCATGCGGTTTACTATGTAGTAATGTAAAGTTGTCCCTATGCACACCATGTAGGCGTATGGGGGAGTGGAGGTATAGTTCTACTCGTTCTTGACCTCGGTAGTAGGTGGAAGATAGTGGGCAGTCTCACGTCCTGAGGAAGAGCCCTCGGTACCCATTGATTAGGGAGCTGGATGGGCCTCTGAGCCGGTTTGGACGTTTTGGAAATGCGAAGCATTTTGTTCCCCTACCGGAATTTGAGTTTCGGTTCGTCCATTCCGTAGCCTAGACCTTTACTGTGTACACCATGTCTAAACAAAGGCTAATACCCGAGGCATTAGACATATTTGTGTTTTATTTTTGGTAGAGAAATACCCGATTTGAATGTCACTCGACCAGCCGGATGTGAAGGAGGCAGTTCCGGTAAGCGTCTAGCACCTTGGTCCAATTTACACGGGTTAAGCGTATTCCGCTGTGTTCTTCAACCGTCGATCATGTTTATTAAATGTAAAATTTAGGCCTACACGTATGCGTTTAGCTGTGGGGGTGATGTACATAAGTGATCACCTAAAGTGCCATTCTTTTTACGCCGTTGGACGGATAGTACTGTGAACCCGAGCAGATAATTTAGTTGTGCGTAATTTCTGGTCAGTGTCCTCTATTTGCCCTGGTACCAAACCTATTAGTTATGTTGTTAGCCCTCTTGTAGGCAGTAAAATCACTGCATGTTTCTTGGAAGATAATAGTAACATTTCAGCTAGTCTCACCGGAGTATACAGATTGTCGCGGATTATCATCAAGCAGTATACGACACATGACAATGTCTGTACAAATTCAGCTAGTCTCACCGGAGTATACAGATTGTCGCGGATTATCACCAAGCAGTATACGAAACATGACAATGTCTGTACAAAAACATTTACTTGTCAGCTGTGATTGTGTTTGGGAAGCCTGTTGTATTAATGGTGAGCAATGTAGTTTTGGAGTATTGCACAGGAGCTATCGCTGTAGTATAACTGCATGCATATAGCGTGTAGCGAGTGGGCTTAGAGTAGTCGTCAGCGGTAGCAAAGTCAGTCCCGAACAGCACTGTAAGCTTGTCAGTGTCGTCATACGATTGTCGACTGTGTGTGTCTTGGTTTCAGCTGTCATTTTCCCATATGAATTTAACAAGTTTTGGTAATATGGTTACTGACTGATCTAACGACGGTTTCTGAAATGTGTAGGTTATACATCGTGAATTCATTATGGATGACGATTTGGATATTACGTGGAAGAAAGCGCGGTAACACCATTTGGCTGAACGGATTTCTAATTGTTTTACTTTAGTTTTCGATTGTTGAAAATATTTTACCCTTGATTTCAGGCTTCCGCCGCGCTGTTGATGAGATCTGCGCTCTTATGGGATATTACGCGGCGTCGTGTGGTAATTGTTTACCGACGTTTCGGGACAACGTATCGGTCCCATCTTCACGGTTCAAGAGTCCGAGTAGAGAGCTTTTCCTACTCGGACTCTTGACCCGTGAAGATGGGACCGATACGTTGTCCCGAAACGTCGGTAAACAATTACCACACGACGCCGCGTAATATCCCAGAAGAGCGCAAGTCTCAAAATATATTAAGTTCACTGGATTATACATCAGTGCCAGCACTTCACAAAATGTATCTGATTCAGATGTCAGGTCTCCCCCTTCCCCCCAAAGTAATTGCTTCAAATTTAGTAAACTGTACTCATCGAGCTGTGGGCTTTTGTCCCGTGATACGATATAAAAGTGACGCGTGTTCTGTGCTGAAAGTTGAATCAAGTGCTGCATGGTACACTAAGTGTTGCTGTTTTATGCAAGGCTGCGTGCATGAACGTGGTGCAGATAAAACGTGTGTCAGTGTAGCGGAGGTTTTATAGTGTAATCCGTAGGTTGGATGTACGTATGCATGCGGTAAACGATATTGATTAAAACTCCATCAGGAGAGAATGATTTGTGCATACAGCGTTGGGCACAACCACGTTGCACAAACTTCTTATAGGAACATAGGGTAACATGAACGTGGACGCTTGTGGGCTCCTCCCCCCCCCCCCCCCCCCACCATCGCTTAAAATACTTACGTTTTGGGCATTAAACATTTACACAGTGCATAAATTTGCAGTTGATGATCATGAAATCTTAACAATAATAATGTTCAACACAATAGAACCATATTACTTATCGGCGTGTATTTAAATTTTTTCAGCTTTTGGCGCTTTTTTCATATACAGTGGAACCCGGTTATAACGATATCGGTTTATACGACTCCTCGCCTATAGAGTCGGATATTCTGCGGTTCCAATTAATTCGTCACTGTTACCCATATCATTACACTCCCCGGTTATAACGACACTCGTTTATAACGACACAAAATATTCAGTCCCTTTCATGATGTTGTAACCGAGTTCGACTGTATTTAATTATTTTCAACGCCCTGTAGTCAAAATCGCGCTGGAAAACTGCTTGGGGAAGGAGTTACTTCATGGGCTTAAACCGCATTTGCGCACATTGAGGTCTGTGACATTGCAACTTATATCTATCAATATTCTTTCGTTACAGGCAGAAGATTGTATACTGTCGTATCGCTGGTGTAGAATAGTAACTTTAATTTATATTGCAAAATGTCCAGTTTGTCGTAAGTCATGAAAAGTCATTGTCAGCAATTTTTACGGCAACCTTGCTGTGTAAAAAGTCTGCAAGAATAATTTGTGTGTATTTTGATTGTTACAATATACTGTAATTTGTAAAATTTCTAGCTTACGCTGGATGTATTGGGAAATTTGATTGACTACTTAATACGCTATAATTCGCTACGCCGCACTAGTTACTTCCTCCGTTTGACCATCGCAAGGTGTGGAAGGTGTGCTGGATTTTGTTGATAAGTGTTGTCTTATTGCAAACGGAACCTGTGTTAAGACATGAAATATGGCTTTACACACCCAAGATGAACATCATTATCGAAATTCCTGGTTTATATGCGTTTATCGAATGTCGCAGTTTAGTAGTTTAACCTTCGTTCCAACTCGACAGATTCCCTGTTCGATTCCTCACCGCAGCAGATTCTGAAGGCATTGCCAGAAAGTTTCCTCACACATTCTTCTCAACGCACCGTTCTTAGTGATTTTGGCATATATCGGACCAACGTTCGATTTCTGGAAGGGGGGGGGGGGACTTTTGTGTTCGTAGCCACGTCCAGACTGGTTTGCAGTTCCATTTGTTCGGTGGGCCCAGTGATCGGCGCATGAAACTGACAATCCGTCTCTGTCCAGTATCAAAGTTACGAACGTCTGAAGATTTACCTCCAAGCATTCTGTACGCTTTCATGGTGTGTGTATTAACAGGGTAATCCACCTTTACCTGTCACTTGCCGCTCGGCTTTATGCGACCTCATCAGTTGACACAGCGCCGGACACACGAGATAACTGTATATACCATGTGCCTTCTAGTAGGATAGCACATCTATGTATCAAGTACAGTATATTTGTGTTCATGAACCGATGATGCACGAAGACAGCAGCTTCTGATTAGAAAACACGTATTCAGCTTTTATCTGTCATGCAGTCTGCATTTGATAAGCTTGCGTTTCCTCGTAGCATCTTTATCTCCTACGGTCTGGCCAAGCGATATTGACGAACTCTAGTGACGTGAAACACGTTGTTAGACCAACTGCAAGAATTAAAAAAAAAAACCCGTACGACCTGACCAGGGGTAAAGAGGCCGGGGCGTGAAGTTGGACATTGACCTCAACCTAATGCCGAGGTTAAGAATGAGTGGAACTCTACCTCTGCTCACGCTATATGCCTTCGTGGAGTGGACAGGGATAACTTTACGTTTGACGTGTAGCCTGAAGTGAAGCACGGTGGCAGCTGTAGGATGTACCGCCTGCTTGAACATTAAAATATGCACTGTGCCAATATGATGTACAAAGGTCATTCAAATGAAAACCGGAAAAACTGTATACAATTCGTAATGTGAAACGGACTTGGTAACTTGGTACTGAACATTGCTTGGGCAAAGACAATGGACAGTGATAGGTACACTGATATGCCTTGGAATCAGCTTAAGACAATGACAATCAGCAAAGACAATGAACAGTGAAAGGTACACTGATATGCCTTGGAATCAGCTTAAGACATGACAATCAGCAAAGACAATGAACAGTGAAAGGTACACTGATATGCCTTGGAATCAGCTTAAGACAATGACAATCAGCAAAGACAATGAACAGTGAAAGGTACACTGATATGCCTTGGAATCAGCTTAAGACAATGACAGTCAGCAAAGACAATGAACAGTGAAAGGTACACTGATATGCCTTGGAATCAGCTTAAGACATGACAGTCAGCAAAGACAATGCACAGTGAAAGGTACACTGATATGTCTTGGAATCAGCTTAAGACAATGACAGTCAGCAAAGACAATGAACAGTGAAAGGTACACTGATATGCCTTGGAATCAGCTTAAGACATGACAGTCAGCAAAGACAGAAAGTGAAAGGTACACGATAGGAATCAGTAGTGCAGTCAGCAAGCAATGACAGTGAAGTACATGATATGCTTGGAATCAGCTTAAGACATGACAATCAGCAAAGACAATGAACAGTGAAAGGTACACTGATATGCCTTGGAATCAGCTTAAGACAATGACAATCAGCAAAGACAAATGAACAGTGAAAGGTACAGCGATATGCCTTGGAATCAGCTTAAGACAATGACAATCAACAAAGACAATGAACAGTGAAAGGTACACTGATATGCCATGGAATCAGCTTAAGACAATGACAATCAGCGAAGACAATGAACAGTGAAAGGAACAGCGATATGCCTTGGAATCAGTGTAAGACAATGACAATCAGCAAAGACAATGAACAGTGATAGGTACAGCGATATGCCTTGGAATCAGCTTAAGACACTGACAATCAGCAAAGACAATGAACGGTGATAGGTACAGCGATATGCCTTGGAATCAGCTTAAGACAATGACAATCAGCAAAGACAATGAACAGTGAAAGGTACACTGATATGCCTTGGAATCAGCTTAAGCCAGCAATTCGAAGAAAGTGCCGTGGTTTGTCGTCTTAAGGCGTACGTCTGCAACATGACAACATCCGACCTCATACAATCCGCCATACCGTGAAACAGATTTAGAATTTAAAATTGGAGCTGTTACCCCATCCGCCATGTTCACCAAATTTGGCACCTAGCGATTTTCACCTATTTTGGCCCCTAATGATGCTCTACGTGGGCGTCACTTCAGATCGGAGTAAAGGAGGCGGTGTATGACTGGCTGGCACAGCAACCAAAAGACTTCTTCTGCCGAGGAATTTATGCATCAGTGGAACGTTGGAGGAGGTGTGTAGAACGTGATGGGGACTACATTGAAGATTGTCATTATACTGTATTTATTTTTGCAATAAGTCACACTGTATGATTTTTCCGGTTTTGATTTGAATTGCTTTTGTATTAATCGGTTGCATATTAGTCTCAGGATAAACGGCTACTGTTCCCCTAAACAACACAACCGATTGATATTTGTAGTTCAGAGAAAATGTTTTCTCTGCATAGAAACTAAACTAGTGTTATGTAGGTGAACGTCATGCTTCGGAGGGTTACGTGCGAGTGGAAATTGGCCCTCAAGCTGAACATCGTTGCTGTCTGTACATACTGTGTACCAATAAGCACAGTATGGAAGCCTGTCTTCTTCAAATTGGGGTGGTCTCTGGTTTAAATCTCAGTGAGGAGACCGATTGTCTTCTTTAACCCTTTAAAGACGAAGCGTAAACTGTTTTATTTAACGGCCCATTTCGTACCGCACAGTAAACACTTTTCATCTGTTATAAAAAACAGTCAGTTTATGTTATATAGGGCAAAAGTCGCCGTTTGTTCTGAGATAAATGCAACACACATCAGTACAGTGCAGGCAGAATGTACGGTTTTTGAATATTAAACCTGTTCGTGCATCAGGTAACCAGTGGGCTTTTTTAAAACGTTAAGATTTTCTTCAACCGTTGGAGGCATGAGTCTGGAATAGTTCCTAGGTAAAATACAAATCGAAGGCACACTATTACAGGAAGTCTTGAACATATGACCGCGCCATGGTTAGTTATTTAATATTTTCGTACGTAATCACACTGTTTTTCAACGCATTAGGTCCAGCGTACCTCGGATTTTCTGGTTTCATCAGAATATTATTTTGGGTTGGATCTTAACTCAGTCTTGCACGGTATTTGTAACTTCATGTTGCTTATTTGGGATGCAGTTTGATGAGTGTCGATTCTTCGGTTGTCTCGAATACACTTATCGATCTGTACATTTACAGTCTATAGCTATTCTGAAAAGTCATCAGCGTCGCTTGTCTCTTCTTTGAAAAGACGTGGAGGGGGGGGGGAGTTTTATTTAACGACACTGTCAGCTGCGAATCTGATATAACGTTGATGGCAGGGGAATGAAGTATGAGTAGGATCATTGGTGGAATGACGCTGGCAGGGAGAAACTGAAGTACTCGAGAAAACCTGCCCTATTCCCACTTTGTACAGTACAAATCCAACATAAACTCACGTGTTATCGAACCCGGGCCTCCGCGGTGAGGATCCGGCGACTAACTTCCACACATTCGTAAGCTTTTCTTTGTCTCATGCAGTCGTCGTCATGCCGAACTGTCATCCTTCCGCTGATTTTACCAATTTCACGCCTTCTGGCCATAAAAATTGGATCACAGGTCATTGTTCTTCGTGCATTCATATCAGTGGAGCATCGGTGTGAACAGGCCATGTTACTATCACCTCTCAGAAGAAAATGAATGTGAACTGGATACAAATTGGGGGTGGGGGAGGTGGAATTCTTAATGGCCATATCCGCTAGCTTTACGAGTAGCGAAGAACATGTAGTATAAACATTGTATTTATGGCATCAGGTGTTATTTGAAGTAGAGCGGATAGATGTAGAAATGCGAACATACTGTATGGAGACTGATTTGTAGTCCTTGCCATATATACTCGCAGTCTGGGTCATCAACTCAAGGAAGAGCAGATGGCCAGGGCATGTAGCACGCATTGGCAATAGGAAATCACGTACATGGGTCTGGTTAGGAATCCTGAATTAAGGGTACCACTCGAAAGTCCTGGATGTAGATGGAAAAATAATGTTGAAATTGATCTTAAGGCAACGGGATTGGAGGGTGTGGACAGCACTGGACAGTTCGCGGGATGTTCTTAATACGGCAGTGAACCTTCGGGTTCCATGAATTGCGCGGAATTTATTGTTGGCTGAGGACGGCTTAGATTCTGAAAGACTGTTTCTTAAAGTTGGTTGTTTGGTATCGTGTGATAGGGTTGGAAAACAGGGTAAAAGTTGCAGAAAATGGGTATATTCTGCGAGTGGTAAATAAGGGGAAGACGCAGAGTCAGAGGAATATAGTAGGCCTACAGGTAACTACGAAACCTGGATATTAGTGGTATTGGTTAAGAATGTAATACTTCTGTAGTCTGTGAGACCCTACCTCCGCAATATCGCAGGGGTTCCCGCGGGCAGATTGATCATGCAAAACCTAGACACGTCTTTGAACAAATGTTCATTATTCATATAAGCCAGGGGTGGCCAAACTTGCTTAACGTAAGAGCCACACACGATAAACTTCAGATGTTTGAGAGCCGCAAGACATGAACAAATATTACACACACGTTTTTATTGTTACATGCACATTTTGTTACAAAAATTCTTAATATATTTACTCGCCATGAACATTAAACTTACGTTTTAATCCAGTGCACTCTCAGTTTGTACCCGGTAAATAATTATAAAGCTCGAACATTTTTTATTTACCTTTTATATGAATTTTAATGCAAAAAAGAGCTCAGCCAACATTTCCGCGAGCCGCATATTATATGTCAAAGATCCGGATGTGGCTCGCGAGCCGCGGTTTGGCCACCCCTGATATAAGCTATCGTGTTTAGTGCTGCCAACATCACTTTTGAGGTAAACTTGCTTTTATTCATTTACTTTCCCACGTATTAGAAGACAGGCGACGACCGTGTTTTTTCCAACTCTTTCATAATCGTCCTGTAATTTACGCCACTAAACTACGACTTAGAAAATTGACCAAACGTAGTTAGATAATAGAAGGAACAACGAATACGTCTGTTGTATAGTCACAAGAAATGCATTATTTCTGCACAAAATAGCTAGAAAGTGTTTTTTCTTGGGGTCCGTGTTTTTGTAACAGGTAGAGTAATAACGGTAATTGCACTTTCATGTTACGTATGTAAATATGGAAAGCTGGGTCTACGTCTTCTTTCGTAATAAAGGAGCGTTCAAAGAGAACTGGTGAAGATTTCACAGCTTGCTGTGGTGTTCTGCGGCGGTGTTGCATGCGTAATCTACGTGCATGTACAGAATGCACGATGATTACCTGTTGTCGCGATTTAAGCTTGCAACAGAAGTTGATAAAGTTTTCCTGTGTCTGATTTGTCCCATCTCTTAGTACCACTTGAGGAGAAGCAAACGCCGGCATATGGAATTTCAATTAATGTTTGTATGTAAAACGATTTTTTTTTGCCGGTTGTCGGTTGTACGTCAGTTTTACTAAATTGTAGTAGGTTATACAGAAATTGAAATGTGCATTGTAACTAACTATTCTTCCAAGCATTACATAATTTGAGTTTCTAGTTTGACATGTCGCTTGTGTTAATAAGCTGTCCGAGTTTCTGGTTATTGAGCTTAGATCAATACAGCTAATTCCAAAGCCCGCCCGCCATTGGTCATGATGTCCAACGTGGTCGTATTGCTTTCTGAGCAGTTTTTACTTTCCTTCATACCGTTACTGTGGAGCTATACCTCTACTCACCCTATATACCTTCATGGCGTTGACAGGGCGAACTTAGGTTTTTTACCGTAATGAAATTTTTGCCAACGAATTGAGAATTTTGGTTCAGATCTCACACTGGACCCTTAGTCTATTACGTATTAGTAACAGACGTAATGCACAATGTACAAACTTCACACTGTATTTCACAACGCGTTACTTAAAGTCGTTCTTGAAATGTGATTGAAAATAGTACCCCTCGAGCACTTCCAACCGTTACATTAAAGGCAGCTCAGAGATCCACAAGATATTTCCCCGAGAAATGTACGTTTCTGAGCAAACTCTGAACACTTGGTTTTCTAATACTAAAGGCACTGCAGTGTCAGTTATATTTAGCTTATGTAAATTTATATCCAGTCCAACAAAGAAATGCAATTTAAGATTCAAGTCGTCTAGGTCCTTACGCGTTGTTGATTGGTAAATATTTACCGACGTTTCAAAGGCTCGTAACGCCTCCAATCATCAGGGTAACTTGGTAGGCTGTTACCTTGAAAGTGTAGACCTACATGATGATTACATCGAGTCCCAGTCAAGTATTGTCTGTTATTACTTTCCATTTGCAAATACGATATTATTATTATTATTATTATCATCATCATCATCTTCATCATCAGTTTCTTTGTGCGAAGAAATTATTGCTTAAGTCTTCGTAGGTTCTGGTACTGATCCGTGCCCCCTACTCCTATCCAGACGTCACGAACAGGCGAATATCCGCAAACCTCCGCGCCTCCGTCAGGGCCTCTGATTGGTGCGGTAGTACCGCTTGAAGGTAGGAGGAACGCTGCAGTCGTCACCACCGAGGCCAATCACCGGACCACCGCCTCCGTGTCCCCAGGACTAGTCGCACATGATTAGGTAGTTTCCGGAGGCGTTTTTTTTTTTCAGCCGGCGATCTCTCACCGGCTGGATACAATGTACCGTGCATTGCGGTATTCAAATTGAATAATCGCTGGGTATTGAATCTTGTAATGGAATTTAAGACGACCAACAGGAAATGTTTGACCCAAAGCTCACAATTGACTCTTACGCTTATTACAGACAATGCGTATAAAACAAGTTAGGAAATGAACACTTAGGCTAGTGTAACATTATTGTGCTCACTTTGCTGCCTCGCACGTTTTTAATTCGCGAATGTCGACTTTATATGCTCTCATTGATTTCAAACAAGAATACTGATAAATTTATTTGGTGTGCCCACGGTTTACACAAGAAATATTCCATGGCTGAAAGCATGTGAACATTAAATAAAGAAATACGACTGGTACAAAAATTGTCTTGTGTGTTCGGTAGACTGTTGAATACACAAATGTCACTCCACTATAGCATACAAATTTGAGCAGGTACACGTAGCTTAACCGCCTTATAACGGGCTGGACGGTCCGGAGATCGAATCCCGGGGGGGGGGGTGAAATTTTCCGCGCCTGTCCAGACCGGTCCTGGGGCCCACCTAGCCTCCTGTACAGTGGGTACCGTGTTGCTTTCCCGGGAGTAAAGCGGCCGGGGCGTGACGTTGACCACCCACCCCCATCTAGCGCCGAGGTTAAAGAAAGAGTAGAGCTATACCTCTACTCCCCCTCTGGGCATTCACGGCCTGTTCTAGGGTTAGCTTTACCTTTACTTTTACACCTAGCTTAACAGTTCTGCTAGAATTGAAGTTATCACACGGGTACTGTTGGAGATTCAAGTCTTCTGGGGTGTAACGCTGTGTCGTTGGGTATGTAGTTCGACGTTTCGAAGGACCGTAGGGCCATCATCTTCAGAGGCTCAAGCAGGCGCAAGATGGCTTTTTGCACTGCTTGACACTGAAGTTGATGCTGGAAGATTCTTTGAGACGTTGGAAATTAATACACCCTACGACACAACGTTACACACCAGAAGACTTGAATCATCAGCCCACTTCGGTTAAATAGCCTCGAAAACCGCAAAACTTACGAAAATAGCTATCTGGAATAAAATGTGTGTTTTGTGACCGTCTTTGTTCGAAAGTTCGTTCCGATAAATATTTAGCGAGATACACTTGAGATGCATGCAGATAAGCATGTAGATTTTCATATAGGGCCGATATAAATTAGATTTGGAATAATGCCACAGTTTTTCGTAAAGTTCTCCAGTGTCAGTGCAGTTAACACTGATTTATCCATACTCTGGTTGTTTCATGCGTACAGGCAGATGGAGCGATTTATGCGCTGCGCGTCTGAGATGCGAACATGCCTAAAATTGTATTCTTTACCGGGTGTTGTAGTCTGGAAGTTCTGCTATTTGGATTCTGTATAAAACTAGACAGATAGCGGAATATAACACAATTATTCACCGAAATTGAAGTTGCCTCTGAGAGAATGAAGTAGTTTTCCTTTTTCCGGTTATAGGACGTTTCTTGTCAGATAATGGTTTGTTCGGGTACCCAAATGTACATGCTTGCTTTTCCATTTTATGAGTGTACAAAAAGTGTTACACTTTTCAGCGATATTTCGATATGCATGTGTGTTTCAAGGGAGCATTTGGATAGTGTAATGTACGAGCATATGCCTTCAAGTAATAATCCGCTTGTACTTACGTGTATTGTGTTACCTACCGTTCCTCCTACCCCGACACACTGGACAAGCGACTGAATACTTACAGGAGTGCAAGTTGTTCCGGTAATGCCGATTGGAAGCCGTAGGCGTGCCTCAGTCGGTATCAGCAATTCTGATCGTTGTTTTACCGCTTTATAGTCCATACACGCCCAGAACTGCTTCAGTCTTTCGTGCTCAGCATTTTAAGTCAGACTTGAAAGTTATACTTTATTTGTGGCCCGTCCTGTTTAATGATTTTTTTAGTGTAAAGAACAACGCTTTTGTATTAAATTTTGCTGAAGATTGTAAAGTTGATGACCGAAATCTGTTTATTGATGTTTAACAACTTAGTAGTGCTACGCTTAGTTTTGAAATACTCTGGGGCCCACCCAGCTTCCTGTTCGATGGGTACCGGAGTTCTTTCACAGGCGTAAAGCGGCCGCGGCGTGAAGCTGGCCACTAACCTCCACCTAGTGCCGAGTTCAGAATGAGTGTATCTGTACGTCGACCCCTCCTGTATATGTTTTCATGCCGTGGATAGGGACAACTTTTAACTTTCTATTGAAGGCAGAGTGGAACCTTGAGAGGTTTTTTTACAAGTATTTAATGTGCGCTGCTTTCGTAACAAGTCACATATTCCAAGTGTAGTTTGTTTCGGTCCATATGTGAAGCATTCCTTCACCCATTTACTGTATGACCAGTAAAACCTGAGTTTTCTGCACTTCTGGTTTCTATGGCGCAGGAGGAACACAGATGACGAGCTTTACAGATCCTCATAATGGAAAGTCACGTGAATTGTACAGTTACTGATTTCGTACTTCCGTTAATTTCTTTCATTCATTTATGCGTAAAAGAGAGGAAAGCAGGCAGCGTCAGTTCTTCCCGAGACTCCTTATTTCTAAATTATGCCTTTTGCATGCTGATCCTGGAACACCTCTCTACGAACGCAGCCTATATGACGTACTGTTTGTATGCAGACGCTTTTTACTGCACGGTGAACAATTCAATGCGCACTGCCGGTGTGAGCTCCGAAATAATGAAGAGCACTCCAAGCCTGGCCAAGGTCTGATCGTTGACCCAGGATTTACTCTAAGGTACGGTAGCCAACTTCTCTGTCTGCATTCCCAGCCAACACCGAGTTTATTTTCATAGCCAGTGAGCGAGCGAATGTGTGTGTAGTACTTCACTAGAACTGCGAAACCAAGGTTCTTTTACTGTATTTTTAAAAACGTCGCCTGCCAGCAACGTAATCGAATGAAAATGAGTCATCATATCCCACACCTGCAACGAGAAGGGCTTTAAACTTCCACTTACTATTGCCTTTTGTCCTTTTCTTTTGTTTCAGTATATCATTATAGTTTCAAAAAAACACAGACACACACACACACACACAAAGCAGAAGTTTTTTTTTTTCAGTCCAGAGGTGCACAAACCCCAGGCGCATGGTCTTCCGACCTATTAAATTTCTTACGGTGGCGCGTAATATCAGGATAATTATTGAAGTTTTAATTTCCATTACATATAAAAATGTATATCATCTCACATGCACGGAGCAGAAGGCGTCAGATAACAGTGAAATTCACCGGTCTCCATTGTTCCCTTTAAGCTACGCGGGTGCGCGGCCGCACAGTAACTGAAATGCTCCCGCACGCACCGAATTGTTGCCGCGCAGCTGGAAGTTTTCATTTTTTATTGTAAATATTCTTATTATGCTTATTACAAAAAAACTTTTATAAAGTGCCGTCGGGTAAAAAATTTCTGCTCAGAGCAGTAGCAGGTCCGCGCAGCTGTTAAAAAATATTAGAGGGAACGTTGCCGGTCTGTCCAGAACTGTGGGTCCTGAGTGTGGCATGTACTTCATATCACCATTCCGGCACCTAGAATTTGGAGGTTGCTCCTAGATTTTCGGAAAACTTGTGGACCGTTGCCCTAGTCCCCAATCCCAAGTCACCACTCTATAAAGATGTGCGGAAGATATTGGTACCGTTAGCTCATGTAGGAGGTGAGAAATCACTTTTGTTCCTCGGCAGCTTTTTCCCGGGAGAAGTGCCTCTGTTGACCATTAGAAAGGCTGGGTGGGCCCCGGAACTGGTCAGGCGCGGTGGCAAACAGGGAAATTCCTTCCCCAGCTGGGGGTCATATCGCGGTCACCAAGCCTGTTGCTAGTCGGCCTTCCTGTGTGATGTAGCTAGTTAAGACGACCTGATTGTGGCGGAGAATAATAAATAATCCACTGCTGTAGATTTCTTTTATCTGCAGGAGATACTGCCGGCTCATTCTGTGACTAAGCAGGAGTGCAGAGGCGAGAATGAACTGTCCTTTTCACATTAAATTTGAGATTTACTGAGACAGAAGCATCAGGATGCTCCGAAATACTGATACTTATTTACCAGACTGCACGGCGTAACGCCGTAGAAGACAGGAATATTTATCCTCTTCTTCCTGTTCATAAAATGTTAAAGAAAGTGAAATTTGAGGTTCTCAAAGGCGGTGAGATTATATTCGTGTTAAATAAACTCTTGTTGAATCCGTATTTTCGTTTCCCAAACCGCCGGCTGCTGTGTTTATTACTGAGTGCTGGGGTCACACTGGCCTCGTTTCCTCCCTTCTTTGTCTTCGTTGCTTCATTTTATATTCCAGAGCCATACCAACTCTTTTCTTACCTGCAGACGTCCTTGAATTTGTTCTGTTCAGAAGACTTGTGGTTGAGTGTTGTGTGCAGCAGGTAGATCGAAAAATTGGTTTCTGACACATGATTTTATTTCAGTCTGAAAAGAACTGTGGAAACTAAAGATCCAGAAAAGGACTATAATATTCGGCCAAATTTAGATGTCGTTTGGGCGAGAATAAAAAATACCTTAAAGAATATGACGAAATTCTTTTCAGAAAAGGAACATCTATCGAGAAATGAATATACATCAAAGTGGCCTGCACGTACCAGAATTAAAATGTAGGCCTACCTAATGAATATAAATCAATATTAGAGCATCACCCTTCGTGTTATATCGTACACTAAGAAAGAACTGAATCAGCCAAAGTTCTATATAAACCTTATTTAATACATAAGATTACTAAGTACAAGGTGAAAAGAGGGTCGTTGTTACTGCAGTGCAAGCGTGCACAGGACTCTGTTCCAGCGAATGCAAGAGTTTTCTTTTAATGTTCAGGTGTATGGTACATATAATTCACCAAATTTCACCCTAGCACAGGCTATGAAAACTCAGAGGGGGGAGTAGAGGTATAGCTCTACTCTTTCTTTAACCTCAGTGCTAGATGGGGGTGATTGGTCAACGCCACGCCTCGGCCGCTTTGCCCCCGGGAAAGAGACCCGGTACCCATTGTACAGAATGCTGGGTGGGCTCCAGGGCCGGTCTGGACGGGTGCGGAAAATCTGGCCCGCACAGGGATTCGATCCGCGGACTGTCCAGCCCATAGCGAGTCACACACACGTCGGAAAGTACTAACGTAAAAGTACAAAACATATAACATGGGAAATAACGTTACATGTATCATAAATTGTAAATACAGAATAGCTGCAAAACTATATGCCCTAGAAACATGGTTTGTTTCAGGTATATATTTGTAAATACCCTGCATATAGGTGATAACGAATAACGATTGTAATAGTAATCCACATAGTTCACCACTCTACTGGAAATTGTTAAGTATAGTTAACATCGCTACCACCTCGGAATTGCTTTGGACGTCCCATTGTTACTGCTAGAAGGGGGGTGAAAAAGAGAGAAGTCTTACACTATGTCATCAGAGTATAAAAGCTACAAGTGGTGTATCGGTTCATTTGGTGACTCCTAGTGATGTCAGTTATGAATCCGCTCAGTAAATTTCAGTTGTTCCAACCGCGTTCAGAGCGACAACTTCTTTAACGTCATAGTCTTGGATTCTTTATCGCTGGGAAACCTTTCTGTTAGGGCTCGCTTAACATTAACTAGAGTAAAACCCTGTGAAATCCAGGGAAATTTGAAAATACATGTGTTAATATGATACAAGAATTATATTTAGTTCTATTATAAGCAGTCTTATTCCTGGGGATGTCATTTGTTACCAAAAATAAGTACACAAATTCAACTTGGAATTATTTAGACCAGGGGGTGCATATCCCAGGCACCAGGTCTCCGTGGCGACTAAATTTTGAACTGTGGTGGTTGATATGTGGGTCCTCAGTATGGAACTCGCTTCATGTCACCCCTGTGACTCCTAGAATTTTGCGGTGGCTGCTACATTTTTGGAAAATTTGTGCGCCCCGATTTAGACAACAAATTGAAGCTTAGAGGTTTGTCATAAACGGACGCTTAACTCATGCAGCTGTAGAAAATAACATCGTTGGTGTTGTAAAACGAGTCACAAACATTTCAGCGCTACGTAACGAAATGTCCGGTTAGAGTCTGTCCACAGCTGATTCTACGCACGAAAGTAAGCTATAGTTGTCCCTGTGCACACCATGAAGGCATGCGGGTGTGTGGAGGTACGAGTGTACTGCCACTCATTGTTAATCTCGGCACTAGATGCAAGTGAGTACCCAGTTCCATGCCCCGGCCGCTTTACCGCCAGAGAAAACCCCCCAGTACTCATTGAGTAGGAGGCCGGGCGGATTTGGACTTCTCGAACGAGAGAAAAATTTCCTGTCTCTTCTAGGAATCGAACCGTGATTCTTCCGTCGTTAAGGCCACAGGGAATAGTCTGTGGAATGTAAACGGCATTAACCTACACGTTAACCTTGCAACTAACCGTGAGGTTTAGGACAGTTTTATTCTCACAATGCTACGGTTACTGTAGGTTTCAAAGCGTGGCAGAACCAATGCATTATTGGTAAGGAAGGGCCACAGCTTCTACTGTCATGTGTCCCGCTGCATTCTGAACAAGATACTGGTCCTCTGATGACGTCCGTTTCCATTGCTTTATCTGCATAATACCAGTCATGTGAAGAATAAATACTTATAAAGCAACCAGCAAGTTCATCGTGTTTGTTTTGAAATATACGAGTCTTTCAGTAATGCATATGATGACCATCATTATGTATGAATGCGAAACTGTGTGAATATTTCCAGCATGGATATGCTTGGACTGACATGACCATGACATTTTTAAGTATCTGATAAAGAACAGGAGTGCCACTTATTTCTGTGGCAATACGGTAGGTTTTACAGTTGTACATGGACCAACACGTCGAAAGATTTGTTATCACAGGGGTTCTTAAACGTTTTTCGGCCGGGACCATCTGTAAGTTTGAGAGTTAACTTCGCGGTCCACGCTCCAGTTTGGAATTAGCAATGCATTTCGTTTTAATTAATTTACAGTTGGTTACAGATTAAGTATATTATTATTAAAACATAACGCTTCGGGAATTAAGTTGTTGTACAGGATAGTAATATTAAAACATGATTAATAATTAGTTGGTAGTACCCAGTACTTTTACAAAATCACAAATATTAGAACAGCAAATAGCTAAAGTAGTTATTGATATTGCGATCCCTGAATTTGCGCAAGCTCTGAAATTTTTTCAAACCGTATTTGTTTATTTGAAAGGCTGCATTTAAAGTCACTGTTTGGTTGAACTCTGCTTCGAAGTTTATTTTTGTGTAATGGCAAGTGCAGAAAATCTGGCTTCACAAGGCAGGAAAAGGCCAATAAACTTTCAGAGCATCATTGCAGGAGTTAGATGTTCCTTCGTTTCTTTGATCCAGAACGCACCCAGTAATTAAGTTTGTCTTTGAAAACCGTAGCGCAGTGTCTCGTTTTTGATCGCAGATGTCCTCAGCCAATCCTCGACATCAGTGCCAAATGGGCTGCACACTCAGCTGTGTTTGATCACATCCTGCGGGAAGTAGCGGTCGAACTGAAGAGTTAGTTGTTCCAAATGCTCGGCAGTAACGTGTCTTGTATTAGTAAATTCAACATTTTTGATTGAAGATCAAGTTTATTGTCGTTGAAGAAGACACTTGAGGCCCTCGCTCTTCTGGAATGTCACGGAGCGTATGTTGTTAGTTTACCGACGTTTCGGAACAGCCTGTCGGCCCCATCTTCAAGGGTCAAGCAGTCGAAGAAGAACGCCGGGCAACAGGTCGATTCATTGTTATGTAGGAGATGGCGATTGGTTTCTTGGGGAGGTAAAGGGATCAACCACGTTGATGGAGCGTAAAGTTGCTACCAGGACGTGACAACCTGATTGGCCCCCCTACCTCCCCCATATCCAATCACCGTTCACATCATCCCCTGTATAATGAATCGACCCGTTGCCCGTCATTCTTCTTGGACTGCGTAACCCTTGGAAGATAGGACGAATAGGGTATCCCGAAACGTCGGTAAACAACTACCCATACGCTGCATGACATCCCAGGAGAGCGAAGACCTCAAGTACATTGCGGCGGAAGCCTGAAATCCCGCAGAAGCAATCTTGTTTTTTTTTTTTCTTTTTTTCTTCCTTTTCGTCTTCCACAATTTCACTTCTCACTTGAAGAATGTCAGTTTCCCTATTTGAACGTTATCCGTGCCGTGCAACGAAGTAAAATTCATTTTATAAGACCAACACCTTCCACATACAAATACATATACATTGTATCAGTTCACTCCTACACCACATCTTTCTGTATGTTTATACCTGTATATTTTAACAATGCCGCGATGTTATTGTGATGCTATGTATTTTAACGCTACAAATTGTATCGTAATTCACTACGTTTCAACTATTGGTTGTGCTCCCTGAAGATGGCGATCGGCCGCCGAAACATGTAGGAGTGGTCAGGTATCCTGTGTGCAAGTTGTTGGTCTTACGAAGTGAATTGTCAATTTCTCTGCTAGTGCAGTCACTGTCGGATCCACCGCCTGGCATTTAAATGTCCAACTCACTTATTTCAGTAAATATATCTGAAATATAGGCTAATTTTATATCCACTTGGAGTCTGAAAACTGTATAGGCGGGACAAAAACGTTTCGACCTCATTGCGTAATGCTCGTTGAAGGACGTTTCCTCGTGGCAGCCACCTGACCTCAGAATGATAAAGTACATGCGTGTAGCCGGAGCCCATATCTGGACAAATCTGGCTACAAAGCCTGTTGTTTATAGACCGTGTTTTTATACAGTTTGCAGTCTGAGTTACCTCTGTCATCAGAATTTACAACTCCTTCGACAGCCTCCGGAAAACAGTATTCTCCCTATGGATAAGGCGGTGCAAGATATTTACTTGCGGATTAACTTCCCTTTGGCACAGAAACTTTGGCGCGCTCCGAACATTGATGGTGCACCGTAAGAGCGGTAACTGAAACACTGGTTCCAGGTTAGACAATCTTTATTTAAAACAAGTCTTTTTTCAATGTCCTGATGTGGTAATCAGTGGCAGGCAAAACAAATTATTCTTCCCAATATGTTAGCCTGGGGTAGCATACATATGCTATGAATGTGCATCTTCTCATATTAGCTGTCAAATCAACACACTTCAGTCCATTACACGTTCTGCTTCATTATACTTTATAAGAGAATGTTTTGGTTCAACGAAGAGGATTATGGCATCCCGGCCCCCAATTTGTGGTTCCCGACCCATAAGTTAAGAACCCCTGGTGTAACAGAAGCAACGTTTATGGCTGTACATACTAACACGATCATAATATATGTACAGTGGTCTACGGTCTGAAATTCGCTTTGGTTGTAATGGAATTCATGGGGGAGGTGCCAACCTTACTTTAACAATGTATGGCCAGAAATTAATTGTGTAGACCGCATCATTGAAGCTCTTAACAATCTTGGTCAACTTAAAACTTGTTAGTTGAACACAGCGCAAAATGCGAAGACGAACGAATTTCCCAGCGGAGTCTAAAGGCTTGTTTAATATTCTTATTTAGAGATGCTTTGACCATGAAGTGATAGTCCAGTCCAGTCGCATAGCTGGTGTGCTGGGATAAGTTGCGCGCGCATTGGCTCCTGGATGGCCCATCAAGTGGGTCTCCGGCATTGATTACGACCCCGCGAGATCAACAGAGAACAAGAGTTCAAGGCCGAGTCGATGACCTTGGCCTAGACATTGGTTCTCGCGAGTATCTTGAGATGCCAGCTGCTTGGACGTAATAATATTGATATCTATACGAGATGAATGAACTTTGACCTCCTAGTTGACAATTTTACAGGTCAGTCCACTTCAAGTTTAGAGCGATTGAAGGTTGTCGCTCTACCGAGGATTCTGGTGGAGAGGGTTTAGTAACATAAAGGGCGATCGTTGCTGCGGGATGATCGATTTTGTCGTATATACCAGTGGTATTCAACCTGGGGTACGCGAAGACATCTTAGGGGGTACGTAAAATAAAAAAAAATAAATATTATTCCATGATAAACCACTGAATAATCAGTGCCAGATTTAGGGTTAGCCACAAGAGACCCGGATGTAAGGACATGCGATTTGGGAGCGCCATTTCTCTCTCTCTCTCTCTCTCTCTCTCTCTCTCTCTCCTTTATGCGATTCTTATCTGGGCGGCTAGTTTCAGTTTATTCCACGTAGTGAATATAATATATTTATTTAATAGCTTGACTCTCCTTTTTCTCATTTAAAACTTTTTATTTAATACATTATTTTGGATGTAATTTATTTAATTTATTTTAGATGTAGATTATAGAATATGTATAACTTGAATTATGCACCAACAACTTTGGGGGTACAAAGTTGAAGATAAATTATATCTGGGGGTACGCGAACAAAAAACGGTTGAATACCACTGGTATATACGATAGTGTATCGAGGTGACCGCCTGCGAGGTTTAAGGTTTTCGCAGCCGGTAGCTGAGGATTCCTGTACAATAAAATGTAATGTAGGGACTTCTGCCAGCAAGTACTCGTAGTTACACCACTACGGATGTTTTATGTTTGAAATTGCATTATCATAAAACACATAAATTGTTGTTAACTAACGTGAATAGAAGTGCATATGATAACTATAAAACTGTTTATATTGCCTGTGTGGTTTTTTTTTGTGTAGGCGTGTCGAGAAGTGTGATATTAATGAGCATGTAGGACTAAGCTTGAAGTAACTTGAAGTGCACCATTAGAGAGAAATAGAGAAACTCCGATTTTCTTAGGTCAGACTCCGACATTCTCATTTCTTTACTATTTACAAGGGGTTTGTTATAAAATGTATCTTCAGGTTATAAGTATAAATTTTATAATACACTGACCGAGAGTAGTCTGTTTTTTTAGGGTCTTTTCAGTAAAACAGCGTTGGGTTTGCGACGATCGCAATGTCCATATTGCATAGTAGGCTACTATTGAGAGTGCAAATTCAGGTTGTATTAGCATTACTGTATGCGATCAGCCAAACTACATGCGTTAAAGTCGTCAGGTAATTTTGAGTAAAAATAGCCCCGTTAACGTGTGTTCAGTTCCGAAAGTTTCAGGATACGTGGCAGGTTTAGTGTAAGGTAAAGAACAAGAAAATAAGGGTTCTTAATGAAAATATTACAGTAACTTAATAAGGGTTTGAAGCTGACGTGATATTAAATATCGAATCTTAATGAAAACCGTTTAGTGTCCGCGTGCGAATGTATTGAGTTCTGTTGTTAATAGGGCGGTCCTGTATCTGCAGAACTGTTTGAGCATCATTCGTTTTATATGGCAGGTGCTGGATTATCTTAATCGTCATTATCCAGATCGCTGGATCGACCGAGGAGGACCACGTGCCTGGGCAGTAAGATCGCCCAACTTGAATACCCCTAGAAGGTACACGAAGGAACCGGCCTACGCGCAAAAAACCAACGACAGAAATGTGCCTTTGCAAATATTCGTATGGCATTCGAAGCAACCCTTACACCTCCAACATCCTTTAGAATGTAATTCAGTAATATCACATGTTGAAATGTGCAGAGGGACACTTTGAACAATTTTTAGGCGCGTTTGCTTAGTCGCGAAAGGCGCCTATTGCCTTCGTCATGTTCATGTAGGAATGTAGGAAGAAGCGGTTGATATAGCTCAACACCTTACTTTGAGAAAAAAGGACCTTTTCCTTTGTATCTCGCCCTGCATGCTACGCATTCCCGTAAAACCTTACTTACACTCTTCCCACGTATGAGTTACTTGTACAAACGGTGTAAGTTTAGTTCAAATGAGTCAGTAATGAGTGGCACTATACTTGGGCACGAGATTATTTTTCGTCTGTATCTCGCCTTCCATGAGAGGGATGTAACTGCGACTTCATACCTTGCACTGTAAGCGCAAGCTCTACAAACAGTGCGAGTATGGTTGATATCGTTCGATAATGAAGGGCACTTTATTTGGGGACCAAAGTACTTTTCGTTTGTATCTCGCCTTCCATTCGAGGGTTGTAACTGAGACTTTGCGGCTACCACTGGACGAATCTACGTGAAATTTGATATGGCAGACTTTGATGAAATTCTAGCGAGAAGTTCAAATTTTGGTTAAAATCGGGCAGAAATGCCGGACACTTTACATGGCGACCTATGTACGTTTGAATGTTGACGGCGACATTAAATTAAGTATCATAAAAGCGCCGATGAGGTGTAGACATTACGTGAATGCGCCACAATGTCACGTTATAGGTACATTGCCTGTCTTGTTGTAACATGCTCCATTGCTAAATAACACATATTATTTTCACATTGAAGTTCTTGCCAATTTTTCATCTTTTCTAGGTATTTGTCATACTTTCAAACTGCCATGACTTCTGAAGCTTCCCGAATGTGGTCCATGTTAACAGAATTCCACTCAAAATCCCTTGTACGCACAAATTTGGGCAGAGTCTGAATCGACGTGTATAGACACAGTTACGTGAAAAAATAGGCCTGTGTGTTGACATCGATACGATATACGTTTTACGTTGTTTTTTCGTAAGTGATGCATGAATAACCATTACATGTGTGTAATGCAAATGAAAGCAGTGCATAATGTTTGAGACTGGCTTCTATTGTTTGAAGTCTCTAAATTTATCAGTGACAACTTGCTTTACAATTTATACGTGGGCAGTCGTGTCAGTGGAATTTGTACTGCAAATAAAGGTAGAATACTGCGTCTGAGACGCATTTGAATTGGATGCCGGTATATAAGCAAGCCAAAGAATTACTGAATCGATAAAGCGATTCGATGTATATATAAATGTATCCGCCATCGATATAAAATCTCTTATCGACATGTAACGCCGTCAGGCCTGTATGGTAGTTGATTCAAGTCAGTAGCCTATAGACCGGAAAGAAAAGTGAATTTCATTGATTAACTTAGTGGGATTTCTGAGCAAAATAACGTAACTGCCTTGGACATAATATAACATTATAATTTGTATTATATATACCGTGCATTTTTTATAATTAATTCATTTTATTTCAATCCAACAAATGCGCAAGTACACAATACACCACATGACGGTTAACAACACAGCAAAAGGACAAGATCAAATGTGATCGAACAACTAGTATACATAGCCAGCCGTCAAACACAATTTTAATTATCTTTTTAATATTTTATCCTACAGCTATCTTCAATTCTAAAAATTTTTAATAAAAAACACTGAAAAAAGATAAGTAATCACTTTGAACAGAAAGACAAGTGATATTTAGTGCACGTGGCTTACAAAGTTATGTGCTGTGAAAGTGAGTGAAAAACAATTGGATGTAGTGAAGATTGTGAACCTCGACGACCCCCCTGAGGATGGCACGGAATGTGCCGAAACGTATGTAGGGGCAAGACATCAGTGAAAGAAAGTGTAGTGCATTTGTTGGAATGAAATAAAAAAACATTAATCAATTATAATTTGTGTTTCTTTAAAAAAGTAGTGGAAGTTCTTTCTCAATTTTCAGTGTGCAAAAACTTTACGAAATAACAGACAAAAGTGCGGATCTTCCCACAAATTAAAAAATACCCGCCCGGGCGGAAATTTTAGGGTCGAAAGAGAGGACATGTATGGGAAAAAGAGGACGCATGGTAGCCCTAGGGTAACTATAGTTTTGAGACTGACGTAAGCCGCTGGCCGGAAGCGGTTTGCGGATCATCGGTTGGGGTGCAGTGACCTATAGTACAGGAAAATGGTGCGATTAAGAAGACGGACATGCAAGCTGTTACAGTGAGGGAGTTTATTCAGTTATTTTCTGTGCTTGTTATGAAGGTAATACATTTATTGGTTTATACAAGACCGTAGTAGGCAAAGAAATCCTACTGTTGCCTCACGAAGCACGATATGTGTACCGTAAGGCAATGCCATGTCCTCGTTTGCTGTCTTTGTTGGCTGTCCTCCGGTGCGCCTGTCAACTTGTTTTACCGTAATCCTGCGTAACAGTCCCGTTGCTTGCATTGCTACCAAGGTAATCTTGGTGCCGGCTTGTGTCTCACATACGGGCGAATTTTTCAGTCTGGTTCCTGTAAGAGAAACAGTCTTGTACAGACACATGCTGTTACTGTGTGCAGTGGCGGGGCGAGGTGAGTAATCGCAATGACTGCCCTTGACAGACATTATGAACTTTAAAAAAATCGCAGTTATTTAATCCCCCTTCATTGGCTCAATAATTTAAAATGTGTGGAGCGCAATCAGTTTACTTTTAAAATATTCATTCTGCCGCACATTTTTCCGCCCCCTGGACTCTGCCTCCCGGGGCGGCTGCACCACTCGCACCTCCCAAGCTACGCCCCTGACTGTGTGCGCCCTGGAGTCCCTGTGTTTAGTTAGAGGTACAGTTACTAAATATGAATCAGTTAGACTGTTCTTGATATTGCAGTCGAAAGTCATTGTACAAGTTCATACCTTTAATACGAATTTGCTTGTGACTCGAAATGTTGAGGTGGATCCAACGCAATGGTCTTCTCAGGTATGATCCTTTTTTCTAGGAAGTATGTCGGGATACAGTCTATTGAAAGCCACGGCTATTGTTCCATCCATTTCTCTCGTAAGTCGTACTGGTAATTGGTTCTTGTTATAATGCGTTTTGCTTTTTTGCGGGCATTATTCACGGCTTTGAGGATATAGGGTTTTAAGTAATGTAAACGGAATTGTCACGGCCCAGAGGGCGGCCCAGAATTTTTGGATTCTAAGTGCTAGGCAGTTAGTGAATTCATTTATCCCAGCCAAAATAGTTTTTTCTACCATCTGTTTCAATGTTTCTCTTCCAACAGGCTTCCCCAGCGACGCCGTGTTTCTTTTTTCTCCTATCTGAGCTACAAGTACATATCTGCCCCATCGTTGGTTCGGTTTATGGTAACTAAACTAACCTTACAGTGCGCGACGTGTTGATACAGCATAATGCAGTTTCTTATGTCTCCTATACCTCACAGGCTTGTTTTCGTGCAGCGCTTATCGTGTGTGTGCGAACATGCACATCACTGGACTCCATCTCGAGGCGCTTTACTCCATTTCCGATCGTAACAGCGTAAATCGTTTAATGTTCTTTCCCCGTCTGTCCCTTTTTTTTTTACAGTAACTTCAAAGTTGGTTCATCCCCCCCTTCTCCCCCCCCCCCCCGCCCCTAAAAGAATCTGCTGTAGTTTCCAGTTTCTCCCATCTGAGCATCATGGCCGTCCAGACTTCCAACTCCTTGATTTATCTACCCAGTCGATACAAACAGAAGTTTATATTTTGTAATAGTTCCGTTTCCCATTCATCTCACTTACGTCCAGGGATTTTGCTTGGCACTCTGGTGTTTTATATTGTCACATTCATTTTACCAAACTTGTATGGTGCACTTTATAACATTATATTATTTTATATTTATGAGTACGACTTTGAAGCTGCAATCTACTCGTATGGTAGTATGGCGAGACCCACTTCACGGAGGACAATTGCATACAGCAGATCAGTACCACATCATAACATGTCACACCGATTTTACATTCGACATCATCATAGACCGTTACGCTCGATGAAGACTTTGGACGCAGTGCACGGCAGTTTATAGAACTACCACATACCGATCGTTACTCAGAAGTAAAGCTTTGGCCTTGACGTCGTGGGTGGGGTCCGTTGTGTCCGGGCGAAGCTTGCAGAGAAAGAGTGTAGATCGTGTCACAAAAATAAGTTTCCTTCACCTTGTACTGGTCGCCACTTGTTTGATGTTCGTTTTATAATGAGCCTAGAGTCAGATTCATGCACAGCTCTAGCCAGACAGAACACAACTGAAAATTCTGCCTTGCACAGTGTAATTAATCCTCCCTCGCAAGACACGACTGCACATCAGCCGAATGTGATTGTAACTACATGTGTTACTGGTCGTAAATGCCTATACGTGGTTCACCGTTCGAGACCTTTACTACACATTAAGCGGTCACTGTAGATGCCGTCCTGAAAACATCGAGTTTACCCGAGATTTGGGGCTGCCACAGCGATGCTGATGTAGATTCCAGTCTTCTGGTATAAGCCTTCGTGTAGACTGGTTAGAATCAACCAATCTTTCGGAGAAACTTGCTGCTTTACTTGGTTACATCTGGAATTCCACAGAACAGCTGATGTATTTCTACTGACTGTAGCAGCGTGGCGACCGCGCACTGAAAATACTCACAGCAATGCTAAGTAGGTAGACTCAACTGTTCGATGAACAGAGTACAACCGTCTGACTTCCCGCACTAAAACTACTTTCAAGGTCAAAGCTAATCTCTTGAGTACACCACATTACTTCTGTATTTGAATGAAGTTCAGGACAGGCCATAAACCTTTTCGTTTTTTTGAATTAGCTAAGAAGGCATAATGAGAGTAAGAGTCCGTTCACCGGAAGAGCAGGAACCTTGAGAACAATACATGCCGTTATACTCCTTGATAGGAGCGTTAAACAGGGTCTTCCAAACAAATTTCCCAGTGGCAATACAGAATTCCGTACATTTATCATTAGAGGCTCGGCTAGCGGGTGAATATGAAAACTCTATACA
This sequence comes from Reticulitermes speratus, assembly GCA_021186555.1. Taxonomy (NCBI): domain Eukaryota; kingdom Metazoa; phylum Arthropoda; class Insecta; order Blattodea; family Rhinotermitidae; genus Reticulitermes; species Reticulitermes speratus. The sequence goes on from JAJKFL010000009.1 coordinate 22,423,951, forward strand.
AAACATTTTCTCTGCCAAACCGAAATTGTCAAGGAATCTTTCTATATGTAATGAGTTCCCGTGGTGCATGCATGATGGGAGTTACTTTTGGTTCCGTTTTATGCAAATATAACCTTTCTAATCAAATATTAAAATTCAAGTCTTTGGCACAGAGATCAGAGGCCATGCTTCCAAATTTGAAGCAGATGACGTTTGCTGGGTATGTCTGCTATTGTTGTCTCGTGTCACCGACCTTTCGTCATCTTGGCTTCGCACCAACCTTACGCACATTTGCATGTTTCATTACCCCGAACTGACATGCCTACCGTGGATTGCATTTATGTCGCTAGTACGGACAAGCGCGTTGCTAAGTGTTTCGGTGCCTTTCACGATTTTTAGCGTTTATAATTTTGTAAGGACATATAAACTTTCAGTTTTATCGTGACTGTGTGTGTGTTGGGGAGGGGGGTTATCCCCTTAAATGGCGTTTAAACCAGTGGATCGATGGTTTTGTAATTTGGTGTGAATGTCATGCCACTGGAGATGACAGTACCGTTTTGTCGTTATCTCATCACTAACATTGGAGTAAAATGAGACAAAGGCCCACCCGTCTTAAGGTTGGATGTGACTAGGCGTAGAGTAAGCTGAACCATATATTTCTGGAATCAGTACTTATTAATGATGTTCGCCATACAGTGACATAGATGAAGCCCCGCACAGACAGCGTGGCGCGGGGGCCCCGTTGGTCAGGGGGGCCAGCAGACGTACAGAATACTAAAACCTGTTGTAGGTTCTTTCGGATTGAATTCTGATCTTCTGACAGAAGGCAGTTTCTGAGAGATTTGGCAGTAATTTTGCTAATGATTGTAGGGTGGCCGCCGATTATTATCGAGTCGCGAAGTGAGGGGGACCGACCGGTTATCTATGCCGCTGTTGCCATACCACCATTATGAACAGTTGGACTTCCTGTCACAACAAAATGTCATATGTAAGTTTGCAGTAACTGTGTAAATTGTGTGCCGCAAAAAGTCGTTATGTATTACGTGCAGTTCAAATAGGCCATACTCTGTTTCACCAGACTTAGAACACGGACAACGTGTAGTGCAGAGACGGCTTTTGATACCTAGGCGTGGACGGAGGGAAGGAATAGGGTGTGAGGATGTGTTAGTGATTTAGAATAGGGTATAGTTCATGTCATTTATTGTCACGTTATGGATTTAAACAAGACCAGTGAAGTCGGCCTAGATATCACGCCTGTTTATAATGCGTTATTTGCTGTTTTGCATACATATAAAGGTATTTGTGTTTATTTATTACAGATTTAAATAAATCTGTTCCTGCAACGGAGATCATGTTACAGGTTGAGAACTGCGCTTATCTGAGTTATTACGCAGTGTCGAGTGGTAATCCTTTACCGACGTTTCGGGACAACGTGTCGGTCCCATCTTCAAGGGTCAAGAAGTCCAAGAAGAAGTCCCGAAACATCGGTAAAGGATTACCACTTGACGCTACGTAATATCCCAGAAGAACGCAGTTCGCTTCAACATCGCTCCGGAAGCCTGAAATCACGGATGTTACGGGTTGTTTTCTTGTGTTTTGTTCTGTGCTTTCCATGTGAATTATTTCAGCAATTTATACCATGTACCGCCAATCTTTTGAATGATGAGGCAGTCTGAAAGCCATTAGTATTGTTTGGGATCCGTATGAAGTAGGAATAATGATTAAACAATACGTACAAAACTTTAATTGTCTCAGGAGCTTTTACTGTGGTCTCTTACGCCGAATTTCATCGATACTCGCTGCTTGCTCTGGGAGCCTTATGTAATTTATTTCCCTGTCTACTTTTGTGCGGTCCTCGAGATGAACGTTGCCATTCTGTTTGGGATAATTTCTTTCCACATGCCGGGTAAGGCATTTTTGTATTCAACTAGACCTCTCGCCTTGGAGCAGCCATTACCGTCTCGTCATTTGTTACGGGAGAATAAAGGGCATGTAGATAAAGGAATTCGTACCAGAAAACGCTGTGGTGGTTTACCAACCCATTCATTATCGGCTGGGGCTAAAATAGTCATGTCATTTCTTGATCAGGATTCCTTGGCGAGGTAACTTGCTGTAAGCTGAAGTAGGATATGTCACAGACAAACACAGGACCAGACTTGCACATGTGGTCTGTACAGTTACCTTCGACTTGCTATTTCAGAGCAACCAGGGAGAGGTTATTTCAAAGGGTTCAGAAAAGGTTGACCATCATCGAAAAAGTAATTAATTTACTTGGAGTAGACGGAGCTCTCGTGTTTCACATAATGAATGTTGTGTTGCTGTTTTTTTAATAATAATTCCCTCAGCTTCTCTTTTTACGGAGTAGACCATTTGCCCACGCGCAGTTCAGATTTCAGTTCTGAAATTGCGGATTATTATGCGCGTTCACAAAATTTAAAAAAGGAACTGTTGGCTCGTACTGTCCGTCTGTCCGCATGGACCAGTTCGGCTCCTACTGGACGCATTTTCATGAAATCTGATATTTGAGGATTTTTCGAAAATCTGCCTAGAAATCACAAGTCACAAATTACACACCAACGAAATGCACTATGTTTTCACTTTTTATTCTTTAACCCCTACATTTGTTTCAGCCTTTACAAGTTAATCTTCAGGGGGCTCGCAATCTACATTTACTTTACATCCATTATTTATGTCTGCTATTATGTTTTATATCACATGTAGTCAACTTTCGTTATCATTTATAGATTTGTGAATTGTTAAAAATGCACGGTGAAGATGATATAAAATTTATCACTGCCCAGAAAATTCAAGTTTGATAAAAATCTGACAATAATAACGGATATTTCACATGAAGACCTATGTACATTTATGATGATAACTCGCTGAATTCGAATGAGAAATGTTTCAGGCAGAATTTGAAGAAAAAATAAAAAAAAATACGTTTTATGTTCAGTTTGAAGTCCATTATTTACACAGACCTGTAAAATTCATCTGAGTCGATCCAGGTCCGTTTGTTGCATTATTGTATAGCTTCCAACTTTATCATTATTATTATACAAAAAAGTAACTGCTAATACGTGTTACTCTGAAAGTTATTAACGGTTGCATAAAGTAGTGTCATGTACTTGGAGAATTTGTACATGGGGCTTGACATCTAATTTACCATTTTGAGTGCCCCCCTTCGATATCAATAAAACGTTAGTAGAGTGTGGATGACTAGCCAGCTTACACATTATGTATGTTATGTTTTATAAATATAAACTTTATATTCTTAAACATATACGTATATATTTATTATATATTTTATAATAAACTATGAACAAATTTCGCACAGGTATTTACAGATAAATACAAAATTAAAGCGCAAGGAGTTGTTTAAAATTTGGACACAAAGGAAAGCACAGCAACATAAAGAGTGAATACGTTAAAAGGAGTGTCATAGGGATGTACAGATATTTTTGTTTTCAATTAAGAATCTAGATACCACGTGTACATTTATTTTATAAAAATTGAACCGATATTAATTAAACAGTAATTACTTTATTTTCAATTTTCAATGAGTTTTTATTCTCAGTTTGGTTAATATAATTGTAATTATTATTTTACAGCTCATTTTTGGCCTGAAGAAATTTCCCCGAGCGCATTTAGGGAAATAGAATATCTCTCGTGTTATAGTGGATATTTGACAAGAGGGATTGATGCAAGAAGAAACTAACAGTATTGTGTATCAAAGAACGCAGAAAGGCTGGAGCCAGATATCAAAAATGTCGAAAACTTAGACGCTGGGTGGTTTGTGTGTGCGTGCGCGCGCCGTGTCCCTCGCTGCTCTGCGGGTTCGCTTCCCGGTCTGTTCGGGAGGTTTGGTCGTGTCTCTGTATGATACACATGAAGCAGACACCTTGGGACGAACTGATAACGCTTTCTTGACCGCGGGACGCAAGTCGTACGTCCCCATTGAGTAGGACTCTAATGAGCGTTCCATCGAAAGGCCGGTACCTACACAGGACAGTACACACAATGAAGACGCAGATACACATTCATGCTGCGATTGGTAATCGAATCCACGGCTCCAGTGTTCGAGCTTTCGACGACAAAGAATGTTAGTGTGAAATACTGGTAACATAAAGCAGTTGACCGTATTATGTAACGAATATTTGTCTTGAGTTTTGTTTATTTCGTAAGCTTTGTAGTTCATGTTGTCTTGATCAAGTGGAATTTGGACGCCCACAGGTGTAAGTTGCGGCCCTGTGTAGGGCATTGGAAACCCGTTACTGGCCGTCATTGGATTTATAGTGAGTACCACTGCACTGTACCGTATGATGAGCTAAGGTGTACATGGATTCCGTCTACACTGTCACATGCTAAGTAACTAAATACGCAATGCGGAGTCCTTCTTGAGAAGCCGCTAGTTTTCAGCTAAAATTACCGTGTTTACATCAGCCCGACACTTGTCCTTAACCTGAGCCAAATACAGCCAACGCCCTCCTATCATATTTATTTAAGACATTTTGAATATTATCCTCCCATGTACACCTAGGTATCCAAGTGGTCTCGTTTCTTCAGGTTTCCACACTAAAACTCTTGTATGTATTTCTCTTCTCCCCCGTACGTGACACGTTCCCAACAATATCTGGTGAGGAATACAGATCATGGAGCTTCTCGTTATGCAGTTTTTTCAGTCTTCTGTTATTTTTTCCTTCTAAGGCCCAGATATCTTCCACAGCACGCTATCTCTAACACCATCCGCCTGTGTCTTTCCTTCAATGGCACTTACACTTACTGCTTCTTTAATGTTGATTTTAAAGTGAGCCCCCGTCTATTCCTGTGTCTCCAAAGTAATCGGTTCCCTTAACGTTTTACGACTAAATTATTCGCGCATTTCGCATTGCTGTCATGCATGCTACATGTTCCACTCATCTCATGTGTAGTTTGACTGTCCTATTAGTAATGGAGAAGGTGCATTTGTAATGACGTTGCCCCTAGGGGTGAGAGAAATTGCAAAACTCGTGGCAAAACCGCCATTTGCGAAGGTGTGTATCTGCGCTGTTGTCACGTTAATTTGAAAGGGACTGTATGTGTCGGCACATTGCCTGTACATCACGTGGCTGCAAGAACTCAAGGATGTGTGGAGGCCGTCTCGTTGCTGTTGATGACGTCTAATGAAGAACCGGAAGTTGGTCATGATACTGCGGCCTTGCCTGAGTTCCGGGACATTTCTCCCCACCTCTGCCAGTAGCTTATCATTGTTGCTTGCGGTTGCAGGCAACATTGTTTGATGTCTAGACCCGTGTCCATTGCTCTAACTGTATTTTTTTCCAGTAATGTTTCGGTTTAGTAGTACACGTGTCGAGAAAGACGAACTCATACCGATCTGTCCGTAGAAATTAATCTGGCGTCGTTGGGGGAAACCCACTGCATTGAGGATATACTCGTGAATGACGAGTTGAAGGCCATTTGAAGGTTCTTTTTGCGTTGCAATGGAACGGTACTGGAAACATTAGAAGGAAATTGTAATGGCGATTGCGGTATTAGGAGATTTGAGGTTGTGATACGTCCCAGAAGACTTTAATCTCCCTGATTATGATTTTGTATTGATACGGGCTTCACACAGTTATAAACTGTTCTGATGTAATTTAGAATTCAGTTTGTAGAACATTCTTTTCTTATTAATTATTTTTACAAGATCTTGTGAACGTAAAGTGGAGGTCATGACGTCTGACCGCATGTTTCATCTTCGAAACTGCTTCACAGATTTCGAAGAAATGTGGCATTGGGAATCCACACTAAAAGCTGTCGGGCGCATTTAGTTTCGGCTCGTACTGATGCACTGTTAAGTCCTGAGCTTATTTTATATGAAGCTCAAATCAAACTTTGATAATTTTCCTGGTGACGGTTTGTCGAACATAATATTTTATAGCGTTACGTGATAAATTGCAGATCGCGTTATGTTGTACGATTATTTAGATATATTCAATAAACTGCATCGAAATACGGGGAAGTATGTATCTATGCTAGGTTGTATATGTAGGCTGGGCGTTAATAGATATAATCTGTGTCATCAAATTCTACAGATCAGATCAAATCATTACATCAGCCAACTCATGCACTGAATAAAATACATTCGTAAGTTATTACAAAAGCCCCTACATGTTTCAGCACCAAGGGATCATCTTCAGGGGGCCGTTGGATACAAAGGAATGTAGATCCAACACACCACTCTAGGTACTAAGTCGCCTTTACAGAAGTGATTAAAATATTAAACATTAAAGTTCTGAAATACGTAAAATTAATGACCATAAATCCTCAGTGTTTTAATATTGATAGTATTAAAAGTGTTAGAAATAAGCCATTCCAGGTGTTGCAATTGTTTACAACTGTATACGTAGGTAAAATTGTAGTTTTTATTGTGGCGTGTGTAGTTAGACGGAAAGGCAAAAGGCTGTCAGGTGATACTGAATTAGAGGATTCAGGGCTTTCGGGATGTTACGTTGTGTAGCAGGTAATTTGTCATATCCAGACGTTTTGAAGGAAGCCAACGTCTTCCTTTTTAAGGGTTGTTGGGTCCGTCGACCTACCAGCCCTTTAAGATGAAGGCACTGCTTTCGTTCGAAACGTCGGGATATGCTAAATTACCCTCTACACAGCGTAACATCCGCAACATCAGCACCGTTGAAACCTCAAATCCGAATGTAGGAAGTATTCCGCGAATTTAATCGGCTCTTCACCTTGCGGTGAATACAGTTAATCAATATGTTTTCTTTTTTGTTGCAGGTAAGCCTACTGCATTTAATCCTGCAGCAACCGTGGATATCGGAAACAAGTAAGACGTTGCTTCATACATCGCTTTATAGTTGCACATAATTTGTCAGGGCCGGCTGAACCCATTAGGCGAACTAGGCGGTCGCCTACGGTGGCAAATTTTGGGGGAAAATGTCAGGAAACAGGAGTGAAGTATTTCAGCGACTACACTTCTCTGAACTTTATTTTATATTGCAAGCGTTTAGTTATAGGAGAGGAGGGGGTAGAAAGCCTAAGCTTTGCCCTGTGGCGGCCAAACGCTTTGAGCCGGCCCTGGAATCTGTGCCTCAAAAGACAGTGTGTTTATTTAATGACTGTTGGGGTCATCGGTTCATCATAACCCTGCGTTTGCCTGTGTTCTGATTCATGTAAAGTGTCTATAGTATGGACGCTAATTAACCAGTACTTGGTAAAATCTGTAGGAAAATCGTGCCACTGATCAGCATTATCGACATTGTTTTGCGAACTGGTCAGATGGGGAAAAAACACTAATGCGTGTTAGTGCAGTTAGGCGCGTTCGCAAAACTGCGAAAAGTGACCATTAGCTTCGTCATCTGTCCGCATGGAACAACTCTGCTCCCACCGGACGGATTTTCGTGAAATTTTATATTCGAGTATTTTTCGAAAGTCTGTCTAGAAAATTCAAGTTTGATTAAAATCTGACAAGAATAACGGGTACTATACGTGAGGACCTATGTAAACGTATGGGACTGTCTCGCTGAATTCTTCTCAGACAAATGTTGTAGAGAAAATCAAAACGCGCACTTTATATTCAATTATTTTTTCCCGTAAATCCTGCCGTTTATGGTAGAGCCGGACTGGTCACAGGTGACAATATAATGGGACGCCGAAAAGATGCGATTGGCATGCCGGATAACTGAGGCAAGAATATAGACACACACACACACACACAATATTAATACGAATGGAATAGTAATAATAGAAATCGGGCTCTTACATTCCGCACCATTCACGAGAAGCCATTTCCATTTCCTCATAATTGTGGAATCGGTGACCTCGCAGGTGTTGTTTCGTCGCCTGTCAAGATTCCGGTTTCTAGCGCAGCGGAATTTTTAAACTTGTTCGAAGATGGGATAAATGCATCAGTTTACTGGGAGATTATGTTGGCAAGTAATGATACTTAAATGGAGTAAATAAGCTATAATTAACGTTGTGGTGACTTCTCATTTAACTTATACGACCTAGGGAACTTTACTGACTGAATGTCCCTCGTACATGGCAACATAAGGAGTGGGACACAGACACTGTCAAGCTGATACAATCGCGTCAGAAAGCTAGTGTGATGGATGTTGCTTGGAAGGGATGATGTAAGTCACGGCAAGCCTCATTGAGTGACTGCCTACCGCAAACGAAACAGCGGGGCTGTGCAACACTGTTTTGTGTGTAGTTCGTAATTTTAAATTGCAAAGACCACGGTCATAAATGCTATATAGTAGTACTTAGACTCCCACGTTACGCGACTTCTTCAACGAATTTTAAGCACCACTGGTAGGAATTCTTGATTTGTATTCTTATGACTTGTGTCCTGAAATTGTTATGTACATGTAGTGACGACGCATTATATGCATGGCCTTCAGTTTAGACAATAGGCATGCTGTATTTAAGGGGAGGGGCTTTGGGTTCAATCCACAGCGATTAGTAATGGAGCCTTGAATAAATTTAGTGGCAAGACGAAGGCAACGTTCCTGTCCATCGCCCAACTAATCTGTTGTTTTTTTTTTTTTTGTTAAGCTGTAGTGTTTATCTCGTTTTTTGTCCCTAAGTGAAAATTTTTACAATAGTCTCGTAACATTTTAAAATCAAATGGCAGTAAGAAACGCGTAATGGCATAGTGGATCATGAAGTATTTGCTGGGCGCTTTGGTTTTTAAGAGAACTCCGTGTCTGCACACACAGAAACAACGCAGCGTCAGCGTCGGAAGGCGAACCTAATGACAGCTTTGGTCTGCCGATGGGTAATTTTCCCCCCGGCTTCAGGCCGTGCAGGTGTTCGTTCATAAGTTCACTTCGGGCAGATTCGCAGCAGTTCCTAGCACAGAGAGCTCAGAATTATAGTTAGAGAGCACGGGTTGTTGCGTGAGTCTTGTGCCAGTGTCAAAGAATGTATATCAAATATGTACTCGTGTAGAATATTTCGCCATCTTGTCGAATGAAGTATGGAATGTAGTTTGCAACCGGACTTCTCAGACTCCCGTTGAGAAAGGAATTCTCTTTCAGGTATGCTTGTTAGTAATTATGGAAGGTACTAGGTACGTGCCGATCCCAGTGGCCGTGCGGTCTAAGGCGTGGGTCTGCGGCCGCTCGCTTACTAGGATGGTGGGTTCGAATCCCACCGGGGGCATGGATGTTTGTGTTGTTTGTTGTAAGGACGGTAGCATGGAACGTAAAGTGACATGAAGGACGAAAGGATTTAAACAGTACAAAAATGGATCAAAGGGGAAAAACCCCGGACAGGCAAAAAGAAAATCCCACCGGGGGCATGGATGTTTGTGTTGTGTTTGTTGTAAGGACGATAGCATGGAACGTAAAAAGTGACATGAAGGACGAAAGGATTTAAACAGTACAAAAATGGATCAAAGGGGAAAAACCCCGGACATGCAAAAAAAAAAAAATCCTACCTGGGGCATGGATGTCTGTCTCTTGTGAGTGTTGTGTGTTGTCAGGTAGAGGTCTCTGCGACGAGCTGGTCCCTCGTCCAGAGGAGTCCTACCGACTGTGGTGTGTCTCAAATGTGTATGATCATGAAACCTCGACGAAACGAGGAGGCCCAGGCCCATATAGGGCTGTAGAGCCATAGGAAAAAAAAAACTAGGTACGTACTTGTCGTCAAGTGTTTATCGTAACCACGTTAGTTTGATTAGAAATCAGTGCAGAATGACCTATTACAAGACAGGCGGAACTGCAGTTTAAAGCTTCATAAGAGGACTTAGCAAATAATGAGTGCTGTTAATTTTATAAAGAATTAATAATATAGATTGGACTGAGGTACACTGTCAGTATTGTGTGAGACATTTTAAAAACTTTATGATAAACTCGATCGACTGAAATGTCACACTGGTCAAGGAGGACTTTCGTCTTCTTTTCTCGTCTTCCTCTTGAGTTGAAAAACTCTCGGTTGGGTCTATTTCTTAATATCCGCCGGTCAAACCTCGCGAGACAAATTAAAGTACTGGTGTTAAAAACTTGTTGAATAGTTGTCATTTATTCTCACTTGAACCTACGTTATGTTTGTAGATGTAGAAGTGATGGATAAAGTAAGAGAAAGTCTTTAAGGAGAAAGTGAGCATACTGTTTATATCGAAGTGTCTGAGAATCGCATTGTTACAAGTTAATTCGAATTTTATATATCCTATACTGTGATTGGTACATAGGCTGAGGGTGTTCGAGAATAGGGTGCTGAGGAGGATATTTGGGCCTAAGAGGGACGAGGTAACAGGGGAGTGGAGAAGAATACATAACGAGGAACTTAATGATCTGACTCATCACCAAATATTATTCGGGTGATCAAATCAAGAAGAATGAGGTGGGCGGGGCATGTAGCACGTGTGGGGGAGGGGAGAGGTGCATACAGGATTTTGGTGGGGAGACCTGAGGGAAGGAGACCACTTGGAAGACCCAGGCGTAGATGGGAGGATAATATTAAAATGGATCTTCAAGAAGTGGGATTGGGGGGCATGGACTGGATTGATATGGCTCAGGATAGGGACAGGTGGCGGGCTCTTGTGAGTGCGGTAATGAACCTTTGGGTTCCATAAAACGCGGGGAATTTCTTGACTAGCTCACGACCTGTTAGCTTCTCAAGAAGGACTCTGCTCCATGGAGTTAGTTAGTTCTACTGTGATTGGTATTCTGAAAATATTAAAACGCGCTTTAAATAGAATCGGATGTGGGACCCTCTCGGCTTTCCCTTTCTCTGTTTTGGGCCTAGTAAATGAATGCAGCACTCGCGTATCCTAGGGGCCCCCAAAATTGATTTTCCACTAACATAAATTTGCGTTTCTGTCTTATTTCTGTTGCAATTAATATCCTGGAGGCCTATATTATGTATGGGAAATTAAAAATTAAAAAGTAAACCTGAGAGTGCATGTTGAATACGGACTGTGTGGGTGAACCTACGGATGGTGCAGTACTCTACAAGCCGTGGCAGGTTAATACATGCCATTACAGTTCGTTAGGTGTGCTCATGTCCGCAGTTGTTGCATAAGTGACACTTGTCCGGCTCATTTTTCTCTGTTCGCGTAAACAGGTCATACACACAGTGTATTTAGTTTACACTGGGACTTCATAAAGGTCAGCCGAAAACAGTAATCAGTGGGGGGAGAGCACTTTTGGAGAAAGTCTTTCTGGTGGTCAAGAAATTCCCCGTTTGTTATGGAACCAGGCTTTTTATTGCCGTTAGATGTTGTAGCTAAAACTAACAAATGCGTATAAGTGTATGAAAGTATGTTATAAACGTAGTATACCTCCTACATGTTTCGGGCACTCTTGTAGCCATCCTCAGGGAGATGCGTTACGAAGGATGGATACATAGAGATATTAAAAAAGTTTGTGAACCAATGCACAGATGTAAAATAATAAGTTTTAAAAATACACGTATCCTTTGTAACGCACCTCTCTGAGGGTGGCCACATGAGTGGCCGAAACATGTAGTAGGTATACGGTTTGTATAATATACTTTCATACACTTATGTGCATTTGTTGGTTTTAGCTACGATATCTAATTGCTCAGTGCACGGCTATGCATCATTTTATTGCCGTAATCACAAGAGCCCGCGACTTTACCCTGTCCTGTGGAATTATAATCCAGACCACAGCCTCTGTACCACTACTACTGCTACCACTACTACTAATACTAGTAGTAGTAGTTGTGGTAGTGCTGGTGCTAATGCTAATGCTGCTGCTGCTGCCGCCGCCACCACCACTTACAAGAACATTATATTCGATATCACGTAATTAGCTGTCATTTTCGAAGCGCCATATTTAAGTTACGATGAAATTCGTTTTATTAAAATGTGCCATTAATCCGTATTTCAGATTCCTCTTCGAGTTGGTAATAGGTCTAACGTGTAGTAAAAGTTTATGTGGTTGTCATATTGATATTGATGATGATTATAGTGGCATGGTTTCCTGGTAAAGTTTTCGCACTCCGCGTCAAATACAGTAATACCCGTCTCGAACGGACCTTCGGTAAAGTGAAAACCTCTTCATTGGAACATTTCTGCCGTCTCAGGATTGGAGTGAAACGTTATAAACGAAACATTTAAGCTGTCCAACGCGGAAACGTGAAGGAAGTGCGAAAGTTTATGTGAAAAAATAAACTTCCTGACTAGGTATGGCTTTCTGTTCGTGTGATCTTGTTCTGTAATGCGTTTCATGAAATTGTGAGGGGAAGGATTAAGTCCGACCGTCGACAGTACTTAAATGGACTGCTGTTACACGTCAGAAATTTAAAAAAAAACATGAGTGTTGTATTCTGGGATATGACCCCATGTAAGTTGGGTAGATAGTCGTTTCGGAGGAACCTGCATACCCAACCACACATCGTCACATCCCATAAGACAGCAGTTTTCGTAATAACCTGGAAGCTGACGTGAGAAACGAATGTATGGACGAATGAATGTAAAAAGAGAGTAGGCAGAAACAGGAAAGAACAACCTGAAGGCGTGTACTGCCCAGTAAAAGTGTCTACTCCTTTCCTTCTCTCCATAGGCGTCTCATTGACATATAACAAGGACGCCAGGTTTTAAGTAGCTTTCTCCCTTGTACGAAGTGTCATGTATATACTTACAGCAGCAGTACAATGCCCGTTGAAAAATTCAACGGAAAGTCCCCTCATTTATTAGCGTATATAAATAGTTGTGTGAAGCTTTTTTGGAATTTGAAGGGGAAATTTTTGAAAACAAACTTTGTCAACATACCTAACGTGAATAACTTGAAAAGTTGTCGAAAGACAGCGACATTTATGTTAAAACACGAAACTTCATGGAATGACTATGTGCATTAACGTAAGTGGTGCTGGCAAGAAGGGAGTATTTTCGGGCGAGGTGATCAGTGTAATGCCAATGTAGGCATCTGTTGTTGACTACTTACTGACATACATAACGACAGATGAGCATGTAGTTACAAGGAAATAATGGAGAAATGTGTATGTAGGTCTACGTGTATTTGAATGATGCGTCCAGGTCGTTGATAACAAACGCCATCTGGTAGACACCAAGTGTTACTACATCGTCTGTGAACTCTCACACGCATAGTTACATTTGGCTTTTATATGGTCTGTTAAATTGTATTTACAAAGAATAATAATAAAATAGGCCTGTACGGAATGCGCTTATTGTAATGGTCTTTGATTCATAGTTGTCAGCTGTAGACACACTACCCTTAGAACAAATAGCCCTGCTGTCGGCATCCCGTAACACACTTCTTTAACGCAAACTGTAACTCTGTGCAACAGAATTATTTTTCAGAATCTTATAGTCACTAAACAACTCGAGAAATTCGCCACCTTTTTGGCACCTAACGGATCACTGTTCTTTATTCCGAATCTCCTGGATCCAGTGCGCGTCCTGCACCGTGTTTCTGAAAATTCATTTTAATGTGAGGCCGGTCACTTATCCCCTACGTACGCCAATTTATTCCAAGAGATCTTGTTCGATTTCTGCCATGCGCCCTGCATGCTCTACGATTCGTATCCTCTTTGATTTGAATGAACTCATTGGTATGGTATTATTAAATATTTTGTCTTCTGAAAATATTTGCTGGACGTAAAATCAGATGGTTGCAGTTAAATGTCATAAAAAGATTAAAAAACTAAGGTGAATAGCCTGCCTACATATCTTCCCCAGCTAATGTAATATTTCGACTTTTATGTGGTCACAGTTCACCCACTTTCTCCTAAACTGACTTCAAGTCCGACAGCCATCCCCCAGCCATCATAATATGCTGTTGTATAGAATTTGATTGCTGGGTTGAGCGCTGGAATTCGCTAGAGTTCGCTGGAGGTTTCTGCTTAAAGATACGAAAGAACCGCCCTATAGAGGGGGAACTGCCTTAACACCAGCATCCGAATTTATCCAACCAGACATTGGCAATAAATATGGCGTTTTTGCAGTACAAAGTCCCTTAGGCTGTGTTCTTGTTTCTTCTCTTACTCCCACATCATGGCTCTGTAGCCTCAGATTCATGTAAATGATATTTCGTGCTGCACAAGAAACACTACGCCTGCATTACAAAGACCACTAGGTCAATGCTGTGTTAGTTAATAATTCTTGTTTAATCTGAGAACCACACGAAACGCATAAATGTACTGTGTATTTTGATTGTACACTGTGCGTTAATTGTGACAGTCGCCTGCGTGAAGGTGCAGTAAACACTGAATATGAACGGCGGCATTTTGAAAAGTTTCCAGTTTAAAATATAAACCAATGAGAACCTATATTTAATCTGGATGTAACGTGCACTTTTAAACTCTTGGCCTTTTGCCATTAAAGACGTGGAAATTTACAAAGGTAAGCAAAAATGAAGCAAAAATGTTTACCTTTGTAAGTGATATGAATGCAATCTTATTGTACAAGAAAGTTGTTCGTGGCAAAATACAGAGCTCATATGGACATAGCATTTTTATAGCAGGCCTGTGATGTACATTTGACGAAATGTAAGATGGATGAATTACATTCCTATATTCCTGAGAGGAAGCATCTCGCATTTGTCTCTGTTTCTGGAAGAGACTATCCGGGAAAAGTAATAATGTGGTAGTTTTTCCATTTGCTTTCCACATCACAGTACAGCAGCCGTTCAAACCACTCTGGTCACGCCTGTTGCTACACGATCATGAACCATCTCGAACATCATTTGCTCTGTGCTTCAAGTCGCTACTGATGTCGCTGCTTCCGGCATCAGGGGAGTTTTTATTAGATTTCCCACCTCCTAGGCATCTCTCTTCGTCTGGTTCCTACCCTCTTGATCTGTCCGGCTTGGGAGACCCTACTGGTAGCAATGCTACCGCCGGCTTAGCTCTCAGGGTCACTGGAACTCACAAGCCCCTCTACCACGGCAAGGTGGAGGTACCAACAAAGGGATATACAATAAAAAGAAGAAAACCTAACTGGATTGGTCACATCTTGCGTAGAAACTGCCTTCTGAAACACGTGATTGAAGGAAAGTTGGATGGAAGGATAGAAATGACGGGAAGACGAGGGAGAAGACGTAAGCAGCTACTGGATGACCTTAAGGAAAAGAGAATATACTGGAAATTGAAAGAGGAAGCACTAGATCGCACCCTGTGGAGAACTCGCTTTGGAAGAGGCTACGGACCGGTCGTAAGACAGACTGCAGAATGAATGAATGAATGATTCCTGAGACAGAATAACCTAATAAATGTGTAGCTGCAGTAAAACAGCGAAATGCGAATTTGCACACAGCGCGTTTTGAGAATGTGTGTATGCCATTTGAGGTGGAGTGAATGCCAACAACCTGCTTTCTGTGTTCTAGCAAAGGCGTGGTTGTTTGGACTATGTTAATTGATCTTGTGGGTGTAGCATTAAGACCCAAGTCTCAAGGAAGTCCGTGCTTTTGCATCGTATAACTTGCAGTAGGGTACCAAATACAGTTAATTGGCGCTCCTTATCCTTGGCTTTTCAGGACTACAAACGTATCAGTGCAAGTTTGGTGGACTGGAATGCGATTTGTTTACAGTCCTTTGGGAAAGTTTCAGTACTTTACCGTCACTTGCGACGAGACATGAAACCAGTATGTTCAGTGCTGTAGGATTAAGTTACATGTATTATACAGAGTTACGGGTTTCCTTATAATGATGACTGTTCAATTAAATCGGATCAATCCAAGTCGAAAGCTGAATATGACGTGTCCACAAAATATGTTCCATAATTCAGTGTGGTATATTTTCGTTACCGTGATACATCTAGGAAAGGTACGTACTCTTAGAATTTGTGTTCGTCAAGTTCCACATGTACATCTCTTAAAATGTGTCAGATATTGCAGACGGCATTCACCTTCGTCTCCAACATCTTTCCTTTTTCTGTGGCTACCATAACGGGAGTCAATTAATATGCTCCAAAACTTTTGTTTTTCCACAATGAATAAGTTAAACTTTCCCCTTTTCAACAGATGTGTTAAAGTGTGTGTGTATTTTTAAAGTTATTTTATGGTTACAAAAATACAGTCCTTTGAGACACCGAATATATTTTGTGGACAGCCTGTATAAGGCGAGGTACAACATTCTTAAAAGAGTGACGGACTTAAAATATTTTGGAAAGTCATAGATCATAGATCACGAATATTTTAAGGGCAGATTAATTCGTGAAGCGTTTGGTACCATTCGATTCGCGGTCACGAATTTTCTATTCTCCTGTTTACAAACTTAAAGCCGAACGTTGCTGTCGAGTCGTAAGTCCTTTCTTTTTTCGGGAGGTCTTGGGTTTGAACCATCCCAGAAACCGGCTATTTTCATGTGTTTTTCGCGGTTTTCCCCATTTCCTTCATACAAATTCGGGATGGTACCTCAAATTAAGCCACAGCCGCTTCGTTCCGCGTGTTGTACTTTGCGATCTGTAAATCGTCCTGCCGGTCGATCCTGTATGCTACTGTAGTCTGGGCTACTGACTGCGCCGTTAATTAAACCATAGATAGATAAAACTAAAGTACGGGTTAAAGTAAAAGTACCTGTAGCCTTCTGTTGGTGCGAAGCTTCGTCTTTCACCCCAAGAAAAGAACTATGTGGGGCAGAGTCCTTCTTGAAACTTAGCCCCTCAGGTAGTCGAGAAATTCCCCACACTGTGGAACCTGCGCGTTCACAAGATCCCACCACTTGTCTGTATCTTGAGCCAGGTCAATCTACTGCACGCTATCTCAACCGATTTCTTTAAGGCCCATCGAAGGAAGGAACATGTAAGAATCTTTGGGGACGAAGTCGTGAGGACCAGGGATAGTGAAAATGAGACAAGAACAAAGAACATTTCATAACGAGGAGTTTCATGATTTTTGATGTTCATTGGTGCTATCAGGGGGATCAAATCAAGAAGGATGATGTGGGTAGTACGTGTTGCATGCATGGCGGAGATGAGAAATGCACATACAATTTCGGTTGGATTTCTGCGGGATTAGACCCCTTGCGCGAACCAGGCGTAGATGAGAAGGGGATTTCAGAATGGGACTAAACTACTGACTGGACAACTGATGAATCCCAGTTAGATTCCTGGCAGGGGCTGGAGGATCTATTCTTCTTCACAGCGTCCTATTGAATCGGTACTGCAGGTTCTTCAGTCGGGGATAAAGCAGCCATAGCATGAAACTTGTTATTCACCTCCGTCTAGTGTCGTCAAGAATGCGTGGATCTATACCTCTACTACCCCACACGTCTTCATGGCTTTATTAAACGTAGGAAGAACTTCTTCTTTATTCTTAACAAATGGGTTTTTAAGACATGGAGTGGATGTAATTGACTTAGGACGGCGTCCACTGGCGGGTCCTTGTGAACACTAATGTTTCATATAAGGCAGGGATTTTGTCGGTTGGCTTACCGACTGTCCTCTGTTTGCTTCATGATTGTGATTAAATTAAACACTGTTGAATTTGGCAATTTTTCCATTTAATTCCACTCTCTTTTTACATTTGTAACGCTGCCGGTGCTCTAAACACGCAAAAGTAATGCGGAATTGTTAAGTGATGTCTCACATCCTGACATATTGCAGCCGGTGTTCACTTTACGACCATATTTTGAGTTAGCAGGCCCATAGAATCTGGTATTCTGTAGTAACGCTGACTGTGGTAGGACATGTGCTTTTTAGCCTACAATTGCGTTGCTACATTCCTTTCTGAAGAAAGTAAGGATTTAGTGAAAGAACTCGCAATGCCTGCTGTCCGTAACTCAGACCACCGGTGCTCTGTTTTGTTGTAATGTCATATTTACGTACTTAACTTAAATTTATAACTGAAAGGTCAAGAAAATTTAGTCTTCGGTTAGTGTTCTAGGCTCAGGCACACACAGTAAGCCCTCGCGTAGCGAAGTTTTGCTCAGCGCGGTTTGGATTAAACGCGCTTGAAAATAATTATGTATGTGGTGGAAAAATTTGTCGAACGCCAAAAAATGTAATACACACGGATAAACGCGAGCGGTTACTCACTCAACCCCTTCGAAAGCTGGCAGCATCACCAACCCAAGCAGTATGTAAATTTCTGATGCCCAAAACTGTATGTATGTTAAGCGATTGGGGGGGGGGGGGGTCCGTACGCGTCCACGCTCACGCAGTCCTTTTCCCCATAAGACGTTTGCGCAACGCGGTTTTGCCCAGTACGTTGCAATCACTGTGATGCGTGGTATATTGTATGGTTATAGATCTAATGCTGTTTACCTTTCGTTTCAGAAGTTAATTTGTGACCAATAAATAGCGGTGGTTTTAAAAGTAAGTGTGCATAAGTTGAGTGGCTGGTGAAAAGCTACCGAATATCGTACGGTGTTTTTGCCCATGCACCTGCTGATGCTCTGATGCAAGAGGCGAAACGTGTATTGTGACATGCGCGACATTCTATTGGTGTTGGGTGTGTCCATCTGTCGGACTAAGGCGTAGACAGAGGAATGACTTGCTGTCTGCCTGTTCTTGCACTAGCCGGAAAAGTGAATGAATGGCACTTCGTAAGTCGTTATCTCACAAAAATGTTCTTATTTTACGACAGGCACTTCTAAAGCGAATAGCCAGTTCTCTCTAGTTAACGTATAATCTGACTTTAATATTGTGCGTGTTTTATGTTTTGACAGCAAAATTTGTGTATTGGCATTCACGTTTTTACAAAAGTAGATGAACAAAGACTGGAAGTAGCACAAATGAAAATTTTAATACATTTATTAGGAATTACTAAGTTAGACAGGAAAAGAAATCAATCCGTCAGAGAGAAACCTGGAGTGCAGAACATTGTTTTGGAAATAAAACAATACCAACGAGAGTGGCTACAACACGTAGAGAGAATGGGCACAGACATGATACCCAAACAGGCACTGAAATGTAGACCAAAGGGGAAGAGAAGCATAGGACGCCCGAAGAAAAGATGGAAGGACCAGCTTCGCCTTGAGCGATAAAGAACAGGCAGTACGCCTAACACTTCACAGCTGATGATGATGATGATGATTATGATGACGATGACGACGACGACGATAAAAATTCAAGTTTAGGAGGTTACAGTAATAAAATGTGGGCGCAATTGGAGATGATCGGTAAACAGAAGATGTTACAGGTGGTGCATGGTGTCAGATCTGCATAAACGTGACAGGTAAACACAGGCCGTTTTCAGTGTGTGTTCGCACATAGCATAAAGGAGGCGCGTTCTTGTGTCGCAGTGCTGTTACTGCAGTTGTGTTTTTGGAAACAGTACCGTTGATCAAAACTCACGGTGCAGCATTTTAGGCTTGCTTTTTTATGTGCACAGGTTTTGATGGGGAATTATTTTCATCCGGTGCACATTTATGAATAATGACTGAATAATTCTTCAGTACAGGGAAGAGAATCTTTGAGGAGCTGTTAGTCTCTTCAGCTTGTAAAAATTATCCCCGCCCATATGGACTCCGAAGGTTCATTACCGTGTCGAAAACAACGTACAACGTACCATTGATGTATGACCCTTTTTAATAATATGTCTGCTGTCTCCGTACTAATTGTAGCTTCCCATCAGATTTCCGATTAGAAGTGTTTATAATTATATATATATAATCGACTCGCTGCGGGCTGGACGGTCCGGGAATTGAATCCCGATGGGAATCGAGACTTTTCATGCTCGTCCAAACCGGTCCGGAGGCCCATCCAGCCTCCTGTACAATGGGTACCGGGTCTTTCTTGGGGTAAAGCGGCCGGGGCGCGGTGCTGACCACCCATTCCCTTCTAGCGCCGAGGTTGCAAATGGGTTGGAGCTGTGCCTCCCCTGTGTGCCTGCATAGGCATGTCATGGGGGGACCTTTACCTGTATGTGTGTGTATGTATATGTGTATATATGTACATAATCAGTTGGCACTGCATACCCCACTCATCGGATTTTTTCACCCTAATGACGAGTATGAATGAGACGCATGGCTCATTGTGCGGTTTTCTCCAGAATCCTCTTAAGCAACTTGTTTCTTAGGACCAAATAATCTTCTTTGCCTCGGGCCTCGAGCAGCCTGTATATGCACATGTTCTCTCTCTCTCTCTCTCTCTCTCTCTCTCTTATATATATATATATATATATATATGTTCTTCCTGTAGGGTGAGAGAGAGTTTCTGACCCGTATAAAGGCACATATATAATTGTATTCCTAAATTATAGTTTTTAGGTACTTAGACGGAAGGATAAGAAATTCTGTAGCAAATGATGGCAAGTGTTCGGCGGATGTGATTTTGATTCCCTACTGTCGTATCGAAATATCTTAGCTTCGACAAAAACTTTTTGAGGATTTATTAGCAGTCCTTTCGTATTGCTGTCTTAAAGTTTGGTCTTTACCTGATATCAGGGCGACAGATATATCCCAAGCTTCAAATTGTTTCCAAGTCTTATTTTTTAATTTGGCCTATTTCACAAGTGTGACGGGGACTGACATGGGTAGAGTTCTTGTTGAGACTGTGGTTGAAGCAGTTGAGGCGTCACTGACAGTGGTCTTCTGTCGCTTGAGCAGAGATGCCGATCTCCAACAACCCACGTCCTAATGTACGTACTCATTCTTTTACGAAAGGCATTCGTTTCTGTATAATCATTTGTTAGGCGAAGATTTATTGAACCAAATAGTGAGTTTTCCGTTAATTTGAACCCATATTCGTTAAATTTTCTTGCATTGAATGACACACGCACATGAAACGAAGAGGCCAGTGCCAAGTCGATCGCAGTATTCGTCTGTGGGACCTTACGAATTGCCCAGCAATTGTATTTTTGTCGACTGGTAAATGTTCACTAAAGGACGGTTTACTATCCGTGATTTCAGGCTTCCGCCGCGATGTTGATGAGATCTGCCCTCTTCTGGGATATTACGCAGCGTAGAGTGGTAATTGTTTACCGACGCTTCGGGACAACGTATCGGTCCCATCTTCAATGGTCAAGAAGTCCATATATATATATATATACCAACAAGTGCAGTATAATTAGATACAATGATATACAACGTGTGGTAAGCCTACATGTTTCGGCATTTTTCTGCCATCTTCAGGGAGGTATTCAACAAATAAAAATACATTAATGGCTAGTTATAACATAGATGCGCCATAATACAGTTAAATACAGAATATTAAAATGGTTTAACTGGTATCTAATTATAGTGCAGTTGTTGGTATATATATGGTGACATGTTACTGCACGGTCTCTGCGTCGGGCTGATCACTGGTCCAGAGGAGTCCTGCCGAGTGTGGTGTGTCTGATTGTGATCGTGAAGCCTCGATAATGAGGAGGCCCTGGCCCAGTAGGGGCCGTTGCGCTGTGGAAAAAGAATCTTACTGCACGGAACTTGGATAATTGAAATATGCTTAGAAGTTAGTCTCTTTAAGTCAGGTGGACTGGGGCATAGCGTTGACCACCCACCCCCATCTAGCGCCAAGGTTAAAAAATGAGTGGAACTATACCTCTACTCCCCCTCTGGACCTTCATGGCCTGTTCTAGGGTGAACGTTTTACTTTATCTAGGTCGGGTGGCTCCATAAGTGAATCAGAATGATAATGATTGACTAAAATTCAGTGTAGGTCTGTTATACTGACAGTAATTCTGGGCGGACAGCGAGAGTAATGGCTAATTTGATGGTTGTGTTTGCGATATCAGCAAACAAACATTCGAATTTCCAGTGTAACACAACTGTGTACGTATTATGGCTTAGATACATGTTTCGGTCCCTAGTAACAAGACTAGAAGATCGATCAAACGGGCGGACCTCACTGTATTGAAATTTCGATTTAATGAATATTGATTTAATAATTTTATTTTCGTAGTTGATGGTTTACAAAACAGAACACATAATAGCCACTGTGATGATATCAATAAGAACGCTAACCATAATGAATGATCTGCGAGAATTGTGGGAGCTCACAAACGAAGTGTTTTTTTATGTACGCTTTTATCTTTATTTTTAAGTTTTGTACAGTAGTCTGACGATGGTCCAAATATGGCCCGAAACATGTAGCTAAGCCACAGTAGATATACAGTTGTGTTAGGCTGGTAATTCGAATGCTTATTTGTTGAAAATAGTGGCTGCTTTTAAAATATTCCCCTCTCTTCCGAAACCGCCTAAACAAATGAACTTGTTTAGTCCGAGACCGAGCCATGCGCCTCGTGACTGCAGAGCTAAGTCCCGAACTGTACGTAGCTTCCCTAGCAGGGAACAAGCAGGTAGTCCATGCTTCAGGCGGTGCATCTAAAGTGCTTCTTAAACCTTAATGGTCAGTGGTAATGATGTGTACCACTTGGTTTAAATTTAACGAACTCTGTCACCTGTCTTTATCTAACATTCAAATCTGCTTCTCTCTTCTAAGGGTTAATTTAGGCTTGTGACTGATGGAACCGGAGAGAAGTCGAGCTCAGTTCCGAACATGTGTTGCCTGAGGGACAGGGCCAGTGTGTGCAGAACTGGAAGGTTATTTGTCTAAAATACTACGGGCTAGTCGTTTGACATTGTGTATAACTTTCTCACGCTGACATAGGCCTATTTGGGGGTCAGCCGCCTGAGGTAGGTAATTAATTAAGCACCACGCCATGAAGATGTATGGGGCAACAGACGGTAGCTCTACGTATTCTTAACCAGGGCACTGAACGGAGGATAGTGATTACCTACAGCAAAGTGTTCTCAGGCTAGCAACTGCGTCAGGTGATTGAATGACGAGTAAATCAACGTTTCAAAGACCATCTCTGTCCTCGTCATCAGGGTGGACACAGATGGTCCTTCAAACGTTGGTTTACTCGCCATTCAACCATATGATGCGGTTGCTAGCCCGAGAATATTTTGTTGAATTTAGACGCCGTGAAAGCCTTAAATTAAATGATTTCCTTACGTTCCACCCTCTTTACCCCTTTGTAAATAGCTCGCACGTACTGAATTTGGCACATTCTTACATGGTTCAAAATTGTGGCAGTTTGAAGCTGCGATTTAAGAAACGGTTTTAAGGGACAATATAAAATAAAAATATAGTGAAAATTCCAGGCTCGGTAGAATTGCAGTATTGACCAATATCCTCTAGGAATTTCTGTTTACTTATGCGGGGGTTTGTTGGTGTCGTTAACTGGGAACTGACTACTGCAGAGTGGGGTCCGTAATCGGTCGCTGTGTAGCTATTTATGCCGTCCTGTCTGCTCTTCTCAGTCCCCAGTTAACGTGGGACTGAGAACTGCAGAGCGGGTGGCGTCATCGGTCGCTATGCAACAGTGCAGCTATGAACAGGTTCCGCGTTCACCTAGACAGCCTGCACTCAGTACAGTGGTGAGGAGTCGTGCATCATTCAGAGTAGAACTGACAAGTGAAAATATAAATAGGTGATAATTATGAACGCTAAGCTCTGAAGCATTTTATGTGTCCCAACGATAGTAGTGTCTAAATTCTGCCTGGAATACCCACCAGTTCTTCGGTTTAACCCGAATTTCCATTTTAAGTTGTTTTACGTAGAGGTACTGAGTGAGAAGTTCACTTTAAAACGTCCGAGACGGTGACGAGAAACGCTACTGTCCTTGCACGTCCTTCTGTTTTTGCGTGATACGCGTTGCGTTTAATGTTTCTTCCTTTTGTGCGTACATTAACTGCTCTTTTATGTAGACTACGTTGGTGTACTGAGGGATACGGTCGCGTTTGACTAAACGTGGAAACGCGTCCATGTGCTTCAAACTATCGGTGTGCTTTTGCGTTAAGTTTCAGTGTTCCTTGTCCTTACTCCTCCGGAAAAAGAACATTAGGAAAAGACTGTGAGTTGGGCCTGTTACGAGTCTAACATTACAATACACACTTCCAGAGATGGTACATGTTAGTAAGTACGTTGACCGAGCAGTGGTGTTCGATTAGTGCTTGTTTGAAATTTTTCTCTTCACTGCCACCCCCAGATCTGCTTCGGGCTCCCTGCCGCTTCTATATATTGTGCATCGGTGACTTTTCTGTGACAGTACAGGTGGCCAGAATGTGAAGCTGGTAACGCGCCTTAATCTAGTGCCACAGTTAGAAATGCTTGGCACTTTACGTGAACGGCTTATGCTCATCTTCGTGGAGTTATGCTAAGCATAATCTTAGATAACGAACTAGCACTCTGGTATCAGTACGCTAAGGTTCAGCATCACGTGCACAAGAATCCTGAGCCAGTTCCGTCTATCTCCCATACTCATGGGCTGTTTCCCTGAATGACTTTCTAAGGATATCCCGCGAACTCTTTCTCAGTCCCCCGCATAGGGGTTTTCTAGGAGATTCAGCAATGCCTTTCTTCCTACTTCATTGCTACTCGTACATGTGCAACAAATCGTATCCTCCTGTATTTCGTTATCGTAATCGTACGATATCCTGTTCTGATCTCAAGTTCCTCCTTTTGTAATATCCTGAACCGTGAGCTGGCATCAACCTTCCAAGACCCAAATATTTTCTTGAGCACTTAGTTTGAGAACTCTCGTAATATTTGTTCTTCACTTAAAGTAAGATAAGTCGGTATAGTGACTGCTCTGCACACAGGACGACCAAGGAATCATGGTTAGATTACCATCAGGGGCAAGAGGTTTTGTTTTTATCTTCTCCAAAGCGTCCAAGACAGGCTGTGGTGCCCACCCAGCTTTCTAATCAATGAGTACCGGTGGCTGTTTCCTACGGGTAAAGCAGCCAGGGCGTGAAATTGACCACTCCGCCTAGTGCCGAGATTAAGAATAGTAGAGATCTGCGCTCTTCTGGGATATTACGCGGCGTCGTGTGGTAATTGTTTACTGACGTTTCGGGACAACGTATCGGTCCCATCTTCACGGGTCAAGAGAGTTCTTTTCTTCTCGGACTCTTGACCCTTGAAAGTGGGACCGATATGTTGTCCCGAAACGTCGGCAAACAATTACCACACGGCGCCGCGTAATATCCCAGAAGAGCGCAGATCTGATGAACATCGCGGCGGAAGCCTGAAATCAAAGAATAGTAGAGTTAACCTCCACCCCCTATATGTCGTCATGGCGTGGACAGGAAGAAATTTACGATAAAATGAGGTACTTCTTTTTCTGCTATTGTAAAAGAACTCACAAAATATTGTTTTTAAGGTTCATTCCTTCAAAAATTTGAAAGTCAACGTCGTTAGAATATTTTTGGGTCTAAATAATGATAAACAGAGAATGTTTGTCGTATGGGCGTCCCGTGAAGTAACAATGAAGAACCTTGTTTTGTCCTCTCAAAGAAACGGCGCTGCATAACCGAACACCTTTCTCCCCGGATCGTTCTGCGGACGATGTTTTGTGTCTGTACCATAGCGTAGCCTTGGTGGTCGTCGCCGTCGTCGCTACCGTTGCCGTTTGTTTTATTTCACCACTGTCCCGGAGTAACTGATTGGTTGCTCGCTTGTTTGTTCTTGTCATAAAATACCAGCTCCTTGGACTGTTTGCATTTTACATGGCAAGAGAGAGAGACAGAGACAGACAGACAAAGATTATTTAACCGAGTTTGATTCAGTGTACACGGAGTACGTGCTAAGACAGCAGTTGTGCCAACTTGGGATTTTCACTTAACGACGTGTCGAATGTTCCGTCCAAAGATTAGAGACTAGATTGGGCGCCGTTACGAAGATTGTTGTACGAGTAAAGGCGCCAGATGTTAAGTGTGTGGTCATGTCTCGTCACCAGAATAGAGGGCAGATCTTAGTATACATGTGGCACAGTTCGCAGATTGAACTGGCTCAGGATATGGTCCAGTCGCGGCGATGTATTACCTGAAAAGGCAGGGTATAGGCTGCCCCACATAACATGGTGGAATAGTTCCCGAAAGATCCTCTTTAAGCGAATTTCGCGTTCACCGTAGGTATTATAACACGTATTCTGATGAGAATGGGCCTGGGCCCAATTTCCAAGACTCAGTACACCCACGTAACTTTAATTCGAAAATTGTAAATGTCAGCGCATACAGTAACATCTGTAAAATAAAAATTAGTAACTTTTATAAACGTATGTAAAATTAAACTAAACCAATAAAATATCGCATGCAACATGAAACAACTCGAAGCTCGCTGCTTAACCAAATGTCCCATAGCTCCGTCCTCACTTTCCAGTTCGTTGCTGGACACGAGTGGGTCTAGACGGGCTGGAGTATCAAACTCTAGTAGTACGCAGGCTCAGCAGTTTTGAAATTTAAGGCCGGCCGCACACCGTAAGGAGGGGAAGGATTTTCACTAAAATGAGAGCCACCATTGCTTTATGCTTTTAATAACAAAATTGAAATATTCTGTCATTATGGAAGGCAAAGCTTTATTGGCATTGCTGTATCTCTTTTGAAGTATACTGTACGTGACATCCATGGACAGCAGTCCTTTTTGAACCTTAAGACCTTTGCTGAGAAATAATTTAATTTTAGAAACTTCTTCGACACAGAGCCGGGCCCCATTCTGTGGTTAGAATAAGACCAGAGGGAAGGCAGTTTAAAATAAACTGACGTACCGTATGCGGCTCCAGGGCCGCGCGTTGGTGACCCATGGTTCAGAGGGAAGAGTTCACTTCTGTCTTCTTGGGACGGAGGTTTGCCGTCAGCTGACGGATGCACCTTAGCACGATGTTTTTGGAGTAGAACTGGGTACAGTGTAGCTTTCTGTATTACTTGTGTCTTCTTTTGACGTGATAACGCCACGCCCTGGCCGCTTTACCCCCGGGAAAGAGACCCGATACCCATTGTATAGGGGGCTCGGTGGGGAGTTATTTTTTATATATTCTTATATTGGAATTATCATGTTTCAGGACCACATAGCCGGACAGACAATGTGAGGGGTTGACGCGTTGAACATTCAGATGCCCCTCCCTTCAGCAGCAGCGCCACGACCTGGAGGCGACAGTTGTATTGTCTGTGAGGACGCCGAAGAAGCGGACGGTACTGCCGCCGACATTGCGCAGTCGTGGTGGGCGGTACCGAATGTACGACCAGCACTGTGGAGACGATTCTGCAAGCTGTCACCCTGCGTAACCCACCTGAAGATTATGCCTACCGGTGACGTAACGTCATCACCATCTCTATCACCTTCATCGTCGTGTTCATCTTCACACACCTGTATTCGTCGGACATCTCTGAACCGACTTGATCCTGTGATAAACCGGTTTACTAGATGATACTACGACTGATCGAACCTTTGTTGTACCCACCATGAACGATACGATGGATACAACGCTTACTGGCGGTAGTGTGTCAGTGAATAATCCTTTACACCACTCACCACCCGCCCCTCACTGGGGGGCGCCGGGGGGTGGTGGTGGGAGCCCTCGCTTCAACAGTTCTCATCACCAGCAACATTCCCAAACTCCCACCAGTTCTGCTGCCTTCGTCTCTGGGAAGACGAAGTCAACATCAGCAGGTGGAGGTAGCGTATTAGCTAACTCTGTGATGGAACAGCTGAGGCCTCCAGATACCGGTTGTAGTGCTAGTGTAGAACACTCCATTGTCGCATCGTCTACTGCGCCCTCTTGTAATAAAGACGATTCGAGTGCTTGTGGTAATAGGCGACCGCCTTCGTCAGTGGTAACGGCATCTTCGGGAGCTGTTACTGTGATCAATGTCCAACATGGGGGGACCTGTAAGCCGATGGCGGACAAGGTGCATCCCGATGACGGTGAGTGCTTTTACGCGGTCTTCTGTTGATAGTACGTAATGATATTGGGGTCTCAGCTTATTGTAGCCATGTAAGGAATTTCCGCTACCTAGCCCCCACTCCCAATGCGTGCTGTTGGCAATAATGAGAGAGACGGTCACCGGCTTTAACCCTTTAAGGACGAAACGTAATCTGCTTTATTTAAGGACCAAGGTCGTACCGCACAGTAAACACTCTGCATCTCTGTTGTAAAGACCAATCCGTTAATGCCGTAAGGGACAAACGTCACTGTTCTGACATACAAAACACACAAACGCACTCTGCGGCCAGAACGTGGAACTGTTGAATGTTAAATCTGATGGTTCGTATAATAACCGTTAGGCTTTAAAAAGTTAAACAGAGTCGGATACCGCAAGCTAATTCTTTTGTGGGAAAATTCCATTTACGATCCTGTGTAAAGTAGACTCTGTTGTGGATGAATATGACAAAGTAGAAATTGTCCAGCAACTTTTAGTGAAAGCGTCCCATGCCAGATTTTGAAGAAACGCTGTAAAACGGTTTATGGGATGCATGGATAATTTAGTTGTGGCCTTGTGTGAAGAAGACTACCATGGGTCAATATGGCCAAAAATCAGAACAGCCAACGAACTTAGACATCTCATACCGAATTTCACCAAAACTTGAATAACAGTTAGTATAATATAGGAATACATGATAAAGTTTGTGTATGCGGTTACGTAAAGTGGGCTTCGTAATCGGTCACTGTCGCCTAAAATAAAATGCCGGTTTTCGTTATGTACAGATCTGTCATACTGAATTAAAAAAATGAATGCCCCCGTCAGTTTATGTTATGGTCTGAAAAGTTCTTGTGTGATCGTATCTAAAGTAGGCTTTGTAATCGATCAATTTAGCCAAGAGCCAAAATGTCCTATGATCATTATGCACAAGTCTTTTATATCGAACTCATCCAAAATCTGATTAGGAGTTTTGATGCAGAACCTAAACGAATCTTTTCATGCATGGACTTATGTGAAATGGGCTTTGTTATGCGTCAGTGTGGCAGATAATCAGAATCGCGTAACAGCTTTTAGTGAAAGTCTCAACCGTCGAACTTTAAAAAAGATCTGTCCGCCGGTTTATTTACTGAGACTAGGTCACAGACCGTTAGGCATGACCTCCACGTTAGGTGCTCTTTTTTTACTTTGTGAGGAACGCCTAATAATTATCAAGCATTCGTTCATCTGTCCTTGGCACATTTTAATTCGGGTAGAATTAAGACCTTGATATGCAGTGTGTAATATGTATACATTTAGGTATGTGTTTGTGTTACACGCAATATATATATATATATATATATATATATATAACAGGTGGCAGGCTGTAATGCACACGGTAATGAACCTTCGGTTTCCATAAAATGCTGGGAAATGTCTTGACTAGCTGAAGAACTGTTAGCTTCCCACGACATTTCTACTGGGAATGTCCTCAGGACTAAGCTTTTGTACGCCTCAGTGGAAGTCCTGCTACAGACGTAACCACCCGATTATGGTCAGAGGTACCGAATAAAAAACAAGAATCCTAAATTAGTGTTTTTCCACTGATAGATCAAATTATTAGTATCAGTGAAGTGTATTTCCTTTTCATCCTTTTCTCGTCGCAGAGAGAGAAAGAGAGAGAGAGAGTTGTCATCAAACATTATCTTTGCACTGATCTTCGTGTTCAGAATTTCGATCTGTCAATCAAAGAGTTTGTGTGGTAACGTTCAATTGTTAACATCCGAACAGTCAGGTGGCGTTCGTTTCTCACCTGTTGGATCAGTCAGAATTTGAATCAGTTTTTGTCGTTTTTGCATGGCCGTTTCGTACATCACCTTGAACGTAATGCCTCCCATTTTAATCTTGACCTGCAGAAGGGACTGACAGAACTTCTTATTTGTTTCCGGTGCTGTACGAATTGATGAGTTTACCCTACGAATTTTGTATCAGTACAACGATTTGCCTTATGACTGGGAAAGTGGACATTGTGTTTTAACAGAAGTTCATTTGACGCACGGTTGTAGTGGGAGTTTAACACTGAAAGGATCGCATATTTTTCTGCGTTTTGGAAAACGTCCTGAAATCAGCTTGTGTTGGCTTAGTTGGTTGTTTAACGACTGTTTCTCAGCTGTCTGCTTTAAGTAGTGTCGAATGGCAACGATGATTGTGCAACTGATGGATATGGAAGGAAGGGGTCGTGGCCTTTTTTTTACCACTGTACGAGTAAAATTGGCCGGGAGGAATAAAAAAATTACGGAAATGTCAGAAGAGCTGGTCTCGGCTTGGATTCGAATTCGGTAAATTTTTTATTAGGCCTGTGCTTCTTTTTTGTATGGCCGTATTGCCATAGAGGATCGAGGACCCTGATGTGCCACTGCGCCTACCAGTAGGCGTGTCTAACTACTGCAGTCTACTCACCCGTCCCTTAGTTAACCATGCAGTGTTCTCGCCATGATGCGTGTTAGTGTAAACGCTTTTGTCTGCATTTTTATCGTTTGCTTTCACGTGGTTGTATTTTGTAAGCATTGTATGGAAATTTTTGACTGTTGTGCATAGATGTTGTCGTACCACAAACCAAAGGTGTTAGTTTTTTGATCGGTTGATAGGCCCTCAAACCATTTGAAGCACGAATTAAACGTAACAAATGTTTAAAAATCTAGTGTCTACAGGAAACACTTAGCGTCTCCGTAACGAATATTCCTCGGTTAATGGTGTGTAGGGAAATAATAACTATTATTATTATTATTATTATTTACTGCAATTGGGTTTTCACCCGGTGGCAGTAGTCCTTACACTAGTACACACAATACAAATGGACATATAAATATACATAAAAATAACAATACAAAACAAACTATACACAATTACAAAACAAAATACATACAGTAAATACAAGTACACACATTAGCACACCGTACACACATTACAAAAACATCCGCACCTTACAAAAGCATCCACTCCTTACAAAAGCATCCACTCCTTACAAAAGCATCCACACCTTACAAAAACATCCACACCTTACATATACATCCACACCTTACAAAAACACCCATACACATACAAAACAAAATACATACAGTAAATACAAGTACACATATTAGAACACCGTACACACATTACAAAAACATCCACACCTTACAAAGCATCCACACCTTACAAAAGCATTCACACCTTACAAAAACATCCACACCTTACAAAAACACCCATACACAATACATGAAAAAAAAACACACTCACATTACAAAAAACACCCACACATTAATTACTTTCAGTGCGTTAGAATATCCTCAGTATAAAGTCAGACCAAAGTACATGATAATTATATCCCCCAAGAACTTAATTCACTTCACTTCACTTCGAAACCAAAGCACTTAACTTCACATCACTTCACACCCCTTCACTTCACATCCCTTATTTTTATTTAATCCCCACTTAAAAATCCTTAGCTTGTAATGGCTTTCTTGACCCTTTTTCTAAAAGCGCTTAATTTACAGGGGAAAGTCGCTAGTACGCTTGGAGGTAATTGGTTCCAGCTTTATTTTTATGTTTATTTTTATTCTGAGAGTCGCACGAAAGGAGTGTGTGGGAAAACATATATGGTGTTTGAATGCTGAAGCAGTAAGAAAGCATATGTCAGAAGTGGCGAGCTAGACGAGCTTCGGGAGCATCACTTCAGGAGGCAATTTAGACAAAAGCCGTGTGTTTATTCTTCAAGTCAAACGTACGGTAGCAACACTGCTCACTGCCTGAGAGAGCGCATCCAGCACTTTCTGTTAGCGACACTAGGAATTACTGGTTGTCTTTTGGGAATCCATTAGATTCGTTAGTGGTCTCTTCTAGAGCATGAAGTTTCCAGAGTGTGCTCCGTGGATCGCAAGGGATCCGCGACCAGTTCCCACGTGGTCCGTGGATACGTTTCTGTAATGGCTGTTTTGAAGTTGACTTTTTTAAAATTAAAGGAATAATGTTTTGTTAAAAGTAATCGCGGAACTTCTTTAATTGGCAATATGTTTATTTCGTATGACCGAAAGAATGTCTAAGAAATTTTCTGTACCCATGAAGCGATCGACAGTCGTGTCAATTAAGGTCAAATCATGCAATGCATTGTTACATATGCTACTGGTATGTATTCGTAACTATCTAAAATCAGTTCTGAGATATAATTTTTAATTTTGGATACTTGTCATCCGGACACACTGTATTCACGTGAGCAGGGATGTGAGGACCCGTAGTTATTTTTCGAAGCCAAAAGGGGTACGCAAGCAACAACGTTTGGAAAACACTGTTCTAGAGTGTTCATTACGAGAAACTGCTATCTTTTACAGGAAACTTGCGTGAGTCGTACCTGCGACGTAACGTATAACCGTTGTGCTTTGAAGTGTCAAGGCTCCTAGCCACGTAAAAGCAAGGGACGTTATAATAACTCGATGTCCATTGACGGTTGAAGCAGTGATGTGTTTGACGGACCGTAAAGGGTTAGATCAGTGGGTTGGAAGTGTGGCTGAAGAGAGGGAGAATTATGAACAGAACTTTGGCGGTGAAGCGTTTGAGCAGGCGAACTAGCTAGGCTAGGAGCTGGACAGCCGACTAGGTGTGGTTAGACTTCTAGCAAGGACAAGAGAGTTTTTCCTCTCCAGAGCGTCCAGACCGGTTCTGGGGCCCATCCACCCTGCTGTTCATTGAGTACGGAAGAATTTTCCCGGTAGTAAAACATCTGGGCCGTGGAGGTGACCACTTCATTGAGTGCCGAGGTTAAGAATGTGTGGAGTTTTACCCCCTAGTCTCCCATAAGTCTTCATATCGTGCACAGGGACAACTTTGCCCCACCTTTACCTTTACGAATTACGTTATCTGTTGAAGTTGCTGCACGCACCGTGCGTTGAAGTGGGTTCTGCTCAGTTTTCCTTCACCAAAAATACGTTTCTGTTTCGACTCTGCCGGAAAATTTGCTGGCCGATGTGAGATGAGAACATTCTGCCTTGAATGACTAAAAGGAAAGCGCCGCACGAAAGCCTTGCAAGCAGCCTCACGTGCATTTTATCTGTCAGAAAGCGCACTGGCGTGTTCAAGTTTAAATAGTTACAAACTAAATCATTTTTAAATTATTTTTTGCAGTGTTTAGCGTGGAATGTCTTAATTCAGTAGAAGTCTTTTGAACAAGGTAAAGTTTACCCTAGAACAGGCCATGAAGGACCAAAGAGGGAGTTCAGGGGGTAGATCTACTCTTTCTTTAACCTCGGCGCTAGATGGGAGTGGGTGGTCAACGCCACTCCCCGTTCGCTGTATCCCCGGGAAAGAGAACCGGTTCCCGTTGTAAAGGAGGCTTGATGGGCCCCGGGGCCGGTCTGGACGGGTGTGGAAAATCTCACCTCCACCGGGATTCGATTTCCGGACCGTCTAGCCGGTAGCGAGTCGCTATACCGACTACGCTACCCCAGCCGATCTTGACCAAGATGGCCTCAACAATGCCTATGTGATAACGGCGTGATGGTGGACCACCAGAACACTTTACATCAAGAACACTGCCTGTCGAAAGAGCTTTCTTTTCAGTGCTCATAATGTTTCTTGTGATGGAACGGGCGTATGATATTTGTGCAGAAATGTTACGCTTATGTTCTCATAAGTTATCCGCTCTGTCTGGCGATCATGAACCCCAACACTGGCTGTCATATTTAACCCCTGTCTGCGAAATAGAATGAAAACATTTTTTGAGAACAAAATTTTACACACAAGAAGGGCGTTGTGACCACTGTGTTTTCGTTAAATTGATTTATTACATTACCAGAAAGAGCCAGTATTATAATATGATTAAGAAAATTAATATACTTTGTTAAATCAGGCTTGGACAGTGTGTGCTTTGTTTCTTTAGGAACAATATAAGTCTGGGTGGGTGTGTGGGTGGGCACATAGCAAGTGTGCCCTGTAGACGTGACCATAAAAGTAACTTTGTGCATTGAATAGTTCTTGTATTACGAGTTGTTGGTCTTGCTTCTGAGACTGCCCTTGATCCTGAACACCGAAAGTATTGACTGGTCCCAGGTCGGCTCTCAGCGGTGAAGAATTTTGGCATGATTCCCGGGATATGACGACATTCACTGGCAAGTTGGCTTCTCTCCTTTCGTCGCTATGTATCTTGTTTCCTTGGAATTTTCCGAGGTGTAGATGCCACAAAATTGCCACCATGGCTATTGAAGCGTGACATTTCGTTTCTTTTGGCCATATTCAAGGTTCGAGGAATGCGATTTCAACAGCGTAGTCCAGGACTGGTATTCACAGGTTTCAAAACTCCTCGTAACGAAATTTAATTGATTTTAAGTAAGCCTTATTCATGGGTTTTATGTGTTGACTTGAACTACTAACGTGTTGTGAATATCGCATTGAAAGTGTCCCTATGACGCAGAAAATACTGGTAGCAACTAAGCAATAATCGATTCCTACGGTTTCTTACTTGCACTGTTTCAGGATTGTGATGGTGTCATTGGAATTTTTCATTGACATAATCCTTTCGGTCGCACTGTGGCCTTGGGGTCGGCTGATCCTCTAACAGTAATGAGTACCAGGAATATTTCCTGGTAAAGGCGGCCGGTGCGTAGGGCTGACAACCTTACCACCTTCATGTGCCGTTTGTCTAGAAATCTGGGAGCCTCAACCTCCTGGCACCCTAAGGGCCTGTCCAGGCCTGTAATGGGATTGCTTTACCTTTACCTTTTACTGTTTCAGGATTCAGAAGTGTTCCATGTTCTGTGGACTTGCGATCTTTTATCTTAAAGAAAGAGGGCTGGATGGTGTGTTGTGGACTGAATTTATTTGCCTTAAAGACAGGGACCTGTGGCGACCACTGTAATGAACCTTCCAAGGTCCATAAAAGAGGGGAATTTATTGAGTAGCTGGGGAATTGTTAACTTGTCAAGGACGCTGTTCGTTCAGTTATGTTTTCTGCAGAGGACAAGTCTGATGCGTGATCTAACAATAGCCGCTGGTAGTACATACAGGACGAATTTGTAATCATTGCCGCTTTGAAATATAGATGTAAAAGGTGAAGTACCTTTTTCCTATCCTGTAGTAAGGAAAAGCTATGCTCACTTCAGGCGCTTCTGGCAACAGTGCATGTGCACCATGTTGCTTTGCAATTTTCGTCCATTTTTTGTCTGTCCGTCTGGACGTCTGCTTATGTAAGATTCCTATCTGTATGAATGGGTCTTGGTGACTTGGAAAAGTCCGAGTTTAAGTTGTAATTTAGATGAATTGTAGGCGTAGTATTTGCCCACATTTGATGTAACAAAATCAAAGCACGGCTTTATAACAAATTCAACGCGCCCGTGAAAAAAAAATACCCTGGCGTTTGTGGAAGTTAATTACCATGTTCACAGAGCCCACACTTGACTGTTCTGAGACAAGACAACGCCAGGCCCCACCTTCACACGCTATTAAAGATCCATTCTTAGCCCACTTTCCTTCTTACAAAGGCTATTGAATTCATCACACTGTTTTGTTTGTGTGTCCTCACATTTAAATTTTGTTGAAGCAGTCGACCGATATTCGTGAAACATAGTTTTAACGTTATGTCATTGGAGGCCACCTTAATGCCGCACTTTTAAAATTTCTGCAGACGCCAACAAACTTGTTAGGCGTAAGCGACACTGGCGCCACTTCCTTCAAGGTCCTGTAGCGATGTGTGGCAACAGACCTTCGAAAATGTGTAACTCTTGTCTAGTTGATATTTGTGTAGAATTCAAATAAGGGCGGCCTTGCGAATTAATTTTAACTGTTTAACGGCGGTAAGTAACGGACCATTAGAACATGTAACGTTTGTAACTAACATAGATCATAAACATTCCTACGCATTATGTAAGAAATAGTTTCAGTCAACAGTTGCAAACTGGCGACTGTGCGAAACTTTCAGGTTATATCGGACAATTCTAACGTGCACATTAGGCTGCCAGTAGGTGCAAAAGTTCATCACACATTCTGCACAGTGCCCACGTGTTTTGTATGGATATCAGAACAGCATCAACTCTTTGGTTTTTGTAACCGAGACGGAGTGTTTACTGCTCGGTACGATCTGATCTTTAAATATAATTCAGGTGAATTGCGTCTTTACAGGGTTAACAGGAAGTGTGACTGCTGTTTTTTTAAGCGGGTGCGAAACGTGGTTTTTCGTATTTTGAGGGAATGACATAGACTGATGGTGTTCCAGAAGAGGGTGCCGAGAAGACTGTTTTGACCTAAGGGCGGGAAGTAAAAGGAGGTTGGACGAAAGTGCATGATGAGATTAATGATTCGTACTCCTCACTCTGTGTTATTAGGATGTTCAAATGAAGGAAGAGATGAGCGGGGCATGTGGCACGTTTCAGGAAAATTAGAAATGCATACAAGGTTTTGTTGTAAAACTGAAAGGCAGGAGAGCACTTCGAAGACCTAGGCGTAGATGGGTGAATAATATTAAAATGGATCTTCCTGAAGCAGAATCGTAGGGTGTGGATGTCATTAATCTGGCTGGGGATGAAGGTCAGTGGCGGTCTGTTGCGAGCATTAGAGCCTTCGGGTTCCATAAAATGCAGGGATTTCTTGACTGACTGAGCAACGGTTGGCTTTTTAAGATGGACTCGTCTCGATGGAGTTGGTTACGTGGTACTCTCGACGCAAAAGATATCTTTGAATTTTCTTCCTTTCAGAAAGCAAGGTTACAATACTGCGTACCTTACGTACGTACTGTTCCACGCATCGCTTCACTGAATGAGTGTGTCGACCCTGTTAAGAGCTTATTTTCGTTACCCTTCCCCCTCTTAACGAATGCAGTGGTATGGCGGCAGGGTGTTGCACCGTGG
Organism: Reticulitermes speratus; assembly: GCA_021186555.1. Taxonomy (NCBI): domain Eukaryota; kingdom Metazoa; phylum Arthropoda; class Insecta; order Blattodea; family Rhinotermitidae; genus Reticulitermes; species Reticulitermes speratus. The sequence continues at coordinate 22,460,346 of JAJKFL010000009.1, forward strand.
GTCTGGTTGTACTGTGGCCGTTGGCGCTTCTCTTGCGCACTCGTACCATACGTGACGAGACTGCATTGTGTACGAAACAAAGAACAAACCATTCACAATTCAAATTTTCGTATGTCCCCATTTTCATTAACTTCAGCCCTTCAAATGATTGAAACAATAAGTACAGTGGTATACATCGACAACTGAAGTTCTTACAGCGGTCTAAATGTCTGGTCCTGGTTAGCCCTAGAGACAAAAACAGCAACGTCCTCCGAAACATTGGTACCTATTTACCAGTCTGCACGGCGTCATATCCCAGACAAGACAGGCAATGTACGTATAACGTAACATTGAGGCGCGTTCGTGAATCAATTGTTGCCGTGGAAAAGCAATAAATGTTACTTAATCTGAGTGTGTGTCTGTAGCTTTAGTTGTCCAGCATGCAAAGCACATGCGCCGTATTATATTGTCATCTGTGACCTGTTCGGCTCTACCATATTTTTCCACATTATCTCATAAACGGCACGATTTTCGAAAAAAAAGTTGCTGAATATAAAATGTGTGTTTTGATTTTCTCTACAACGTTTTTCTGAAACATTTCTCATTCTAAGAAGAATTGGGCGAGATATTGTTACAAATTTACATAGGTCTTCATGTAAAGTACCCGTTATTCTTGTCAGATTTTAATGAAGCTTTAATTTTCTCGACAGATTTTCGAAAAAATTCTTGAATATCAAATTTTATGAAAACCCGTCCAGTGGGAGCCGAGTTGTTCCATGCGGACGGACAGACGGACGGAGACAGACAGGCAGACATGACGAAGCTAGTAGTCGCTTTTCGCAATTTTGCGAACGCGCCTAAAAAGAGGAATCTTCAAGGTGCATCACAGTTACAGCTTCAAATTGAAAGATTCCTTACAATTAACAGTATTCTTAAGCTGTTTATTTTTGTGTGGGTTTATGAACTCCATACTGTTGAAGATTTGTATCGTGTATTTGCAAAAGTCGTAGCGTAATTGTCACATATCAGAAGACTAGTGTCATAAATGTGTAATGAAGGATGTATTAGACGTGAGCAGCTGCTTATATTTGCATCACTGAAATGCCATGGCTATTCATAATGAGGAACTCAAACTTCTGCCAAACTTTTCTGGAATGACAGAGCTTCTTTTTTAGCAGTTTCAAATAAACATTGAGCTGAAGAATTATAGGATATATTGGCACACGTTATTCATATCAGTATCAAATTCTTTTACACAATATAATATTTATGAATTTATGTATATATATATTTTTTTTATCGGTTTATGAAATTGGGAACTTACCGATTCTAAACATATGTTTAGGAAGTATTTTTGTTGTGGCCGATTGTAAGTGAAACAGTAAAAGAAAACACATATATATAACATTCCAGGTAGTGATGCGCCAAACAGAACCATAGACAAAAAATGTGGTGTTTGTTATTTTACTGACACTGTATCAGCTGCACTTGATTTTTCTGGATTAGAACAGGGACCATTGGCGATCAGGTTCCATAAAAGGCGGGAAGTTTCTTAGCTGGATGAATCACCAATTAGCTTCTGAAGGACTCTGTTCCTTGAAGTTGTTTATATGCACTGCAGAACATACGTACGTAGCATGCAGTAAGATGGCAAGATGATACGCTATCAAGTTGTGAATTTGAAAAGATTTAGGAGGAAGTGATCATGGAAGGTCTTTGCTTAGGAATGAAGGTATTATGGGAAATCTGAGTCTGAATAACTGATATTTCATGTGATGTTACAAACGGGGACTCTTCATGTCAGAGGAAAGAATACTTGACTGCAAATTGTGTTTGCTAATGTGAAGCATTTTAGAAAGGCTTTTAAAATATCCAGCATATGTTTTACAATTCACAGTAAAGCTTCTATCATATTAACTACAATTGAAGACACCAGACAGCGTAACATTGCTCATGATTATGCTTTTTATTTCATCATAACTTGGTATGTTTTCTTAGTTGAGGGAATGTATTTTACTTTTATCTCAGTTTCAGTGATTGGAATAATTTCAAGACCAGGGAAAATTCCAGGAAATAATTATTTTAAAAGTGAAATAGCATCTTCTTTCCCAATTTAATGTAAATTTAAATCCTCAGCAACTGTTAGAATGCAGTTGTGTAGTGCTCTTTTTTTAGCTTCGTTTATAACTTTTTTCAGAATTGTACAATATTTGTTTTTTTTTTATCATGGCTCTTCCTGTTGAAGGTGTGTATACCGCTTTATATATGCAAGATATTTTTATTCTAGATTTGAGCTCACAGCGATATTTGTGAGGATTCAGCTCTTTGGGATGTGAGACTCTGTCGCTGGGTGAGTGGTTGCCGTTGTTTCAATGGAACATAGTGCCTTTGAAACATTGGGAGCCACTCACCCAGTGACACAGCATCATGCCACATAAGGGCTGAATCCTCATTTTTTGTTCCTTGTGTAATCCTGTCTTTCTTTCTGTTGCTTATACCCTTACATTTACTTGGGAAACTTGCTTCAGAAATATTTAGCACTTGTGTCACCTATTGTTTAATGTTTACTCTTTATTCTAAAAGTTCTATTACTTACTTCTTTTAAAAAGTGATAGAATGTTTAATGATGCTGCAACAGAAATGGAATTCATGACACATGCATTCAAGTGTTTGTCGTACACTGTGTCAGTGCTGTCACCTGTTGGTAATATTTGCATTATTTGTCAAAGCTCAGATACTGTTACCATCCTGAATCTTATTCTAATGTATTGTCTTATCTCGGGAATGAACTTATTTGCTTCATCATTAATGCAATATAAATAATAATTCGTGTTGTTTTTGTTTCAGGAAAAACTATCAAGTATTATCATTCTTGCAACGGTAAGTAGAAAAACTATGTCTGTATTTGTTTTTCCGCCTCCTCTCCTTCTTCTTCTTCTCCTTCTTCGTCTCCTCCTCCTCCCCCTCATCCTCATCCTCCTCTTACTCCTAACCCTTCTCCTACTTCTACTCTTATGTCTTGCCATATGAAGGTTTCAGCAAAAACCTCGCACCTAAGTATCTAGTACACATGAACCTACTAGCCAGTGGGACCTAACCACCTGCCAGCCATTGTTATATTAGTGCTTAGATGCCCGTATTTTGGAATAGTGAACAGGCTGTATTTAACCACTGTTATAAAGAAAATAAAAATTGTGCAACTTGCTCACATAAGAATTTCTGATCATGTGACCTGCTGTGTAAAAAAACTTGGATGCCGCTGATGTGTACGTTATTTTATGGATTTTATCTTGTCAGATTCTGTTTGCATCTTGTTTCCATTTTAATGGATATAATTCTCTTGGTTGTCATGTATGTTGTTTGTAGCTGTACCTTGTTGCTTGCATCTTAGTTTCTATCTTGTCTTTGAAAATTATTTCCACTAAGGACCTGAGAAGAAAATCTCTTTATCTTAGGCATATGTTTCTCATAACTGATGTTTGTGACTTGTGGAATCTTGACTTTTAATTTAACATTTATGATGCTGAATACACAAGGTCTAAATTTGCCAGTTTGCTAGTATGTGTCATTACAGCTTGTATTTTTTATTTATGTAGTGACATTATTTTTCATTAAGGATACTTAGAAGAAGGATTGAAACGAAGCACTTGGAGAAGATCAGTTTGGATTTAGAAGAGGAAAAGGAAACAGGGATTCCATTGGGATGCTGAGAATAGTATCAAAACGGACCTTGGACATAGATGAGGAATTGTGTGCTTGCTTCATAGACTGGCAGGAGGCATTTGACTGTGTCAACTGGACCAAATTAATGCAGACCCTAAAGGGAATTGGGATAACCTGGCACGAAAGAAGATTGATCAGCAAATTGTACATGGAACAGAGTGTCAAAATACAACTGGATCAAAGGGAGACGAGGAGTGTGAAGATTGGAAGAGGAGTTAGACAAGGTTGCTGTTTGTTGCCGATTCTGTTCACTTCTACAGTGAGTACCTTACCAAGGAAGCTCTTGAAGGGTTTGGAGACTTCAAAATAGGAGGACAAGTAATTCACACTGTGAAATATGCAGATGACCTTGTGCTACTGGCTAGAGAAGAAAAGTTGCTACAGGGCATGATTGATAGACTAATTGAAATTGGAAGACGCTATAGAATGGAAATGAATGTGGAAAAAATTAAGGAAGTGAGAATCTCAGGGCAACCATGCCCAATAAAAATTATTATAGATAAAAAACAATTGGAGAATGTGGCATATTTCAATTATTTGGGTAGCATGATAACAATGATGCAAGGTGTACACGTGAAATTAAATCCAGAATTGCCATGGCAAAATCAGCATTCAACAAGAAGAAGACTGTTTTCACCAGCAAACTGGACTTAAATTTAAGGAAGAAACTAGTAAAGTGCTACATTTGGAGCATTGCTTTGTATGGTGCTGAAACGTGGTCACTTCTGAAAGTAGATCAGAAATACCTGGAAAGTTTTAAAATGTGGTGCTGGAGAAGAATGGAGAAGATCAGTTGGACTGATCATGTGAGAAATGAAGAAGTATTACACAGAGTCAAGGAGGAGAGGAATATCCTACATACAATAAAAAGAAGAAAGGCTAACTGGATTGGTCACATCTTGCATAGAAACAGCCTTCTAAAACATGTGATTGAAGGAAAGTTAGAGGGAAGGATATAAATGACGGGAAGACGAGAAAGAAGGCGTAAGCAGCTACTGGATGACCTTAAAGAAAAGAGAAGATACTGGAAATTAAAAGAGGAAGCACTAGATCACACCCTGTGGAGAACTCACTCTGGAAGAGACTACGGACCTGTCGCAAGACAGACTACAGAATGAATTAATGAATTATCTTTATATCCATAAGGTAATTTTAGAGGTGTTTAAAATGGAATTTAATTTTATGTTGCAGGATCTGTGGTTCCGGAGCAAGGTGTGGTGCGATCTGCTGGGAAGTGTGACTTACCTGGGGGTGGCACAGGGATTGGGGGGATGGCATTGCCTGTTAAAGACGAGGAGGAAGATGTCTCAGGCTCTGATGGTGAAGTCAGTAAGATTGATTTTACAGGTATGTTAAATAGTGAGAGGCATGTTTCTGTTTCATTTTATTAAAGGTGGTTACTGAACTAAAAATGTCTGTGTATTTACCGTTGCTTTTAATGTGACTGTCACATCAACATTCTTGTGTGAAGTAGTTATGTTGTAACTTGTGCATCTTGTGTCTGATGAGTAGGCTTAGGATTATGTGCATTGTGCATATTGCATGTGTAAAATAAAACTCCACTTAAACTTTTACTTAGGGCCAATCCTATAAATAATGAAATGCATATTGCATTATTTAGGTGTATGGGACATAAAGTGTAGGAGGGATGCAGTTTGCAATTGCTGAAATCATAGTTATAATTTGAAGAATGTATCGTATTCTAATCCTTTATGCTATTTCAGTGAAAAGCTATAGTTTTAAGAACTTTCGTGTTCATTACAAAGAAAAGCAGCCGACATTTGAAATGTGTCTTGTGGATTTGCATTTTCTAGTTTAGTTTTTGTTAAATCGTCATAGGTAAGGATGACTTTTGGGTAACTTGAAATTAAAGCTGCTCTTTATGGCACAGACAAGCAAAATACTCATACAACAATGGTTGTTTTAGGCACTGAAACATTTGGCTTGTAATGCTACTTTGTTTCTGCCGGAAGTATTAAATGCATATTGTCAGATTAAGACTGATGAATGAACAGAAAGTCTCATTTTGTCAGATATTGTTTTTTGGTGTTATATTTTATCAAGATTTATTTAGGAGGAACTTAATTATTTATGCAGGTAACATAGTATTGTTAGCATGGTGAAGCATAGGGATGAGCATGTGGCAGAGATGGGGAATATAAGGAATTCATTCAGAATTTTGATGAAAGATTTCTGTCATGCTTTTATATTGGCAGTATCATCAATGTTAAACCTTTTAAGTTCTGTTGCCATAATGCTGGGATTTATTTCATGTCCTCTTAAGTTTTTCTTACCTCTTGCTTTTGATGCCTTCATATATTATTGATTTAGCAACTTGTCACGCCTCATATATATATAAAGGCAAGCTTCTCCTATTTTACCATTTTTCACCATATGTTAATTAAAGTATTATGGAATAAATGCTTTATGTGTATCAGATAACATGGGATATATGTGTGCTACTTCCACTGTCCTAGGTGAACTCTTGTAACTTCCATGTAGTGACTTTCAACAACTATTAAATAATTACTGCAAACCAACCCATTGCCTGTCTCACAGCTGTCAGAGTTAATGGGTTAAATTGGCATTTTGAAATTGTTTTAAAGAAGGTTGGGGTGAATTATTGTTACTGAGTGTGTCACCATTTTTAAGTTAGATGTAGCCTTAATTTGTAAGGAAAGTAGGAAAATAATTTTTGAATACATGGTCACCTAATGTAGGTATAACTAGCTTTATTCAAGGTTAAACCAACAGTTGACTGGATGACTGGTGTTGCAGGTGTAAACTTAAGAACCAAGAAAAAGCGTGTAGTTGGAAGTGAAGACTCGCAGGATGGCTTTGATGAGCCAGAAAGACCCATGTCGTGGGAGGGGGAGTTGTCTGATGCAGAAATGAGCGTTGTTACAGGAGCCTGCTACAGTAGCAAGCAGGTATGGACTGAACAGCTTTTATAAAACACAAAGTACATGATTTTTTAAAAGACTGTATTGTTTATACATTTTATGTACATAATATTCTTTCCTTGACCATCCAGTCCCTGTCCTGATTCAGGTTATGTGTCATGGAAGAAGTAATTGAAGTGTGCTGCTGCTCTTATTTTCATTTCTTCCTTCCATATTTCACTCTTTCTTTCATCTGTCTTGTTTGTTTGTTTGTGTGTTTCTTTCTTTCATTCTATCTTTCTTTCTTCCTTCCTTGTTTTGCCCCTGTGTTTTTATCTCTCTTCCCCTTTTTTATTTCTTTCTCTCTTTTGTTTTCTTTCCTCCTTCCCTCCCACCCACCCATCCTTCCTTCCATCCTTCACAAATACCTGAATTTAGGATACAAGTACTGTAGGAAACTTACCTTCACCAAGGCCATTGGCCTCCACTTTTTCAGTAGGTCTTTGTAACTTCCTGCTGTGTCTTCAAAACAAAAGAATCTCTGAGCTGTATTTATATAGTCATCCCCATATTGTGTGATGGCTTCTACAGAAATATGACGCAAAATTTTATAATTAATTTCAAGGCTTTATGAAGCTTCGTTTTAAGTGTAGGATATGCCACACATATGAGGCACAATATATTTTCTGCACAAAGTTTTTTAAGTCATAAGTATCTTATGCTAACCCTTAACATGACTTGCCATTTAGGATGCATGGCTAGAGGGCTGCAGATTTGGTGTCTAGTGGACTGGAATTTGTATGAAGCCACTAGATTATTAACAGATAAAAAAATAATGACCATTTTTATTGCGTTGCTGAATAATTAAAAATGATGATGTGCAATGCATGAAAATTGTGTAATTTAAAAGTAAAATATAATTTCTTTAATCTGGCACCTATGGGACCAGGCAGGTATCAGATTATTGAATATTCAGATTATCTGATGGTACATATATTGACCTAAGTTCTTACAGGTAATTTTTTGTTACTGCTCCTATATTTGGCTGTACAACTATTAGAGGTGTATGACATTTGGATGTCCCCTTCAGCTGCTGGTTCTTTAAAATTTTGCAGCCAGGCCTCAGAGAATATGCACTTGTCAGTTATTTTCATTTCGTCATGTAAATACTTAGCATCTTCAATTATCATAGGCCCAGTCACGGATTTTCCTTCGGAACGCATTGCCGTAAACCACTTATAGAACACCTTGTCCAGGCTCTTTTGATATCTGTTACTTGAAAAGATCCTTCACACTTTCACTTGATGCCATAAACGATCGTATATGATCCATTTGTTTCTTTATGTCTCAGATAGTTGACAATCCAATGTTTTGTGAAGCCATAACCTCTCTTCAGCTTTTGCCACTTTCGGTCCTCCTAATCATTTGAAACTTCTGAGGAATTATTGAAGTTACATCTTTCCTCCTGCCAGCAGTACCTTGCTTGCTCATCTTTGGATCTTTTCAAGTAATTATAATAGCTAGGTGGGCTCAGTAAGGTCCAGATAACCCAAGATAAAGTCATAGAATCAGTACACACACTGGAAGTTACAGATGGTGGAATTTCTGGTCTTGGGACTACTTTCTTCAAGTGCAGAACTATCAAGAGTGTCAGATTATTGGGTGCCAGATGGAATTCTACTCTACTGGGAAGTAATTTAAGGAGGAGGTTTAAGTTGGGTACTGTATAGGATTGGCATCACTACAGTTTTAGGACATTGTCTGTGGAGACCAGTTTGAGTCTCCATTTAGATTTGGTCAGAATTAAGGAATATTGAGATTTATACTCATCTTGAGACTTCATTTGTCAGTCATATAATCCAGCTTTTATATTACAGTGGAAATTTTTCAGTAATTCAAATTTTCTTGTATGTAAAGGGATGATGTATCTGACTGCAAAAGATTGGTATCATGATACACATAAATGTTACAAATTTGATAAAAATTGTTAAATGTGGAAAAGATTATGTGATGATATGTATGTGTGTGTGTACAGAAGCTACATGATGATGCATATACAGTTTATTCCATATAAATAAAAGTGTATCATCAGTTGGTTTTACCTACATGACAGTAATGCTTTCACACATTTTCTTGCCCATCAGTTTTCAGTTAAATTCATTACGTAAAGTTTCCAATTATATTTTGTGAAGCATATATACATGTATAAAACTCCAATATTCCATATCCTGAGGAAGACCCCAATCCTAAAAACCAGGAACTGAAAATGGAAGTGCTTATTAGGAACGAGATATTTTTGCCTAGGCATCAGGACTAGCAGATTACTGTAACACTGACAGAGATAGTTGTTCAAAATGTGACATTTGAAAGAAAACTAATTAATCCATATGTTCTAAATCTGTTTATGATGAGTCATGGTGGATTGCTGAGTTGCTCCATCATAAAATGGTTTTATGATGTGTGGATGAGTAAGATGTTTGCTCATTGTTTGGAGCAAGGTCTTCCCTGATTCGACTGCTTTTGTTAGCATTGTGCACACACTGGCTTGACCTTGGTTGCTTGGTTGGTTTATGCCTGCCAAATAAACCTCAGGGTTAACATGAATTGATGAGGCCATAATCTGTAGCTGTACTGCTTGCTCACTCTGTGGTACACTAGGAAATACTGCTTTGTAACTGATGCTGTCTTGATTACCTTGATATGAAACAAAAAACCCGCAAAAGTAATGACATTAGTACTGAATATAATAACTTACGGTACTTATTATTATTATTATTATTATTATTATTATTATGGAATTTAAGGATTAGTACTGTGTGGTGTGAGTAATTGATAAATCATTTTGTTGTACCTATTAAATGTAAGTGATAATTTTTTACTCTGCTGAAGTTGTAGTGTTTTATTTATTTGTTAATTGTTTCTCCAGAATAACCAGTTTTTTAATTAACTGCTTTGCCATTTGGTTCCATAAAGGCCTGTAACTTGGAGTTTGCTGTAGTAAATGCAACTTGCTTACAGAAAAATTGCCTTTAGGACTACATAACTTTATCATCTTAATTTTCCAAAAATACAAAAATGTCTGCACAGTGTGTCAGAAACTGGGTCTGTTTCCATCCTCTGGTAAGAAGGTGGATATGAGCCTCAGTTTAAATTTTAAAATGTTAAAGGGAAACAGTGATTACATTTTGGTGTGCTCCCAACAGAAGTTCCAAGAATTTCCTGTTGGCTTCACCATGTTGTTTCTGCCCATCTTTTCATGTTAACACCTTGAGAGCTACTGAATATATTGTCTGTAAATTTGACATTGAGGATTTTAATCAACTTGCCAACACATTCCTGCCCTGAGTTGGATTTGACAGCAGTAGCATATAGTTGTAAAAGTAAAGTAAAGTTGTCCCTGTGCATGTATGTATGTATGGGAGTGGAGGTATAGCTCTACTTATACTTAAGATTGGCACAGATGGAGGTAAGTGGTCAGCTTCATGCCCCACGCACCTTGGGGAAAGAGCCCCCACTGTCCATTGAATAGGAGGCTGAGTGGGCTGCAGAGCCAGTCTCGATGTTTTGGAGAGAACTGAAGCACAAATCCTTGGTCATCCGGCCTGTACCCTGATCAATATAACAAGTGCTGTCATGGCCTTTGCAGCAACAGAAATTTTATGGGATGTGTGTGTGTGTGTGTTTGAGTGTTAACTTCAGTAATGTTTATTGAAGTGAAAAATGTTTCAAGCAAAAGTTTGTAGGGACAAATAAAACATGTTGCATGTCCAGTACATTTCTTGCCCAGTTTTTTGAGGTAATTTAACTCAAGGGAGCAAACATGACAGAATGATCCTAATTTGTTATATATTAGCTGCACATAGCAGGAAATGTGGTAATTATAACATGTTTTCATTGTCTGCTTGTGATACATACATGCTATTTTTATGAAATATATGTGAAGGAAACTAATGGGTGTGTGCAGAAAGTTAGAAATTATACCTGTATCATGAACACCAACACCCATGTAAGCTTTATGTAAGGTTATTATTAAAAGAGTGGTTTCCTTTGCCTTACAGGTATGTGTCACATCTAACAAACATGTTTATTGTATGTCGCAGTTCTTCTGGTGAAACTGCAGACAGTACATACTGAGTGCTTTTCTTAAACCGTCTTCAGTGTGAGGATTTTTAATGCACACTTTGTCCTTTAACGTGCCACACAGTTGAAAATTGTACAGGTTCAGATCTGGCAAACAGGAAGGCCACAATTTCCTGCTTGTTATTCTGTCACCAAAAACACTCTAAATAAAGCATAAAATTGTGATATTTGAGGTTCTCATAGCAGTGTTGATGAAGATTCAAATCTTCTGGGATGTGATGCTGTGTCACTGGACAAGTAGTTCCAGCATTGCAAACATCATAGTTGCCTTCACCTTCAGGGTCAAGAATTAAGTTGTTTGCAGTGTGACTTGTTTCTCTGTTTTGCTGAGAAAGTGGCATAGGTTCTCTTGTAACAGGGAAGATATTAAAGGTGGCATCAGACTGTGTGTAAATTAATGGGCCCAATAGTGAGGTATGAGTTCTTCTGGAATGTGACTGTGTTACTGAGTATTAGGTTCCAGACCTTGTGAAACAGCATAGTGGTCTCACTTTCAAGGGTCTTAAGGTCCAGTGATGTATCACATCCCAGAAGAACAGATACCTCATCCACACTGCTGTGTAAACCTTTAAAACTTGCAGGGGCCGATTAATCTTAGTCACACACACGCACCAGCTGTAACATCATGGGTTAACCCTTTGGTGTCATAATGAAATGCTCAGTTTGCTTTGCAAAAGACCAAGGATGTAAATGGTCACCCATTACCGTGCATGTTCTTGGCCAATGACTTTAGGTGACATTCAGTTTTCTTGGTATCATGCTGCATGTCAACTAAAGTCATATTTCAGCACCAAAGGGTTTGCCTGGGAAACCTGTTAGTCTGAGAGTTCATGTATTGTCTGAATTAAAACTAAGTTTTACCATGAAACAGAACATGTGTGAGGTCTTTCTCCAACACGCGCACTGTGAAGGTATCAGTTTTCAAAATTCAGTCTTGATTCACCTTCTGTCTCATAGAGTTTTTGAACCACAGTTGTCTTATATGGATGCAATTATAGCAGTTGCAATGTGGTTTTTTCTGATGATGCAGACACACCTGTTTACTGACCCAGTAATACATGTGTAGACATGCCGCTGACTGGGCTATGTTTTATGCGATAAATGAGCTGATGAGAAGTGACAAATGATATTGGTCAGACAAAATAATGCTCCTGTTTATATGTTTATATATTTATCTGGGCTTTTGTGATCTGCCTAATTTAAACATCACAGTTTAACTCTGTTGCTAACCAGTTGTTTTGATTTGTTGTACAATGACATGAACTTCAGTTGCATCAGTATAATAATAAATTAGTACTGTAATGATAAAACTTCTGTTTCTATTTGAGTTACATTTAGTACTTATAGCTGTAGTATTCCAGTGGTGAAATTAAATAATCTTAAAGATACTGGTTGGTCTTTCAGGAACATGAAGACACGTCAATGGAGGGTGTGCAGATCTGTGGTATCAGCAACAGTTCTTCACCACCAAGTCATAGTGAAGATAACAAACATCCTCTGAAGTTTGGAGAAAGCGTGGTAAATATTAATGTACTGAACATCCGTAATTTGAGAAAGGTCACAGGCACAGGGCATTCTGTCATATTCTTATACTTGTTACTGAGTGCCTTGCATATGAATCTTAAAAACTTAAAATTGCTTTCTTATGTGATATAATGTGATGTGATGTGATTTTACTGCAAGAGAGCAGTGCCCATACATTCTGTACATCCTACAGATACTCTTAGTTCAGTTTCTGTGCTTCTGCTAAGTGTAGTCAACCATAGCAATATACAGCTAAACATACCTGAATTTTAAGCCACGTAGCTGATAGCAGAATGACTGTCGCTGATTAATAATAATGAATAATTGCCAGATTTGAGGTGTGGCCCAATTGTAGCCTAAGTAGCTGGATATTGGCACATGTGCAACAGGATGGCTGAAGTGATAAATATCCTACTTCCCCTCCACTTATTCATGGTGAATGTAAAATCTCAGTGGGTATTTTACATTTGGTTTGTCTTAGTACCAACTAAATGTGGTAATTTCTGTCACTTAGAACATTTCCTTTTCAACCTTTTGAAATTTTTGTTCTCACTGTAAGGTAACACATTTCATAATTAGGCAGAATTTCCTTATATTGAGGTTGCAGTATGTTGTTGATGGTTGAGGAAAATGCAGTAACTCTTGGGAATGGGAGTTCAAATGTGCTGGCTCAGGATTGTACGTTTTAAGCGTGTTTGACTTGGCATTGAACGTTCCAGTTCTAGTACCAGAGCTTTAGTAATTAGTTATGTTATTAACTTCTGATTTAGGGCATTTTATTAATTGCTGTTAACAAGACTACTGCTTTTTTGCAGGTGGACAAGGTGTTGGAACATGTGCGGTCGAAACAACTCCATCATCACCATCCGCAGGCTGGACTAGGAAATAACATCTTGCCACAGAACAACACCACAGCAAGTGATCTGCCTCTCTTGGTGGATAAACTACTGGGTAATGGTGTCTGTTACAACACAACACCATCCCACAGTCCAGTCTTGCAGCAGAGACATATTGGGCACCACCTGAAACATTCACACCACAGCGGTAACCAGGCAGTACCACCAACTCCTAGCCCAGATTCAGCCATACATTCTGCCTATTCATATTCATCTCCAGCTCAAAGTCCTGTGACATCACGTCATGGCAGCAGCCATGGTATGTTCAACAAAACTGCAGGACATAACATGAGCAAAGCTAGTGAAATTTTTTGGAAGTTTTACCAAGTGTATTAATGTGTTTGCTGCCAGAAATAGCATTTCAAACTTCAGTGCTTTTTTCCAGCACATTTTGCTTTTTACATACATTGATTAAAAGTATTTGCATCTAATGTATGCAAAATCATCTCATGCAACTGCTCAAATTAAACATCTGGCAGCAAATGCGTTAAAAGCAGGTGTCCATAGTTTAAAATAGGCCTGCTGAACCTCTTATGTGGTGCAGGCAACTTGGCAAAATTAGGTCTGCATGTGGGCAACACAAAAGTCAATATAAAAAATGAAGAATAAATAAGTGTATGTATAATTATATGTACATTTTTCTATACATCATGTGCTGTAAAAATATGCTGATAATAATAGGAAAAGTGTATAAAAAATACACGTCACAACCTAGGCTACATTGTCACTGTTTTTAGCATATTTTTGTAAAATGAATGATTTATGTGATGTAGGCTCCATAAATAATCTCCTCATAAGTTTTGAAAATTGCTTTGGCATTCTGTCTTGGCTGTGACATGGAAAGGGTTAAAAGCCATCTCATTTCAGATGTTTCCATGGCCAACATAACACATTGTTATGGGCAGCATGTTGTCTGCAAGCTGTGGGTTGAGCGAGCCTGATTTAAACAATTAAAGAATTGTCCAGAGCACTAAATTGAGGGTTTCTGATGTACTGCTTAATTTCTTACTATATGTGCATTAAAGTTATCCTAGTGATTGTTTTCATTAAACTATAGGTTTTTGTAGTGGTTTGCCCAGTTTTGTGCTGTGGCTTTTGGACATTAATAGAGCTTGGCAATGGATTATTATTGTTGTTGAGAACATCAGTGCTGTATGGTCTGCATGCATCCTAGGCTGAAAGACTATGCATATGCAATCACCACAGGCATGTTGACATTTGTGACACTAAATTTAAGTGTCCTATGTACAGTCTTAAAATATTGCATGTCACATACATTTGACTGGCAGGAATTAAATTCTGAACTTCTAACTTTATCTTGTTCCTAATGTAGAAGATTGTACTGAAAACAAAAGGCATGTACCCATTCTGACATTGTAAAATACAGTGATACCTCGGCTAACGAAGATAATTCGTTCCGGAATCACATTCGTTAGCCGAAATCTTCATTAGCCGAAACGTGATTTCCCGTAGGTTTCTATAGAAAATCGTTTAATTCGTTCTGGATGCTGCCGACTATTTAAAGATAAGTTTTATAAAATAGTAAAAAGCACACTATAAAAGGGCAAAAACTCACCAAAGGCTGAGATGAACAGCTACCCAATTGGATGAAGGAGAATGGAAAGTAGAATGAAAAACTGACGCTCTTTACACTATTATACTGAAAATATATTATACACTTTATACTATTAAACTGAAAATATGTACACAACGTTTTTACTATTCTTCTTCCAAATTTTCAAAGTTTATTCAAGGTAAGTCTCCTCTTCTTCAGTAGCTGGCCTCTGTCTCTTTGCTAAAGAAGAAGTCAAAAATCTGTCCAAAGTTGATTGAACTTCTCTTTTTTTTCAGAATGTTTTTAAAGTGATTCAGACACTTGTCTTCAACCAAGGCACAAAGTCTGTTCATTTCAGCTTTGTTGGGATGCCACTTTGTAGCCAAAGACTGAAACTCTTCCCAGTAGTGCAGCATTTTTTTAATGTCACCTGTTGGCATTCTTCCCTTTTTATTGCTGTCCTCCTCCTGGAATGGCCAGACCGTTCATGTTTGCTGCTTTATGTTAGCGCGAGCATCCACTAAAACATTCGTTAGCCGAATCCATATTTGTTAGCCGAGTCCGAAAAACAGCGAAAAAAATCTTCGTTGCCCGAAAAATTCGTTAGCAGGGTCATTCGTTAGCCGAGGTATCACTGTATAGTAAAATCATATTGCATTGATTGTATTCAAGGTCACCACACTCACACTACCCCAAAGCCAAACAGTTCACTATAAATAAATTTATAAATACTTTTTTCTCCCCTTGTAAATGCCTTCCTTACCAGCCACACTGCATGTGGGAAGGTAATACTGATTTTAATTCCTTTCCGTCAAAGACCCTTTCTGTAATTGGGATTTTGTGTATAAACCGCAAGGTACAGGGGAGGAGAGGAGAAGTAGAAATATAAGACACATGGGGCTCAGTTATCACAGTAGGATGAATGATTCTGTTCATTAGAATTTTGTGTGTGCGCGTGCATGCGCGTGTGTGTGTATGTATCTGCTCTTACACAGAAATAATTTGTATTTCACTTGAAAAGCTCTTGTCAGTGGTCAGGATACAGCTGCCTCCACAGTGGAGTCCTTCTGTGGCACAGTCAGTTGAAATGTGCTCTTTCGCCATCACACAGTTTCGGTATTTGTCCAGCAAGTCATACAAATAGTGTAAAACTACAGGGACAAATGTGCGATAATAATTATTCTTTATTGGCTGAACAGGACCCCCATGTCCCATTAAATGTAACTCGTTACGGATGAAAGGGAAAATGCTGTTGTGTGCAGGTGGAGGACTGGACATTATAAACAAAAGTAACTGGCCATCAGTGGCCACATTGGGATTTAAAGGCTGGATGATAAAGGTTAATGGAGACCAGCAGCAAGCACAAAATATTTTTATGTGTACACGAGGGTATGGGCAAATGGATTTTGTTGACCTTTTGTAATTGTGGGCCTATGTGAAGGCATGCAGGGGCAGTAGAGGTATAGATCCATGCATTCTGATTATTGGCACTAGATGTAGGTGAATGGCCAAGTCATGCCCTCTACTTTATGCCTGGCGAAAGAATCCTGGTACCTGTTGAATAGGTGGCTCGGGGACCTCAGAGCCTGTTTGGATGTTTTGGAGATGAGAAAAATCTCTTGCCTGTGCCAGGAATCAACCTGATATCATCCAGGCCATGGCCTGGACAATATACTGGCTCTGCTATTCAGACTCCCAAATCTACGCAACTGACAAAGCATTTTTGTCATGTGTAAAATATCAGAAAATCTGCTGCTGTTTGTACTAATGTGATTCTTTGGCTTGTTTTTCTCATAAAATCATGGTTTTAATGTTGGCAGAATTGTTTTAAGTGTT
The DNA here is from genome assembly GCA_021186555.1 of Reticulitermes speratus. Lineage (NCBI taxonomy): Eukaryota > Metazoa > Arthropoda > Insecta > Blattodea > Rhinotermitidae > Reticulitermes > Reticulitermes speratus. The sequence goes on from JAJKFL010000009.1 coordinate 22,476,881, forward strand.
TGTTCTTCCTCAGGGTTACCATCGTCGGGTTTCAGCTCACCATACACACCATCACTGTCACGAAACAACTCTGATGCATCTCAGTATGGAGGCTCACAACACAGCAGCTGCTATAGTTACTCATCTGTGTCCCCAACACAGTTCTCCCCCACACATTCTCCCATCCAGTCCAGGCATATGCATGGTCATGGTGCAGTGGGGACAGGCTTCCCCTCTCCTGTAATGCCTCGTGGACCAGACTTTGGATCTGGTCCTGGGAATGCTGGATCACCTCTTCATGTGATGGCAGGTGGTGTCATCTATGGAAGTGTATCTGTTCCAAGGCCGGGGATGGTTACTGTTGCAGGCACTGGAGATGATGGCTTGCAACAAGACGCCGCAGTGGCAGATGCAAATGGTAAGGAACGAGATATGAAGGAACTAATTTTGAAGTGTAACTGTTGGTAATGTGCTGGAACATTATTCACCATGCAGGGTTAATGACTCCCAAGCAAACTCTACGTTATTTAGTGACACACATGACAGACATTTATAAAACTCTACATTAGTAATTACCACTGTGCATCTCATGTTGGGGAAAGGAACATATTTCCATGTAGAGCACATAATGTTAGTGCACTGTCTTTGTATCATGCGTCTGTTTGTATGTTGCATACAGTAATTTCTTTTGGAGTGCTTTATAAATAATATTTTAGAACATGTAGAGTAGTGGAGAGGAAACTAGAAGACTGTATTCCAAAGGAATCAAATTTGATGGTTTTGATTTATGTGTAATTAACAAACACCATGACACTTGTTCTTTCTTTCTTTATTTCTTTCTTTCTTTCTTTCTTTCTTTCCAAAATGAAAAACAACTACCAAAGTTAAGAAGCATGTATTAATTACTATGAAAGAAAACGTTTATTACCCTAGAAGCAAATTGTATTTTGTTCATTCACATTGAATATTGCAAAAATGTTATGAGTTTCCATCCATCCATCCATCCATCCATCCATCCTGCCACATAGAACAAACCTTGCAGTCAACACATGCCAACTTTGGTTTGGATTGGACAGCAACATATTTCACAAGAAGACACAACTTGAAAAGTGTTTACTGGGGGGGATTTCCATATCCCACTTCATGTGGGAAGTTTTCAGCATTATTCAAAGCTGTGAAAACTTCAAATCACCCTTAATTGTGTTAATTTAAGACTTATCTGAAGACAAAATCACAATATAAGAGCGTAGTGTTGTTATCTTTCACAAAACTCACTTTGGGATTATCCTATCGTTTGGGCAGAAATAGCCACAGGAACTTGACTGTTTATGTGATTGTTGTTTTCTGTCATTTCACTCAATTGCAGTATTCATGGATGTATGATCCTAGGTTATCTCAAGCATGAGGAAAGTTCTTCAGCCCAGCTTTATTCTGGTTGGTCTAAATTCTCATAATGTTAAAAGTATGTATAAATTTCATTCTTATAGTCATAGCAGGCATTGTAATTTTTATTTTACAGATGAGCGAGAAGGAATTCTGGATGAGAAGATGTCTTCCCTAGCAGCAGATTTGGTCCAACATTCAGCACTAACAGCTCCTCCTGGTATATCCAGGCAGCAGCTTATCAATAGGTACTCTTAATATGTAGCAAACAAAGATTTTTTGTTCATACAAGTGAGGTTCAGTAGGGACCTACCCAGGGGTGATTTTAAGGGGTTGGAAGTTCAGTAGAAACCTGCCTGCAGTTCTCCATTTGTACTGCTTTGTCCATACTCGTAAATCCAATAGAAATGTAGCAGAGTGAGTCAGTGAGTTGTTAGATGTTGGGCCTGTTCAGATCTCTGCCCCTGCACTTTTCATATTGTTGAATCCCTGTCAGAGGAAGAAAAAGACTGTTATGGGGACTCTGTAGTCAAACTGCAGAATAGTAGGCTGTGCATGATTGGTAGTATCAGCAGACTGGAATTCTATGAGACAGGCACATAGTGCTTTGTGAGTCAGAGGAATGCATATCTTGCCACATACGGTGAGTTTGCGTCACTTTGCGAAATATGCCTGTGATCATTTTTCATTGGATTTCTTTTGAGCTTACCCTATACAGATGAGTCAGTCAGCTGGAAGAGGGAACATGTTCATTGTCTAAAACACAGAATCCCTTTTCCTCTTGCAAGTCAAGTTAAATGTAATGAGTAGAAAAGTTCTGGAAAGAACTGAGTGCGGTTGAGTTCTGTGGATCGTAGAGAGGTATACATGAGCTTTCACATCTAGGGAACTTTTATAAATCTTGTAGATGTTCACAGAACAGTCATAACCACTGTTAAATTCAGCGTTTGTGTACCAAGTGAAACCAGTTGTTATTTGAGTGTAATATAATTTAACACTTGCAGATCAGCTGTGGTAATTTTAGTACACAAAAGAATGGAGAAATCATGTAGTTGTGACAGCATTACTTTTCAAGATCTGAGGTTCTTGCTGCAGTATTGGTGAAGATTCAAGTCTTCTGGGATATATTGTCGTGTTGTTATGCGAGTAGTTCCTGACATTTTCAGCATGTCAGTGCCTTCATCTTCTGGGTCAAGCAGTCTGTGAGTACTGTAAGACTTCTTTCTTGGGCAGCCTGATCTTGAAGATACGAGCACTATGATGTTGTAAAGTTGAGTGATTTCTCTGCAAATAATCAGTCCTAAGCCTGTATTTGGCAATGTCTGTAAATATGAAGAAGCGTCCCACCTCACATAAATGTGGATGCATGGATGCATCTTTGTTTACCATCTGCAGCATACAGGAGTGTGCTGGAAGCTTGCAGGACTTCTTGAGCTCTGAGAATGGGAAGGCTAGAGGTAGCAGGTTTTTCCAAAACACTGGTAACAACCTGGGAAACTACATGGTGTCATGGTGGTCTTCTGTGAAGAAGGTCACAATCGTAATTTTTTATGCGATGAAAATCTGAAATCGCTCGTATGTATTAAGTATTCCACGTGTCGTTTGCTTTGTTTTGTTTTGTTTTGTTTCTTTTGCTGGCTGTGTACTGCAGTTCACAATTTTGCATATCAAGTGTGTTGTGTGTTTGCTTTCAGCCCATGTCCCATATGTGGGGATAAGATTTCTGGTTTCCATTATGGTATCTTCTCTTGTGAGAGTTGTAAAGGATTCTTCAAAAGAACTGTTCAGAACCGCAAGAATTATGTCTGCCTTCGTGGATCCTCGTGTCCTGTAACAATTGCAACCCGCAAGAAGTGCCCAGCATGCCGTTTTGAAAAATGTCTTAAAATGGGCATGAAACTGGAAGGTAAATCATTTGTTACTGCACTGAATGTGATTCAGCTTTGTGGGTGTTGATATCAGTTCAGGTGTGAGTGTATGCCATATTCTAGCAGCAGTGCTTCAGTTTAGCATAAATTTGTTGCCTGTATACATACATTGTGTGTAGAATAACAGTTAAGATTGCAGCTTCAAAGTCATATTTTTAAAAAGCACTACATTAATGAAGAAAACATACCTCTTTTCAGTGTGGTCTATATGCAATCAAGACCTCTTGTGTTTTGCATGGGATCGTAAGTACGCCTGTGCACACTGGAGATGCTTACAGAAATTCATGTGACTCCTCACGTACAATGTTCTTATGTTTGTAAGGTTTTAACTAAAATTAAAATATCTTGAGCAATTTCTTGTAAAATTCCCCAGTATAAATTTTATGAGGACCCTTTTACTTATTCTTTTGTTATATGCAGTAGGATCCCAGTTTAAGGTTTGTTGGTTTAAGATTTTCCTTCATTTTAGATTCATTTTTTATGGTCCCAGCCAAAACCCCCTGTAAGTAACATAATTTTTCTTTATTATAGGTTTTCCCCACATTTACAACATGAAAATTTGGTCTTTTCACTGTTTTGGGTTTCGTGTTCACAGCTTTTGAGTTTGGGTTCCACAAATAATGCCATGATTATGCTCAGTGTAAGTGATGTGATGTCAGAGTTGATAGCAGGGTACTGCAACAGTGTACTATTGATTCTCAAGAGTTACCAGGCATGTGATTGATCAAAAAGCCCATGACAAGAACCATTTACACATAAGTGTTTTGTGACTCATCGATGTTTCCAGTTGATCATGAATCATGAATGTAAGCTACCATATAACTGGTCATCATATATTATGCTGACAGAATAATGGACTTGCAGAAAGTCTTGAGCAGTGAAACCCCAATTTCATTTTATTTCTCAAGTGTTCTTTCTGTGTCCATGAAAGGAATATCAAAATACAAATATAAAATGTATTGAAGAACATTCTCATTCATTAGCCTTATGTTTTGTGAGGGGATGTAATGTTTTTGTAACCACAATAGTAATTTTTGTGTTTAATTGTGGCACACTCCCCATTTAAGATTTTATAATTTATGGGTATAAAAGCTTGACCCCCAGACAGATCTTAAATGGGGGTTCTACTGTATATGCAGGTGAACAGACAGGCTCAATAATTAGACTTGGTGGTGCACACAGGGAGATGCATAGGTGTTCCATAGGGACATGCAAAATAGGGGACTGTCGGAAGGATCAGCCGTACATTTCTACCTGTCACTCCACAAAAGTGTCAGGAATCTATAAAGCTCCAGCAAGAGGATTAGGTGCATTTGAAAGGAAAATACCACATTGCTTAGGGCAGAATTGTTCTCTCAGTCTGTGATGAGAGGTTTTCTTCACATCTTGGTTCTGTGTGTTTACTGTAACTTAAGAGGCTGTGTTTTTTATGTGTTATTTTATTGTACCTGCCTTTAATACCCAGCATCCTGCTTATGTTTTCACGTGTTCACCGGTTTCAATTTTCCTTACCATCTCTGCTTTATTAATTTTTTGCAGCTATCCGTGAAGATAGAACTCGTGGTGGTCGCAGCACATACCAGTGTTCATACACACTACCTGCCAACCTTGTAACACCACCTGGAAGTGATACCTCCAACCATAAGTTGCTTGCCCCCTCTGGTGACCCCCAGGTAAAGCTGGAGGCTCCAGATGTGGGGGTAGTAGCAGGGAGTAGTGGGAATGGAAATGGAGGAACAGCCCCTGTCAACTCCAGGCATCTTGAAAAACTGGCCGTCCCTCAATTATTGCAAGTAAGTTCTATGCCATGATAACACTACAACCAAAGAAAGCAACACTGTTACATGGTATGAAGTGACCAGTCACTTCCGTGCCTGTTTTCACATATGAAGCAAAAATGTGGACATGTACTAAGAGGAATGCAAGAAGACTGCAAACAGAATACACAGGGTTCCTTTGAAGTCTTAAGAAGTGAACATGAAAGGATAAAACTCAGTTAAGGACTTTTGGTGATTTTAAGGTAAACACTTTGAGAAAAATGGCCGAAATTAAGGGGATAGTAGTATGGGCATGTGTTACACATGGACAGATTTCTTTGAGAGATTAAGAAAGGAGGGTGATGGATAGTCAGTAATTGTAGTGACCATTCACAAGGTGGAGTGACCAAGTTTAGAGTACACATGTTAAAGAGAGTGGGGAGAGCATGGACACAATCAACATCAGCACTTTAGGGAGGAGAGAGAAAGGTGGATGCACCTTTGTCAGGTTGAAATGTTAATGAATCCTATTGTAAGTCTTTTTTAAAGCTGTTGTTTGTCCCTTGTTTCACCATGTGCATGAAATAAATATGCTAGTAGGATATTGTATATGTTTGTCTGTGTCTGTTTATCTGCCAGCATGTTTCATTTTCCAAACCACAGGATAGGCTTCAGTTAAATTTGTTACTTACAAACTAGCTGTGCCCAAGCTCTTTATCTCTTTTGCAACAGAGTCTTCACAGTCAGTCATGTCAGTGAGTGTGGGCTACATTTTCAGCATTGCCGGGACCACCTGCCTTCATGATTTGGGACTGATTTGATGGATAACACAGCTGTCTGTTGTATGAATACATATTATTAGCTCATGGAGTTTCTTGCCTGGGTATGGGCTAGTGGGAGAACATTTGTCCAACCTTGTTGTGTGTCCTGGAAGTATCTGGGATGTTGGTGAGCATTAACTCTTCCTTCTGTGGTTCCCAGTTGATGTTGATGGTCCTTTTGTTGAAATATGCTGATAGCCAGATTTGAGGGTCAGCTTAGTGTCCTGTCACATAGGTCCTTGATGATGAGGAGAGGAACAGTGTCTGAAACATTGCAGATCCATTCTGTATTGACACACCCCAGTGTGCTGACTCTGGCTCAGCATCACCACTGCTCCTGTAGCCTCTATTTTCATGATCCATAATGGGCATGTGTGTCATGTTCTGTGATGTACAGTGATCTCTCATTCAGTGTGGGACTGGGGGTAGTGATTATGGCATGTTGAGCAAACCCACATTTCACAGACCTCTTATGGGAAAAAAATAGGGTTACATGAATGTGTATGCATATGGGTCCCCCTTCAGCTTACTTACAATACATTTTTGAACATCAACCCACTGGCACTGAAAGACAACTTTAGTCAATGTGCAGTGTGATGCTGAGAAAACTGAACATCACCTAAAGTCACCGGCTAAGAACATACAAAGTAATGGGCGGTCATTTAAATTCTAGGTCTTTTATAGAGTACACTGGGCACTTAATTCTAGTACCAAAGGGTTCAACATTTACACAGTGCTTGGGTAGCTGATGCTGCCAGCTGCCCTGTGGTTGAATGAGTAATTGTCTGTGTTTATCCAGTGTATTTAAATTTTTAAGCATTTGGCAAATTTTTTTACCCATGTATTTAATTATTGTAAACCACATATAGTCAAAACTGCGCTGGACAAAAACACGTTGGGCGAGGGTTTACTGATATTGGAAACGACTTTATAACTGAATATCATTGATGGGTAGCACCCCTTCCCAGATTTCTTTCTTGTCCCATTTAATAGTTATTTCAATTGAAGTTTTGGTTTTTTTCTCAGGCCTTGCTGACAAACTGAGATGATATCTTAAAATAGACCACATTTTCCCTAGTTTGTTATTCAGCCATCTTCATATTCAACATTGTGTATACTGAATGGGCTAGTGTAGTGGTAACACTTCAGACGTGCATACAGGAGATACCTGGTTCAGATCTTTGTCATGTCATTTGTTATTCTAGCTGAGGCTTTTGTGGTATTCCTCATTACTGTCAGGCAATGATTAGGTAGTAAATCCATTAGACCATGACCCCTGCCTTCCAAATCCCTTCCAGTTCATTGTTAATGAGTTACTGTGCCTACCATTGGATGCTGTATAGTCTGCTAGCATTATAAGATAAACCACAGATAAGAACATTATATATCTATATATAAAGTGAAGTATTTTTAGTTCCGTATAGTGTAGTCTGCCGATCCCAGTGGCCGCACAGTCTAAGGCGTGGATCTACGGCCGCTCGCTTACTGGGATTGTGGGTTTAAATCCCGCCTAGGGCATGGATGTCTGTCTCTTGTGAGTGTTGTGTGTTGTCAGGTAGAGGTCTCTGTGATGAGTTGGTCCCTCATCCATAGGAGTCCTACCGAGTGTGGTGTGTCTAAAAAGTGTGTGATCGTGAAGCCTCGAAAAATAAGGCGGCCTAGGCCCCCAAGGGGCTATCGAGCCATTGGAAAAAGAAAAAAAATATATATATATATAGTGTAGTGTACAGCAGGGGTGCACAAATCCTGGGTGCCAGGTTGCTGTGGTGACTAAGTTTATGCGGAGGTGCCTAATATTTGTTGGTCGTCAGTATGCAACTTGCTTCATGTCATCCTTCTGGCACCTAGAATTTTGAGGTGACTATTAGATTTTTAGAAAATTGGTGCACTCCTGGTCTAGGCCTGTGTGATCGCCATGCTGTCCATATGTTCTTATTTTTAAACTTTTTAACCAGGTGACTGATTTTTACGAAACTTGGTGTGAATGTTGTTACTGGGGACTATGCAAATGTGATACTGCCTAATTCTCAGCAGTCAGTTTGGCAGTGATGGTAAATATGCGAACATGTGAGATGGGAGTGATACTACCACACCGAGTAAGATGGCTCAGGCAGCAGCATTTCTGACTTTTATCCAGGGGGTGCCCAGTTTGAATCTTGGTTTGGACATTGACTTCCTGAGTGAGGTTCTTTGTAATGTTTCTCAACCCCTTCAAGAAAATGTGGAAGTAGTACCTGTAATTGTACCATGACCACTTCATTCCATGTCCTTTCACTATAGCCCTGACCTTAATAATTGCAGCTCAAGGTAGAAAGCAATGTTGCCAGATATGGAAACGGGACAGTGAGACCCAAGCTGTGCTTCCCAATAAGTGGCAACATTACCTGTCCCACAGTGCCTAGTTCTTTGTATTACATATGTTTCTCTTGCTGAAGTGTCCTTTAATTTAATTTAAGGCTCTGAAGTCATAGATGGTAATAATAACAGTAATAGATTTGTAGGACTGAAAATCACACATTAGGAAGGCAGCCTCTGTGAGTTCTGTTCAGAACTCCATGGGTAGAGGTGATTGAAATTTTCACCTTCCTCGCTGTCTGTAAGTCGTGAAGCAGTAGTTTGTAGTTTACAGTTGTTGTTATTGTGTTACCAGGAAATAATGGATGTGGAGCACCTGTGGCATTATAACGACCAGGAGATGCAGAAAATGTCAGCCCATGGTGGTAGCAGTAGTAGCAGTAGTAGCAGTACTAGCAGTAACAGTAGTAGTAGCAGTACCAGCAGCACAAGCAGTAATGGCAGCAACAACAATGGTAACTTAGAGGCCACCAGCAGTGACTCAGATTTCTTATCCAACCTGTGCAACATTGCTGACCATCGCCTTTACAGACTTGTAAAGTGGTGTAAAAGTCTGCCTCTCTTCAAGAATATATCGGTGAGATATAGTTTGAATGCGTGAATATGGACATTTCAGTTTGTATTGCTAGTGAAACCATTTAGGCTGATGTAGATAGACAGTTTATTGTAAGCAGTGCTGATGGTGCTATATACTACCTTCATGATTATAGTGAAACTTTAATTTTTTTTTAGTGTTATATTCTATGTTTTCTTCTGATTGTACACTTTATGATTGGTCCTGGCCAAATGCCCATAAGAACAGCATTAAATTGTGTTAGATATTGTTTCCTCAAATTTGTGCTTTTCCAAATTTACACTCCATTTTTCAATTTGTGACAGTGGGATTTTCCTAGTTTCATGTTTACAGTGTTTTTGTTTGTGACAAATTGAAGTAACAGTTACCATGTTTGACTAATGTTCAAGATTTCTCTCAGTAAAATGTGTATATTTTTATGTGACAGTTCTTAAACCTCGCATTGTGGAACTTGATCAGTTGCAGATGCGAACACACTTTCACAGTCACCATTAATACATTTATTTTTGTGTGTTTAATTTTAATAGGTTGAGGTCATCTTACATTCATGTAAATAGTTCTGTGTTGGGTGGCTTTATTTCTCTTTGTTCAAGTGTTTATGAACAATAATTTTTTCATTTCTAGCATCTTGTCTGTAAAAAAAATTCAGAAGTTTTGAAAGAACTTATTGCTTTCATCTTTGCTTCTGATGTGAAGGTGAGAATGTCACATTGTTCTGTAGCCTTGAAAAGAAAAATACTCAGCAAGTATCATTATGGAAATTCCACATCTTAAGCAGCCTTTTGTTATGCAGATTGATGATCAGATTTCATTACTGATCAATGCGTGGTGTGAACTCCTGCTGTTCTCCTGTTGCTTCCGATCCATGTCAACACCTGGTGAAATTCGCGTGAGTCTTGGCAAGTCCATTTCCCTAGCCCAGGCTAAGGATCTGGGACTTGGAGCTTGCATTGAGAGAATGCTCAACTTCACTGAACACCTCCGTAGGCTTCGGGTTGACAAGTATGAATATGTTGCCATGAAAGTCATCGTGCTTCTTACCTCAGGCAAGTCACCACACTTACTTTGTATTGGTGTGTGTGTGTGGGGGGGGGGGGGGGGGTGTTATATGGCATTTGCTAAGAATAAAAAACAGTGTGTGAAGTGACAAATGATATGGGCCAGATAAAATGAGAACCCTGTAGGTTCTAACTGAACTACACACTTGACATCAAACTTTGTCCCACTACAAAGTTAGGACATACACAGTAAAAATGTTGTCCACAACCATTAGTTCTAATCAGGAGTTTTTGTAAGTTCTCAGATTTTTGTTGGGATAAAACCTTAAACTATTTTGTGGCTTGATTCATCTCAGCAGTTAATAAAGTGTTGTTGTTGTAGATGCAAGTGACTTGCGAGAAGCAGAGAAGGTGCGTGCATCTCAGGAAAAGGCTTTACAGGCCTTACAACATTACACACTTGCTCATTATCCTGAGATTCCCTCCAAATTTGGAGAATTATTGCTTCGGATTCCCGAGTTGCAGAGGACATGCCAGGTTAGTAGATTTCTTTCAGCAGTGGTGTTTGAGGGTGGTACACATGTTAAATGTGATGAATCATTTCTAGTTGCAAGTATTAAGACAGGATTGTTACTGCAGCTGACGTGTAATCCTCAGGTAAGAGAAAGTGCTTTTCATCTCCTCCAGCATGCAGCAAGCAGTCGAACATGATGTAGGTTGGATAAAGAGGATCAGACCATTATTAGTTCATTCCTTGTGTTTGTGACATGGGGAATCCTCAGTTTCCCTTGTGTCCAGCAGTACCTTTGATATCATCTAACACAAAACCAGCTTCTTGAGATTTGACCAGTAGTTTGAGTGAAGCAGCATTTCATTATAATGACATTTCACCATGGTGACATCTTTACGGTACTTTGCTTTTCTATTTGTATCATGGATTGGGTACTGAATACATGTATCTACTATATCAAGCAGTACTGTTATGTTTATTTTGAATGCAAGTGCATTTGTTTCTTGTGTTTTCAGGTTGGTAAAGAGATGCTGTCAATTAAGAACAAGGAAGGTGAAGGTCCCAGCTTCAACTTGCTCATGGAGTTGTTGAGAGGAGACCACTGAAATGTGCCACAAGTGAGTATCCATCCCCAGAGGCTCATTTGGACAGACCAAATTTGTTAACGATGAGGCACTGTGCTACAAGCCGGAAGGTTGCGGGTTTGATTCCTGATGGTGTCACTGGAATTTTTCATTGACATAATCCTTTCGGTCACACTATGGCCCTGGGCTCGACTCAGCCTCTAACAGAAATGAGTACCAGGAATATTTCCTGGGGGGTAAAGGCGCAGTGCGTAGGGCTGACAACCTTACCACATTTGTGTGCCGATTGTCTAGAAATCTGGGAGCCTCAACCTCCTGGAACCCTAAGGGCCTGTCCAGGCCTGTAATGGGATTGCTTTACCTGCTTTGCTTTAGTTAATGTAAGAAAATTGATGGTTTAGTTTTATTTGATACTTACTGACAGCAAAAATGCTTCATGCACTTTATTGGTTTCTGCATTATAATCATTTTTTTAACCCGGCTAAGTAATCTTAATGGAACGCTGGTTTGAGGAACTCTTGATGTTGTTTATGCTTCTCATCCCATTTTTCCACAGGTGGTTGACCATTTACATGTTGAGGTGGTAGCAATGCTAAATGTTCACTGCAGTATCCTAACTGCCTTTTTGTGATATGTCTTTGAAAAATATTGTCATAATCTATGGTTTATTTGATTATGATGTAACCTTGTGATGTATATTAAAGTCTGTCATTTTGCTTGTTAGTAAAAGCAAGGAGATATTGGAACTTAATGGCTTAAAGGGCAATATCATAGTCAACTGTGTATATTATGTGTTGCCTGTTTCATACGTACATTTCATTTTGTCATGTTTCCTGTACAGAAACTGTGTTTATGTGGTCATAACAACACTGAAACCAAGTCGGGATTTTAACAGTTCTTATAACTGAATGAACATTTCATTTTGCAGGTCTTAATGTGCCTTCACATCCAAGTGTAGAAAAGGACATCAGCTAGGACTCATGTGTAGTTTATGGTGGTGGTATTATGTGGTTGGCAGCAACCACATGTTATGTTTCTTTTATATGGAACTATAAAAAGCTTTTTTATATATATTAATAAAAATGTACTTAGCCCTTGAACTCAGCTTACTTTCCATTATAAACATGGTACTAGCAACTTTTCTTTATAGAAAAGCAGATCGAAATGGTGCAGAACATTCTGACAATGGAGCAAATCGTTATTTTGCGTATTTTTATTACGTTGTACTTTATTATTTGTAAATAGTGTGAGTATTGTGATTTTTGTGAGTGTATTGTGTATGTGTAAAATTTTGAAAAAGAAATTTTTTATTGTTTTCCACTTTTTTGTAAGTACTCTTATTATGTGACTTTTTTAAAGAAACAGAATTTTATATATTATAATCATAAAATATGAAAAAATCCTGTTGTGTTGTGGTGTGTGATGTCATTGAATGACTCAGCACAGGCTGCTTTCAAAAAGCAGCTTAAAATAAATCTTGTTGAGAGTTATTTCCAGCTTTTACAAAAGCTTATAGAAGTAATAAGAGGATATAGCAGAAGAGGCTATATGCATAATGTGCTAATGGATAAAGCATGCAAGTCCTGTGTCAGCAAACTATACAGAGACCAAAACAAGTACTTCTGTAAAGATATGAATTACACATTGTCTTTGTTTTTTCTTAATTTAAACATTGTATTCAAAGTGACAGAAAATTGTTTGTGTAACATGTGAAAACATGTTATACTTGTATTCACATCAGTGGCAAATTTTGTGATAGATCTCATGCTGAAGGTAGTTATCACATGGAAACCGTGAAACTTAAATGCAGGGGTCTGAAATTCATTTCACCGTTAGGTCAGATTTCACTATACCGTCAACATTTTGAAGTGTGTGTATAAGAGAACAGGTTTTCACAGCACTAAATACTCACATTGCCTTCCACAGGTGGTTACCAATGTTTTAAGAAGAACATACAGCCTCTAGCTGCAGAGTAGGCAGTATGTTCAGCTGATAAGTACATTGGTAACCATGTATCTGGTTACATGGTGTCATCACTCAGAAGACGACATAATTTGAAGGGTCAGTATTGCTTGGTCTTATTTTGTGCAAGGTGACAATCATTCAGTCATATTTTTATCATTTCTGCATTATTTCTTCAATTCTGCCTAGAAGTATGGTTTATGTATTTTAATTTCAGGGATTGTTATTTAAGATCTTGATATTTGCTTTGTGCATTCTGTTGCATTTATTGTACATATAAATGAATCAGTTTCCTGTTACTCCACTTTGGAGCATAGGGCCTCCAGGCAATGATGCCAGCAGACTCTGTTTCCAGCTGTTGCCTTGACCTCTCTCCAAGTTTACACATAAATGAAAACAGTACTAAAATCCTGTCAACACACGTACTATTATTGACAAATTCTGTATCAGGTTGTTTGTGATAGCTGATATGTGAAATGGCTGCATGTCTTTTTTGGCTCCAAGGACCATCTGCAGGCCAAACACCAGACACTGCCTACCTAAATACACGTATATTGAATGTTACGCATTGGTAGACATCTTAATTTTGTAGTTGTATGCTTCCACAGATACATCCTTGTCAACAACTTTTTGACAGTTATATAACTTCAATGGTTTTACACACCAGTGCAGTTACAATAAAACTGTTGAAATTCTTAAGTGGATGAAACATGTATTACTAAGGTTTTAAGATTTTAAAAAATTTACGTATTATAATTTAAACCTTTCTTGAAACCTTTTCAAAAAGATGAAGTAACAAAACGTTTATCATGCTTATTCTGTTCATCATGGTAAACATTGTGATATTTTAACATTTTAAAAAGGTTGGCTGTTTGTAAAACACACAATTATTGACACATTTGCCAAACACACCAGTCATGGGAATGCATCTTGATGTTGATCCTGATGATTTCTGTGATAGATCATACATTATTAATAGTTGATCACATGCTTCAAGGGACTGTGAAGGAAGGAAAACTGAGGTACCAGTACAGGGAATAAAGAGTCCTGAATTTTGTTAAGTGCTCTAAAATGGATGTTAAGTGAAATTGAATAAGATTATTGAAGGCTTCCTCTGTTAAAATGAGAACAGCATAACAGAAAATTAAAGGAAAGGTACTAAAAGTTACATAATGTTACACAGTAATGTTAAGAAAAGCCTTTTGATGACAGCAGGAACGTATCAGACCTTTCAGAACTTTGTGGTGAAGATAAAAGAATTTTAGCTTCATTTCTGAGAGAAAAATTATTGGTAGTATTACGCCAACAGTAGTTCAATGAAGAACCATGTGAATACACACATGGTTAATCTAACGTGCACCATTTATGATATGGTATGTGACAGATGTGGTGGGCCGGGATAGCATAGTTGGTATAGCGACTCACTACAGGCTGGATGGTCCAGTGGGGGCGAGATTTTCTGCACCTGTCCAGACCGGCCCTGGGACCCACCCAGCCTCCTATACAATGGGTACCGGCTCATTCCCAGGCATTAAAATGGCTGGGGCGTGGCATTAACCACCCACCCCATCTAGCGCCAAGGTTAAAGAAAGAGTAGAGCTATGCCTCTACTCCCCATCTGCCTTCATGGCAGGTTATAGGGTGAACTTCTATATGATGGAAGTGACAACAATCATGAAACCATGGAAGTTGCTGCAATGTGATATATTTTGTGTTATGGTCTTTCTGGGAGATAATACGATGGCATTGGATGATTGGTGTCCGATGTTTTGAGACAGCATATTGGTTTCATCTTCAAGAGTTGAAATGTCCAATGATTGGACAGTTTGACCCTTCAAGATGAGACCACCATGCTGTCTCCAAACATTGTGTACAAATCGCCCAGTGACATGGCACCATATCCCAGAAGAACAAGGACCTCAACTGCGCTGCAGTGAAAGCCTAAAAACTGGCATATTTTGTGTTATGTTTATCACAGTTAAGACTGCTTGCTCTTACACCTTCACTGCACCAGACATCTTCATGGCAACCATGTGATTGACCACAGAGAACTTTATGTATTGGATAGGAAATGCTTAGAGAAATACAGAGTTTGGGCCAAACATATTTTCTATGATTTGGACTTTTATATTAACAGTATAAGAAATCTTAATGAAGTTGCCACTTTAAAATATTTGAAGTCATAACCAAGAGATTTTTCAGTGCTTTGGTAGCTTCTTAAGTGACATCAATCAACAAAAGTGATTTTCGCAGGTGATGGACATCATGTGTTTCAGGCCCCTACTGTATACATTGAAATTGTCGAGCGATGTGTTATTAAAACTTGATGTTTACTGCCCAGAGTGGGTACTGTATTCATCTTGATCATTAATTTTGACATTATTACATATTGCAGTCCATGTGGGATTCCGTAGTAAAGGAAATGTGAATTGCTGTTGAAAAACAGTCTCCATACAGTATATGGTTTTCTCTCCTTTAAGATTAAATTCCAGTTGTCTCATCCCCCGTTAATTTAATGTTATATTTCCTCTGGTAACATATTTTCTTTCACCATTACTACATACTCATCAATTACTGCCCACCTCAGATGTGGGTTAGTCTTTGTCAGGTAGAGTTATCATATCCTCAGTCTTCAAGTTGGGGGTTTCATCTCTGACCTGGCACATGCCTGGTCACAAAGTAAGGAAGTTTAGTTCTTTTGCCCCCCCCCCCCCCCCCCCCCCCACTCCCTTCTCCCCTCTCATTATTGAAATTTGCCATTCTGCCAGTGGACTATAAATGGAGATGTCACTGCATGTTGGTAAATGTCATGCCATAAAACATACACATTAATGTTTGGTTGCAACTCAAACTTGAGGTTTCACTGAGTAGACTTCAGCATGTGTGTAAGAGAATTTGCCACAAAGTAGCTTCATGTCTTTGCGTATATCCTGATTTCAGATTAAAAGCAATCTTATGTTTTCACTGACAAATGTAGTTTTTGGAAAAGCACCAGAAAGTAAATACAGAGCAGTTAATTTAGATAAAACAAGCAATAATATGTTGCTCTTAATACACTGGTGAATCTTTTACTTGACTCTGTTTACATACAGCCATGAAACAAATACTTTGTAAAGAATTTTAAATTTCAGTGCAATTGTAATACTGATGTTATATTGTGAGAGATTAAGTAGGAATTTTGCCTGTTTATGGGAAAAGCAAGAAAGAGAGTATTTTTAAACATATCTATAGAAAGAATATAAATTTATGTTGAGAGTATAATCTAAAATATTTTGCCCATATTAAAGGCTGAATAGATTATGTGCCACCTGTAACAGCACAGCTGCATTTTATTATTTTTATCCTTCATTGTAATTATACATAGGCTGCCTGTTAAATAACATCCAAGGGATATTACACTTGTATTTATTACTGAACATAGATGTCCAAATGGAGCTGGACTAGCTCGGTCAGTATCGTGACTAGGCTGTGGGCTGGATGGTCAAGGAATGAGAAGTTCCCTTCCCAGCAGGGACAAAACATTGAATCAAGAATTAAAGACAGTGTTTATTGTTCCATGTATTTGTCAGAGTGAGACGTCGTCCCAGCAATACAACCATGTTTGATTCCTGCAGAGAAGAAATATTTGGTCAATGTACCTCATCTCTCATTTTGTCATCATGTCTGAAGTGTATCCTTTGAAGTGCTTCTTCAGTGATCCACCGAAGTGAAAATTGCTAGGCGCAAGATGTAGGCTGAATGGTCAATGGGCAAGATATTTGCAGCAGTCTGTGGGGATGTTACTTTTGATTGAATTTTAGGAGACATCATTCTCCTTCAGTGCCTGGACTGTGACACAACAGCGAATGCATACCATGGTTGCACAATAATGCAGCATCTGCAGGAAGCCAAGGTACACTAATAACTTCAGACATTGACCTCGTGACTTTTTCTCCATGGGAATCATACAGGTGATTTATCAGTGGGACATATGTCTCGGTCACTGATAATTATTTGGAGAAATGGGGGCTTTTGTGTATTATTTGTTGTTGTTTGATATTTACATATGTTGAGTAATAAATGGAGGTGCAACATCTGCAAATGTTACTTACTCAACACCCCTCATAGATGTATGATGTGAAATAGCAAATCCTATCAACAGAAACAATACATGCCATGACTGTCAAGATAATATGAACAGAGAAATTAGGACAGTCTTCAACCGTTTCCACAATATAACAGATTGAGAAGCACCAATGCCGACCACAAAGTTACAGACAAAGCACATGATATATGTGATGTAACAATTTGCAAGTACAAGACAGAGGACGATCCTGTAACAGAGAAACACAGATGGCAAGTTTCTGCCAATTGTTTGCTTCTTCTCATCCTCCTTTCATTTTGCATTATGTATTAAGTATGCTGTGTGTCCTTTCAACCAAGAATATTGCCTAGAAATTCCAGACTGTGTGAAGACAGCAAATACAGGTCACTCAGTGGGATGTGAGCTACAGTGTTGAGGTGTGCAGTAACTATGGCTAAGTCATTATAAGGCAGTGTTGTGCCCTCTTTAACTTACACCACAGAGCTCAGGTCTCACTGAATGGCTTGTAACAGACTGTTCGAGATTTTACAAATCTGTTGCAGTCCAGATTCTAGCAGTAAGACACGCAGAACTAGTGCATCATTTGTTTCAGAAATTGCATCTTTACACTGTTGAACCTGCTGTTTATATAATCTATTTACAAATTTGTGGCTTGCTTGTAACTTGGTTTGTTGATATTAGTAAGTGTATTCTGATGCTCATTGGTACTTAATGATGGAATGACTGATACAGTTGCCACATTTTCTTTAACACATCAGTAGTGCATTACAGTCTGTTTTATGAAGTGATTTGTGCAACATACTTCTGTTGATAATGCCTTTTTTTTTTAGCCTGAGTATGAGTGATTTTGATACTTTGAATCCTTGGGTAGTAATTATATTGAGAAGGCTAACAGGGCCTTACCAAATGTCTGTAGTCATTCAGCAGTATTTTTGAGCTGTTTTGTAATACTGAGTGATGTGTGAATGAAAAACCAGTGCCCAGTGGAGGATACAACCATTCTACTGTGTTTATGAATGATGTTTTCAGTATATGTCAAACCCAACGAATGTAACTTTGAAAAGACATTGCCATCGTAACCATGAGCTCGCAAAAGAAACATTGCTCTTATGATATAAATAAAATGTTTTCAGCATTTGTTTACATTTCTCTTTATTTTTCAGTTCAGTGAAGTGTGTTTTGTCACATTAGAACATACACAAGATTAAGGCCTCAGTAAGTAAATGTCCAAGGATCCTTATGGACCAGTGACTCCGAGATTTTAGTCTAGTATCATGTTAATGAAACAACAGAATTTACAGTTACACTGAGTTATGTCATTAGTTTCTCTTACTGTTCCGAGGATCCTTACGGAGCAGTGACTCCGAGATTGTAGTCTAATATCATATTAATGAAACCACAGAATTTATGGTTACATTGATTTATGTCATTAGTTTCTCTTGCTGTTCTATAAATCGGTGTTAAAATATCACAGTGGTAAAGTGACTACAACTGTGGCTTAATTAATCTGAATATGTGAATTCTTGTCAGTAATCATGTTTTATTATATTTGACCAACTGATTCTCCTGTCTGTGCAAGAAAATCCCATTGTGGAAATGCAGGTTCATTGCCATCATTACAAAAGCCTGCCATTTCTGTTCAGTTAGCACGGTTTATTTTGCTAACATCCTTTCTAGGCACGTCTGCGTATGTCATGAAAAGCACCTATTAGCTTTGTCATGTCTGTCCTTCCACTCGTCTGTCCGCATGTATCAGCATGGCTCCCACAACAAATTTTTGTGAAATTTGACATTGGGACTTTTATACGAAAATCTGTCAACACACTCCACATTTGGTTAAAATTGGACAACAATATCAGGCACTTTACATGAAGACCTATACATTTATATGGTTGGTAGCAGTATGAAATATTTTGTAGCTTGACAACAGTGCAAAGGGAATTCGTTATTGCATTTCTGTGGCGACACTGAACAGTTTTTATTGTTGACAGCTACATGTAGGTTAGCAACAATACAAAGGGAGCATGTTGCTGCTTTCCCATGGCAACAGTGGTTATGCAAACACACCAGTGTTATGTTATAGTACATTGACTAGTTTGTTACATAATATTATCCACCAAACACTATTTTCTCAGATGTGGCTGTCTTACAGCTTGTCATATAGGCAGAATACATGTACATCAACTTAATGGTTTGAATTCTTCTGTTCTTTCTCCATGCTACATGGACCTGACCTCCTTTCTGTTGGTCTTACAGTTTGTTTAGTATACTGGTAGTTCAGGATAAATTTACATGACTGCAAAATCCTTTAATTCACAAGTGAGGTATTTTATCATATGCTGTAATACTGTTTATGAGGAGGATTAATTTGAGTAAGGACACTCAGTTTAAATCCTCAGTTCAAGCATTTAAATCAGAATTGTCCTGGATGTTAATGTATTAGCAGTTGCTCAAGTCAGTGCCATTAGTGCCAGGATGTATTTACTGTTTTGGCCAGTAACCAGAACTTTCCAGATTGTGTAAACTGATGAATTATGATCAGAAGTGTGAGACACATTCAGAACCCCAGATGCAATGATCATGTGAAATGGTATCGATCATTTTTGGCACTGAGCATCACATGCACATTTTGAAACTGTTGTAGAAGTATGGAGATCATTATGATGGGGGGGGGGGAAGTGAGACATATTCACAGCCTCCAACCAAACGACCTGATGAACCATATTTGATTATATTTGGCACAGAACATCACCTGTACATTCTGCAACACTGCCAGAGTTTCAAGACCCTGTCATTATTTTCTGATGAATTATGGCAGTAAAAGTGGGGCATTCAAAACCTCAAAATGCAAGTGTTCATAAAATAATCTCAATTATATGTGGAAGAAGGTATCCGAGATCTTGTGAAAATGCTGCAAGTCTTTTAAATGTTGTCTTCATTTTGTGATGAGTTACTGCCTGACAACTGAGACACACACACACACCTCAGACTGAACGAGCTCACGGAATGATTTTGATCACTTTTGTCACAGAAAATCACAGGAATATTCTGCAACACATGCCAGAGTTTTGACATCCTATCTATGGTTTCTGATGAGTTATGGTGGGACAAGGTGAGACATATTCACAACCTGAGACTGAAGAATTTTATTATTATTATTATTATTATTATTTACTGCAATTGGGTTTTCACCCGGTGGCAGTAGTCCTTACACTAGTACACACAATACAAATGGACATATAATATACATAAAAGTAACAATACAAAACAAACTATACACAATTACAAAACAAAATACATACAGTAAATACAAGTACATACATTAGAACATCGTACACACATTGCAAAAACATCCACACCTTAAAAAAGCATCCATACCTTACAAAAACATCCACACCTTACAGAAACACCCATACACATACAAAAAAATACATACAGTAAATACAAGTACACACATTAGAACACCGTACACACATTACAAAAACATCCACACCTTACAAAAGCATCCACTCCTTACAAAAGCATCCACACCTTACAAAAACATCCATACCTTACAAATACATCCACACCTTACAAAAACACCCATATACATACAAAACAAAATACATACAGTAAATACAAGTACACATATTAGAACACCATACCTTACAAATACATCCACACCTTACAAAAACACCCATACACATACAAAACAAAATACATACAGTAAATACAAGTACACATATTAGAACACCATACACACATTACAAAACATCAACTGATCAACTGATTTTGATTATACTTGATCACAGACTTGGATTTGTGTGTTCATTTGAATTAATTGTACAACTTATTATTTGTTTCTATCTTCAGGCTTGTACACTTCCACTTACATTGCTAACATAACTTATCTTTTGTTTGGAAGAGGATGGGTTTGTGGAAATACAAAATGTGTGTTGCCAGGTCTTGTTGAACTAAAGTGAGGCATGGAATGACATGAGTCTTGACCTAGCACACTGAAAACCTGTGGACAAAGAAGAATATTAAAAGAATGCAGGAACATGGGGACCTTCAGTCATGGCGAATATGGACGAGGAATGTATTAACCCCTTGGCGCTGGAAGTGTGGTGGTGAGAGAACCAAACATTCACTGGGTCTTTTGCAGAGTGCCCTGGGCAATTAATTCCATTGTGTAAGGGTTAAATATTGCACACATTAGCGGGGAGCATATGCTGTATATCTATATTAAACTAACTTTTCCAAAACTTCATATGTTCCATCTTTGAATTCCATAACTCCAAAACTACTTGTGATAAGAGCTGAAAGTTTGTAGTCATATTAAGTATGTGATTATGTACAGACTAGACCATAATTATGGGCATATGTTTAAAAATGAGGAACAACTGTTATGAAGGATGCACAAAATTCTCATCTTTCTTATTAATGTTCTGTAAACTACTATACAATGAATAATGATGTGATTAATGTGATAATGGTTACTTTGTTGGAAATAATTTTATGCTATTAAAATTTCAATGTTGAAAGGTCATCATTGGTTCCAGATAGACTTGTACCTAATAACATACATGCAGAGCATTTAAAATTTTTCTGTGCTATCTTCAGACTAAGGTTAATAGAAAAATGATCCAACATAATTTAACTTTCTATATCCTAACAGTCGCCTTTGGGATCAGATTTAGAGGTGTGCCAAAGTTTTGTTGTGCTCAAAGAAATACTTCTTACACATTCAAAGTTTAAGAAACCAACATATGCACTATATTCTTACAAGTAAGTCAATTACCCCTACATTTGTTCCGGCTTCAACAAGCCATCCTCAGGGGGTCAAAGTTCTACATATGCTTGACATCCATTAGTTCAATTTTAAACACCTCGTACATCAACATGAAACAAAATCTTAATTCCCAATGGATTAGGGTATCACCACTTTCAGCTGTCGAATTATGTAAAATCCAGGGAATTTGTAGATGCAGCCATAAGAAATTGTAGTGCTTCAATGTTTGTTATTTGAAAATACATAAATTATAAGTTTCATGTACAGTATTGTGGAGTAAAAACATACCTTATGTGAACTAATGAACAGTTGTATATAGCAGTGTCTACTGACCGTGGTGTTGGTTATTAATCTGGCCTATTACCTGTGGGTTGTGTTCTTGTGGTGTACTGTGCACGCACTTGTAAGATAACATGGACTTCCTGAAGTCTCGAGTGTGCCGACCACTTCCTTCATGCTTTGATAATTCTCTGTGCTAAAATATTATGGAGACATCAACAGGCCCTGACCTATTACCAGGGAAAAAGTCCCTGTCACCCATTGGATAGGCTCAGTGGGCCCCCAAAGGATACTGCAGAGAAGAAAAATATTTCTGGCCTCCCCATCAGGAATCAAACTAAAATTCCAAAATCATCCAGCCTGTGCCCCAGTCACTGCACAAACATGGCAAATGAACTTCTGAGTTGTGCCTGAAAAGGAATTTGTTAATCAGGCAAAATGGCATGATTCACACAAAATGTGTCATGGTACACTGATCAGCAGTGCTACTTCATGTTTTTGAGATCTGTGTTTTCCTTTCAAATCTTAAAACACACCATGAATACATGCATCATCATTCACTACCATCCTTCTGTTCAACATACTGTTGAGAAAATGTCAAACTGGGAAACAAAATCAGCACGGGACAACAGACAAAATACATTATGTACTTTTCTGTATCTGTGGGTATTTAGTACATGTGTCTACCTTGTGTTTATATAGTTTTAACATTACAAAAATGCCCACAGAAAATATCCTACCTCCCCTACCCCTCTATCCATCCACCATGTTTGGCTGATGGTTCCTAGTATAACACAAGATATACCGTGTACAGCAATTTGGTATTTACAGCTTTTCACCATATGGTACTACAAAACTAATATAAAACATATGATCTATCATTTTATTTTCAGAATATGAAAATTCAGTATTTCTTGCAGTACAATATGTCATTTAAGAGGTTCAAAGTCATTTTACCGTTTACATCATTAATTAGACACATGTACTTACAGGCATTAGGCAGGGATTTACTAAGGGCAATATAATAAGAAAAGAATTTCACATGTCAGTACAGTTTATTAGAAGAAAAACTTGGACCTACATCTGTGTAATATACTCAGGGGCGCTTAATGTGACGTGTGCATTCCCCTTTACTCAGGTGTGTGACATTCAGTACAAATACCAAATGATTAACACAGCTTTCATCCCCAAGTGTCCTAGGGGTGAAAAAGAAAAAACCACTGTAGTTACAAACATGAATTGCTATTCCCCACATGCCCTGCACTTCCACTTTAAATGAAAAGTACTTATGTAAACATTTTTGTGATTATTTCAGTGCAGCGTTAATCATTGTACCAATCCAAGAAAAGAAACGAGAAAGACATTACAGCTAAGAAAAACAATATCCAAACCCTTAAACCAGCATTCCTTTGGATAGCCTGTCGTATCTGCTCATTGGCGTCCTTCACATTCTCTGTTGATCCAATCACTGTGCTTGCAATCCTGTCTACATCCTTTTCCTGCTGCAGAACCTTCTCTGTGAAAATCTCTTGCAGTTCAGCGATACGCACCACTTTACTTCTATTTCAGTGCAGCGTTAATCATTGTACCAATCCAAGAAAAGCAATGAGAAAGACATTACAGCTAAGAAAAACAATATCCAAACCCTTAAACCAGCATTCCTTTGGATAGCCTGTCGTATCTGCTCATTGGCGTCCTTCACATTCTCCGTTGATCCAATCACTGTGCTTGCAATCCTGTCTACATCCTTTTCCTGCTGCAGAACCTTCTCTGTGAAAATCTCTTGCAGTTCAGCGATACGCACCACTTTACTTTCTATCTGTTTCACTTCCTCTGTCACACTGTTCAGTTCATTATATAACTGCGCATTCTCTGATTCAAACATCTGCATCTCTTCAGATGAAAGGTGATCATCTTCTGAAAAAAATGAAGGCATGCTGGTATTACTGCTTGACTCTAGCATTTTTCTTGTACTGGAATTGTGATTACTCTGAACTTCATTCTCATTATTATCATTTAGGCAACTGTTTAAATCATTATCATCAGTTATGGAATTTTCATAGCTCTTTTTCAAACTGCTCTGTAACTTTGACATTTTCTGCACCTCAAGAGCCCGTTTTACTCTAATAGCTCGCTGCTCAGAGTAAATCTTGCATACAGACTTTAGGTAACTCTCAATCAGATCCAAAACTGCATGTCTATGTTCCAATAACTGTGGTGAACCCTCCCATTTCTGAGATACTTTCTTCAAGTCTTGGATTAAATGAGAACATGTGTTCATTATTCGCTGAGCCCCCCAGTCTATCTTGTCTCGCTCTGCATTTGTCATCTGGGGGATGTCTGACAGATGGCTTGCAAAATTTAAATATGCCTTCCTATGTTCTAAAAGGAAATCTCTCAGCCGTGTTATCTGTCCCAGCACTTCCTTTGCTCCTATAGTAAATTCACTCTTCTGTGTCCTAGTTCCAAAGAGTCTGCTTCTGTCAGCATCACCCACTCCCAAGGCTTTATTACGTGTTCTAATAGTTTTCACACAAGCCTTAAATAATGTGGTTATATCCATTCTGGTTCAAAACCTGCAACATGAATACATATTTATCATTAACGACAAAAATTTGTGTTCACTACGTACAAAGAAAGCATCTTCATGTCGAAGACATTTTAAAGTTAATTATAACACACATCAATTATGAAATAGGCTTAACTTTACAATACAGTCATCACTTACAATGTTTGTAAATGGGGGTTTTATTTACATCCTGACCCTGAAACAACAAACAATTAACATACGCAAGTGTTCCAGCTGAATTTTCTCATACAGGTACTACCCGAAGCACACACACACCAATTCAATCCTAAGTATTCGAAAGTTATACCTTCATCTTACTAACATTACAATGAACCTGAACCTACTGTAAAATGTAAAAACACACACAGCAATATACCGACCCCCTTAAGCCATGTATCATTTCTCATTTGCTTGTCAACCACCTGCTGCTACACGTCATCCGTGCTACTGTCAATTAGTGTAGCGGTACTGTCTGTGCTACAAATGTCCACGGTAAATGTCGGTGGCGTAAGCTTATCCACTTGATGTATTTTCTGTGTCACGATCCATGAGGCCGAGCGGTCCCGAGTAGTAATCTGTGGTCCCTAGTACGATCGGGCATAGATTACTGAGAGAGTAATTCAGTTTTATTTAAGGGAAAATGTGTTAGATGGTCTGTGATGTGGTTTGGGTCTTGGATTAGAGGTAGATTTTGAGAGTGAGACGATGGCACGTCAGCAAGGAGAAGTTGACGAATTGTTTGATGTGAAAAGTACATTCTATATAGGAAATTACCAGCAATGTATAAACGAAGCACAGAAATTGAAGGTAACTTCTAATTTGATTGAAACAAATTTGTTGTGCTTCATGGCTGCAGTGTTAGAGGCATTAATATTATTCGCGAGCATTTAACAAAATATCTGAATCATTGTACCTTGGTGTGTTCCAATTTCGAAAGGTTGTGTTGCGAAATGCTATCTTGAGGTGTGTAATAGGTTTTATTGCTTTAAACGTGTATCATTATCTAGTCCATGCGTTTCGTAAGTATACTGTTATTTAAATAGTGAAGTTTGAAGCTGCTTATCAGCATGCTGTGTTCAAAATGTGTGGAGCTTTGGCCCCGTGTCCTGTGTGGGGCACTAACCACAGGCCAACCTTAATTCTTGCTTTGTTCATTCTCGTATAAACCACAATTTTGTTGTTTTTGTTATAGATTATGATGAAGTGTAATTAAGCATGCTTATACAATTATGTTTTTGTATAGGTTTTGAGTTCAGATAATGCGAGTTGTAGAGCAGTACTCATTACCTTTGCCAAAGTTTAAAGTATGCATTTTCATTTCTTGCATTGTCACAGTTTTATAATGGTGTTAGGAAATTTCTAATACTTTTATTTGTTAGAGTAATTAATTGCTCCTCTAACGTTGGCATGATAATCAGATGACATTTATCCCTTCCAGAGGTTAGTACAGTCTAGGACTGATGCCTTGAAACATGTGGGGTAAGGATGCAGGGCAGAGAGGAGGGAAAAGGATGCCAGGAGTATGGGTCAATACCACTTTGCAAGTGCAGCATGTCAGCGGTAAACACCAGCCCCAAATATGTTTGCCACTAGCATTAACAGAGATTTCTCTGGTGCATGGACATATATTTTGGCATAGATAGTAGTCACTGACCCATGGTGTCTCAGCTGCATTCCTTATGCCTTCCACGTTTCAAGTTGTCAGTCCTAGACTGTAAGTTCTGTCCCTAAATAATCCAAGCATTCCAGTTTCTTGGTTAGACATTAGGTTATGTTACTTGATAAAGTATCATTTCCCATGTCTGATTATTGCAGTCAGTGTGATGGGGTAGCATTCTTGAGTTGATGGATGTCGTATATTCTGGCCAGTTCAGTATTTGACGTTTCTCAGTATTTCATTACCAGAGAACTAGAGCATCCAAGGAGTACAATCAGAGTATAGGTTGCTGTAACTTGGAGTGTGTGTGTGTGCAGTTTACTTTGACACCTAGAAAATGTGCCCTATAATCTTCTTGTTCAGTAGTTTCTGTAATACTATTCTGGTTTCTTTTCACCTTTTATGTGTATGATTATTTCTTATTCTCAAGGATGGTAACTCAGATGGTTTGCATAGAAATATAGATACAGGAAATCAGGCCAAGCAGATTGGTGTATTGGTAATGCTCTGGATTTGTTTTGACCAGGTGCCAGGTCCAAATCTTAGCTGGGACACTGGCTGACCTAATTGAAGTGTTTGTGGTTTTCCTCAGTTTCTTCAAGAAAAGTCTAGCATTAAACTGTGCCACAGCCACTTATTTCCATATATTTTTCAATTCACCATTCGTCATCTGATTTGATGCTTTGTAGTCAGATATTGGCAGCAACATACAATAAACTGCAAAAGGAGCCTCCCTGCCATCAGGTCTATGTGAGCTTATTTGTTGGACCCTGTGTGCATGTGCATGCATACATGCTGTTACTCCCTGAACTCTCCTTCCACCCCATCTTTGAATAGTTGGACAGTTTTTATGCAACATAGTGTGAGGAACATACCATTAGAAACTACCCTACATTTGGATTGTTTAACTTCCTAACATTTTTAATGCATATTCAGAGTATATGCAAATTTTTTGTTAATATTATTTTTGTGCAGTGTAAAATAACAATATTGCAGTTGTGTGAAATCTCTATAAATACAACTCATCATTATTGTACTAGTTTAAAGTAGACTGTCATTTCAAATTTTCAGTTTGAAAATATATTTTATCCTGAATTTGGCTTTAAAGTCTGGTAACAAAAGTTTCATGTGGTACTTGTGGAAGTGATTGAATGCTGGTATAGACATGGAGTCAAAGGTACAAAGGATAATGTGCAATATAATTATAGTTTAATAAGTTTTATGCTCATAGAGTATGCCCAATTGTTTTGAAGTGGTTGCATGTGGTGTACGGCACAATTCTTAAAGTAATAAGTAGATGCTTTATGTAGGGAATGTACAGTCACTGCTCTCCTCCTGCTCATCCCATCCATCAGAATAGCCCTTCAGCTTCTGGTGATAGTATTTGAAAGGATAACCTGAAGTTCTGCTTTCATTGTTACAGCCTAGCAGTGTAGCTCTTCAAATAGAAAGGGATGCATTCCTCTACAGAGCATACATTGCTCAAAGAAAATATCGAGTGGTCCTGGATGAGATAAACGCAGGATCTCCTGCTGAACTGCAGCCTCTTAAACTGTTGGCAGAATATTTTGCTGCTCCATCAAAAAGGTATGAGCTCCAGAGAATATGAAGCACCAGTGAGATGTAAGATTCATGATGTTTAGAAGTTAGATGAAGTATATGTTGAACAGTAGGTAAAGGTTTTTCTTATGCCTTTTGTGGACACAGCATTTTGACAGGTGTTTTTGTAACCCACCTTCCTAGTAATGTGAGCATCTCAGTTTGATGAATTGTGTGGGTTACGACAAATTTCTGTTTCGTGAGTGATATACTGGTAATTATCACAAGAGCAGAGATTCTTCTCTGGGACTTCATTAGTGTTCGATGTGTATGAGTCCATCTTGGCATTCCCAATTTCAACTACAGACATTAGCAATGTATATACTAATTTATCAGTTCTTGTGAGATACAGTATAAAAATGTTACAGGGTGTGCCTGAACGTGGCAGCTGTAACGGGGTGTTGTGGTGGTGCTTGTTAAGTCCCTCCCATCAACAATACAAACATGGTGACTCTGTGAATTGTTCATGTTCATTCCATGAGCAACACCTGTGTTGTTTGGTATAAGGTCAAGAGGTTTTGTATGATGATTGATCTGTGAATGTGGTGCATCTTTTGTAAAGTTTCTGTCAGTTGTGTTAATAACTGACATAACTATAACATCATGTTGATAATGTCTGTCCTGAATTTTTACAGAGACATCTGAATTGTTAGCTTACGTGGCATTGTAACCAATATTGTGCCATCCTTTAGGATCCTAAACTACACATGGATGCTTTTAATAGTTGTTAAAATTGATCTAATATTTGCACCTGTTGAGAAACGAACAGCCATCATGTCATTGCTTTACATGAAATAGTTCTCTGAATATAAATACAGTTAGAATGCAAGATACAACTATTTAAAACGTGTGTTTAAATACGTCCTGCATGTTTAATCATGAATTTGCATCATTATCAATGGTACATACATATTGTTTACAACCTAAGATTGTTTTCAAAATGTTCAAGGTTTTCATTACTGTTTCTTTTCAGACCTGGAGATTTTTACTAAATGTTTCTTGTTTCATTTCATTGTCTAGAGAAAGTATTGTCGCGAACTTAGACCAGCAAGTCTCTGGTAATGTAGATATCAGCAATCACACATTTGTAATTGTAGCAGCATCAATCTATTACCTTGAACAAAATTATGAATCAGCTCTAAGAATTTTGAATGAAGCTGATCATCTGGAATGGTGAGTTACTTTTTAAATACTGATGTGCATACTAAATTTCTGTCATGTTTTTTCATTTTACTGTCTTTATATGCTTAGTGATTATTTTCTGGTATTTTATCAATTCACAGCTCTGCATTATCCCTGCAGATTTACTTGAAAATGGATCGTGTGGATCTGGCATGGAAGGAACTTAAATCAATGCAGGAAAAGGATGATGATGCAACACTAACACAACTTGCCCAGGCTTGGGTGAACATTATGATGGTAGAGTATACCTTATTTCAGGGGTGCAGGTTGCCCAGATAACTAAATTTGTATGGTGGCGCCTAATGTTTGTGGGTCCTCAGTATGTAACTTGCTTCATGTCACCCTTCTAGCATCTGGAATTTTGAGGTGACTTCTAGATTTTTGGAAAATTTGTGAACTCTTGCTTTGTCTGTTATCATTTGTACAGATGAATGAGCAATCAACTACAAAGGAGTGTCAGAAAGTAAGGTTACAGATGCTGTCAAGCTGGGAACATTATTCTGACCGATGTCTGCATGGTACATGAGTAACAAATGGCACACATCACACCTCCACACAGTCACCATTTACATATAAGCATTTGTTTGACCATGGAACTGAGGCTTGTATCCTGGTGTAGAAGAAATCTGCATCAAGTGTGTAGCCAGGAAGTGACAGCTTGCTTCAAGTCAGTGTCTGTTGTGAATCGCACAGCTTGCTTCACATTGGCATCTGTTGTGAATTGCTTTTGAGCCAGGTGCTTTCTAATGGGTCAAAAGAGGTGAAAATCACTGGGTGTGAGATCAGGACTGTAGGGACAGTGGCCCATAACCTTACAGCCCTACTGCTGTAACCAGTCACAAGTCCAGTTGGCAGTAAGGGACACAGTGTACGTTCTCATAGTGCATTTAAAATACAGTTTTTTGTCACTGTATTTTGTATGCACTTGGTTCTATGGTGTGAAACATACTGTAACCTTTATCAGAGTTGTGAGACTTTCATGACAGTTTGTTTGGGCTTTAATTTTAATTTTTGGCATTTTCAGAACAGTAAGTTGCAAAAATGCATATATTAAATTTGCCATATGTCTTTTTATCTGCCCACATGCAACAAGTCCAGAAATGTTAAATGTATTTTGATGAAATTTGATACTAGGGAGTTAAAAAATTGTTGGCACTTGACAGTTTGGGTTAAAACTGGACAATAACAGGCAATTTGCATGAAGATCTGCATGCGTTTACGTGCACATGACATGTGTAACTCACTTGTAATTTGCAAAACAGTTGTCAGAGTGAAAAATGTTTCAGGCAGAACTTGTAAAGAGAAGTGAAACACAAATTTTATGTTTAGTTTATGTTTTCTTTAAGTCTCAAAGTTCTTGAGATAGTTAAGCAGAAACGATTTTTATGCCATGTCACATAACTGTGGAACACTGGAACTAATTTTGGTCAAATTTTATATTGGAGGTCCTTGTTCATTCACCCTGCTCATTTTACACTATTTATTAGAGAATGTCAAAGGTTATCTTTCATGTTATGAAAATTGAGAGGCAGTTAGAGGGGACATGCACCACAAATTTAGTGTTATGCATACACTCTCTAACTTGGTTGTTGTGGCAGTCTGGTTTGCCAACATTGTGTCTGCATCTTCAAATCAAAGTGATTGTCAGCAGGCATTGTCCTTAGAATTACAGTACTGGGCTTTTGGACAGTGGAAAGTTCTTTGTTTGTGAAGATTCAGGTCGTCTGGGATATTGCACTGTGTCACTGGGTAAGTACAGTGGAACCTCGTTCCCGTTACCGTCGTTTTCCTGCATATATCGTCTGCCTTATTTGGTCCCGAAATTAGCCCCATATAAATAACACTATATTTTCCCGCCTCCATCGTTGCTCGAACTGTCGTTTTCCCGCATTATTCGTTGAAAAATCACGGTCCTGACACAACATTTTCCCGCATTGATAGTTTTTTAAAATTTGAAGCGATGGTTTAGTGCGCTGCACGCGCGTGTATTGCTTTCTTAGTGCTTTCTTAGAGTCTTGTCATGGCGGGAAAAACTGTAAAGACAGACTTACTGTTTTACTTTGTGTTAACAGTGATGGAAGTGACAAACAAGTGCCGATTGTTATCAGAAAATCTCCGAAACCGCAATGTTTCAAGTATGTAAAAAAATTACCCGCCACATACCACGCGAACAATAAAGCGTGGATGACCACAGACATCTTTTCTTCATTTCTGCATTCATTAGACACAAGTATGGGTGCTCAAAACAGGAACATTGTCCTCTTTGTGGACAATTGTGCCGCACATCCAAAGGATACATCGTTTCTAAGAAATGTAAAAGTCATACGGTACCCGGCAAATTGTACAAGTGTGCTCCAGCCCCTTGATTTAGGGGTAATAAATTGTTATAAGTAGCTTTATAGAAAACGCCTCGTGCAAACAGCTGTTTGCTTAATGGATGCAGGCACAGATACGAAAAAGAAGATAAACGTGTTGGAAGCTTTGCACTACACTGTGGCAGCTTTGCAACAAGTAACCCAGCAGACAATCGAAAATTGTTTTTGGAAAGCTGGTTACGTGCAGGGACAATCTTCAGGCGATAGTGATGTCATATTGACCAACGATGACAATGATTTCCGCCAAGACTGGCAAAAGTTCAGTGGCATGAACAAAGATAAATTCGAGGACTACGTCTCTGTGGACAGTCACGTGGCAACCTGTGGTGTAGAAACAGTGCAGGAGCTGTGCGTGAGCCTTGTGGCATCCGGGAGTGTGGAGGGGAAGAAGGAGAAGAAGAAGATGGCGAACCCGAAGTTGTGCCGAGCTTTGCTGAGAGGCATGAAGCGCTGATGAAAGTAAAATCTTTCTTTTATGCGCACAGCACGAGTGACAGTGATCGTGAACGTTTTCTAGGCCTTGAAAAATCGTACTTTGAATTGAGGAGTAAAGTTTGCACAAAACAAACGTCAATGAAAGATTTTCTCAGCAAGAAGTAATAATAATCATTAAATTGTTCTTATCTATAATTTTTAATGGTTTCCCGGTACTATCGTTTTCCCGCATGTATCGTTTTTGTTTTCCATCCCCCTGAAAAACGGTGGATAGAGGTTTTACTGTAGTTCCAGCATTTCGAAGGATCACATGCCTTCATCATCATGGTCAGTAAGTGCAGACACAGAAGATGAAGATGGAGATGTTATGATCCTTTGAAACGTTGGGAACGATTTACCCAACAACGTAGCATAACACCTCAGAATACTTGAATCTTTAGTAGAACCACTTTGGGAACGTCAGATCTTGCATTCTGTGTTCATATTGCTGAACATTTCAAATCCAGGGTACTGTCAGGTTCAAACAATGTAACAAATTTTGCAAAGTGTCCTCTTTGTAGGGTGGAGAAAGACTGCAAGATGGCTATTACATCTTCCAAGAGATGAATGACAAGCACAGCAGTACATCATTATTACTGAATGGACAAGCCACATGCTTTCTTGGGCAAGGGAAATACAGAGAGGCAGAGTCTTTGCTTCAAGAATCACTGGATAAAGACAGTAACAATCCAGACACGCTTATCAATATGATAGTATTGACCCAACATACAGGAAAACCTCCAGAGGTATTCTGAGTAATTTCCTTTATTTTATAGTTTTTGAAGTGGGGAGACTGAAATTTTTTGTTAAAAATCCAAAGACACTGGGGCATGAGACTGTACATGCTAGATTTGTATTTAAAAAGAATAGTCACATAGTTTAAAAAAGGAGCACTATTTTCAAAATTTATGTTTTCAAAAAAATTAATTTCAGCTTTGAGTATAGTTTTTAAATGACATTACTAAAGCATATCAGTTCTTACTGTGATAATTCAGATGGTCATGTAATAAACTGTAGTGCTCTAAATGGAAACTCTCAAGAATATAAATTGGTTTATAAAATCATAACTAATAATTCCTTTCAGAATGTGTACCCATATAAATATATGGATACACATTCTGAATGGAATCAGTTACATCTGCAGACACCTATGTTGCTGGTCACAGTCTGTGAGAATCTGTATCTAGACAGTTATCACTGTCGGCAAGGTCTTCAGTCAGTATCAGAGTTACATCACTGCCTTTACTTAACTGATTATTGAGACCTTTTGCTGGCAGGTTACTGGAATCATCCCTTTGCTAGTGTTTTGCTCTTTTGCATAGAATTAATTGGTTATGTATCATCATTCCAAATATAACCTTAGTACTGTTCACATTCATCACTGTCTTTGTCATGCTGCCTCAGTCATTATGACCACAGACTGATCGGTATGTAACCATAAAATATAACATTGCTTATTTTTGAGCACATTTGCATAAGTTGTGAAAAGCGGCTAGTAGCTTCATCATATCTGTTCATCCGCACATATCAACTCAGCTCCCACTGGACGGATTTGTGTCAAAGCTTGAGACTTTTATTAAAATATATTCAGAAAATCCAAATTGGTTAAAATTGGAGAAAAGTATCGGGCACTTTAAATGAAGGCCTAAGTATGTTCATACTGTTGACAACAGTATGAAATATTTTGTATCTCAACAAACAATGCAAAGGGAACCAACTGTTGCATTTCCATGGCAATATTCAGCAGTTTTATATTGTTGACAGTGACGTTGTTCAACAATACACACAACATGTTGCATTTCCTTAGCAAGAGTGATTAAATTAATGCACCATAGTGTTACATTCTACTCTGCCCATCATGTTATTAATTATTTCAGCATAATGCGTTTTGGCCCTAGGGCCATCCTCAAAAGCACCACACAACACATCATCCTGTTACTGAAGTTGTACATTATAAAATTCTTGGTTTGTTTTCTCATAATTCTATACAGTCGTTGATTAAAGATGTCTGTATACATTATCTAAAAAGTCTTATGTGCTTCTGGTTTTTAATGGTTTAAAATCTGGCAATATGGCCTCTGTTAAAATATATATTGCTAAATCAATGTCTCATCACCAACCAAATGCACTTTATTTAAAAAAAAAAAACAATATAAGGTTTCCCTAAAATCATTTAAAAAGCCCCTACATATGTTTCGGCTTCTAGAAAGCCATCATCAGGGGGGTCACACAACTGCACGTTTTAAAAATCACGTCCATACGTTCGTCTAACAGCACACGCCACGTAGTTACACCACCTACACTCCTGCTATTTACACTGTCACTTGGGAGCACCGGATGTTAAAATAAGAATAAAATGGATATTAAAACTGTAAAATATATATCATGCATTATCAGTGAACTGTTCTCATTGTGTTGTTTTGGTGGAGAGTTTTTATAGCTTCATTTGTCGATAGATACGTTGAAGGATCATGGTGCTGTGTATACTGTAAGTTAAATAAATGTAGAAATTAGAAAATTGTATATTGAACATATTAATTTGTATTATTTCAGGTAGCAAACAGGTACTTGAGTCAACTGAAAGATTCTCATCATGAACACCCATTCATAAAGGAGTACCTTCAGAAGGAATCTGAGTTTGATCGATTAGTGAAGCAGTATGTGCCTGCTGTCTCAGTGTAATACTGATGATGAATAAGACAACAGGAAAATTTCTGTGGGAATATTTAATGCATGTAAGTTCACATTCCTCTAGTAAAGTTAATAGACAGATCTACACAGCATTGCATTTAAATGGATATTTATTTCATAAATAAATGCATAATATTAATTACACTTTGCAGCAAATATCCTGTAGAGCACAGAATAAATTTCTGCCCTCCAGCTTTGGTATTTTGATAATTCATTACTTCCAAAAATGTTTCTCATATAGAACCATGTCTTACAGTTGTAAGACATGATCCTGCTTAAGTAGACAGGTGATGGTGAAGAGAGCTTGTATATACGTGAAGAAAACTTGAAAAATTCTGGGCATTTGTATTACTTAAGGAAAATAAATTTTAGGGTTACATTTGGCTATGAAGTAATTAGTTCTCAGTCGAGAATTCTAATCACTGTATTATATTGCCCAGGAATGTAGCTGAGCAGCACCTGGTACACAATTTGTTTATTACCAGTAGAGGTCAAGTAAAGTCGTTCCTGTGCACGCAATGAAGGCATATGAGGGAGTGGAGGTATAGCGCCACCCATTCTTAACATTGGCACTAGATAGGATGAGTGGTCAGCTTCACATGCCAACCACTTTACCTCTGGGAAGGCTTATTACCAGTAACAAAAACAAAATCAAAAATACTCAACACAGTGTATATTTTGGAAAACTCAGTACTGGCATATGTCCCATCTGAAAATCACTTCACAGATTTGTTTGAAATGCACTTGCAGCTTACATACCATATTCTGTTCATTCATGCTAGTTGCACGGTTGTCATTACTGAATAATTTTAAAGTTCAACTTTACACATAAATATGACTTTTTAAGGCCAACACTTTAAAATATGTTACTATGTATTCCTGTCATCCTCTTCTTTAATTTTTTCTGTCAGTCTTTTCCTTTCTTCAGCCTGTCTGAGTCTGCGCAGAACCAAACTCTCAAAATCTAAATCCGATGAATGTGCGGGTTCATTCTGTAATAAGAAAGTAATTTCACAATCACAAAAAACTTAGATGGAAAAGTGAATAATTTATGGACAAAAATGTTATCCAGCAACAACGGGCAACTTAGATGGTTGTCTTGAACCCGAGCACCACATTGAAAATATCCGTTAGAATTGCGAATTCATTAAAACAATCTTAATAAATCAGATGTCAGTTTAAGGCCTGTGTTTGTATGAAAAGAGAACACTGATAAGTTTTACCAAGACTCAAACCTTGTTTGTCAACCTATCAGAACTACAAACACTGCATAATTTCATTAGTCAAATTCATTCTTAAATTTTATATTTGCACCATATTAATATACACAAAGAGAAATGTCCCATCTTATGGATTTGCCAATTTATTGTGACACAATGTGTCCAACCCTCCAGTACTCTGTGCTGATTCTGGAGCATCAGACTTTGCGCCTGTAGGTTAAGAATCGGGCTCTCGAACTCGGAGTCCGGGGACCCAATCTGGTAGTATGCCAACATCTTGCATAAATAAATTAACAGTACAGGAATTGTGTGAGATCAGACCCTTCAGTTGTCCTTATTCTAGGCTCAAAGACATGGGGTTCAGAAAAAGAGAGTAACCATAAATGAAGTTAATTCCAACTATTACTAAAAAGTATTACACCGTTAATATAAGAATTATGAAAACTGCACTGGTGTCATATGGATTGCTCACCAGGAGTATTTTTATTTTGATAAATGTAAAACAAATGTTGAGCATTTGCTTGAAAGTTTGTGTGTGTGTGTGTGTGTGTGCACATGAAACAAGTTGCAGATATGAAACTTGCATAATGAATATTGAAGTTGGTGCATGAGGAATTTACTGAAAACTTGAACAAGCCCCCCCCCCCCAAAAAAAAAAAATCTTTGTTATTTTATAGTTTGTTTTCACACTCGGCAGCTTTTTTTAATATTTTCTATCATATTTATATAAATTTCCTATAAATACTGCTGAATATAAACAATTTTTTATCAATATGTTGGTTTTACACTGTGTAGTGTGCTTGGTTTGTTCTGACATTTTGGAGGAATGTATTGCCTCCATTTTCAGGGTGACTGAATTTGGTTCAGGGGGTGCTGCAGTGACTGGGAGACCAACCAACCATAAAGCTAACTAAAGGCTAAGATCTTTGCAAAGCACAACTTGGTCCATTTGGCCATTCCTGCATACAAAACATTGCTCGGCTATGCCATGGAAACCCTAAAATTATAAGGGGCATTGTGCTTATGCTAACGGATGTCCCATCTTGGCTGTGGGTCTTGATGTGGTCAGCAAAAATGGCAACCTTCAAATCCTTGTGTATTTGTTTCTTATTGATGTACCAAGTGCACTGACACTTGGACTGTACCACCTGCAGCTTCCTGATGTGGGTGCAGGCAGCAGACCTGCAGACAGGGCACGGACAGTTCTTGATAGGACAGACTTACAAAACAAAATACGATTTATGAAAAGCATGAGTATGATTTGAACAGAAAAGACATGAAATAAGGGGCATTTTGTGGAAAATGAATCAGAGATTATGCAGCATGTCTTAAAAATTCAGTAAATTTCCTTGTTGCCTAAATATATAAAATGAATTTCTAGGGGTGTTTTCCTGCATGTGTTTGCTTATGCAGATGCAGGTCTTTAAAAGGTTAGACAGCTTAGCATGCCCAGTCTCTAGGCTGCCCTCTTATCTGACCTGTGAGTCAACCAGTTCTGCTGTGTATCGAGCATCACCCCAAGACACCATGCTGTACTGACACACTGGACTGGCTCCACCACGTTGCACCACTTCAGCATCTACCTGAACCAAATTCAGTCACCCTGAGGATGAATGTGGTGTGTTCCTTTCAAATGCCAGAACAAACCACATACACCACACGGTGTAAAAACGCAAACTGTTATGATTATTTGAACAAGAACTGCCATGAAAACCTGAACACTTATATAAAGCATCTGAAAATTAAGTTCTTGTCTGTAAGTATTTGAAGTGTGCTGACATGGAAAGTAGCTGTCAGTTAAGGGGATGCACATGAACTGTGTCCATGCCAGTTGGAGGGTTAGTGGGGACTCACCTCATATTCTGCATTGTGCATCACTGTAAGCCAGTAGAGCTTAATAATTCCACCAGAAAAACACTAACATACACAAAAGAAGTTTTTTTTACATACTGAAATATCAGGGCAGAATGAAAAGCTGGGGAAGTTAGGTGATGATTTATTTTTTGTTCCTTCTTCCATGGACGGAAAGGTAGTGCTGTAATTTCCAAGTTGAGCACCAGTTGTTCCACTGCTCAAATCTGCCAACTTTGGTTCCTTCTTGGTACTGGGTGGTTTATTCTGTCCTTCACTTTCAAGGCTTTCCAATCTCAAAGGATTTTTAGTTAATCCTCGCTCCAATTCCAGTGCCATCACCTAGGAATTAAAACACACATCTGAGACATACCCATAAACACTGGAATACAGGTAACTTATTGCTAATGTTGCATTACTTTGCTGAATTTCATTGTCATTGTCGACCATTGTTATCTTATTGTTCTCATTTGAGTTTACAACATTTGATGCCTGCTGAACTATATATATGCAGTGGCAAATTAGATATTTGTAATGTTGGATGTCAAAGACGAAAGTGGGTAGAATGTTTACAGTTGGACACAAGCATGCAGGATCAAAGGCTGTCATGTTACCTGATAGGAGTCTTTTAAATGTGGTACCATTTGGCATGGTGTACCTATTACAATGGGAATATCAAGGGTGTGGTATTTGGCAGTGTGTAAGGGAAGTAAATAGACATTTTACAATCCCAAGTTGTTTCTATGCACACTTTGCAGGACATGGTAGGATTCCCCACCCCCCAATAGCAGAAATATCTCTCAAAATTGGTACACATCTGAGATTGGAGTTACAGAACCATATTCCATGATCCAGATGGTATAGTTTGCGAGTGTCACTGATGACAGTAGTTGCTCTGCCAAGTCAAACTGGCAGTTGATGAAGCTTGATTTTTCTTGTCCCATTTTCAGACTGGATGTGGCATAATTATACATGTACAAAAACCCTCTTTCATTTCATCTACAGTTATGTAAATCCATTTTATTATCATACAGTTTTTTCATATATTTAGTGTCTTCCAGTACCTGCATGTTTGTTTCATTACTCATGAAACCCAAATGTCACCACAGATTTACAGGATTGTCACCTGAACTATGAGAAACTGTAGAACTGCTTCAGATGTTGCACCGAATTTCTATATATCTGGAACACTAATTCTTTCAATAATCCATTTCCATTCACTTTTCTTAAGTGCACCATGTGGTATATGCTTCATTATTAAGGGCACAATTTTAACAGTCTTAGGTTTATAAATTGCTCTCAGAAACACTAACACTAGAAGTGAATTTGTTTTCATACAAACAAACTTTCTTTTCAAATATGCCATGTTTGCGGATTAAGCAAGTATTATTTTGACATTTATAATAAGTACCTGTTCTTTACCCAGGTCTACAGATGGACCAGGCACACACAATAATGAATAAGAGAGACAGAAGGATGCACTTGCTCAAGCCAGATCCCAGTGGTAGGCTCTTGTGAACATATCCCATAATGGGAAAATAATTACTGAAATGTGACACTTTAAAGACCTAGTTTCTCCATTCTGGTAACAATCCTACAGAAATTTGGTAACGTAAAGCAAAAATGCTAACATCAAGCTACTGCATAGGTTTAAACGATTTCCTTTTACTAACCAACAAGTCAGGACACCATCTTTTGTTGAATGACAATTGTACAGTCTCATTACTAAAGATCCGATCTATAACTTTAAAGTAATTACTTCAAACAAGAATACTGTTCAAGCATGCATTCACTTATTGTGTAAAGTCACTTTATTGTACTCACAGCTGCTTCTTTTGTTTTAAATTCAACTAGAGCACTCCCTTTCCTTTTGGCAGAGACAAGTAAGGCAGCAATTTCACCATACTGCAACAGAATGAATGTATTCCTGATTATATAAAGTGGACTGAAAGGGTTGATTTTAATTTTACTGCTCGTCTGTTAATGCATAATTATTTAAAAAGGAAAATACAACTAATGCAGAGAAAGCTCAGTATTGTGATACCTTGCAAAGTATTTTGTGGAGCAGTTCACTGGTGTACCCTCCATTGTCTGGGTCGTCTTTCAGTGCAGACCATCGTACTTTTAGCCTGTGATAACTGCTGCCATCCTCCTTCAGTGTTCCTTTGCCCAACCTCTCTTGTATGATTTGTTGTTGAACATACTCCTGCTCTACTTGAACTTGTTTTGAACCTTCCTTTCTTAACCTCTCAATCTCATCCTGCAACCAACTTGAGCAATGAGTCTAATCTAGCTATATGTTTTACATACTTGCACATTATTTGTGTACATTTCCTCCTCCCTGTTCTATTCACTACTCGTCTATATTATCATATGCAGCATTTGTTGTACAGCCACCTCTGTATTAGCCTGAATAATTTGGAATGCTTTGTATCATCTTAATAGATGTTTCTGTCTGTCCACCAGATGCTAACAAGACACTGTATAAGCTACAATCTTCAAAATCCTGTATTAACCTTCTGAATTTAATTGCTGAAAATAACTTGTTGCACAAACCCACAGTAAGCTGCACAAATAATAATACATTAACCTCTGACATAGCGAATTCACTTATTTTACTATATAACCCACTTTCCTGAAAATTGTGGTAGGCAACTGACAGACATAAATGTGCACATGTGCATACCTGTGTTTGTGTGCTGCAAGCTACTACTGAAACCATTACTCATTTTTGCTGTGAACAAAAGTGATTTTTCAGACAGGTAATTTTACTGAAGTACAGCACACTATTTTTAACTTTGTGATCAAACAGGCATCCTTGTGTTCGGCCGCTCTGTGTTTCAGATGTCTCCAAATCTGAACAGCTAGGTAGAATTTCTTAAAAAAATCCCACAGTTGAGATATTGAATTCATTCCTATTCTGTTCATATCTCACAACATAGTAACAGAGATTAATTAAATAGTATCAGGCTTCTTAATACGTAATTTTGAAGCACATGTTACATTTTCTGAAATGCTTTGGCTTCAAGCCCTCCAAATTTTATAGTTTGTTTGCCACAATTTCTTCTTGGCAGTATTTAATTTATGTCTTCAAATTACTGCAATTTTAACATAATTTATGGACCATTCAATATAATTTTGATACAAATCTTTATTCCATATGAACACTGCCTTTGATCCTGAGATTAAAATCATTGAAATTATGTTTTTATAAACTCCCAAACCATATTAATATACAGGCCAACTGCACCTCTGAAGCTTAACATGAAACAAGTTCTATACAGAACAGAACGTGTGAAGCTCACCATTATGTGGCAGCTTCTGCTCAATGCATGTGAACTAACACAGTTTTGTATGCGAGGTAAAAACTGCAATAATTACGCTGAAAATATCAGGCAGCACCAAACAAAATTTGGTAGACCAGGCACCCAGGATTTGTGCACCCCTCATATACAGTATTTTATAATTCCAAATAGTGAAAGGACACAATGCCAGTGAAGCATATTTTAAATTCTGACTCTTGGCCAAACAGGTTTCAAACTGCAGCTCATGCTGACTGGACTTACAAGTGGGTTCAAATCCTGCTTGGATGTACAATTCTCCATCACCTCAAAATCAATACATAGAATGATTACAAATAATGTGATAACAAAAGGTTATTGGTAAGAAAGTAGTAGTCACACAAAAATTAAATGTGTACTGTTGTAAAGAGCAACTTAGTCATTTTTATCCCTTTTGAACTTTAGGCCAAATATTCTGTAGTAAAGGCCGTTCATTTCTTGCAATTGCTGTTCATATTTGAACCTTCAGGTTGTTCAGAGGTATAGGCACTGGTGAAACATAAACCTTATCTTTCACAAAGTCCCACAGGAAAGGTCAAGGGGCATCA
The DNA here is from genome assembly GCA_021186555.1 of Reticulitermes speratus. Lineage (NCBI taxonomy): Eukaryota > Metazoa > Arthropoda > Insecta > Blattodea > Rhinotermitidae > Reticulitermes > Reticulitermes speratus. The sequence continues at coordinate 22,518,374 of JAJKFL010000009.1, forward strand.
CCTGGAGATCACAGGGGCCAGGAAGTGAACTCCCCCTCAGGGAACTGTCTATTCAAGATTGTTGTCACCTGACTGTGGATGTGTGGTAGCTCTCCATCACGTTTAAAAACATTTGGTTTGTCTTCAAGCAGCTGGGGTATTAACCACAATTCCAGCACGTCACAGTAGATAATTTTGTTAACTGTTCTTTCCCTCAAGAAGAAATGTGTGCAAACAAACCATTTTGAGTTGCTCTTTAAAATAGTTTGTGTTTAACACTGTGTCTTTTACTTTCTTACCAATAAATATTCGCAATCTCAGACATAATTTGTAATCGCCCTGTGCACCAAGGCATTTATGTGTTAATGAGAATGTTTCATTGTTTTATATTCCTGTTTTAAACAGAACTGTATCTTAAACTTTTGTTCCTGTTTGTATAACTGTTCTTTCTTGTAATCCTTCACTTACACATTATGTGTGTCCATTTTGCCTGTCAGAATGCTGCAGCAGGAGAGAATTCACCTGTTACCTGTAGTATTTCTTCATCTGTTTTGCTGGCAAAATTGCGGTACTGTTTTGCAGATTCCTCAGCTTGTCGCTCCCTTGCTTCTAACTCTTCTTTCAGCTTTTGCCGCTTCGAATCAAGCTCGCGATGCCGCAACTTAGCAGCTTTCTTTGCATTTAAAACCCTGTCATATGCAGCCTGGTAAAGTGAGAAAATACAGAAGAATCATACAACAAAAAGTAAACACAATTTCCCTCACACATGTGTTTGTGGTGATAAAATACCACCAATAATTCAAGGTGTCAGATACAGGAGACTATTTTCATTGTTCTTTTCTAATATATATGTGTACTGATGATGCTTTCAGAAAACAGCAGGAAGACATTTCATACAACTGTATCCATATCAGTATCCTTTGGTTTACTGATGATCAGATCTTGGGTGCCTGTGCAGAAGAGAATCTGCAGACAGCACAGTGTATCTGCAGTGTTGATGACGGATGTCTGTAAATTTCATTTTTCTGTAAGAACCCAGTTTCCATAATGCTGTCTTCTAAAATTAAAACATTGTTTGTATAACCCACATGTATGCATTCTCAGCAAAAATAAATGTTTGCACTTACAGTAAAGTCTCTGAAGCAACAGGTTGTCAGAATGCTACCTGGTCACAATTCTCTGTTACATCAGTATCCTATTTTTCAATGCCATTGAACATCAGAGTCAAGAGGGCAACATTCTTGCATCATATTTCAGAGGTACCAGGTTCAAATATTCACAAGGAGAGTGCATATTCTGACTCGACTTTTTCCATAGTTTCCTCAGAGACTCAAATTATATTACAGTTGCTTCCTTCCACATCCTTTCCCATTCATTATGCCATCATTTGATGCTACAGAGTCCGAGACACTTGCAGCATTGTTAAACAAACGTTCAATGCACATTTCATACATACAAATTTATACTGTAATTTATTGCTTCAGATACTTTTATTTCCTCATCCTCTTAGGAGTTTGTTCCATAATTTATTTCTCTACTGCAGTGCTTTTCAATCAGTAGTAAGCAAAGTTATTTGGTAATTATCATTTTTTTTTTTTTTGTTAAGTGCATTAGTAGAATTGTTTTAAGTGTATTTAAATGAAAATAAATGCACTTACAAAGGACACACCAAAATACTACTGTGTACTCATACTTTGAATACAGGCAGGCGCAAGGGATTTTCCCTTCTCCAAAACCATCCAGACTGACTCTGGGGCCTCACTCAGCCTCCTTTTTGGTGGGTACCAGGGTTCTTTCCCAGAGGTAAAGCAGCCAGGACATGAAGTTGACCACTCACCTCCATCTAGTGCCAAGGTTAAGAATGAGTGGAGCTATACCTCTCTTCCCCCTTTATTCCTTCAAGCTGTGAAGAGGGGCAAATTTACCTTTAACTCCCTTACACAGGCTGTTCTTGCTTAACTAGTGTAATTGGGCAGCATATTTTAAAGATGTCAGTAACAATAATGATCATGTAATTCCATTTAGCTTTATCATATGAACTAATGTTCCTCCGAGAATTATATATCATTCTTAGCATGTGTTACTGAGCGTGCTTAATAACGTGAATATGTCTACATATTTGTGTACATGCTGAAATTACCTCATGACAACAATTGACAGAGCAAGTTGGTTCAGGTGGTAATGCTTCTGACATGTGATGGGGATGTGCCCTGTTAAAATCTTGCCCAGGACAGACCATCATGCTGATTGACAAAATCTGCAGTGTTCTGGGGTATTACGCGGCATCATGTGGTAACTGTTGTACCACACGATGCCGCGTAATACCCCAGAAGACCGCAGATTTCACAACATCGCGGCGGAAGCCTGAAATCAAATCCTGATTGACCTTCCTCAGTCTCTCAAGTTTACTGCTGGAATACTAACTTAACCCTTTGGTGCCAGAATTAAATGCCGAGTGTGATGGGCAGCAGACCAGAATTTAAATGGGGACTGCATAATAAAGGCTGTGGTGGGCTGTTGCCTATACCAGTAGTTTGACATTTTCAGTATCAGGCTTCATGATGGGCATATCTGGTATTAGGTGCCAGACGGTTAAAATAGGCCACTGTCATCTTCCAATTCATCATTCAACACTATAATTTGAGCTAATGATGTTATTAAATGAACACTGAATAAATAAATAGATATGACACACAATTTGCATTTATATTTAATGGATAACAACAATTTGAACTTCAGTAATTTAAAATACAGACCATGCAGTAGATGATTGTACATATAAGAAAGAAAAAACACCCAGATTACACATTTAATACAGGCAGCACTGGGTGTGAACATTCATATCATATCCAGAAGCCCTACATACACACACACACTCGCAACAGTACTGAACAAGTTATATTTTGTGTTCTCTACTAGGTGTGTGGTAAGAAACAACAGAAAGAAATGTTACATTTTCTTTAGATAAGAAAGGCATGCTTCATTCAGGAGAACTTACACGAGCTGATGCATCTGTCAGGATTTCTAATGCTTTGGAGAGCTGATGAAAAAGTTCTGCAGCCTTCGGATTATCTGGATTCTTGTCTGGATGGCATACCAGAGCTTTTTTACGGTAGGCTTTCTTCACCTACAATTAAGAGAACATATTCACTGTATTAGCTACAGATCACTGTTCAACATGTGAGTATGGAGAAATTTAAATTAATGTTATATACTGAGGAAACCAAAAGTAGTATCAGGGCAAGCAAAGCCCTCTTAAAGCTAGTTACTGAACATGTAAATGATAAGATGTGAAGGGGTCATATATATAAAGTACATAATGTAGGTTTTCTAATGAGGTCCACAATGGATAATACGAGATACCAATTCCAGCATCCCATGTAGAGAATTCTAGACAATTTGCCAATGCTTGAATATGTCACTACAACTGGAAAAGTCACTCTAGTTTACTTCAGTGTAGACATCTCTATCAGATTTCACATCCATATAAGTCAGAGGTTACACAAATTCTCATCAATGAATTCACAAAAATCATCAAAGGTCATATGACAGCAGCCTGCTTCTCTCGGTATTTAACCGTCTAAAGCATGGTGGTAACTACATGTACTGCAGTTTTTAGCATTTAAAACCCCTGCGCTTTTCTCACAAAGTGTATTTATGTGCTTCATATGATTCTCAAAGTAAACTAATTATTTCCCCATACAGCATTATCCAGCTTGCCTTTGTAATGGAAACAGTTATCTTAAGGCAGTCACATTATCAAAATAAAGGAACAGCAATTGACTTGCCATTCTCACCTTCACTAGTAAATGCATTCATGGCAACCTTCAAAGATGCATAAAAGCAGACCACTTGAAACCAAAATACTAATTCAGAAAAGTGGATAATGACCATCTGACTGCACAGAGCATAGTAACTTCAGGAATGCCTGGCCCTTGTAACTCCATACAGCTCCATATCAAGTTTGCCACTGAACTGTCGGTTGTTGCCACCCTGACTACACTATAGGCCACTCAGTACACAGAAAGCCCATGGGCACACAAGCCTTTAAAAGTCAGATAGTGTGTGCAATTGGTATCTGTTACAGATCCAGCCATGAAACTGAATTGCACTGCATGTCAGGCAAGCACCTATGCCTGTTGACATGTCATAAGGGTGCAATATGAGCCAGGAATGAGAAAAAAGGGGAATAATTCCATATCTGTTGCACAATATGTGTCATTCTTCACTGTTAACAAAGCCCACCAGAAGTCTTGAACATCACTAGTTTTAAAATCAGTCTGCTAATATGAAAAATTACTGACTGAACATCATTTAGAAAACTGAAGGTGGATAATGTTATAGCATATGATGACAGAATTTAATCAAACATGCCAAACTACACACACCAGCCAAAAGCCTAACTTTTGTGTTAAAGCTTGAAGGAAGTTTACATCACTAATGCCATTACCACAATGTCACCTCAGTTCACGATTTGACGAAAGGTGCAGCACTGACGGGAAAAATGAAGGTCTATTTTTGTACTTAAAGTAGCCAGGTTACTTATACACATTACTTTCCTTAACGGAATATAATCACAGTACACTAGGCAAGCTGGCAGAAACAATTACACATCTGAATCTCGGTCATGGCACTAACTCCAGACATTTTTATGGTTCTCCTCAGTCCTCCCAAGCAAATGTCAGGCTGCTCTCTTGCTTAGGCCACCACTGCTCCTTCCACGTGCTTTTAAATCCATTATTCAGTGTCATTGAATCTTTCAGGGCCATAAAGTCTCAGTTACTTACAGCGTCATTAAATAAACTACAAAGGCCCTAGAGAGCCAAAAACTGATTTCAATAAAAGTGATGAACTTACAAAAACGTGATATATATTATACAGTACAGCAATCATTTCTTCCAAATAAAATCCCACAATCACTAGGAAAACGCGCACCTGAAAGGGCTGAAGCGAACTTTATAGAGAATTCGAAATATATACATTACAGCGGATTAGGCCATCTGTAATGTGACGTGTAGTTGAGGATGTGTAACGTAAAAGAGCAAGTCATGCTGTTTACTCTTCTATTCCAAAAATGGGGACAGCAGGTTCCTGCAAGACGTAGGCACCCATCTACTAAGTACACGGCGTCACATCCCAGAAGACCGTAATCCTCACAAACACCGCAGTGAAGACCTCAATCTCAAAGTTTAGCACTAGGTTAGAGTTGTCAAATCCTGCTATTGGGCCATATAATGGGTGTCATTCACTAACCTCTTGTACATCAGCTGTTGAAAGTACCCCAAGTAACTCATATAAGTCTACGTCCTTGCAATTCATATTGCTCATTATGATTCTTAAATGGAGAAAACAACCACCAGTTCAACGACGATACACACTATTGCGTCGATCAAACTTTCCCTATTGTATTGCCTATTTAATTGACCCGCTGAAAGAAATTCCCTCGCCGTTGTGTTGGCGCCACATTTTAAAGTATTGTGTACAAAATTTGGTTATACGTGTCGTTTAATGCGTTATGTTCACAGAGTGCAAAACAAGGCAACAAAAGTGAATATAATACAACAGATAGGCGCGTTCGAGTCTGTGCTTCCTGGATCGTTTCCCATATGGTAATACCATTTAATCCACTGCGTGGCAAGAGGCGGATTGGGCGGCAGCTTAGGGCCCACAGATTGTTCACTGAACTTAATAATTTTTCGTTTCTTAAAAGTTGATTACGTCTGTTTTCGTCGTAGTGGTACAATGCCGTATGATGACAGTTCAATGCTGGAATGGCAACCAAAATAAAGTTTTCTACCAGAGAAATCCAGGATTTTAAAACATGCTGTAAATCCCGAGCTTTGATGTAAAAGGAGGTCAGTGATTTCAATACAGGCTTGCCTTCCACAACATTAAGCACCCTAGCAATATGGGGTTCACCACCCCCACGATACCCTTGCCTCCTACTGCTTGTTGCTGTAAGTTTAGTACGTATCTTTGCTTCGTGGTGGTACAGTGTTCAGTGGTGACGAGTTCTGCTGGTTTCATAAACCAATTGCGGGATTTTAAGTTCGGTTTAGTAGTGTTTTAGATTAAGTCATTGGTAAACAACCCTGCTGCCGTGCACTACTGTATGGAAAATTGAAATTTCAAGTGTACTGAGTGTTCGTAGGTGTAGTACGTGTTCTGTGTCCTTGAACTTAGGATGTCTGGAATTTTTGGGCAAGTGGCGTTTCGATTTCTATGTTGTTTGCGACAGACCAGTGGCAGAATGACAAGAGAATTGAACTCATCAAACGTATGGTTGGCCTCTTTTTAACAGTTTTCTTCGAACAGTGTCAGTTTGAAACGTTTGATATAATTTTTTTGTAGGAGATATCGATATGCACCTATTTAAGATGAGGCACGTAAGTTTGTTCTCTGCGTTCGGACTAAAAATTCAGCAACACCTTCAGGCCTGTGCAAATACACAGGCAACTTTTTCAAATACAGAAAATATTTGAAAATGTTCGCACAATACCACTGCGTAATGCTTCCGGAGAGAGGTCTTTTTAACTCTAAAAATAGTAAAGAATTATTTAAGGAGAACCTTGACGCAACAACACTTGTGTACAGAAAGGTTTCTTATAAAAACCGTGAATTATGACGCAGTGACCAATAACTCTACGCAGAAGAAGGGCAGGAAAGAATCCTTTAAATGAATAACTTGTAAGTTACATTTTCCTATTATACACGGAGGAAGTGCTAAAGTTCTTTCGCTTTATTAAGTGATGTAGTGTCCTAACTGTCGGGAAAGAATAGTGAAAAGAGTTTTAAACTGATATTGTGGCTGTGAATTAGAAGTGAGAGTACTACGGGTGTGTTTGACGTACATACTGCTACGTGTTTGAGAACATAAAGCAACGGAAAGGAATCTATTGCTGTTTACGCTGCAGTTAACGTTGGTGAGTAAATAATGTAATGCACACATTTTTCTCTAAGTTAAGAGCGAAAACTGATGAACAGTTGTGACTGATGGAAATATTATGACTATCATACTAACCAAATGTACCTGTTGTTCTAAACGAACTATCGAAGGTGACCAACATTTCAACACGACCGTCAATGTTATGTCTGGTAATTTACAGATAATAAGAATAGGAGTATATGCTAGAATAAACTATTCAAGAGCACAGGCGTATAAAGTACCAAGTTCAAAATACACTTATTATTAGAGCTAGTTCTATTTGTGAATGGAAGTACTTAATAAAAACAAGTTTTCTACCTTCTTTTATTATTTATGGAATGCATGTCATTATGTTATCAAAATATGCATGAGCTTGTTTTATTTCTTTCTATTAGGAGAGGCAAACCGCCAAGAAAAGTATCGTCTTATATGTCTTGTTTCATCTAATGTTCCTTTCACGTAATTTTTAGCCCTTATGTAAATATGATAAACTCTTCAGAATACAGTTTTGACCGTATTGAGACAAGAGGTCAGACGATAACACCGAGTTCAGTAGGACAAGAGAACAGACTCAACATAATCATTCTTCGCTAAATATTAGACCATATACATTCGTAATCGGTGCCGTAACAGAATTGATAAACGTGAGTATAATATTGTATTAGTAACTGTTCTTTTGAAACTGGTTGCTGATGAGCAGGCTAATACTGGTGACAGAATTATGGCGTAAGTGCGGGTTGTGCCAAAGAACGACACTTGTTATCGCACATTTTTCCACGCAAATGATTGCATTCTTCCTCAAATCATATGGGTAAAGATCTGTGAGAGAAAGTGCCGTGAAGTTGTGTTTTTGGTATGTAATTCAACAAGCGAAATCTTAGGTGGGGACACACAGCGGTAGAGCAGATCAGACGAGACAAGTCTGACTGATTGACTACCAGAACTGCAGTCAACGCCAGCCAAAACGACCCAATACAAGCAGCCGCGAAAGCGAATCTAGTATTGCTTTTCTGTCAACGTGTGTGTTTAACCAACACGTTATTACGCAGTTTGTGGATTCAGAGCTGCATTTAGACGCCGATATGTACACATCCTTTCACAAAAAAAAAGTTTCATTCTTATTCAAATCGTTTTGCAATATTTTTGCTTCATAATAGAGTGGTCTTGGTGATAGAAACATACAGACCAATTCCTTCTCACATTTCGGACACTTGAGTGGTAGAATGATCACGTGCAATGGGGCTATTCTGTAAGTTCACTGTAATTAGAATAAGAATTCAAGGAGCTTTCTGATCTGTACGCCACACCAAATATTATATTATATTATCAAGAAGAATGAGATGGGCGAGGCATGTGGCACGTATGGGAGACAGGAGAGGTGCATAATGGGTTTTGGTGGGGAGACCTGAGGGAAAGAGACCACTTGAAAGACCTAGGCGTAGACGGGAGGATAATATTAAATTGGATCTTAAAGAAGTGGGATTGGGAAGCATGGACTGGATTGATCTGGCTTAGGATAGGGACAGGTGGCGGTCGCTTGTAAATGCGGCAATAAACCTTCGGGTTTCATCCATAAAATGCGAGGAATTGCTTGACTAGCTAAGGACCTGTTAACTTCTAAGAAAGGACTCTGCTCCATGGGGCTTATTTAAATTTTAATTTTTTACATTCCTTTTGTTTTTCATGGTACATGGTTGTCGAACATATCTAATAAGAGTGTAATATAGTCATCAAGTATTATATGTTAAGTTTATCGCAGTATTGCCACTACTGAAATGTCAAGGGAAATAAACTATGTTCAAATGAGGGAAGGTTCTGACTCGTTCTTTGTCATATGAGAAAAAAAACTGCCTTTACTTTTTTTCTTACTACACTGTCAAAGTTTTTCCAAATTTCCTGTAAGTCCAAAGCGTGATAGGAACTGCACATGCGCAGAACAGGCTTTCGGACAGTCGTGCCTGCATAAATGCAGGTAGGTCTGTATTTAAACTGGCCATTGAAATTGTTTGTCCTAAATTTAAGTTGAAATGGCTCGACAGATTTTCGTAAAACTCTTTAATATGAGATAGAATAAAAACGCATTAAACCATTCTGTAGATGACACATGCGGACGGACAGACATGACCGGTCCTTCATGTGTTGGTGTTATGCATATCGTGCATAACATACCTAAGTATCAAAACATAAAATTACAATTTCCCTTTTTGTTTTTGTATGGCTGTAGGAGGACCATAGAGTGTATTTGAAATCAAAGCGCTGAGGGAAATATTTGATCTGACAGAGCGGAGAAGACTGCCTAATGAAGAGTTCACTAATTTGTACTCTTCACCTGATATTATTAGGGCAATCAATCAAGAAGAGAGGATTTTTTCATTTAACGATACTCCCAGTTTTTAAGATCGTATAGTGTCGGCAGTGTATGAGTGAAATACGATTGTGTAGCATTGGTGGGATGACAATGAAAGGGGAAGTCCATTAGGAGAAAGTACGGGCTGGGCGCACTGTGAAGAGGAAAATGCGTGAATATTCTTAACTGTAAACAGCTAGGCGTAGATGGGAGGATGATTTGTTAAAAGTAAATAGGAGTTTGAGGGAATGGAGGGGATTCAACTGGCCTAAGATATATTACAGCAGAGGGCTCTTTTGAAGTTGTCATTAACTTCCGGGTTTCGTAAAAGGCTGGAAATTTTTTGACTGGAATGAATATCGCATGCACGGAAATAGAAGAGGCTTTTTTCTTATTATTAAAAACCAACAATTTGCACATAAAATGTATATACAGTATAAGAAATATAAATCTTCCCTCCTACATGTTTCGGCGGTCGACCGCCAACTTCAGGGAGCAACACTTGAAACATGTACGATATGAAAATGCATATTGCTTTCTTCTTGTACTGTTGTTATTAGATCTTCAAAAATTATGTTTAAAGTTTTGTTGTTATTTTAGTTTTATTTTTGTGAGTGGAGTAAGAACGTCATGTATAGAGCTATGTATGTAAGCCACGTGATTCAACTGTCGCTCTCCTCATCGCTCTTTGTATTAAGCCGGTATAGTCCAGGCGATAAAGCTACTGGGCTACGGGCTGGGCGGCCGAGGAATCGGAGTTCGATTCAAGCCGATCCCAGTGGCCGCGCGGTCTAAGGCGTGGGTCTTCGGCCGCTCGCTTACTGGGATCGTGGGTTCGAATCCCACCGGGGGCATGGATGTTTGTGTGTTGTGTTGTATAAGGACAGTAATATGAAGGACAAAAATAGGATTACACAGTACAAAAAATGGATCAAAGGGGAATATCCCAGGAATTAAAAAAAAAAAAAAAAAAAAAAAATTCCCAGCAAGGACACATGATTTTTATTTTCTCCAAAGCGTCCAGACCAGTTCTGGTGACCATCCATTTCCCTGTGGTTAAAAAGTCCGCGGCGTGAAGCTGACCACCACCTCCATTTAGTTCTCAGATAAAGCAGTTGTTCAGTTGTTCTTGCACTTGTCCAAATGCTACCGCGGTGTGGCGCAGAGTTAAGCAGAGCGACAACTTTGTCTCTGCATGAGTAAACCGGTGGACTATACTACCGATTGGCAGCACTACAGTAGTACTGCAGTATATGTCAGGTGTGCATTTATAAAATTATGAAAAGAATTTTATAATTTAAACTTACTAGTAACATGTGAGTAACATCAGATGTAATTCCAATCGCAGATAAAACTCTTATATCCTCACAAACACATAAATGAGAGGTACAAAAGGTACACTTATCCGTGTGTTTAATTAGGTACATCAACGTGAAGGCATATGAGGGGTGGAGGTAGAGCTCCACACATTCTAACTGTCGACAGTAAAAAGAGATGAGCGGTCAACTACACGCCGAAGTGGGCCGGTATAGCGTAGTCGGTATAGCGACTCGCTACGAGCTGGACGGTCCGGGGATCGAATCCCGATGGGGGCGAGATTTTCAGCATCCGTCCAGACCGGCCCTGGGGCCTACCGAGCCTCCTGTACAATGGGTACCGGGTCATTCCCGGGGGTAAAGTGGCCGGGGCGTGGCGTTGACCACCCACCCCAATCTAGCGCCGAGGTTAAGGAAAGAGTAGAGCTAGAGTAGAGCTATACCTCTACTCCCCCTTCATGGCCTGTTCTAGGGTGAACTTTACCTACCTTACTACATGCCGAAGCCGCTTTAACTCCGGGAGAGTGTCCCCGACATTGAATAGGAGGCTGGGTGAGCCCCAGAGCCTGTAATGCTAAAAATGGAAATTTTTTGTACCAAGACATTCTTTTTATTTTAGGATAACCATGTCAATGGCAGTGAGATGGTTGTTCTTGGTGGGGATGGCTACGATCCTGCAGGTGACAGATTCAAGTTGCATCTGGGGGAACAATTCTGGTTCCTGTTTTAAAAGCAACCTCACCGAAGTACCTGACGATATTTCAGCTAACATTCTGCACCTCGATTTGAACTTAAACAACATAGAATCTCTGAATTCAACAAAGTTTGTCAAACTTCAGAATTTAGTCAAACTCTCCATTGTTTCATCTGGTGTTACAAATATAGAAGAAGGTACTTTCAACGCAATGACGTCGTTAGAAGAGCTTCGTCTTTCAGATAACTTGATCAGGAGCATACAACCAGGAACATTTCATGGGCTTGACAGACTCAGGAAGTTTCACTTCTCTGCCAATCAACTTTCCTATATCTATCCTGAAACATTCTCCTACTTGAAGACAATGGAAGAATTAGATCTTAGTGAAAATTCTATAGAAACAATAAATTCCACAACTTTTCAAGGCCTTCATTCGTTACAGATCCTTGATTTAAGACACAACAAAATAGAAAAAATAAGTTCTGAAAACTTCGAGGACCTAAGCCATCTACAGTTCCTGTATTTAAGTCATAACGCAATAAAGGAAATCGAGGCAGGCTCATTTCATCGTGCAGACTATCTGAATTTATTGGATCTTTCATGGAACAGTTTGGAGCAACTTAGTAATGATATATTCGAAGGTCTGCAGAGTTTGACTAAGTTGCGTCTGGACAGCAATGCTATAGTTGCAGTACCTGAAGACACGTTTCACGAACTGTCGTCACTTGTGGATCTTGATCTCAGTAACAATTCCATACAGAGTCTTACTCCAGGAACGTTCAAGAACCTGAATAAACTGATTGTATTGGAACTATCCGAAAACAAACTACAGTCCCTCCAGATTGGAACATTTCAGGGGTTGACGAAGTTAAACTTCCTCAATCTGGCACATAATGGTATAATGTCTATAGATCAAGGAGCTTTTGAAGGTCTTCAAGGTCACACAAGTACCCATTATAACGGTTTGAAGATTAATATGGAAGGAAATAAGATCGAACAAATTTCGCTAATATCTTTCAAGGACATCAAGTTTATAAACACAATTATCTTTGCCAACAACCGTATAAGAAGTATTGATCAGGGCGCATTTAAAGGTTTAGGAAGATTGAGACGACTTTATTTGAATGAAAATAACATAGAAACACTTGCAGCCAGCACTTTTAAACACCTGTCGAATCTGGACTTGTTGAGTATCAGCGGGGCGAATATTCACAAAATAGAAGACGGGGCTTTCGACGGTCTTGACTTCTTGTCAAAACTCGTTTTGGAAAACAATAATATCAGTGCTCTTACTCCTGAAACTCTTGTTGGTTTGCCGAACTTGGAATTCCTTTCACTTAGCAACAATTCTCTGTCGAACGTAGATCCTAATGCATTTAGCAGTTCAGAAAACTTGCATTCAGTTAACATAGAAGACAACAAATTCGAAACTATCCACAAGGATGCGTTTAAGTCTTTAAGTGGTGTAAGAGAGTTGTATCTTGCAAATAACTTAATACACACGCTAGAGGAAGGTGCATTTAACGGACTTTACAGACTTGAAAGTTTGTCACTAGATAATAATATATTAGAAATTCTAGACATTGGTACGTTTGATGATTTGCATAATGTCACGAGTATTTCATTTGTGAACAATTCAATTCGAAGTTTAAAACCAAGAGTCTTTAAAACTTTGGGGGGTTTGGACGATTTAAGCCTTGAAGGAAATTTAATTGAAAGTATAGAGCCTGGTGTATTCGAAGGTTTGTCTGGTCTGAGGTACTTGGATTTGAGCCGCAATAAAATAAAGAGTATTACGCAGGGCTCGTTTCATGGCTTGACAAGTATTTATGTGATAAACCTTAATGAAAACAGTTTGAATAAATTGGAGGAAGGTGTGTTCGGTGGAGCAGATGAATTATATTTTCTGGCCCTTCGGAATAATACAATAAACTCAATCCATCCACGGGCTTTCGAAGGTATTAAGGAAATTAAAGGTATCACTTTGGAATTTAATGACATTGAAAACCTTCATGAGGACACGTTTATGGAAGTCAAGGATGTATATTATCTTAGCCTATCTTATAATCGGTTAAGAGAAATAAATAACAATACTTTCAGAGGTCTGAGCGAACTTATTATGCTTTCACTGGATAATAATAAAATACCTGCATTAAAAGTAGATGTATTTAAGGGACTGAATAACTTGGAAAGTCTCAATCTGTCTTCGAATCCGATATCAGAATTACAACCAAAACTATTTGCCGATCTAGAAAACCTTGAATATTTGGATGTATCTGGCTGTAAATTGACATATTTGTCCCCAAGCGCTTTTATTTCGAGTCCAAAACTTGAGCGTCTTAATCTTGCACGAAATAATCTCCGTTCGCTGGACCTGGGCGTTGTTCAGCCTTTGGAAAAACTCTCGAAACTCATTCTGCATGGCAATTACCTGGAGTGCAACTGTGAACTTCAGGCTGTGTGGTACTGGAGCAGAGAGAGGAAAGTGACTACTGCCTTGGAATCTGAAGGTGAACCGACATGTAAGGGACCAGAGGAGTTGCAATGGGGGATGTTGGAAGACATTACATGTTCTAGAGAGAAGGACTTTTCTCCTGGAGAAAGAGCAGTGGTTTTGGTTGGCACACTAGTTAATGTGGTCGAAATGGTAATATTATTGTCAATATTCGTACTAATACCATAGAAAGCCTTACATTATTACCACACACAAATTCTGCACTCACTTTCTGACCTAACCACGGACGATATTGTAACTATGTTGTCAAGGGTGTGACTACGCATCATTTCCAACAAGTGACTAGAGACTTTTAGACAAACAGTGCAGCTGATATTTTGCTGACTACAGTCACCGGATCCATGATCGAAGGAACAGAGAGCCTTAAAGCACCCATACCCTGGGATCAGTGTTTACAATTCAGTCCACGTTTTCTGTGTCCTGTGTGGGTAGATACCTCTCAATATTTCTGTTCCACCACTAGAATACTGCCTACTAACCGACGGACTGATGTTTCTACGTCTTCTTCTAAAGAAAATACAACAGGCCATCTAATAACGAGTGTTGATATGCTTGTTTAAAGTACTATGATACGTCCACAGCTCGTTCCCCAATTTACTGCAAGGATCAGACGCTACAAATACTTTTTCTTCTCCACTGCATCTAGAAGCATTCAATCTGGGTAACACGTGTATCTCTGTGTGTGGATGTATGACACATTTGTGGACAGGACTTTCTCCCATCATTACTGTGTTAAAATTAACGCGCCTGTGTACCACATAACACTCAGAGCTCAGAAACAGGTACTGCATACAACTTTTAAGGTAATGTGCAATTTGCGACGGAGTGGTAATTAACTAATCAAATGCTGGTAAATAATTTCGGATTTTCTGTGGACCCATATGCGTCTAAATTCATTAAAAATTGTCTCTCTTAATCAACTTTAAAATTTCCGCAGTAAGTTAAATTATTATAATAACAGTGTACATGAAGTTTTAGAATTGGGTGTCTTTTGTTTGTTCGGAACATTATAATATGCCTTCCTTAATAAAGCAGGTGAAATTGAAAGATTTTCGAGAGTTTATTTAATTGGACATCTATTGTGTAGGTGTTTTCGTTTATATATATATATATGTATATGTGTGTGTGTGTGTGTGTGTGTGTGTTTAGCCAATAAAGCAGAAGCTCACAAATGGTGACGACAATTTACTAATTTGCTGATGTACGAGTATACTATTTCGTTATTTTTTACTGCGAGAGAAGTATGGAATTTTCTAGAATTTTAGTATTAATATGTGGGATTTGGAACAAACGTGTTGTGAGACATCACCTGCGTCCATTTCTCCACATATTTTATCTCTGACATTTTCAGGCGCAGTCTCATGAAATTTGAATTGGAGATCTGCGCTAAGCGTTTTAGGTTGAATTAAATTCTGTTTTTATGAGCCCTGCACAGCACTTATTTTCCACGAAGCTCAAATTGAATGTCATTGATTTTCAAAAAGCAGTTGTCCTACAAAACGTGGTACATAACATAAAATATAAGCTTACAGCTTTACGATCTGAAACTTATATTTTTAACATCTTTCAGTGTGGTGTATCTGTAAAACATCACAAGGACTTCGGTTTGTTATCTTAATGCCATCAACTTTTCATGTTTTGGTAAACATTTCCCCACACCAAAGGACACTATATAATCTTCTCTGTTTGAAACATTGCTGGATCAATTACACAAGGCTCAAATTCCGTCATTATAACATATTATGACCAAATTCCAACTACGAGTAATTTACTAGTACATATTATTTCCTTGTGGCCCTTTTCATTTAATACAATTAATACTTTAATAAATACTTTAATATTTTCTGATGTGAATTTTAAATATGGTAGGATTAATTCCATACGTCTCCACTTTGAGGCGCAGGCGAGCCTAGGCTGATGCCAGACGTCGCGAGACTACGCGAAGTCTTATGCGAGTAGATCAATGTTTTTGCAATCAGAGCGGTGGAGGTGCCAGTATTCATCTGCTTACGTAGCAGCTGCTATCACATGATAGAGGTAGGAGGAGCGTAAGATTTGTGAGACTCGCGCTGAAGGTTTTCATGCAAAATGACGGGGGACTTTGTGGACGTAATGCTGCTATACTAAACACAAATGTCGACTTTCACAAGCTTTGCTAGAAATTTTGTCGAAAAGTGGTTTAATAAACACAGCCAGTCTTTTGTTATTTCAGACCTAATTAGAATACGGAAAGATTTCGTGACCCTTATACCTCGTTCAGTAAAGTGATTGCTTACGACCGAGCTCCTGTCTTTCGATTATTGGCAGTGAATGTGGAATTCGGCTGTTCACCACACAGTTAGAATGACTGCATTGGTCAACCAGCCTACTAACTTCTGGGTGCCAGAAGTGACGTAGCTGTACGCTAACCACTAAACATATTTAATGCCCTGGCTGTGTGGATTTTTACTCGCTTCCCCGTACGCCGGCTTCGCATGGTAGGCTGGTACAAAAGTAACTTTAAATTTACCTAGTATTGCGCTCCCCCTGCTGGAGGCCAATATTTAAAAGTTTATTTAGAATTTAACTTTGTACCGCTGTTGTGAAATACAGTACGAGTAAGTACTCCGTACGGCTTTGAGACACACTGATATCCTGGGTCATGACTATACATGCATATTATTGTCGGTGGTTAGCATGGTTCCGGAGGCAGGTTCCTCTGAAACGTTGGTCACAACCTGCTGAAATATGCGGTGTCATAACCCTGAAGACTCAACATATCGAAGGAACCTGATGCCTCCATTTTCAGGGTGGAAAATGAATGCATCAGGTTCCTTCTAAGCTTCGGTGACAGCTGAAAGGTGTCATAACAAATAAGACCGCCGTCTGAATCACTGTTCTAAATACTTCAAATCTCATGTATTTTATTGGATTCGCCATTCGATTGTGTTGCTGACAAAAAAAAACTAATATTTTAGTCTATATTGGCCTATTAATAAAAATGTCTTCGTCTAGCAATTGGGGCTTCAAACTCTTTAATCAGCCTCAGTACTGCTTTAGTCATTGATATTGTCTGTCTGTCTCTGCTACGAAACTCCAGTACATCCGCATTTGTCTCTTGGTGACCTTCGTGTTATGTTATCTCTAAGATGTGCTTGTCTTTCTTAACATTTGTGTATATCGTTAATCGTAACCCTGACCTTTCTTGTAGGATGGTTGGATTCAGATGCATTTCTTGAGATATTGGTGTATTAATTTATGACTTCTATATACCAGATCGAAATCTGCAATATAAAACAGCATAATCGTTTATGTTGAAGTGTCCAAAAGACAACAAATAATGTGCCTGTTTTTGTTTCTCCCTCCAGAAACGTGCGTCGTGTGCAGGGTTACCAATATTAAAGACAGAAGAACTTAGAATAAAATTAAAAGCAGTTTCGTGTGACCGTGATGGCTCTTTACGTCACGTAGACGACAAGAAGAAACGTCGAGAAAGAATCGTAGTTGGCTCTGTGAAAGATGAACTAGAAATGTTAGATGCAGGAAAGTTGCTTTGATTTATTCATGCTTATTTTCAATAGCATTTCAAGGAGACTGCAAATGCTGTGGTCTAATATTTCTCGACGCATAGGACCTAAATGCATGACTGAAGATTGGAAACCCAGAACATTCATAATTTAGGAAAAATTCTGATATAGGCGTAGTCTTATTATTATAGTGTATATTTAGTAACTGGGGCACGCGGTGGTGCAGTTGGTTGAGGCACTGCGCTACAAACCGGAACGTCGCGGGTTCGATTCCCGATGGTGTCACTGGAATTTTTCATTGACATAATCGTTTCGGTCGCACTATGGCCCTGGGGTCGACTCAGCCTCTAACAGAAATGAGTACCAGGAATCTTTCCTGGGGGGTAAAGGCGGCCGGTGTAGGGCTGACAACCTTACCACCTTCATGTGCCGATTGTCTAAAAATCTGGGAGCCTCGACCTCCTGGGACCCTAAGGATTGCTTTACCTTAATATTTAGTAACTAATATATATTGATAACAATTTGCTTCAGCTTGTCCAGAATTTGTTTGGGTGCTGTGCGTCTGCTGTGTACTGACGAACCTCTGAAATCCATATTACAAAGAACATACTTTTTAAATTACATATTTCTAGAGTATTTCACGTAAATATGGAGTTCAGTGGAAGAAAACTAGTAACATGCAGAAAATTTAGGCTGGCAGCGCCTAGGATTTCTCACCCCCAGGTATGTGCTGCCGAAATTTTAAATAGAGTGAAACCTGCCTACAACGGAACCGCAAGAGACCGGATTTTTTTTTCGTTGCAGGCAGGTGCCGTTTAATACAGATGCTTGATGTTAAATTAAATATCCTCGGGACTGTGAATGTTTTCCACTAAACACAGGATTCCGTTCTATCCAGGTCTCGTTTAAGACAGGTTTCATTGTACCAGGCTTATGTTCATTTCTAATCGACATACTTTATTAGCCTACTTCCCGGCATGGCAAGGGGAACACTGACGCCACCTCCCAGTGATACGCGTGCCTTACTCGAGTATCTCCTGACCGGGCCAGTTTCGCTTCCGCCGAAACAGTGAGAACCATGTCCAGCACGCTCCTGCTCACCTGACTGATGTCTTCTGTTGAAGTCCACAGTCGTATGTGCAAGGAATTACATACAAATGGACAAGATGCACGATTTCAGCATCTACGAGTATATTCTCATATTATAGAAATTATTTAAAACATTTGTTTGCTAAAGATTAAATGCGCCCATTGCGAAAAATACATAACTTGTTAAGATCCGTAATTCAGAATTGAAATGATACCAATTTTATGTTTATTTTATTTAAGTCGATATGCAATAGATATAACATCTTAATCATACACACTTCTTACGTACACCGTAAAAAAAATGCAAGGGAGTACGCAGGTGAAAAATGTCGACTTTGGGGCTTGTTTCTACTCATGTTTTTCGTTCGAGGGGATTTGTAATGGACAAAGCGGCTCTGGTAGTAGTTTTTCTTTCAGTTCTTCAGTTTTGCCCGGTCAGTATCTGTCCATCGATGCTCCATACTCATATTTCATTCATGTACGAGCGATGCTAAATAATCTTAGCAATTGTTAAACAGAACGTTAAACCAAGCATCGTTTGGTGATTTATTCTCAGAGGTTGGCTGGCTGTGTCATGTACACGCGGATTACTTTAAATACTCATTAGCTCTATGTGACGAAGATTGCTGTGTTATGGGATGTGGTATCATGTAGTACAACAGGTAGTAATCAACGTTTCGGAGGAGTTCTCTGCCTCCATATGCAAGGTATATTGTTATGTAGTATTATGGAGGACCCTGGAATCAATTACAACTCTCTGAAATCTGTCCTGAAGATAAGATTTTATTAACTTATAAGTTGTACCATTGATGACATAAAATTCAATTTGGATAATAAAATATTATAATTTACAACAGTCGAACGCCTTTTCAATATCACAAAATATGCCACCTACCATTAATGTGTTATTTAAGGCATTAAGTATTTCATTAAGTAGTTTATAAGTAGCCTTGTCAGTTGAGGAATTTGCTCTGAATCAAAATAGTTCATTGACCAAGATATTATTGTCAATTAGGTGTTGATATAACCTCACATATATTACCTTTTCAAATATTTTTGAGAAGGAACTTAATAAAGATATTGGTCTATAGGTAGACATAGAATTCTTATCACCTTTTTTTAAATACAGGCTTTATTATAGAATATTTCATTCAAGAAGGGAAAACTCTAGTTGCTAATGACTCATTGGAAATATAGGTTAAAGGTGAACTAATGAAATGGGAGCTAGCTTTTAAGATTTTAGCTGTAATTTCATCATATCCATGAGAATTAGTGGGTTTTAAGAATTTTAATAATATTTTCAATTTCTTTTGTTGATGTATAATTGCATTTAATATTTGGAAAAGGATTCTTAAAAATTTGTAATAAATATTCCATGGGATATTTACTATGTGTTACCAAAGTTTAAATTATTAGTTGCTTGATTGTTAATTCTATCAGCTGTAGACAAAAAATGATCATTAAAGGCATCAGAGATAAATTGCTGATTATTAATGGAGTTACCATCAATGTTCAAAGCTTGAATGTCTTCATAAACAGACCCCTTACCTGTGTCCAGCTTTACAATATTCCAGGTAGTTTTAATTTTAGTTTTGAAATTAAAAATCTGTTTATTATAATAGGACCTTTTTGTTTCTTTACTAGTATTCAATAATATTTTACAGTACTCTTTGCAATAATTTTTTTGTTTAGGGTCATTATAATTCTTAGTAATTAGATAAAGGTCTCTTTTAAAACAACACAAGGTTTTAATGGTTCGAGTTATCCATCTGTTACTCTTGATAATAGTACTTGTTTTTTTAATTTTTGGAAAACTAAAATAAAAAACCTTAAAAATGTATTAAGAAAAGAATTAAACATGGAATCTACATCATTATCATCGAAGATATCCTCCCATGTTACAAAAATTAAATTATAATTAAACTCAGCTAGTGAGGATTTATTAAGTTTTCTTATGTTTTCTTATGTCTGTACATGTCAATTAACATCCTGGATCAAAATCAACTGAGCATCATGGTCGTATAAACCGTTATAAATAGGTGATATTTCATAATTTCCTTGTCTGGAGTAATCTGTAAATATGTTATCAATGGCAGAGATAAAATTGTCTAAAGTCTAGTGGGGAAATTCACTGTACCAAAGAGGTTATAAGAAATAAGTAAAGAGTTTAATTGATTCTATCTATGAGTATCAGTGAGATAATTTATGTTGACATCACCACAAATAATGACTTTAATTTTAGAATTAAGTAAGGACTTTAGAATAATATCTACTTTGTATAAAAAATGAGTGAAATTACCAGTGGGTTATCTATAGATGGAAAATACACATATATGGGAAAATATAGAATGTAATTTAACTGCACATATTTCAATGTCATTATCAGAGCAACATGCTTTTAAATTCACAGTAGTAAAATTTAGATTTTTGAGTACATAAATACAAACTCCACCTTTCAAAGCAGATTTCCCACGGTAACTAGTCCCAAGGTTGTAGTTATCTATGCTTACATTATGTAACTGAAATTGATTCAAGTGATGTTCAGTTAAACAGATAATGTGGAGATAATCTGGGTATAAAAAACTCAACATCTCATTAGTTTTATATTTAAGACCACAAATATTCTGATGGTAAACTTTGAGTGAATTTTGTGAAACAGGTAGCATTGAATAAACATTATTAGTTGAAGATATCGAAGTTATGTTCAAAAGATCTTGGTTGTTGAAGTCAGTAATAACTGATTGAGAGGTATCAGTATTAGCTAATTGAAAAGTATCAGTATTCACAGAGTCTGTATCATTGACAATATTATCTAGTGTTATGATTTTATTTCCCTTAAAATCATCTTGTTTAGTAACAGGTACCTTTCTTTTTCTAGTAGATGTATGGTTTGCCACATTTTCCATTAACTTATTAGTACTCATAGGTACTGTTGATATATTATGAGAATTGGAATTGATCAGAATTGATGTTATGAGATTCATTGTTCCTTCATGACCATTAACATTCACACTATTACAGTCAGTATCAGAATTACATTTCGTGTCAATAATTGAAAAGTCACTACGTCTATCAATGCTATTAAGATTAGTGTTGTCCACTTGGACTGTTTTTCAGTCTATGCTAACATGTTCATCTTCCTTGATCTGAAGGATTTTCTCAATAGTTAAAACAATTTGGTTACAGATAGCTCCCTTACCTAGCCCATTAAGATGAAGGCCATACTAGTAAAATATTCTATGTTAGAATCCACTTGTAAAATTAAGATATGATTCAGCTTCATATATTTCATTACCTTCCCATTAAAAATCTTAACCTCTTTGTTAACACATGAAAATGCAGGTAGGTCATAGCGATGAGATACAGTTATTAAAATGATTGTTATTCCTAACAAACTGAGTAATATTCTTAAGACCGTTGGTCGAATTGTTTTTACTCACATTGTTGGTTCCACCCCAGAAGATCAATACATCATTTTTTGACAAATTTGAGACATCACTGTTGATTGTTGATGTTAAAGATTCAATATTTCTACCTGGTTTAATGAAACCCATAACCTCAAAATTATCAGTTAAATTATCCTTTAGTTGCATTGCACAGCTGCATGTGTGACTATCTCCTAAAATTACAATTTTATATTCACATTTTCTAGTGGATAGATTTCTGTGGTGATACACTGAATTTGCACTATCATTTACACCAGTACTAGGAATCCTTATTTGAATGTTATCATCAGATGAAGGGCTACAATTTATAATGGTCAGAATAGGAAAATACATTTTCTGACCATATTGTTCCTGGTAATGAACTTGATTGCCGATCCCAGTGGCCATGCGGTCTAAGGCGTGAGTCTGCGGCCGCTCGCTTACTAGGATTGTGGGTTCAAATCCCACCGGGGGCATGGTTGTCTGTCTCTTGTGAGTGTTGTGTGTTGTCAGGTAGAGGTCTCTGCAACGGGCTGGTCACTCGTCCAGAGGAGTCCTACCGAATGTGGTGTGTCTAAAAAGTGTGATCGTGAAGCCTCAAAAAATAAGGTGGCCCAGGCCCCCAATGGGCTGTCGAGCCATTGGAAAAAAATGATCTTAATTATGTTGATAATTTTGATTCTTATGTCTTCCAGAAACGATTTCCGACCATTTAACTTTATTAGAAGGTATTTCATTAACTGGAGTAGCAAACTTAGCACACTCAAGCTACAGTTTATCAATTACACAGGAGATGATTTCAATAACACTCTGTCTTTTAGCTGTAAGGAGTAGATAATTAAGTTCAGCGATATCACTCATTAAATTCTTCTAGTTAATATCATTAGTGAAGGCCCTATTTAATAAAATTTTGTCACTTAGGCCACTTGCATATACATTTTCCTTTGTACTCAAAGTCATGGACACACTTCTCAGCCTCCATCTTGTATGGGTACAGGGTTCTTTCCTGGCTGGGACGTGAAGTTGACCACTCACTTCTATCTAGTGCCTAGGTTAAGAATGAGTGGAGCTGTACTCCTACACCCCCTGCTTACATTCATATCATGGACAGGGACAGATCAACCCTTTTATGATCAAGGTAGAACTTCCACCTTGTCAGTGTCATATCAGTAGTGTCATATCTACTCATGCCTTCTACCATAGAAGGTGTGAGTAGATAGGACAATACTCTAAAGATGGAGGCAGCATATTCCTCCAAAATGTAGGCGACTACCTTCCAACTTATGTAACATCACATCCCAGAAGACAGTTACACTAAAATTACACTTTAGTGTTTGTCTGTATTGCACATTGTTCATAATGTGATTTCTGTTTCCTTGTGCTTAAAAGTACACAAGAAAGCATAATGCTGCCTAAATACATCTTGTTGGTGTATTTTCTTTCTTATATATCATTTAATGTTATAATTTGTGGTACATAAAGTATAAAATGTCATGGTTAGTCACATACATTTAAGCATTGTCAGGACTGAATTTTGTGGTGTTCAGTGAAAAATTACATAATTAGGTCAAATTCTAAAAGAGGCAAGACCAAGAAACAGTTGCAACAAAATTCACTAAACAGATTATCCATTGTCACCATTATAACAACCATACTAAGGCACCTTGTGAGCATCTTCCCAGCCATATAGACATTCAGCAAGTGCTGAAAATTAGAATATTTGTTAGAAAATATTGAACATTGTCCTCCATCAAAAACTGATTAGATAGTGCTGAATGTATCCTCATCAATTTTCAGTCATTGAATACTTTGCTTTCATGTACATAACACATTCATTCATTCTGTAGTCTGTCTTACGACAGGTCCGTAGCCTCTTCCAAAGCGAATTCTCCACAGGGTGCGATCTAGTGCTTCCTCTTTCAATTTCCAGTATCTTTTCTTTTCCTTAAGGTCATCCAGTAGCTGCTTACGTCTTCTCCCTCGTCGTCCCGTCATTTCTATCCTTCCTTCAATCACGTGTTTCAGAAGGCAGTTTCTACGCAAGATGTGACCAATCCAGTTAGCACACATAACACATACCAGTATATAAAATGCAGCAGTAAAACAGTTTGCGCACAAAAAAGAGAAGGATATGAGGTTCCTACAAAAGAGATTGTAAAGTTCCAATTTTGTGACTTTGTTTTGTGTGACATATTATGTTTCAAAAGAAAAAATATATCTATATCTGGCAGTAGCTGAAGTTGTCTCACAGTTCAGGCAAGGGTTCTTCCATGACATAACTGGCCCAAATAGCTCCACACACACACATCAAGGGTGACAAAACATATTAATAGATGGAGGGACTGGTGATGCATAAACAAAGATAAGCATTGAATGTAGAAAGATTCGGAAAATAACCAGAGTGGAAGTAATACATGAAAACAATCTCATGAAGTGAAAGGAAGGTATAAATTGTGGTTGTTTCACTGTAACTCACATCTGTGATATAAAATATCTTCATTCTACAGATAAGTATTAAATCCTTTGATTTAACCATTTGAATTAGTAATAGCGTTGGAAATGCATATTCTAAACGTTTATTTACCTGATAACATGTCCCATAGGTTTGTGCATTAAGAACACAAAACTTAGTGTTTTATTTGGCAAATATAATCCATCCAAAATCATGTGGATATGCTAGCTAGCAGGTAACGTATTTCCTACATGATTGTCGCCAAAAAGTGTTCTTCCATGCGTTCTTCATGCAATATTCAGGAGACATTCAATTTTGACTCACAGTGAATACTGTGTTAATTCTCTTGTATCCTAAAAAAGCATGTTTGTACTTTCCTATTATTTTGTCAGGTGCAAGAGTATGGGTTTGTGGTGTATTGTCAGGTGTTTGATACTGAAGTACTTGCTGTTCTTGAAGCAGGGTTGAATGCCATCCTGCTTCTTTATTTTCAAGGCCAACATTTCCCCACTTCTCTGCTGTCCACAATTTTTTAAACCAACGTACACTGACCTGACATGAAACTTTACTCACAGTATGTTTTCCTCTCTGTTTCAGTTATTACTAACATTCTAATCCTTTATATAATTTTAATATTATAAATGGTCATGGTCAACATAAAGTTATCCCTGTCTATGCCATGAAGGCCTGCAGGGGGAGTATAGGTATAGCTGTACTTATTCTTAACCTTGGCACTAGATGGAAGTGTGTGGTCAACTTCATGCCCCAGCCACTTTACTCCCAGGAAAGAGCCCCTGGTATCCACTGAATGGGAGGTTGGTTAGGCCCCAGACCAAATCTGGATGCTTTGGAAAAGAGAAAAATCTCTGCCTGTGCTGGGTGTCGAACACCGGATCATTCAGTTCATAGCCTAGTCACTATACCAACTATGCTATTCTGACTCCTTGTTAATATTATAAGAAACATTTTTTTGTACTTGTCTGTATTTGACTTTAAAATTGACCATTAATCTCATAAATAACAGTGTAACGTGGAAAGTGAGGATACATGCCTTCTGGTATGTGACACTTCAAGATGAAGAAACCATGATACTTTGAAACGTTAGGAACCTCTTGCCCAGTGACACAGCATCACATCCCAGAAAAATTGAATCCTCAACCTTACCGCTGTGAGAAACTTAAGTCTCACAACTTCGAAGCTCTGATAATGTAACATCCAAAATTATCAGTTTCCATTGCCACAGAAATGCACATGATAGCGGGACACAGAACATACGGGTAGAAGGAGCATGTACCATGTGATATACATAGTATGAAACATTTGCTGTATGGTTCCATAAAATGTTTAATTTACAGTGGTATACAAGAATATATGATACTCAGACTGTTGTTGTGTAATTAGGGTACAATGCAATTTACAGATTTGTATTATTACTTTCCTAAATTTCTGTTGAATATTATCAGTAACTGTTTCAGATGCTGATTTTTCAGAATAATAAAATTCAGTTTCTTGTTACTCCAGAATAGGTTTATTCATTTAAAGAAACTTAATAGACAATTTATCAGGTAATTTATCTTAAATATGCAGTATTCTTACTGTTCACCTTATTTTAGAAAAGATGCGTCTTAAATGTTGAAAAAGGAAGCATTTTTCATTCCATTGGCAACTGTATTTGAGACATTAAAATTCTACTGTTATTTGATGTTTCAATACTCATTACTCTCATATCTCTTTCGTATTATGAATTTCTGATGCGTGTGTTGAGAACAGAATATATTCTACAAAACAACTGAACACTTTCTAGATGCTTCATAAACCATGAATTGTATTCTGCAAATAACATATTTGCTGTCATTTTGAGTTAGCTCTTGATGTCAGATGCTGTGTTGAATGAAAATGTGTGGATGCACCTGCAAAAAATTATGTTCTCTTCTTTGACATGCTCTCTTTCAGAGATAAATTGTTGAAAGAAATGTTTAAATATTTCTGCCTTTCTATAATGTTAAATTAAAAATATGTAATAATGCCTCATAAATATTGTAAACAGAAATCTTGTTTTATTTTTACTCTGAAGAAACAATACTGTTTCAAAGATAGAATATTAAGAAGAGGAAACTGCATCTGATACAAGCAGACCAAGAGAACAGCAGTGAGAAGACACAAAGAATTCTGTAGGTTTCAGTACAAAAATGATGGTACCTGAAAGAAATGCAACTCTCATACACTCTTCACAAACATTTGACCTTATTTTCTCTGTCCTTATACTTGCTCTTACCATTGCTGTAACAGTGTCATTCATGAACACATGCATAGATTATTGCTTACATTTTAGCACAGTACACAGGAGTTACCAAAATAATTATGGTATGAGAAGGGGGCACAATATATTATGTGTATTAGACACTTAAAAACTCGAGTTTTAACAAACGCTTCTAAAATACTCCATTGAGTTTCAGAAATATAGAAGTTATATTATCATACCCAGTGCTGGACAAAAAAAAAAAGCTTTTAAGTTACAGCGTAGAGCTGAATCATGTAATCTAAAACAAAACAAAAAATAATCCAGACAGGAAGGTGCTCAGGCAGGTCTTACTTTGTGTTCATAACTGCGTGTGTATATACATACACACACACACACACACACACACACACACACACACACACACACATACAGTCGAACCCGGTTATAACGACATCGGTTTATGTGACAACTCGTATATAACGTCAGATATTCTGTGACACCAATTAATTCCTCACTGTTAACCACAACATTATACTCCTCTGTTATAACAATACACGTTTATACTGACACAAAATATTCAGTCCCTTTCATGATGTTATAACCGAGTTTGACTGTATTTATACGTATAGTACATTTGATAATTTTCAAATGTCTACTACAGGATTCTTTTCAGTGATGTAGGCACATATAAAGAAACTTTTCCTTAGGTGGTAGTAAGTATGAATTGGCATAGTCTTTGATCATTTATATTCTGCTTATCTGATGTATGATAATGAAAACTACTAATGCAAAAGTGGAGGAGACTATCTGTTCAGTACATTCCTAACTATTATGAATATTTTATTATATATTATTACCACATTCAATAGATATACATTTTATGAATAAGAAAACACATGAATCCAGTTTTATAGTAATACATGGTAATGGGTTGAAGGATTAGTTCTGTCTCTTCCATTTTCATGACAGGTAACTGCACATTTAAAATATGCAACTGTTGAGACAGACATGATTCAGATAAAATTCTATGTAGCCATTGGCCATGTAGGATGTCATGAACCTACCACAAAATAAGATATGCCCATAGACAAGAACTAACCTTCAGTAGCCTAGTAGGAAGACACACAGAAAGTGAGGGACCCAAGTCAGTCAATTAATGTGATTTACTAATCAATTATATTTTCATTCAATGACCATGTTGTAACTTACTATTTTCTTTAATTTAATAATAAGCAGAAAAATGATGTAAGTAAAGATGCTCTTTACAGAATAATGTATACTGTATTGTGTGTCATATCTCACACCTATACATATTCACCTGCATTCTTGCCATTTTTCCTAAATTTCCGTGGCCATTTGGAATTCAAATGTCACTCCCTGGCCTCTCAGTGTGGTCCCTCACCTGAGGGCAGGAAATTACTCTTAGTACAAAAACTATCACGTAATACATGTTGATAAGAATGCTGAGTTTCTAGATCTGTGTCTGCCATGAAACATAATGGATGATATTCATTACCTTTAGGTGTTAGAAAATTACACTTGGACAGCCATCTCATGCTGGCAGAATGTACAGAATGTAACTTTATATTTTCCCACTTTCTGAAACTGGTCCAACACTGTGTGTGTGTAAAATTTTCTGGCAGATGACTTGGTCGACAAGGTCTGACATAATGGCCAGCAAGGAGCTGACCTGATGCTATGCAGTTCTTCTTATGGGGATGGATGAAGAAGGGATTTACAAGAACAAAGCCAAACTTTGGATGAATTGGAATAATGAATTAGCATGTTTCTCCAGCAGGTTCCACAAGACTTCCCTCAAAGAGCAGCTGGCAGTGTTGGGGGTTGACTGCATAAATGTGTATAAAATGCAGTTGGACTTGTGGAAATGGGCATGTGTCACATGAAATGGCACAGTGTAAAGTTCAGTACTCTGAAACTGTTTCTCATTTGTATAATTTTCTTTTACTTCTTATAAGCGAAAGGAGTTTCAAAGATGTGTTGAAACAAAAAGTAACAACTACTGAACACTTATCTGTATATTGTAGTCCTGCATATGGGGTGTACCTGACACACTATAATAGCTAATAATAATCTTATCTTCTTAATTTTTTATTTTATATCTTATTTTTAAGTAGAGATTAGTTGTCCATTTAACAATAAGTAAGTTTCTGTTTTTAATTTGTTTGGTGAATAAAAATAATGTCCTTTATGATTATCACCTTTAAAAAATGAAGAAAGTAAAATTCTCTGGGTGCACACCCTAATGTAAAGTGCTGCGCATACTTATGATGTGGATCCTCACTGGAGAACCATGTCAAGACAGTTACTTCAGACTGGAACTGGACTGCGGAATTGAAAGCATAAAATATATTATTTTGCTAAATGACCGAGATCATGCACAAAAATTGGCTGTTAGTAATAGAATACTGTATTTCCATATCCGTTGTACAACTTTTTGGCACTTTTTTTACCTATGTATTTGTGCTTGTAGATATAATAGGCAGGCCAGATTATTAATGCAAAATCCAGACAACAGAATATGAGCAACATTATTTTTTCTCGGATCATATATGAGTTGTGAAGGAGAGGCAAAGAGAACACAGTAAATCTTGCAGTATGATGGGGCTGTTTTAGGATTATAAAATCTCCCAACATCTTCCAGACAGTCCTAAGTCATGTCTTAGCACAGTTTTAAAAAATAGATGTCTTATTGATTTAAAAGCAAACACATGAACTGGATTTAAAATTTTAATTAATGTATTCAGAGCAAATTAAAGTACAACACAACAGACTTGTATTAGTCTATAAAGATCTGTTAGTACTGTAATAAATTTTTGGTACTTGCTTCAAAACACAGGAGTATGTCTTAGCATAATTTAAAATCCTCCTTTTCAGTTCACCAGAGTCAACAATGAAACTGAATAACATAATAGGCTGTACTTTAAAGAAAATTCCTGGAACTGACCACAGTCTTGTGACAACTTCATGGAAGTCCAAAGTGTTGATGTGGTTATAACATATCACTCTATGTTACTGATATTGTAACAAAGTTGAGAATTTTTAGAAGTAATGTCAAGTCTGTTCTTTTGTATGGTTGCAAAACATGGAAGGTTATAAAGAGAATCACAAGGGAACTACAAGTATTTATATAAACAGGTGCCTTGAAAATTTGTAAGATCTCTTGGCCTAACCAAACTGTGGAAGCATGCACAAGAGAAACTAGTGGCACTGCAAATCAAACTGTAGAAGTGGAAGTGGACTGGACATACACTGATTCCTCTGCCATGGGAAAACAAGCTTCAAGTTGGAAACCCGAAGGACATCGTAGAAGAGGAAGACCAAGAAGCAGCTGGAGGAAAATGATAAAGGAGGAAGCTGAAATAGTGGGAAAGATTTGGAGAGCTCAAGGCAATAACTGGAAAGAAAGTCCACTAGCGTTGCTTTGTGGAGGCCCTATGCTTCAAATTGGAGCAACAGGAATTTGACTGACTTGACTGAGAGACTCGGTGTTACTGTTGTATTCTTGACATAGTGAGAGGGATTTTGGGTAAGGCAGTGGACTTATGAATACTGGTTAATATGAATAGAGATTTAAAATCTGGAATAACTTATCATTCCAAACAACCCTTATCAGTAAAAATTACAGAAATGACAGGCTTTCCAAGAAAAAGCAAGAACATCTGGTCGCTCTGTGTTATAGTCTGCATATACACAATTAGCGCATCAAAGAGCCTATATTACTTTCAGTTTATTCAGACAAATTATTATTGAATATATTTCTGGTAAATACTGTGTTAAAATTGTTAACTAATTTTACATACTACATAAAGCATGTAAAATTACAAATGAATATATGTAATGTTAAACTTTACTTCATAGGCTTTTACACATGTGAGAGTGGTAATGGTCCCTTCCTGTAATAATTATCTGTTACATGGTGATTGTCACTTTTTAGGTCTTCCTTATGCACAGCACACACAATTTGTAGTTTCACATGTCATCATTCTAATCATTAAGTTGCAAATCTGCATTTATTTCATTTTTCACATTCACATAAAATATGGATGGTCTGTCATCAGTTTAGACCATGAAGAATTTACTAACCTCCATCTTGCTGGATCTCTCAGCAATAGGTGTTTTCAGTTTTACCAATCTACTCTGACTTCAGGACCCCACTATGGTGAATTTGAAAATGTTCAGATTTGTGCCTTTAAATTGGTAGGTATTGTTTGCTATCATTACTTCAAAGATCATGGCTTTTTCCTGTTAAGTAAACGTGCTATTTGAAAGCAAATTAATATTTATTTAGGAATAGAAATTTAGGTGCATCTTGTGTCCATGATGATGATAACGGATACACCATATTTTGCTCCAGAAAATACATCACCAAAAGAAAGTGCTCAACCCAACAAAACAGAAAGAGCATTCATAAAATTAAGAGTTGAGACAGCAGTATGAGGCCAGAAAGGGAAACACTAAGGCCACTAAAACCACAACAATATTTGAACTGAACACAGCACGGTGCAATGCCATCAGACCAGAAATTACAATAATACAAATTTATAGTTAATGTCACTTTTTAAAGTGCTTGGACTTTCAGTGACAGTTCAGAGGACAATTAAGAAAAATAACAGATAGTCCTCCAAGGAGGAATTGTACCAAACTTATACCCTGACATATGAAGGACAGAAGAAAGTTGTACAGTAGAACCCGGATAAGAAGTCCCCGCATAAGAAGTTTTCCCCTGTAAGAAGTCTGATTTTTAAAGTCCCGAAATCCTATTGCTTTTAATAAGCTTCCCTCTTAATAAGTCTTCCCACTTAAGGAGTCCCTAATCCTCTGGTCCCTTGAAAGACTTCTTAACAGGGTTCTACCGTATATTGAGAATTCTTCATGGGTACTGTAACTATTATGGGAGGACTAATGAGGAGTGCTATTAATTTAGCTTCCTCATCAGGAATTCTGCATTCACTGGAAGAGGAAAAAGGGTTACTCCAAACAAACATGAAGATTTTATTAGGTGGCATATCCTTTCCTTTCCAGCAATACATTGATCTAGAAACTGCTACTTAATCAGAAATTGCTACACATATTGACAACTGTTTTTATTTTGTAATGCGTGTTTAGATACTAGATAATCTGTGCGTGTTTCTGTTTCTCCTCTCTTGAAATATTTATGTTTGCAGATTTTGCAAATTTACCATTTGATTGAGGATATATTGCTTTCCTTCTTTACATTGCAGTAGTAAAATTGTTTATTGTATATTCTGATTAGCTCACAACAAAAGCACTTCAGGAACGTATCTGTCAATAAACTAATATTGGACCATCAGTAAACTATACAACATATTCATTGTAATAGATTCTGTACAGCAATATTTTTATGTAATTATCATTCGTCATGTCCAACAAATATGTACCATTAAAAGTCACAGGCCTATGCTATAAGGTGTCACTTTGCATCATCTAGACATGTTGAGAGGATGCAACTCATATTGTTTGGTTTACTCATGAATGACAATGATCATGTAACTAGGATGAAAGTTGGGATTTGGAAATTGTAACTAGAACACAAATTTATAATGAATTTAGGCCAAAATTTTACTTCAGCATTAAAGTTCACATTAACTTTCATTTTATAAATGTAATAGAGGAATACACAACAGCATATTGTAAAATATGGAAATTCGGCTAGTATTCATTAAACATACACATTCATAGAGAGATCCATGAATTTTATCACATGGCCAATTCTGTTAAACTTGTATATTCTTATAAAAGTAGGCCAATATTGCATTCTGCCTTTTCCTCGTAAGTTCAGTCTTCCATTTCTGAACATCAATATTATCTTTATAAACTTGTGATTATATATGATGGGTACTTTAACGGTACTGATATTAAGTCTGTCTCAGTTTCTTTTATTTCTTCGGTTTGGTCTGCAACAGAAAATAGCAGGTATGTCCAACTTAAAAAGAAACAGCTCTTGAAATGCTCAGTTGCTATTTTCACATACTGCAGTAAAGATTATACAGAGTTTTGATTACGTGGGATTCAAACAATTTAATGTGGATAATATAAGGAAAATATTAAAAACAGCAAAAACTACTACCATCAATCAGTACAGATCTACATGTTGATAATCTGTGTTCACAAATTGGAAGCAACATTGTTGTTAGAGCCTGCTGTCTGCTAAATTTTAATTAGAAACCTAACCATAATTCTGTTCTTCTTGAAATTCATCTGTTCCGTAAAAAGTTTTTCACAGATCGCAGTCTACAGCTCAGTATGTTCTTTTGGGTGGAATTTCTTTATGATTGCATAATAGAGATTCAAGAAAGCATAAAAACTGACAGCAATGATAATGAGAAGAACAACAGAGAAGACAATGCTGAGGAAACTCCCATCAATGATTGTACTTCCTGCTTGATTTCTTCTGCTTGCTTTTGTATCTGGATTATCAATCAGTTTCTTCATAGCATTCAATCGTTCTCGCAATTCCTCTACAGATTCTGTTAGTACATCAGAAGTACCTGAAAATGAAAGAGCAATAATTCTTTACCAACTTTTTAAAGTCATAGTACATGCAGTAGTGGTACACAAAATTGGAGGACCCTGAGCAAGACAGATCAGCAAGGTTCCTTGGTGAGAATATTATAAGTGATTTGAATTTCTATAATTTTAATAACTGTGGTTCAGCAATTGAATTGCCTCATCAGCTTCAGAACTCTAAAATTTAATGTTGGTATGCCAGAAAATATGCAGATGACCTTGTCCTACTGGCTAGGGAAGAAAAGGTGCTACAGGGCATCATTGATAGACTAATTGAAATTGGAAGACGCTATGGTGGAAATGAATGTGGAAAAAACTAAGGTAATGAGAATCTCAAGGCAACTAGCCCCAATGAAAATTATGGTAGATCAAAAGCAATTGGAGAATGTGGAATATTTCAATTATTTGGGAAGCATGATAACAAATGATGCAAGGTGTACACGTGAAATTAAATCCAGAATTGTCATGGCTAAAGCAGCATTCAACAAGAAGAAGACTCTTTTCACCAGCAAACTGGACTTAAATTTAAGGAAGAAACTAGTAAAGTGCTACATTTGGAGCATAGCTTTATATGGTGCTGAAACGTGGACACTTCGGATAAGAGATCAGAAGTATCTGGAAAGTTTTGAAATGTGGTGCTGGAGAAGAATGGAGACGATCAGTTGGACCGATCATGTGAGAAATGAAGAAGTATTACACAGAGTCAAGGAGGAGAGGAATATCATACATACAATAAAAAGAAGAAAGGCTAACTGGATTGGTCACATCTTGCACAGAAACTGCCTTCTGAAACACGTGATTGAAGGAAAGGTAGAAGGCAGGATAGAAATGACGGGAAGACGAGGGAGAAGATGTAAGCAGCTATTGGATGACCTTAAGGAAAAGAGAAGATACTGGAAATTGAAAGAGGAAGCACTAGATCACACCCTGTGGAGAACTCGCTTTGGAAGAGGCTACGGACCTGTCGTAAGACAGACTATAGAATGAATGATTGCCAGAAAATTAAGAGTACATACTATGGCTACAGTTTTAGATTAAGCAGCAGTTTCACTCTAGAATAGAGAAACAATAAATGCTTTTAGAGTAACAGTGATGATGTTGCACATGGGTAAGCTACTGTAATTGCAAGTATGAATACAATTTCACCCACCCTAAAAATATGTTTCACTGCTTTCACTGGAACCGAATATTTCATCACTGAAGCAACATTATTCTTAATTGAGAGAATGACCAATTTTGACATGTTGAAACAGGTTTGATAAGTACTTTGCAATTTTTGGTTGAAAATTGCCCACCTTTTTCAAGATCCGGGGAAAAGATTGTACATTCTGTGTGGAAAGCTCCCTTGGACCCCCATAAAATGCTTGACATTGTTGAGGATTTGTCAGTATTGTCCAAACATGAATTCCAGTTGTGCAAGTCACGTGGTGTAAGACTGATGGTGATGACTGATATTCATGTTTTCAAACTTCAATTCACTCCATCTGTGTTTGTCCCACTGCTGTAATCATGGTCACATAGTTCTTTATACTGACACACAGATTTTCAAAGTAGTATCCATCGGTGTAACAGCGGTTCTTTTGTCAATGGCATTAAAGCCAATAAAATCCTCTGGCTTTGTTTAATAAGGTGGAAAAATATTTAATGTACCTGATGTTAGTCATTATTGTGTCTTTAATCACTGACTATATCAGCTGAGTGTGTATTCATAGCTCAATTAGTGATTATGGATCTCATTTTCATTTATGTGATGGAAGCGCTCACATATCAATAGGTCATATATAGATCTATAAAATTATCTGGCCTGTGGTCAGCGTCTAATGATAATATATCTCTGTGTCTTCAAAGTGGTTAGTTATATGGTGTCAAAAATTGTGCAATATTTGTCAGACTTTCCATTAAATCTTAACAGTGGGTCATAGGTTCCTAAATGCATAACTTGCTTTCATAATTGGTATTTTGCTATTCCAGTCAGTCACTGTCACTCCAATTCAAGCAAATTTTACATGAGCTTAATATAACCTCTGCTGTTCTCATATTTGTTCCCAAGATGGTGAAACAGATTCATGGTTCAAATAGTAATTTTAAGACTAGTATTTCTAACAAATTAAATAATAATAATTCTCATAATCTAAGTGCTAAATTAAACCAAGATCTTTTGAGCACTAACTTAGAATCCCATCTAAATAATAG
The DNA here is from genome assembly GCA_021186555.1 of Reticulitermes speratus. Taxonomy (NCBI): domain Eukaryota; kingdom Metazoa; phylum Arthropoda; class Insecta; order Blattodea; family Rhinotermitidae; genus Reticulitermes; species Reticulitermes speratus. Next base: position 22,553,606 of record JAJKFL010000009.1, read on the forward strand.
TTCCTTGTTATATTCTTCTGATAATAATTCACTCAATGTATATTATCAAAATGTTAGGGGTCTAAAGGGTAAAACCAGTGAGCTTATAAGCTCTCTGTATCCAGACCTGCCTCATTTATTATGTTTAACTGAACACTCCAGATAGGGCAAAATGGAAGAAGCAGCTAGATTGGGCCAAGGACCAGTGGAGTCTGTAGAGTCATCGAAGAAGAAGAACATCATCTAGATTATCCTGATATAGATCATACTTGTATAGATCATTACAATCTCGTTGCTAAATATTGTAGAAAAATTCTTAAACAAGGTGGAGTATGCATTTTTGTCCATGAAAAACTAAAATTTACAAATATTAATTTAAACTAATTTTGCAAAGAACAAGACCTAGAAGTATGTGCAGTTAAACTACAGTCCTCTCTTGCCAATATCTGTATTTTATCCATCTACAGGGCACCGACAGGTAACTTCTTATATTTTCTAAATGGCTTAGATACCATTTTAAAATCTCTATACGATATTAATATAGACTTTATTATCTGTGGTGATATAAATATAAACTATCTCGACAACAACAATAGAAAAAACAATTGGACACTTTGTTATCCTCTTATAAATTCTACAGTATGGTGCACTTTCCAACTAGAATCCAAAATAATTCAATTTCTGCAATTGATAACATTTTCATTGATCTTTGCAGAGCTGGAAATTATACCATAGGTCCTCTTGTTAATGGACTGCCTGACCATGATGCCCAGATTATATATATAAATAATATTAACTTAGAAACACAAAACAATTGCTTTCAATCTATAAGAAAATTTAATAAAAACACTGTGAATGAGTTCATGATTAAATTAAGTTATGAGACATGGGACAATATTTTTGTTGATAAGGATGTTGATACAATATTTAACTCCTTTCTTAATACTTGTCTAAGAATATTCTACTCTAGCTTTTCTAAAAAATAAGTTAAGGCTGAAACCAAAAATAATCCATGGATGACTCATGGAATAAAAATTTCTTGTCATCATAAAAGAGAACTTTATGTAACTCTTAGGAATAGTAATGACCCCAGTTTAAAACATTATTATAAAATATACTGCAAAATTCTTCCTAATGTTATTAAAGCTGCAAAAAACTTCATTATAATAGATTCATTTCTAATTCCAATAATAAAATTAAAACTACCTGGAGTATTATAAAATCAGTAACAGGTAAAAATACTAATAATGCAGGTATACAATTTCTAAATATTGAAGGGAACTTAAGTGATAATCATCATACGATTACAAATTTTGTTAATAATTATTTTCTAACAGTAGCTGACAAAATTACTTCTAATAATATAAATGTTAACAATATTGCAGAATCCGATACAAATAATCACTTGAACTATCTATCTCAAACTTTTACAGTTCCTTTCCCTAAAATTAAATTTAGCCACACCTCAACTAAAGAAATTGAAAACATTATTAAATATTTAAAACCAAAAAATTCTCATGAATATGATTACATTCGGTTAAAATCTTAAAAATAAGCTCTCCTTTCATTAGTTCCCCTTTAACTTATATATGCAATAAATCTCTTTCATCAGGTATCTTCCCTACTCGATTAAAATACTGAGAAATAGAACCGTTATTTAAACATGGAGATAGAACTAATATGACTAATTACAGACCTGTATCATTATTAACATCATTTTCAAAAGTTTTTGAAAACGTCATATATGCAAGACGTCCCCAACTTAAAAAGAGTAACAACATATTAGTAAGTGAACAATATGATTTTAGGAGTAATTCATCTACAGAAAAGGCCTCATATAAATTAATTAATGAAATATTAAATGCACTGAATAATAAAATATTAGTTGGTGGTATATTGTAATTTGAAGATGGCCTTTGATTGTGTTAATCATGACATTTTATTGTCTAAACTGGAATTTTATGGAATAGTTGGTAAAGCATATGCATTATTAAAATCTTACCTTAAAGACAGATATCAGAGAGTTTTAATAGATAATTGGTACACTTCCTCTGAATGGGGCAAAGTTAATAATGGGGTCCCTCAGGGATCAATACTGGGACCTTTATTGTTTCTTATTTACATAAACAATTTACCAAACATTATAATTAATAAATCCAAACCATCCAAATCTCTTGGCCAATGATACTAGTATAATTGTTACCAATCCCAGCCCTTTAAATTATAAAAACAATATTATAAATATATTTGAATATATAAATGTTTGATTTAAAGCTAATTTATTAACATTAAATTTTGATAAAACATATTACATACAACTTATGACTAAAAATAGCTTGCAATTAATATAAATATTGGCAATGATAACAAGCAGATCGCTAATTCTACAAGTATCAAATTTCTTGGATTAATTATTGATAATATGTTGTCTTGGAAAAGTCACATTGATTGGCTTATGTCTAAATTAAGCTCAGCCTGTTATGTAATCAGGGCTGTTAAACCTTATATGACTCAGGAAACATTAAGAATGATTTATTTCTCCTGTTTATTCTGTTATGGCTTATGGTATATTTTTCTGGGGCAATTGTCGCCACAGTATCCACATTTTTAGGCTTCAAAAAAGGATAATTAGAATTATCACTAATTCTAGAGGTAGAGACTCTTGCAGGGAATTGTTTAGGAATTTGAAAATTTTTTCCCTCCAATCACAGTATATATTTTCCCTTTTGTTATTCATGGCTAATAACAGAGAACAATTTAAATCTAACTCTGAGATTCATGGCATCTACAAAAGATACACCAGTAATTTCCATTATCTGTCAACCAGTCTAACAACATTCCAAAAAGGATCACATTACTGTGGAATCAAGATTTTTAATAGTCTTCCTCCTAGCATAAAAAAGTTAGTTCAGGATGCAAAACAATTTAGATCTGCTTTAAAAAGATTCCTTCTTTTAGATTCGTTTTATTCATTGGAGAATATTTTAACTGCAATAAGAATTAAAGATCTTGGTTTATTATACCCTTGACAACTAGTATTATATTTTACATGTGATTACCGCCCTTATTTTATATGTTTTATTTTATTACCACTACTATTAATAAATATTGTTATTGTTTTAATATGACACATGCTTTCTATGTATATATATTTTATACCGTTTTTATATGTATATGGAGACTAATTCCACATCCGTCAGGTTTTTTTACCTGCAAGGAACCATGGAATGTGAAATGAATGAATAAATGAATAGTTTTCTTTTATGTCCAATTGCAACATCTGTTTAACACAATAGAGATCTTTGAGTGTTGAAAATAATTAACATGAAAAGCAGTGGACATAATTAGTAATTTTTATCATTATAACACTTTGGATTGCTTTTCTTTTGCCTCTCAGGGAAAAAGTCATTATTTTGATTACCATGTGTAAATTAGTTTCTTATTTCGTGCATGTAATGTGTGTAATGCTTGCCTGTTAATTAGAACGGTAATATGTGGCTTTATAGGGAAGAAATAGAGGTGTCCTGCTGCAAGGTATGTAATTAGTGTCAAGATTGTGATGATGGCTGTGACAGTTTGAATCTTCATTAAATACAGTTTTCATTTACAGTGGTTTTTAATATTTCATAATGGATTTCACCTGTTAGGAAATTAGGTCAATAGGGAGTATCTGGAACAAGGACATTAGGATATTGTTATTAATGCAATATTATGAAACTTAAAGTTCGCCCGTACTTTTACAGTGATCGGAGCATTTTCGTATGTTCTGTGATTTTTGGTATGTAGGCATATATTTAATTTATTATTGACCCGCCTTTTACGTAATAAATACCAACTCTCATTTTGAATGTTTTATTGGACTTATTAAAAAGATGAATGTTCGGAAATTTCGTCGTTCGTATGTTCTCCCATACGTAGTGTTTCTTCATAAAATGCAGTTTTGAAATTACTTATGAGATGGTAATTTGAAGCAATTTATAGAAAATCCATCGGCATTAAACAGTATTTAGAGCAGGGGCTAATGTTCCACAAGGGGGGGGGGATACATTGATTTCAAGCAAACGAATGTGTTGTTTATAGCACAGAATTCTTCTTTAAAAGCAAACGTCGGAGAATTTCTTCTCACAAAAATGTCGGATCCCTACAGAACTTAAGAAAAACGGGAAGAATCCTCAATTGCTTGCTACACACAATTTCACACATCTTTTAAAAATGCATAATTCGTCCACAAAAATGAGTAAGATATAGTTCATTACAACCAATACTTACCTGATTAGTATAATTTTATAAAATCGTGATCCGACAAATGTATACTCTTGTATATATAACTAACTCTCTTGCCAGTTTTTTGCACAGATTAGATGAAGGTGATACAGTTGTTCGTGTACATTTGTCGGAACACGATTTTATATAATCAAGAAAATGTACGGTACAAATAACATAAAGTTAGTATAATTTTATTAACAGAATTCTATGTAATTTGGAGCGGAGTGTATGCAGATACTTAAGCGTGGTCTATTTATAACGTGAGAAAGCAACAAACAAATTATTTATATTTTTAGTAATTGAAACTGATATCTTACCCTTGTTATCGTCCGTCATATCGATGTGTGTCGTTAGCATTCCGTGACGTGTTCCTTGAATTTTTGTGTAAAATATTCTTTTGGAACTGCCGTTGCCTCCATTCAGTTCACGTTAGAAAGTGGTTTGGAATGTTCGTAAACATTAATTTGCTTTGTGCAAAATCCCACATAATTCATTCTGACCACTATATCTCATTTTGTCTCCTGACTTTCGGCCATTCTCTCTCTCCTTAGGCTTTAGGGCTGGAGCAGGTGGGATGCTGTGCTTATTGATTTAGTGTGCGACGCACCTTTTCAGTGCGCACAGTCGTGTAATGTAGGGGTCATGCAGTGCATTACTCTGTGAACAACTTAATTTTACGAAGTTTCAACGGCATTGAATTAAAACTCTGCATTTATTCTCATGTTAATTATCAATCATTGGTCGCTAACATTATTCTAAAGGTGTATAATATATTTTCCGGAATCATTATTTAATTACGTGAGATAATATTACTCGCTACATTAACAAGCAAATCAAATAGTTTTAGGTATGAATGAGTGTTTCCCAGATTCAATTAGAAAAGGGTAGTTGAAAATGAGAAGCAGTTGTGACTGTAAATGGATTCCGCGGGCAATGGTCATCATAAACCACCTCATTCGAGTTGTGTCGAATGCATGATTACATATACAGTACTTCCCAGACTACAACGTGAGTGAACAAAATACAAAATTTATGAACTTCAACTTTCCTCTCGGTTTTAACTTTCATTGTGATTAAAACCGAAGAATTTTAACACTCTAAATATTCAAACAAATATGAGCAAGAGACATCTCATACTACGGCAACAGTATATCACGTAGTAAACGGAAGTGGCCATGTATGTTGTTGGCCGTTTTGGTGATGGCGAAATGGTCGGTGTGTACCGAGTGAGACAAGTGACAGGGGCGTATTGTATGGGAATTGTACAGTTATTTTATTTTGTTGACAGGTTACATAGTTGATATATTAAGTCACAATGGTGTTAGCAGATTTGGGACGTAAAATTACGTCCGCGTTGCGGTCCCTGAGCAATGCAACAGTAATTAACGAAGAGGTAAGTAATGAAATATGGAAACTAGGCACTAAACCAGACCGAAAAATTCTGTGGTGCAGTATTTAAAAAACTGACATACTGCCCTACTCACTATTATATAAACGATTAAGGTTTATAAGTAATTTTGTTTTAATTAGGATTTACTAAGAAATGTGAGTAATGTACGTTGATTCATGCTTTTTTAAAACGTATGTGAAAGGTGATTATACCTACATTGTTTATGTTTACGAAATTGATGTTTTATGTTGCATATTCTGTGACGACTTTCAAAGCCGTTGACAGGCTACTGAAACAAATGGAATTTTATAATATCCCAGTGCCTGGTTGGATTTGTGGGGGGCAAAGAGGCACTGGGACAGTTTCCTTCCAGTACTTCTGTTTTACCATGTCATGTATTATTTCACGGATGCTCCACATACATAGTAATTTGTCACTACCACTATATAATGCAGGTAATGACAGTGTAGCTCAGCAAATTTAAATAATGTGCTGATGCTAAGTATGAGGTTTTTCATTTGCCCCTTGTTTCAGTTACACAGTGGCCTTAAGTATACCACAGAGATAAACAGGGATTTACACATTGTAGACTTTTATATTATGATCAGAAATGTCACTCAAATAGTGCATTCTTTTCTTGTATGCTGTTAATGTGTCTTTAAATACTATCTGCAAAATGGCTCTTTTGTCTTGTATGCGAGATGTTACAAGAACTAAAATAAGTGATGATCTGACTTTATCTCATGGTACTAATACAATGAAATGTCAATTCTATGGACTGTGTGGGGGGAAGGGCTGTTTATGATAGTTTGTGAGATTAAGGTGAAAAGCACATCAACATATAAATGATAAAAATGCATTTCATAAAACTGTGTTTATATCTGTGTACTGTAGTGTACTAATAATACTGTAGTGGAAATAGAGTAATGTAATAATTGATAATAGATTTGTATGGTACCAGTCATCCTGAATCACTTTTAAATATTTGCTGTGATTGTTCATTTGGGGACCTGGTTTTTGCAATGGATGTTGATTCTGGAGCACACGCAGTATCTAGGAACATATCCACTTTTAGCTGGGTAAATGTCTGTTGTTGCTTGCAAATTACTTTTCCTCAGGGTCCCCAAATGTGATAGTAAGGCTACATATCCTTGTCTGCCATTGACACTTATGAAGTTCACAACCTTGGTCAGGGTGACTCTGACTTTTGAGTGTTGTGTCTTACTCTTCATAGGCAGCAGTCAGAATCCCTTGCATATGTTCCTTCTTAGAATTTTCAGGTACCCAGGTGCCCCCACATCTGTATTAAACCATTCTGTAGCACCTTGAGTGCCATAGTCTCCTGCCCTCAACATATTCTTATAGAAATCTGTTGGTTTTAGTCCCTCCAGGTCAGAATTTATATCACCCTTGAAGAGAAACTTCTTCTATTGATGCGGAAGGCTTGTCTTCTTTGTGCCGTGCCAGGCATTGGCCCAGTTAAAAATGGCAGCCTTGTAGCATAGTTTCTGTTGTTACCTGGTGTCCTTTTCCCTGTGGTATCATCCAGTTGGTGTGTAGGCCATGGGTACACAAATTTTCCAAACACCTAGGAGCCACCTCAAAATTCTAGGTGCCAGAAGGGTGACATGAAGTAACTTAAGTACAGAGGACCCACAAATATTAGGTGCCGCAGTACAAAATCTAGTTGTCCAAGTGACTTGGTGCCCGGGATTTGTGCACTTCTGCCGTAGGCTGCTCAGTAATTACCGTCATTTCGTGCAGAAATCTTGGTATAAGTGTAGAATGTCTTGATTGCCACTGTGGTGCCATGATCCATGGGCTGAATCATTGAAGTTGTATTGGAAGGTAATACCAAGCATTTAATCTTTCCATCATGACTGCAGAGTTTCTTTATGTTAGGATGAGATGGGGCATTGTCTAGGTTCACTAGGGTCTTTACATCTTCAGGAGGAATATTGAGAACTTCAGTTCAAAATTTCGTAACTTTGGGGTCAAAGTAGTGTTGAAACCATTCGCTAGAGAATTCATGATGAACCAGGCTACAGGATGGAGAGCTCATTTGTAGTGTTTGTAAGCACACATCTTGATTTACCCACCACAGCAGTCAAGAAAGTCCCCACATTTTATGGAACCTGAATGTTCATTATCATGTTCACAAGAATCCACCACCTGTCACTGTCCTGAGCCAGATTTACTACAGTTCATGCCCTCCCATCCTATTTCTTTAAGATCCATTTTAGTAGTTGAACCTTCAACTGCCATACTGTTTGTTTATACATATTATCTTTTGTAATATAATGTTGCTTTTGCATTTCTGATTGTGTATATTTATCTTTCAAAGGCTCAGTTCAGTAACTTGCTTTTTATCTTTATTTAAATAAACACCAACAAAATGCACAACTTTCAGGGCGCAAACAGCTCCCTATATCATGTTACTATCCAACGCGTTTCGGCTCTTTGCGAGCCATCATCGGGGATCCTTTACTAATATAAAAGTGCTTCACAAATGCAGCATCTGTTTGATGATTGTAAAATATGCACTATCTGGAGCTTGAGTTAAAAAACACATAAGTCATAAACAAGGTTAAAAATGATTTGTTAAATAACTTATTAAAACACTGTTCACTATGTTTATTGTGTAAAGGATGTTCGCACTTTCTCGGGGTTTTCCATAAGATTGCGCACTACACTGTACTGTTTGCGATGGATTTTTGTAGCATGACGATAGACACTCGCGTTGTACGTAGTGTTGTCGTTGTTTACTTCTCGTTGCGGTGCGGTTCTCTTGAAGGTGTAGTATATGTAATTATAAAATTTGATGTGAAGAAGACGTGGTTCAACACAGTTCACCCTCACCGGACACACTTCTAGACGCAACCCCCACAATATACTTGCACCTGAACCACGTCTTCTTCACATCAAATTTTATAATTACATATACTACACCTTCAAGAGAACCGCACCGCAACGAGAAGTAAACAACGACAACACTACGTACAACGCGAGTGTCTATCGTCATGCTACAAAAATCCATCGCAAACAGTACAGTGTAGTGCGCAATCTTATGGAAAACCCCGAGAAAGTGCGAACATCCTTTACACAATAAACATAGTGAACAGTGTTTTAATAAGTTATTTAACAAATCATTTTTAACCTTGTTTATGACTTATGTGTTTTTTAACTCAAGCTCCAGATAGTGCATATTTTACAATCATCAAACAGATGCTGCATTTGTGAAGCACTTTTATATTAGTAAAGGATCCCCGATGATGGCTCGCAAAGAGCCGAAACGCGTTGGATAGTAACATGATATAGGGAGCTGTTTGCGCCCTGAAAGTTGTGCATTTTGTTGGTGTTTATTTAAATAATAAAAATGCACGGTGAATTAAGATTAAAGATTGCTTTTTATCATTTACATATGTTATACCACTGAATTCTGATCTCTCATATTGTTGGTACAAACAGGTCCTAAATGCTATGCTAAAGGAAATATGTACTGCCCTACTGGAAGCTGATGTTAACATACGGCTAGTCAAAAAACTGCGAGAAAATGTTCGTGCAGTAATTGATTTTGATGAAATGGCAGGGGGACTGAACAAACGCAGAATGATACAGAGTGCATGTGTTTAAGGAGTTGGTTAAGGTAAGGTAATACAGTTGTTTTCTGTTATAGTAAACAGTAACAGTTGTAATTTTGTCAGTGTTCTTGGTCTTTGGCTGCCTGGTGAAATAAAAAAATTAATTTCTTAGATTGATTTCACTTTTGCAGTGGCACAATGACTGTAAAACAGGGGTCCACAAGTTTTCCAAAACTCTAGGAGCCACCTTCAAATTCTAGGTGCCAGAAGTATGACATGAAGCTTATTCCTTATTGAGGACCCACATTTCTGCATTGACCTGTGAATGTCAGTGTTATCTGGCACTTTCTGCTTGGTGCATGTGAACTGATACACATTTTTGTGTGTCAGGAAAAAAACTGTAATAATTATGCCATAAATACTGAGTGCCACTGTACAAAGGTTTGTCGCTCAGGTAACCAGATGCATGGGATTTGTGCATCCCTGCAGTAAAAGTGACAGCTGGTATATGAGACTTCACTGCTTAAGCTGTTCTCCAAGTCAGAATGGGTTCCTGCAATTTTTCACATTTCCAAAGTCTTAGGTCTAGTAGAAGTGAGGGATTGTGGAGGTGTGATTGAGGTTATGTCCAAAACTCAGAATGACAACGTGATTACACCCTGAGATCATCATGTCCCAGAAGTTACATCTGTTGACTGGCAGTGTGTAGTAGTCTTTGGTATTAATATTTAGAGTAAAATATTCCAGATTTGAAGCTATATTACTGACTGTTTTGTGGGCCGGGATAGCGTAGTTGGTATAGCGACTCACTTCAGGCTGGACAGTCCGGGGATCGAATCCTGGTGGGGGCGAGATTTTCCGCAGCCATCCAGACCGGCCCTGGGCCCACCCAGCCTCTTATACAATGAGTACCGGGTCTCTTTACCGGGGGTAAAGTGGCCGGGGCGCGGAGTTGACCACCCACCCTCATCTAGTGACAGGGTTAAAGAAAGAGTAAAGCTATACCTCTACTCCCTCTCTGGGCCTTCATGGCCTATTCTAGGGAGAACTTTACTTTACTTAACTGACAATTTTATTAAGTCAGATATAGGGCTCAAAACACAGGCATGATCTTGTTCATATTTACAGAATTATCATTCATGTGCAAAACAGCTACAATGTATGGAGAAAGAACTCTGGGGGTTTTGTAACATAATATTTCTTTATCCAAGGGACAGTGCAGATAGGAAAAGTGAATTGAACAGCACATTAATTTTGACATACAAATCAATCATACTGAATGCTGCATAAGGTTTAGTATGAATAAAGAAGATGTTAACACTTAATTTTGGAAAGATGATCATAAGTCAGTACAACGGGCTGTGGGCTCCACAGCTCTGCAAAGATTAAGGTAATATTATTGCTGAGTATATGCCCTGGTCAGCAATGCAACTTCCACTGTTGCTATTCTCATTATGATTCTGCCCTGCAGATCGTCCAGATTTTCAACTCATTGGGCTTATGTGGTGTCCTTTATGTAAACCTACAGAAAAAAGTCAATTGATATTAATTTGAAACCTCTTGATGGTTATGGAATGAGCCCACATCTTTCAATCCACTGACCTGGAATGTAGACGTACAACACAGCTGATACTGACGTGCACAATGTTGAAATGGCAAATAGCCTAACATTGTTGCCTTACACATGCACTTTGCATTGCACTGTTTAGTAGTACAAATTATCACTTGTCATTCATTGTTGCTCTCTGTAGTGTGTTTTGTTTGTTTCATGAAATATGTCTTCAGATTCCTTTCTTGGACATCCTGTTTTTCAGCAGTAATTGAAATGAGTAAGTAATTTTCAGCTTGTGGATCCAGGTGTTAAAGCTCATCAGCCGGTTAAGGGAAAGCCAAACATCATCATGTTTGTGGGCCTTCAAGGTTCTGGTAAAACAACCACATGTACCAAATTGGCATACCATTACCTCAAGAAGAATTGGAAGGCTTGCCTAGTGTGTGCTGACACATTTCGAGCAGGTGCATATGACCAGTTGAAGCAAAATGCCACCAAGGCCAGAATTCCTTTCTATGGAAGGTACAGTTTATCGCCTCTTTTTTACATAGTTTAGCTGCATGTTTATGAATATTTAATCAGCATGCTCTTTAGAGTCCTCATCTCCTTTTTCATATTATATATGTATTAGAACTTAATAATTTGCACTCAACTCCAAATATTGTCATGGTGATTAAATAAATGAGGATGAGACAGGTGGCACGTGTGTGTGTGCGTGTTTGTTTGTGTGGGTGGGGGATGAATGCGTAAACATTTTAGACTGAAAATCCAAAAATAAGACACCATTTGGGAGACCTATGCATAAATGGTAGAATTATAATAAAATGGACCATCTACCTTAGGATGGGATCCAATACCAGAACTTGCTCATGGAGTCAGTGAGTGAGTGAGTGAGTGAGTGAGTGAGTAAGTTAGTCAGGTAGAGTCTGCTAATATTATAATGAAGAGGTGATTGCACACACATGCAATTGCAAGAAGTGAATCATGTAAGTATATTGCTAGGCATGTTTTCCCTGCTGCCTCCTGCAGTCCAGAGGTTATTATTGTCCTTTCTTTCAGATTCAGGAAACGTTTGGGAGAGAAGTATCAGTCATCATAGCACAAGTTGATGTGCTGCTGTAACTGAGACACACCACACTCACAGTCACATCTTGATCCTGACACTGTGTCAAGCATAACAGCACAAGGTGATGTGCTGCTGTAATTGAGACACACCACACTCACACTCACATCTTGATCCTGACACTGTGTCAAGCATAACAGCACAAGGTGATGTTCTGCTGTAATTGAGACACACTACTCTCACAGTCACATCTTGATCCTGACACAGTGTCTGTCATCACAGCACAAGGTGATGTGCTGCTATAATTGAGACACACCACACTCACAGTCGCATCTTGATTCTGACACAGTGTTTGTCATCACAGCACAAGGTGATGTGCTGCTGTAATTGAGACACATCACACTCACAGTCACACCTTGATCCTGACACAGTGTCTGTCATCACAGCACAAGGTGATGTGCTGCTATAATTGAGACACACCACACTCACAGTCGCATCTTGATTCTGACACAGTGTTTGTCATCACAGCACAAGGTGATGTACTGCTGTAATTGAGAAACAGCACACTCACAGCCACATCTTGATCTTGACACAGTGTCGGTCATCACAGCACAAGGTGATGTAATTGAGAAACATCACGCTGACAGTCACATCTTGATTTTGACACAGTGTTTGTCATCACAGCACAAGGTGATGTGCTGCTGTAATTGAGACACATCACACTCACAGTCGCATCTTGATCCTGACACAGTGTCTGTCATCACAGCACAAGGTGATGTGCTGCTATAATTGAGACACACCACACTCACAGTCGCATCTTGATTCTGACACAGTGTTTGTCATCACAGCACAAGGTGATGTACTGCTGTAATTGAGAAATAGCACACTCACAGCCACATCTTGATCTTGACACAGTGTCGGTCATCACAGCACAAGGTGATGTAATTGAGAAACATCACACTGACAGTCACATCTTGATTTTGACACAGTGTTTGTCATCACAGCACAAGGTGATGTGCTGCTGTAATTGAGACACATCACACTCACAGTCACACCTTGATCTTGACACAGTGTTTGTCATCACAGCACAAGTTGATGTGCTGCTGTAATTGAGAAACACCACACTCACAGCCACATCTTGATCTTGACACAGTGTCGGTCATCACTGAACAAGTTGATGTGCTGCTGTAATTGAGACACACCACCCTCGCAGTCACATCCTAATCTGGACACAGTTTGTGGGATTTTGTACTACGTTTTAAACCTTTTGATGTCGTGATCTTAGCATAAGCTGTTTGCTCTTGCATGTTGTTAAATTTTCAGTCTTGGCCTCTTGTTCCCTTTGTGTGTTGGTATCTGATTCATATAGTCTACAGCACTCCAACTTCTTGTACTTTGTGTGTTCAAAAGACTGCTTCATTCTCTAGAAAGTGCAGAAATCTTGGCATTAGAAGAAATCTAATAGAAATCTAAAAGGTATAGTGCATTCTCTTACATATTGGTTTTCCAGAAACAGCTGATTTGAAAAATGTTGTGCTTATTATGTCATAAATAAATCACTTATGTTGTAAGTATGCATGAAGGAAGATGAGCTTCTGTATTCATCTTAATTGGTTTATCATCCATCATGTACCTCAGTTAGAATGCTGTAAATAAATCCATGCAAGTACACTCATAGTTGTGTAATTGCATGTATTTTATTTACAAAAAGATTTTGTGTTGTTCAGGGTCATGTCCACGCACAGTTATTTTGCCTCTGAAAACTACTGCCTGGCATGCATGTTTCTTCAGAACTTCCAAGTTATCACACAACAGCACGATTGCTTACATCCAGTTGAATGTGCATACAAAGGTGTTGGTTGTTGATATTTCAGTACCATGAAAATTTTTGGATTTATTTTCATTCCTTGAACATATATATTCTCTGCCACTGTTAAGTTGCAGCATTTGAGATTTTGATGTACCAGATTAAGTCTGGAAATACCACTGTGTACCAGTGGATTTTGGAATCACTGTCAACATTATAAATGCCACCAGTATTAGAATCACTGCATATATTTCAAGAAGTACACGTTTCTTCATCTTCATTTGAAAATTTCTGATCATTTTGAAGTTCGTGTTTCTGTTCTTGTGCATTGAGTAAATACTTCTAATTGACTGCTGTTTTCTTTCTGGATAATAATTACATAACATGTTTGAAGTTGTACAATCAAGAGTCCATGCACCAAACTTTCACACTTAGTTGGTTAGAATTCCATCATCTTCAGGAGGTCCCATTTAAAATCTCTGCCAGACAACCAGGTATCCTAACAGGGTTTTCTTGGTTTTCCTCAGTCCCTCCAGGAAAATGCCAGGGCACTTCCTTAAATTAGGCCATGGCCAGTGTCTTCTACATCCTTTCCAATAGACTATTCACAGATATTCCCATAATTCAGTGTTGTGCATACTGAGAAACTGGAAGCCCTGTTAAATGAGCGAAGAATAAAGAAGGCTGTCATCAGTTCATAAGAAAATTGATGTGGCAAGTGCACTCATCTATGAATAAAGGTAAAGTTGTCCCTGTGCAATGTGTGAAGGCATGTGGGGGAGTGGAGGCATAAATCCACTTGTTCTTAAGCTTGGATCTTGGTGGAGGTGCGTGGTCAGCATCGTGCCCTTCTTGGTACCCATTGAACTGGAGGCTGGGTGGGCCTCAGAGCCAGTGTGTACATTTTTGGGAAACGAACTACAGCTCCACATCCTGTAGCCTAGTCACTACACTGACCACACTATCCTGACTTGTCATCTGTGACTGACAGCACTCTGTGGACCTCGCATTTCACTAATGAATGAACAGCCATTCCCATGACCCTGACTCATATGACTAACAGAAAAAACATTCAGGTTTTAAAGATGCCATTGAGTCAGGCTCATGAGAGTAGCTGCACGTTTATTAATTCTTGAAGTGAAGTGTGAGATGTATGGTGGTCTGTTAACTGACTGGTTCCATAGAGCTGAGTACATACTTATTGTGAGTGGATAGTCAGTTCAGTGTTCAAGAAATGTCCCACCTTTTACTGATCCTGTTCTGAGCCAGGTGAATTCGTGTCTCACCTTTGTGTTCTAGTTCTTGAAGATGCATTTTAATGTTATCCCCAGTAATGAGTAATTCTTCCAAATGGTCTTTTTCCTTCAGGTTTTCCACTTATCATTTATGTACAGATGTTGCTGAAAATGTGTCATCACATTTTAAGATTTATGTTGATGTTACGTTTTTATGATTTTCAGCTACACTGAAGTGGATCCTGTTATCATTGCACAGGATGGTGTTGAGATGTTCAAGAAGGAGGGGTTTGAAATTATCATTGTTGACACCAGTGGGAGACATAAACAGGAAGAGTCACTTTTTGAAGAAATGTTACAAGTTTCTAATGCCATTGTAAGTATTATGATATTGAAGAAATGTTACAGATATCAAATTCCAATGTAAGTGATGAAATATTTATACATCTGGGTGTGATTGACTGTGCCATGGCATAGAGCAGGCAGTCACCGTTGTAGTACTGCAGATTCCCATGTTTGGTCCAAGGATTAAGCTGTGAAAGATGGGGTGGCACTGTGACAGGTTTCTGTCGAGTGCCTTAGTTTTCTGCTGTCAGTTCTCATTCCACCAGGGCTCGATATTCATTGATCATTTGGATCTGGTAAAGTAGGCTCATTTGTGTAACTGTAGTTCGGTCAATGTTCCACATCAGCAACATTAACACTCTCAAGTCAATTTATTTCGCATATTTTCACTCTGTTGTACAATACGGAATAATTTTTTGGGGAAATTCGTCCAACAGCAGGAAGATATTTACATTACAAAAGAAAATTATCAGAATTATGGTTGGTGCACATCCTAGAACTTCATGCAGAAGTCTGTTTAAAAAACTGGAGATTTTGCCTGTTCCATGCCAATATATATTTTCATTAATGAACTTCCTCGTTGATAATCAAGAAAACTTTCAAACAAATTCATCAATACACAGTATTAATACAAGGAATAAGCACCATCTTCATAGACCAGTTGCCAACCTATCATGCTTTCAGAAAGGTACATTCTATTCTAGTATCAGGATCTTCAATAGCTTACCATGTAATATCAAAAATCTTAAGAATGAAAAGGCACAATTTAAAGCAGCACTAAGAAGATACTTAAATGCACACTCCTTTTACTCTGTAGATGAATTTCTTATGAGTACTGTTAACCTATATTACTGACGTCTAAGACTGCACATAGAATGTTTAAAGCATTTTGCAATGTACATTTTGTATGATTTTGTATGTTATGACTTATTCCACATCCTCTTGTCTTGTGACAAAATTATGGATCCATGGAATGTATGTATGTATGTATGTCTGACACAGGTGTAAAGTTAACGGTATTTCTCTACAGATAATGTCAGCACTGTATATTTATTTTCCTTTAAGAATATGACATAATTTGTTTGATATTTTAGTTATGAGTATGATCAGATTCATACAAGTTGTTTAGTGTGTGAGGAATGTAAACTTTGGAATGCAAATGTTACAGGATCTAATTAACGGAAATTACAGTAACAGGAACTGTTTTTCTAATCCTTAACTTATTGTTGGACTTTTTTAATCATTGTATCGTCAAAATGTCAAATATTTTGGTAAGTTAAAATGAAATTTGATATTGTTAATTTTATGAGAAACTGCAAACCATTTTGATTTTGGTTAAAATCAAACATAATGGACACTTTATATGAAAACTGAGATGTGTATTTCTCCATGAATGTCCAGCATTCATAGGCCTATCCATTATTCCATGCAGAAAACAAAAGGAAGTCTGAATTGGTCTAACCATCACCCCACATGAAAGCCAAAGTCATGATTGTGTTTATACTGCATTGAAAGGAGGTCTGTATTATTCCTTTCATCTAGTGTTTTGTTAAAATATGGCTCTGAAGCTTGAATTTTTAGTGTTACTATAAACACAAGTTTTCTACCTACTGGAGCAGCAACACTTTGTGTATGAGCTGCTGCGATATGGAAAAAAAAAAAAACTTTTGGTGTTGTGTAAAGTAAAGATAAAGTTATCCCTGTGCATGCCATTCTTAATGTTGGCACTAGAGGGAGGTGAGTGGTCAGCTTCACGTCCCGGCTGCTTTGTGTGCATGGAAAGATCCCCTGGGTGTGCCCCAGAGCTGGTCTGGTTGCTTTGGAGAAGACATGAATCTTGTGACCCTCACAGGAATGAAGCCACAGTTCCTCAGATGTCCAGATGCCTGTAGCCTAGTCACTGTGCTGACTGCACTAGCCAGACTTCGTTTTGTCTTGTATAAGAAGTGGAAAGATGTACTTAAATATTCACATTGCTTGAAATCATTACTTATGCTATTTGTAACAGAACATCAAAAGTTAGCCTTTGTGAATTGAAAATCTAAAGGCACTGATGTAGCAAACAAGTCAGAACTGTTATGCTGCACGTACATTACCTTCTTGTTCTAGAATACCTTGCAGAGTGGGTTGTTTGGTGACAGTGTAAAGTTACTGGAACATTCTGTGCATGTTAATGATATTTTTGTTTGATTTTGCTATAAATTTAATCTTAGTCTTCTCTTTTACCAGTTTATCTATTACCCATGTTTTGATAAAAAAAATACTTTGCAGTAGGATACGTAACCACAAAACTGACTGATACGAAGCTGCTAAATCAGGCAGTCACATGATCGAACATGTACTGACTCACCAGTGTTGCTAGTTTTTGTACAAAAGCAGCAGTCCAATTACCAGTGTATGTCAGACTGTTTATTTTCAGGCATGTTTGCATCCTGCAGAGGGAAGGAATATTGAAGTCTGTGGTTGTGAAAGAGTTATCGTATATTCTCGAATCTAATCCGCACTTTTTTTACAGTTTTAGAGGGCTAAAAAATCAGATGCGGATTAGATTCGCGTGCAGATTAGATTCGCGGTCTAGAGCTGGATTTTGGAAAAATGATTGAGCTGCTGTACAATATAACAATAACGTAATTAACGTAATTAATAAACAACGTAAGAACAATACAATACAATAATCTATTATTTTATTATTTATTATTATAATTTATTATTCATCAGACTCGCCGTCATCACTCATAATTCGAGGAATGTTCAAAGATCTGGCCTTCTTTATCGCCTCCTCGCGAGTAGATCATAACTCACAAACAGTCCAGTCTTGCGTCTCTCTTGAAAAAACGTGAAGACTGCATCATCAATTTCAGGAAATCGTCCTTTCTTGGGTCCAGTGAATTTCCTTCGTGACGCCTCTCACCCGCTGATCACTGCCTTGTGTTTCCGCCATAGTCGAACGTTGCTTTCATCAACTCCAAAAATTGCAGCGGCTTTGCGGTTTCCATTCTCCTCTGCGCACCGAATAACTTCACGTTTGAACTTTGCCGTATATGAGAGTCGTTTAGATTTCAGGTGTCCCTCTTCCATAACTACGGTACACGACAAATTGGAACAAGCACCTCCCACGTTTCAACAACTAAAGATCAGCTGGCTTCAGACGAGATTGCGCACGTCTGTTGAGAAAGGCCCCGCCTCTATCGGTATGACTCATCGGCCACAGGCGTAGCTTCGGATTTTAACGCATTGGTAACATCCAATATTATTCAATCAGTCGCCCCGTGGGCAAGGGGTGGTTGAAGGAAAGGTGCGGATTAGAATCGCGAACTAACTTTTTTTCGTTTAAGAAGTCGCCAAAAACTGGGTGCGGATTAGATTCGGGTGCGGTTTAGATTCGAGAATATACGGTATGTTTCCAGTAACACTTCATAAGAATTTGCAGACTGAGCTAAATCATGGCAATGACCACTGGCAGGGAAACATTATCATTGCATTGGATGTATTTCTGCTCAACCTTCTGTATATTCGTGTTTCAGAGACCAGATAATATTATCTTTGTGATGGATGCAACAATTGGTCAAGCTTGTGAAGCTCAGTCTAGAGCCTTCAAGGAGAAAGTGGATGTAGGGTCTGTCATTGTAACAAAATTGGATGGCCATGCAAAGGGTGGAGGGGCTCTTAGTGCGTAAGTAGCGTAATACTTGCTTTTCTATGTATACTATAAATTTAAAATTGAATATTTAGATACCGTTGTTTTGCACATAATATCCAATTAAGATGACACAACTTAACATGTTTCCCCTTCAACATTGAAGTAATTTGGCACAAAAATTTTGCTGCATGTTTTGTGAATATTTTACAGTGAACATGATTCTTGCGTGAAAAGCAAACACTGCAGAGCTGTATTACCCACTTAATATGTTCTCTGCATCAAAGTGTGTGTATGTAACTGCTCAAGTTTGACTTGCTATATTGTCAGTTTCACACATTTTCCTTTCCTTCCGCTATACAGTGATGGGATGAGAGTTTGACTTAGCTTGTATGGTTAACACTTAATTCTGTTATTTCTGCTTCATGTGAGTGAACTGTGTTGGTTATAGAGATAATATTTATCACTATGAGGCTTTGAAGAATGCATTGCCATTTTAAAAGTGTCTATGAAACGTATTTTAAGCATAAGTAAGTGGCAATGAAGTACAGTAACTATCCAGCATATGAGGCAGCGTGTTGTGAATTGACTTTCAGCTGGCATCATCATTGACGAAATCAAGTCATATTCAAGTTTTTGTACTGTGGGACATTTAACATGGAAGAATTGGTGATGAATTTGAATACTGTATGTTGGAAATAACTTCACTGAACTTGGAAACTGATGAAGTACAGTATATCAGACTTTAACAGTGATTGGGAATTGTTATCTGACAGGAAAGAATTATTGAAATAAAGGAGGACATGAGTGAAATGCATAGAGAACTGCCATAATGGAAAAAGTTTGTTGAAAAGAATACAAGGGGAGATTGTAAGGACTGGCTGTGTGAGAAGGGTTTGAGACATCATTTTATGAGAAGAGTGGATTGTAAATTGAAATGGTATAACTTAAAAATACTCCCATTTAACTTAACTGATAAACTACAGACTTTAAAACTAAATTAAAGTTATTGTAAAACAGAAATAAAAGAGTAAAATTTAAGATTTGGGTCGTCAGGAACATTATGCCATGTCAGCAGGTAAGTTGTTGCTGATGTTACAAGGAAGCATAGTGCCATTATATCATCAGGATTCAGCAGACCACGAGGATGATGACACAATGCTCCTTCAAAACATGAGTGTTATCTACGCAGCAGAACATCCCAGAATACTTGAATCTTCATCAGCACCACTGTGTTGAACGTGTGTGTGTGCTGTGGAACTTTGTTCTGACGGGGTCCATTACAGAGATTCAGCGCAGATTTCGCCATGAACTGAATCAACAGGAAGCCCCATCTTCAAATGCAATGCATTGATGGGTAAGGCAATGGCATGAAGAAGGCTCTGATATGCGTAAAAAGCCACCTGGTCGGCCGTTCTCAGTTTGCACACCTGAGAACATGCCCGAGTGTTGGCGTCTGTCGGCCACATTCCTATGCGATCTGCACATAAGCACGCTGAAGTGTTAGGCATGTCTGACAGGAGTGTATGGCGCATCCTGCATAATGAGCAGAATCTTCACCCATACAAATTGCAAATTGTGCATTCTTTCGGGACAAAGAGGTACGCTTGCAATTTTGTCATCAGTTTCAGGGAATATTGACTGAAAATCCAGACCAGCCGAACAACCTGTTGAGAGATGAGGCACATTTTCATTTGCATGGCACAGTTAATAAGCAGAGCTTTCGATACTGGTCAGGTGCAAATCCTCACAAACTTCACCAACGCTCCCCTTATGACCCAAATTTACCGTTTCGTATGCTGTTTGGTCCAGAGGAGTCATTGGACCCTACTTCTTCGAGGATGAAGATGGACAAGCCATCACAGTCACATCACAACTTTACACAGAGATGATCCATGAATTTCTAGCCCCAAATCTTCCACTAAACCATACCTCATGGTTTCAACAAGATGGTGCATGGCCCACACGGCAGTGATTAGCATGGCTGTGCTTCGCTGTTTGTTTCCGCAGTGGGTGATTTCTCGTTTTGGTGATGTGCCATGGCCTCCTCGTTCGTCGGACCAAACAGTAGCTGACTTTTTTCTGTGGGTTATTTGAAGAGTAAAGTGTACAGTACTCGCCCTTCAGATGTACATGCACTCAAACAAACAATACGAGACGAAATCGCCAAAATTTCAGAAGAAATACTTCGACAAGTTATGCGCAGCTTCTCAACTTGTGTGCACCTGTGCATTCAGGAGGGTGGTGGGTGGCCACCTAAAAGACATTGTACACAAAAAGTGAAAAAATGTGAAAACAAGTTAGGCACAATAGTATGAGGTAACGTGCTAAAATTGATATAAACTGCTTTCAGTAAAATGTTATTCTTATTTATAATTAGTTCACTATTTCTGCCGCACCCTGCATATCCCACATAGATGGGATAATTATGTTCTGGTGAGGCATTTATTGGGCAATAAACTGGGAAGTGAAGTACATGATATCTGGACAAGGGCTGACTGCCATAGTCATGCTTACTGCTAGAAAAGGAACCATTGTGTAATTCTGTGTGACATGTTTACCTTTACATAAAGTGTAATTATCACTCATGCTGAATTATATGTAAGTAAAATTAACATCAATTCAAATGAGACATTCCATATGCATTTACTACTGGGTATTATAAATGGCATGACACATCAGTTGTGTGGAATGGATTTTTTTGTGTACGTGTGGTCGTTTCAGCTAATGTAAGAGTTAATTTCAGTAAGACACTGCTAGATGATGTTGAAATGTTGCTTGGTGTCCTGCTGAGATAACATATAATTTGCAAGATTTGACACAAACATCTAGTAAGAAATAAGTTTTCAGGTTTCTGTGGTGGTCTTTGGGGTTTTTGTGCCGTGTAATAATAATAATAGTTGGTTTGTTTCAATGTTGAAACATTGAAACAGATCCGCCATACTGGACAGTGTAAAAAACCCAGAAGGCCATCATTTGAGGTCCAGTAAGATGCAAAACTAGTCATAGTATTTAATGTTACTATGGTGTAATTATTTTTGTACTCTGTCAGTGTTATTGGCAGGCAGCCACTTTCTGAACACTTAGCCGGTTTTGTTTTAAAGGATGAAGTTATTGCCCTGACAGTAATGTTTGATATTAGTGTATTTATGTGTGTGGCCTTGATTGTTAGTCGTGTGTTGAATATAATTCTAAGAATGATATTTACAAGGATTATTGGTGTTAGTGTTGCAGCTACACAAAGTCCCATCATTTTTATTGGAACAGGAGAACATATTGATGATTTTGAGCCATTCAAAACAAAGCCTTTTGTAAGCAAGCTACTTGGAATGGGTGACATTGAGGGTTTGATTGACAAGGTGAATGAACTGAAGCTGGATGACAATGAGGAGCTAATAGAGAAGATAAAACATGGACAGTTCACACTCCGGGATATGTACGAACAGTTTCAGAATATTATGAAGATGGGACCATTCTCTCAGATCATGGTAATTTATTCTTGTGTTTTTAAATAGTTATACACTAAAACCCGATTTTATGTTTCCTGGTTTTGAGTTTTCCATGATTGTATGCACTTTTTGGTATGGTCCCAGCCAAATGCGCATAAGAACAGTGTGCCCTGGATTTTATGTCATTTGTAGATGGTTAGCCCAAAAATATAAAATCTGGGTTTTATTGTATATGTGAACAGTTGGAAAATGTTATGAAGATGGGACCATTCTCCCAGATGATGTTTGTTTTGTGTTTTCTGAGTGGTTCAATTCTCTTCCATTCACAGCCAGTCACTATACGTGAATATTTCACTGTGATTCAGAAACTGTAGAAGATATGCATGCGCATGTGATTGAATTAAATGTAGACAAATCTTCAGATGTCAAAATGCAAATCTCTGATTTGGTAAATTGTTACACTTAAGTTCTCTGAAGTATAAGTGTTATAATGTATGCACAACGAAGATACGATAGAAATATGCATATTGTGCACCATGCAGTCATTGATATTCTTCTTTTCTTTCTTTATCGTGTCCGGTCATTGATATTGATCATGTAGGAGTAGTTGTATGAGTAATCATATTGTCTGCGACACTAGTGAACACCATGAAGAACGCTGGTACACTCTCCATACAGTTCAGTTCTGTTGTTTTGCAGTTTTTATATTTTTTAGCCTTTGAAGATAGCACTCAGTGAATTTGAAGTGCATCTGCAGATATTTTTATTTAACCCTTTGGCACCGAATGTTATGCATGTGTAACACACAGTGTGATGCTCAAAATGCTGAATGTTGCATAATTGTAATATGTCTTTATGCAGCCGCCATTTAAATTCTGGTCTTCTGGAGATCAATACAGGAATTTAATTCTAACCCCAGATGGTTAGGAGTATCAAGGTTTTTGTTGTTAAATGGATTTGTGCATGGCTCTTGTTGAGATTAGCCAGTAGAACATTCATGATTCTTGTAAGTGGGTGAGTGTTGTAAGCCTGATGTCGTTGGCACTTTAGATGAAACGAGCATTTGGAGTAGGTGCCATGATATATTGAATAGCATCGACATGAACTGTCCTAAAATATAGAAACTAATGTGTTGCTTTGCATCTTTTGATGGGATGGTGTTAAATTATGTCTTTGACCACTAAATCTTCACTTTTATTGAACAGGGTATGATTCCAGGCTTTAGTCAGGATTTCCTATCGAAAGGTAGTGAACAAGAGTCTATGGCAAGACTAAAACGACTTATGACAATAATGGACAGTATGAACGATGGAGGTGAGTTTATGTGTGTGTATGTGCATGGGTTTATGTGTACATAATTTGTCACATAAGTAATTCAGTTGGCTTGGCCTCCCGTACTGTTTAAATTGACCATTACCACATGAGGTTTGGTGTGCCTTTTGATCCATTTTATTTTTTGAGAGCTTCATCTGGCTCTAGTACAATAGGAAGTACTTACCCAAATACAATAATTTCTTGGGAATCGTAGTTTCTTTGCAGTTCTCTGTTTTTCTTTATTTCTTTTTCCAGTAACATTTTATGCTCCCAGCAGTTCTACAGCTTGGCCAATCAATTTGATCAGTATGCATTTTTCATTAAAGGTAAAGCAATCCCATTACAGGCCTGGACAGGTCCTTAGGGTTCCAGGAGGTTGAGGCTCCCAGATTTCTAGACAGTCGGCACATGAAGGTGGTAAGGTTGTCAGCCCTACGCACCGGCCGCCTTCACCCCCCAGGAAATACCCCTGGTACTCATTTCTGTTAGAGGCTGAGTTGACCCCGTGGCCATAGTGTGACCGAAAGGATTATGTCAATGAAAAATTCCAATGACACCATTGGGAATCGAACCCGCGACCTTCCGGCTTGTAGAGCAGTGCCTCAACCAACTGCGCCACCGTGTGCCCCTGCATTTTTCATTATTTCACTATAAATAAGTGAATAGCAAACTATTTACATACATGCATGCACCATACAGCAAAGAAGCTCAAGGTGTGTTCTGAACGAAAAATGTTTTGTCTTGTCACGGCCAAGTGTAATCTAACCTTGGTCACAGATGGCAGTCCAGACAAAACACTGGTAAAACAGCCAACCTCATATAGGGCAGTGACAATGTTGTCTTTCTGTATTTTTATAGACTTACAGCAAAGTACATAAAATACTGTTTTAAGTACTTCCATCCTCCCTAAGCATCACTCTTTCTCAGCTTGTCAATGTAGTGAGTAGTCACCATCAAATTTCAACATCAGTTTGTCTTGCATGCCATAGTTGAGCAGCATGTGGTTCTCTGCAGTATTGGTTCAATGTATTACGTGGGGTGTTTCTTAATAGAGAAGAAAATGTGTATGTGTTTCAAATAAAGTAAATGTCAATAAAGGAAAGGTAAATGTAAGTTAAAATGTGAGGGAATTGTAAATGTTTAAATGAAGTAAATGATTCTCAGTATGTATGCAAAAAAGCAACATTTTGTACATATTATACACATTCATTTACATTCATGAGAAATGGTGCCTCATTCATGCTTACTAGAAGTGATTATTTTTGTAAAATGGAAATGAGTGCCTGGCATTTCTTACAGTACAGTATTTTGAATGAACATAATTTTTTGTATTTTCTTTCTTTTCTTTCTTCCTTTATTTGTGTGTGACTTAGTTTCAGAAATGTAATGTTTCTGTATAGAAAATGAAGTAATGGATAGTAAATTTCACTGTTGTTATTCAAAAATGGTTTCAGTTCAAAATGTTGATGTGCTAGATAAAACTGTATTTTGAATGGTTGTGTAAAAATTTTTAAAAGTGTTTAATAATTTATGCATTACCTGTCCATTAGTGAATATTACAAGCAGAGGAATTGTTTTGTGTCTAATACAGAGCTGGACAATAGGGATGGAGCAAAACTATTCACGAAACAATCTGGACGTGTGATTCGAGTGGCTCAGGGTGCTGGTGTGACTGAGAAAGAAGTGAAGGATCTGATTTCACAATATACAAAGTTTGCTGCAGTGGTGAAGAAAATGGGTGGCATTAAGGGACTGTTCAAAGGAGGAGACATGGCAAAGAATGTAAACCAGGCTCAGATGACAAAACTCAATCAACAAATGGCCAAGATGATGGACCCACGAATCCTACATCAGATGGGTATGTGTCACATATTTGTTTTATTGTAGGTGGTGGAAAACATTGTTTATCACATTATATAGTGAGTTCATTTTTTCAACATATTCTTTTGAATATTTCTATATGGTTACATTGTTAAAACTTGTACATTTATGATTATTCTGTAAGTTTAATGCTAAAAAATTGTATGATCTGCTGTCTGTCTTATGTAATAGAGATGAGATTGCAAATAGATTAAAATAGTTTTAGATGTAAAAGTTGTCCTTTTTTAGGATTCAGGGCTTTTGGTATATGACACTGTTTTGATGCATGAGTGGTTCCTGATCTACATGGACTGGAATGTCAGGAAGCATTCACTCATCAACACAGTATCATATCCCAGAAGACCTGAATCTGCAGCAACAGCACTGTGAGAACATTAAATCTCGCTTGGCCTTTTTTGTTAATTGTTTACATGTTTGTGGTCACATTTTTAAAATTGTTATTTTCTTGATATGCCATTGGTAGCTTCGTTGTGCATTATAGGTTCATCATGAACCTCTTGAGACCATAGGGTCGTAGGCATGAGGGAAGAAGTGAGTTGAGTGCAGCCCACAGTATTTACTTGGCTAGGATGTGAGGCAGTGACCATGTCTACATGTGTTGATAATCCTAGCACATGAGCTAAATAGCAGTCTTGCTATCAGGTTATAAATTCACGTTACATAAAAGCAGGCTATTGAATTGAAAGTTCTCTTTGTAACTTAAGATAATGAGTGATTGGTTTATGATATATTTTATCTCCAAAGTTAACAGGCGCAAAGAATGTATGTGGAAAAAATGTGTACACTGGTGCAGATTACACATTTCTGATCTTGTTATGTTAAGGATGATTATTTTAATTAAACATCTCTTTGTTGGCAGGTGGAATGTCTGGTCTCCAAAACATGATGAGACAGCTGCAGCAAGGAGCTGGTGGTTTGGGAAATCTCATGGGGTATGGTGGAAAGTCATGAGGCCAGCAGTTGATACAAATGAACAAAGACATTTAAAAGTGTAATAATATTTTAAAGGACAATTTTGTTAAATTCTCGCCATTGAAATGTAGTGGAGATGCATTATGGATTTTTTGGCAATGTGGCTGTTGGGAAGGAAATAATTCTCAAGGCATATTTGCACCATCTGTGTACATACATAGTGGAGCTTGGAGGAGAGGTTTGGTCAGCTGTAAGTAGAATAGATAGCATCACACTGAAAGTTGACGTCTTGGGTGAGAGCTGTTGAATGGATGATGAATGTAGTCGTGCGTAATATTACATGTTAATTGTACATTCATAAGTGCAGGTTAATTTCTTGCAATTCCCAAACACATTAAACAATTTTGGTTTGTATAATAATTTTTATTTACAGATTCTGATATATGGATGAAGAGGGTGCTGTGTGAATTGTTTTATTTGGAAGAAGGTGTGCGTAAATTTTTATTGCAATTCTTTTTTAAATATGAATGGGTGTTTTTTTTGTAATGACTAATAAATATTTTTGGAATGTTGTTATATTTTCATACAGGAGTCAGTGATAAATCTTAAAGTACAGATGCATATGACTATTGGGCCTGAAGTGCTTTATCTTAGGGGAACTATTTTCAGTATTGTCCCATCTCTGTTTCAGTTGTATTTTATTGTCTGTTTTATGAGTCCCACTGGGTATGAAGATGACTTCAAATATAAGACAACCCTCTAAATGCCATGTGTTAAATAATTTATTTGTTGTTCATTCACAGACCCCAGGGATCTGTCTCATTCACCAGGTGCATTATTAACTGTTGATTGGTAAGTCAGGTAAGAATTTCACTTTGTCTTTCCACCATTCAGAAGGACTGTGCCAATAAAATGAAGCTACCAACTGCTAGTTCAGTACCATGGACATGCCTGTAGCCAGACCATGAACACAGTGGGTACAGTGGCTTCCTTTGCGAGTGCATATATGTATATATGTTTATATACATCTATAATGCTGTATTATACGTGTACTGTGTATATATTATATATGCATAAGCATAAAAAGCACCTTTGTCAGGACCACAACCAACACTTTAATTACGTAATGCAGTCTGTAACACTGCACAAAACATCTGGCATATACATACACAGTCCGACAATTATATAATGAGACTGAGGTTATAGAATAAAACTGGAACAAAAGACTTGAGTACTATCTGTATTTTATTCAAAGTACATCCCTTCTGCATCGATACAGCGAGTGGCACGATCTAGCAAAGACTGGAACGACCTCTGCATGTCTTCTTGTGGTAT
This sequence comes from Reticulitermes speratus, assembly GCA_021186555.1. Classification (NCBI taxonomy): domain Eukaryota; kingdom Metazoa; phylum Arthropoda; class Insecta; order Blattodea; family Rhinotermitidae; genus Reticulitermes; species Reticulitermes speratus. The sequence continues at coordinate 22,581,352 of JAJKFL010000009.1, forward strand.
GGCCCGAAGACTCGATGTCACAGATCCTTGGATGTCTTGAACATCTTCAAAGAGGCGCCCTTTCAATGGTAACTTCAGTTTGGGGAACAGAAAATAATCACTGGGGGATAAATCAGGGGAGTAAGGCGGATGATTGAGCACGCACACTTGTTTTTGGGCTAAAAATTCTTGTACAGCAACTGCCCGGTGAACCGGTGCATTGTCGTGAAGAAGAAACCAACTGCCTGGTGCTGAGTACTCGGGCCGGACACGGCGAATCCTCTTCCATAGGCGTTCCAGAACACTCAAATAAAAACTTTCAGTGACAGTTTGTCCCTGAGGGACAAACTCGTGGTGAATAATTCCCTTGCTGTCGTAGAAACACACAAGCATTGTCTTCACTTTTGACTTTTGAAAACGAACTTTTTTGCCTTTTGGTGATGCTGGTGACTTCCATTCAGCACTTTGGCGTTAGTTGTGGGATCATAGCGAAAACACCAAGTTTCATCCTCTGCTACAATCGAATTCAAGAAAGTTTTATTCTATGAGCAGTTTTAATGATGCCCTTTTGCGTACTGAACACGCTCGTGTCTTTGATCATCATTCAATGAATGCGGCACAAACCGGAAGCGACCTTTCTCTTGCCCAGGTCTTCCACTAAGATTTGACGAATCGTCTCCCTGTTAACACTAAACTCATCAGCCATCATTCTCACAGTCACACAACGTTCTTCTTGTATTCGTTCTCTCACTTTCACAATGAGTCCCTCGTTACGAACAGAAAATGGACGCCCAGGCCTGGCTTCATCTTCAATCGTTTCCACACCACTTTTGAATCGTGCATACCACCTGAATATCTGTGCACGAGATAAAGAATTATCCCCATACACTTGTCTCATCAATTTCACAGTCTCAGCTGCAGTTTTCCCGAGTTTAACACAGAATTTAATGTTCGCTCTCTGCTCCATGCTGCTACTGTGACCGCGTCCTCTCACTACCTACACAACATGGCGCCGTATTTCCCGTCATGCTCAGCGTGGGACGTTGCGGTGTTGCCAGATTACAGATGAAGGTTGGGCACTTGGATGGCATGCATTGCTTCATAGATGGCACTTCTATCTTGGTCAAAATAAAATCAGTCTCATTATATAATTGTCGGACTGTGTACATCTTTGAGAATGAGCAAGCTTATGTATCGCAGTAGTATGCTTTGTGGATGATGTCATGCGACGCCAGCTTTCCAAACTGTAGCTGAAGGTGCCACACACACATGCCACAACCCGGAAAAGTCGGAAGCTTGTGGACCACTGCAGACAGAAGGGTTCCCAGAAGTGGAATGCACTACAGCACTGTAACCAGTGCACCCACACCTTTGCTGTAGTACTGTAACTAGAATGATGCTGCATTCTTAATGTGTGAGCCTGTTACATATTGTTTGCTGCTCATGCTCTCTACCAATCGCAACTGTGCTTTTTTTTCATGGATTGGCTTCGTGATATTGTCTTCACGGAGCTCACTTATGATCAACATGGTTGTCTGATATTTTTGCAAATTCCTAGTGGGTGCAGTGCACCCATCTAGCTATAGGCCTGACAGTGGGACTGGATAAATACATAGCAGAACCCATGCATCCAAGAACTTGTGATTTCATCTTGGAGGAATGATAGGAAGCTGCTATATTCTAGGCCTTGTTCTGTCATGAAGAATGGGCTATGTGGTGTGGCGACATTTGTTCCCTGTGAAAGAATATTTTCAAAAACAGGACAGATTATTTGTGAAAAGAGAAACAGACTGAAATCTCTCTCTCAAAAAAAAAAAAAAAAAAAAAAAAAAACCGTGGTTGTATTCCTAAATGCTAATTTGGAACCAACCAAGAAGCATTGTATTGTATTTTGACCTTGTAAATCTGCACTTGATAAAGAAGCAGAATGTAACTGTGTGACAATGTAAATTTTGTAAGTTTGTACTGTATGGTGTTTGGATGTATGGGTATGTAAAACTATGCAGCAGCAGAAACAATAATAGGTGATTTGAAAAGGTTTTCTACATAACTAATCATGGGGAAACCTGGGCCCTAGCATATGGTACACAGTGATATGTTCAAGTGATCGGAGTGAACATGGGACGTGAACTGAATGACCCGGTTCTCCATGAAATCACATAGTCGGGAATGCATTGCAGGTTGAGTGTACATTCCAAACCAACGGAAGTCTAAATTGTGCACGTGTCGAGGACTACGAGAATTGTGTCACAGATGGCATCATACGGCTTCAATCTGTGCTGGCACCTGCAGGAATATGTTATTACCACAAGACAATATAAATGTTTCTGTTATCTATCTAGTAATACTTGAGACTGGCGTAAAGTTCGGGAATTTGTTATTGGAGTTACCTGTATTGCTAATTAATGATGTGACTTCGTAAGGTGTACGTAACTCAATCGTTCACGTATTATTGCAGAGCTACCAACGTTGTGGCAACAAGCGTGCGGTTAGCCAATCAGATGATGCTGGTTCCTAACGAGCTTTTGACGATGTTTTCACGTAATATGATGCGAGAAGGCGGTTTCAAAAGAAAGTATGAGTGTTGTGGGTATTCGGTAGGAAAGTCAGAAGTAGTCTACAACAAAATATAAACCCAATAAACTATCATAAATAAAGAGAACTGATCGTATACTCTTAGTTGGTGGAACTGTAACGTATGAAATAGTGTAGCAACCATTAGTACTGGAATTATGATGAACAAGTGAGCAAGTGTCTGATTGGTGTGTGAGTGTGTTTGTTCGTAAATTAACAGAAAATTCGTTCCATTGGTGCCGAGGTTATTATGGAGCATCATTAAATGTAAGTGACTGGTAAATTTTATGGGTTATTGTAAATATGTCGTTTACCATTTAATAATAGGAGGCCGAGCGCTGTCTTGCCCCGGTTCGTTTACGTAATGATGAGGTTGACGGTCATCTGGTGGTTGGAATTCGGTATGTTTCGTAATCTGATAAAAATGCCGCTAGTTTTAAAATTTCCGGTGCTTATCGTTCAAACATGGCTTTGGCTCAAGACGCCTTAGTCCTGAATCTTCGCATTATTTCAATGGAGGAGTCAGGACGAAGGCGTAATATCTGTATATTTATGACAAACATATATGGGGGGCGGTGATGCAAATTTTTTACTTTCATCTCTCATTGCCATGTATTTACAGAGTTTGGCAGAAGATTAATTATTACGGTTTAAACGAATTATTCAACTTCTTGTGTGTGAATTATACATAATAGTACAGAGTGTGTAGAACTTGTTCATGTAGTTCTTGTGCCATACACTTACGCCTGGTTTAGGAAGACTTTGTTATGTGTGATTGCAAAGACCATGACAATTGCCGTTTGTTTTCCCCATTTCCAGAATGTGGTGCTGGTATTAACGAAACTCTTTGAACCACATTTTTAACTTTAACATTATTTTATAATTAGAATTAGAATACATTCATATTTAATAGATCCTTCATAAGAGGGTTACTGAATAACTTGACTTCTGCATAGTGCCCTCGTTTCTAATATGTTACCTGTATTATGCATGTCTGAATTTCATGGTCGCTTTTCTGTGTTGTATACAGAAAATAACAATAGTGGGAATGAACACTCATTGGCACGGGGTAGTATGGGGGTTTTGAAATTATGACACTTAAAGAGTGAGCCAGTATAGAGTAATTGGGTGCTTACACTGAACTTATACAGTGCCTTATAATGAAAACCCTGTATATGTAATTGCATGAGTGATTTTTTTTTACAAAGAGGCTGTGTTTTTTAATGCCATCATTATTCCAGTGACTTTCTTTTGATGTTGAATATTTGCTGCATGTTGAATGTCCTTAGAAGATTGCTTTGTATGACATTCTGCAATATATAGAGACACAGTAAAATAACATTTTTAATAATCTTAATTTCTTATCTTACCATGTGATACACCTAGAACAAAACTTCAATGAAAGTGGAGTGTGTTTATGCCCATTAGCTTTCAATATTGCTGTGACATCTTCAGGGTCGCAAGCCATAAAAGTTCACAGTAGTGTATGTGTGATTATAAACTGTACTAATTACTGTACTGTGAACTTTATTTTAAGATACATGCAGTATGTGTTTTCGAGTTTGAATTATTATGATTTGGTATGCCAAGGAATTTATTTTTGTACCTTTACATTTGTTTTATTATGATATATTTAGATTAATCCATGTTTTGTTGCTAATAGCAAATTTAATGGAGAATGTTTTGCCAGAATTTAATGTCACTAAAAAAGAACAGGTTAGAATTGACTAGATGGTTGGGGAGCTTACATTGAGGTATGAGAAAAGCACTCCCATGGTTTATGACATCCCATTTTAAATGGGTATTAAAATTTGAATTTGAAGATCTTATTTCTTCTTTCTTTTCAAAGTTATTGTTGTCTATACATATGTATACTGTCCAGTTATGTCTTGAATTGCATTAAATTTTGGTGTTTGTGGTAATATGGCCATGGCCAGCTCCTGGGATTATGGCACCCTGAGCCAACTTTAGTACTGCAGCCCCCTCAAGTTGACAATATATGTCCTAATGTTTTTAAGAGTTATAGTACCAAAATTTATTTATTTATTTATTACATTTAAGTAAGTGAACGTTATTTGATTTGTATATTGCACAGCAAATTTGAAAATAAAAGTAACTTTAAATTTAAATTTAATGTGTTGCATGCATTACAGACACAATCACTTAAATTTTGGCTTTAGAATATTACTGTAAGGGCTTTTAAATGCAAATTTTTTATCCATTTTTCTTTGTCCACGTTCTTTGTGATGGCATATTTACTTGATAATTTTGCTAATCCATATAATTTGTGTTGTGTTATTGTTGTATGCAGATAAGTTTTGATTAATTGTAATTCTGAAAACCTGTGCCTGTGCTCTTGCAGCTGACACTGGCAACATTAAGAAAATTTTCAGCACCATGAAAGATTTGGCATTAATGCAGTCAGTTGTTTTTTGAGCACACTAAGTCTAAAATTTCTGTGCAGAAAAAGTGTCCTTTGCTTCTTGAAGATAGTTTCACATATATTTTAATTTGTCATGTATATGTCAGAGGTGTCTTTTTTATCAACTTCAGATTTTCCAAGTCTATACAGTTGTTGTATAGCTCATGGTCTCATTTCTGCAGCACAGTTCAAATAGTATATGAATTGGAATCTGTATTGTGCGTTACAGTCGACTTATACATATTGTTTGGTGACTGAATTGCATTGTCTAAGATATTGTTGAAAAAGTGGTTCTTAAAGTTTTGAGTGATATTATTTGTTACTTTGCCTTTGTGTTCATAATCAGCATTCTCCATTAACATCAGTTTCTTGTCTGTTGAAAGTGTGGATCAGTTTCCAGTTCATGAGGCAACTTATTTGCGGTCTCTGAAATGTGGTAAATTGTTTCATTTGTTATGTAATTCTGAAGGTATTTGATTGATCAGGAGCTTGTAACATACTTAAATTTACACCTTGAAGTACTTCATTTGTGATATTTATGTGGCTTAAAATACCAAACCAAACCACTGGACAACAAATACATTTAAACTTTGCACTTTCTGCCAGCGGGATAGCTTAGTCGGTATAGCGATTTGCTATGAGTTGAACGGTCTGGGGATCGAATCCCGGTGTGGGCGAGATTTTCCGCACTCGTCCAGACTGGCTCTGGGGCCTACCCAGCCTCCTGTACAATGGGTACTGGGTCATTCCCGGGGGTAAAGCGGCCGGGGCGTGGCGTTGACCACCCACCCCCATCTAGCGCTGAGGTTAAGGAAAGAGTAGAGCTATACCTCTACTCCCCCTCTGGGCCTTCATGGCCTGTTCTAGGATGAATTTTACCTTTTAATTCCTGCCAGCAAAACACTAGCTTGTGATTTGTTTCTGGCAGCATTTGGCATTGCTGCATTTCTTTGCACATTAAAACAGGTGTTCAGTGCCTGAGTGATTTCCTTCTGTTGATACCTGATGAATTTTAATGTTTCTGTGCAACTGACCCTTTGGATTTTGAAAAGTCCTTTTAATATCAAACTGTTCACATGCTGTCTAAATATGTTCCATTGATATGGAGATGATAAAAAAATAAAGATGTTCCACAATGTTGACATATGTTACTACTTTGGTAGAGCATTTGGCTGCTTCATTGATATCAAATTCAATTAATGTGAGGAACAAGAAACAAAAAAATTCTCATTGATTTCATGTTAATAATATATGACTTTGATTGTCATTATGTTTGCCTCATATTTGAGCCATTGCCATATCACGTGCTTCTTAAATCAAATAATGGGTCCACTCTTGTCGCATGTTGAGAATGTTTTCATTCTTTCTAGCACTGGTATTGTTGTAGATATTGATAAAACCTAAAAGGTTCTCATGATTTTCCACGGATTTGCTATCTCAATTAGGCGTGTGTAAGATGGACACAAAATTTACAATCAGTGATACTTATTCATTGTGCAAAAGGTCTGGCATACAGCTGTCAGTCGGGATATAACAGTTATCAACCTTCAGTTTCTTCATGATTTTTTGGTAGCTCAACATCTGAATAATTTTATATTGTTTATTTCCCCCCAAGTAATGCTGATGAGTTTGTTTTGATTTCTACTTAGATGTTCTTTCATTACAGGATTAAACTGTGTGCAAGCAGCTCACCACTTGCACCAAAAAAAAAAAATCTGTTGCATCCTTCATATAACTGATCTGAATTTCCCTCTGAAGCAGTATTTTCTGAACTAAGTACTTTTATTAGCGAAAAAGGATGTTCTCAAACTCTCGTCCAATGATTGATATTTTCATCAACTCATTTGCTCTTTTATACATAAGTTTTTAAAATATTTTGGACAAAGCTGTCAGTAATGAAATGTACCTGTTATTGTTTATAGTGTATGGCTGAACATATAAGAGTTGTGCCTGAGTTCTGAAATCTTATGGGTCAAATGTAGGGATGTGACAGTGTATTATAGGACGTAAAAATTGAGTGAGCGACCACGTAAGTGGTGACCATATGAAATTACGTTTCTTTGTGAACTTGAATGGTTAGTGGCTTGTATAGATTAATAATACAGCATTTCTTTGAAGTAATGAAGGTGAGATAATTTGCTGGTTATGTAAGCCTTATTTGCTAACAGCGTTTTCATATACTATATTCTCATGTTCTTCCAGAAAATCAGAATTCCATGAGAAGTCACATTAGGCTAGCCTAATTTAATTTAAGGTACTTTAACCTGTTAAAGCCCAGTGGTGACTGTACGTGCTGTAAGGTTTAACATTGAAAGGTCCTGCATTTTGGCTACATAGTGTAGTTGTGTTCTGAATGATTTTTACAGTAAACAGTAATTATTTTTCGATACAACATTAGCTGATTGGTCTTTTTAATGGAGACAAACTGTATGCTCTGGGAATTATATATAATGCAGATGAATTTTATTCTTCAGAGGGTTAATTTACGTTAGGTTATTGTTGGATCTAGTACTGTAGAAAATTTGGCAGTACACAGTGTCAAATGGGTGCCTCCTAAATAAGTTTAACTATAGGGTCACTGTACTGTAAACCTGGACTTGTGAGGCTAACAATTCTGTAGGTGTTCTGAACAAAAACTGTATATTGTTGAAAGTGAAAAAGGATTTGTGTAGTGCAGCTAGTGAGAACAATCACTGTAATGTCTGAGAACTGCCCAAGGGAGTGCTGTTATTTTATGCATGGACTTTGCTGTAATGAAACTGGCAAAGTTTGCTCAACATTTTAAGAACTGCCGTCTTTATTCCTGTCTAATCGATCGGGACTGTTACATGAGAGCTTGGCAGCACATCTGAGATGATTGAAATCTGGAAGGGTTTGTTTTGGGGTACAGTGAGCATACTGCTTTCAAACTTATTTAAATGTGATTATTTTATTGCTGTATTTGTGTAGCATCAAATGAGATGTGAGGTTGATTGTGAGTGGTTAGTGGGTAAGAATTTGGAAGGACATGCTTGTGACTTATTGCAAGATACTATGCTGCCTTTGCTGGAGAACATCAAAGACATCCTGACTATAGCCAGTAACAAGCTGAGATTTAAATCAGCCTTGACAGTGGAGTCAAAAGGTTATAATTTTGCTTCTATAGAAGCATAATATGATGTTCTGTAACTTATGAGGCTAATTACATAATGTTGAGAAGTAATATATGTGCATGCGTTTGTGACGTTGAGTTGAAGCTTTTAAAGTGGTTCAAAGTATTCCACTATTTGGCAGATTTTTGTGTAAAATTTGCATTAAACAACATTCTCGTGTCAAGTAAAATTAATGGGATCAAGAACATTGAAAGAAACAAGATATGCAGTGTAAGTATAACGTAATATGGAGGCGCGATCGCGTAACCATTGTTGCCGTGGAAAGCAGTAAGTATTACATATTCTGAGTGTGTGTCTGTAGCCTTAGGTATCCAGCATGCAAAGCGCATGCGCTGTATTATTTTGTCATCTGTGGCCTGTCCGGTTCTGCCATATTTATCCACATTACCTCATAAACGGCACAATTTTCGGAAAAAAAAAAGTTATTGACATAAAATGTGTGTTTTTATGTACTCTACAACTTTTGTCAGAAACAGTTCTCATTCTAAGAATAATTCAGCGAGGTACTATCATAAATGTATCTAGGCCTTCATGCAAAGTACCTATTATTCTTGTCAGATTTTAATGAAACTTGAACTTTTTCGAAAATTTCGAAAAATATTCAAATATCAAATTTCATGAAAATTCGTCGATTGGGAGCCGAGTTATTCCATGCGGACAGACAGACACGACGAAGCTAATAGTCGCCTTTCGCAGTTTTGCAAACACTCTGAAAAACGTGTAAGAAAAAGTGTTTTCCTCGATGTGACGACGTGTAGTCCGCTACGTGCCTTCACGTTCCATAAAAAGTGTTATTCGTTGGCCACGGGCCTGTCCCCGGCCGCCACATGTGTTAATGTCGTAGTGCTTCATTAAGCATGCGCACAACTTTGGCGTTACGTTTTTGATAGCTGTATGTTATAAGAAGTAAGGAAAACAAAGTTTGGTTTGTGTAAGTGTGTATGTACATCATTGCCACACAACACACTGAAGCGGTATCTACACTGTGGACACGCTCATTGTGCTTGGCTGTCTCGAAAAGACATTCTCTGCCTGCATCTAAAACCAGCTGTTCATACCCATCGGTCACGCTCACGTGACGGGGCGATCAAATGAGCGCAGGTATTTTGCGAAACAATATTTGCCATTGCGATTACCGCCAGACCTTTCTGGTTAAGTGTTTTAACATCATCATCATCATGAGCTGTGAAGTGTTAGGCGTAGTGCCTGTTCTTTATCCCTCAATGTGAATTTGGTCCTTCCATCTTTTCCTCGGACGTCCTATGCTTCTCTTCCCCTTTGGCCTGTATTTATTTGAACATGTTTAAAGAAAAATTAACTGCTCTCGAGTGCAGCAAGAGCGTTTATTATGAATAATCTACCAAATCCCCGACCGTGAGCGTACCTATAGTACGGATCAAGCTTCAAGGGTTGTATATTAGGACTTTAATGGCAGAAATGTGATTTCCGGCAGGTAGATTTCGAAGTTACATAACTTTTTATTACCGTGCTTGGTTCGACTCCGAGTTTGTCTTGTCCACTTTGCTCATTTCTTAATAATGAGAAGGTGGAAGAGTAAGGCTGACACGTCATCATTGTTTGAAGACGGATAGGGTGCATATAAATTAAATACGTTTTGTGCGTTATGAGACAAGACGTGTTTACGCTTTTAGTACCTTAGTGGGGCCCATTCTTGACGGTTGGGGGGGGGGGGATAATGGGGGTAGAACGTTGGGAGCATGACGTTGACCAATGATTTCTGCGTGCATTGAACTTAACCTCAGCTGTCCCTGTACGCGTCCATGGTGTGGTTCTTTGGCGCAGAGACAGCTGTATCTTTAGGCCTACCTTGTATGGTTTCAGTTTAGGTTTCTACCATCGTACAGCAAGTTCGTGGAACCCACAAATCATGCTCGCGCACCCTTTCCCTTCAGAGACATTGCTGCTTAAAAACGTTAGTTACGTTGTTCAGACACCCTTCTGAATTTGTTGGAGATTAACGTAGTAAAAATCTAATGTTGAAGAGTGTCCGCAGACCGTAACATGTCTGTCGCGTTCCCTCTGTTATTGGCCCTAGATTTTAAATTCGTGAACAATTTAAAGAAAACCACCGAAGGTGCGAGTATTTAAATGCCCCTTTCCGTATTTTATCAGATTTAGTCACGCATCGATATCTCGTAAGCCCCGAGATATCATAAACTGAGCACAACAGTCGATGATACTGTACTGTTATGTTCAGATCGTCAGCCGTTTCTTCGGCCTCAGGTTGTATCTCACGGAGAACACTGAATTTTAAAAGTATATGTAGGTTTTCATGCAGTGTCTGTTATTTTCGTCTGGTTTTAACCAAAATGGGAATGTGGCTACAAATTTTAGTAAAATTTACAGATATTAAATTTTACGAAAATCCGTTGGTGGGAGTCGCGCTGTTCCGTGCGGACAGGTGAACGGAGGGTCAGGTATGACGAAGCTTCATAGTCGCCTTTTGCAACTGCTTTACAAACGTGACGAAAAATAAGCAAACATTGCCGTGTAGTGTATACAGCTCCTTTTTTAATTCAGGGCGAATCCAGTTTGGATTTCTGTCGAGACGGACAAACCCGTGGTTTTGCTGCGTCCCTTCATCCGAATTATGCCTGCCGCACACTCGCTTTCACTTATTTTGTTTTTTCAATCAACTGGACGTACAAAATACGGAGACCGTAAGACCTTCACGTAATGTAGACTATTAACACGAACTAAAATGTGGTTTGAGAAGTAAGAACAAGGGGATGTTGGTCTGACTACCCGGACATTCGAGCTGAACGAGACAGGGATGAAGCTGCGTAACAGGCCTACTGCTAATCTAACATCGATATTTGTAAAACACGCCACCGTCACTATGAGTCCGAAGTGGAGCTTCGTGAATGAATTGAAGAGCGAAAGTAATGGTTTCCTTGGAGTAAATATGTACACTTTCGTCAATAAATCCTTCCTCGGGAATACGAGTATAGTGTGCAACATGCTGTGAGAGTTGTCGTTCGTGACTGGGTCGTCTTCCCACTTGGCATTGCAGTCCTTGTGAACGGGTGCTCGCTTGTGACGCACTGCGGGAATGAACTGTGTAAGCAGCCGTCGGAAGTAAGGCAAGATTGTCTCTCTGTCTGGCAAGTTGTGAAAACGTACGTACCCGCAGAGGGCATAAGGCTCTGCGCTTTTTTTTGCGTGCTATTTAACGACGCTTTCAGTTGTAAGATTATGTAGCGTCAGTGACGTGTAAATATGAGTAGGGAGCATTGGTAGAATGATACTGACAGGGCACACCGAAGCACTGGGAGCAAACCTGTGACAGTGCCACTTTGTCCACCGCAGATCCCATATGTACTGGCTTGGGATTGAACCCGGACCTCCGCGGTGAGAGGCCGGCGACTGACCGCCGTCAGATTAACTGCTCGAGAGGGGAAAGTGACATCCATGCACACACTAGCTAAAGCCGAAGTACCCGTTTTTCTCCAGGTTATCCTGTTTATCGGTCCGAGGATCGAATCCCGGTGTGGGCGAGATTTTCCGCACCTGTCCAGACCGGCCCTGGGGCCCACCAAGCCTCCTGTACAATGGGTACCGGGTCTCCACCCGGATGTAAAGCGGCCGCAGCATGGCGTTTACCACCAACTCCCATCTAGCATCGAGGCTAAAGAAAGAGTAGAGCTATACCTCTACTCCCCCTCTGGGCCTTCATGGCCTGTACTAGGGTGAGCTTTTTTCTTGTTTATGGTTTATTTTGCGACTTTGCCAATGTCTTAGACTATACAGCGTCTGTTATTCCATGAGTGATGAATTTGAAAGGATTTGGTAGGAAGCGATGGTGGCCTAATCGAGGTACTATCCTGTCGTTTGGATGGATGGACTGAGGATGGCTACGAAAAACAGGATAGTCGGTGTCCCGGTCGAGGTTAGAATCGGGCATGTCCCGAATATATGCCTGTATCTTGAAGCAAATTGTGATGTTTTGTGTCGTTTTATTTGAGTATGATCTCAGTATTCCAGACTATAGATAGCGTCGTGATAGGATTATTAGTGAATGGTGAAATGGATTTGGATGGATGTGATAGTGGCAAAAATGGACATACTGTCCAGAAATTTGCTGGAGGGACGAAATAAACTACTGAAATAATTAAATTCCTCATGTGTGTTTCTCACACCTTTATTAAATTCTTTACTTAATGCGTGAAGATGACTAAATACTTGTAAGCTTATATTAGGTGACTCTTCTACGTACGTCTTTAATAATTCCGTAAACAGCCTGGAAACATTAACAAGGCAACTTCATAATAACCTTCCTTCAAAGACACTTCTGCTTGCTTGTTACTCATTTTATTGTATCCGACATGTTTCGATCTATTTAGATTATTCTCAAGGTTTCCTTATTTGGACAGTTACTGAGGATGCGGAGTATGGTTAGCATCCTGAACAGTGTACGTACGGAACCCGTTATAATGAACTAACTGGTTCGAAAAAAAATCTGGTACAATAAAGTGAGAAACAACTAAGAAAAAGTGTGATCAGTTAGTCAACATTATAATGGTACGGCATTGACAATCAAAGTAACAAGCCACTTTTACCCGTTCACTGACACACGAAAGTTAGTGCACTGTACCAAGCAAAAATTGAGATAGTGTTACTTGTCATTAAATCCAAGTTATAAAATGAAAGTATGTGACATCGCACAATTTTGCTATTTACAACCTTGGCATCGGATGGTGGTGAAACGACTTGTAAATACAGGATATATCGCTTTATGCATTATGCCTTATGTGGCTGGCTGGCAGCGACACAGTTGTGGACATAGGCTTTGTTGTTTATAGCCTCCTGCCAATCACAGGACAGACAGCAGAGGAATTAAATGTTTTGGTGTCATGTTGTGTTTAAAGAACCGATGTCTTGTTTTATTCTCTTATTCTTGATACGGCCACTTGTTTGTCATTAGAATACCTACGCTATGTGTTTCGGAAATTATTCTGCCGTCATTAGTCAAAGTTTACACAAAATGACAAATTGCATTGCACGTGTTTAAAGCTATAAAATACCATAATACACAAAGTTATTCAAAATCGTGACTGGAACAAATATTTGCAAGATAATTATGATATGATTATATCATCGTCGAACATTATTGTTTCGTGATAAACACTTGGCCGGTCCAGGTGGCCGCGCGGTCTTGAAATGTGGGTCTGCGGCCGCTCACTTGCTGGGATTGCGGGTGCGAATCCCGCCGGGGGCATGGATGTTTGTCTCTTGTGAATGTTGTGTGTTGTCAGGTAGAGGTCTCTGCTTCGGGCTGGTCACTCGTTCGCAGGAGTCCTACCAAGTGTGGTGTGTCATTAAGTGTGGTCAGGTGCAACAGTAACCCTCTACACCTGCAATGAGTTGGTAGATAGAGGTCAGACTAAGAAAGACAGAAAGAAAGAAAGAAAGAAAGAAGAAACATGAACACTTGTAAAAATATATTTTACTCTTTTCAGTAGTACAGTCAAAACCAACACACACACTTGCAACATGTGATGAGGCTACCGGGTGTGTGTGTGTTGGTTTTGACTGTACTACTGAAAAGTGTAAAATATACTTTTGCATGTACATACCGACGGGGATGTCTAATATTAAAATAAAACACTTGCGATTGTTCACTGTTCACCTTTGTTACAGATTCACTTAGATGCTGGACAAGGCACTGTAAATATTTTGTTTTGGTTTGAACTCGTATTGTACTCGTAGATAAACTGAATCTGTTGTCTTATACGAGGTTGTTTCTGGCTGTAATGATGTCATGTTGTAACCGATCTTTTTATTTATCAATGATCGGAGTGTGTTGATCCGTTATAAGGTAGGACACTATGCTATTCGTTACTTGTTCGTCTGGTACAACAAAGGATTTTGTGCGTGTGCTTGCTGTTTGTAGTAGCCGACGCGTAATTATGGCAAACATATGAACATCGGCCTAGCTGCCTGTTGTCAACACTCTCAGCTACTCAGTAATCACTCCGCTCTGTGGACTTAATTGGACAAATTTTCAGGACCCTTGGTCCAAAGAAATTGCTGTGTAATGGCGTATTGTTTATACCGACTTTTACAAAAATAGGTCTGTCTTTTAATATCAATATTTGAAACAGGAGACGGGCGGATTCATGGATATAGAGTTATTTGGTATGATTCAGAAGAAGGAATGGAGAGATTGGAAACGTATTTAACACATGCGGCTCGATGCTAGTTATTTGGACGGCCCTGACCAAAGTGTACTCACATGTGTTGGGTAGCTTTCTCAAGGTGGTTGTGCTGTCTGGCTGGAATACACTGCAGGTGCAAACACTTTTGTCACATGGCTTTTACTTGTTCCTTGCGTGAAGTGAGCCCATGATTAGGGACGGTCAGCTGGAACGTCGCATCTGAAAAAAGAACATGTAGAAACATTTCGGTACTGACTTCTTTGTCATGACTTTGATCATGGATACTTGTTATCGTAATGAACATTACTCAAGCGCTATCTTCCTTCTACCTCACGAATCACACTTGACTGTCACTTTGCCATATTGTTATTCTTTATGACTCTCTGAAGGAGTACGCACGGGTGGCGCTAGCATTTCTCATTTTCATAGAAAATACTGAGGGCCCGGGAGAGCGTAGTCGGTGTACTCTGGACGGTCGAGGAATCATGTTCGATTCACGGCGGGTGAAGGAGATTTGTGTTCTCTCCAAAGCGTCCAGACCGGTCCTGGCACCCATTCAGCCTCTATTCAGCGAGTGCCGGGGGCTTCTCTGAGTGTAAAACGGCCGGGGCGTGAAGCTGACGACTCACTCCCACCTGGAGCTCTATCTCCACTCCCCCATATGTCTTCCTGGCGTGCAGAGGGACGAATTTGCTTACGGAAAGAATTACGCAAGGAAAAGCTGCATATTTTGTACTCCTCACTACTTGCGTAGTGCTAGGAATGTAGAATCTAGAAGAACGATACGTATGGACGGAAACGTGATGTGGGACAGATGGGACGTGCATACACAGTTTTGATCGTTAAACGTCTTGGTGCCACTTGGATACCGTAGGGGTAGATGGGATGACAGTAACATCAAAATTTGATAAATAGCGTGCAAGGACGATACTCCCAGGAGGATTCATTTTCCGGAATTAATTGCAAGCAGGATGATGTATGTTCGGGGTGCTTAAAAGGAGGGAATTTCTTCACTAGCTGTGTTGACTATAAATTCAAGGAATGTTCTTTCAAAGACTTTATATTAACTTTCAGTTTACTGTACCTTTATCCAGTTTAGCAAGTGACATCATCAGCATCGTATCTTCGTCATCGGGGCACGCAGTGTCGAGGCACTGCGCTTCAAGCCGGAAGGTCGCGGGTTCGATTCCCGATGGTTTCATTGGAATTTTTGATGGACATAATCCTTCCGGCCGTACTGTGGCCCTGGGGCCAACTCAGCCTCTAACAGAAATGAGTACCAGGAATATTTCCTGGGGGGGGGGGGGGGGGTAAAGGCGGCCGGTTCACAGGGCTGACAACCTTACTACCTCCATGTGCCGATTGTCTTGAAATCTGGGAGCCTCACCCTTCTGGAATCTTCAGGGCCTGTCCGGACCTGTACAGGGATTGCTTTAACTTTGTATCATCATCATGTCATCATGTGAACAATGATTGCGGAAAGGAAATTGAAGTTGTCACTTGACGTGATGTGTGTGGGTGGGTGGTGGTGCAGGGATGATGCACACATTGCACCTGAATCCTTAGTCGGCTCAATTGCTTTTCCAGAATGAAATGAGGTAACGAGTCGCGAGACAGGAGGAATGTGAAAAGAAACGCTCATGCATATAGTTTGGACACAATCGTCACATCATTGATATTAATGCCGAAACATATCCCTATAGTTAACATTGGAAAGATCAGCTGCGGTTTGGTTGGTTTCACAGCTGCTTGTTACATCTGGTTACAAGAGACAGAACTGTAGGCTTGGAGGTGTTGGCTTTAGATGGTGAGGTTCAACTGGAAACCCCTGTTGTGCTGCAGTATTAAGTAGGTTCTTGGCTACTGTTGGAAACCAGATGTCTCAGAGATGGAACAGGTGCTCCATGTGCAGTCCACGACAGAACGTATACAACGGCCTGTGCTTGTATTTTGTAAATTTGGATTTTAACCTTGAAACACCTTGTGGGCTTGAAAAGTAACAACATCCCACTTTAACAACCCACCTTTCAAGTGGGATTGTAAGTTATGCAGTACGGTAACGCCATTTCTGACATTGGATGTTTTTACATGCTTCGCTTAACGTTTTGAAGCATGAAATTCATCTAAACGATATGTAACAATCCAGTTACTGCCTCACAGGAAACACACTTTGACTCCATTACAGTTAACAGCTGTTTAATGCTGTTTGTTGTGAGAATCCCCGGGGCACGTGAACATACTTTGTCGGAAAAATACGTAGATTTTAATGGTAAAATAAAACAGGCGATATGTATAGTGATCACTGTTATTTAAAAAGTTGGAATAAATGACTCATTTTATGTTGGGAGTAACGTGGCCCATTTTCTGACTTTTTTTAATATTCTCAACTATGTTCATTTGAATACGTTAGTCAGTTTGATCGGTTATTCTGTGAGGATATGGGTATGTTCGTTTCAGTTTCTTATTAGCTAACAGCACCACGGGATGAATTCCATAGGAGTAATAAATGCTTTTTTAGCACACTGCCTTTTTCCACATAAGAATATCAAAAGGAAAATTCAAAATGTAGCGCTAACATTTATTTTAATAAACAGTGTTTAGAAAAGAACTGAACCCCTAAGTATATAAAGGTTAAAGTTCCAAACATTTCACCAGCAGCCCTGTATACCTTCAAAACAATCCTTTGTAACATTCAACAATTAAACCAACAAATGCACTTTATTTTTTAGTTATGTTCATTAATCCTACACATGTTTCGGCTGCAACAGAGCCATCATCAGGGGTTCAAGGTCACGTTCACTTTAGGGTTAATGAACATAACTAAGAAGTAAAGTGCATATGTTGGTTTAATTGTTGAATGTTATCAAAATGCACGGTGAACACAACGTAAAATCCTTCGTAATTTCCAACACAATGGGATGCTTATCATGAAAGTAAGACAACAAGTTATTTCGTAGTTTATTTTACGACAGTGTCAGTAGCTGAGACTGTACTTATACTGTCGGTGGTAGTATGGTTTAGTCAGTGATGGGTTCGTAGGGATTTGAAAGGAAGCGGTCGTGGCCTAATCCATATATTTTCCCAGCATTTGCGTGGAGGGACTGCGGAAGGCGACGAAAACCAGGTTAAGGTCGATATTTGAACAGGTCGTCAAGCGGTTACAGGTTTGGGCGGTCACCGCGACACTAACCAGCTCTGTAGTTTGTTCTTACGGCTCTTCCTCACGTTCATTTTCTTCATGTCAAGAATGCAGAAGCCAGGCACGAGTAAAAAGGACGGAACTGTGCTATCGCTTCCGCACGGCACGGTCTTCTTCCCATGCCTAGTTTGTGTGCTAGGTATCGGGTCACAGTTGTCAAGCAGCTTGTTATCACCCAGCGACGGCTGTGGATGAAAGCGGACTAACGTTATTAGCTGCTGCTATCGTACTGACTTACAAGAAGTGTCATGAAGTGAAGTGTGCTAGAAAGTAAATGGACAAAACATTGGTTCTTAAAGAGGTCATCCTTTTCGCCAAGTATTAATTTAGCGCGTGTTGTAGTGAACTGAGATTTCAGGCTTCCGCCGCTGTGTAAATGAGATAATCGCTCTTCTGTTATGTTACGCAGCGTAGATTAGTAGTTACCGACGTTTAGGGACAACCTATCAGTCCCATCTTCTTGACCCTTGAAGATGGGGCCGATAAGTTGTCCCGAAGCGTCGGTAACTAGCTACCAATCTACGCTGCGTAACATCCCAGAAGAGCGAGAATCTCAACTGAGATTTCAGTTTGTACACTGTTGACAGAACCAAGTTGAGTCGCTGGCTGCCCTTACAGTAACCCAATGAATAAGAAGTTACTGATTTCTTTTATCATTAAAATATGGCTGTTCTAAGTATGAATAAAATGAGCGATTATACATACTTACAGTTTTGCCTTAGCTTCGCGTCTGTGGAAGGAATTTCAGAACACGCCAGCTCTTCTAACGGGTGTAGTTCACGCAGCTACGATTAGAAAATACATTTTTATTCACCAGTTTAGAGCCGTGTGCGACTACTGTGTTCTCACACCGGCTCTTGAAACATGTTTTCACACGGTATACCACACCATGTCCACTCGTTCTCGCAGCTGTGATAAGGCATGTTCCTTCCGCGTATCCTGCGACACATTTCCCAGCGTCTGGGGCCACAAAGTTGAGTCCCAAACTGTACGACGACGGAAGGACCGAAGAAAGAGATAACGAAGCAAAGCGTTACATGGTCAACATCGCCAAAGGATTAATGTAGTATCCACGTCAGGTTTTTCTTTCGAGTTAGATGGTTTAAAATTTCCAAGTAATTTTAAAGTCGTGAGCAACTTGTATAATAGTGTGGTAGTTTATATGTCGCACTGTACTTGTATAGTACGCAGAGGACTGGTCTAAACGGTACGAGGTTGGAGAAATGTGAAGGAGAACAAGTCGTGTAGACTACTTATGTCTACTGAACTGGTTTCTTCCAGACTGCAGTACCGGGAATTTTTTTTTATTTTATCACATCCATTTATTCCCTTTCCAGAGCTTTCACGTCGAACACTGTGGGGAATTGCACCCACTCGTACGTGCCTTTATTCTTAAATTTCACCATTGATTCGTTAGAGCCTTATAAAAGGGGTCGCCAACACATTTTCATGTTCCGTTACAAATTTTTGCTTGCAGAGAGCGAGAGAGATTGTTATGTCCGATCACATTTGTCTCACGTTGACCCGATTAATGAAATTTATTCATGGGTCTAAATCGTATGGAGTGACGATTTGCATTTAATTTTGCATATTAAGGTTGTGTAAACGTTCATTAGTAATTTGGGTGCTCGCTGCGTGCGGAAGTGGAGACAAATTTGGTGAAAATTTATGTATTTTAAGAAGCTACCGAAGACACCCGTTTTTCGAGTTTTTTTTTTTAAATGGACTGCCGAAACAGTGTCTTATTATTTATTATTTTCCCAGTCTTAGGAATTTACAGGGTGGTTGTAAAGTAAATACAGTGGTCATAAAATAATAGCGTATAAGCTTTATATTGGTACAAGAATCATACCAACGCAGCATTTCATTTAGGAGATAACAGCCATTTAACATTTTTCAGAGGTGGCCAAACAGTCGATCGCGGTTGCTTTTTGGTCTCTATCAAAATTTATTTGCCGCCTCAGTACAATCAGTAGCTCTTCGTTTGACAGCATTTTTTGGATCAACCTACCTCTGCGAAGAAGCCTTCTCCCAGATGAAGGT
Organism: Reticulitermes speratus; assembly: GCA_021186555.1. Lineage (NCBI taxonomy): Eukaryota > Metazoa > Arthropoda > Insecta > Blattodea > Rhinotermitidae > Reticulitermes > Reticulitermes speratus. The sequence goes on from JAJKFL010000009.1 coordinate 22,600,900, forward strand.
AATTAAATGAAGATGCCAAACCCGTCTGACCGATGGACATTTAAAATACTGCATCCACTTGTGTCTAAGTAATTATGAGCATTCTTTCAGTAAGATGTCGCATGATATGCAGTGTCATGCATCAACTTCGCAATAGGAAGGACAATGGAAAACACCTTTTAATTATATTGAAACGTTTCAAGTTGAAAAGATAAATTTTTAATAAATGAAACAGTTTTACTTTTATTCGTATATGTTTGATGATGTTATGCTATTTTACATTTCTTTGACTAATTGACCTAATATTAATACATTATGTACTATGGTAGATGGTGATAGATTTTCTGTCTTTAGAGTAGATCACTGAGTCTAAACGTCTGGCTACCTATGCATTATGTATTTACTTTACAATCACGGTTGATTACTCTTTTCTTGGTCGGTGGATTGGGCGTCGAGAACAAACAGAATGGCCTCCTCGAAGTCCCGATATTTCTCAGTGTGAGTTATTTTTGTGGAGTTGGGCCAGAGAGGAAGTGTACCGTTCAAAACCAAGAACACTTGATGGGCTTGAACAACAAACTTGAGGTGCTTTGCCGCTTTTTCCCTTGAGTTCTTAAGGAAAAGTGTTGAGTCTGTGTCTTCCAGGTTGCAGAAATGCGTGCAAAATACTGGGGCCTGTGTTGAAATCTGACAATGAATGGTAGTGTGTGGGCTTTAAAATAATGCAGGAATTGTGGCAATGTAGGATTATATTTAGGAGATGAGCCATTTAACTTAAGCATTTGCTCTACGGTCATTCTGTGTTTTACCACTGACCGAACAGAAAAGAAGGGTATCCAGTCGTCTGTAACGTGTAATTGTACTTAACCTCATAACTGGCACATGACGGTTATTGCACTACAAGAAACAGACACTGAATTATTCTAATGCTGCGTGATTTCAGGTTTCCGCCGCGGTGTAAATGAGATCTGCGTTCTTTTTCGATTTTACGCAACGTAGAATGGTAGTTACCGACGTTTCGGGACAACCTATCGGTCTCATCTTCAAGGGTCAAGCGGCCTTCTTGACCCTTGATGAAGATGGGACCTATAGGTTGTCCCGAAACGTCGGTAAGAAACTATCATTCTACGCTGCGTAAAATCCCGAAAGAGCGTAGATCTATTATAATTCTAATTACCAAACGGTACGGCATCACACATTTTCTATGTTATTTACATCGAGTTCATATTTAGTACTGAATTCAATTTCTATAACATGAAGGTGGAATGCAGTTGAGTATATTGGTTCATGTGTTTAGCATTTAGTTATTGGAATTTTATTTTTTGTGTTTTGTTGTAAAGAATTATGTAGTAGCAACCAATAACGGAAAAGAAGCTAGTAGTAGACACCACTCGTCTGTATATGATTTACCGTCGTAACGGCTCATGGTGATAGCTTTATGAATTTGAAGCACTTGCGCAGCGTCAGAATAAGGGCAGACAATAGAACGCATTATGCTTTAAACCTATAGGCTTTTCTATCGACTGAGCAGCCGTGGACGTAGGTCGCTTTATGCACAAGAAAGGCTACGTATGGTATCTTGGCAGGCACAGGAAGAGAACTGGGGATCCAGAAGTAGGCTTATTTATGTAACATAAGTTTGCGTGAGCCATAATATGTTGGCGAAATGACTGAACGATCGAGGTTCGATTCTGAATATAGGCATTGTGATTGTTTTCTTCTGTAGGCTACCAGGTAAAGAACGGCCTTGGGCCCATTCAATCTCCTAACTAATGGTACTAAAGTAGAGTTCTCCCAGATGAAGACGGCCGAAGCGTAAGTCTAACTAGTTAACTTTCTGTGCCGAGGTTAGTAAGATTGTTTAGTCATGGTAGTAATCTTGCTGTTACAATTTGAAAGAAATACGGGGAACGGGGGGCCGGGTGGGGGCAAATGTGATGCCTGATGGGTTCTCAAGAACGTTATCCAGCTGCTGTACATAAAGTTTATAGGAATTCGTTGAATCGGCTTGCGGAATAGGGCCGCGCAGAGAAATGATTTCCCCGCGGTTCGCTGAACAATACATTTGCCGTCTTCAATGTAAATTAAGCTGGGGTTGTCCAGATGCTCTCATGTAGGGCCGGATCGTCGTGAAATCTTCATTGCTCTAAGCGCTGTAATCCCGAACGCGATTCAATGCTTTGAATGTCTCACGCGAAAGTCAAATGACTAGAATTTATTGGAGTTGCCCATGAACTCTTCAGGTTTTGTATAACCGAGACGGAGTGTGTTTGCTTTCAAACATACAGCATGTTTCGGCCGCAATTGACATTATCGGGTAGCAATAATAAACATATTTAGAGAAAATTATTTGTGTATAAACATGAAACCTGTATTAAGAACGAGATCTCATTCTTTTACATATACAGATTGGGTATTGTTGAATTGATTTATGATCTAAAAACATCTGAATTAATCAAGATTCCAGATTAGTGTCATTTGATATAAAGAATATGTACACTAATATCCCTCCTGAAGAATTCATTAGAATACTAAACAGCGAATTCAAGAGTTATTGCAATGAATTAGAATAAGAATAATTAATGGATTTATGTGAAATTCTCCTTAAACAAAATTACTTTAGTTTATACCTCCAAAAACAAGGTCTAGCAATGGGATCCCCACTCAGGAAGACTCTAACAACATTAGTCCCAAACTGACGTTTACTTTGAAACAAGAAGTTGATGACAGAATCAACTTTTTAGATATGTCCATAAGTAGAAATACAAATTCATTGCTGTTCAGTATATATAGAAAACCAACGATCATACCAGCAACTTATTGTTACCCATCACTACATAAACACGCTGCTATAAGATACTTCATAGACTACAACGCTACCCAGTAGAATAGAAAAAGAAACTCAAACTTTCCAAGATGTTAATAATTCATGCACTCTTGATACCTTTAATATGATATATCGTAAACAGTTACCTCCCAAACAAGGTGAAGAAGATACTGAAAAGTATGCGAAGTTCACTTAGATCAGAAAGGAAACCAAATTTGCGGCCGAAGCATTTTGTATGTTTGAAAGTATATAAAGAAATATAAATTATGTGTTGCGATTGGCGGCTCATGTAATACTTTCGTTAGAAGTGCAGTGTAACTTGGAATTGCAATTTGTGTTTTAGTGTGGAAATTCGTAATAAGTTAAAAACAAGAATATGATGAACTGTTAAATGTTGAACTGAAGTAACACGAGCAGCCTAGAAGAGCCCTAAACTGAAAACAGCTTTTATGTATACAACGGTGTGTATGTGGCGCGCGCCGGTATACGTTTCCGATATCTAATTTATGTAGATTGACATCCTTAATATAAAATGATATAAACACATTTACGAGAAGTTGCAGACCAGTTCTGTAGGACCGAGGTAGGCTTATGGTAATTTTGTTACACTTATTTAGATCACATCTTGCTTCATTATTTTGCTATTAAAGGTTGCTGTTCTACAGGCTCTGCCGAATCGCACTATGTATTGTAGTTTAGTTACTTCAGCCATTCGTAATGTCGATTTTCGATTGGATTTGATACTGCAGTGATGTTGTGTGGTTTGTGGTCAAAACTGTCTTTTTTATTAAGTTATGTGGTTTGCTGAAATAGACGTATTGTGTCTTTTGTTATCGTAACCTAGATAATAGTGTGAACAAGGAAAGGCACTCTGACAGACCTCGTTTAAGATTATCTCACTCAGACATATCCTGATTACTTTTTTATGGCAGAACTGTCAAGTCATTTCAATATCTGTATTCTGTGGTATTTCTTAAGATACGTTTACTTGAGTTTTTATGCAATGTTGTGTATAAACTGTAGACGATTTTTTCCTTGTGGTCATTATGTTGGGTGAGATGCACGTGAAGAGAAAGGATATGGCGTGTTTGGAGATACTTTTTTCCGGCCACGGCTTCGGGATTAAGGAAAATTATTGGAAGTCCCAGACTGTACCGGTAAGAATTAGAACTTCCCGATTACTAATTACTTAAACTGTCTTGCCTATCAAATCAAGGTAAAGGTTTGAAAGTGAAGGCGTGATTCATAGACCATTGAGCTATCTTACTGAAATGTGCCATCTGCTGAAGTTAAGTGGCCTCTAACGGGTTGCGGCGATTCGGAAGGGATGTAGATGACAATGACTCGTTTTAAGACGTTTCTTGCATTCGCTCGGTGAAGGTCACTGGAAGTCTCAAAGAGATTGGATAATCCGGTTTCCGACCTGATATTACCAAAAGCGAGTCTGGCTTTTGGTCTTAGTATTGTAAGGGAAAGATTTGTGTACGTTACATTTGGCAACTTAATGAAAATTCGTTACAGTCGGTTGATATAGGCCTAGTTATGTATCACATGCCTGCAGATTGTTTTGAAACTTCTGTATGCTTGTCGAAGAGTACACAATTGGCAAATGCTCCTGCGTCTTGACCGTCACAATAAATAAGATGCTTTGATCCCGGCCTGAGCTACATGCCGCTGTGTTTGTCATAGCAACGCCTCGTTCTCCACTTGCTACATTATCGATCAACTGAATCAAGAATTCACGAATCCGTGATTCATCGGGGCGCATGAGTCAGCCCGCAGGATGTAGTGACCACACGTAACATCGGTATTCCTCACCATACTCTTTGCCACCATTATCTCTCGGTTTATTTAGGCATGCATAGAGGGTGGATGTTGTTTCCAGTTTAGGGTGAAAACAGCTGCCGTTGTGAACATCTGCAGCCCCGGTTTTGTGGAAATCGGATTTTAAGGCATTTCCACCTCCACATAAACAAACCAGTGGCTTGTCCAGGATGTAAACCCCATAATCTGCTATATAGGTACTACATTACATCGTTAAGAAGTTGACGATTAGTTGCCAATGCTCCTTAGTTCTTCTACATATTGGTGGGCAATAAATAGGCCTTACCTCTTGCACCTATTTCATTTAGCTACAAGTGTCTGAACTGACCATAGGGATCTCTGTGATCGCATTTAGTCAAGTACTTTTGCCCGATTTACTTGGCCACTCTTGTGGTACGGGCCATATGTCCAGAAGAACTTAATAAAACAGGGGTATCCAACATAGTCATCGACAGGCACCCAGAACTAAACAGAACTCGTTTCAATGCGAATCATTTGCTGGCCGATCGAGAGGGCCGGAGGAATGGGAGTAGAGTATTGTGTGGGTGGTGGAAGGAATGCGAGGGTAGAATGGAAGATTTGGCCCGGCAACGTAACCTCTTAACACTTGCACTCTGTGAGGGGACAAGGAATTCAGTAACGGGTACGATACAGTATTTCCATCTCACCGTTCGAGTGTTTTTGTTCGCTAATATTCTTGTGAGTTTTTTTGTTTTTATTATTAATCTCTATTAACTACATCGTTAAAACTCAAGTTAAGGGGAAAACTTACAAGCGTAATTTGTGTACAGTTATTTCATATGATCGTAAAGGGTAACAGAGTGTATAAATTGATACTTTTGAAAATAATTACCTATTTACTGTGTATAATGGATATGAGTTTAAATTCCCACAACCTGGCTGTTTTAAACGTAAACTTAAAGAGAGGCGCCTTGCCGTGTTCGCATTTTTTGTATAAAAGTGTGAAAAAGTGCTGTCACTATATGTGTTTGTGTTCTGTCTGTGTGTAAAATATAGATTATTCGGCTGCAGTGATTTATTATTTATCGAAAAGTAAATACAGAGTTTACCTTGCCGCATTGTTTCTGTTTCATGATCTTACGATAACTGGTAGGCCTAATAGTGTAATTCACAACTCAGAAATTATACTGCCGCCATGTTGGTATTTTGGGGGGTATAAAAGTATAAAATATGAACGAGGGGCCTTCGGGAAGGAGATGTTCACGCCAAGTTTCGTTAAAAATCCGTTTTCACGCTCAATAATTATTCGGGATGATATATTTCTATTTCCTTATTACAGTAAATGCAGTAGGCTGAACGGGATCTTTTATGTTTTGGAATAATGATCTGTTTAAATACAGCTCTGATTAAAATTTGGTTCAGTTTGAGTTCCCAGAAACTTTTTTATTGTTGCTTTCTCTTGCTTAGCGATTCTATTCAGGCCGTCAGGGGTGCAGCCCTGTCAGTCGTCATTCCAGCCTGACAATCACACTGCCTAAGCTATGACGCACAGTTCAAAAGAAGACACTGTTGGCGGATTGTAAACATGAATCAGCTTCCCCTCCCCCGGGTTTCAAGTTACTGGATACCGTCCTGGTGACCAGTTCCATATCGCACATGGAGCCTCAGTAACCGTGAAGAAGCTGCGTGATGAAATGAACATTCTGTACTCATGTAGGCTTTTTATCAGGCTGTAAAAAAATCGTTTTGCGTGTTAACCTTGATCCATAGCAGAAGTAATCGAAATAACATTTCACCCTTTGAATTATCCGTCCGTTGCCTTTGAATGTGAGCCATTGTTTCGCGGGGCCTCCCTTTCTGTGATGGACATGGGCGTGTCACGTGTTGCAACGGCACTGAGGCGGATGGTGGCGCGTGGCACGGTGTTGTGTGCAGGTGTCGCTAAATGCGAGATGTGTGAAACTTTATCTCGTACTGTGAGGAAGTATCAGAGTTCTGGGTTGTATAAGAGTAAAGGGTTGGGCTTGAGAGATACATACCTACAGACTGGAGAAAATCACACGAAGAAGAGCTTTGTAATTCGTATTTTATACCTAGAATTATTGGGGTTATTAAATCAAGAAAGCTGTATAGAAGACACGCTAGAAGCCAATAATGGGTAAACATTTTTAATCGAAGAACCTCAAGGACCGAGACCATGTGGGAGATGCAGAGGTGTGTGGAAAGGCAATATTAAAATGTACAGTATTTTAACGAATAGAGAGTGAAGGATGGGCCGGGATAGCTCAGTCGGTATAGCGACTCGCTACGGGCTGGACGGTCCGGGGATCGAATTCCGGTGGGGGCAGATTTTCCGCAACCGTCCAGACCGGCCCTGGGGCCCACCCAGCCTCCTATACAATGGGTACCGGGTCTCTTTCCCGGGGGGTAAGGCAGCCGGGTCGTGGAGTTAACCACCCACCCTCATCTAGTGCCAGGGTTAAAGAAAGAGTAGAGCTATACCTCTACTTCCCCTCTGGGCCTTCATGGCCTGTTCTAGGGAGAACTTTACCTTAGACAGTGAAGGTGCGATGTGGATAACTTAAAATAGGGTCTAGCGTTTGGCTTTTGCTTCGATGCTGATGAAAATTCGGGTTGCATAACAGTGGGGAGTCAATCAGCCGGAGAAGTAACCTATCTGCTGCTCAGGAGACTATCGTGTCGGTGCCTGTGTCTGTCACCACTCGACCGCCTTTCTGCTTACATTTTTGTTAGTCATGGTCCGGTATATCATAGTTTAGAGCACAACGCCAATGTGAGGGAGGTTTACTGCGGAAAGTCTGGTGTTAGCAGTCACATCCGGGAATAATATGTAATTACATGTTTAATTCAACTATTATAACAACATCATTGTTATTGGTGATGTCACTGTACTGATATTTGTGTTATAAATCGTTTATGCTTAATTAATATTTCGGATGATTACTTCAGAAACTAACCCTCTAAAATCAATGTTTGCCAATCAGGGTTCCGGGTTCCGCAGACCATCGTTAGGGGTTCCGCAAGAAGTCGTGGACTCAGTAAATAATTTTAAAACACGTGAAAAATTCCAAATGTCCAGCGGAGTATGGCGGGAATTTTTGTCCGGCAATTGGCAACACTGGAGTAATCTCCGTTCTCTACCAACAGCCTCTTTCTTTATTTTTGGTCAGTTCGTATTTAAGGTTATGTTTAGTTTCGTTGTGTCTGTGTTTCTTATTGTTACAGAACCGCCTCTCCGGCGGCTATAATCTTTTTCTGGCCTGTAAACGTGTTCGTAGGTAGAGGTTCCTCCATGGAAAATGGTTGGGAAATGCTGCTCGAAAGCGTAATCTTTGTATAGTATACGCACCTCCAGGTTTAACGCAAGAAGTCTGCATTTTGCTCACACAGCGGACGAGTATTTATGTCTCCTGTGATTCTCACAACAAATAGATACTGTTTTTCTGTACAGTATTCACCGATTGGTCTTTCTACTGGATGGTACGAACCGAATCTGCATATATATTGTAGATTCATTAGCTTCGTCATATCTGCCATTCGACGCTTGTAGTCTCGTGATACTGACAGCCTCCTAAAGTGAATTATGAGAAGCTCTGAACCTCGTGAATTTGCGGCAACTTATCTTACAGTCGTGTGTTGCGTGTGCTCGAAACGCCTGCCGGCAGGCGCTGTTGTCCACTGACATGTCCATGTCATTGGTAGCTGCATCGTAATTTCGTTCCTTCGTTTTACACGGACATTCTCTGCTAGTACGCATCTTACGGTAGGTGTAAAAAGTTCTTAAAGTGGTTTCTTTTATGAAGATGTTTAGGAGATGATCGTTTCAGGATGTTAATGTTGCTTTGAAATATCTTCCGCTCGCAGTGTGGTTTGAACTTGGCATCCAGTCTGTGGTGCTTCAATTAAAATCTTGGCTTCTAGAGAGTAGTACTCGTCTTTCTTTTTGTTATTCTTTTTTCTTTCCTTCCTTTCACGAGCTCTGTGTATAACACTACATTATGTTTGTAAAGAAAAGTAATTAAAATTTAAAATAAACAATTACTTGGAGCTGTATGGTCATAGGCATAGTGTGGCGGGCTGTTCTGCTCACGTTAATAAACTTTCGGGCTGCATAAAAATGGGACATTTCTTGACTGGCTGAGGAACTAGTTGCGTTTGAAGAAGGACTCTGTAGCGTGTCAAGTTTACTAAACTTGGCGGATGAGTGGGTGTCATTCTTGTCTTGTATTCGAGAGGTGCCTGTTTCAAATTTCGGCCTAGATGCTGTATGTTCTGATTTACATGATTTTCTTCAGTCCTTACAGGGATATTTCAGTTTAGTACTTCAAATTAGCCGATCCCAGTGACCGCGCGGTCTAAGGCGTGGGTTTGCGGCCGCTCGCTTGCTGGGTTTATGGGTTCGAATCCCGCCGGGGTCGTGGATGTCTCTTGTGAGTGTTGTGTGTTGTCAGGTAGAGGTCTCTGCGGCGGGCTGATTACTCGTCCAGAGTAGTCCTACCGAGCGTGGTGTGTCTGAAGTGTGATCGTGAAGCCACGATAATGAGGAGGCCCTGGCCCACTAGGGGCTCTCGCGCTTTGGAAAAAACTTAAAATTAAGCGACGATGTCTCTTTCTACATCATTTCAATTTCATTATTTAGTAATCATGTATCATCCGACAATGTCGTTAAATAAAACATACGAATACTCGTATAGCCAGTTCACTTTAACAGGCTGACTCGGCAGAATGTATACTGTGCTCTCCATAATGTGGGTCTCTATCTTCGACCGAGGGATTTCATGGCGTCAGGTTCTCGGTGCAGAGTCTGGAACATGCGTAAATGACCGTCATATTGTCTAGTGGCAGCGGCGTGTCACGTCAGGGGGACGCAGCCTCATACTTTGGAGCGGTTATGAAGAAGCAGCTGACGCCTTTGTTAGATGATATATAATTTAGTATTTGCTAATCGTATTACATCATTCGTGTAATTGCATTTCGTTGATTGGCTGCTTGTCTCAGTTATTTACTTTTGCATCGTCCGCAGTGATCCCACTTTTGAATTTCACTCCTGTAGACGCAATTTTCACATGTCCTCACTTAACACTTTCTGCCACTGGGATGGGCGTGAAGTTAATTTTGACAAATGGAGTTTAGTTCAAATAATGGGGGCACGAATTCCTTCTTCAGGGTCTTAACAGGTTTGCGCTCCGGCGAACATGGAAATAGGTAGTATTTAAAAATGGACAGTTAATAAATCTATACAAATTATTATTGGAATTACTAGAGTCACTGAAATACACAGCATGACACTCACCGGTGATGGTTCTTTACGACTTTGTTAAACGGGTACGTACACTTTCTCGTAGTAGGTGGCGCGTCACTGAGTACGTCGATGTATGTATGTATGTATGCATTTTTCGGTGTGTGTGAGATATCTGTTTTGTGACTGCTCTCCATAATGATCGCGCAAGATAGGCAATGTATGTGTCACGTAACATTGTGGCGCGTTCGCTTAAACATTTTTGCAGTGGAAACGCAGCAGTGCGTTCTGTGTGTGTTGAGCTACATGTCACTGTCAACTATATAAAATATTGAGTGTTGAACAACAATGCTTTTGTGGTAAATTTATGTCGCCGGCAACAATAAAACGTATGCAGGTCTTCATGCAAAGTGCCCGATACTGCATTGACACAAAATAATATTCGTTTGCTCATCGTCTTCTTTAGCTGTACAATTTGCTAAATATATCGTAATGACAAATACGTCGTTGTGCAGTTTCTCAGTTTTGATAAGTGCTGCCGTAAAACATTTTACGGGATCAGACGGAATTAACAATTGTGAGGTCGTAAGTATTAAATATTGTTTCTGTTTATATTCTTACCTTATTTATCCGGCATACAAGTCGCATCTTTTCTGCGCAGCATTATATTGGCATCTGTGGCCTGTCTGGCTGTACTATATTTTCCCACATTATCTTATAAACGGTACGATTTTCGGAAAAATTATTGAACATAAAACGCGTGTTTTGATTTTCTCTACAAGTTTTGTCTGAAACTTCTCATTGTAAGACGAATTCAGCGAGATATTATCGTAAATATATGTAGGTCTTCATGTAAAGTACCCGTTATTCTTGTAAGATTTGAATGAAACTTGAATTTTCTCGACAGAGTTTCGAAAAATCCTCAAATATAAAATTTTATGAAAATCCATCCAGTGGGAGCCGAGTTTTTCCATGCGGACAGACGGACGAACGGACAGACATGACGAGGCATAATAGTCGCTTTTCGCAATTTTGCGAACGCACCTAAAAACGAAATGTTATTAAACCCCTAAGAAATTATTATTGGAAGTATTAAATTCACTGAAATCCACAGTACGGCACTGACACGGCGGTGGTTCTTTACATTGTTAAACGGACGTACGTTCTTGTAGGTGGTGGCGAGTCACTGAATACGTCGATGTATGTATGTATGTCTGCATTTTTCGGTGTGTGTGAGATATCTGTTTTGTGTCTGCCAACCATAACGATTTAAAAATGGCTGCCCACAGCAAAGAAATTGCCCTCAGTATTGGATGTTCAGCGACGGACTGGCTTAGCAGTCTTCTTGCACTAACGTTTTCGGTCATGTCAGTGTTTTGCATTCTAGACGTGACATTTCTGACAAATGTGCCTTTGACTCTTGTGATTGGTCAGGCAAAGAAAGAGGTCTTTCCGTCGTTTTCTGGCCAATCGTTCTTAGAGAACATTTCATAAACCTCGGTTACAACTGTTGAAAGTACTCATAAGGATAAAACGCCCGCAGTTAGAGTCGCTGAGATAATCGCGTTCGGCTTTAAATTGAAATGTTAGTAGTCCAACCCACTCTAAATTTAGACCCGTTAAATTTGCCAGAACTGAATTCTGGGTCCTTCTAAGTGTAACGATCAAATGGACTCGTTTCGCCGAACGGCTAACCTGTCGCATCTAAACAGAGGCAAGTGAAGCCTGAGCAGTTACAAGTGCTGTTCCAATTTAAGGTGAAGACACAACTGCCTGCAGTGGTGAACACCGGCGCCCTCGATTTTTTGAAACTCGAAATTGAGGACGTGGGCCAGCTTCTCATACACAGAGGGATGGTTTGCTTCGGATTTCAAGCGAACTTTCGGCAATTGTTTGAATAACCTGAAAGACGTTTCTACGTTATGTGCAACATGTGAACAGTTATATTTTTTAAATGCGTCTCATGTCACTTATTTTATAGTTTTTGTTCTCGATGTGGATTATTGCGTGTAGTGTCTAAATGCCACTTTCTGCTCCCCTCCCCGCCATGAATCAGTACTTAATGGTATGATGAGCTGCCCATGGACGTTTCCGCGTTCCAAATGATGCCAATTTTTTTATTTACTTTCGCATGTAATTCCAATTACTCGGTCTGTTTTTAGTGCTTACATTTTGTCTGTGTAAAAGCAAAATCCCTCTCCGTGACGAAGGGTTTAACGTTCAAGTCATGGATTCAGACTTAAACAGCCACATTTAATTAACGATCCCATTTCGCCGAAAAGAGGCAAGACTGCTTAATTTGAAGCAGCAGACCCTCTGCTTACTTTCCTGTAAGAATCACCATAATACACATTTTGACAGTAGGGTTTAGTTACTAAGAGGCAACAAAAAAGTAGTTTGTAACTAGTGTCTAGTTACAACAGTTCCCTTCCCAATCCTTATCATTTTGTCACTCGAATCTCCAGAAAATCCGAGCAGATTGTACCGGTCACACTTCAGACTTTCATTCTGGGTTTACCTGGTTCGAATCTCTGATGTTACCTCGACTATCCTCATTCATTCTGTATTCTGTCTTACGACAGGTCCATGTCTTTCAAATCGAGTTTACCACAGAGTGCAATCTAGTGCTTCTTCCTCTTTCAATTTCCAGTATGCTCTCGTTTCCTTGAGGTTATCCGGTAGCTGCTTACGCCGTCTTCCTCTTCTTCTTGTCACTTCTGTCCTTGCTTCTATCTTTCTTTCAGTAACGTGTTCTATAAGGCAGTTCATACACAAGATATGACCGATCCAGTTAGCCTTCCACTTTCCTATTGTCTGTAGGATATTCCTTTCCCGTAAGGGAAAAATAAAAAAACTATAAAAATAAATGGGTACAACGTTTTTGCAGAATGGGTAGATCCAGAATCCCGCATGCTATTTTGAAATATCAAGGAACAGGAGAAAGGAACGCAGAACGCCATTTAAGGAGACTTCCTGAATTATTGTACTGAAACCGGAACGGGCCACGAGGCTAGAGTCCTAGAAGGCGTGATAATGATGCTGATGATCCTGTAGGGGTTGCATATAATGTTAAATATTCTCTGCAGTTGATACAACGTCGCTAAACTATATGTAGCTGAAAACATTCGTAAGTCCAGTACAGAGAATATATTTTATCGCCGAACTGAGCACTGCCTTGTGGGCGGCATCACCAGTCGCTATGCAGCAACATTGTCCGCTCTACGGCGAGCAGTTCGGCGGGGAAAAGAAAGAAAGAAAGTAAGAAAGAAAGAAAGAAAAAAAGTGGATGGTGTTGTGGTAAACTGTAGGCGCCGCCTTCAGTTCTGTCGGTCTACAGGTGATTCTCCTTAAATTTTCGGTTTACTTCAGCCTCCCAAGGTGAATTTTCAGGATGTGAATAGCCCACAACCGACACCCTCCACATCCTTCTCTGCTTGTCTTTCCCACCTCTTTGGAAGTTATGTAACCTTTGTAGTTGAAACAGTTCTGTTAAGTAATAAGCTTTTAACGATCGGTCACAGATACTGCTCTCCAGTGTATTAGTTGATGAATGGTAAGTACTAGTTTGGCATGTGAGAGTGGTACGTATCGCGTGTGGAGACTGCGCACGTGCTTCTATGCGTTTTATCGCTACGGTGTTATAAATATGCTTATTATGTTGATGGCAAGTTATGATACGGCCAGTGTGTGCTTTCCTTCTTATACTGAATGTGGCATGTATCCATTTCCGGCGGACGTCGTTCGACCGGCCATTGTCGTCATCACGCAACTGGTCATTGTCCATGTTCTGAAGGAGTGACCTTGAACGTAAAATGAGAATGCACGTATACCTGCTGTTGCCTGGTGTCTTAACTAATGACACGAGTTTATTGAATGTCGTTCATGTTTTTTCTTGTATAACTTATTATTACCATTAGGGCTATCTTATCTGGGTGACTGCGTGAGTGATCACGCGCAAATACATTTTGTAAATAATGTCCTAATACCTTAAGATTTAAAAATGCGAAACTGTTATTTTGTTTCTTGTTTTTGTGGCTATGAAAATTGCCCTGAGAACAAAGTGCTGTAGAAAATATCTGGACATAACAGAGAGGAAGATACAAGATAATGGAAAAAGTTGGGCGATACGAAATTTGATTCCTTGTACTGCTCACAAAATGTTGTTTGGATGATTAATTCAAATAAGATAAGATGGGCGAAACATGTATTGCTTGCAGGCAATGAGAAATGCGTAAAGAATTTAGTCGAAAAAACATGAAATGAAGAAACCCGGCAACTTGGGAGAACTAGGAGCAGATCTTAAGGTAGTAGTGTGTGATGATTTGTGTTGGGTTCATTTGGTTTAGGATAGGGACCACCGTTGGTCTATGGTGAATACGACAATGAGCAGTCAGGTTCAATAAAAGACCGGGATTCTTGACCAGATCAGTCACTACTTCCTTCTTATGATGTTGGGTCCATGCTGTGAGTTAACAGTCACACTGCAAGTTCAGTGTGAAGTCTACCCCGTCGGATTTGTGTCTTTTAATTTCGTTTTTTAAGTTCGTCATGTCGTAGTTGTCTGTACTATTGCCAGAGCAACTTCAAGTCAGACATCGATATGACGTAAGCGTCGATTGTTGGTTGTGCGCGCGTGTGTATCCGTCTGTGGACAGGAAGCAAGTGGTTCAGGATAGGTACAGTGGCGGGATCTTGTGAAAGAAAATGAACCTTCAGTTTTATAAAAAGCGGAGAGTATCTCTGCTGGCTGAGTGTGCATGTTCTTAAGATGAATTTCGCTGCGTGAAGTTGACACGAAATTAGTCAAAATTCACATAGCCAGCATTCATTCGGTATTGCCCATAATTTTCGTCAAGGAATTTTACAATGAACGACAGCTGATGAATAAAATGAATTAGACTACAGGAAGATATGTTATAAAGATGTGAGATGGATGAAATTGGCTCAGTACTGTGTCCAGTTGCGTGCTGTCTTATTAGCTGTATTGAGCTCTAAGGGTGTGCTAAGATATTGTTAAGTACGTCATGGCACTTAAATAGTTTATTATTTGTTTCCTGCCTTCGCTAATTACAGAATATAGTGAGAATTGCGGAATGTGGATAATGATGTTGTAACTCGCCTGCAGTACAAGCCCAGTATGGTCATTGCGACGGAAGGAAATCAAAGCAATTTTCGAAGAAGTGTAATTGAGTAAGACTGCTAACAGTGGCTTGTTCATTATGATATTCGTTGACCGTGAAAGGTACCAGCTGCTCGGTCGTATCTGCATGTCATCGAAGCAGCGAACAGCTGTCACGGGGTTACTTCCCGGTCAATGTGTCGCCTGTTCTGTAGATGTTCGTTTATGTGCCTCAGTGGCTGAGTTGATCCGGATACACTATATGAAAATTAGGTAGGGCTAATATGTTTCCTGTTTGGGAATTACACGTTCGAGTTTCAGGTCTGACATCGTCTATCCTGATAGCGGGTTTTTTTTTCCCCCACTTGGGTTCCTCAGAGCCACGAGAAAAATGTTCCTCTGGTGGCATCAATAGGCCATGACTGTCTTCTTCCACATAATTGCCGATTGTATGAATACAAAATGGGTCTTAAAATAAGTAGGGTTTAATTTTAATGTAGTCTACATTTAATTGCCTCAGAATAAGGTCCAGTTTCGGGCCCTGGTGAATGTGATGAAGCTTCGAGTTCAGTAAAATTCGACAAGTACACTAACCGGATTCGGGAGTGTTGGCTTCTCAAGGACTGCCTCATGTTGTTAGTTGGATGCCCTCTTAAGAGCGTATTCTGTACTGTGAAGATTTCGGTGGCGTAATGCAGTGGTAAGAGGTGTACAGAACATTATTTTGAATATCTGTAAATATGCTTCGGGGGAACGAGTCGGATTTTTTAAAAAAGATTTAACGCGGTGCGTTGAATAGGCGTGATGTAAGTAGGTAATAATGCTGTACGCATTTATCATGCTGTATAACAACGGAAGTAAACAGTACGAAAAAAAAAACTATTTTCGCCACTAAGCAGTGAGGAAGGACAGTTTTAACACAGGGTGCTAAAATATCAAACGTACTGAATGTGCGTGCAAACTGTGTGTGTGTGTGTGTGTCGCGGCAGGTGGGCGGAAGAGCATGGAAAATTTCTCGAATTCGACATCTTTATGCGAATATTGCATGAAACATAAAATACGTATCTTTTGAGTGCCTACACCATTTACGCAACATATTTGCGTCTCGGGTTAATACTTCGCGGTATACGTACAAAATGTATTTAGATCTATCAGTGATGTAGGGCCTCAGAACGAAATTAATTAAACTTACACATGGAATTTTCGTATAGACCTATTGGAGGTTTCTATGTCGAGTTTCATCAAAATCTGTCATAGCGCTCCGTGCACATACATAGGAATATACGTGAAAATTTATTTTGGTCCATCAGTAAAGTGACATGTGTGACTGGATTGTCAACTGCCGTGGTAAGTAACTGAACAGAAGCTGACCTGCAGACCCCAGTCTTTTATATTGCATTGTATCGACTGTTTTGCTTCTATACCAACAAGAATATCTCCTGATGTTCCTAAGTAGGGTACATATGTTCTCGGTGTGTAGTGGTAGCCCTGATCTTTTTTCTCTTATGTTGTTTTAGAGGGCGGTGCCAGGAAGGCGTCAATCATCCTACCCTCTTCTGCTTGTTAATGGACAGGAACTGAAGTGCAGTTTAGCTATATACCCCCTCTTATTATTGCTTCTGACAGAACAGCATGGCTGTGGAAGTAGCAGCAAGTACTGTGTTGGTAATTCAAGCACTGCCGACAGTTGGGCGTAATACTTCCTTTATGTAGTATTGTAATTGCATGTAGAGATGAATCTCTGTTATTGGAGAACATGGCACATATCGAAAACTTTTCCGGTTCCAGGGTTGCTATTTTAGGTGGTAAATTTTGTTGTCTTTCTTATTTGAAGGCGAAATAACGGTGTGATAATATACTCGTAGGAAAATGTATTTAAACTTATTGTAACTAATGAGATAACGTTATGGAATGTCATATTACTAGTACTTAACACAAGTGTCTGGTGAAGGTGAATTATGGGTTTCAATTAGAGGGATTGGAGACCATACATGTTAATGCAAGGAGGTACACTATGTATTTTTTACCCTAATTTATTTATTTACGATTTATTTAACGACACAGTAAATAATGCAGATCATTTATCGTCGAATGGCGGGATGGTTACTGAATAATAACCCGCAGTGTGTGTTTAAGGAAGCGGCCGTACCTTATTTTAATATCAGTTCGCAACTCCATGGAGCAGAGTCCAGAAGTCAGTATTCGCTTAGGTGTTCAAGAAATTTTCCGTACTGAGCAGGTTGTTGTAGTGGCAACGCTCTAGACTTGTCGAGAAAGGGCTGGTGGTCACGAAACGTCTCGTGGTTTTTCTCAGTTCCTCCGGCAGATACCGGGGTAATATTTCGATTAGCCCATGACCCCTTCCTTCTAAATCCAAACTAATTCATAATCCTTGAATCATCCAACCATTCGAGGCTGTGTAGCCTTGAGTTACAAAAGCCGTCTGTTGGACCGTATATGTAGCCATTTAAACATAATCCACGCACTAAGCCTTATTCCCTGAGACCTTTGTTATTTTTATCCTTCCATCTAGGCCAGGTCTCTGAAGTGGCCCTTTTCCCCTTTTTTGTCCGACGAAAATGTATGTGTCTTATCCCTCATGCCTGTACATGCCCCGCTCATGTCTTTCTCCTTTATGTGATCACCTTAATCATATTGGGCGAAGAGTGCAAATTACAAAGCTCCACAGTAAGTGGTTTTCTCCATCCTGCGTTACTTTATCTTTCTTGGGTTAAAATATTCTCAGCACAAATATCGACCTCAGTTTCTTCGACAGTTAACTGATATTGTAAATGGAAATCTGGTAATCCATATACTGGTGAGTAAAAACATCAGTTTATTAATTTTGTTTGAATAATGTTAATATCTTTGAGGGTCGGTGAAATAGTAAGTTTACAACGCATATATTTTGAGTTCTCTATTTTCATATTCTAATGAGAACAATTCAGACTGAATTCCACTGCTATGCCACTATACTTCCGCATATTCTCCGTCACGTCGAGGCTTTTATCATATCGCGCGACGAGCTTGTCTGTTCCCCGCTGATAGAAGTCCTTGCCCTGTGTTTTCAGCCGTCGTGTCGTAACTGTTTCAGCCTCGCTATCATCTTTAAATCTGTGGCCGCCAAAATTTTGCTTCAGCCCCGGAAACAGATTAGTAATCACACGGCGACGAATTGTCGCGATGTAATCACAGTCGGTGTAACTTCTTTAGTTATAAGCCATATAAAATTATTTTCTGTCCGACCCCCGTAATAACATTTGAGGAATGCTTTAGTGTGCAGTTATGAAAGATAAACGAAGGGGCCCGTCAGTTAAATTTGTATGTAGGACGAATATGATTGCTCTGTCCTGGGATATTACGCGGCGTCATGTGGTAATTGTTTACCGACGTTTAGGGACAACGTATCGGTCCTATCTTCAACGTTGAAGATGGGACCGATACGTTGTCCCTAAACGTCGGTAAACAATTACCACACGACGCCGCGTAATATCCCAGAAGAGCGCAGATCTGATGAACATCGCGGCGGAAGCCTAAAATCAAGGTTAGGACGAGTGTGATTCAGTCCGACAAAGCACAGGATGGTGCTTGCGAGGGCGCAGACTAGGCTTATTCTAGGGAGCAGCCAACACAATGTACGCTTTGTTCCCAGCGCCGAGCGCTGACAGACGTGAAACGCCAGTCATACTTTGTCTTCCTGTCCGTTTTGAGAACACATGTCTTAATAAGTCATATTCAGATTTTACAGGACAGATTGTCGCTTCCTTAGGCATCACAGTTCTCTTCAGTAGTGTTTACCGTGCAGTTTGCCCACGTGTATAATGAGGAGGTCCGTAATTAGTACTGGTTGACTGATATTGTTGCGGTGATGAAGTGAAGGTGGATGAGGTGAGCGGTATATGTAGAAAGAGTGGAGGCAATGGAAGCATAGTTTTGGGCGGAGAGCCTCAAGACAGGGGAATGTGTGTGTAGACACAGGCGTTGAATTGTATTAAAACATCGTGTGCAATGTACGTAAAGGTTTGTGCTGGACTGGGTTTGCTAAGGATAGGGTACAGTGGCGAGCTTTTGCTAACACGATAATAGGCTTAGCATTCTATAAAATCGGGAAATTTCTTGACTATCTGAATTTGTTTAAACTTTCCATACGCGACTCTGCAACGCGGACTTAGGTATAATTTAACGTTGTTTAACGCTTTTATGCTGAGTTTCAGAATATTAAAATTCACCGCAAGGAAATGGTTTCGAGGAGTGTGAGCTGAATAGAACGGACTCACTGGTGAACTTTTGTTGTTAAATTGATGAATTTAGGGTTTGCATTATAAGAGGAAATTCCTTGGCTTGCAGAGCAAATCGACGGCAGCCGCAGTTTAACGAAACTCGATTTTTACTTCCCACCCCAAAATGAAAAGAAATAAGGGAATATGCGAGATTTGAGGTTCTCACAGCGGTGTTCATGAAGATTCAAGTCGTCTGGGATGTTGCGCCATGTCAATGTTATTGGACTGCTAGCCCCTGAAGATGTAGGCAGCACGTTTCTCAGACATGTTGGTAGTTATTTACCTATTGATGCGGCATAACATCCCAGAAGACTTGAATATTACTAAATAAATATGGTTCCATTACATTGCCTAAGACAGGTCGTCTACTGATGTCAGACTGTAGGATGTAATATAGGTTGCAGTAGCGGTCCTCTTCTACATTTTGCGTTCCCACTGCTGGAGGAATAGACAAGAATGGCGAGTTTTTGTGTCCTATTGGCCATACCCGAACACATTACGTTTCACATTATTTTCCTTCCAGTTACTGACTAAATTGTCACAGAATTTTAATGGGGCTGTAATCGAAGTGACAACCGCTTACTCCTAGGTCTATAGGGTGCCGGAGAAGTTACTGTGCCTCTACTTTCTTAGCGCATGGATCTGTGTGTGCATGCCGTGTGCCGTGGTGCACTGTGGAAATCGCAGGCGGTGTGTGGCGGCACTGTCAACATCAGTATGTGCACACGGTGTGCTGTGGTACACCGTGCATGGAACACGGTGTGCACCTACAGATCCACGTGGTAAGTTACATAGAGCTATGGCTACTTCTCGGCCGCTTTCTATACTGTAAAGTTTTAAAAAAATGTTTCATAAGTCACGCAAAAAAAACTGTAAATTATTTGCCAATCTTTTTTTTTTTTTGCATCTATTATACTGAATGTGGTTATAGAAATTATTTTATATGAAACTTAATTTTGGAGTTTGTGTAGCAGTAGTCTGTGTGAGCCGAAATTAAGATGTTCATAGCCTAAGCAAGGCTTGAGTATGTTTCGTCTGACGCTTGATGTAGACCTAAAATGCACGCAAACATGTCCAGTTTTAGCGTTCTATGTCTGTATGGAGTACTGTTACAACAAAATTTCTGCAGGACGAAGAATTAGATTCCTTAGTGTGACAGAATTCGTAGGTCGTTTTTCGATTGCCGCCATATCATTCAATAGAAATACGACAAAACATCTTCAGTTTAATAAGGGATATGGAAAAAGTACTTTTACGTGGATAAATGTCGAATTCCTTAACAAACCTTGCCGTTTAAGGATCCGTTGAAATTATTATTATTATTATTATTATTATGCAAAAAAGATAAGAGTCCATGCATAAGTTAAACGCCATGAAGACGCATATGGAAGTGGAAGTAATGGTCCACTCATTCTTACGTCGCAGTTGATTGTGAGAAAGTTCCATGCTTCTGTCACCTCACTCCAGACGAAATAGGACCCGCTGGAAGCTGGTTAGGCGAAACAGCTTGTTAAAGCACTAATGGGTTTGTCAGACGTTTAATTTAGAGTGGTTCTTAGGGAAACTCTATGGTCTGGATTGTATTAGCACAGACTGTATTCACTGACTGCCACTCCTTGGTTGGTTCGCGGTTAACGGCACCATACCAGCTACAGAGTTTATTTAGCGACGGATGAAGTGAAGATATTATAGGTATACGATGATTATAAAAGGCATGGAAAGAGGGGGTCGTGCCTTATTTAAGAGCTTTTTGTCTGCATTCGTTTCGAAGGGTCATTTAGGTCTACCCAAGGAAACCATGAAGTCAGTGCTTTGTTTTCAAGAATATTAATTAAAAGAAAGGGAATGCGTAGATAAATTAATTGCACACAAAGGGTTGTACACAGGCAGAAGGAAGTGATGCCTGCATGATACTCATTTGCAGTTTGCTTCTAAGTTCTGTCCAACTGTGGTTGCCACCTGTTAGTTAAAGCGAATAACTTTTTTAAATCCTACTTAAAACGGGTAACTTTTTAAAATCTTTCTGATCTAGTAGTTTGCATTTGCTTTAATGACACGGTTTCAGGTCGGAAGTTGTAAATCTTTACGTGATAGTAAGGAATAATGAATGGTGACTAGGTATCGATTCAGAAAGAGGAGGCCATGTCATAGGCCTACGCGTATGTCAAGGTACTACAAGGTTTCAAGAGAGTGGCAATGACAGGGAAAGCTTCAGAAATGATAGCCCTTGACCACGCCGATATTCTAACAGGATATATCCTGAATACAAGTCTTTAAGGCTACCGCCACGTTAACTTAGTCTATGACAGCGAAAGGGAAAGTGATTTTCGCCATGTCATTCCTTTCACGAATAAGTACGAATGATGTATGTCCGACTGTGAGTTTTATGAACCAGTTTATTTTCAGGCCGTACAAATATTTTCAGATGCAGTTATATCTGATTAAGACCAGTCGCAGGGGACGTCTGAATTTCAGATTTGAACTTCGAAAGTACTCTTGGCGCTTTTGAATGGTATTTAGAACAGGGCGGTCCATATTTAGGTCCGTGGCTCGCGGGTTGATCTTGTTGTGGCCTACGAACCCCTATGAAGTTAAAGGTAAAGTCCCTTTGCACGTCATGAAGGCATATGACCGACTGAAGGTGTAGCTTATCTCATTTTTAACATCGGCAGTAGATGGAAGTGAGTGGGTCAGCTTCACGATGGGGTCGTTTTAATCCCTGGCGCATGAACACCATTTTGGGTAAGTTAACATACCACGTATATTAATATTCTCATACAGTACAATCGTGTATGGCCCGTGAGTTTTAGATCTGAAGTCCATGTGGCCCAGAATGTTGAAAATGTTGGGCCACCCTGTTGTAGAATGGTAAGATCGATTTATGCTTTAATAAGGCTGTGACGAAGTGCATTTCATTTCAGCTTACAATACCAGCCCGTCCCTCCGTTCTGAGTCGGTGAAAGGTCTCTTTAACAAACCCGTGCCCCATAATATGTGGATTTCCGTTACTGGACTTCGTGCAGAGTCTTTCGTCTTGATCGCATTTCCTGCAGACTCATTACAAATACTGACTTACATTTTAAATCGGTCATGTGTAATCTGTATGGTGACGAGGCTACGGTCTGGAGATCGAGGAGTCGTTCTATTCTGGTCTGGGTTTGAGTTTCCTCCTTCCCAATACGTCCAGACTGGCTCTGGGACTCACCCAATCTTATATTCAGTGGCTACCGCCAGTTCTTCGCCCGAGGGTAAAGCGGTCAGGGCGTGAGGCTGACCACTCCCCTCCATCTAGTGTCGAGGTAAAGACTGCATTAGCTGTGACACCACCTGCATATGCCTTCATGGCTTGAACAGGGACAACTTTACTTTCTCGCCACATAAATACCAGTAGGTCCATGTTATTGGCCGATTAACCTTTTTGTTATATTCCATGAAAGAACATAGGGTTTTCTTATTGTCATATCCATTGTCTTATTCTTTGCTGAGATATCCAGCACAAAACCATTTCTCTCTCTCTCTCTCTCTCTCTCTCTCTCTCTCTCTCTCTGTGGCTCGGCAGCCCTATATGGGCCTGGACCTCCTCGTTTCGTCGAGGTTTCATGATCACACACATTATAGACACACCACAGTCGGTAGGACTCCACTGGACGAGGGACCAGCTCGTCGCAGAGACCTCTACCTGACAACACACAACACTCACAAGAAACAGACATCCATTCCCCCGGTGGGATTTTTTTTTCTGTCCGGGGGTTTTCCCCTTTGATCCATTTTTGTACTGTTTTTGTATCCTTTCGTCCTTCATGTCACTTTTTACGTTCCTTGCTACCGTCCTTTCAACAAACACAACACAAACATCCATGCCCCCCGATGGGATTTCTTTTTGTATCAATTCCTCGGTTTTCCTCTTTGATCCATTTGTACTGTTGAAGTCCTTTTTGTCCTGCATGTCACCTTATGTTTCATGCTATCGTCCATACATCTAACACAACACAAACATCCATGCCCCCGATGGGATTTCTTTTTGTATCAATTCCTCGGTTTTCCTCTTTGATCCATTTGTACTGTTGAAGTCCTTTTTGTCCTGCATGTCACCTTATGTTTCATGCTATCGTCCATACATCTAACACAACACAAACATCCATGCCCCCGGTGGGATTCGAACCCACGATCCCAGTAAGCGAGCGGCCGAAGACCCACGCCTTAGACCGCACGGCCACTGGGATCGGCTACAAAACCATTTAGGTATGTGTTATTTGCAATGTACAGCAGACTGCTGTTTGACCGGCCTCAATGGGACCGAGTGGTAAGGTGGAGCGGTTAGTGGGAAAGTTGGTATGTCTCAAGAAACATTGAGTAAACTGCTGCAAAGAGTGAACAGTCATTTCTGACATTGAGTAAGCATGTCAGTTACATTTTATTAACCACGTAACAGACAATCTTCAGATGACTGTGATGATAATGTAACTTGCTAACCACGTATTTAACGTCCAACCTCAAAAGGCTCTGACTACAGTAAGCGTCACTAGTGTTTTGGACATTATCCATTGTCGTTGCCGTTTTTATTACATTTCGGAAACTGGGTATATTTTCGTTTTCAGGCAGAAAAATGTGAGGAAGGGGATCCTAATATGGTGGGCTTGTTTGAAGGAGATAGCAATCCATCAGTATCCAGTGACAGAAACTAGATTGTGAAATGTCCCCACTAGAGTAGGATCCTACTTCCTCACTTTCCACGAAAACAGACGAAGTTTTGGAACGTTGTGGTGTAAACAGCGTACGAAAATGGACAGTCTTTTAGTGTTGTGTTTCTACTGTGTACATTTTAGCCATCATTAAAGGAAAACAACTGTGTTGACACGTTGGCATACCACAAGTATTTGTGTTGTTACTTGACCCAGACATACATTGAGTGATGCTGATCTGCTGTAGAAGCAGCAGCTTTATAATAAACCGTTATGCGATCCTGGCATGCTGGTAGGGCACAGCATACATTGTTTTTAAGCATGAATTTGGTCGTGCCATGGCTCAGGCGGTTAGTCGCCGGCCTCTTACCGCGGAGGCCAGCGGTCGATCCCGGGTCGGTCCATGTGGGATTTGTGGTGGACAAAGTGGCACTGGGACAGGTTTTTCTCCGATTACTTCGGATTTCCCCCGTCAATTTCATTCCACCGGTGCTCCATTAAAATGGAAAAGCAGAAAAAAAACATCATTATCATCCATCATCTTCATCACAGGGTTGCACAATAAGCCTTCAAGGCATCTGCCACGGGGACCTTCAATAAAAAAAGCATGCATTTTGTAACTTTATCAGAAATTAATATATATATATATATCATTTGTACATAATCATATTTGTGCCTTCCACTTGTCAGTTTGTATCGAACTCCTTGATAATGGGCTAGCTGGGCCGAAACGTGTTGCAGGTAAGAGTAAAATATTTGGGGTATCCCATCCTCAGGGTACACTGTTGGTTGGTTTGCTTTAATGAGGAAATGAACGTCTGCAACACTGGTCACACATATTAAAGCCACCGCCCCTCCCCTCCTCCTCGCCATATTCAGAATTTTGGCGGTTCAGCTGAAGAGCCGGTTAAGAGAGTGTCGATTGAAGGAGAGTCTGCTGTCCATTGCAGTTAAATTACAAAGCCGTGTTACATGACATTGACTACGTACGTAATAACAGTAGAGGTCATCCCGTCTGCGAACTTTAAATTCACGGATAATGAAGAATCGCTGTCATCACGGATTACAGTAATAAGTGTAGGTATTTATAAGTATCACTACTTCAAATTGCGTGGTGGCGCTCTTCATAAGTTTTATTCTTCAGCCAGTACTAAACTATTCGTATGATCAGATCGAGAGGGAATGACATAAGGGGTGTAATATCACTCTTGGGGGAGATGAGATATGTATATAAAATTTTGATCGTAAAACCTGAAGGGAAAAGTCACATGGGAGACTCAGACGAGGGTGGGAAATATGAAAACGTATCTTGGGTAGGTTCTGAGTGAGCATGAGGACTGGGTTGTTTTTAGGGACAGTACCTGTGACTTTTGTGAAAACGGTTATGACATTTCCTGGCTCTGTGAAGGATGGGGAATATCTTTGCTGGATGAGCAACTATTACCATTTTAAGGAGAACACTGTCCCATGGATTTAATTGGTTGTTTGTTTGTTGTTTGGTGGTTGGTTAAGCGTCATAAGATCATTGAACTTTTTTTTTAATATTGGTATTATGAAATCATTTCATCGATTTCTAGAAACTAAACCGATATTTTCAATAGGAGTTTGTATGTTCTTTGGATTGGATTGAAGTTCTATCGTAAAGAAGACAAATTCCGGAACCGCTGGTCTAAATTCAGTAATTGAAACGCATTTTTAAGCTTACGTGACAGGTATTGCTGTGAGGTGGAAGGGAAGCGAATCGCTAAACTTCGTCGAGACTGATACCCAGTAGGACTGAAATTTTACATGAAGCAGCAAAGATATTGTTTCTCGCACTCTTTTCCATCACACATCGATTTAATGCACGTTATGCTTGGGAAAACACAAATTTTATTAGATATTGTTACTCGCACCCACAGTCACCTCTCGTGCTCTTTGCTTTTATTCAGTGAGAATGAAACATGCTCGATCATGCACATTACTTTCACATTCCCCGCTGGTTTTCTCTAGTTAATATTTTCTGGGCTCTTGCGACAAACCTGCGAGGAATATATATATATATATATATATATATATATATACTCGTATAAAGTAGTGAACGTGCCTGCCCACGGTTGCAAGTTAAAAGTGCTGGATGTGTTTCCACATGCTTATAGTCAATCTTGGTGAAGACACGCATCGCTGTAGTGAGGGGGGTATTCCCAATAAATTTACTGATTACACACTTCCTTTATATGACGGAGACTTGAGGACTGAAGTTTTTATTGTTCCGTGCAGACAAAACTTAAAAAGGCTACGGCCGGAAACCTCAATGGTCAGATGTCCCTTAAAATGAGCCGTTCACGGAACTCATCGCGTAGAAGCACAATGGAGACGTGAGCAGTGTGTGTTGTAGCGCCTTCCTGCTGAAAGTAACCGCGGGCAGTGTGGTCCTCACTTGAATGGCTGCTGCAGGGGTACAAAATTTGTGCCCAATAACATTCGGAGATTATAGTGTCTTTGCAGAGTATGGTATCAATTATTCGACTTCGTGGTGTCGCGTACCATATACAAACCTGTTGATCATGCTGTGGTATCACCACAGTCTTATGCAAATTAAACACCGATCACACGCGACTTTTTCGGGAGTTGACGTGACCGGATAAGTGGAGCCAATCCATATCGCTCAACAATGTGAAGTCCAGAGTGCCTCGTTCATTATTGTTACGGAAGTCTAAACCAAGGCTCTTCACTTTTAATGTTTATAGAGTGCGCCTGTCTGGGAAGTCATAAAGATTCAGTGGGCCGGTGGCCTATGTATATATGTTGTCAATGTGCGCTCCGTGAAGGCATGTGGTGGAATAGAGGTGCAGCTCCATTCACTTTTAATCTCTGCACTGGATGGAGGTGAGTGGTTAGCTTTACGCCTTGGCTTCTTTACTCCCGGGGAAAGAAACCCCGGTACCCGTTGAATGAGAGGCTGGGTAGGCCTTAGAGCCGGTGTAGATGTTTTGGAGAAGAAAAAATTTTTCTGTCCGGTATCGAACCTGGCGACTATACGGGCTACGCTGTCCCGGGTTGTGCACACACACACACACACATTGTCAGTTCTGTTTTCAATTAAACACGACAAATTAAGATTTGATTTTTTAGAAATGAAACAAAAATTTATTTTTTAATAAAATGTGAGTAATGTAATATGGTAATGTGATATAATTAATACACGTGTTGGAACTTTTTTATTTTTTGGGCGCGTTTGCAAAATTGCGAAAAGCGACTATTAGTTCCGTCGTGTCTGACCGTCCGCATTGAACAACTCGGCTCCCACTGAGTGGATTTTCATGAAAGTTGATATTTGAATATTCTTCTAAAACCTGTTGAGAGAATTCAAGTTGCATTAAAATCTGACAAGAATAACGGACACTTTACATGAAGACCAATACACATTTATATCTCGCTGAATTCTTCTTAGAATGAGGAATGTTTCAGACAAAAGTTGTAGAGAAAATCGAAACGCACATTTTATGTTCAATAACTTTTTTTCCGAAAAACGTGCCGTTTATGACATAATGTGAAAAAATACGGTACAGCCGGACACGCCACAGATGACAATATAATATGGCGCATGCGCTTTTCATGCTGGATAACTAAGGCTACAGGCACAAATAAGAATATGTAATACTCTTGCTTTTACACGGCAACATTGGTTACACGAACGCACCTCCATATTACGTTATACGTACTTTGCCCGTCTTGTTATTCAATCGCCATATTTCAACGTAACAAAAACAGAAATTCATACAGTAAAACAGTTCGCCAATAGTATTTATTATGTTGTTTCGCAAGACAGTCGACAGCGTCTCGCGGGCCACTAATTGAGTAGGCCGGTTTGACGCGATCTGCAGTGCAGCATGCACTCGCTGTACTTGTCAGATCCTCCAGTTGCTATACTGTTACCTTGTGCAGATACAAGTGCAGGTGGTTTATAGGCGTTTTGTTGATGAGTGTGATAACGTGCAGTTGCTGTGACGGTTTGGGAATGGACGTTGTAGAGCTTACAATTGATGCGGTCACAAACGACCAATTCTTTGTTCTGTGTTAACACTTGGCGGCGCGTCAGCAGCTGATCCAGTTTCTCTGAACTTGTCAACCCAATCTTACGCTCACCGCGTTGCGATGCGTCACGTGAGATTCGGGGAGCATTTGCGCAAACTTCTGTGCATTCATCTCCACAACTAAACACGTGTTCTACCAAAAAGATTCGCGCCTGTTGTGGCAACACCATTTTCACAACACTACCGCTCATCCAAAGTGCTCACCATCTACGACACAACTGGCCAATGGAAGGTCATCATCAAGGTCATTGTGTTTCGTGACACACGTCAAGTGCGCCACCTTGGGCGTGTGTGCACTGGGAATTTTGAATCCATTCGCACTTTAAACGCTTGTCGTTCCTACAAGGTCTTGCAGGCTTACATGGACACTGAATCACTCGATATAATTATTATTATCCACATTAAGTTCACTTTGTGTTTTTTCTCATACTTTGTATTCTGCAACTCTTTATTCAGCATTAATATAAGTATTCCATATGTTGTGTGCTTGTGTTGGTAGTTTTGTCTCTTTTTTACGTATTTTGCAACTCAGAAGCACTGCATTCAGTACGAAACTGCATTGGGCAATTTAAATAAATAATTAGTTACTCTTTGTTAGATAAAATGCCGTAAAGTCACAAAGGAAATTTTTCTGAGGAAGGAAGACGACATGCAGATTTATGTGACCAGAAGGCGAGGGAGGCAAGACGAATTGTTGTTGTTGTTACGGGTTTACATCAAACTGGTTTCGTGTAAGCGACACAGTATATCATGCACCAGTGTTCTTTGAACAAGGTGCATCCAGTTCTGTCTTGTTACTAAGGATCAGTTTTGCGTGACACTGTGTGTACAAAACACAGTATCATTAACTTACTGGACGCATCAATCTTGGTGCGGGAAGAAACCGGAAAACTCTGCGGTTTCGCTCCTTCCCTCGCTCTCACTCGCTGTTGTCTCAATGGTGGTTTCAGTGTCTCCGATCCTATTTGAAATGCAGCAGTGTGCAGCTGGCCTTGCATAGGTAACAGCGTGTTCACAGGCAGCAGTGAAGCAAGCGATGATTTTTGTGACGGTACGCATTGCTTTGTATGGTGCTGAAACGTGGACACTTCGGAAAATAGACCAGAAGTAGCTGGAAAGTTTTGAAGTGTGGTGCTGGAGAAGAATGGAGAAGATCAGTTGGACCGATCGTGTGAGAAATGAAGAAGTATTACACAGAGTCTAGGGTAAGAGGAATGTCCTACATACAATAAAAAGAAGAAAGGCTAACTGGATTGGTCACATCTTGCGTAGAAACTGCCTTCTGAAACACGTGATTGAAGGAAAGTTAGAAGGAAGGATAGAAGTGACGGGAAGACGAGGGAGAAGACGTAAGCAGCTTCTGGATGACCTTAAGGAAAAGAGAAGATACTGGAAATTGAAAGAGGAAGCACTGGATCGCACCATATGGAGATCTCGCTTTGGAAGAGGCTACGGACCTGTCGTAAGACAGACTACAGAATGAATGAACGCAACGGTGCGGCGAATCGGTACCTGTATTTAGGTTGACGCTTTCGCTGAGTGTTGTCAACCCAGAATTCGGGAACGATAGCTCTTGACTGTTTTATTCAAACCGTATTATTACAATATAAAACAGCAGTATCAATTGCTTCTATTTTCAACTTCACCTGCTGTCATGGAGTGAGTACCGGCGTTTTTTTTACAAAGAAGAATGTAACCTTTCTCTATATAAATAAATATATGTAAATATATAAAATCCACGTATTCATATGGTGCGGGCAACGTCGGCAGAATTTTGTCTGCTTGTGGGCAACGTGAAATTCAATACTCAGAATGAAGAATGAATAAGTATACGTATAATTATATGTATAACTGTACTGTGTATTTTTCTCTATAACATGTGCGATAAACATATATTAGGAATTTTTAAAAGAATGCACGAGTGATTCACTACATACGCTAGTGTGTCGCTATTTTAGCACAGTTTTACAAAACGAATTGGTAATGTAATGTATGTCTCCATAAATAATCAGCTTATAACTTTTCAAAATTGCTTCGATGTTCTGTCTTGGCTTTGCCAGGGAAAGGTTTAAAAGACGTTTTCTCATTTCGAATGTCTCCGCGGGCAACATAACAGTGTGTCGCGGGATCATGTTGCCTTCGAGGAACGGGTTGAGCGCCCCTGGCTTAAGGGCAATCACGAACCTCGATTTTAGCTTTTACTATCAAGAGAGTCTTTGCTGGTTATGCAAACAAATATGATTACTGTGTTAATATTTTCAATATGTGGCTGAATTTAAAAGGGTCATTCTCTAGTAATAATACAGTCCTCAAGATTACCTGTTCCTTACCTGTTATAACAAAACTAACTAACTAACTAACTAACTCCATGGACCAGGCCTCTTCTGGAGAAGATAATTCCTCAGCTACTCAAGAAGTTCCCGCATTTCATGGAACCCGAAGGCTCATTACTGTGTTCACAAGAGGCCACCTTTTGTCCCTATCCAGAGTCAGGTCAGTCCAGTAAAAGCCTTATTAACTGTCCTTGCCTGTAATTCAAGTTACATTTGTTATTCTGTGGCAAAGGAGTCAGTACTAAGCAGAATGTTTCGCTGTACACTGGCTGTTAGATATTTTCCTGATTGTCTATGATTTCGTGACCTGAGATTCGAGTCCATCAGTGGCAGAGACGTTTCTTTTCGCATCACATACATAGACCCAGCCATGGGGCACCCATTATTCTACGTTATTGGAATCGGCGCTCCATTCGCTATGATAAAGCGGCCCTAGCATGACGCAGACTACTCACTTATCTAGTTCCGAATAACAATGCTCGGAGCTTTGCCCAAGCTTTCGCATGTTCTCACAATGCTGTACTAGAGCTCAGGGATAAACTTAGTTGGGGTGTGCACAAATCCCGGGCGCCATGTCGCCCGGGCGTCTGAATTTTTTACTGTGGTGCCTAATATTTGTGGGTCCTCGGTATGGAACTTGCTTCATGTCGCCCTTGTGCCGCCGAGAATTTTGAGGTGGCTTCCAGAGTTTTGGGAACTTTATACACCGCTGACTTAGCCTTTTACCTTAGCGTGGCAACACTGTAACATCTAAGCTAAATGCATCGTTATACTGTTCTTTACATAATTTCCTGTTTACCTTACAGGAGTGCAGGCATCCAACACAAACCTCCCGGATGTATGTTTCGAATTTGCCACAGGTACAGATAATTCTCAGTGTTTGCTGTCGGCACGTGTAATTAGTTATTTTAACATACGGCCCCTCAAGTCGTCTGTATGTGACTTTGATTATTTAACCATATCGCCGGGAGAAACCGTAGGTGTACAATATACAGTTTGCTATGAGGAAGGTCGTGGGTACTGAATGAAGGGGAATGAAGAGATTTTCTTCTTTTAACCATATGAAGTAGGCCTGCATTCGTGTAAGTAATATATAAGAGTATAATTCCGAATTTAGCCGATCCCATTGGTCGCGCGGTCTAAGGCGTGGGTCTGCGGCCGCTCGCTTACTAGGATTGTGGGTTCGAATCCCGTGCCGATCCCAGTGGCTGTGCGGTCTAAGGCGTGGGTCTTCGGCCGCTCGCTTACTAGGATCGTGGGTTCGAATCCCACCGGGGGCATGGATGTTTGTGTTGTGTTAGATGTATGGACGATGGCATGAAACATAAGGTGACATGCAGGACAAAAAAAAAGGACTTCAACAGTGCAAATGGATCAAAGGGGAAAACCCAGGAATTAATAGAAAAAAAAATCCCGCCGGGGGCATGGATGTTTGTGTTGTGTTTGTTGTAAGGACGGTACTATGCAACGTAAAGTGACATGAAGGACGAAAGAATTTAAACAGAACAAAAATGGATCAAAGGGGAAAAAACCCGGACAGGCAAAAAAAAAAAATCCCGCCGAGGGCATGGATGTCTGTCTCTTTTGAGTGTTTCTGTTGTCAGATAGAGGTCTCTGCGTCGGGCTCATCACTCGTCCAGAGGAGTCGTACCGAGTGTGGTGTCTGAGTGTGATCGTTAAGCCTCGATAATGAGGAAGCCCTGGCCCATTAGGGCTGTTGCGCCTTGAAAAGAAAAATATAATTCTCACTTTACGGAATGTTGTCAGGTAATGCTGCTTAGGGAAATAATCGCTGCTTATAGTGAGAATTGTATGAAACACGTACATCGTGTATACGCTTTGTGGTCAGAGAGCAGATTTTTTGAATATTAAAATGGTATAGCCTACGTAAGATGCTAACCATTGTGCTCTGATGAGGTGTAGTATTGTTTTTGACCAGGTTTTGTGTATGTTTTCTCTTTGGGACACCAGGATGCGCTGCAAGTGCCTAAGATTCCACTCTATTCTGGAGAGTAGAATCAGTCCACAGTTTGACGCTATGTTTCTTTCAGATCAGTTTCAGGATTATCCTCCCGCCTGCGCCTAGGTCGCTGTTCGGGCATGCATTTATCGTTTTCTCTGTGCGGTAAATCTTCCGATAATTCTACCTGACTGATTTAATCACGACGCATTTTCCAAAGAATGTAAGGCCTTCAAAAGAATTTTCAAAACGAAATTGGTATAATTAGGAAACGGTGTATTTCAATTTCTGTTAATCCAGTTTGAGCGCCTTACAAAGTCTGGCAGCTGAACGTGAGCTGGGAGATAAAGGATCTGGCGGTCTGTTGCGGAATGTTTCTAGTGGGTGTTCCTGTGGTTTTGCTGTCTCTACAGGCGAATATACGAATGGAAAACAAGTCACGACACAATTTGTCTATTCACATTTTATTTTTGTTTCATAGGTTGACCACCCGTATTATAGGCATGATAGTTTCATACCGGTTTTGAACCAGGAAGAGACGGTATGTAGCAGACGGAAGTTCACCACCATTTAAAAACTAAGATTAATCTGAATTATATTTAAACATTCAGTTCCTACCATGATGAGATCTGCGCTCTTCTGGGTTATTACGCAGCGTCGAATGGTAATCCTTTACCGACGTTTCGGGACATCGTATCGGTCCCATCTTCAAGGGTCAATAAGTTCCTTGAGTATGGCATCGATACGTTGTCCCGAAACGTCGGTAAAGGATTACCATTCGACGCTGCGTAACAACCCAGAAAAGCTTAGATCTCACTTTCCATCTCGGTTATTAAAGCCGGTCAGTTAATGCTGCATAGAGAAATAATTGCTGTTTGTTCTAAGATCCATACAGAACGTATAAATACACTCTGTGGGCAAAAAGTAGAATTCTGAATGTTAAACATGGTGGTACAGAAAGTAACCTTAAAAAAACTGAAGAAAATACGAGCTTATTACAGAGGCTGTATTGACCCCGATATTAGATTCAGAAAACGTAACGAATTTTGGTCTGATAGCGTATCTCAGAGCCGATTCCGTTGGCCGCGCGGTCTAAAGTGTGGGTCTACGGCCGCTTTTTTGCTGGGATTGCGGGTTCGAATCCCGCCGGGGGCATGGATGTCTCTTGTGTGTGTTGTCAGGTAGAGGTCTCTGCATCGGGCTGATCACTCGTCCAGAGGAGTCTTACCTAGTTTGATGTGTCTGAGTGTGATCGTGGAACGTCATAGAGGAGCCGTAGGGCTGTCGAGCCATGAAAAAAAAGGCGTATCTCAGAGTAAGAGCCACAGCAGTTACAGTTGCAGAAGCAGCAGTAGGCATGGGCCTAGTAACGCAGTCTATCAAGGACAACACTTTTTAGGCCTATGGCACATTGTGTGCGAAAAGAGAAAATGTGTCGGCCATGTCGGGTCTTGTCATGGCTTAGGCGGTTAGTTTCCGACCTCTTGCCATGGAGGCCCGGGCTCGATCCGAGGCCAGTCCTTATGGAATTTGTGGTGGATATAGTGGCAATGGGGCAGGATTTTCTCTGCGTACCTTCTGTTTTCCCCTGGCAGTATCATTCCTCCAATTCTCCGTACTCATGTTTCATTCATCTACGTATTCTTAAACACTTGACAGCATCATTAAATAAATCACTTGTCCACTCTGTTCACCATGTCATGTCGGCACGCGTTGGGTACCATGCAAATGACAGCTAGGTCACCCCATTGCATGAATGCAGTTTCGTGTTTTGCATTAGCACAACAGGAGCTTACGTAGCTAGAAATAAAGATAATTTTATATCAATTTTTAGTCCTTTAGTAGATAATTTCTTGACTTTGTAATTGAGTTTTGAAAGAAAACTGCGTATTGCATGAAGTTAGTCATGACCTAACTCATATTGGCGTTTTCTTATGGTTTATTTAACGACGTCAGTAACTAAGATTAAATTGCTTCGAATGATTGGATAATAATGAACGGTAAATTAGACGGGATGTGAAAGGAAGCAGTCGTGGCCTAATTTAAGTTACTAAGTTGGTCATTGCTTGGAAGTACTGGGGAAGATCTCAAAAAGTATGTAAAGTGTATTTGCCATAGTGGTCATGATTCCAACCGGCCGTCCCTAGAATGCAAGTCAGAAGCGTTGCCTGTTGAGAAAGCTTGCTTCGTGCCTCAGGATGAAGCCCAGCGTGAACACGGTAGTGACAGTAACGATGTTTGGTGTTCCATACAAGGCTAATCGAATGTCAGTTCCTGAAGAAGGATTCTGCTTCACGCACGTAGTTTCATGCATACGTATTGTGCTTAGCGTTATTTTGATTGAATTACGTGTGGCGCAGTGAGTACGAAACTTTCTATCTGCGTATTTGTTTACTTGATTTCTCGCCACCTTATTGTATCTGTGAATCAGATCGGAACCGGCGCGTTTACCTGAATTTGGAGCCACAGATAGGATCGTCTTGCGTCGGTGAGAGAATGCAAAGATACATGCGTCACTGTGTAAGGATTTTTAATAGCCACTAAATTTGTATTGTTGTCCGTTACTTTGACTGTAGACTGGATGTGTGTTTGTTTGAGTGTGTACTTGTATAAACAGCATTGCGCTAAAGTCACTCGACATTCAATGCTGAACATGGTGCTTCGAGTGTCAATGGATAGTTTCGC
This sequence comes from Reticulitermes speratus, assembly GCA_021186555.1. Taxonomy (NCBI): domain Eukaryota; kingdom Metazoa; phylum Arthropoda; class Insecta; order Blattodea; family Rhinotermitidae; genus Reticulitermes; species Reticulitermes speratus. Next base: position 22,635,886 of record JAJKFL010000009.1, read on the forward strand.
AGCAACTTAGTTATTCGATACTTAGATTTGAGAGGGACCCTCAAGAATCAGAATTACGTTCACGAAGAAATTAAAAGGAAATTAAATTCCAGGAGTTCTTGTTATCATTTAGTTCATATATCTTAATTTCCTTCTCTTTCTTGCAGATTTGAATGTTTATGGCTTTTTTCTCTCTTTTTCTTGGAGAAGGGCCCCGCAGCAGATGCTACGGGTGCACCGCAGCCTTGAGGCTTATTGTGCAAACCTGTGATGAAGATGAAGAGAAAGATAATTAGTTTTTTTTTTTTCATTTTTCCAAGTAATGGAGCACTGGTGGAGTGAAATTGACAGGGGAAAACCGAAGTACTCTGAGAAAAACCTGTCCCAGTGCCATTTTGTCCACCACAAATCCCACATGACTGACCCGGGATCGAACCCGGGCCTCTGCCTGAGCCATGGCACGGTCTATTATCTTATTTGTTCTTTTGTGTAAGGAAGAAACATGGAGCTCTCCAGACAGTCTGTTGCTACTAAATCCAGTTCTTGTACACCACTCCCGGTCTTGATCTTCCTGCTGCCTTTACGTATTTCGTTAGCCGAAGGATTGTGTTGTAATCATAAAATGACATCGATTTTGTTTAGTGAGTATCGCTGATGACGCTGCAACATTTGTTTTGTGTACAGAAAACTTATAGTTCGTACAGGTAGTTGTTATAGCATTATTAGCAATGTGTCAGCTACTGAAATTATTCTGGCGCCTGATCTCTCTTTCCTTTGAAGTAAATATGGCATTTGGTGACTTGCTGGCCTATTGGATTGAAATGGCTCATAGGGTGCTGATATTCGGAAATTTTGTTTATATTCCAGTCGAGTCATTGTAATGTCTACCATGAAAAATGTTGCTGTAGTCCGACATGTTTGTAAATGTGTCTACACGAAACGTTAGCTGCAGTGTTGTATTCAAACGTTTTCGCATAAACTGCCAATAAATGTATGTCGAATGCAACCTGCGAGTGACACCTGACGGTCAATTAAATTTTACGAGAGCCGAGGTAGCGTATTTGGTAAAGCTACGGGCTCGAAAACTGAGGAATCGTCCTTTGATTCCCGGCACATGCAAGAGATTTTCTCTTCCCAAAGCATTCAGACTGGCTCTGGAGCCCAACCAGCCTCCTATTCAATGGCTATGAAGGGTGGGGCGCTTTTCCCTCGAATAAAGCGGCCGGGACGTGAAGCTGAATACTCACATCCATCTAGAGCCGACGTTAAGGCTGTGTGTAGCTGCACTTCCACTGTACCATTTGCCTTCCAGGCGTGTACAGGGACAACTTTACCTTTTACGTTTACTGTACTTAAATTGTATGTGTGCCAATGTTGTACGTTTCAATGGACAGATGGAAGCTTCAGTCGTGTTGTTCGGATGATTGCTGTTTACGTTCGGAAATGAATGGTCGCTGATGAGTTCAAGGAAAGTACCCTGTCCTGAAATGGAAGTGGAAAGTGTGCGGAGTTTGCACGGACATGTGGACTAGTGGATGTGAAATGTTTCCCTTCTCCGTGTCCTGTGGTGGTTTCTCTTCTTTTTGTATCTGCTTCCTGCATTGTCTTCTTACATGCCTGTATTCTTTGTTTACAACTTGCTGTTTATCCATAACACTTCTTTCTTTTGTTAGTTTCTCTGTTTACCCGTAGTTGATACAGTCTACCGCATTACTTTTTTTAGTTACTGTATTTAACGACGCTGTTTCGATTCTGTAAGTTAGAGCAGGATTGTCGAAACTGTGGCCGGCCAGGTTGTGTTACGCGGCCCGCGACCACATTTGTAAATGATGTATATGTATATGCACACTATAAAAAGTACACAACAATTTAGGCGGTTAGGTATACCGCTTATTGTGATTATTACACGTGCGATCCGCAATTCAGCCCACAATAACGGTTGTGGCTCTTTGTCAAAGCAGGTTAGACACCCCTGTTATAGGCATCGAATTGCGTGGTTATTGTGAATAGTGAGGCGTAAATGATATGTAAATAAACGGCCATGGCCTATTTTAGAATAATCTGACATGAGGGACTAGAGGAAAATACAAGTTAGTCTTTCTTCAAGCCTATGTTCTGGCTCCCGTCTTCCGGACACTAGGCACTAGACAGCAGTGATGACTGCTACGTACGTACGTTTCGACGAGCAGCTTAATGTACTCGAAGCACTCTGCACTTGTGTCCAGGATATACCCGATTGGAATCTCCTCGGGAATACCGAGTTTTCTGGGCAGGTGCTCCGTGATTTTTCTCAGTCTGTCCTGGTGAATTCCGTGTTGAAGCAGACTGCCTCCGTGTTCTGAGTCATTTATTATCTTAAGTGGCGTAACTGGGAGGGGAAGGGGGTCGAGTGGTACGGCCGCCACGGGCGGTGAAGTGCCCCGGCGGCAAACATGAAACAGTTTGGTTATCTGGGCTCAACGGGTTTTAACTTATTCAGCCAAATGAAACGAAATTCAATAAATGATTGTGTTATTTTATTCATAATTTCTGTTAGGGGTGGACATTGTGATAATTCGTCCCGGGTACCAAAAACCCTGTACGCCACTGGTTACCTATTTACTATTCACAGTAATTTTTCCATCTAATTCGTCGCAATTAGGCCTATATTATACGACGTCATGTTGATCATTTGTGTACATGGCATTCGTTCGACTTTCGTCGTAGTATAAAGGCAGGAGCATAGATTTTCTCTACACCACCCCTTCTCCTTCCCGATTGGCACCGGGTGCTCTTTCCCAGGATTGAAGTACGATGCTCACCTCGCACTTCTGGAGCCTGTCCTGAAACGTAATTTAGACTAAACTCTTTCACCCTATTTTTTAAAGACACGTTTTAATATTATCCTCCATTGTACGCGTAGGCATTCAAGAGGAGGCTTTTCGACTAAAAGTTTATATGCGTGACTGGTATATGAATAGTGTGTATACGCCGCAAGAGCAGCGTTGTGAGCTGGTAACAGTGTAAGATGAATGACCGTCTGATTTACGTGTTCGGGTTGCGTCTCCACAGCTTGACTCTTTTATTTCAACTCTTCGTGCATCTAACCGATTCAGCAGTTACCACTTGTAGAAGTGAATGGTTCAGTTGCGATTTTACACAGTTGCAAATCGTTATTCAACGAATGAAGGAACCAAAGCAGTAAAATGCTGCCTATGTAAAAAATTTAAAAATACGCTGTTTTGGAAGAAGAACTTTCCTGTAAGTGTGACGAAACTATTAAATTGCTTCTTTTGTAATTATCAGAATCTTAGGGATTTACACTTCTGAGACTCTTTCTTCCTTCATGCGGTGAAATGCTGATACTTAAATGTGGGTATGTTAATACATGTATCGCTTTTCTTTGAAGGAAGTGTGTAAACGCTTCACAGCTGATCTCAGTCCACCGACCGGAACAGACACAGTTGCTTGTGCTCAGAGATCGCGCGTGGCACACTTTGTAATAGAGAGAAAAAACATTATTAAATACGGGATATGGATAATTCCTGCTGCGATGCAGATGTAAACGACCTTGGACTCACTTTCCATCTTCTTCTCTACATGTAATTACAAGTGCTGTGATTTGCGGCGTGCATAGTAAAAGGTATGAAAGTTGAATGTCTTGTAATTATTTAAATGTGCTCATAACACGTTTGTTATGTTGCTGTCGTGTGTTTCGCTTCTTAGATTTTTATAAACACGGTCGGAGTACTCATTGAATATTTTCTTACCGACCGTTCATCCACCAGTTTATTATTCTGTAAACGTGTACATGTATATGTACTCTCGTTCCATTGCTCACGCATTATCTCTTCAGAAGTGTAGAAAATTTTGACACTACTTTCTAATATTGCACTTCTTTGTAGCCTAAGTCCGTTTATGGGTTGTATTTGATTCTAAATTAAGAGCAGAAAATTTCGTAAGTATCTTTATGTTTATGTGTGCTGGTAACGAGCGTGACTTCGTGGAGATGGTAATCTCGTTTTAAAATATTATGTAGACAACTTTTGTCCCTTAAAGTGTTAACAGCTCTGTCATCAGAGATCTAATCAGTGTGTTTCTGAGATTCTGATTTGGTACGCAGAGCCTGAAAGGAAAGGAAATTTTAGTTCTCCGCAGAAGAAATGTTGGCAGTCTTGAAAATGATGGTGGATGAAGATAATATGAACCATCATTTAATTGAACCTGTTTGGTCTTAATGCTTTTTTTTTTCATGGCTCGACAGCCCCAGTGGACCTGGACCTCCTCATTGTTGAGGTTTCGAGATCACACTCGGTTAGACACACTACACGCGGTAGGACTTCTCTGGACGAGTGATCGGCCCGTCGCAGATACTTCTATCTGAAACACACAACACAAGAGACCAGAGAGCCATGCCTCCGGCAGAATTCGAATCCGCGATCGCAGCAAGCGGGCGGTTGAAGACCCACGCCTTAAACCGCGCGGCCACTGGGATCAGCCTTCATTCTTTTTACTGTAGTGACAATACTTTAGCATATTTAATACGGTTGCTCCGTTGGTAGATGGCACCGAAGGATTCTTGCCACTCTTGTCCCAACTGATCTGTGTTCTTTCTAAACCTGCTTTATATTTCTCTAATTATCTTGCTACTGATTTCAGTGGGCTTGCGCCGTAAGTATTCCCGACGTACCAAATTAGGTTAATACATATACGTACATATGCACACTGCCAGATATCTTTATGAGACTTTCCGTACTTGCGTATTCGCTTCTAGAACGCCTTTATGCTTCGCATCTGGCATTAGTGTCTTCGTACTCCACGTAGTGGCTTTCGCGTTGTCTCCAGGCGTGCCGTTCTGTGTATGCCTCAGGAAGATTATGAATGTACTGCAAAAAGCGTTGAAATTTCAACATGAAACTTCTACATTTCTCGTCTCTATTTATGATTCCCACAGATAACCCTTTAGTTGATCCATTCATTATATTATAACCCTAGAGGCATTTTGTGAAATGACAGTTTCGTTGAGTATGTACACCGTGAGTTTGAAAAGCTCTTGAGGGACATCTTCGTACATGTTATCGACAAAATACGAGGCTTCAATACCGACCGAAGTATAGGCACTTATTGGTTGCTTCATAACTTAAGTTTAAGTGGAAACGTACGACATTGTATTCTTTTTGCTTTGCTCCCTGTGAGTGTGACAAACTATTAGCCCTTTGCTGCCGAACGTTGTAGACCTGTAACGTGCAGTGCGACGCTCCACACACAGAACGTCGACTATTGCCGATGCGAATTATGGCCGCTCCGATGCAGCCCTTTAAATTCAGGTTTGCCGCGGTCTTCTGCATATCCCACTGGGCATTTAATTCCGCCGCCAGAGGGTTAAGACAATTTCACTGAATACCCACGCCATTAATTTGAAAAGTTTTTGTGAGACAGCATGATAGATTTATCGGCAAAATATGCCGCTGCAATGCCGACCCAATCATAGGTATCGCTTGACTGCTTTGAAACGACAGATCTTTTTCGGGAGTCGCTTACGTCTGGCGTTTTATCAGCCGTAAGAATAACCTAGCTGTGGCTTACAAACCAAGAATATTATGTAGTGGATCTCTGCTGGCTTCGCAGAAGATTGATCGCGCACACGATTGTCGTGACTAGTCACTACTGACTGACAAGCACAGTGAGCAGTTGTATGAATGATAATTCCCAGTGTTCTAAGGTAGTGGGAAGATTAAGAATATTTTCTTTTCCTTTTTTATTTTCTCCCGAGAACCGTAAGTTACATAGGGAAGTTACGTGCATAGCAGTACGGCGAAGATTGAAGACGGGCAGATGTGGCGGCAGTTGTGATCTGTCCTCGACTTTTCAAACACTAGGTTATTAAGCTACTCACAAGGGGCAGAAAGTTCAAAACGAAGGAACTGTCATTAAAATCGCAACCAGTCACCTAAGTACAGAGGACCAACTTTCGAAACTTCCCTGTCGAGGTGGGTCGGTCCTCGTCCTGACGGGGATGCAAAGGGGCTCTCCGGCTTTCCTTTCCACCACATAACCGTGTACCGTTTCTTTTCATCATGCGTAACATTATACACACACACCTCTTCCGCGTCTGACGCAGTTTTTTCGAAGTGTGGGACGAAGGACCTTTGAGGAACAATACGCCCAAGGTCGCTCCGTTGTCTTCTGCTCCGGGAGCAAAATATACTGGTACAGCTCCAGTATTTATACAGGACAGCGCAATACAAATAATCGCTGTTGAATAACGTATCATTGCCGTAGGCGGGAAGAAAGTACTTGGAATTACAACCTGTTCAAGAAAGTGGCGTACGCTCATGCTACTGCTGCTTTCCGTCTAGTGACCTGCGAAATCTCCACACAAACATAAATCGTATAATTTTTTTATATTATTTTCACCGTGCATTTTTATGTAATGTTTCACAAACCAACCAAATGCACATTCATTGGTACTATTTTTTATAGTTAGTAATTACCCCTACATATGTTTCAGTCCTTCACAGACCATCATCAGGGGGTTCTTTAAAAACTACACTTATTATACATCCATAAATTCAGGCATTATCGTCTGTAGTCAGATCACTTTCAGTTTTGTCAAGTTATAATAACCCTTTTAAAATTGGACATGTTTAAAATTTAAAGTGTTAAAACACTGTATAAAATCATAAACAAGTTAAAAAGTTTGTAGTGGTTGTATATACGATGTTATATAGCATCACAATTGCACCATTTACGCACTTTACTAACTGGATGATGCGTAGAATCGTGGTGTTTGGGTTAGAAGGTCATAATTGGGTTGAGCTGTGAAAACGGATATGAATATATTAAAAACTGATTTTTCTCTTGTTGTATATTATTTAGTTAGAAGGTTAGGGGTAATTAGTAACTATAAAAAATAGTATCAATGAATGTGCATTTGGTTGGTTTGTGAAACAATAAATCATATCACTTCGTCTGACGCTGCTCGTTTGAATGTTCGTATCCACCAATGTAGGACGTTCCAGAAGCAGCAGAGTCGCCCTGACAGTCAAAATTGTTACGCCATACATTTCCTTACGTCTTTCTTAATGCTTGGTTTGTAATCGCTTGGCACCTGCACAGTTGCATTTGAGTTATGAATGCAGAGTCTGACAAAAGTCACAGGTGTTACTGTGAAAAACAGGTTTTATTTTACGTTATGAACTTCGAGTTTGTGTCCATCGTTTGACGCTCCCATGAACATGTTAGTGATATTGACATTTTTACTACAGGCATGCAGAACCCGTTCTTGGTCCAGTCGTTTACGTCTGTCTTTTGAAACACGAAATGCATTACGAGACCGTGTATTAGTTGACGTGACTTAGTAATAGTCGTACAAATTTGTTTCTTGTGTAGAATAAACTTCAAATCGGTTTTAAGAGACGAGGGAATTCGTGACCTTTTTTTAACATAGCTCCACAAGTGTGACATTATTTCATTTAAACCGTGATGGTCCTCACACTTAGGTTCACGACACGAAATTTCTCCAGTAAGTATATCACTGTTAAATGCGTATGCCGGCGCTTCTGATGCGTCTTTGTTGATTTCGGATACATCGAATTCATACTCTGCCAATATAAGATTCTTGGAATTCTGCGTGTACATGAATGGAGCACACATTTTTTGTTGAGCAGCTTGTAGTCGCTGATTGAATGAGGATATTGCTGAAGGGCTGGCAGTTTTTTGAAAGAAAAATTCTGAGAAGAATATTTGGGGCAATTAAAGTAAATGAAAATTGGAGAAAGCGACATAACGAGGAACTAATGCAGATGTTTGGAGGTTTAGATATACTGTCAGTTGTTAGAATAAGTCGGCTGGAATGGATTGGTCATGTTAACAGAATGGAGAGTAAAAGAACAGTAAGTCAAGTATTTAATAATAATCCCCAAGGAAGTTCGACCAAGAGGACGACCAAGAAACAGATGGTGGAATTGTGCACAAACAGATATTAAGAAGTGTAAAATTAACAACTGGAAAGAAAGGTAAAAAAATAGAGTGGACTGGGAGAGTGCCCTTAAGGAGGCGAAGGTCCGCATTGGTCTGTAGTGCCACCGAAGAAGAAGAAGCTTGTAGTCGCTGAGCTAGTCATTAAAGTCACTGCATTTAAACTATAACCCGGAAGTTCATTACCGAGTTTACACTGGTCCCTGTCCTGCGCCAGATTAATCCGGTCCACATTCTCATTAACCTCCTCTCCGCACGGTCATCCATGTGGCTGCTTCCCTTCAGCCCTTCCGACCAAGATTTTATATGTATTGCAAAATGTTCTTTTGCCTGCTACTTGCACTGCCCATCGAATATTTCTTTATTTTATCGTGATAACAGTATGTGATGAAAAATACAAATTATGAGACCGGAAAGACGAAAGACCAAATGTTTGCACGCATTACTTGAATTTTGTGTGCCCTTAATTTGTTGGTGAATGGAATTTTGATTCGTTATTGTTGCTCGGAAATATTTAAACTTCGTCACGTTTTAGAATGATTTGTTAGCCATCTGTGTACAATGGTTATACTTTTAAGTTGTAAAGAAAATGGATGTGGGTCCGTGACTTGACTTACGTCTCTTAACGATCGCCACTTCTTTATCCGATTAAAAAGTTCATGACGTGGTTATACTTTATCTTTTTTGGTTGAATTTTGTTCCAATTCGTTGGTTTTGATGTCTGTCATGGTTTTAAAAGGGGGCGGAATTGGCTATAGAAGATGCAGTTAGTTGTCGAACGGGAGAACGCAGGAAGGAGGCTTATATTTTTGTTTGTAACGTAAAATGTTTGAAGACTTGCGTGGGGGTAGCACTGTGAACGTTGCTGAGCTGAGCTATGATCTGTTTCCCAAGACGGGTCGTACGGACCCTGCCATGGGGCTGGTTTCATCAGACACATGTCACTATCTCATACGTATAAATGATGTAGTTGTGTGCCATTATGGGTAGTTTTAGTCTCTGTTTTTGAAAGAGGGGTTCTAATTCTCACCTTATATTTTGTGTATGGTGTTCCATAAAGTAACCAACCCCTTTTTCACATCTTTCCATGCGCTTGATCCGCCAGTGGTCTGCCTTCGTCATTTTGACTCGCCACTGCCGTTACTTTTCAGGATTAATTCGATATTATCGCTTCATACGTATGTTGAAAGAATGGAATTTGTTATTCAGTCAGTTTGATATTTTCAGCACTGCCGTTAACCCAGTCTGTGATCATAACACTTTGAGAAATGTATTATGCTTTGTGAGGAAAATATCTTTGTCTTTGTTCAGATTGTTACCTCTCTCGCTTTTTTGCTGTCTGCCTCTCTATCAATCTATCTGTCTAGCTGTCCGTGTATCTGTTTCTGTCTCTCCGTCTGTCTGTCAGTCACTGTCTGTCCCCCTCCGCTCACCCACTCTTCCATCCATCCATCGTTTTTGCTAACTTTTCGCTATGTTCATAGATTTGCCGACTTCCCAACGTCATTATTCCCTCTTCCGCCGCCAGTGTGACTTGAGCTAACCCAGAGTAGCTATCTCATTCATGGTTTCTCCTTTCCCCGATCAAGTTGGCGGAAGGCGTAGCACTTCTATTCTGGAGGTTCCCGGTCCGAATCTCGGCGAGAACATGGACTATCCTGAGGGTTTTCATAGGTGTCGTAAGTCCTCTCAGACAAACGTTTGGTGCAGTACTTCACATTAGACTACGGCCGCCTCCCCCCCCCCCCCCAAGTCGTTACGATTCCAGTGTTCATCATCCGCGTGTAGTCTTAGTTTCTAAATGCGTCGTTAAAACCACATAGAAGCGATCAAATAATTAAAATCGATTTCCTTAGTTTTCTAAAATGTATTGTAATACTTCCTAGGTCTCTACGTTTTAAACCCTCCACTACAGTACGTTTGCTTCATGTTAATTGTCATCAAGAAGAAGGAAGACTGTGTTTCGATTGTTGTGTTTGTGGCTGCTGTGGAACCTAAACATTCACAGCTGTCTAATGATGGCCTCAGTTGCCTGCAGCTGGGAATTGTTCCCCGGAGTCTTTGCCACTTGACTACCTCAAGTGCCTCGGTGAGTGGAAACATGCAGTAGCTGAAAGGCATGCTAGCAGTTGACGTATGGCTATCGTTGAGACTCTTCACCAGACAAATCATTGCTCAGTCAAGAAACAGTTGCCGCTCAACATTGCAGTTGTCCTGTCAAGTGCCTGTTTCTGCCGTAAACTTATGTGAGGATCAGCGGAGCGTCGAAAGTTCATTACTCCGTGGCATGTGATCCTTTGCCATACGAAACTAAAAGTAGTTTCAGCAGTCTCGTGTCTTGATATTGGTGGGCGCTGGTACAAAAGCAGCGAGCAGCTACTATGCCCCATACTGCACATATTACAGACACGCGGTGTAGTGAGCAGGTAATTTTGTATTATTAAGTCTATTAAGTTTTGAATACCTGTGGGCAAAGTGCGACTGTTATGCTATATTAGCTGGGGATGTACGCGTGCAATAATGTGCTATGTCCTTAATTTAAGTGGCTTCAGTCCGTAGAAGAATTACACTGAACTTGCTTGAAGAAAACATGACAGCGTGGTGCTTGCATGAGATACATGGAATCACTGGTACTCATCTACTGTTAAAAAAGCAAAATTGATGTAATGGTTAAGATAACTTGACATTAAAACGACCGACGCTTTAGAAACTCCAACCTTTGTAACTTCTGAGAGAAATAATAAAAAAGAAGTCTTCGATGATGTGGGTCCCCACTGTAGTGTACTGTCTGCACACATGTATATAGGACACACCGCAGTCATTTCGCGTAGGCGTGGGAGCCTGTGAGCAAGGGGAATTAGCACCCCCTCAAGTATTTTTTTTGTGGCACTACAGCCCAAATCTGGCCTAGGCCGCCTCGTTTTAAGGTTTCTAGATCACACAGAATTAGACACACACACACACACACACCCGGTAGGACTCCTCTAAAGGAATTATCAGCTCTTCGTAGAGGCCGCTACCGACACAACACACAACAAACACAAGATACGAACATCCATGCCCTCAAGGGGATTCGAGCTCGCGATCCCAGCAGTTAAGCGGCTGCCGACTTAGGTTTTATACCGCACGGCCACCTGGATCTGCCCCGTCAAATATTAGACACGGTACAAGCGACTCCCGCCTCAACACAGTAAACGTTATAAATTGTACACAAAATAAAATGCTCATACTTAGGCCCAGGATTATATGCTTTCTTCATATTGCATATGTAAAATGCATATTTTAACATGTTTTAAGCGAAGTACATATTTTGCAATCAGCGAGATAATAAAAGCATATTTCCTTATTTATTGGCTCTAAGGGAAAGTTTAAAGGCCGATCCCAGTGGCCGTGCGGTCTAAGGCGTGGGTCTTCGGCCGCTCGCTTACTAGGATCGTGGGTTCGAATCCCACCGGGGGCATGGATGTCTGTCTCTTGTGAGTGTTGTGTGTTATAAGGTAGAGGTCTCTGCGACGAGCTGGTCCCTCGCCCAGAGGAGTCCTACCGACTGTGGTGTGTCTAAAGTGTGTGTGACCGTGAAACCTCGACGAAACGAGGAGGCCCAGGCCCATATAAGGCTGTCGAGCCATAGGAGAGAGAGGAAAAAAAAAAGTTTAAAAGTAGTTTCAGAAGTTCAGAGTGCTTTGAATGCAATCGAAGTGAGGTGTTCGAAGAAAAAATGCACCCAGTGCTGTCAAGAAATGCTGGCTACCACCAGTTACTAAAAGTCTCTGAAGTGTTTAACGGTGAATTTCCCATTTACCCGTGTATTGAACACCTTGCGCCTACAAATGTGGCCATATGGTTTCAAGTGATGTTGAGTTTCCTCAAAATGTAAGAACTTACTTGCCGACAATAAGCGGAAATTTTTGTTTTAAGACTTAATGCACCATGTTGTGGGCCGGGATAGCGTAGTGGGTGTAGCGACTCGCTACGGGCTGGACGGCCTGGGGATCGAATGCTGGTGGGGGCGATATTTTCCACATCTGTCTAGACCGGTCCAGGGGCTCACACAGCCTCCTGTACAATGGGTACTGGATCTGTTTCCCGGGGGTAAAGCGGCCGGGCCGTGGCGTTGACCACCCACCCATATCTAGTGCCGAGATTAAAGAAACAGTAGAGCTATGCCTCCACACCCCATCTGTGCCTTCATGGCATGTTATAGGGTGAACTTGACCTTTTAATGGGTGTTCTATTGCGTATTTCCCTCTTTTAATGCATATTTCGAAACTTCTTGCTGCATATTTGTATACATATTTTGGGATTCTTTGGAGCACACAAATCCGAAGCCTACTCATAACAGACGACATGGAATACGAAATTATTTGCTCTGGTATCAGTTGCAGAGATTGTATAGCGTCGGTGACAGATGATAGAATGAGTATGGAGCATAGGTGGAATGATACTGACAGGGCAAAACCGACGTACTTAGAGAAAATCCTGTCTTAGTGCCACATGGTCTGATCTAGGATCGAACAAGAGCCTCCGTTGTGAGAGACCGGCGATTGACCGTCTGGGCCATGGCATGACAATTGATGTGCCAGTTGAGACCTATAGTATCTAGCAGGTATGGAATTCAGTAGACTGTAATTGTGGAAAACTGTGTGGGCATACGGACATGAAAGCGGTAACCAGCATGTAGGAAAAAGACAGAACTTCCAGGCTGATGTTTGGTGGTTTTCGCTGAGTTCAAACGTTTGCGGATTTCCCTGAGTGTTTTCTCTCCTCCTCCGGAAGAATTTGTCAGTTCGGCTGCCAGTGTTCGCGGTACACCCGTTGACTGACATGACGTAAAGTACACGGACCACCGATGGCGGAAACGAACGTGACATCAGGTAGAATGGGACTCATAAAGACGCGAGCAGCGGATTACATACGAGACGAATTAAATGGAGAAGCAGGAAACGCGATTACGGCTAAAGTGACAGAAATTTAAAACATGGCGGGACGTAATGACTAATAAAGGGTTGCGAGGTGGCAGGATAAACACATCATGGAAGCAGGAAGAATGTGGTACCCATTTGGTACTTCCTATCTCTTGCCACCATGTTCACCGTACCACCGTACTCACACTCCGTCTGACCATTCTTTTAGTGTGGCGGTCAGAGTGTCGTACCCATACCGTCAGTAATAATTACACGAATTTAAGAAGACGGAAATATTAGTGTAATAATAAATAATAAATAAGCTTCAGTTGAAGTTATGTGTCTTTTACTTTTCTGAATTCTAATAAACACGCAGTTTGCCTGTAGAAACAGCAAAATATAACGTGAGATATGAGTTTCTGACAGTGGTGTTGCTGAAGATTGAAGCCTTCTTTTACGTTAATTTGTATCGCCTTTACAATAGGCCGTTATATCCTTGAGATAAAAACCTTTGTTACGGGGCAGTATATGTTTTATCGTCAGCGTTTTGAGGTTAAATGTAAAAGCTGAATTTATTTGTAACCATGTAACAAACATTAGACCAGATGCACTCCACAACTTACAGTGACTTTGTATTAAAATTTTATTGACTGTTATTCATATTCGATAAAGGTAAGGGCAAAAATCTACATCAAATTGCGTATGTGTACTGACATATGTGAAGGTTAAGGTTGTTGATCGTTCATTCTGCAGTTGCGTTTTCGAATCTTGCCAAGGACATGAATTCTTCATCTTTTCGTCTTGGTTAAGACCGCAGGCAAAACACCTGTTGGACTGTTCTTTGCACTGATCCAGTGAGGAAGCTCTGTTGAAGGTCATAAAACGGAAGTATGCTTGTCTTGGTGTGTAAGCTGTTATTTAATTCGATGTGTGACTAAATTAGTCGCAAGTCATACTTACGGGTTACGGTTATGTTCTATTAAAGGTCGGCGCAAGAGAAACATTTGAACGCTCCGCTAAAGTTAATTGTAGCAGGCTGATATCGAAATTACAAAAGTGGTTAAAGGTTTTGATTGCTTTTAAAGAGTAATTGTTCTGAGACAATAGACCTATCGTAAGACGGACTGCATGATGATGATCATGACACAGTTCACAGTATCTAGAATCGGTGTCAAATGCATGGATAATTGAAGCGTGTATTGTTTTCCCATTTTTGGTAAAATTGCATTCGTTTTGATTGCACATTAGAGCAATGCTCCTTATGATTATTAATACGTAGATCAGCGTTATTTTGAATTTGTATCTCGAATTATAACATTAAGAAATTTCATATGTGGGTAAAATTCCTTTTAGTTTAACAGTCAGATCTTTCATATTCAAACTTATTACTTTTAAAATAGTCTTCCAACTCTTCCGGCGTATCATAGCCTTAAGACATTTCGTGCCAGGTGCATCACTGCCAGCGAGAAAAGATCCCCATGCGGTAGACCCACAGGTCAGCAACGTCATGAGGGCAACCGTATCTTTCGTTCTCTTTGTGATCTTTCTTCCTTTTTCTGTGTGTCTCAGGAAATGTGATACACGTATTACGTAGTAAACTATAATATTCAAGTACTTTACGTCGTTAAATACAATCTGAACTAAAAGTACACGAACGTGATGAATTAGCGGAATGGACTGACACTGCGGTTGGTCCCGTCCATTGGCGTTGCTGTCTGCACGTTCCGCACTGAACCAGGGCAATCTTATCAATCGAGTTGAAGTAAAATATACCCGACAGGTCTGCATCAGTGTCTTCAGTGTGTGTGGTTTAACTGTCCCTGAATTCTTGTGTTCTTCAAGCTCATTTCAGAAAACAGGCGTCCATACGTGTGACTGCAATGTAGGTGTTGAATCCAAGCGCTGGGGCACTCATATCGGCGTTGTCTGCGCTGCCATTTAGAATTAGAGACCGAAATATTGTTCTTGATCATTCTTTAGCCTTTATGGATTAGGCCTTCTGCCCTGTTTCTATTAAGAATTGATTCTGAAACAAACCCTTTAGACACTTCGTGATGATGAGTCTTTCTGTGCGGTCACAGGGCAACACGGCTCAGGAGGACGTGAGTGTAACCTAAATTCTTACTCAGAGGGAATTGGTAGGCGTGATCCCAGTGTTCACATGGCACAAGGTCGTATGCAACCTTACGATATTATGTATTTTTCACGTGAACGTGGATGATGGTTGTAAAGTTGGGTATGTTTATAGTTGGAATCAGAAACAAGCAGGGTTGAACGTAACTCGAAACCTACCATAAAAATGGCATCTCTATGTTTACAGCTCACATCCGTCCGACGACTTCTTGTAATCGCCCCCTCATTCATTAGTTCTGGCAATTCTGCATCACTTATGCCAGCTTAAGTTGAACGAATGACTACGAGCATTTCTGTCTGAAGTCTGTCCGTCGCAAATTAGATTGTTTGTGATTGTAGCATTTAACCCGGTGAACACAAACGAGCCTCTCATCATGCAACAAGTGACGTGAATTTTAAGCCCGATACACACAGAGCGCCCATTTGTCTCTGTGGTTGTTAAAAATGCGCGTGTTGCTGGCCAGCAGCTGGTGAGCTCGTTTTCTATAAGTGTGCTGTACTGTTATGCCACATTGGTACTGGTTATATAAATGTGTAAGCCTTTTGACGATGGGATGACAGTAATTAATGTTACTGAGTACCAGCGCAACTAGCGTTTTAGACCAACAGAATTGTGACACGCATTTTTGTGAATTTAATCTGCGACTTCCCTCAAATAAGCGAGCGAAAGCAGCACTGTTTTTTTCAGGACTGCAGTCAGTAGTGGATTCGATTGATGCTTTGTTTATTTTTAACGACGCCTTTAGTTACTCGGTTATGTAGCGTCTGATGATAGGATGGCAAGTGAATACTGATTTGCAAAGGTGGGGAGGAAGCCGTATTGGCTTACTTTGAGGAAAGCCGCACAAAATCTGAGCAGGATCACTCGTTGTCGGATTTAGATTTAAATGATGGACCTTCTGAATGAGAATTGTGACTTCCACACACGCCACCACTAGGTTCGGTAAGTGTCTGGTTGTCCGTTTTGTTTCTTGATGAAAATGCTTTGATAAACTGTTTAAAAAGTCACTGCAGATTATCGATATTGCGCAAACGAACTGTTAAGTAAAAAAAGAACGCGGATGTTCCCAAGGGATGTCTTAATTGCGCTGTATATTGCATAATTTAACAAGCCATGCCTAATCCATGGGTCTTCCTTTCCCCATTCTTCGCCTGTGGTAAGCCGATGACATTGGATGGTTTGAAGTCACTTTGAAAAGAACGAATATTAAGTGCTGATTCTCATAGAGCTCTACAATTGATTCCGTATGTACACTTAACGTGGCGGTACGTGCCTTTCTCGTTTTATTTCACGACTCGCCAGTTGCTGGTCTGTTATGTATTTTGCCTTGCCTCTGTTTCAGCTGTTAACTTAATCATCAAATGGCACAAATGACAGTACGTTTCAAATATCAGCACTTTCAAACTCACTACCACATTTGTGTTGTGGATGTGTATACATGGAAATGTCAGATGAATGTCGAAACCACAACTGCTTCATTGATGCCGTAATTAGGCAAGTCGCTACTGAACTTTTAACCTCACGTGTGATAGGAAAAGGCACTGCTTACCCGTCTTTAGCTTAACGCTTTAAAGTCTAGTGTTTATTGATCTCACTAATGGAAGCATACTGTGTTCTCTGTGAAGTACGATTTGAATCTTTTATAGGCTTGTAGATTAATTTCAGTCTTCAAAGGGTTGGGGCTGAAGGTGAATTTAGCAGTCCCCTTTGAAATGTTCGTAACCATCTTCGTGACTACGCCGTGCGAGGTGGAGGTTTCTACATCAGAGGTTCTGAATACGCGAAGTCTTGTGGGATATGGCGTTATGTCATTCGGCGACTAGTTTCAGACTTCTCGAAGGATCATGGTGCCTTCGTCTTCTGGGTCAAGAAGTGCATGAAAATTAAGACATCACCATATACTCGCCCAACGACGCAGCGTCATATCCCAGAAAACCTGCATCTTCAAGACTACACGGTGTCATAACCGCTATTTCCGTATTTTTAGTTCAAAAGCAGTGACATTTCTTCTTAGACTGCCACAGTCTGCAGGCTGGAATTATTCTTGTTTCGACACAAGGTTGCTACCTACCTTCCTCCTGCATTCACTCAAACTTTCCGTGATCAAAGAAGCAAATAGATGAACGTGATGGAATCGGCCGTGGCCCGGGTTCTATTCCGACCCCGTCCGTGTGAGACTTTTGGTGGGCAAGTGGCACAGGGACAGGTTTTTGTCAGAGTTTTTCATTCCTCTACCTTTGAAGCTATGTAATCTTAACAACTGACAGCTAAGGAAAACATTTTTCTTTTTTTAACTGTTTGCGTGCAGAAGAGGTAGCGTCCAGTTCCAACTAAGAACATCAGCAGTCGAGCAACAAGGTGACACATAATGTGTTTTGTTTGCTGCACACTAAGTTATTGCTACTAGAGAAAATATGCAAGTTGACCCAGTGGAGCACAGTGGTATCTACATGTACCACCTGGTTTACTACTGAAAAGAACTTTATTTTTTCCACTCGGTATACTTATTCGTTTTATATGGTTCACAATAGCGGAGAATTATCTCACCAAACCTCTTTCATCGCTTTGGTTGTTGTAAAGAGCTAAGTTAAATTGAGTGAACTTATTGATGGGTCTTGGGCACAGCCTAGGAACCGTTGTCGGACTCTTGAGAACGCGTTAATGAACTTCTGGGTTCTATAGAAGGTGGAAAAACTCTTGACGAATTCATCGACTGGTAGCTTCTCAAGAAGGTGTCTGCTTCATGAAATGTTGTGGTCATAATAACCAACATTGCCTTAGTTCATTCTTCTCCTAATGTCATTACTTTATCATCATCATCGGTATCATGTTAACTTTGTTATTCTTGTTTCAGGTAAGTGTACCGAGTGCATGTTGGCTTCACGATTTAACCTGTCAACGTCACAACGATGAGACGTAAGTTTTAAGTAACTGAAAACTTCGTATTTTGAAAGAATTTGTCATTTGCTTAGTTTACCCAGTCAGTCCTAACTTCAGTGTGAATACATTCTGCTGAAGTAATTTTTTATATTACGTGATCTGTAATGTAGCCGAACGTTGTAGATATTGGTATGTCTTGAAAAAGTAGTCTGCGTGTCTGTTATTATCTATAGTATGTGGGTGGATATAACGTGGATAGATAAGTACACTATTCATGTAATACTTTCGTTAGGCATACAAAAGAGTAGCAAACTTATCCTGTAGTGAAATGTTGATAACTTTTTAAAACTTTTACTCCCAGTTCCAAATTGTATTTCTTTTATCTCCACATTAGGAAGTTATGGTGAAAGTAAGGTGGTCTCAATTACGTAATACCTAGACTTGTTTACAATTACCCTCCAAACGTGTCATCAAATTTTGGTACTTTGCTGGCAGTAATGTGTATACGTGCATTTCACTACATAGGCCTAAAGGGTGTCCACATTTGCGTCACCGTAGCACGTAATTTAATTAAACAAAAGCGAAAACGACGGCAGGTTCTTAGAATATTACTTAATGAAGTTCCACATGTGCACCTTTTTTTAATGCGACAAGGCCTATATCGAGACGACATTTTGACTCGACAAACCATTATTTTTTTTTTCTGACGCTACCATTAAGCCCGGCTCACACTACATCGAACCGAACTGAATCGAATTTTCCGGTTGGTGGCACATACTCTTACGAGCGCTTCCGAAGGAAATCGAAGAAAACAAGTTTCCATATGGTACTGTGTTGCAGTGTGGTGTCAGCCGTGGACGCCGTATATGTAAAGTCGGCCATAGTGTCGGCGTTATGTGAAGAATATGTTACACGTAGGGAACGAGTTCATACAGTGTGGAAGAAGAGGAAGGTAGCAGGAGAATTTGCTGCGTGTTTTATTACGTCATAGGCGATGTTGTGGAATTCGAAGAATGTTACAGAATGTCTTAGGAACAGTTCCTTCCAGTTGTTTGTCATAATTAAGCCATCACTAATGATAATACCCAGTTCCGGCAAGCTGACGACTTTCCAATGGATGTGATGAAAAATGGACTAGAAAACATTTCCACATATTAATTTGTGAATTTCATCTTTTATGCTTCGATAAATCGCGAGACGGCAAGAGTTTAGACGCCTAACGACAAAGGTGGGGTGGGGGGGGGGGTCCCCTACATAATATTAGGCATGGGGTACACTCGTTTAGAAACTCAGGAAAATGTGCAAAAATGAAATTCTCGTAACCGACAGGTAACATGGAATGCGACGTTTGGTGGCGCATACTAGTACGAGCGTTGCCGATAGAAACTGGACAAAACAAATTTCCTGGTACGGTTGGAAGCATTTGTTTGTAACTGGAATGATGTTAAGGCTGTGCAACTTGGATAGCGTCATTGTGACGTGCGGGCTATCAGTCTGTTTCTGTTTGTCAGTTATGTATCAGCTTCCTACGAAAGTATAAATTTATAACAACTATTTTCTAATTCGTCATCTGACTACCTACATTTTGTTTTGCGTTGCAGACGTACCTTAATGTTGCATTTCGTGGTATGTTCATCACAGCACTATATAAAGTCACTAGCCTGTTCATGATGTAGTCTTGCACGGCGAGTACATTCTTGATGTATTGTGAAGGTCATCTCGCCTTGAATTGATATCAACCGTGTGTGTACTTAGTAAATAATGTTAACTGAACACCGTCAGAGAGCACACTTGTAGGCCTACGCGTGTTAAATGTGCGTAATTAATTGTGTGCTAAAACAGACGTAAAATGAATCGAAAGGGAGGAGAGAAAGAAAATGGTAAAAGTGATGTGAGTTTAGGTGCTTGCTGGACATTCAGAGCAACATTTTATCAAGTTACGTTACAACAGAAAACGAGAGTATGCTATTTGTGACCAAATGTAGTCCGTTAATGTAAAATTTGTTTTAAAGTAGTGGTTGGTTTCTTAAATATCTCTACGTCTCTGCTGACGAAGTTTAGGCTACTGCTTTTACGCATCTGGCCGAAGGACAATTTGTGCGTGTTGGGAGCCTCTAACATTATGAGTGAGAACATGGAGATCTTGGTGTCCAAAAGGGACCGACAGTTTTTCAGACCATTATAAACATTAATAAGAAATGGTCATCAAGGCGCTACCTTGTTACCTGCAGGGTATGAAAATTTATACACTGAAGTGCGCCATCGTAAAAAATCTTGATGTGGAAAACACCGGTTAATAATAATAATAATAATAATAATAATCATAATATTGGGCAGTGCACACGTACTTCAGAAAGTACTAATGTAAGAGTACAAAACATTCAACATGGGAAGTAACGTTACATGTGCCTTAAATTGTAACTACAAAATAGCTGCAACACTATATACCCTAGAAACATGGTTTGTTTCAGATACACAGTTGTAAATATCGTGCATAAAGGTGATAAATAATAATAATAATAATAATAATAATAATAATGTAAGAGAGCAAAACATTTCGTTCTCTTCAGTAGGTATTTGTGGATTACCTATAAAGATTTGTTTGATTACGCAGTTTAATTAAAATATTCCCTTACCCTTTTCCATTTGCTGTTGTATATTCTCAACTAATAAGACGCTGCCCTTAAACCAGTAGTTCAGAAGAAGCGTGTGGTCATATAATCTGTGGCGTGTTATCATTAAATCACTGGCAGCTCTCAGGCTACATGACACTTTCATTTTCACGCAGGTTTTGTCGGTATTTAACAGTTTTAATATCCCGTGAAGTTAGACGATCATCAGAGTTAAGTGCTGTAAAATTGATGAGCTGGCTGTCATTATTAACGTCGATAAATAGCTGCAGCCCATGTTATTAAAAAAATTGCGTTTAGGTTGTAGAAGATTTCTCTTTCTGTTAATGACATACCCGATTACAACGTCCCGGTTGAGAGGCCCCACTTGTAAATATAGTAGTCAACTTTTTCTTGGCATTTTTCGTTATTAGTCGGTAAATACATAGTAAAAAATGTGAGTCAGCACAACAGTATTTTTTAATTAATTAAAATGTTAAAACGCTACGTGTTTGCGTTGTGCTGAGCTCATACTTAAACATTTTCAAATGAACTTTAACTGCAGGTGTGCAGGTTATACATGTAACAGCGAGATTTAAGGTTTGCACAGCGCTTTGGATGAAGATTCAAGTCTTCTGGAATGTTATGTCGTGTCGACTGGTAAATAGCTACCGTTTCGGATGAGCGTAGTGCCTCCATCTTCAGGGTTTTACACTGCGTGACCCTAAGATGGAGGCACTACTTTTCTCCGTAAATGTAACTGTTTACCGGTCGACTTGGATCTTTATATAGTATATGCATTAGTTACACTCTTGGTGTCATGAACATCCAGTGCGTTTCACATAAGCGCAGTTTTTTGTCCAACTTAATTCACATACAGATATATTTTCTCAAAGGCGTGAGATCTCCACCTTTACAATATAACATACATTGTATTGTATTGCAAAGGTAGAAATCTCAGCCTATTGTAGTATTATTATCTTTTTAATGTTCTCAAAAGAGGCCTGATGATAGCTTAATCAGCCGAAACATTTTTACGTGCTGTGTATGACTGATTTTGAGAAAATGTATCTGCAATTGAAAACAACGGGGATATGCCATCTCAATTTACATACGTTCAAACCGACACGTTTCGACCCTCGTTTGGTGTCATTGTCAAAGGCTACGTAGAGAACTGTTGATTGCAGTTAGAATATCATGCTTCTAATTTGAGTTAGACAGTCAAGTAATTCGATTTCAAAGGTAAAGTCAAGCTATAAGAAACTTTTCCATTAAATACAAGTAAATAAAATATTTTGAAATATTAAATTATTTGGGTGCAATTTCCATGAATATAAAAAAGGTTTCCCTCTTGTTAAATAGGAATACAGTTTTAATCTCCACGGAATTTCTAAGTCGCAAGAAAGTCTCAACTGATATAGGGTACTGATGAATTATTATGCGTAATACTGACTGTAACTTGACATGCAGGCTTAACACTCGTATAATAAAGGTGTGTGTCAGGTTTAATCTTAAATTGTCGCAGGACTCAAAGATTATCATCCTTTTCCATCAACAAAACAGGGGATTTCAAAACAACACACGACATTAAAGCAAAACAAAGGATCTCTTCGGCACATTCTAGTTTTTTTAGTTTTAATCCGCTTTTTATAATTATTATTATTCCACAATTTGGAATAATATCTAAGTTACCTAAATATACTAATGTCTGTAAAGGGGGGCCGCTTCCTATAATACGCTTCTTTTTATGAATGTACCGACTACCTGATGATGGCCTTATAAGTCGGCCGAAACATGTTGTAGTAAATATAATGAATACAGTCGAACTCGGTTATAACATTATGACAGGGACTGAATATTTTTTGTCGTTATAACCGAGGAGTGTAATGTTATGGTTAACAGTGAAGAATTAATTGGTACCACAGAATATCTGACTCTATAAGCGAGATGTCGTATAAACCGATGTCGTTAAACCGGATTCGACTGTATATGAATTCACAGTGTTGCGTTACGCGGACCATGTAACCTATATATATATATATATATATATATATATATATACGTGCTGAGGTTAGTACACTGTGTCGTGACATTTGTGGAGCGTGTGAATGTTGGACCCACCACGTTTGACTCAAGGCAACATTTTATAATCGGGAGTCAATAATTAAAGCTTGTTGCCGTGTACAGGCTTGTGTTAAGGCATGACTGTTCAGCTGTTGCTATTTGCGCGAAGGTTTGCTGTGAACTTTAGGGCTACATTACGTTTAAGACAGGTTCCCATGCAACTAGCAAGTGTATGTAGCTGTTCTGTGGTTTGACGTGTTTCCCTTTGTTATATTATCCTAATATCAGTTTCCATCCCATAAGCACACAGAACACGAAGGCACAAGCAAGGCATATTCCGTTCCCAACTCTATGTACTGTCTCTTCTTTCCTTTGTTTTAGTCTTGGGGATACGACACAAAGGAACGCGTGACTGTGGTAACGTGATGCACGTGAGAGATGCTTGCTGACTGTAACCTGCATCAAGCAGCAAAACGTGGTATTATCTTCGTATCGGTTGTGTTGTGTTGTCACTTTTATTTGACTGCCACACACTTCAACCGACAGACGTAGTCTTTCCTGTTGCTGCTCTAAACCTGAAGATTTATTTGTGACGGTGGTTTGTTGATTCATCACGCATCACACTTATTTTGGATATTTTTTTGTTCTTAATGCAATAGCTAATGGTATATTTAAAGACTGCACAGCGTTGAATGATGGGGTGGTTAGGAAATAATAAACTTTAAGTAAGTTGAGGTACGATGTCAGTATTTGCCTGGTGTGTCTGAAAAAATCCACATGGGACGTCTGCAGGGTACTAGATGTACCGGCTAGGTTAGAATTTTGTACGTCCCTAATACAAGGCAGAGTTGTTACCGCTTGAAACATCTTTCTTGCTTTGGCCCTCATCTGAGGCTGGTTGGGCCCCAGAGCCGGTCTGGACGCTTTGGAGAAGAGGTAAATCTTTCACCCTTGCGGGGAATTGAACCACGATTCCTCGGACGTCCAGCGCGTAGCGCCAACACTTTTGTAGCTCTATGTACAGAAATAAAAGGACTATTGACTGTTCAATTGTGTGTTGACAAACTGAGGACGCAGTAATTGGAGATATTTTTGTACATAATTACCCAGTTTTCCATTAAGGATTAAGCTATAAAGGTGTAATCTGGGCTACTGATAGCGCCTTTAAATAAATCAGTTGGATGGCCCACAGGTTTCCTGACTGCAAAGAATAACTTATTTTGGGTTGGAGCTTAAGCCATTTTTGCGCCCCTTCTTTCCATGACTTGAAATGCTGTTGTATCAGCGCTGACACTTCCATTGTCTCGGATACTCTGATCGAAGTGGCCCTTCACCTCATCACGTGTTAGAGTGTATAGGCGGCGGACTACAATATTAGACATTGGTGAAGCAACCCCTCCCCCCGCGGAACTTAGTAAACTATGCACAGAAATATAATGCTCATGACAGATAATGTGGAATACGAAATCATTTTCTGAAATACTGTATTACAGTTTCTTACCTGGCTGGCCCTTTATCATTTATAAGGAATGAAAGAAAAGGCAATGTAGTCCCTGTCCACGCCATGAAGACATGTTGGGGGAATAGAGATATAGCTCTTCTCGTTCTTAACCTCGGCACTAGATGGAGATTAGTGGTAAACTTCAGGGCTCGGCCGCTGTGTCCCCAAGAAGGACCTGGAAGTTGACGGTTTCTGTTGTTGGAGGTGTAAATATGTTTGTTAACGTATGCGATGTAAAGAAACGTTCTCGACTATGTACGTTATATAACGTGTAACCAAATGTTGTTTGTGAATGATGAATTGATATTTATATAGAAATTAGCTGTAGTGACATTTCGCAGATGCTGTCCGAGAAACTGCCAGGAAGAACAGGAAAGTCATGGGAACAGATCGAAAAAGCCGACATTCAGGCCGAGTAGCAACTCCGAGGCCTTCCGAATGCGATATTGCCTGCATTTACTTGTGTATGTGTGGGCTCATTTAATATGCCAGTGCAGGCTGCTGGCTGTATTGCTGTTTTGGGCAAGAGGGGTGGGCTGCATATCACGACTCCGAAGATTATTTTGAGCATGTGTGATGGATAATGCACGAATTTGACTTGAGGCCTGATTGTTACGCTTTCGCGCTCATGTTTCGGCCAGATGAATTGAATTTCCTTTAGAGAGTCATACGCTAACTTTAGTCGTAAAGGCGCGTGTCAGTGATCTAATTTCAGTTCATTTCGGTGTGCAGGAAAGAGAATACTAATGCGTTGGGCGGTGTATAATTTCTGGTTATTAAATTAATATATGCACAATGCAACTACAAAAATGTGCTTATTATCTCAGCGAGTGAAGTTTCAGCAAGCCGCTTCATGTTCCGCACTAGAAGCACAGTGGAATGTTGTAATTGTCACGTCTCAAGTTTAAATTGTTTTGAAAAGTGTTTTTAATAACTAACTTTCTGGTACCAGAACTCGAAAGTTCATCACCGCAAATATCGTATGATCCATTTCATAGATCGTCAACTGTTTCCATCCAGTTCACGTCTACACAACCTCCGCACATAATATTCATCTGTTAATATCGTCCCATTTTATTCATTGGTTTCCAAGTGGCTTCAAGTTTCAGTTAGAGGCATGTTTATTTACTGGTGAATAAAATACGTAGGTGACGGTGCTCTGTCTTCAAAATTGGGGAAGTCGTGCCAGAATTTCCCATATACATTCAGTCTTAAAATGGGCCTGATTTTATTTCGTTCGGTGTAGTTATGAAATCCGAAATAGGGTCTCTGAACTGAGTTACAAATTGAAGTTAGGCGTCTAATAGAATATTCATGGCCTAGACTACAATATACATGGTGACTAGTAGGAAAATACATGATGTTAAATGGCTGTATCTTAAAGGGAATGCTATATTGTTACAGTTCTTACACCATTTTAAAGCCCCGTACACTATCATTCAGTGGATACTGGAAGACACAAATTCCAACACTTTTCCTTAAGAAGTCCAGATGAACGGCAACAAAATTTTCTCGTGTTTGTTGTTCCAGTACATCAATTGTTCTTGGTTTTGGTCTGTAGACTTCCTTTTTGACCCAACCTCACAAAAAGAAATCACATGGTGTAAGATCAGAACTTCGCGGCAGCCATTCTGCTGGTCCTCGACGCCCAATCCACCTATTAGTTCAAATGTGTGTCGAACCACGCACAAACTGGAAGTGCAAAGTGTGGTGGTGTTCCTTCTTACATGAAGTGCAGTTCTTAATGATAGTCCCCTGAGAAACAATGAGCAACACAAAATTGTTAAGCGTTACATGTAGGAGATACTGCCATTTAACGCTTTGTACTTCCCAGTCACTCTCTATTGAAGACTGGACTGTGTTTAGAATTCATGCTTTGGTGCTAGAAGTAGGAAGTCGAGACGTAGGCGGCAGGATAATATTAACCCCCTTTGAAGTCCAGTGGTTAACAAACGAGTATATTGTACCAGCTTTGAATTTAAAAACTTTACATGCTACCCACACGGTGTGTATTCTGTATCATTCCCACAGCAAACAACGAATTCTTCCCTTCACAGCATCTGTAATGGAGGCGAAATGTGTTTACTGTGATATAGAAACGTTTTTTAATATAATTTTGTGTTAATTTTAGTCTCAAAAGGTTAATATGGATCTGACGTGAATACGATGTGAGGGTGTATACTGGGTTATAGTGGCTGAGGATAAGGTTCAGGGATGAGCTGTTTGAGCACGGTAATCAACCATGGGATTTCGTAAAAATGTGGGATTTCTTGACCGACTGAACGACTACCAGCTTGTCAAGAAGTGGTGTTAGTCATATGTTGTGACTTAGGCACAATCAGTACACATTATATAGTATCAGTATGTAACAGTTATAAGGGAGTCCAAACGTTGATGACATTGGAGCAGTTAACAATCATCTGAAGTTTGTTTTGGTTGCAGTGCCGAAACATGTCGTGATTATTTAACCTTGTAATACTACACGCGCCGTTGTTACATTTTGTAATAGTCTTAACTAAAACTTATTGTAATAGGCCTCATTGTTGAAGTGAAAGTACTGGTGTTGTTTTGTTTGTCAGGCCACAGGTTAATAGCCCAATTCAGATTTGTTTTTCTGTGATATCGTAATTTGGCAGTGTACGTAAAGAAATTCTTCAAGTCTTTTAAAGATACCACAGCTGGCAAATTTGATGTGCTTGTTGCAGTTAATATCTGTTTCGAAACGTACTCTTCATTTTGAAGTAATGCACATAGGGTGAAACAGCATAGGTTCTGTGCCTGTAGCCTACGACAGAAAACGTTACGTGAAGGCATTCATCCTGTTCTACAAATAATAGAAGTAATATCCCAAGGATGCACCATATTCCAGGTGCGTATTGAACTCCAGTACACGATGTCTGGTAAGATTGTGCAATTAGGCCTGCTTGAGACGGTTGTGTTGATTGTGGTTTGGTAGGGTATACTGCCTGCCATTCTTCGGTGGTCTAGAGGTAAGACATCGTAAGACCTGGCTTAAATTACCGGCCTCGAAACTACTACTTATTATTATTATTATTATTATTATCATCATCATCATCATCATCATCATCATCATCTATTGGTTGTGGTCTGGTAGAGTGATACATATGCACTAATAACCTGGAGGCCGACTGTGCAAGTACAGAGATTATTTCTTAACGCGGGACTCTGCGTGTCTGACCACTGCAGAATGGGCAACGTCATCGGTTGCTGTGGAGCAGCCCAGCAATAAAAAAACACCTGTACGTATTTATACTACAGATTGTTAATGAGCAATCGTAGATTCTGTGAGGGGTTCCGCTTTAAGATGGACATTCCGTACAAAACTGAGAATCAGGGGTGACGTGAAGGCCGTTGTCGGGATCTTGGTTGACGTAACGTTTGGAGGGCATGATGAAGACATTGCAGAGTATGAAGCAGGTAATTGACATACTGACTAATCCAATTAAGGTCGTTTTCGCAACTGACATCTTGTCAATTTTGATGCAGCTGCAGCAGCAGCAGAAAAAAGAAGGCGAATTTGTCGTTTGGTCGGATATTTGAGTAGACAGAGACGATCGGCTTGTGTTCTTAGTTCTCAGATTGTTTTACTCCGCTGTATCACCTACAGTGATTATATCCCATCGAATGAGATCGGAAGATAATAATGATTTGAGTGGGTGGGGATTTGAAAGGAAGTTTTAGTGACCTCTTGCTAACACTGAACGCACTTGGAGGAGCTTATGGAAAGCAGCAATATCTGTCATAAGGGTGATCGGTCGTTCTTTAGAGTGATATCTGCCCCACTGAGTTGAATTAGTTTTTACCACGGCAAACGTCGGAATTAATATCAAAGTTGCGTTTGTGACCCGGTTCTTAGAGGCAGAGCCCTGGTTTTGTTCTTGCCTGGGACGTGTGAGCCTTGACACTCCGGATACTTCCGTGGCGTGTGTATTTCTGGCTGGCTGGCAGGCTGGCATACAACCTGGTTAGCGGAATACATCCATTGTTTCAAACTCCGACAGCGGTTCCAGTCTTAGGGGTGTCTTGGGCGTGACTTAGACTGACCGTCATCGGTGTCTTGTGTTTTCCGACAAGTGTCATTGTGTGCTTCATGTTTTTTTGTGTTATGGTTATCGTTTGTGTGTTTATTTTTGCGATTGTACACCGTATCTCTGCTAAGAAGTCCGACGGAGGGAATGATACAGAGTGATAAAGTTGACAGTAATGAGCCAGGTATGAAATCATCATTACCATTTCCATTTTTATTTTAATACAGTAGAGTATTATATTGCCTTTCCGGCCCCAAATGCAGAATGCTTTAATGTTGAATTTAAACTTAAAAAGTGTTAAAAATGCATATGGGGACAGTGATAGGGAGATAGGGACAGGTGGCGGGCTCTTGTGAGTGCGGTAATGAACCTTCGGGTTCCATAAAACGCGGGGAATTTCTTGACTAGCTGACGACCTGTTAGCTTCTCAAGAAGGACACTGCTCCATGGAGTTAGTTAGTTAGTTAGTTAGTTAGTTAGTTATGGGGACAGTGAGGTATTACACAATTCTGATTATGATTTTTTTTGTGGCGCAACAACCCAAGTCGAGCCTAGGCCGCCTCATTGTAGAAGTTTCTATGTCACAACTAGACACACATACATACACACACGGTAGGACTCCTCTGAACGAGTGTTCAGCTCCTCGCAGAGGCCGCTACCTGCACAACACAACAAACAGAAAAGACGAACATTCATGCCCTCAGGGGATTCGAACCCGTGATCCCAGCAATCGAGGGGCTTCAGACCTACGCCTTTGACCGCGCGGCCAGGGGGATCGGTGATTATGAATTAGTACCTGTATTTAGAGCACGCTACTGGAAGTATTTTAAAACCAAAATTAATAAATATTTATTTGTGAATTGAATAGATTACACAATATTTCAGTTAAAGGATGTTGCTGTTAGGCTTGCAGTTCTGAGATAATGATTATAGGAAACATGAACGACTGACGCGCGCCTACGTTACGGTACGACATGCACCTTGACAAACGAATTATTACCGTTTGTGTATATAAAGGGCGTTCAACTGTGACCTGGAGTTTGATGTTTGCAGACCCCTACAGTCCGTTCATCAGCATCATATTGCGTCACTTGAGTTGTTTAACACCTTGGCTAATGTCGACAGCACTTGCGGACCGATGAAACAAGTGACTAAACGTGAAGCTGTGTGGAACTCAGCGTCGTTGCATAATTTGTAGTGAAGTATTGATTAAATTCTGTCTTTTTGTAAGCTGCCTGGTAGCTGCCATAATTTGTAATTCAGAATATGAAATTCTGTAAATACGGTAAGCGGCCTGGATTTACCACGACATTCATTCGACTTTGAAGGAAGGGCAGATACAGCAAGAAGAGGATAGCATATGGCTAACTGTAAATTACAGAACATATCTTACGGTTGAATGCCTGAGTAACTCCATGGACCGGAATCCTTGGGAACCTAATATTCACCTAACTGGTCAAGAAATAACCCGACTTTCATGTAACTTTGAATTTGTTACTTCTCATTGTGTCATATAAGTGCACCAAACGTTAATAATAAGTTGCGTTTCGTTCTTTGCTCTGCTGTGTATATTTTAAGCTTCCATGAGTAAGAACACCGTTTCCTGGCCCGCACTTTATTGTAACCCTATCCACCAGGAAACCTTAATTTTTCTTACAGCTACGGCTGAAACGTAATTTTCCTAATGAACTTGCTATTATTATGTACATATTATTTGCATAACAATGGCATGTTCTTGTGAACATGGTAATGAACTTTTGGGTTTCATAAAGGACGGAGCAGTATTTTATTATGGGAGAGATAATCGGCTTCTGTTGAATTTGTCTGTTCTGTCCCATTTATTACGAGTAGTTAATTGTCCATGTGAATGGAACAGGGGTTTTATTTCTTATTGCATAACTTATTTACATCCAAAAAGCGACAATTTTAAATTCAGAAATTTGACAATCGTATTAGACAATACATACACACACACACACACACACACACATATTAGCTCTAATTTTGACATTTGGGCGCTAGGTTCGATGCCATCCAATATCCCTCCTCGGTGACGACATCCGTTTTTCTGTACTCATCTGTGGTTATCTGTGTGATACGTAGTAATCCGTGACAACCAGCATATCACAACGTCACCTCTCAGTGAGGCTAAACTTACCTAGGTCAAGGAAGTGTATTTATTAAAGCATCACATCGAACCTCCGTACTTAGGAATTCGGAAATGAGCGCCAGTCTCTTGGCCTGATGTATTTTCACGATCTCGATCGAGCCCAAGGGATGAGGATGGCGGCACATGCGCATAACATCTTGCGAAGATCAATAGAACCTCCACAGCCGGGGCGTACATGCGGTTTGAAGTAGTCTGTCCGTTGGAATATAGCGTGTATTTCATGACGTCTTGCGGGATTGATGCTGGGTTATATGGTTGTGATGCGTACGTAAAGTGTGACACCTCCTGCGTAAGGAGGTTTTGTGTGGCAGTGTTGAAGAATGCTGTTTGTTGGCCCTAGGTTTTCAGTTGTCGCTTAGTCATAGATGACTGACTGTGCGATTGGCTCTTTAAATTATTTAGTGACACTGTTCCAACTGCAGAGCTTATACATCGTCAAGCTGTCATATATGAAACGTTGTTCGGGAGTGGTGAAAAAAGCAGTTTGCGTCGGCAAATTTTCAATATCCTGTTTCCTTCGATGGATGGTCCTGATCGTTATGCAAGCTTCTGCTACTTCGAAGCTGAAACAAAAAATGTTAAGCTATAAATACGCGTTTCACAGGAGTTATTTTTCTGTTTTAAATTCCTTCTTGTTTTTCACACATAGTGTACTCTGTAAAGCGCTAATTTACCTGACCCATTCGCTGTCCACATAATCGTCGTTCTAAGTGCCATTTGAAGAATGAGTGTTTCTAGTGATGGGCCAGTTGGGGTTGTAACTTTACATCAACCGTACACAGAAACTGCATTCCATCTTTGTTAAAACGTGTGTCTGAGAAGATAAATCTATTGTGCAGAGTCCTAGAGATGCTAAGAGTCATGAAATTCCCCACCTTTTATAGTAGGGCTACCTCATTACCGTGTACTTAAGAGCGTGTCACTGGACCCTGTCTTTCACTCTTGCGCCCTATTTATTTCAAGCCCCACCAACGCGTAATCTTCCAAACAGTCTCGTGTTTTAATTTTTCTGACTAATAATAGTCATAATAATAACAATAACAACAACAATAATATTAATAAATATAGTTTACTCCACCAAAAATTCATACCCCGATACAGTGATAATGAACTATACTCAGACATTTTTGCTGCCATATTATTTGTATGTCATTCCATCTTTCTTTTACCAGCTTAATTATTTCTCTTAAATTACATTCCCGGTGTTCCTTCCCCACAGGTATCTTCCGAGCAATATGTTGTATGAATGTGTCGTGTCCCCCGTGCGTGCTACATGTCTTGCCTCTCTCATCCTTGAATGTGTAGGACATGATCTACTCATCTATCTTACTTCATCTTGGATCAAAATAATATTCTCAACGCCCTGTTCTCTAGCACTTTAAACGTATGTTTCCCTTGAAGTTTGTGCAACTTTTGGTAACGCGATATTCTTTCACGGTTAAAGTCCGTTAGCTTCCTCCAACCCTCAAGCTTGAAGACCACCCATTGTCAGGTGTCGTCGACTGCTTAATTCGTATAGGCTGTATTCGCATTTGTCCTCCATGCGAAACCTAAGGGCGAGCCATGTCAGTGTGACAGGCTTCCTGTTTAACAAAGAAAACGTAGCAGAATATTTAATTTGAAGATGTTACCAATAATAACAATAAAATAATCATAATAATAAGAAATAAGAAACCCACTAATCAGATAACAGTTGTGACCACGTGGTTTATGGACTTCCTACATCGCCTGTTATTCTGAACGGATATATCGTTGCTTTGTTGAATAGACACTGTTCACCGTCTAATACAGTCACTGTATTAGTTGTAGTTTTGTTACACTACACCCGACATTTTTACAACCGTTTGATTCATCCTCAGGGGCTTCCATATGGAATTTTGACTGTAGCGTAAAGCACGATCATACTTATAACCAGTTCGCACCAAAAAGGGTTAACCATTGTAGACTGAGAGATTGATATACGAGGGCTGTCCAAAAAGTATCCGACTATATTTTTTCCCGCGGTAAGTAATGGCGAAAGGGTGGGGAAACTGAGCGTAGTGGTAGAAGGGACTTTCTTGCGCATGCGTGATTTTTTGCTGCCTCGCAACACCGCCGGATGCGTCTGTCGCTGCCAGATAGCGAAGTGGTGTAACACGTGTTCGTCGCATTCTCGTTTCGCTCAAGATGACAGAATGTTTGGAGCAGCGATACTGCATCAAGTTTTGTCAGAAACTTGGGGATACCCAAGCGGAAACAATCCGCAAAATTCAGCAGGCTTTCGGTGATGATGCAATGCGGGTCACTCAAATTAAAGAGTGGTTCAACCACTTTAAAGATGGCCGCATGTCGGCGGACAGTGACCAACGTTCCGGGAGACCGTCAACGAGCCGAAATGCTGATGTCATTGACAAAGTGCGGACATTGATCATGGAGGACCGTCGTTTGACCGTCCGGGAAATTGCTGATGAGGTTGGGATCAGCAGAGGTTCCGCAAACACGATTTTAACTGAGGATGTGGGCATGCGAAGAGTGGCGGCAAAATTTGTGCCCAAGCTGCTTTCGCCGGAGAAGCAACAACTCCGCCTTGAGGTCGCGCAGGACATGCTGGAGTGCGCCAACAGGGATCCTGAGTTCCTGAAGACTGTGATCACTGGTGACGAGTCGTGGATGTACGGATATGACCCGGAAACCAAGGTCCAGTCGTCACAATGGAAGCATCCAACATCCCCGAGGCCCAAAAAAGCACGACACGTTCGGAGCAATGTGAAGGTGATACTGACTGTTTTCTTCGATTACCGGGGTGTTGTGCCTCATGAGTACGCACCACTAGGCCAAACTGTTAATAAGGAGTACTACCAAGAAGTCCTCCGTCATCTTCGTGATGCAGTTCGGCGCAAGAGACCGGAGCTGTGGGACGCACGCAACTGGCAGCTGCATCATGACAATGCCCCAGCTCATTCATCACACCTGATCCAGGGTTTCCTGGCTAAGCACGGCATTCCGCAGGTTCGCCAGACTCCCTACTCTCCTGACATGGCTCCTTGTGATTTCTGGCTGTTCCCGAGATTGAAGACACCGCTAAAAGGCTCCCGTTTTGACAGCCGCGAGGACATCATACAGAACGCGACGGCGCAGCTGCACACCATTCCAAAACAAGCCTTCCAGAATTGCTTCCAGGGATGGAAGGACCGCTGGGCTAAGTGTGTGGAGTCACAAGGGGCCTACTTTGAAGGGGATTAGGTATTGTAACCACCCAGATACAGAACTTTTTTTTCCCGGCCCAAGGTCGGATACTTTTTGGTCAGACCTCGTATACCGCGACTTGAATGAAAATACTTCAAACGCAACATGAAAGAAACGCAATCTCTCTCATGCCATCGGTAAAGCCGTTGACGGTCCTCAGTAGAAACCTAAGGAAGCCCCCGGTGACGAACCAGACGGTTTGAGACGTGTCGGGCGTACTGCAACAAAAGCGAATGTAGTGCTTGTGTTAGGCAGTGAACGGTGCCTATTTGTTTCACGCACTGGCTCTGTTTCCGTTGTCAGATGAAGAGGTGGGGTGGCACCTACTCAGGAAGGTGCAATAGGCAGCAACTGTCATGTGCTAAGCATAGATGTTCCCATCGGACCTTACTGAGTGATGACGGTACGGCTGTCTACGTACAGCCTCACCTGGCCATCTGTCCGCGTCGTTCTGTGTTTTGTTCTGCGTGTGCGGAGGCCTGGGGATGGCCTAGTGCTAGTGCTCTGTCCAAGGAGCCCTACTGAAAGTCTGGAAAACATTCAGTGTTTTAGAGGTAGCTGTAAATTGGAAAAGACCAGATGCACAATCCGTGATAGCCGTGGAAATATTGTCATTTTTTTATTGACAGCCATCTCTGGTATTATGTGTCTGTCAAGTTCAGACCGAATAAGCAGCGCCTATAATTGTCCACAAAGTCACCCCGCGATTTCTGAACATTTAAAGCTGAGTTTACACGAATTATTTATATTGATAACCCACCCATAAAACGAATGTCCTGAATTTACAGATCTGTTTATGTGTGCATGCGACGTACAGACGAAAATCATTATTTGTCAAATTGTGTCACGTTTATTTTGATGGTTGCTGAGTCAGGAGATGAAATGCAAGTCTGTCAGTTTCTTGACACTGCATACTGGTTCAGCTCGCAACAGCTTTTTTATATACTGTGCTGTGCCCTAGATGTGGTAGCTTTTGTCTTGTTGCGTGAGATTTCCTCAAGAATATGATGTTATCTCTAGAGATAAATAGGCAAGCCGATAGATAGGTGATGGATGGATGGACAAGTGAACAGTAAGATAGTTGCATTGGTTCTTAGTCTATTTAGCGACTCATTTTCAAGGATCAGATGCCGTAGCACGCCCGTCTAACACGACTTTATGAATAAAGCAAAGTACGTCGTTTAACAAGTCGCTGCATGTTTCAGCTTAACAGTAAACCATCACCAGGATAAATGTAAAAAGTACGCAGAGGAAACATTACAAAGTTGTTGCGGCTTGAATTAGGTGTTCAGTCCCCGTCGTTGTACATCTAGTTTAAATTTTCAAGGAAAAATATCCTAAAATTTTTTCCCAATGTATAATATTAAATATGTTAAATCTGATGGGCTAGGCTGCTGATATTGTTTTTCCTGGAAGTTGTTTCCGAATTATAAGATACTTAGAATTTTCTGTTTTATAAACATTAAAATCATTATTAGAAGTTTATGTTGTTTTAGACTCTCTTTTGTTAAAGCACTTTGAAGGCAATTTGCGTATAGGAGTTCTTAAAACATTATGTTGACATCGCCTTCAGGTTCTGTTTTGATGGTATTAGCGCATAAAACATGCGTACTTGGTTGAAACGCTTGATCAGCCTTTGGCTGCGATTTGTGTCTGCCCTATTGGGTCAAAAGTTTGCAGTGGGATATAAGAGTACATTTTAATTGGCGTGGAGTATTTGACGTGTATGTGTGTTGAACGTCCGCCAAGGAGAGTCTGCAACAACACGAACTTTAAAGAATAATTTTAGTGTTTATAAAAATTTTAATTTTCCTATAAACCTTAAAACGCTTGCGTGAAAACAATATCAGCCTAAACCGTCAGATACAGTATAATATATTTAGTATTACACAGAGGGGCCGAAAAGTCAGCCAGTTGGTAAAATGTGCACTAAAGCACGTTGTCGATTTGTCGATTTGTAAAAGGGCATCACAGCGTTGCAAGTTGTACACTGAACGCGGTGGATCTCATTTTGAATAACTTTTGTATATTCAGTAAGTAACAAAGACATTTACAGCGTATTGTAGTCGACGTTTTGCTAACCGGTTAATTGACGCTGGGCCACCTGTTTGTATCGGGGAAAATTCTGAGGATAGTATTGGTCCTTTAACAGTTAAACTATGTTTAACAGCACTGGGATCTTGACGCCTTGTTGAAACTACAACTACTCTGTAGTATTTCCTCTGCACGTTTTTTGCAATTAGCCTAATTATGGCTTACTCTTCAGCCGAAACATGTAGCTACACTGTCAAACAAAGTAACTTGTTTTATTTATAAAGTCGTGTTAGGCTGACGTGCCATCGCATTTGATCCTTGTATTATGCACACAACGGGATATCTCGTATCAAGATTTATTAATTTTCACCTGCGTTGGTTATGGAACATGATATGTTGGCAGGAAGCCATCTTAGTGTACGCCTAAAGTAAGGTACTAATCCTAGTATTTACCTTGAAGAACTCAGGCCAGCCGGTAGAAATCTCACTCATGTTTGCACGGTTGGGTACACACATCTCCAAGGACGTCTGTGTCCAATCTTTGGTATCGTAAGTTTACCAGAACTGAGCAAGAGAGCAAGAAATCTGTTTTCATATTACACTGCCCAGTGTTTGACTCTTACTTCTGTGGATATTCCTTTATGGCCATAATTAGATGTATTCGAATACATACAAAAGACGGGCAGGAAGCACGGAACTTACATTTGCGTGTTTGGAAATTAAGTACCAGATGTTCCGGCTTATATGGGTAATAGTACACGATATGCGTTATTTATATTTCATTTGACAGTATGTCAGCTAGATTATAAATGGGACAAATCCCCACAGTCTCTATGCCTTCCACTAGCAGTAGTTCATAGGTTATCCTCTGCAGACCAGATGATCTGAGTCTTCAGACACATCATTTTCACAGGTTAGCTATTGTATTCAAATGCAGTGCAATCATTCCTAGACATGGATGGTCTTTTTACTTCCAAACTGACATGGCTGAATGATTGGTAGGAATGTATACACTCATCCATCTGTAGCTGCAAGATGATAGTCGTTGTTGGCTATAGGGTTCTTTGGAAGTCAGTTACTCCTCAGGATATGACTTCTCATCAGGTAAAAGATCGTTTGGTATTGACGTGAATACGTCTTTAAATTCGGTCCGGTGTAGGGGGGTCTCTACGAAAACTCTAGCGACCAAAAAAATGGCAAGATTTGTCGCGCTTATATCTCGTAAACTATGAATGATAATGTAATGATTTAAATTTTGTTGGATAGAGGGTTGATGTCCGTATCTAAAATGGTGGGCAGTGGGGGTGTGCAGCGGTGAGGGGGGGGGAGGGGTAGCGCTTGCGCGTGAACACTGTAAATGGCGACGCCGCGGGGCGTTTGGGCAGTGTAACTTTGGATTGCGAAGAGATAGGATGTTGAAATTGGTGTCGATGTGTAGAGAATAACAGGATCTACAATATTATTTAGAATAATAACCGATAGAGTAAAATTTGTAAAGTTATAAGCCGATAAGTGTGCTGAGTTGAAGAAAATTTTCATAATGTCGAAAAATTGCAAAGGAAATTGGAACAGAAATGTAAGAAACGTATATCATTGGAAAGGAAAATTCGAAAGGAATCAGAAAAGCCCAAATTGACTAATGCCGAACGATGCAGATTGTATAGAGAGCGTAAGAAAGCCGAACGCGTCAACGCCGGCGCGAGTACTATGCCATATGTATCTTACTTCTCCTATCATCGGCCTTTGATAAATAAAATTATACTTCACTTATAACCACCAAGACTTTATTCATTTACATCTTACCCTTCCTCTAATAACACAAAGACGGATTCACGCCTTAAACGATTGCGGTTGTGTCCCCGTACAAAAGCACGATTTTTTTTTTGCTTCTTTATAATTATACAGATACAAATACCAAATGATATAATCGTCAGGCTTTGGCCAGGTAAGGAAAGTTATTGAATAAAATGTTCCATGTCAGTGCCGCGGTTTGTGATATGGAGTTATGAACGTAATACATGTTCATACGGGCGCGGTATTATGTATAATAACTTTTGCTGTATAACAATGGTATTAACGTGTGTAGGATGGTCGGGCTTAGATTTTGAGGCCCTCGCTTTCGGAAAAAAAAAACGAAAGAAAGGACGTTCTTACGGAAGACATTTGCAGAGTCAAATTCTATCTTGCCTAGATAGGAAGACAGTACAGTATTAACATGTTAGAATATGCACACGTATAGTTTGCTGTGTCATTGTCTGTAGGCCGGTGGTTACTGACCTTTTCGATTACGAGGACCTCTTGGTAATTTAAAAAAATTACGAGCCTTCTGCGTGTTACCACTTATTTTTTAGGTTCCACTGATTGAGAAATACTTAATGACAAATTATTACGAACTCAGGAACCGTTGAAAATTAATTCACGTTTTATTCGTCATAAAACTGGTCCGAATCGGCGGGGGTAGCGAGGGGAGGGGGTCTAAGCCCTGGCTGGAGGTTTGAGAGTTAGTGTGGGGGTGTGTGAATTCGTGGAGGCCTTGGAATAAAGTCCGCTGTCACTGGTGGTACGCGGCTACAGGTTGAAAATCACTGCTTTGTGTTTCAAATTCGTGGACTTTGCCAACGTTTTAATAAGCTTACTCTCTTAATGCAGCGTAAAGCGGGCGAGGAGTGGCAAATCCGTTCAACGTTCCGTCGAAATGAGGTGACAGCATTAAAATCCATTTTAGGCGCGTTCGCAAAATTGCGAAAAGCAACTATTAGCTTCGTCATGTCTGTCCGTCCGTCCGCATGGAACAACCCGACTTCCACTGGACGGATTTTAATAAAATTTGATATTTTAGTATTTGTCGAAAATCTGTCGAGAAAGTTCAAGTTTCATTAAAATCTGACAAGAATAACGGGTACTTTACATGAATACCTATGTACATTTATGACACTATCTCGCTGAATTCTTCTTAGATTAAGGAAATGTTTCGGACAAAAGTTGTAGAGAATATCAAAATACACATTTTATGTTCAATACATTTTTTTCCCCCCGAAACTCATGTAGTTTATGAGATAATGTGGAAAAATATGGTAGAGCCAGACAGGCCACAAATGACAGTGTGGCGCATGCGCTTTCCGTGCTGGATAACTAAGGCTACACACGCACATTCAGTATATGTAATACTTATTGCTTTTTCACGGCAACAGTGGTTAGGCGACCGCGCCGCAATGCTACGTTTTACGTATATTGCCCCTCTTGTGTTTAATTATTTGGAGACCGTAAGGCCTACGATAAACAGTGTTTTGGGCGTGGGACGTTTTCATTTTTCTCTGGAATTGTTTGTGCGGAACCTTTGTAGCGAGATGCACACGTAGGCGAAGGTAGGTCTTTAAGTAAAGTGACTTATTTTTGTCCGATGTATGCTCGAATTGATCGGCAAGGTATAGAAGAACTTCACAATATCTGACTTCAGGAAAATACGCTCGGCCGTTCGTGAGTTGTTGCACGCTAACAAACTAACGGATGTAGGGCCTTCAGACAAGACTTTTGCGGCTTTTGTTGTGAAAGGGCAACAGTTAATCTCAGAGGCAAAAGGTGCGTGGTGTTGTCTGTATTACACTTGCTAAGATGAAGTTCTGCTGACGGTTTGTGGTGAACATAATAGGAACCGTCGGGTTCCATAGAATGCGAGAATTTTTTTGATTAAAGGTCGACTGTCTGTTTCTCAAAAAAGGACTCTTCTCGAAGGATTTAATCCGTTTTAGGGTTATTCCACATTTGCATATGGGCCTCGCATAATGCCTGGTTAGTGCGGGATAGGGTCTGTTAATGGTATATTCGTACATTTACTCAGAACAGGTTTTCATCTGTTCGTGTTTGTAATCTCTGTTGAATCTCTTTATTGTGTTTCTGGTTAGAACAATTTATCTTATACACGAGCTTCGAAAGCACTTGCACGTCCAATAATCTTTCGCTTGCCCTAAGCGTAACATTAGCATTATTGTGTATGCATAACTTAAAAATTTCTTAATGCTATAGATTGTTTATGCACATTAGCCTGGTTTGATGTACTCGTTGCACTCTTGTTATTATAAGTGACTTGATTTTTGCTTCGATATGTTGTAATTTCAGAGGGGTTTTCACTGTTACTTCTGCTTCTTTTAATATAAAGTCACATCCTAGACAACCTGAATCCCAATATGAAGTGTTAATCGTTAATGATCGATTGATACTCTTCGTGTATGAAGATCGTTTTGTCTGTGTACTTTCCGATTTTGTATTTACAATTGCCCACATCACATTTAAGCACCGAGTGCGTCGCATCTGTAGCTTATAACAGCTTATTAACGTGCCCCTTCCGGTGACTGTTCAGTGATCTATACCGCCCAGACTGCGGGCCATTTCGTATACACGTGCGATTGAAAGTGGAGGACCGTCAGCATGTCTGCCTTGCAGTGAAAGAATGGTGACCTCATGAACTCTCTCGCTTCAGTAAACAGAAACCACTACGTGTTTGTATTGTGACATGAAGGGATGGTGTTCGCTTTCTAAGATCCTGCTGTTGTGATCATACACACTGCGTGTGGTGAATAAAGGCAGAACAGTGGCTCGGATAAGGAATACACGCGGAAGGTAAGTTAAGATCTGCACTGTTATTAACCCTTTCGCTGTCACGTTCTGCAAAAAACATCTATTGCGCATGAAATCACAGAAAGAAACATTAAACTCGATGGTTAACGCAAGTGAACGGTACTGATATTGTATACTGAAGCCGGTCTGAACCCATAAAAATGATGCGGTCACGATTTAGCATGGTTTCTGGCTGGGTAAAACGACTTCTGTTATAAATTGTACTCTTGTCATAAAGGGTATTGTGGACTTCTTCGCAGGGAATAAAGCGATAGGGGCGCCCTTTCGGTGTCATTAGACAAAAATGTGTAATTTCTCGAGTCCAACTGCCAGGCTACGCGATGTCACATCCCTGCGAATTGTTGTGTGGTCGTTTTTATTTCTTCGCCGTAGGACACTGGAACGCATGCCGTGGGTGATTTGTGGGACCCCTGATTGACGCGCAGATACTAGTAAGAGGCATAAAGCTGTCATTTGTCAGGCCAGTATTAGAGACATACCAGTATGAGGGTTTAGTGCGAGTGTATGTATAGGCCTGCTTGTTAATTTGTCTTTAGTCTTGAAACGTACTTTAATTTGACAAGAAATTTTTATTTTTAATTTTATTTTAATTTTTAAAGGGACATGGAAAATTTCGACGCCCTTGCTCAAAAATATACTGACTTTATTTTATGGCTTAGGCCTAATCAGTATGGTGAGTGACGGCTGGGCGAAGGGAGTTGGATTCCCTGGAGGAGTAGGGGTGTATGTTGTCGTCACCACACCCAGACAGATTCCGAGACGCACCCATCCTCTGTCCATACAGGGGAATACTTTCCAAAGGTTAAAACTGCAGAAGCCGGCCACTCACATCCGTGTAATGTTGCGGTTAAGAATGCGCAGAGCTATATCGCCACTTCCTCATAATTCCTTCTACCGTAAAAGAAGAACTTTATGGTTGCATTTTACGTAATGTACGACAATACAGATATGAGTTTCTCATTTATGACGGCTTTCTCAGATTTACGAAGATCGTTCTTTTCTCTTGTAAGCTGCAGTTTTCCTGTATATCATGGCTGTAAACAAAATCCATCGGTTTGTAACGGTGATAACTTTTACATAAAAGATCAAAGGTATGTTAGTAAGTATGTAGGTGATGCGTGCGCGTTGTAGACCCTGTCACTGTTTGTGTTTCTCATCAAAGTTACAAGGCTAAGCGAAATTTCCAGCTAAAGTGTTTGCATTTGTCATATCCACCACCTCGTACACTTCTTGTCAATCACCCTAATAATATTTGAAGAGTATGAAGCTTCTCTCAATGCCATTATTGTCTCTCTTCTGATTATTTCTTTCTCGGACGTCCATGTATAAATCTTCACCTTATCGCTAACCGTTTAAAGTCCAGTGGTAACAGTGTGTACAACTTGCAGTAGCATTCGAAAAGTGTGAGTTTTTCCCACATCTTGTATTTATGTCTTTTTTATGGTTCTCAAAAAGATACAGTGATTACTTGGCTCAACAACTGACTGCTCTTTATAATGGAGACGGAGTTTGTTTTCCTTCAGATAGGAACTGAATTTTTATGTATACAATCGGCTAATTTAGATGACTTGCTGTGTTATCAGATGGAAAAGCGAGGGAAGCCTGGGAACCTTCAAATAAAGTAAAGCTTCTTTTTTTTCGGATTTCTGGGAGCACTGGACAGAAAAGTACTCTCTGTCCTCATCACCACGTCTTAAGGACGTTTCGTGGCTCAGGCGGTTAGTCGTGGGCCTTTTAACTGCGGCCCTGCGAGCCTGGGCCGGTCCATGTGGGATTTGTGGTGGACATAGCGGCACTGGAACAGGTTTTTCTCCGAGTACTTCGGTTGTTCCCAATTAGTTTCCTTTTACCATTGCCCCATATACATCTTCATCTTTAAACTTATTCTTAACAGGACAAACGTGCGACCAACAGTGATGCTGTTTCACAAACCGAGAAGCAAGAAGTACCAACAGCAGTTTCATTTTGTCTGGCTTCAAATGGTTAAATACTAGAGACTGTACTTCCCTTAGGTCAAGAGAACCATGTACAGGCAGCACTAAAGTGTGTTCGACTTGTATTACAATTCTAATAATCGCTTGAGGTCCGAGTAGTGAATTGTTACATGTGACTTTGGATAATTGTGCTGCCGTCGGAAACAGTGTAGATATTAACGACGCCAAGTAAGCATCTGATTCCGCAAGCTTTTAACTGCCAAAATGTAGCCGACGACTTGAGGTCGCAAATATTACCGCTGTCACAGAGAGGCGTGCCCATTTTGGGCGTGATGTCAAGGTGTCACCATACGACCCCATTTATAATTGTTATAAAATATATGTGTCACATTCCTGTAGCAGAACCCTCTAATAATATTGCTGCCAGTATCTTGAAAATGTTCGTAAGGATACTTGTTACGAAAGTTCCGTGGGTCAAGTGTACGACCTCAGTAAACTCTGTTAGTAGCATGCTGTTAGGATTTGTAAAATTATTGGTTACGTTTTACTGTGTAGGCTGCGTTTGAGGAAATTAACTAACGGTAATGCAGCTATGTAATTTGCGGTATCCTTAAGTGTGTTTGGTGTACACTACAGTTATTTAATGAAGCAACGTACAAGGAACTGACCATATCAGTATTTATGTCTTATTGTTGGTTTGTTTAATGAAGCATTTCAAAAGTACTGGAGAGGCCTGTGTGGTGTCGAATGATAGGATTGTGGGTGATGAATTGGGAAGCGGATATTGCCTGTTTCAAGACATCTCAACATTAGCCTTAAGTCTGATGAAACTACGAAACTCTGACACAGAATGTTTGGTTAGAAGACCGAACCCAGCAGTTCTTGCGTACGAAGGAGCGTTGCTGTTCCACTGTCGTTTTCGAATGTGTTTTTGTCTGCGTCTTATTAGGCAAATAACATTATGCTAACTTGCTCCTAACCTACTTACCTTCCTAGCATTTGAAAGAATAATCGTATTGATCACCGTGCTGCCTGTGTTGCCCCCATTTCAACTTCTGGATCACTTGAATGAACATTATACCATTGGAAGACACCCAAGTGCCGTACTTCCTGATTTCTTACGATGAAGAATAACAACAACACGGCGAACGCTTGAACTTGTTAAGGTACGAGCGACGCTAATGCCACTTATTCTTAGATCCTGTGAAATGTCGTATTTTTAAGTGCGTTACTTAACGACGCTGTCATTTGCTAAGATTATATAACATCGGTGATAGACGAATAAGATACAATGCAGCATTTGTGGAATGATACTGACAAGGAAACCCGAAGAACTCGGAGAAAACCTTGCCCAAGTGCCACTTTGTGTACTACAAATCTCACTTAGACTGTCCTGGGATGGAATACGTTTCTTCGAGTTGAGAGGCGAAGTGCTGTGTTATAGTTAGAGCAGTATACAGCTTTTTGAGGTAATATTTTTGTGAAATATAAAATAACAAGATAGCGACTGTTGTGGCATTTGCTTTCAATTTTCCGGTTTGAAGACGATAAGTAATAAACCATTGGAGCTGGGTGTGTGAAATTTGGTAAGGCGATAGTCATAAACATAGAAGCACGTTGTGTATTGTGTATTGTTTGTAAGTCCGCAATTACGAACATGGCGAGGAAAGAAATTCGAGGTTATATCCGACAAATGTAACGTATTGGTCTGCAGAATCTTGCGGTATAGTTCCCCACAAAAATGAAGTAAAACAACAATAATAATACCAATGGACGGAACTGGACATCTGTGCATTAACAAAGTAGGCGTTGGCCTCTGCGCCTACTTTGTTACTTTTGATGTTTGTAATAATCCTGATTTGAACTGCTGCAGCCGCAAGACGGCCGTCGTTAACTAGTTATAAGAAGCAACAAGCGGTTTGTACTTCATTGTAAAAGAATTCATACGGAACTTACTGTCTGTGTGTACTGCTGTATTTTTGTGTCTTTATGCATTATAACTGTTGATGCAAATTTGTAGACACTTGGTAGTAACTAATATGAAGTGTCTAACATTAGTGTGTCATGAGTTGCTGTAACGTAGAGAAGTGTGTGAGGGAGAGGATTGTTTTATTTAACGACGCTGCCAATTGCTAACGGTATGATTTTATAGCGT
The DNA here is from genome assembly GCA_021186555.1 of Reticulitermes speratus. Taxonomy (NCBI): domain Eukaryota; kingdom Metazoa; phylum Arthropoda; class Insecta; order Blattodea; family Rhinotermitidae; genus Reticulitermes; species Reticulitermes speratus. Next base: position 22,680,118 of record JAJKFL010000009.1, read on the forward strand.
CGGCCAAGATAACTGAAATGTGTGGAGCGTTGGTGGAATGATAGTGACAGGAGAAAACCGAAGCAGTCGGAGGAAATACATGTCGCAATGCCAGTTTGCTCACTAGTAATCCCAACATGGAGTGTCCTGGTATGGAACCCGTGTCTCCACGGTGGTACTGTATTATGATGTTAAAGAAAATGTGCTGTGTATGTCGGGCTGCCATGCGTCGTCTTCGAATTGATAGCACATCTAATTCGTTTTTGGGGAATCCGGGATTCAAATTTTAGTCTGTAGTTCGGCAGCCGTGTCTTTTTGTTTTTAGTCCCGCCAGGAAAATATCGGGATAGCACTGCACCTGATATGAGGCCACGGTCACTGCCTTTGTCCTCCTTTACGGACAATCCCCGACTTGCAATTTCAGACTTAAGCAGTTAAAAAGATAAAAAATTGAAAAGTGACATTCTTGAAAAGCGCGCCGAATTTTTCCTTGTTGGAATGACAGCATAGTGATACGAAGGTGGAGGGAGAGCACTGCTGGGCGATAACACAGGCGGCGGGGCGTTTCCGGCGGCCGATCAGGTTCCAGTGTGTTGGAGTTTGGATTTCAGCTGGAGTCCCTTATACATACAGGTATATTTGACTATATATGTCATCAGTTTCCACTAGCGCAATATTAGACTAATATGCATACATGTATGTTTGACTATATATGTCATCAGTTTCTACTAGTGCAATGTTAGACTTGAGCCTGTGAGTTGTCATCTTCATGCTACGGCCGCTTTATTTCCTGGAAAGGGGATCCTGATACCCATTGGATAAGTTGCATTAGACGTATGTGCATTGTAAATATCGTGGTGTCATTTGCTCTTCTGACGTTATTTCCTTCTATTTATCTTGTGACGTCTGAAAGGTCTGTCGGGTAGTGTTTCCTTAAAACCTGTCATTCATTCTTAAACGCTTGGATTGTGCCTGTAATTAGACTATTTTATTATCATAATGACTGCTTTGCTGATCCCAGTGGCCGTGCGGTCTAAGGCGTGGGTCTGCGGCCGTTCGCTTACTGGGATTGTGGGTTCGAATCCCGCCGGGGGCATGGATGTTTGTGTTTGTCGTAAGGACGGTAGTATGGAACGTAAAGTGACATGAAGAACGAAAGGATTTAAACAGTACAAAAATGGCTCAAAGGGGAAAAACCCCGGACAGGCAAAAAAAAAAGAATCCCACTGGGGGCATGGATGTTTGTGTTGTGTTTGTTGTAAGGACGGTAGCATGGAACGTAAAGTGACATGAAGGACGAAAGGATTTAAACAGTACAAAAATGGATCAAAGGGGGAAAACCCCGGACAGGAAAAAAAACACCGGGGGCATGGATGTCTGTCTCTTGTGAGTGTTGTGTGTTGTCAGGTAGAGGTCCCTCGTCCAGAGGAGTCCTACCGACTGTGGTGTCTCAAATATGTGTGACCATGAAACCTCGACGAAAAGAGGAGGCCCAGGTCCATATCGGGCTGTCGAGCCATAAAAAAAATGCTTTTGCGTGTAATGAAGTTCACGGAATATTATGCAGTTATGTCCTCTTATTTGTTTAATCAACCTAGATAATTCGACCGTTACACGAATTACTGGAAGCTGCGCTTTCGTGCATAGTAATATTCGCGGAATGATAACGCAGTTAGGGACTGCTGTTTGTATAATAAATTTAGGTAACGCGCTTATTATACGAACCTCTGGAAACTGCAAGCCATCAGTTCAGAAGTATGAATAGTCAGTTTTTGAAGCCCACTACGGCGTGGCATCATAGTTTGGAATTACTTCGGTTTTTTGGGCTGGATTTTCACGCCACATGTCTTCATTAATTTTGTTTTGCTCATTCCGTTCTCATAGGATTTGTTAGCTTCCGTGGTGGACCGACTCAGTTATTCTCTCTTGTACTCTCCTGGTTTTTTTATCCTTGATTGCCGTGTTGCAGTGGTGCACCGAAAGGGGGGAGGGGGCTGCCGGGCGATAACCTCTCCCCCAATCGAGAGTTTAAAAACTCTGATTTTCTAGACTCGATGATATCAAACGTTTTACGTGTTTACCCTTCAGCCGAAATCAGCCATGGAATTCGGCTGGTGACTGGTACAGTAATATATTAAAATTTAAATAAAAAACTTAGGATGTCTTAGATTAAATTTTAAAAAACCAAGAAAGTTAGACATTGTGATTGAAATTAGGTGAGTGAGTCGTTGAACGTGTAGTTATATTTGTATGTATATAAATGCAGTTACCAATAGTGTTATGTTATATTTATGACATGATTTTTATAACGTAATTTTTAAAATCAAACATACATTATACATAGCTTCAGGGCTAGCCCCCCCCCCCACCAATAACAAATTCTGGATGATCACCTGCTGTGGTGAAAATTTCAGGGATTCTGTAAAACCGTGAATAGAAGGTTGTGGATGATAGTCATATAGATGGTAATGGTACACTTCTGGATCGTTGGTAGCTCGTCTCTGTCCATAGGTGAGGGGAGAATCTGCTGCCATTATCGTGGTAAGCATGTAGTCGGAATATGATGTGTCACTGATTATGTCACAAAAGCCGTTCGGAATTTTGTATGGTGCTGTGAAGGCTATAGGGAAGAATGTTTTCAGCCGCAAGCCCCCCTTTGGAGTCTTTCACCTCATATTCGGTTTTCAAGTCGACTTTCACTGTACCTACACCTACACCACGCCTGCCCCAGATGAAACCGACGGCTGCAGGGGAAAGACTCTGAAATCCAACATGACTGGCGGATTCAAAGTTTCAAAGCATTATCTGTGGTTCACATTTTCTGCAATCACATAACTCCTCAGTTAAACCATAGTTTTGTGTACCGGTGTGCTGTTTGTCGAGGTTTACAATGTGTCACTTCGAAATACTCCCTTTATATGGGATGCGAACTGTGCAAAACGAGTGACGCAAACGTGAAAAAAATGTCATCTTATATAACTGAACTGTGTTTGCATAGGTCTCAATGCTGTAACTTTTACCGCAAGTGGCAGTCACAGTTTCAGATTGCTCTTCATTTTGACTAAGCTAGTCGTTCAGACCAGTTAAAATATAAATTTATGGGCTGCTGAACTGCTGAGTAGCTTCAGCAGTTGATTTATGTGCTGTCCGGATATGTTTAATCTTTCGTGGTGCAGAGATTTTCGAGTGATCCCAACACATGTGACAAGATTTGTCATCGGAACTCGACTGTTACCTTTTGAGCCTATTTGGTCTTTCGCCAGTACAGTCGACAGCCTTGAACATGCAGTTTTTCGGCACGACGTGTCTGTCCAACTCCAGATTTTGCAAAGCTACATGACCATAAATATCTCTGGAATATTTATTGTTCCTACTAGCAGTTACGCTACTTCACATATCGCAGCATTATACATTCAGATGCGTTTTCGCCGCTTTTTGGCTGTGTGCACAGCCCGAAGGCGACCAGAAATGCTTTTTGGGGGCGTTAAAAAAAGTGAGTAATTGTCGCTTACGCTTACACCGACGCTGGATAGAGACTGTGGACCTAAATTATGTGAACAAATATTTTTTTAAATAAGTTGTGGCCAAATATGGTTCACCGTGTCAACTGCTTTCTCACACCTCCTGAATGAGTCGCGATTAAGAGATCCAATTGCTTGGGTGTGTTTGGCATCATAAAGATAAGATGCTTTTAAAAATGCTCTTGCATGTATTAGGTCTTTGTAATCAGACCTGAATCAAGTATCGAATCGTGCTGCCACAGTTTTATGTTCTAAAACCTCTGAACCGTGTCTGAAGATGGAATATTGATAAGAAGAAACGCGGCGAATTTGCAGATAATTAATCTGGCTTGCTGTAGTCCGGTAGGGTTGGAATCCATCTTTTAAAACTGAGAATGTTATCTCGCTCTGATGGTCACACAAATAACAGACGAAGTTTGCTGCGGATACTTGGTAATCAAATAATAAAATACAGAAGAATCCAGTTATAACGACATCGGTTTATACGACACCTCGCCTAGAGTCACATATTCTGTGGTACCATTTAAATCGTCACTATTAACCATAACATTATACTCCTCGGTTATAACGACACTAGTTTATAACGACACAAAATATTCAGTTTCTTTCATGACGTTATAACCGAGTTCGACTGTATTTATTAGTTGAGTCGATGGGCCGGGATACTGTAGTCGGGTCTAGCGAGTCGCTATGGGCTGGACGATTCGGGGATCGAAATGCGGTGGTGGCGAGACAGGCCCTGCGACCCACTCAGCCTCCTGTACAATGGGTACCGGTTCTCTTTCCCGGGGGTCAAGCAGCCGGGGCGTGGCGTTGATTGACCACCCACCCCCATCTAGCGCAGAGATTAAGGAGTAGAGCTGTACCTCTACTCCCCTGGGTCTTCGTGGTCTGTTCTAAGGTGAACTTTATTAGTTGAGTCGAATTTACAAACGGCTGCTTCCGCTAACGAGACGTGGTAGTAGCAGAGTCGGGATAGCGTAGTCTGCTGCGGGCTGAGGAATCGAGAAATCGTGGTTCAAGAGCTTTCTGTTATCCAAAATTCCCAGACTGATTCTGGGGCTCACCCTTCTTCCTATCCGGTAGAGGTACCTTGGGCGCTTTGCCCGGGGATAAAAGGGTGGGGCGTGAATCTAATCTGGTTCGGAAGTTAAGAATGAGTGACGTTATACCTCCAAAACCCCACATGCCTTCATTGCGTGCATATGGACAACTATAATTCTGCTTTACATTTTACATGGCAATGGCTATTTGGGCACATCTTATGGTGGAAACGCAAATTGCAAGGCGAGGAATGGCGTGCTGTAGCTTGCAGTTCAGTTGTATTCATTCTCTGTTTAAAATCGCTTCAGTGTAATTAAATTCTCGCGGTATACGATTGAAGTTCCTGGACTGAGTCGATAACAAAATACACGAATACTTTTGTTATTGGTCAGTGTTGTCTCCTTAAAAGTAGAACTATTTCAATTTCACGCAACGGGTGCAGCGTTTGTGCCACTACTGGAAGTACCACCCGACATTACGTTTTGGAATCGCCTGTTGGACTGTCGGCGATGGTTTATGAATTTCAGGAGCATTCTGGAAACGACGCCTTCGTAACTACGCATTTGTGTTTGGAAACAAGAAGAAATCACAAGGGGCCAAATCGTGCGCGTGAGGAGGATGGAGGACCACTTCCACGTTTTAGCTGCCGCAGATTTCTGCGGGTTGCCCGGGGTGAGCAGTCGAGGTATAAACTTCGCGATGATCCACCGCATGTTGACTTCCTCCCTTAGAATTCGCTGGCATGTTCCATACGTGGAGCCTAACCTGCCCGTGGTCTCATAAATGGCACTGCGTTGCTTTTCGTTGACAATCTCGCAACTTCTCCACGTTTTTGTCTGTCTCACCTGTGAGGGACGACCTGAACACCCAGATCTTCAACCGGTGTTCCTGCGTTTGAAAACCGCAAAAGTCGGTGTTCTGTCCATGGCAATGTCATCGAAATATCGGAATCTGTTTGGGAATTTCGTGCATTTCCGGCGCCAGATTTTCGAATTTGAAGCAAACACAAACGCGCTGTTCCTTCAACATTATAAAATCAGGGATCGCACTTAACTGACATAACAATAAACACCCGTTTAGAAGCAATGCATAGGGTTATGGCTGCAACACTCACTGGACTATTGATAGCGATACTGTGACCCCTAGTGAGAGAATTTTGAACTACTTGCCTTTCTAGGCCCCAGCAGTGAGCTTGGGAACGTCTGGATACGCCTTCATATCCCTCCATATTCGTCATTTATTCGCCTGTAGAAGCCTGCAGGATTCGTTTCTTAGCTCCTCGATTAAAGCCCCCGTTGTCAAGGAGTACGCATGCCGTGACGTTGTGAAGTATGACAGCAGTGTCTTTTTCAGGTACCTTGCATTTACACTTAAGGCTGTTAAGATTTCTGTCTGTCAAGAACTCCGAAATCTGTTTTAGGCAGTGTGTGTGTCCTGGCCGTTGTAATTTTTGCAGCAAACAGTTTCGTGGTGTCTCTAGGGACAGTAGTAGTGTGTCGTGGAGGTTAAATATTGACAATGATGAAGATAGTTGTGTTAGTAACAAGAAATGATCATGTTACTGTTATTGCCTTCGAATCAATAATCTCGTTTACGGCCAAGCATTTTCCGCCTCTAAAACTGGATCGTGATCATATCTGAAATCGCAGAAATGAAAGGATCGACCCCGACTTGCTAGAGTGTATAACATCTTACTGGCAGATAATGACGTTTTGGAGGTCAGTGGCAATAGAAAGCATTGTTACGGTTTTCGTTATGGGACGTCTTCTAGCACTTGGAGTGTCCGTGACACCGCTTCTAAGATCACTCAGCTGGTCAAGAAATTTCCCGTCTTTCATGGAATGCAAAGTTTCATGGCGATGTTCCACAAAATCCCACCATTGAAACCGGTGCTGAATTAGCTGTAAGCGTTTACAGCCCAGTGGTTTCGTTATGTACCACCAGGTTGCACTTCCGGAAATTCTGCATTATGCCCGCAGGGTGTTCTTCCGTGTTTGTTATGGGTTATAAGAAACATCGATTATTTCCTTGCAGTGTTAAGCGATTGGTTTTTGTAATGATCTCCACAATGGAGTGTGTTTACTGTGCGGTACGAACGGAATCTATAAATATATTTCAGGTTAATTTTCGTCTTGAGTGGTTGTCACGTATGTTTCCATCTACGCCAGGCCTCCCAGCAGGCTGCCTTCTGGTTCCGAATAACAGTATTTTTCCCATGCGTGGTACATGTCCCGCCCATAGCACCCTCCTAGATTTGAAATTTTGTGAAAAGTAGTATACAAATTATGAAAGCTTTGGTGTATGTATTTTTTCTATCCTCTTACGCCCTCTCTTCTGGTTCAAATATTCTGCTTAGCACCCTGTTCTGAAAACCCTTCATCTGTTTCCCTTTAGGGAGCGAGACCAGGTTTGATATATCTTAATAGCAGGTAACGTTGTAGTTTTGTATATTTTAATCTTCGAGTGTTTTGACAGGAGACAGAAGATGGATTCTGAAAAGAGAAAACTACTCGCATTATGCAGCATCGTTAAAGTCGCCTGCGAATTAGTTAACTCTGTTGGTGATATGATTTAAAATTGGCATTCTTGATACGGTTGTCCAGCGTTTTGTGAAACACAGTACGAAGATATGCCAAGTAATTGTTTTGTTCAGAAAAGTGCTGTCTTCATCAGAACCTTCTCATGTTGTTATGAAACCCGTTGAGTTTCCTGTTTCATGTACGTCGTTTGTTTCTACAGTGAATGACTTCTTTCTTTGTGACTTAATTTTCGACTAAGAACTTGTAGTCTTTTGGTTCAGTGAAGTGAAACACTTGGAGGCAATTTATGTAAGTTATTAAATCAGCGTATCCTTTTTTTCTGCCTCTGTTTTTAAAGGCGTAGTGTCATAATGAAGTCAGCAAGTAGGTTTTAGGTTGTAGATTCTTATATGGACATCTTTTGTTCGTGTCTTTCTCACCAGGTGGTACAAGAAGCTGGCCCCGAACACTAGGAGGGGGTACAGCCCAGAGAGAGGCAGAAAGTGTACCGTCTCCATACTACATGATGACCGCACGATTGGAGTCAAGAGATATAACGCAGAGGATGGCTGTGTGAATGAAGTATATAGGTTGATAGGGAAAGTAACTCAGTTTGATTGGGAATCGTTAAACAAGTTACGAATCTTTATCAGTATTGTACAAAACTTGTTTGGTTGATAAAATATACTGAGATCGTGATTTGTGGCGTAATGTCATCTCAGGCCATATCCTAAGACGTGTTGACCTACAGCTAGTCTAATGTGACCATAATCTCGTTCTCTAGTTTTTTCCTAAATTTCGACTTGGAGTTTGCCCACCCCTTGCCTTAAACATTACTCAACAACCTATACACGTTGACTGTAAAGTAAAGTTAAGGTTAATTTTTCCTTGTGTGTGCCATGACATCTGAGAGACTGGAGGTTTAGCTCCATGCATTCTTGGCCTCGACAATAGATGTAGATGAGTGGTTAACTTCACACTCCGACCACTTTACACTCGGGAAAGGTTTCTCGGTACACACTGAATAGGACGTTGAATGGACCGCAGGACCGGTTGGACTTTTGGAGAAGAGAAAATCTGTCGTCCTTGTCGGAGATCGAACCGTGATTCCACAGTTGTCCAGCCCTTAGCCAGACACCGGTACCGATTACGCTGTCCCGGCCCTCATGTTGACTGTTGGGGCCAGATTATGATTTTGCGTTCGCACGAGATCTATTACTGCAAGCGCCTTGAAGTAACATATCTAAGAGTTCAAATATAGGCCTGCAGTGTACACTACATTTTTGTTGCCTACGCAAGTCTTTAACAGAAATGTGAAAAGAAAGACGAGGCACATTTAATGGCCATTACATTTTTGCCCGTAAATCTTGAAGCTTTCGAGGTGATTAAGCAAAGGCTACCGAACGCACCACGACTGTTGCGAACTGTACGTTCTGCGTACATTTCCTAACTTGTTGAATATATAGTCTGTGGGATGCTGCTGGACATGAGCAGTGTTTCGTGATGGTTCGTTAGCTGCAGATCAGCACTCCCCCCCCCCCCCCCCCCCCTTCCCTCTGACCACCGCACACCTTCTCTCGTTGGCCCCATTGGTGTCCTCCCACGAACCACGCATATGTTCACACGGGTTGGTTGTAACCCACTTAAATAAACACGACCGACTTATAAAGTAATGGATAGGGATCCTTGTAAAGAAAAGTCTGAATAATGAATTGCGGTCTGTAGTTGATACGTTGTTGTAATGAACGGTATATAATTCTGTACTGTGAATCAATTCGTTCCGGGATATTAACATGTTTGAGTTATCGACAGTTTGAACTACACGTGTCCTTTTACGTTTTGTGCAGTTTGGTTTATCCACTCATGAAACTGTAGATAAATGTGGTAATTGCGTATACCCAACTGGGTGTCATTCAAAAATATATAACTTCGGTGTTGGCTTTGTTTGTAAATAAACGGGCTGTCAAGCCACACTGTCGACATTAAACCATTTAGCTTGATTATAGACTGTGGTCACGATAGTTAATGTGAAAATCATTCTCATTTTTAGGTGCGTTCTCAAAATTACGAAAAGCGTCCATTCATGTCTGTCTTTCCGTCCGTCTGTCCTCATGAGTCGGCTCCCACTGGACGGATTTTCATAAAATTTCATATTTGAAAATTTTTCGAAAATAAGCATAGAAAATTCAAGTTTCATTAAAATCTGACAAGAATAACAGGTACTTTACATGAAGACCTATGCACATTTATGAAAAATATCTCGCTGAATTCTTCGTAGAATGAGAAATGTTTCAGACAAAAGTTGTAGTGGCAATCAAAACACACATTTTATGTCTAATACTTTTTTTCCGAGAATAGTGCCATTTATGAGATAACGTGGAAAAATATGGTAGAACCAGACAGGTCACAGATGACAATATAATGCTCTTTGCATGCTGGATAAATAGGCTACAGACAAACACACACGCTCAGAATATGAAAATTGCTTGTCCACGGCAACAATGGTACGTGGACACGTCTTATTGTTACGTTTGTGCGTACTTTGGCTGTCTTGTTAAGATATGATACTTTTTATCTTAGAAGTGCTGAAGATGATTGTGTCCATAAAATTTTTGTAGCACATATGTTAGTGCGCGCCACCCCGCTCGCCCTGCCCTAGAGACGCCTCTGTGTGTAGTGGTGACGAACCGAATTCTCTGTGAGGTAGGAACTGTAGGTTGATATATCATTTAGAAGGACATCACTCTTGAAATTGTCAGTGCCTTTGTTTTGTTATAATTCTTCTGACAAAGATGAGTTCATTTCATAATTTTGGGTTTCATCTATGACCTTTTATTCAGTTGAAGTAGCCACGCGAATAAATACTGTCATCGCAATTTTCACGGCAGTGTGTATGCGTGTTACGATCAACAAGGAATGCAGATCTATAGAAAGCATACAGGCTTTAACATTTTCGGAATACATGTCCAAATTATGTAGCGTATCTATCAGCTGATGCCGATCCCAGTGGCCGCGCGGTCTAAGGCGTGGGTCTTCGGCCGCTTGCTTACTAGGATCGTGGGTTCGAATCCCACCGGGGGCATGGATGTTTGTGTTGTGTAAGAACAGTAGTACAGATCATAAGGACAAAAAGGATTAAACAGTACAAAATGGATCAAAGGGGAAAACCCCGGAATTAGTAAAAAAAAAAAAAAAAAAAAAATCCCACCGGGGGCATGGATGTTTGTGTTGTGTTTGTTGTAAAGACGGTAGTATGGAACGTAAGTGACATGAAGGACAAATTTAATACAGTACAAAAATGGATCAAAGGGGAAAAACCCCGGACAGGCAGAGAAAAAAAATCCCACTTAAACAGTACAAAAATGGATCAAAGGGGGAAAAACCCCGGACAGGCAAAAAAAAAAACGCCGGGGGCATGGATGTCTGCCTCTTGTGAGTGTTGTGTGATGTCAGGTAGAGGTCTCTGCGACGGGCTGGTCACTCGTCCAGAGGAGTCCTACCGAGTGTGGTGTGTCTAAAGTGTATGATCGCGAAACCTCGAAAAACTAGGAGGCCTAGGCCCCCTATGGGCTGTCGAGCCATAGGGAAAAAAAATCTATCAGCTGATCCAATATCTTCTTGCTTCTTTATAATAATAACAGTGTTCATGATTTTTCAAGTATTTAAAGTGAGAGTTTTATTACGAAGTGCTGGTAATGTGTATGGCTTTATGATTTGTCTTCTTTTAAGAACTATAAAACGTGTCTTAACATCTGGACATAGTTTCACTAACGTTATGTGATCGCAGAGTTTGCTATCCAAAAGTACAAATATTAAGATATACAGAACTATAATTTTGCCTGTTATTTTGTATGGATTTGAAACTTCGTCACTCACGTTGAGGGAAGAACATAGGCTGAGGGTGTTTGAGAATAGGGTGCTCAGGAGGATATTTGGGCTTAAGAGGGACGAGGTAACCGGAGTGTAGAAGACTATATAACGAGGAACTTAATGATCTGTACTCATCACCAAATATTATTCGGGTGATCAAATCAAGAAGAATGAGGTGAGAGGGGCATGTAGCACGTATGGGGGAGGGGAGAGGTGCATGCAGGATTTTGGTGGGGAGACCTGAGGGAAGGAGACCACTTGGAAGACCCAGGCGTAGATGGGAGGATAATATTAAAATGGATCTTCAAGAAGTGGGGTGGGAGGGCGTGGACTGAATTGATATGGCTCAGGATAGGGACAGGTGGCAGGCTCTTGTGAATGCGGTAATGAACCTTCGGGTTCCATAAAACGCGGGGAATTTCTTGACTAGCTGACGACCTGTTAGCTTCTCAAGAAGGACTCTGCTCCATGGAGTTAGTTAGTTAGTTGAGTGATCCCGGCCCAATCTATGTGGTATTTGCGGTGGACAAAGTGGCACTGGGACAGGTTTTTCTCCGAGTAGTTCGGTTTTCCCCTGTCAGTTTCATTCCACCGGTGCTCCATTACACGGACAAACGAAAAAACTAGCCATCTTCCTCATACGGTCGCACAATAAGCCTCAAGGCTGCGGTGAGCCCGTAGCATCTGCTGCGGAGCCCTTCACAAAAAAAAATGAAACCGTAGTTATGTTTTCCTTAATTACGCCGCTTTCTTCTGCGTGCAGTTACTTACGAAAGAGGTGAACATGTCTTTTACCATGTAGGCGTATGAGTAGACACTTACTTCTTCGTGGTATCCCTTTTTTCCTTTTTTTTTTTTTCTCTAATCAGAAATGTTTACATACATACATATATACATTCCATGGATCCATAATTTTGTCACAGGACAAGATGATGTGGAATAATTCATAACATACAAAATCATACAAAATGTACATTGCAAAATGCTTTAAACATTCTATGTGCAGTCTTAGACGTCAGTATTATAGGTTAACAGTACTCATAAGAAATTCATCTACAGAGTAAAAGGAGTGTGCATTTAAGTATCTTCTTAGTGCTGCTTTAAATTGTGCCTTGTCATTCTTAAGATTTTTGATATTACATGGTAAGCTATGAAGATCCTGATACTAGAATAGAATGCACTTTTCTGAAAGCATGATAGGTTGGCAATTGGTCTATGAAGATGGTGCTTATTTCTTGTATTAATACTGTGTATTGATGAATTTGTTTGAAAGTTTTCTTGATTGTTAACGAGGAAGTTCATTAATGAAAATATATATTGGCATGGAACAGGCAAAATCTCTAGTTTTTTAGATAGACTTCTGCATGGAGTTCTAGGATGTGCACCAACCATAATTCTGATGATTTTCTTTTGTAATGTAAATATCTTCCTGCTGTTGGACGAATTTCCCCCAAAAAATATTCCGTACTGTACAATAGAGTGAAAATATGCGAAATAAATTGACTTGAGAGTGTTAATGTTGCTGATGTGGAACATTGACCGAACTACAGTTACACAAATGTAGCCTACTTTACCAGATCCAATGATCAATGAATATCGAGCCCTGGTGGAATGAGAACTGACAGCAGAAAACTAAGGCACTCGACAGAAACCTGTCACAGTGCCACCCATCTCATCACAGCTTAATCCTTGGACAAACATGGAATCTGCAGTAATACAACGGTGACTGCCTGCTCTATGCCATGGCAACAGTCAATCACAACCAGATGTATAAAATATTTCATCACTTACATTGGAATTTGAATCTGTAACATTTCTTCAATATCATAATACTTACAATGGCATTAGAAACTTGTAACATTTCTTCAAAAAGTGACTCTTCCTGTTTATGTCTCCCACTGGTGTCAACAATGATAATTTCAAACCCCTCCTTCTTGAACATCTCAACACCATCCTGTGCAATGATAACAGGATCCACTTCAGTGTAGCTGAAAATCATAAAAACGTAACATCAACATAAATATTAAAATGTGATGACACATTTTCAGCAACATCTGTACATAAATGATAAGTGGAAAACATGCTCCACTTAATTTAGGTATCATTTGATCAGTATGACCTTTCCAATTTAGGTGGTTATCAAGATGTAAGCCAAGAAATTTTGAATTTAGTTTTTCTTCTATGTACTTATCTTTATAACAAATAGTCAATGAACATGGTGGTGAATTATTTGTTACAAATTTCATTATATTTGTTTTCTCTATATTTAGGACTAACTTGTTTGCTGAGAACCATTCAATCATACTGGAGAGAACTGAGTTTGATATCGTACAAAAATCTTCAAAATTTCTGTTAGAGATTATGACACTAGTGTCATCAGCAAATAATATTGGTTCTGACAAGGAATTTATTCTCAGTGGAAGGTCATTGATATAAATTATGAACAATAAGGTCCCTGGAATGGACCCTTGGGGGACTCCATGTTTCATCGTACCCCAGTCAGAGGAAAAATTTTGAGTTGAACTAGGAGATCTTATTTCGACTTTCTGTTGTCTGTTTGTTAAATAGGATCTGAACCAATCTGCCATTACTCCTTGAATGCCATAGAAATGTAATTTAGGTAACAAAATTTCATGATTTACACAGTCAAAAGCTTTCGTTAGATCACAGAAAATTCCTCCAATATGTATTTTTTGGTTAAGAGATTTAAACACACTATCAGTTAGTTTGAATGCAGCCTTTTCTGTAGATACACCTTTCCTAAAACCATACTGTTCTGGGACGCGTTTGTTTTCGCCCATTTGTCTCTGAATTCTTTTATGTTTATATTGCCATGGAAACTGCCTCAATTTGTAGGCTATATTCGGGCATGGTTGACGTTCTGTTGAACTCTTAGTTTTGTGGCTGGTCCTGTTATAGGCCGTACTTGACAGGTGAGACCCACCTCGTTGATGAAGAGGAAGCAGAGAAAATGGTTACACAAGATAATCTTGTTCCTTCCTTTGAAGAAGTCTGCGGACCGGCGAATATTTTCTCCTCGTCTGCGTTGGTGTGCCAGTCGCACTCCCGCCTTGGTTGGAGCAACCTGTTTCTTTGCTCGCGAGCGATGTCCAATTCGTGAGTGTCGAATCAAATGCACGTCTTTCTGTTTTATTTGCAATCCGTTCATATAGTTCGTTCTCATTCACTATTAATCATCTGGCCGTGAGTTCGTAATTAGGACTGATCTCTGTTTTTAGTGTACACAAACTAGTCCATTGAAGCAGTGGTAAAAGATTACTTGGTGTTTTTACAACATTTCCTTGTACAATTTGATGGTTGTTTTTTGCGTGTTATAACGTGCGGATTTGAAGATAATGGTGACCCAGAATTTCAGAGTTTCTTGTGTGTGTTTTACCTGCAGTATAATGACGCATGGGCAACGCAGTCGTGGCGTGTGTGTATTAAACGCCTTTTGACCTTCGCTTGGATGCTTTGTCGTGACTTTAACATGGAAAACAGCGGAAAGTTGAAGAGATGTTTTGAAGAGGCGTGGCCACAGTATGGCTTTACAGTTTTCTGTAAGGTAACGTACTGCTACATGTACCGTATTTGTCTTTCTTGGTGTTTGCTGGTAGTTTATTTAAAAACAATGTCACTTTACAAATAGACGAAATTAGCTTTCTATTCGTGTACATATGAACTGCCGTATCTACGAACACCTTTAGCAAACACATGTGTACCACTTAGCTCGATTTTTTGAGTTGTTGGTTTCGTAATGTGCTTCAGATGAAAGCGTCTTGTGACAGTGAAACTATTTACTTGTGGAAGATATCCACAGCTGTTAGGAAAATAATGTGAAAAGTGGCAGGTTCTGTTATTATTATTATTATTATTATGATGACGATAATGACGACGACGACGACGATGATGTCACTTCGGGTCTGGCACCCTGTGACTTAAGTAACCCCGAAAGTACGCAGAAGTTGTCTCGAATGCATGGTCTGAACAAGGGGAACTATATACGGGAACTTTGGCTTTTATGTTAACCGTACAGGAAAAGGTCATTAATACATTAAATTAGAGGGTATTACCACGTGCTTTAACATTCGTAAATTATCATATTGCCGACAGTGAATAATTCTCCGAACAAATTATATCCCTAAACAGAATTATCGGGACTGTGCTATATCTCAGGCGGTTATTCGCCTGTGTTTACAGTGGAGGCCCGGGTTCACTCCCAAGTCACTTCATGTGGGATTAGTTCTTAGGAAAGCGACAATGGGACACGTTTTTTTCTGAAAGAACTTACGATTCTCTCCGCCACTTTATTTTCATTCATATTATCTGGGGGTGGACAGTGGATCCACTAGAGGTCGTATTTATAAATGGACATAGTTTTACCTCACCACAAGAGAATTAAAAGAGGAGAGCTTTGTTACTATTAACCAACAAACGCACACAGTTGTCATTAAACACTACACTGCTACATGTTTCGGACCCTGCTGGTCCACCATCAGTTGCATAAAACAATTGATGTACTCCCTGATGATGGACCAGTACGGTCCGAAACATGTAGCAGTGTAGTGTTTTATGACAATTGTTTGCGTTTGTTGGTTAATATTAAAAAAAATCGAGATAAAATGCACGGATGGAAAATATAAACAAGGAGAGGTTAGTGTAGTTGTGTATCGCCTGTATTAATATCCAGAAACTTTGTATGTTACCCACAGAGTGTGTTTATGTATTTCTTATTATTATCACACTAAACAGCGATTGTTTACCTAAACAGCATTAAGTAGTTTCTATGGTTGGCCTTTGTAATGGAGCCGCAGTATGTTTACTGTGAGGCAGGAACTGAACTTTTATGGACAGTTTAGATCATTTTATCCTTCAGAGAGTAGATAAATGTTTATGGCTGCCGGACCTTTCCTGTTATAACCTCGCAATGCTAGGGGTTTGGGTTAGACGTTAGGCTAGTCTGTGTCTTGCGTGTTTCTCTCGCTCCTTACCGGAGGGGCTTAGGTTAGATGTCAGACTAGTCTCTCTCTGTTTTTGCACGTACCGGTGCAGCGCCTCTACCGGGCGAGTCACTTCCAGACCAGCTGCTCCATCAAATGTCTCCTGTGCAAAGGTTAAGGGAGAGGGGGTTTTCGCGGTGGTAAAGCATACTGAGCGTGAATCTGTTACACACGTCAATCTAGTGTTTATGTCGTAGATACGTACAGCGTTGTCCCCTTCCAAATAGCATGTTGAGTAGTCACAGAGAAGTGTTTGCGGTTGTTATTCCAAACTTTAATTTTTTTATATTTGTTGCGAGAAGTAATAATAATAATAATAATAATAATAATAACCATGGCTCAACAGCCCTATATGGGCTCGGGCCTCCTCGTTCCGAGGTTACTGAGTCGTGCGCATTCGTGGCAGTTGGTGACTGGGAAACTGGCCGCGCTGCTGTTCTATCGATCCTGATGTGACCGCCAGAGCCATCTGGCAGGCAGTCAGGAGACTTGGGTGAGAAATTGGGGTTGAATTTTGCCTACGAAACATTTCTAGTCATGCCCGTAAGGTTCTTTTACATGCCGTAAATCTACGACATGGACCGACGGCTTTACTTCCCCTCCGCAGGAAGTGGTGCTCCTGATTTTTATCACCCTTAAAATTCCATCGACCTCGGTCGGGATTTTTTTTTAATACTATTTCCTGGGTTTTCCCCTTTGGTCCATTTTTTTGTTCTGTATTAATCCTTTTTCGTCCTTTCATGTCACTTACGGTCCACAACCGTCTTTTTACAACACAACACAAACATCCATGCCCCCGGTGAGATTCGAACCCACGATCCTAGTAAGCGAGCGGCCGAAAACCCACGCCTTAGACCGCACGGCCACTGGGATCGGCTATCGAACCCGCGAACCTTGGGTCCAGTGGCGAGCACGCTAACCACTAGTCCACCGAGGTCGACTGTTGCTAGAAGTACTGGGAATGAAAAGGCATGGCTTTAGATTCACCCTCGGTTGCGAAACGCACTGTTTTCTTATTTGTATTTATTTATTGCAGATAATAGCAGATAACACTTTTTGTTCGCAGAGTAACAAGTACAACGTGTCAGATATAAGTATAGATTTGTAAATGTCAATTTATGGCTTTGAAGCTGGTGTCTGCAGTGTCATGTTGACACGATTTTGCACTAATTAGGCTGTCTTCAGATATGATGAACTTAAAACAACCTGCCTTGCTCTGCTTTGGTGACTCCGATTTACCTTACTGAAAACTAGTTTTGCGCCATGTGCTTGTCAAGTGAGATCTTCTCTTAGATGCGTGCCACAAGGGAGCAATACCCAGGCTCTCTTTTCCAACATAGCTACGTACTGTATCACGTGACATTTCATACCTCTGTTACGAACACCGATCGGCACGCTCTGCGTACGCAGGGCCCTTAACTCTGATCGCATTCTGTATGTATTGTGTGTGTGCGTGTGTGTGTGTGTGTCTAGGCTTGTATCGTTATCTAGATGTCCCTGAACGTGCGTGAATTTCGTATTCATATTTCGATTGAACTTTTCTTGAGGACTAAAAACAGCGAATTGATATGTCTAAAACAAGGAAATTAGGGTTTGTGAACTATTAACGTGAATTATGTTAAAGTTAATAGTTTTTTTGTTGAAAAGTAAGGACAGTGATACCAAAGATGTAATAACAACGCCTTAGGAACGCAGTTGTCGTATACGTCGGGTGATACCGATATCTGCTGTGTTCATCCGTCACATAAAGTCGTTTTGTTTCGCCTCTGACTCAAGTTGTTGTTGCAAGACCATAAACGGTATAGGCTTAACATAAAACGGCCTGGCTTGTGACCACTGCTGTTACGTCATTAGTTGTCTGCGGTGTCGTGCATGATTCGATCCATTTGGTACTTACGTGGCTTACGGCGCATGGCATTAAATAATTGAAGTATATGTGATGTCTATCTAATTGTAAGTAACAACTGTCTATTGCCTACTACTTTCAATTCCCTAACTTTCCTGTGTCTTCTCTGAGGTTCAAGTGAAATGTTGTCTTAAGGTGATCCATCCCCGTTTTGTTTATAAGATATAACCGGAAGTATAATATACTTAGTCCAAACTCAACTTTTGTTTATCAAATACAACCAGCTACATGTTCCGGCTAACATATAGTCATCATGAGGCTGATCGCGAAAATAAAATTAAAAATAAAATGTTCACAGCTGCATGGGAGGTTTGAGATCGCGAAACTTTGCAAGTATACTGTTATGTAATGTATGTATAAAATTACTATGCAGCTTCAGGAATAATTATATATAAATTATGTAACAATATATTTGTATGGTTCGCGATCTCAAACCTCCCGTGCAGCTGTGAAGATTTTATTCTCATTTTTATTTTCGCGATCAGCATGATGATGGCTGTATTTTAGCCGAAATATGTAGCTGGGTATATTTTATACATAAAAGTTGTGTTTCGACTGAATATATTATATTTCTGGTGACATGTTATTGTTTTTCATTATTCTGTGTTATTAAAAATTTGGTATAAAATTTAATTTTCACGTATTGAAAGGCACTAAACAAGAACTTTATGTGTGTACGATAAAATAAGCAATTCTGTTGTTTCAGTGCAGGTTATGTTAAGTATAATTCGAACATAGAACAGCCTGTTGGCTCCTGCTGTAGGTCTGTGTGTCACCCGGTGAGACAAGAGGATGAGTATACGATGAATTGGGAAGGAGTGAGAAGTAGTAACAGCCAGGCGTGTTTTTTTTTCGAAGAGGAAATTTTCTCATTATCCTGGAGAGACTATTAAAAAGGCAGGAAACCTCGGTCAGTAGCTATACCGGATATGTAGCTTACCTCTCGAATACGCGCCAGGTACTGGACTCTTCTTATTCTCTTAGCCTGTCAATGCCAGACAGTATGTTGGGCAACAAAATGAATTTACAGATTATTGCTCATTACTAATCACAACTCTCTGCTTTTTTTTTTTTCCCCTGTGGAGCAACAGCCCTACTCGGGCCTAGGCCGCCAGACAGTTGAGATATCTAAATCACACACAGACACACCACATTCGGTAGGGCTCCTCTGGAGGAGGCATCGGCCCGTCGCAGAGACCTCTACCTGACAACACACAACATTCACAAGCGACAGACATCAATGCCCCTGGCGAGATTCGAACCCGCAGTCCCAAGAGGCGAGCGGCCGCAGTCCTACTCCTTAGACCGCGCGGCCACCGGTATCGGCAACTCTCTGCTTGCAAAGTGCATATTTCGTTTTCGTTGTGGGAAACATCGCGTGTCTGTCGAGACGTAGGCCAAGGTCAGGAAATCATTATTGTATCCATAACAACTAGTTCTCAAGCACTTCATCTCCAAGGTGGAATATTGTCTGTCCCTAAGTGAAGTAAATATGTAACTGTACCCGAGCACATTGAACTCAAGACTGCACTGCAAAACGTTTCCGCCACAAAACATTGACAGAAGTTTTCCGTTCAAATGCATCATAAAACAGGAATGTCTATTAAGGTTACGTTGTTCTGGGCTGAGGCGCTGTGTAGTCTGCTGTATAGTTTGTTTGTGGGCTCGTTTGAGTCTGTGAACAGTGATTTGTTCGCCAATAAAATCATTAACCGCCTGATATTTGTAATGGCTGTTTGTTGGTTTGTTGATTTGTTGGACGTAAAGACCGCCTTATAAATGATTAATATTATTGGTATGTGCTTTTTAATGCACTTGTGACGTTTCTGCGTCTGGAGTTCCGGTGGTTACCGCTTCTGCTTCGTATTCGAAACGCCATGGGTTTCAACCCAGAAGCTACTATCCTGAGGTTTTAAGTGGCTTTCCTCAGGCACTCCGGATAAGTACATTAATTAAGCCTCGACTCTGCCTCCCACATCCTTCCCAATTCACTAATCCTGTCATTGGACGCTGTACGTTATGCGCTACTGACAGCGTGATTTCAGCAGAGAAATGCATGCAGGATTTTGGTGGGGAAACCTGAAGGAAAGAGACCAGTTGGAAGATATACACGTAGGTAGGAGGATGATATTAAAATGGATCTTAAAGAAATGGGATGGGAGTCCGTGGACTGGATTAATTTGTCATGGGTACGGGAGTGTACCTTCGGATTTCATAAAATGCCGAATGTCTTGACTAGCTGAAGAACTCTTAGTTTCTCAAGAAGGAACATGTCCCATGGTGTTAGCTTTCAGCACATTGAAGTGAGGAAATTTTTGGCAATTTGTGTTCCAAAACGGTTTAGCCTGTACACCGTAGTATTATGCCTTTTGTTGTTCACTCTATGAGAAATGTTCAAAATTTTGGTCGGAAGGTCTGAAAGGAAGAGTTCACTTGGAAGACCTAGATGTAGATGCTAGTATAATATTAAAATGGAACTATAGACAACGGGCTGAACACAACAGTAGAAGTATACGATGATCGAGATTCTCACGTTGGTGTGTTTGAATATTATATTCTTCTGTAATGTGGCATTGTATAGTCTGGTAGAAATTTAGCGACTTTACAGTGGAAAGTGCTGCCTCTTCTACGCTGAAATGGAAAGCAACACGTCCTTCCGCAACGTCGCTAAATTTATACCAGACTACACAACATCACGTCCCATAAGGCAACAGTCTTCAAGACAACTTTGATTTCCATAACAGCTGAACGATCAGCTTTCCTAGAATGATCCTGGCCCGTGTTGTTAATTGGTCAGTCAGCTGACTCTTCTGCAACCACTGGAGTGTGAAGAAAATGCAGTCGTTCTGAACTTGTAAGGACCGAATCACATTTCAGCATTGTTTGTACATTAGAAAGTTTATTTCCATACTTTTGGCCAGACGATTTGGAACATTATAATGAGAGCGACCCACATCTTTAGCTTACTGAACTTTTAAGACTCTCGAAAACTGAAACTGACTGTGTCCATTATTTTTCATTTCGCCACTGCTTCAACATCCCGTAGGATGCACCGCCCATGTTTCTCCAGACCGGCTCCATTCATTGTTTCTCGCTAGCCGTAATTAATGGAGTACTTTTCATTCAGTGTGCAGAACGGTGAACGGTTGTGAAGGAATCGCCGGAGGCAACTGGTGAATTTAATACGACGTGACGTCACTCCTTACTGGGTATGCATAGAATTACACACCGGATTCAACTTGCATTATCCATGCACAAGAGGATGAAAAAAGATAAAAACAAGTTCAGACCGTTGATTCGCTGTTCACAGACATCAGAGTCTTTAATTTCATCCAGAGATACGGCTCTAAGGCGGTATGCTGCAAACCTGAATAAAAATTCGGAGCTTTGAAATTGCATCAACTGATTGCAGTTGATGCAAAATTCTGAGGGCTTTGTTAGTTGGAAGTCGTCACACAACGAACCTCGTGAATTGTACAGGATTCCCAGGATGTCCCCCCCCCCTCCCCCTACCGCTTCGCCCTCTCATAATTTTCATGCTTAGAAATTAAATCACAGGTCAGATATCCCACTGCCATAATTATTACGCTTATATCAGTGGTGAAGAATTGTTTCCTATTTGGAGCCCGTTGGGGTTATTTAGAAGTGTCTGTGAGCCGCGCTGCCTCACGGACACAGTTCATGTGGTTACAAAACTACGAATTTAATAGCTCTCATACTGGCAGTTACGCGACGTACTTTGTAGAGGTGACAGACTGTAAGAAATGCATTATTAACAACATTTTACGACAAAACAGACATTGACTAAGGAGAATAAATTATTTTAGCAAAATTGAATGGGGATTCAGGTCTACTGGGGATGTTGGCCGTATTGACTGGTAATTACTGACGTTCAGGAGGGGCGTAGTACCTTCCTATTCAGGGTCAAGCAGTCAAGAGAACCTCCTCTCCGAAAGGTGTGTAGAATTTACCAGTCGGCAGGGCGTGACATTCCAGAAGCTTGAACCTTCAACTCCGCTGGGAGAACCTCAGATCTCACAAGGTTAAATGTGCCTAATTTCAGTGTAAACTTGAAAAGTTTGTATCACTTGTGATTTTGACCTAAAAAAGATAGACAACTTTACAAGAAGTCGCAAAATAGCCCGCCGGATGTGATGTGGCGGTTTTTTGACCAGTCATGTCACGACGTCTCCTGAGCAGTGGTTGTGTGACATATGGGCTCAAGGTAACAAAGATCACTGTCCAGTCTGAATCTTGCTTAAATGTTGCACGTTGTAGTATAGTTCAAAGACATCACAAATGTGTTTTTCCAAAGAAGGTTGTGGGTGACAGAGTGCTGAGTCGGGCAGTGTTTTCGGAACTCTATTTTGTGTTGTCTGGATATTAAGACATTAAACATGTTCTCTGGTACCCCCAAATGACTTTTCATACCCATTTAATAGGTATATTTCGCCGAGTGAAACTAGTAAAAGAAACGACGAAGTTTCGGTGTCCGTCTAAGTATAGATTTTCATCTTTTGAATTTTTTTCTACATATAAAACAGTGTATAACAACTTAATGCAGCGGAGTCCTTCGTGTGAAACTGATAGTCAGGTGGTCAAGAAATTCTACTAAAGTTTTGCGTAGACTTCATATTTCATTCTGCTACCTTGTAATATGTGTGTACGTGTCTTCCACACCATACAGTGTCATCTATCATCAGTGTTCCAAACTTTAACTTTATACAGGGCATACACAAAAGAATGGTGCGGTTTTAATAGTGAGCACTATTAAAACCGCACCATTCTTTTGTGTATACCTGTATATTTTTTTCAGTTAGACTATCATGCAAATTGCGATGTAACTACTGGAATAAGTTACGATTTTTCCTCTTCAAAGTCATAATTGCATGCGAAGTACGTTCTTTCACCAAAGCAAACAGAATTGATTTGTCCTCTAACGCAATCTATATCATACTGGGGTTATTTGAAGAGCTTTCTGTTGTTTAGATGTCCCATATGAACTGTAAAATGAAGCGATCATTCTTGCCGTTGCTATATTTTGGATATAATAGACTTATAATATTTTATATATGTGCGGGAAGTTTTTTTAATGGCGCAACAGTCCCTAGTGGGCCAGGGCCTCTCATTATCGAGTCTTCACGATCACACTGAGACACACCACACTAGGTAGGACTCCTCTGGACGAGCGATCAGCCCGACGCAGAGACCTCTATCTGAAAACACACAACACTCACAAGAGACAGACATTAATGCCCCAGGCGGAAATCGAACCCGCGATCCCACCAAGTGAGCGGCCGCACACCCACGTCGTAGACCGCGCAGCCACTGGGATCGGCGTGCAGGAAGTGGTTTCGGTAATTATATGATCTTGTAGACAAGGTTAGATATCAGTGTTCAAAGTAGCTAGACTCTCCAGATCAGCACGAAAGCGCCATGAGCTGAAAAGATGCGTTTGACGATTTTCTGTAAAAACAAATTGTTTACTGTGTTTACTACCAGCTGTAACATTACAAGGCTGCATTTTGTCCGCAACGTATTTCTTAAAAAATATATATATATATTTTGTGATGTCTCAGAACAAACAGCGATTATTTATCTGTGCAGCATTAGACTGTTTTTTAATGGAGACGCGACATGTTTTGTGTCAAGTAGGAACTAATTTTTTGCGTAACGTGTAAATGAACTTCAGGTTAAGGGGCTGGGCACTGGAAATGGTTTGATTGGGACAGGCACTTTGGGGAAAAAAATAGGCTGTGTCTGCTTGTATGTACATTCGTTTCCATTTCTGATTCTAGGAATCGGATTGTCTTGGGTTTGTTTATCAAGTGAGAAGACTTATGTTGTGGTGTTGTAAGGTTCAGTTTTACCAATATAGTCACTTTGTTATGGACTGAACGATCTGGTGTTCGATTCCCGGTAGGGACAAGGGATATTTTCTTTTCCATAACGTTTAGACAGTCTCTGCGGCCCACCCAGCCTCTTATGTAATGAGTACGGCTTGTTCTATCCCGGGGGTAAAGCGGCCGGGGCGTGAATTTGACCACTCATCTCCATCCAGTGCAGAGGTTAGGAACGACTGGAGGTATACCCCTGTCCTCTCTATATATGCGTTCGTAGCGTGGACAGGGACTACAGAACCATTCATTTTTACCTTTGTTTACAGCTGACTAGCACGACATATAGATATACAGCTTGCTACATGTACCTGATACCAAGTTTTCGATGAAAGGATTACAACTTTTATCTTTTGTTTATTTTACACCGACTCAAAAGAAGAAAGGAGCTGTTGCTATACGTGTCATTTTATGACGCTTTATCGACATATGAAAAGCTTTAGGATGTAACCTGATCGGATGGGCCCGTTAGTTTATCATTGTGTTTAAATTGAAGGCTGGATGGGCTGAGCATGTAACGCGGATGGGGCGTGAAGCTTTCAGGAACGAACTTATTTGTTAGACCCGTGCATAGATGGCAATGCTAAAGTGATTCCGAGAGATGGAGCGTGTGAAGGTAGAGATGACTTAACTGGCTCAGGGCAGAGTATAATAGCTGCTTGTGAACACGGTAACGAACCGTCGAGTTCCTTTAAATTAGGGAGTTTCTTGCTGAGCTGAGTACGTGCTGTCCCCATCCCAAGGACATCCGAGTAGATAATGTGACGTCGAATGACCTGCAGTGGGATAATCGTAAATGTGGAAGGGTCTTCTACAGACCGCGGCGTATTTATTGTACGGTAAAATCCCGGAATTCGCCCTAATAAAATGTTTATTTCTTGTGAATTTGTCTAGGGATGTGTACTAATAACCAAATGATTTGTGGGTTATTTGTTCGGCGGGTGAAGAGGCACGGTGGTAAGAGGGGAAGCACTGTGCATGCACCACCAAGTGTTTCATAAATATCAACAATGACTGAAGGTATAATGTTCTCCCGACAGCGTAAGGCCTGACACACATTATACGGACAGTCACCTTCGAGCCCTTCGGATATTCCCCACGTTTGTAAATAGGAGTATCCATAGTAGCTACCACTTTCAAGGCCCGACACCGTTTTCCAAATGCAGTATACAAAATTTCCCGGCTCTTGACTGGAACGTGAATGTTCCTATATTATGAATAGGCCTAAATGTTTCTGAAAGAGGTATGACGTTGCCTGGCCGTTCACTGGTGGGTCTAACAACGACCACGCCGTGCCTCCCGCAGTGTGTATAGAGTTCATGAGTTCAAGCAGACAGTAATATGGTTACTACTGTAGATGTAGGGAAGTTGGAGGCGTTGCGCAGCAGTTCTGGAATACTTGTTCCAGTAAGCAGGCGTACGCAACCGGTTGTGACGCAGTTGTCACTCTGAACTTGACTGGTAGAGTGTGAGGCCAGGAGCGACAGCTTTTGCAAGAGTAAGGCGATTGCGAGTTCTTCAGCTGTGTCTGCTTCGAAGTCCCTCCCGTATGCCTTGCGTCCTAAACGGTTTACGCCTGGCTCCCAACCAGCAGCTCTTTCCCCGGGGGGTAAGCGACCAGAACTTGAGGCTGACCACTCCGTCATGTGGTTTTATGACCTGCTCACGGAGTTCACCTTCTTTGCCCTGCCCTACGAGCACAGTGTCTTTGTTTCGTGAATGACATGTCTTCATGATTAGAAGCATCTGTGCTTTCTTGACAAGAGACTCGCACGGTTTTCCATTACATGTAGCTGGCTTCAGTCATTTATTTGATTACGCTTTCTTGTTTGAAGAAATCGCATTCACGAAGTCAGATTATACTGTGCCGAATGATAGGGCAGTTATTGAATAATAAATTAATACATCAACCAACTTATGCACTTAATAAAATACATTTAGAAGCAAGTATAAAACTCCTACATGTTTCGGCACAGGGGTGCCAGCATCAGGGAGTTATTCAGAACTAAGGAGTTCAAGGCCAACAGCATATAGATATTGTGTCTCCCTGCTTAAAATGATTAAAATATTAAAATTCTAAAATATATAAAGTAATAAGCATAAAATTACAATGTAATTTTAAAATTTGTAAAGTGAGCCATTCCTCTAAACAACGTTACAAGGCACTCAGTCTACCACACCGCCCGACACGACACACTTCACACGCTCTATCAGGACGAGATCTCTTCGGATCGTAATAGATCGAGACAGATATTTGTCTGTATGCATGCTACATACAGAGTGTAAACAACCGGAAACTTTTACCTGGAACGGCTCACTTTAAGAATTTTAAATTTGTAACATTGTAATTTTATGATTATTAACATTGTATATTTTATAATTTTAATATTTTAATCATTTTAAAACTAGAGACACAGTACGTAGATGCTGTTGGCCTTGTACTCCTCTGTTCTAAATAACTCCATTAATGCTGGCACCCCCGTGTCGAAACATGCGGGAGTGTTGTACTTGCTTCTAAATGTATTTTATTAAGTGCATAATTTGGTTGCTGTAATAATTACAAGAATATGCACGGTATGAATGACGTAATATTCGAATAATAAATTGTTGAAAGAAGGCTGTCGTTGTCTAACTCGAGATACCATCTCTGCATTTGCGTGGATTGACTGAGTGATACGACGAAGTATACCCGGATAGTCAATCTCCTGGCCGAGATTTGAACCTGTGACATCCCGAATACAAAGCAGAAAAACTGCTCACTCGACCGCGACGTTCGGTCATTCCGTTTAGTTGCTGTGTGTGCTGAGGTGCAACGCACGCTATGCAGTGTGCACAAGCCGCGGTCAGTTATCGAGTGTGTCCGTGTCTTGTTGCGTATTGAAACTGATGTATAATAAAGCTTGTAATTTCTGCGAACAAATTGGTGGTTACAGATTAAGTTTGTACGTCAGTCTGTTCAGTGCATAAGGTTCTCCAGTATGTTCACCGTAGTTTCGCAACAGTGTAACCATATAACTCTTCATTCAGTATCTGCAAGACTTGCCACGATTCAGCGCCACGCTGGTAAGTAATAGAAAGTGTGTGATTTCACATACTTTTGTCTTTGGAACTTGAATTTTATAAGTAAACACAACTCGGAGTTTCTTTCTGTCAGTTCGCTTTCATGTATCCATTAAGAAATTAAAATGCTCTGTTATTGTTTACATTGTTTTTGACGTTTGTTACAGATCCGTGTAGAGGATTGATTTAATGTTGAAGTAATTAATCTTGTTACGTAACAACTAGTTGAAGATTTGACATAGAAATACCAAAGGAATTTCATTACTTTAGGATACAGTCGATTTTCAGGAAAGACCCCGATGAACGATGGGCACTTCGTAGCTAGCTATGTTTTAAGTAACAGAATCCTAACAAGCATGAGAATAATCAGTAGTTAAACATCATGAAATAAGAGTAACATATCAGCGGAATATAGAGGAGGGGAATAGATTCAGTAGGCGTATGTGCGTTCTTTTCATCTCGTAGGAAGATCTGTGGTTCTAGGTGAAACTAAGGAGTTTTAAAAACAAATCTGCAGAAGTTGGCGATTTTAGGCTTTTTCGTGATTTCATATGGTGGGCCAAGACTGTAATTAGTACGACATAAAAACGCGTAGGGGAGTACGGAAATGTTGCTAGAATATTACGTGGGTAAGGAATACATAGGCACATGAGCTGGTGTGTGTGTGGTGTATGTAAGTAAGTATGTGTGTGTGTTTTGCAAGCAGTGTTAAACCCCAATGTTGTAATATCATTGCGGTCTGCACCTAGAAAAACTCAAGAACCTGTGCGTTAAATAAATTTATTTCACGTTAGCTCCATCCTTTTATATGCGATTCGTTCCCTTTTTTAAGAAACCGGCATTGACACTTTCTCCCTAATGGGTGTTCATGTAATTCTGAGATAGTTACATCTCATATTGTAAAACTGTGTTTACACATGTAACAGTGGGAGGGTTGCAAAATTGTTGTGTAGGGATCTTTAAGAACCACTAAGAGACACATGGTGGCACTATTTCACCTGGGCTCTTGTTACTTACTCGTCTGACAGGGAGCCTTAAAACCACATTTTAAAACAAGTATGGTTATAATTTATCGTTTAAGAAGGTGAAAGCTTGTCGCGGGAGTTCAGAGTTTACAGTCTGCCTTTACGCATGCCGCAACTTTCTTGGTGCATTATGTTTCGGTTTACGTACAGAATATGTTCACCTTTCGTATTGTCGTTACTCCATGTATCACGCTTCTCACGATTTTCGTATGAAATACCGCCTGCACACACCGCATGTCGAAAAGTGGGACGCTGAACTGCAAGCTGTCCGAAAAGTCTGGATTTGCTACCCAAAGTGTTTTGTAACAGTGTATATCGCTGAACAGTGTCTTGAGCATCAGAAGAACGCGTTGAGGGCGTGACGTCAGGAACCACAGACACTCTGACAAACATCCAGTGACACATACCGCGGCTGTAAAGCTGCTGCAGTTCAAACAATGGCTATGTGGCTGGCAAACTGAATTCGAGTCGTCTTCGCATCTTGAAAGAAAATCGCGAAACTGTCCTTTTGATAATGTGTAGGTAGTCGATGACTATAACGTTGGAGGCTATGTCAAAGTTCACGTTTGCGCTGTAAAAGTAAAGAATGGAGCCCATCTGCAGCACCGAACTGAAGAAAAATGAAAATACAGCGGTCAATACACGCACTGTAAAATGAAAGCAAAAATAATATAAAGCAAGCATATTGTCATTGATTCCAAACTTTTCCTATAATCGGTGTAATAGGAGGCAGTGACTGACAAAAGAGATTTGTGCGACACAAACGCACACATTTTTACAGCGCGAGGAACTGCTGACGATGCTGAGTGTAAATAACATTTTTTCCTTGGTACTAATTTCCTTATCAAAGTCTGTTAAATCATATGCGGAGTGCGAGATTTGATGTTCATAACAGCGGTACTGATGAAGATATGTCTTCTAGAATTGTACGTCGTGTCTCTGATTAAGCGGTCCCCGACATTTCGAAGGATGGTTGCACTTCGATTCTCAGTATGGAGCAGTCCAAGAGAGTTGGAGTGCTGCATTCTGAAGACGGAGGTACTAACGATAATTTGAAGCGTCGGATACTTTTCACCCAAGGACACCAAGTTTTTACCTTAAGAGACAGAGTCTTGAGCATTGCAGTCTGACAGGCCGATGATGTGAGAAAATCTGCCTGTAGAAGCTGTCACTGCTAAACTGTTTTACGTAAGTTGACAACAATAAGAATTATTATCATAATGTCTTTTAGTTATTTTTATACGTGTAACAGAAGAGAGGATACTGGAAATTGGAAGAGAAAGCGCTAGATCGCACACTGTGGAGAATTCGCTTTGGAAGAGGCTGTGGACCTGTTGTGAGACAGACTGCAGAATGAATGATTGAATGGATGAATGAAGACAATGTTGCGGAACATTTAATACGGGATCGCCAACCCTCTGCTCAGGACGCGGGCACCTGGGTGTCTCAAGAGGGTTGTTGGGTGTGTGTCTGCGAGAATTTTAAAATAGCCCTAATAATTTTTTAATTCTTCGCTGATGATCGCTCGACACGTGGTGATTTACTTTTTGTGAGCTGAATCTGTTGTTATTGTCAGTTGAGATTTTCAGGTTTCACATTGAATTAGGCGTTCGGGATAAATGAAGGTCAAATGACATAACAATTACTTATTCTCCGTTGGGCATTTTGTGTGAAACATAGTGTACCAGAGCAATATTTTGGAAAAGGTTTTTGTTTGAGAACGAAATGTGCCGAGATGCCAGTCGTCTCATTATTTAAATTTGGATTTACTGTTTCGGTAAATCCATACGGTTTCCGCTACGTAGAAGCCTCGCCTCCTTTCGCACCTACCAGACTCAGGTCTAGCCTCCCGTTGTGGCACACGATTCAAGGAACACGATTACTGGTAGAGCTCTTTCGAAGTTGGTCGCGTTTTGCAGTCGACTGAGAAGAGCTGCCCCTTTCCATCACTTCGATGCATGTGGACGAGAGTTTGGATTTATAATATAGGGGCGTGTTGTGTATGGAAATGTTTTAGTACGATGGACGATTACATTTTCAGGTACCCATGACAGCTATACGTATGTAGAACATTGCCTTGGCTTGACTGATAATCCAGTCAGGTGTTAACAAGTCAGTTGAGCTACTCACACAAAACGTGTGCTTTGGCTAGCAGTGCCTCATAGGTGGTCATATTCCCGCCCTAGGAGGATGTAGTGTCTCGAGTCTTACAGGCATTACAGTGTTTATATAGATTTGACTTATATTTTGGACATTGCATATTATCTTAGGTTCATTTATGCTACGTCACAGAGCCGTATGAGTCTCTGTCTAGGAATGAAGGGGCGGAGAGGGATTCTGTTATGGTGGACCCATCAGGAAGAGCTAGTCTCTGGCACTGGATCCGCTTAAAGAAGTAGGATTGTAGGGGAAGAGGTGTGGACGAGATTCACGTGGATCAGCATGGTGTCCGGTGACAGACTGTTGGGAACATGGTAACGCACTTTCGGATTCCGTCAAATACGGGGAATTTCTTGACTAGCCGAGGAACTATTATCTTTTCAAGGAGGACTCAGCTCCATGTAGTTAACATAAACTAATGCAGTAATGACAGCTTGTTCAGACATGGCGAGTAATAGGGGGTTTTCACCGCGACGTGGGTGGGGATTTCTTTCTTCTGGAATGGTCGCATGACGCTGCGCCATGTCCCAGAGGAACGGAATGCTTGTTCAGGCATGTATTGTCGCTTTGCCGGCGTGGGAGGCTGTGACGCTTTAAGCTCTGTGTCTTAGATGACAGTATTTTGTGATGCGGAAGATTGGTAGCAAGGAAACAGTTGTGTTTCGTTTATATGCTAGTAGTAACACGCGATGTACAATGTGATTTTGTCTCGTACGTATCTGTGTTGTCAGCGAGTACAGACCCTCTCTAACGCAATTTCAGACACCCAATTTTTAAAAAGTGAAAAAAGTTGAAAAAATAACGTTTTTTAAATGCGCGCCCAATTTTTTCTTGCGTGAATGAAAGCGCAAAGACACGATCATGGCGGCAGAACACTGCTGGGCGATAACACAGGCTACGGGCCGATAAGGTTCCAGCGTGTTGGAATTTTGACTTCAACTGGACACCCTGGTACTTACATATAGTTGAACATATGTAGGCCTGTACTCAATGCTACCCTGCTACGGATCTTCCGGAGCGTAACTACTGTGTAAGGCGGCGTCTGTATACGAAACGTTGGCGACAAAATGGCAGCTTGCTTTATTCTGTTTTTGCTTTAATTTTGCAGTGCGTGTATTGACAGCTGTATTTACACTGTTCTTGAGGTCGGTGCTGCAGATGGGCTCCGTTTACGGCCTAAACGTGAACTTTGACTTAGCCTCCAACGTTATAGTCGTCGACTACCTACACATTATCACTAGGACAGTTTCGCGATCTTCTTTCGAGATGCGAAGACGACTCGAATTCAGTTTGCCAGCCACATAGCCATTGTTTGAACTGCAGCAGCTTTACAGCCGCGGTATGTGTCACTGGATGTTTGTCAGAGTGTCTGTGGTTCCTGACGTCACGCCCTCAACGCGTTCTTCTGATGCTCAAGACACTGTTCAGCGATATACACTGTTACAAAACACTTTGGGTAGCAAGTCCAGACTTTTCGGACAGCTTGCAGTTCAGCGTCCCACTTTTCGACATGCGATGTGTGCAGGCGGTATTTCATACGAAAATCGTGAGAAGCGTGATACATGGAGTAACGACAATACGAAAGGTGAACATATTCTGTACGTAAACCGAAACATAATGCACCAAGAAAGTTGCGGCATGCGTAAAGGCAGACTAAACTCTGAACTCCCGCGACAAGCTTTCACCTTCTTAAACGATAAATTATAACCATACTTGTTTTAAAATGTGGTTTTAAGGCTCCCTGTCAGACGAGTAAGTAACAAGAGCCCAGGTGAAATAGTGCCACCATGTGTCTCTTAGTGGTTCTTAAAGATCCCTACACAACAATTTTGCAACCCTCCCACTGTTACATGTGTAAACACAGTTTTACAATATGAGATGTAACTATCTCAGAATTACATGAACACCCATTAGGGAGAAAGTGTTAATGCCGGTTTCTTAAAAAAGGGAACGAATGACGCAAAAAGGAAAACGCCCATGTGAATTAAATTTATTTATGAGCCAGGTTCTTCAATTTATTGTGTGTCCAGAAACGTGGTCTCTTGTTGGCAATTAACTGACTGATATTGCAGCGTGAAGGTTTGAAACTACGAAAAGCAAAAGGCAGCGTGTCCTTTGCCCTTATCATCCATTACCTGTTTTACTGTGTATATACAGTCGAACACGATCATAACGTCATGAAAGGGACTGAATATTTTTTCCGTTATAAACGAGTGTTGTTATAACCAAGGAGTATAATGTTACTGTTAACAGTGAGGAATTAATGGGTACCACAGAATATCTGACGCTACAGACGAGGTGTCGCGTAAAACCGATGTCGTTATAACCGGGTTGCACTGTATTACGAATTTTTCGTTACGTCCTTTTGATTTATTTTGTTTGCCACACTAATTACAAGTGTGGCCCACCGTACGAAATCGTGGGAAAAAACTAAGAATCTCCAGCTTCTGATGACGGTATTTCGCGGGCATTTGTGAAGGCGGTGATTAAATTTCTGATCCATGAAATTCTGGGTATTTCTTGAATAGCTGAGCGACTGTCAAATTGTCAAGAAGGATACAGCGCCACGGAGTTAATTAGCTGTGCCGTATTTTGAGGAAATGTTTAGAAGTTTCTTTTGATTTTCCTGATGCAGATACGGGTGATATTGACTAACATGGATTGAAACTGAATTCGTCCCGCAACGTTTAGTGCAGACCCGTTGCTACATTTCACTGAAATCTGTTCAGGAACTCACGAGATGGAACATCGGCATACATAAATGCTTGTTGCCTTTTATCGGCTTGTCTTATTATTTAGCATAAAATGTAGTGGCGGCTTGACGCCCTGCTTTTCCGCATCCTTGACTCAACAAGAAATGCAAATAATGAACAATCATTCGGCTACTGAGGCCACATAAATGTGGCATGTATATTGTCAGTGTTGGCTCTACGTAGTGCTCAGTTGTTTTCTAGTCACACTCTGACGTACGTAAGCTAACCAATGCACGGCACTTTTTGCTGTCGGTCTGCACGTGGCTCTCAGTATCAACATTCGTTTTAACAGAATGCCTGGACTACTGGAGGGGAAGGTGTAACAACACGAAGGAAATCGGGTGGGTCTCGACCCATTGGACTTACTTCAGTAGCCACAGTGTAGTCTGTACGACGATTGCTGCACTGGTTGTACATGAACAGGCTGGGTGTGGTACTGTTCAGAAACAAAGGCCACTTCCTATACCCATACTTGCAGACTTATTAGTACTGGATCCACTAAATCACTGTGTATAAAGAACTGAATGAAGCCGCTATGTAAAGCTGTTTATACAAGTTTGAAAGTGGTCAGAGAAATAAAAAATAAGTGGTAAATAAAGAAAGGAGAACGATACAAAGAGGCGATATCACTGCGGAAGTACAGATACTGATGTCCATGTCGTGTATAGGACTTCGTGCAACAGTGGAACATTGTCGTAATTCAAGTTCTGCATGCCACAAGGGCGGCGCAGTGGACATAGTCTTGTACGTCTGTAACATTGGAAGCGCTGGTTCGAATTCCTCTCGGAGCAGGAATTTATGGCCGCGTTTATCTCTGTTGTGTTGGTCCGACGCAGGTGAAGCATTGCAATGACCGATCCCCCATCCAAGGAGTCTTACCAGTGCTTAATAAAAGACCATACTTTCAGAGTTAGTTGTGAATAGGAGCGACGTAGAGAGCCGAATTCGTGAAAACGGTTGACAAAGAACGAAAAGAAAGTGAAGAACCGCAGGGATTGTTAGAGTAATGAAAATTCACATGAGTTTCGTGAAACAGGTGTAAACGCGTTCATTGACGATTCTTGGCTTGCTTTTCTTTGTGATATTTAACGATGCTCTTAAATGCTAAGATTATATAATGTTGATGGTAGGTGGATGAATGTGGCCTATTGGTGGAGGGATATTTGACTGGACAACCGAAGTACTCTGAGAAAAACCTGTTCCATTGCCACTTCGTCCGCCACAAGTCCAAAATGTTATGGCCTGGGACTCAACCCGGGTTTTCGTGGTGTGTGGCCGGCGACTAACCGCCTGAGCCATGTCATGGCAGTAGTTATTTAACGTCGCTGCTGCTTCTGCATTTATTTTATGTGATTGACAAGGGAACAAGATAAACTGTGGGCGGTTTTTAAGAAGTGTATATACTGAGGTGGCCTATTTAAAGGTACTATGCCGACGTTAATC
Organism: Reticulitermes speratus; assembly: GCA_021186555.1. Lineage (NCBI taxonomy): Eukaryota > Metazoa > Arthropoda > Insecta > Blattodea > Rhinotermitidae > Reticulitermes > Reticulitermes speratus. Next base: position 22,714,295 of record JAJKFL010000009.1, read on the forward strand.
TGGAAAGACTTGAGGAAAATCACCAAATGCCCTTATTCTCCGACCGAGATTCAAGCCGGGTATCTACGAAGTACAAATCCAGCGCTTTATTCCTGCGCCAGCGTCTTTATATTTTAATTGCTTTGGAGTTGTTTTTGACGAAGTTGGAGGCAGCAGCGATACTTGTGAATGGTTTTGGATACGGAGCTACCGTCTCGGGATTGGTATTGCGCGCGGCACTCGGTATCAGTTTGGGACCACTTTGTTGCCCGGTAGGTTCAGATTTTGCGTTACAACAACAACAACAACAACAGTAACAACAGCAGCAGCAACAACCACAACTGCTACTACTACTACTACTACTACTACTACTACTACTACTACTACTGCTGCTGCTGCTGCTGCTGCTGCTGCTGCTACTGCTGATGCTGCTGGGCTTGCTGCGAAGTGTCACAATAAACGAAGCTTACGTAAGTTTTGATTTCCGTAGTTTCTCCCATGTGGGCCGGGATAGCGTAGTCGGTAAAGCGACTCGAAACGGGCTGGACGGTCCGGGGATCGGACCCCGCTGGGGGCAAGATTTTCCGCACCTATCCAGACCGGTCCTGGGGCCCGCCCAGCCTCCTGTACAATGGGTACCTGGTCTCTTTCCTGGCGGTAAAGCGGCCGGGGCGTGGAGTTGACCACACACCCCAATCTAGCGCCGAGGTTTTCAGTATCATTCTTGCTCTTCCAGTGCATTCCTTTTGCAATCTTTTTTTCATTTGCTGATGTGTAACTTCACTTTCCTCAGTTCCTAGGTACTTGCATGTTTCCCGTGTTCAAGCTCTTGTGCTCCTCTGTTGATGTCTATTATTATTATTATTATTATTATTATTATTATCATCATTATCATCATCATCCAAGATGTTAATTTGCAGCTTTAGCAGACGATAAATGAAGTTAGTTGCAGTGTTTATTGTAATGACTACTCTCGCATTATTTTGTGATTCAGTCATTGAGAGGGTGTCTGTGTTTACACTTGCAAATGTCAAGAATAGATGGAGACTGCGATTGTTTTTAAACGTGGGGCTTATTTGTTTTCTAGAACAGAGTATTATCATTAATGTCAAAGTCCATTGGGACTCGCTTGTCTAAATAAGCGAATGAGTGTATACCATGGTGACACTCTTGTGGTTACAGTCGTATACAGTGCACCGATTTCTTAAGTATGACATATTCCACTTTTCCTCCACTCAGCATGTTTCCTTCACAGGTGATTCGCTCAGTAGCTGGCTCACAGTAGTTGAAGGCTGTTATGACGTCACACAGATATTTTCATTCAGTTTCTTCGGCCAGAGGGCATACACACTTATTCTTTTTAATCGCTATAAGAAGAAGCGCCTAGAAATGAGGTAATAGCACATGGTCGCGCCTCAAAGCGGTCAGCCTACAATTGAGAAAGTTTTATTACTGAATGCTGCGTGTAATAGTTCAGTTACGGTAGCGGTAGTTTACCTTTGTATGCATCTGCACGGCCACATTTATGTTCTATTGACTTCCAGCTCTTTGCGGGATGTCGTTTAGAGTTAAGAGTATGAAGTGGTAACTGTATAAGTGAGAGAACTGAGCTCCTTTCTGTATCCAATTCTTGGCTTTCTCGCCAATAGCAGGCTGAGTAGCCAATCTCTTTAGGTAATTCATTGCTTACAGAAATTTAAAAATAATTCACTGCAATTTATTTTATTTTGTTAAAGAAGACGTATTTCTTAGATATTAGCTGTTCTGGGAATATTTGGCCTTTATCAACACTTCTATACTGTGACGTGAAGAATTAAGGAGAATATACTGGCTTGGCGTGGTGAGCTGTTCAGGGAATTGGGTCTGCGAGTCTTGTCTTTTTCTTTCCTTTGCGGAGACATGGAATAATAGTATTATTCTTTAATACAGTGAGCTGTAGTGCGCGTGCTTAGAAAGGCTGAACTGGTTGCAGCCTCGTCCAATGCTAGCTAGATTTGATGCAGTGCGCTGTCATTCGGGAACATGAGACTTGTCTTAAGAATTATTCGGAGGCAAAGCTGAGATCGAGCGATCAAGCGCTTGGTCGAATGCGTTGTTATAAACAACGATGCAGTCACAGTTTGCTATGCAACAACTTGGTGTATTCACTGTGGATGACGCTGACCACGATGGACGCTGTTAGAACGCGTCGCTTACAAACGGTTACAAGACACGTCACGATACTTTTGAAGTCACAGGTTATTTATGAAACCTTCGAGTAGTTTAATCCTGCAAGTTGAACTGAAATAATCGCATTTGTTGATCGTTAGACTGAACTGGATACACAACAGTGCTGTATCGTTGAAGCTAAACCACAATTATGTGTTTGATCATCGCAGGCCAACTTAGAATATACGATTACTAGTCGAATGCCAGGCAAGTCTCAGTACACTACTAACTCAGAGTGACCTCACCTACGCCAATACGACGCTGTAAAATGCGAACCTCGGCTTTGGTGACGTTGAAAATGTTGAATCGCGCTCGCTGATTGGGCTCATTCCCTTGCAGCTTAACAACCCTGAATTTACTCGTCTTGGACTGCTTGACCTTGAATAAGAAGGCACAACAATCCTTCGAAATGTAGGAACCTGTTTGCCCAACGACACAGCGTAACATTCCAGAAGACTTCAGTCTTCAGCAGCACCGCTTTGAAACCCTCAAGTCTCGCAACCCAGAATTCGCGTGAGGAAGGGGAATAAAAATTGATTTATTTTCACCTGCAACACGCCATCCAGATTCATTGCGGAGTGTTAACACGTGCACGATATTACTTCGCGGACAAAGCGATATGCTTTCTGTGTTATGCCGTTGAAGTCACATACATAGTCGTCGTCTAGGCGACTGCCAGACTTGAAGACCTGCTGCTGATTGTGACATAAAAATATTTTAATATATTCCTAATGTAATAACTTTTATTTTAACCAACATATGCACTACACCTTGTCGTCATATATACCCCTACATATGTTTCGACTACTTATTAGTCATCATCAGGGGGATCAAAGTATATAAACACAGACTACACATCCACTATAATAGTTGGTTCACATTCAATGTTAAAATAAGATGAACTATGTTCACTATAAAAACATGTAGCATTTTTGCTTCAGTGGTTAAAATATATAAGAGCGTTTGTTTTCCTTTTTGGTTAAAACGTTTAAAATTATTTAAAATTATTGGCAGTTGGTCTTGTTTCCTTCTCAAATGGCTGGTGAATTTATCTGTGGCGGGATGTTGTGCCGTGTTCTGTAAGCTTCGCCTGACGGCTGCGTAATGATTTCGTTCCATGAGTTGCGATGTGTTTAGATCAGAGCACCTCTTATGTTATTTGCTTAAAATGGATTTATTGCCAATCTTTCCAGTTTATCTTCCCATCCTAAAATGCCGGTCCCAGAATCTAACAACGGTACATGGCCGGTTAGATGGTTCCGTAACAAATTTTCTTGATCTGTGCAGTGGGATTAAACTCTTATGTTACCTGAATTGCACATTATATCCACCGTGCATTTTGATAATAATTCACAATTTTAAACAACCAACAAATGCACTATATTGTCCAGTATTGTTTAATATCCCCTACATATGTTTCGGCTCCAGATGAACCATCTTCAGGGGGTCAACGTTACATTCATATTCCATCCATTAGTTAATCTGATGATATAATATATATATACCACAATATGAAGTCAAGTTACTATTATATTAACAGGCTACAAAGCATAAAATTCCGTTGTATACTCTTTTAAACAGTAACACGAATTGTGTCCACTTTTAGAGTTTAAAGTATAAATATAAGGCATAAGATATATGAAATATAAAAAGTAAAATATAGACTCTTCAGCATGTAGATTGTCGTTAAAATTTAAGATTGTCATTAAAAATTGCTGGCAGTGGTTTTTTATACAAATTGGAGTTGACCAAGCTCTGTTAGTTGTCTTGTATTATCGAGTATCAAGGTGTCTTGTAGTGTGGTGATTACTGACCGCGTGTTTTGTCGTGCGAGGTACACAGTATCTACCGTGTTACTAGTTTACGTTGCATAAACGTATGTGGCGGAACAAGGATTCCTTTAAAAATAAATGATATTCCTTCTTCAATAACGGAGCGAACTTTAAAACCACTTACTTAAATCAACACTTTGCTCCACTGGTGTGTTGTACTTCGGTAACTGTTGGCCTGAAGAACAGTAACATTTGAACGTCAGCTGCTTTTTGTGTGTAGTCAAAGATTTGCAAGCATAACACGTCTTAGGACGTAATTTCGACGTTTTGGTGTAAATCGGATATCTTCAGTGTTCATGGAGTTCGTCAATGTCCGTGAAATATTTGTTTAAAACAGACGACACCATGCTTTCACTTTCTGCCAGCCTGTCCAGAATGCGGCCTACTATATTCGTTGTTTGCATTGGCCGCTTATTTTCTGGGTTGTTTTGAGTGGTGGTGGAATCGCTGTGCGCTGTGTAGAGCGCCTCGTTTTATTCACCGTGCATAAATGTAATACGTAGCGAATTTTTTGGGGAAATATTTAGAAAATTGAGTCTGTTGTGAGAACGTGACGAATATTTGTGCGGCATTGCCGAATTGGAAGAAGGTAAGCAGAACCACTTGCAACATTATTCTAATTTTGGTGCAGAAGTTTCGAAAAACTTATTCTGTGAAGAGCAATGAAGTTGATAGTAAACGACGAACAGTGCGTGGCCACAAGGGGCGGCAGCCCTCCCAGAAATTTTGAGAAAAATTAAATTAAATATTTGAATAAAAGTTTTCGTTAGGAGATACACACATTCTTTAAAAGGTGTGAAATAAATCATTTTAAATTCAAATAGTCGCGATGGACTCTAAGCGCTGCGGAAAGCGAGCGGGCTGTGCCCTACAAAGACATTGCCCGCGGGGTCAGCGCAGCTAGGTCAAGTGTTGGAAAGACAGTGCAGCCCAGAGAGCGTTTAAAGGAGAACTGTTTACCTTTTCTAACGTTTCAAACGCTGGAATTTTGGTAGCCATTTTTACCTAGCTGTTTTCAAAGACAGATTTGTGAATCTTTTAATTTTTAGTAGTAGCAAGTTTAACATTAACGTGAACAGGAATAGTGTGAAGTATTCACATGGCATAATTTTTTCGCAATTAACTCCTGCCGAGAAGACAGATTAAGAATTCAGGTCGTGCAACACCAGATTTAGTTATTTCTCAGACATCATCAAGCAGAATACAAACTTATGTGAAAGGACTTAATCCTGCTATATGCGCTAAACATAAGTGGTTGAATGACTGTGCTGAGAGAAACGCTCTGTTAGGCCTTATAATTAATCATATAATAATTCTAGCTCCAGCTCTACAATAAGACAGTCCCACGAGCCGCCACTGTTGGCCACTATAACACGGAACGTTTGTGAAGTGCCCAGACTTCCTTCTTGTTACCATGCAGTAGCGCCTAACTATTCTGACAGAACGGTTTGCCGAATACTGCATCAAGACCTAAACTTTCATCCTTAGGAAATCCAGATTGTTTAACGGTTAGACAATGAAGATCGCACAAGACAGCTGTTTGCCAGCAGTTCTTGGGCATTCTGAATGAGAACCAGAATTTCATTGGCGTCCCGTTTTTTTTTTTTTTTGGACATTTCCATTTATGAGGCTACGTCAGCAAGCAAAACCTGAGGCAATGGTGACATCAAAATTTACGTCAAAGGCATGGAAGACTCTTGCGCAGTGAAACAGTTACATTTTGGTGCGGAATAAGCGCTTCGCTGCCAAAGGACTTCCTTTTTTCCTTTCTTCTTTATTTTCTTTCATTCTTAAAGGGCGATAATGGTAGGGCGACGACAGAAGATACACACTACTCAGATTTCCTTGTTTAACGAGTTCACAACGTCTCCGAGCCAATGCAGACGATGTCTGGCACAACAACACACAAACTATTTTCCGTGATTATGCTGTAACGTACGGTGTTGATCGCGCGATGTGCTGAGATTGCTTGATCACGGAGGTCCACAGAAACTGAATGCTAATGACGTCATTTTTTGTGGCTATTTCAGAAGTACAATGTTTAAAACATACCTATACGTAGGCTACTGAGGAGTTGAAAGTACACCTTCGTGACGGAATTTCTGTAATACCACAGCCTACTGCACAGTGCGCTGGAAGGTAATGCGAACATGAATTAAAACTGTGTACAGAGTCGAGGAAACTCTTTGTATGGATTAATCTTCAAAACGTGATGTCACAATAAATTGCATACATTGAGAGTGTATTGAAGCACCCTGTTGTGTGTTTAATCAGAAATAAAGAAGGTTTTATGCCTACATATTATCTTACATTGTTCCGACAGCCTTTCGCCTGTCAATAACCGATCAGTGTTTTCCCCTTTCAAGACTGAAATCTATCTGCATTATATTTGAAGGTTCATTTCGTAGCTGACAGAGTAAACTCTTTCCATTAGAAAGACCAGTATCAATTAGTTAATGGTGTATAGGGAACCAATAGCTGATTATTGTGAGAATCACACGGAACTTGTAAATGCTGGAAAAATTGAGAGATTTTAGTGTTAAACGTGGTGGTACACATATTTACCACTGCTTTCGAGAGGATTAATATTTTTCTGTCCAATTTTCTTGTGACCTCTGTGTAGTTGCTAGGATAGCACACACAGATCTGTATCGCCCATGCAACAGCAGATTGTCTTAACCCACACAATCCCCCAGACTGAGATTCCCGCATTACTAGACAGTTGGGTTACAAACACACCTTCTGTCAATGTTTGTGTCCACAAAATATTGCTTCTCCTTATATTTTAGTAAAACCATAATATGGTTAAGTTTTGCTGTGTTAAGGGTCTGCCAAGTTTTTTCTGTCTCCTGTAAAACTGTGTTTCGGTGGGTTACGACAATTCACTGTTTTATGAGCGATATGTGTAATATAAAGTACTTGATTTTCCCCTCTTCCTTCTGCCCTGTCTTCCTGATATCCTGCGAAATTACGAACGGTTGATAATACATAAAACTGTCTGTCTGATAGTCTTAACATCTTAAGGGACCACCGAGGTTAATAGTAGAAAATATTGTTGGGGTATTGCACAGTATAATATTCGTGTTACTTCATATTGTTGGTGTATTGCACAGTATAATATTCGTGTTACTTCATATTGTTGGTGTATTGCACAGTATAATATTCGTGTTACTTCATATTGTTGGTGTATTGCACAGTATAATATTCGTGTTACTTCATATTGTTGGTGTATTGCATAGTATAATATTCGTGTTACTTCATATTGTTGGTGTATTGTACAGTATAATATTCGTATTACTTTATATTGTTGGTGTATTGCACAGTATAATATTCGTGTTACTTCATATTGTTGGTGTATTGCACAGTATAATATTCGTGTTACTTCATATTGTTGGTGTATTGCACAGTATAATATTCGTGTTACTTCATGTTGTTGGTGTATTGCACAGTATAATATTCGTGTTACTTCATCGTTTCCTTCCATCTTGTCCGCCTGGTACTTGCTAGGAAACCGCATGAGTTAAGTAATTGATAAAGTGATTTATTATCGTCGTTCTTTTGTTGCCTATCACATATGTGCAGTTCCATTCCTAAAACGATTATTCAGTACACAAGACGTTACTGTGCTGCCCCAGGGCGGTATATAATGGAAAATGCACGTGAAATCACACTTTTTCGTTTTTAGACTTTCTCCTAGACTTTCTGTCATGATGTTAAAGTGTCCTGTCTTTATTTACCTGGTCCATGTCCTTAAAACAGCTGTAGAAGATATAGCTTTATATAGGTACACGAGTACACTCTCGTACCTCAGACGGTTACTCAACGCGGTGCCTCGGAATCAGTCGCGGTGACTTCATCTGAGATTCGTGGTGAACTAAGTGGCAGTGGAGCAGGTTTTTCTCCGGGTATGTTTAGCGGTTTCACGATAATCATCATTCACCATTGTCCCGTGCTCATCTGTTACCACCTTCCTGGGGAATACAGTAGTAACCCTGAACACATTATCACGTCCTCGGTCTTTAAGAAGGGCGCTTTTTATATCTGACGCACTTGGCTTGTTACAGAGTAAGGCAGTAGTTGCAACACCAGCTCGAAGTTTATTAACACCGTGAAAATAGGAGCAGTTTCAGTATTTCGTTGCAGTTGAGAAACTCGAGCTGAGGGCGTGTGCATTAGTAGCTAAGAAAATATAGTCAGTGAGAGAGAGATGTGGTGTTTCTCACGGCGGTGACTATGAACATTACTGTCTGTAATGTGTTCATTCTGACTAAGCAGAATCTATTTATGGGATTTCGACATAGAATTTATCATCCTCTCTAATTTGCTATTCAGGTACTCAACGGGAAACTTGTTTTTTTTTCTATTTAACTCCTCTCCCCAAACATGCTAATGTACAGTCAAACGTGCTATTCATTACATGATTGACCCACTTAGTCATAAGGGATCTTGTGACGATGCCGACTTCCATAAACGGATGTAAACAATTAGAATGGAATGACCTTTTTCATATCCATTTTTATTGTATGGTTTCTGATTACGTTTTTAGGCGCTTTCGCAGAATTGCGAAAAGAGACCATTGGCTTCATGGAACAACTCTGCTCCCATTGGACGGATTTTCACGAAACTTCATACTTGAGAATTTTTCGAAAATCTGTCGAGAAAGTTAAAGTTTGATTAAAATCTGACAAGAATAACGGGTACTTTACTTGAAGACCTATGTACATTTATGATAATGTCGCTGAATTCTTCTTAGAATGAGAAATGTTTCAGACAAAAGTTGTAGGTAAACTTCACTTTATATTCACCGTGCATCTTTTTATAATTGATTATTTGTACCAACAAATGCACTAAGACAGTTTTTTCACTGTTTTCTGTATTATAAGGATGCCCCAATACGCATTTCGTATACCCCCTGATGATGGCAAAATAATTGCCGAAATGCGTATTGGGGCATCCTTGTAATAAAGAAAACAGTGAAAAAACTGTCTTAGTGCATTTGTTGGTACAAATAATCAATTACAAAAAGTTGTAGGGAAATTAAAAAAACACTTCTTATGTTAAGTTTTTTTTCTCGAAAATCGTGTCGTTGAAGAGATGATGTGGAAAAATATGGTAGTGCCAGACAGGCCACAGGCGACAATATAATACGGCGCATGCGCTTTGCATGCCAGATAACTAAGGCAAGAATACAGACACACACGCAAGAATATGTAATACTTAATGCTTTCCCACGGCAACAGTGGTTACACGAACGCGCTACAATGTTACGTTATACGTACACTGTCTGTCGTGTGATTTTCTTAGCTAGATCAAGGATAAACATCAGTTATTAAGCAAATAAAGTAGACCTACTCACCTAGCACTCGATGTGAGTTAAACTTGGGAGGGTATCTGTGCATAGGTTCTACATACAACATGACAAGGTTAATTGTAGCATAATAGAATGAAGGGTAAAGCTGGAAAGAGAACCATAAAATTTTGCAAATTGGGTAGTATCTACTTTCTGTACGCTAACAGAAACTCAACGGATCTGAACAGAGCCATTCTTCAAAAGGCCACTCAGCTGGTCGAGAAGCTTCCCGCCTTGTATGTAGCTCGGTTTGGTACCAAATTAACGAAACTACCATTTAGCCTTTGCAGTCTGTGCCCTCACGTTGTACTTTTTAAAGTTTAATTATATATTTTCGCTGCATCTACGACTATATAGCGCAACAAGTGGTCTGTTTTCTCCTTGTTTACTGATTACTTGTCTCGCTATGTACCTGTGTTCCACCCATCAATCTGCTTCGTTTGATCACAATAATTCCCTCTATGGTGCAACAACCCCTAGTGGGCCAGGGCTTCTTCATTATGGAGGCTTTACGATCATATTCAGACACACCACACTCGGACTCCTCTGGACGAGTGATCAGCCCATCGCAGATACCTATACCTGACAACACACAACACTGACAAGAGACAGACATCCATGCCCCCGGTGGGATTCGAACCAGCAATCCCAGCAAGTGATCGGCCGCAGACCACGACATTAATAATAGCCGGGAAAAAATATAAGTTATAAAGCCTCTCAATATGTAACTTTCTTAATTCTGCTGTTTTTTTTCCTCTTAGGTTCATATGTTCACCCCCTGACCTTGTTTTCAAACAGCCACTGTGATTGCTTTTGTGAATCCTGGGGTTCTTCGAATGTGAGAAATTTCGTCTGTGGGATTATGATGATATCACATTGGGAATCAGTCACTGTTTTGACTTTCCCCATCTTCCATGTTTAAAATTAAATTAAAACCACTACGTTTCAGGAACAGGATTGGTTCCCGTAGTCAGGAAATGACTCGGTGAAACATGCAGAGCCCAGCGGTTCAGAACAGCTTTGCGTATCGGACCAAAATCAGTAGGCTGTTCTGTCAGAAATCGGAAACCGATCCTTAGTGCTTTTAGCCGCCTTCGCAAAATTGCGAAAAGCGACTATTAGCTTCGTTATGCCTGTCTTTCTGCTCCCACTGGACGGATTTTCATGAAATTTGATATTTCAGGGTTTTTTCGAAAGTATGTCGAGAAAATTCAAGTGCCATTAAAGTCTGACAAGAACAACGGGTACTTCACGTGAAGGCCTAGTACCCTTATGATAATATTTTGCTGCATTCATCTTAGAATAAGAAATGTTTGAGACAAAAGTCGTAGAGAAAATCAAAACACAAATTTTATGTTCAGTGACCTTTTCCCGAAAATCGTGCCGTTTATGGGATAGGCGTAATGGGGAAGAATATGGTCGATTGTGACAGGCCACAGGGGGCAATATAATACGGCGGGTGCGCTTTGCATGCCACGTAGATAACTAAGGTTACAAACACGCACTTAAAATTTGTAATATTACTGCTTTTCCATGGCAACAATGGTTACGCGAACTCGCCTCAATGTTACGTTCATACGTACATTGCCTGTCTTGTTAATTTTATTTTCAACATGGACGAAGGTGAAAGCCGAAACATTTATTGACTCCAAAAGAAGTTTCTTAAACAGGCGAGTAAATATCAACTGCTAAAGAAGACCCTGCATCTGGGGTTTGGTTACTTACATAATGTAGGTGATTTGATTTGTGATAAAACGCAAGAAATATGTCTGGAAGTGTCATGAACACTGCAAATTGTTAAATTGATGGCGAAGCTTGTAGCGAACGGTGCAGTCGCTAAGGCATGCGGTTGAACCAAACTGACAGGACTGGCTTTTGTTACGAGGTTCGTTCATTCAAAAGTATATTTTACTTCACAAAAGACAGTTTTGAATGGAAGGGAAGTAGGTGAAGGTTGTTTCGGAGCTGAATTAGCAGATATTTGTTGATCGCGGAACCAGCTATTGTAAATAAGAGTGCGTATTTCACCACCTCTGCTCCGTCCGGTCGGGTGATTACAGATGTATGTAGCAAGTAATCTGAAATGACTGGATAAGCAGTCAAGCGTTTCCCATTACGCATGATTCCTACTTACTACATAGAGATGTATGTAGTGAGAAATCTGAAGTGACTGGATAAGCAGTCAAGCGTGCCCCATTACGCATGATTCCGAATTGCTTTCTGTGACATCGGGACGTACGGAAACTTGTAGAATTTGGAGCGCAATTCCTTTTTGTGCCCCAGTTTAATTTCCAAGCGGGCAAGTGAAGTAGCTGACAAGTTTTTGGGCTGTTTCATTGTGTTGAAACACACCAAAGTACTAAGATAAAAATTATGTCTTTTATCAGTTGGGTCGTATGTATGTTTTACATCATATGGCTACATGTTTCGACATGACTACTATTATCACACCATAATTAGTTGAATAACAGGAGACTGGAAGCATGCTTCTATACACATCATATTTTTAACGTTAAAACAATGGATCCAACCATATACCTATATACGAGCAACGTATCTGCGTATACGAGTATATTTCATGTTTTTGACGTAGTGTTAAGTTAATAGTTTTTGTCTGTTTATTTTGTTGTATATTTATTTATTTCTGTCAGGTTCTATTGGTTCACGAAATGATGTCTCTATGATGTCTCTAACAAACAAAATAATTAATTAATTATTTTTTTGTAGTACATATGAAGGTAAGTATTCAAGATTGTTATGTGGAAATCACGAACTTGCGGAGTTATGTACTGATATAGAGCCTGTAAGTTACTACGTATTTTTACATGTACTTGTTATCAAAGTGCTTTAATTCAAATTATTTGTTGTTATCATATTTAGTCCACTTGACTCTGTTCATTCTTCGGTTCTTTCAGGTTTTAGTCGTTGGTCACGAAGTACTGTCTCTGTTACAAACAAAGTAAATAATTTGAAGTTTCTTTGTGCGTTTTTGAATAGTACACAAGCTTTGGGAGAGAATGTGAAGGTAAATATCGAAGGATACTTTATGAATAACGTAGAGACATGTGATGTAACGTGACTTGTCTGTGTACGGGTTGGGCGTGGACTGAAGTTGTATGACTCAGTAGTTCACGAACTGAGGTTCTGTGACTCAGTAATGCCTATACTACGTTCGTTCGTTATCGGAGATGACTTTTGTGGATCAGGGTGTAGTTGTCTCTGTGTCATTTACGTGTATTTTCTTTTCAAATTTTCATAAATGTGGGATCTTTTTATGTATGTTACGTACACACTGACTATTCCTAGTATCGTCACTTTTCCAATTCGTGTGACCGTTGTGTGACATGTATGCGAATCAATATTGTGATTTCGTCTGATTTTGAAAGGATATGGTTTCTCAGTACAGACCGTCGTAACGCAATGGACAGCTACCGTGCAGATACGTAGCCTGTTCGTCCTTAATGAGATGTACAGACTTGCGTGTACGTAGACCTTCCTGTTCTTTTACGTCAACAAAAAACTTGTTATAACAAAGAATGTGGAGTGGAACACAACCTTAATCTATCACTCACTCTTCCTTTTGCAACTTAGTAACTGTATTAATATGTGATTAGAAGCGTATGTTATTTGGGACAAATCTGGATGGGTTAAGGACTGAGGATTCTAACCGGGTCATCATGTACATGGTATAGTTACACACTGCTTTCAAATAGCGCACTCGACTAGTGTGTCAGTTCTGTCCATTTGTTTACCTGCGTCTTCCACGTCGAGAATAATGGCTACGTTGCTGCGTCCCATATCAGTTCGTTATTGTTTCGGGTAATTAGTCTTTAATTTTCGACGTAAAAAGATCATGCCGCGGGTCTGCTCTTGGTGGACCGTGAGTTTAGGAACTGGTTTGTACGTGTCTTGTGACAACATGAGAGGAGAAATTGGGGCTGTGAAGACTTGATAATGTGATGCAGTGGCCGTTGAAAGAAGCTGTTTAAACTTCGGGATTTGTTTTATGCACCAAGTATAAGTATCATTGGGGTAATTAAAATGGTGGATAAAGAGGAGGGGGGGGGGGAGCGACAGCTTGCATGAGAAGTCAAATGGATACAGGACTGACTGGATTCGTCTGGCTTAGGACCGTGAGCTGTCAATATAATTTCGTCATAAAAGCATTTTTTGTGTAACGATCAGTATTTTTATATTGTTGACAGTGTCATGTAGCTCAACAACACACGCTGAACACATTTATGAGTGTACATTGCAATGTTGGTTACGCACTGCGCCACAGTGTTACGTTATATGTATATTGCATGTCTTGTTTTCTTATAAACAGGTACTATGAAGAACATTGGTTCCTTCCATGGAAATTGAGGTTTTGGTGGGGTCTTTCCTTCTTGAAAAAAGAAAAAGGAGATGCTACGAAAAATTCCGATTGATTTCATGAAAATTACATAGTATTTAGTGCGAGATTTCCAATTCGGGAGGGGGTTGGGGGGGGGGGGAGAATAATGAGGCCATAAAGGACTTGAATTTAGTCCATGAGCATTATTTATTTATTGATGTCTTCCCTGTTTTGAAGAAAAAAGAAGAGGTAAATAAGAACAGCAATACGTCTTGTCAAAGTGTGTGCGTTTTTTTTTTCAGGAAATGAGATTTAAGGACAGTAATTCAGTCCACCAGATTGTGTATGCTTGGGTTTCCTCTTGCACAGAGAGAAGTAGAAGTGATCATTCATTGCATCGAACTGTCTGTTTCGGTAGTGCTTATCTGGGCAGTGAAACAGAGTACAATGGCCTCTGTTCTTTGTACATGTTGTTTCGTCATTATTTAATGCTGGGCTTGTCAGTTCTGTGGAGTTATCCTGAACACTGGTTGTCGTGTCAGTCGTCAGTTAGACTGGTAACAAAATATGCCATGGTCACCAGTTTAAGGGTAGAGCAGGAGGGTGCACTGCACGCTACTTGTTATCTGTAACAACGCACGCAATGTTTCCTAATTTATCAGCCCATTCTAGGTCTACCTCAAGTGTACATACGTGGTACATCATGTTGACGTGACCCCAAAGTCTTCGTATAGAAGTCTGAATTCTAGCTCAAGGTTGGTTTTTCTCTATTATCTTGCATTAAGGCTGTTGGTATTGATCTGTGCACTGCTATATTGAGGCCACGGAAAGAAGTTCCATGGGGATGTAGGCTTTGCCTGCTATGTTCCTCTTCAACCATCTGTAGCCTACATGAACCAGTCCAAAAGGTTTATTGCTAGCTAAAGGTATCACGGAGTTATCACAAGAAACATTTATGAGAACAAAACTTTTAGACTACTGGAGGGGTATATAGGGAAGTACGCTGGAGGGGGAAGCGTAACAGGTTTTTGTGATGGGGGCGAAGCGTTACAGCTTATGGATGAAGGGGGGAGCGTAACAGCTTGAAGATGTGGAGGGGGTCGGTCTATGTGACATCGTTCTGTAGCTTCACTGTACTCATAAATACTGAAAACGGAGAGTTTATAGATAACAAAGGTAAATTTTTCAGTATGGTATATATATATATATATATATATTTATTTAATGAAATAAAACTCTTTTAAGCGTTCGCATTGATTCAGTGTTTATGTCTCGTGTTCTAATGTTTTTGCAACGTGCACAAAAAATTGTTTCATTGTGTACTGCCATATCTGTAGTGGGATTAGCTTTGCAAGAATAGGTGTGTGTTTGCAATTAATTTGTATCTGCAATAAACGAATGGCAAGGCCAGAGAAGTAAAAAAAATATGAATACCGGGTATGGGAAATGTGTCAAGTCTGTGGGGTTTAAACGTATTGCCCCTGGAAGTCACATAGAACTTCCAGCTCCCTAATTAGATGCATTTTTTGTTACGTTTAGCTGTGAAGAAGGGTGTCCTAAGAAAGCATTTGCTGTCTTTCGAGTTCAAATGTGTTTGTGTGTGTGTGCGTGTCCTGTAATCGGAGTAGCGCACAATCCACTTGTTTTCTGTATCCCTGGGCGAAATGTTCGGCGGCTTCAGACTAGCAATTGTTGGCACAGTCGGTTATTTCTAGGTATCGCATACGCGTCTTCGCTTCGCAGTGTCCGCATTGAGACTGCACGGATGTGAGAGCCTAGGTGGCTGAGCCTGAAGGTGACTGGATGCGGCATTTATGACCAGGCTTCGATTCCCGATAGCGACAAGCAGTTTTCTCTCGTTACCAGATTCATACTAGACGTGGTGTATACCCTGCCTGTCAGATGGGTACCATGGGCTCTTTTCCCGGGATTAAAATGGCCGAGGCATAAAGCTACCCTCTTACCGTCATCTGGTACCGAGGTGAATAGTGCTTGGAGTCATATCCACACTTACGCTTGTCTTAATAGCGTTGTGCTAACAAACACAGCAACAGCTTTACCATTTGCATGTACTTTACTTTCTGACATAGTAAGGGCTGAGGTGATGCGCATCATATTCATCAAACATGACTGTACGATTACTTTTAGGCAACCCTGTTCAACCTTTTATGTGGTGCGTGCAAATTCAGTAAACTTTGGTCTGCATGCGGGCAACATGAATTTCAATACACGGAATGAAGAACAAATAAGCATACGCATAATTATGTGTGTGGTTTTACTGTGTATTTGTGTATACTTCGTGTGCAATAAAGTATACTGACGATAATAGGAAAAAATTATAAAAAATGAACCTCATAACCAAGGCTGTGCTGTCGCTGTTTTAGCACATTTTTACAAAATGAATTAGCAACCTAATGTATGACTTCATAGACAAAGAGCTCCCAAGTTTTCAAAACTTCTTCGTCGTTCTGTCTCAACGTTGCCAGGGAAAGGTTAAAAGACGTTTTCTCATTTCAGGCGTCTCCGCGGGCAACATGTTGCCCGCGGGCTTGCTTTTAGGTTTGTGCTTATATAGAGTAGAGTCAGACTGTTACCCAGTAGCTGGACCCAGAATACAGATAACTTTAACAAAATACACCAGAAGACTACCCAGAAGATGGAGGCAACAAGCTCCTTCGAAACTTTGGTACGTATATACCACTCTACACGGCGCCGTGTCCTAGAAGACGGATATCTTTACCAGGATCGTTCTGAGAGCCTCATATATCGTATATCTTTAACAAACCTTAGGGAAAGTACTGTTATTATGAAGTAATGCCTTGCGTAACTAATTGCCCATTAGTACGACCCATACGTTCTGCACTCCTATGCCAAAACTCGTCTTTAAACGCGACTTTGCTTCAGTTCAATGGACTCATCGTGGAATTTATGACGATGATGGATCGCTCGCTTTGGCTTATTTGCCGAATATCTTCCACCTTCGAGTATGTACTTGAAATGTATGCAGTTTTATATAATTTGTGTAACTACACACCCATCTCTTCATAATTCTAAATGTAAGTAGTAACAGATGTATAAGATGTGGCTATGAAGTTCCAGAAATGATTTTATTGCAAGTGTTCCAGTATACACTTAGGCTTTAATGTGAGGTGTCACCTTCTGCGTGGTGCCCTTGAGCAACTATGCACTTAGCTGCCACTATTGTGAACATGTGTGTAACTTCTGTTTAAGAATAACTTTCATTGTGCCGTCACATTTTTCTCACAGTCTTTCATGCGCTGGAATCTCCTCATCCCTTTAAGGCGGACTGGAAGGAACCAAAAAAACATTAGGAGCCAAATCTTGCGAATGAAGGGGCATTCCAGCCCGCCAAACAATACGTTTCTTTGCCAAAAATTGCCTGACAGCACTGTGTGAGCTGGAACATTGTCGTGATGGAGGAACCAATTGTTTGGCCAAATTCAGGCCGTGTTCTGCGCCTAGGCTCGAGTAACCACGTCTTTATTTCTACACAATAAACTTGGTTGACTATTTGGCCTTGTGGTATGAAATTGAAATGAACAACAGTCATGATAGCGAGGAATGTGACAAGCATTATCTTGATCTGTGATTTCGTCATGCGAGCCTCTTTGGTCTTGAAGATGCCGGTGCTTTCACTGCATGCTTTGCCGTTGGCTTTCCTTATCACATTGAAAGCAATACATTTCATCTTCATTGATAATTTCTGCCAAAACATTGTTCAGCAATTCCATACACATGTCAACGCGCCGCTGTTTTTGTTCGTCTATGAAAAGTCTTGGAAACATCTGTGTCGAAAGTTCTTTCATACACAGACCATATCATAAAATTTGTGTCATGTTTTGTTTGTCTAAATGTAGTTCCTGAACCACATCCGGGATACGTAAAGAAGCCGAAATGATTCCGCCCTGTTTGATCATTTTCATCGGACGTATGTTTTTCGGACGACCACTTCTCCCAACATATTCCACGCTCTGTCGACCGTCTTTGAACCATTTATGGTGCTCGAAACTCTTGGTTTCTCCACAGCTTCTGTACCATATGCTTCAGAGAGTATTTCACACGTTTCATTGCACGTTTTCCTAATTCCACAAAGTTTGATGTTAATTTTTGCTCTAAATATTCGTTACTCATTTTTCGATGATAGACACGAACGCACATCTCTTATTTCTGCCATAACTTTGACACAACTGACGCTGCAGTGTTGAAGTTACAGCTTGCGCAAATCGAAACGTCCACAGACATTTCGATACGATCGTGTCTAATGTAACACGATGGGTCGCGCGATAAAATAGTTATGGGATCTTAATAACCACACCTCGTGTCTGCCTGTGTGTCTGTGTGTATATGTACACGTGTATGAATGTGTGGCCTCCCGACCGTCTTAGGCCTGCGACCAGTGATGATGTACTCGTATATGTTTCCACCGTTTATCCCATCATCAGCGTTACACCACGAATAAATTGCATACTTCCCGGATTGCTAATAGTTCTGTGAGAAAGTGACGGTTACGTGATTTGATACAATGATACGTTTCCAAAATTTAAAATCCTGAATTGTTTTAGTTATACACGGAAGGTAATTAGATTAAGGTAAGTAGATTTAATTTACGTATCCAGCGCGACATTTCGTTCGTCTGTTGAGTAAGCAGTATGAAATCTGTCATGACAATAATATCAAGACGTTTGCTGCTTGAAATGTTTCCAGTTAGTGATTTCAAGCCTTGACAACCCATATAGACGACCTGTATGACGTAGGTTTTATTAAGTGTTGGCTGTCCATTATTTTTATTGGCGTGCTTTCTAATATAAATTACACGTTTGTTGTCAAGAATTACTTGTGTGTGAATGCTGCTAGGTGTGATTCACCTGGACACAGTCCTGTCTTTGACTAACCAGATATGTCAATGGTGATAGCTTCGCTGTCTTGCAACTTTCAGGCAGAATATCAGCCTACTCAAACGGAAACGATACAAAGTCTGACAATACAAGGCTATTAAACACACTGAATGTGTATAGGCCGGTACAGTATGTACGTGTATTTTGTTGCCTGCACTACACTTTAGACTTAGTTTAATGACAAAATTATTATGTCCGTGGATCACAATGATAGTGGATTTTTGTATTTGAAACAGAAATGTGTGAGGGCAAACGGGACCAAAATCGAAGAAGATAAATTTTTGGACCCACAAATTAAAAAACAAATGTGGTACGCAGCGCGTGTGATAAAACTTTAAATGAACTTGAAGGATGCTTTTGAAGAATACTTAAAGCAGCGAGATCGAATTCCCCAAAAATGCTTTAGGGCAGAAAATTACGTGCCACTTGCTGAGGAACCTCGTAGTTCCTACAAAGTTGTAGGATGCAAAACAGTACTAAACTTTATTTTATGGACTGACGTATCGAGCTTTTCGCAACAAATTTGGACGCTGATGTTCTTATTGAGAATGGGGAACGCTTTAATCAAGAAATACACGTGACTGAAGTGATAGCATGGCAGTTGGCGTCTTGGAATCGAAGCTGACCACTGTTGGCCTTGGTAATTATTTTGGGTGAGTTAAATAGCAGTTTTTGCTTTGATCGTATTTTTAAAGCATTTCTGATGTAACCTTTTGATTCATTCGAAATTGGTGGGCGGTAGTCATATTTTTGGCAACATTTTTAAACTCATCCTTAAAATATCTGTGATATCCACCCATTTTGTGTATGTAACAAAAATTATTTTTGGCCATCAGCTTTGATTAGCGACTTATATGCTACGCGACAAATGTTCATTTCTTAATCTTCTGGTAAGTTATCCAGGCTTGGCATTCTGAAGATACGAATTCCTCGTGTTAATGAACGTACTTCGATAACGGAAAACTCGTCAAACGAGAATGATTTTCCCAATATATTAGAGCCAGTGAATATCACGTTCAAGAAGACATTGAGCGTAGTTTAACTTCAGAATATGTCTGTTGCTCTGCAGATCAGGTTCTTCTATATTCCCGTTTCGTGTCCTCATACGTGAAGGCTGAAAATCATCAAAGTCCAGTTTTGCCTGTTTTCTTGCATGGATGTGAAACTTGGTGTTTCAACTCCAATGGAAGAACACATATTACAGACGTTTCAGGAGAGGGTGCTGTGGAGAATGGTCGGGCGTAAGGGAGAGGGAGAAACAGCAGGCTGCAGACAAGTCCGTCATGAATAACACAATAATTTGTGGTTCTTGTCAACTCAAACAATTAGGATGAGATGGTCGGGGGCATGTAGCACGCATGGTAGTAATGAGAAGTGTAACAGAATAGTTACAGTCGGGAAATGTGAAGGGAGCAGACCACTTGGAAGATGTAGATTTTGATGGGGGTACTGTTTATTGTAAGGGATCTAAGTGGAATGGTGAGTTAGGGTCGTGAGCTGCATTCTTTGGCCGAGGTTATGGACCAGTGAAAGGATGCTGTGAAAACGGTAGTGAATCTTTTGATTTCGTAAAAGGCTTTTGGATTGGTCGAGCGACTATAGTTTCTCAAGGACACCGCTCCATGGTGGCAAGTATTAGAGATGCAAGTATCTGTAATAATAATAATAATAATAATAAGAAGAAGAAGAAGAAGAAGAAGAAGAAGGTAAATGGAGTACCTAGTCTCGGTGCCTGCTACTTCTCTCTTGACGTAACCGCTCAAGTCGGCGTCATTATTATTATTATTATTATTATTATTATTATATACCATAAATATATATTATGTAACGAGTCACATCGGGATCTGCGCTCTTTTGGGATATTACGCGGCGTCGTGTGATAATTGTTTACCGACGTTTCGGGACATCGGTCCCAGCTTCACGGGGCGTGACCCGTGAAGCTGGGACCGATATGTTGCCCCGAAACGTCGGTAAACAATTATCACACGACGCCGCGTAATATCCCAAAAGAGCGCAGATCTCATCAACATCGCGGCGGAAGCCTTAAATCAAGAGTCACATCGCCGTCCCTCCCAAAATCAGACCCCCGGTCGTCCAACCCTCAGGATTGACTACTGTCTGGCTGATTTAAAGGTTTTCGTCATGTGTATTAAATGAGTAATGTGTGTTTAATCGTGGTACTTCGTGCGGATTGAATCAGTGAAAGTAATGTTTTGTTTTCATCCCAAAGCCATACTTCAGGGAAATTTAAGTTCAGATAATTTTTAACGTGTGTTGACGAGACAGCAGAAAACTTCGCGAGCTGCTGAGTAACCAAGCTGTTTGCTTTCTTTACCACGTGTTACATGTCTTGGCAGGTAACAGTCCACAGATCTTCAGATGCCGATTTAATTTCGTTCTAAAGGATTGAAAATGTGTTAGTCTACGTAGGCGTTTGCGGTATTTGCAGGCTCATATAAACCTAAAAGTAAGTGAACGAATTTATGAGATGTTGATGGAAAACTTCGTTAATCCGCGACTCTTCATATGGTTAATCGGCAGCACTTCGTTACAGTTCAGCAGCATAGTCTTGTGCGCTGTTTACTTACTGAAAGAGCGCAGTGCTTAATTGGCTTTTAATAAGGCAAAAATGCAACTATGCAAATTAAATGGAACTGTGTACGTGGGTCACACTCCTCATCACCTTGCCGTTACAAAAGTGCTTCGTCATTAATGTAATGAACAAGTCAGGCTCTATTCACCAGGTCAATTTATACCTTTCAGTGATCAGCTGCCAGTTAGGGAAGTTAGTTCAGATGTCAGTAAAATCACATCTGTGACTATAGAAAACATAGTCTTGCAGACGGATTGTTAATTCCATTTCTGTCAGCAGTTAACGATGTGATTCATTGTAAAGGATCCTGTAGCCGGCATCATATGAGGCCTGACAAATAACCGGGGCTTTGTTTAAAGGGTGTGCTCAGCAATTGGCGACGCAGGTGAGTTGCCCCACGTTCAGTTGCGTGTTTACACGATTCAGCGGTTTCATATCGGTCTCTATGATTCAAACTGTTTTGATGTTGCACTGAGTGGTGTATGGGTGCCGTGGCATACTCGTATTTGTCAAACCGTCAGAACAAAACCATGCGCACATACCTTTAAGCAGACAGTTGAAGAAAGCGGGCTTAAAAAAGCGGTTTGTGCTAGACTTGGGTCTTCCAGTACCCAACGTAGGGAAAACGTAAGAAAGCACTGATGTGAAAACCATGTCAAGAACCTGCACATATGCTGTTATGTCAAAGGAATTATTTATTACGATTCGCGAATTTCTTCCTCCAAAACGGGCAGACGGCCATTGTACCTTTAAGTGTGACACATGGTCTTGTTCTGGAAACTTAGATATTTCATTGAAAGGTCTTAATTTTGAACAGCTTGAAGATAACCCAGAACGGTATAAAGGCAGTAGTGAGAGAACTTCAAATTATTTCCATCCGTACTTAAAGCATATTATGGCCGAAATGGCGTAGTTGGTACAGCACTCGCTACGGGCTGGACGATTGGGGGTTCGAACCCCGGTGGGGGGGGGGCGAGATCTTGTTCACCCGTCCAGACCGGCCCCGATGCCCACCCAGGCTCCTGTGTAATAGATGCCCGGTCTCTTTCCCGGGGGTAAAGCAGCTGGGGCGTGGCGTTAACCATCCATCCCCATCTAGCGCCGAGGTTCATCTATATATTTACTCCCCCTCTGTGCCTTGAAGCATGTAAGATAATGTGAAGTGCGCGTGTAAAGTCAGAACACGAGTGATACGTGATCTGGCGTTCTCACAGCGTGACATTCCAGAAGACACGAGTCTTCAGAACACCAGTGGTTTGAAGAACCACATTGGTTAGGGTGAATGACTGCACGCACGGTACACATTTTTGTGTATTTTGCGGAAGAGTCGTTCCATCTGGCAGACCTCGTATGTTGGTTGTACGTAATTAGTGTCTCGTTACAACTGCCGGGTTCGTACCCAAAGGAACAAATAGCCGTATCGTTCTCATTTTGCCACTTCGCAATTCATAATCATTCTAACGTAAGGTACTGGAGACTTCGGAAACACTAATTAGGCTGTTTAAGATACTCCCAATGGTTCAGAAATAACTCCCTTGTGGTAACGGACTAAAGAATTTCGCCGAAAGTCCGTGTGTAAATCATATATCAGGTAATGTTTCTAAATATCTTTTGCCCTCAATTAAATTGCTTATTGTTCTCAAACATCGACACCTATCACAAAATAAATATTAATTTCCGGTTGCGTGATCTTGTACAACTCTCGCTATTTAATCTTTGTAGTAGGAAGTTCGTCACAGTTGCAGTAAGCGCCTGTACTGGGCATGCGGGAACTGTAATGATTTTACCCGCAGCCAGTTCGTAATGTCTGATTTTTGCTTATTTCGCGTTTATAACTTGTTATGTCTTTAGCTGAGTCAAATCGACGTTCATGTCGATAACTAGGCGTAACTCTTAACCGACTGTTTGTGGTTGCTATACTGAAAAGTGAAAAGAAAAAGTAGTTATCACATTTTGTATGAAAGTGAAATTTGGCTTAAGAAGAACAAATATATTTCAGCTTAACTGTGGCGAAGTAATAAAGTGTTTTCGGCGACCAGCCGCTTCTGTTCAGATTCGAAGTCCAAAGTTTCTGGGATCTCTTTTGTCCAACTAATTACCTGATGATGGTGATAAAGTGTTCAAAATTTTGGACTTCAGGAATTGATGCGGCTGATCACCCGAGAAAATTTTGTGATAAAAATATTAGAATTTAATGTGTAGAAATGCGACATCCAAGACATTATAAGGGATGTGGCTACAAGAGGAAAAACAGTCGATTTCAGAAAATAAAATCCGCAGATATTAAGAGCATGGACTGACATTTAGTCCCGAACATATGCGTCTGTAGACTACAGACTTAGAAGACACGGAACGTCCATGAAATAGCCTAATTCCTGGAGGACGGTGTAGCTATAAACGTTTTTGTTTTACTGGATATGACGCCGTGCGGTTTGGTATCTACCAGACCACACGCCACCACATTCAAGAAGACAGTTATATTTGTAATTACCGCTGTGGAAACCTCAAATCTCACATAGAAGAACTGTAAGACCTTCCTATTGCAGCACAACACAGTTCCAAGGCTGATGGTGTTGTTGTGAGAAGACAGCTTGGCTTTAATTTCGTCATTGAAGAATATGTGTGGCATGATCTGATACTGCCTCGTCTCCTTAGTTCTTGTGAGAAATAACTGGAAAACTTCTGGAAATTCAAACTGCCTGATGAACATTTTAGGAAACACGCTTATTTATAATAATAGCACTGCAATTGCTAATGCGGTATTCGTCACACCAAATTATGAACCTTAGTCGTTACAACCTTCCTAATCTATTCTTTTTACGGGGTGCATAAAACAGAAACGTAATGGAGAGGACGTGTTTGTCCGCTTCTTTTGATTGTATAGGACATTAAAGTGAATTAACGTAGTGGAAGAATAACTGCATGCCGCCTGTATCTCGGCTGTGGTTTGAAGTGGGTGGTCATCTGCAAGCCGTGTCCGCTTTATCCCGGCACAGAGAGCGTCCGGTACCCACTGTAGGAGGCTGGGTGACCCCAGAACAAGTCTGAAATTCGTTAAGTTGCACAGACGTTTTGAGAAGTGACGGGATAGAGCACTGATTGTCCACAGATCGCATTCGTAAAGTATGCCAGCATTTGTGTCATGTACATTGCCCAAAATACGTAATTAAATTGTTCCAGCATTTCTTACGTTCGTTTTTTTCTTTCATTGAAGAACTTCTTTTAAACTGTGCGTACTAGACCCGGTACACCTATAATTTCCGCCAGGTTCAGGGTTCGAACCCTTGTGGGCGCAAGAGATTTTCTCTTCACACCCGTCCAGACCGGCCCTGGGGCCCATCCAGCTTCCTGCACAATGGGTACCGGGGCCCTTTCTCGGGGGTAAAGCGACCGGGGCCGGGCGTTGACCACCGACCCCCATCTAGCCCGAGGTTAAGAATGAGTGGAGGTATACCTCTGCTCTGTCTGTCCCTGAATGGCATGGTACGGGGAGACCTTTACCTTTCCCAACATTCAACCAACAAAATGCATAATGTTATTTCTTAGATATTTGTATTATAATATCACATTGACTATTCCTACATGTTTCAGTCCACAAGGGATCAGCATCAGGGAATCAGTATCAAATAATATTGCATAAAACTAAATTAGTTATTTTTATACATAATGAACATGGTTTAAAAGAGTCAAGTAGTAAGAAGATACAGACTGTTCTTGTTAGAATAGTTGTGTAAGTGAACTGGAATCTTGCTATACACTATCTCCGAGGCAGCTTACGTACTTCAAAGTTGACACAGTGCTAAGATACAGAAGGCTCGGGAGGACCACGCTGGAACGGTACGTTCATGTGTTCTACCTCTCAAGCATACTGTTCCTTGCAGCTCAGCCGCCAGGTGTCAGCGGTGTTACTGTACGACGACTTAATTATCAGCATATTCCTGACGTAGTTTACCTTGAGATCACATTCAGGGCGCGTCTTATCAGTGTGTACAAGCAAACTTGGGCGAAAGTTCATTTCTTACACAGCAGACATTTTGTGTCAGTTAAACTCCGTGAATTGTGTTTCATACATCCGAATTCCTGCACATAACATTGTGATTAAGTGAATATAAATGTACTTATCTTGAAAGCTGTTCTAAAGACAACCGGGGTCCAACACTGAACGGTATGTGTTACGTGCCTAATATTAACATTTACAAGCGAGATTATAATGAATGAGACCAGGTGCTGTATATTTGAGTGCCGCGTCTGGACGTAAATACTGCTATATAATTTGAAGTGTTCATTGGGATTTAAGTCTGTCATGCGTTTATTTTAATGAAGTGATATTATATTTGAGATCCCGAAAATAAAACTCAGCTATCACTGATTTGAGTGGCTTCAGTAGAGCAGATAAGGCTGTTTCACGTATTTACTATTTTGATAAGAAGGTAATATTTTGTTTATCGGCTAATGCACGCGTCACCTTTTTATAAAGTGATCGAATTTTGAAAGTCATGCCTAGCATGCATATTGTAGTTATTTGCATGCGTATAATGGGGATTGCTGTTTGATTCCAAACGCCGTTTTGAAGCCAACGTGTCTGAAGATTGTTAGGTCTGATATAACTCGACACGGATGTAGACCGTTTGGTTTGTATTGTACCATGCTTGTGGCGCTGCTCTTTACTGTTTTTATTCCGTATTGCCAGCATGAAAGGTAAAACACTGCCCTTATGAATAACGTATGCCAAAATATTTGTTACGTTTCAAGCAGAGTAAACGTAAGTCTGTTGTTATGAACAAAACATCAAAAACTTTTTAACGCATATTTACAGGGAAAATATAGAAACTGTTGTAATCATTACGAACGAACTAACTAACTCCATGGAGCAGAGTCCTTTATGAGAAGCTAACAGGTCGTCAGCTAGTCAAGAAATTCCCCGCGTTTTATGAAACCCGAAGGTTCATTACCGCATTCACAAGAGTCCGCCACCTGTCCCTATCCTGATCCATATAAATCCAGTCCACGCCCTCCCATCCCACTTCTTGAAGACCCATTTTAATATCATCCTCCCATCTACGCCTGGGTCTTCCAAGTGGTGTCCTTCTCTCAGGTCTCCCCACCAAAATCCTGAATGCACCTCTCCCCTCCCCCATACGTGCTACATGCCCCGCCCACCTCATTCTTCTTGATTTGATCACCCGAATCATTACAAATAAACGTGAAAATGAGTGTAAAGCACAGTATTCCAGTTACTTTTAAAAGCAATCTACTGAACCTTCTTGATTTTGATTGTGACACGGGCGGCACACTACTTGACCTTCAAGCAATCCTGTTGCAAATTTCGTCTAAGACATCCTATTGTGTTTTGTGTTATTAGAAATTGGTATGTAATTGCTGTCGACACAACAGTTTATTCATATTACTATTAGATCTTTATAGAGCATATGGCAACATGTTTAGACCCACATTGAGGTCATTTCAGGCCTATATTGTACGTAAAAGAAATTATAGTTGCATTTCAATTGCGTCGTTGCGGTCCCCCACCTTTACCCTACTAGTCTGTTTAAATTCAATAGCAGCAGTCTCTGCCCGACAGTGACAGTACAAGATCAACAACATGTTCTCTAAACGTAAGTACGACAACATCGACGCCGACACAATACACTCCGATACATTGAATTGGGATTACAATAGGTTATATAAACTGAAACCAGTCCCTATCATTTCGGGTACAGTCGTAATTTGATATGTGATGACTCTAATATTACACTGTTACCTGGATACCTACTGGATAAGTGGTACAATAACACAGATGTACACGGTCAGTTAAAACACACCATGTAAGTAGATCGAATGCTACTATCAAATTATGCTCGATTTTCAATCAGAAACCATCAGACAAATTAATTTTCATTACTTTAGTGCAGCATCAAACATGTCCACCATCAAACGCATCGATTGTTTTATCGTAGTACGTCACTGTCAAAAAACGTCTTCAGGGAATATATTGCAATAAATCATAAATCCCAGTATTGGACTTATTTTGCCAGTATATCGAATTACCACATTTTTTAATGCTTTTAACGCTATAATACTCATATGCAACATGTATTATGTCTTACGTACGGATTGTGTTCTCACCCTGTCAACATATATGCTAGTCACGAAATTTTAATTTATCTTATGTAATATATTGGCCTGAAGATGATCTAAATGTGGGTCGAAACATCTTTCTGTATAAAGGTGAAGGTAAATTTCACCCTAGAACAGGCCATGAAGGCCCAGAGGGGGAGTAGAGGTATAACTGTACTCTTTCTTTAACCTCGGCGCTAGATGGGGGTGGGTGGTCAACGCCACGCCCCGGCCGCTTTCCCCCCGGGAAAGAGACCCGGTACCCATTGTACAGGAGGCTGGGTGGGCCCCAGGGCCGGTCTTGGCGGGTGCTATATACTCTAACGATCTAATGCAATATTTATAAACGGTTGTGTCGACGACATTTGCATACTAATTAGTGATTCTATTGCAAATATACGACATTGTATCCATTTTGGATCAATATATAAACATTATGATAATTTGACGTCACAAATGACATGTATAGTACGCTTAGAATAATTATGTAAGCTAATGTCTCTCTGTGAACACTACCGCGGGTTCGTAATGGTAAACCGCTCACTAGGCTTGTTAACAGCTGATATGGTCAAGTGACGGTATTATACCTCTTCGACTGGTTGTATCATGCACCTGGAGATAGGAGACTTTGTGATAACTGATTTTGAACCTCTTGGAAACTGCCATTGTTGGTTTTGATAATAACTATGCAGCCTTATATAGATTTGTGCGCAGAATGCAGTGGCGTGGGTAACTCAATGGAGATTTCTGGGTTTGATGTTAGGGGTCTTATTAATCCGTTGGGCCGATCCCAGTGGCCGCGCGGTCTAAGGCATGGGTCTGCGGCAGCTCGCTTGGTGGGACTGCGGGTTCGAATCCCGCCGGGGCATGGTTGTCTGTCTATTGTGAGTGTTGTGTCTTGCCAAGTAGAGGTCTCTGCGTCGGCTGATCATTCGTCCAGATGAGTCCTACCGAGTGTGGTGTGTCTTGAGTGCTTAGCTAGTCGAGAAATTCCATGCATTTTATGGAGCCCGAAGGTCTATTACCGCGTTTACAAGCGCCCGCCATCTGTCCCTGTACTGAGCCATATTAATCCAGTCCATGCCTTTCCATTTCATTTCTTGAAGACCAATTTTAGTATTATCCTCCCATCTACGCTAGGTCTTCCAAGTGTTTTCCTTACCACAGAGCTCCCACCAAAACTCTGTATGCATCTCACGTTTTCCCATACATGCCACATGCCCTGCCCATTTCATTCTTTGTGATTTGATCGCCCGAATTATATTTGGTGAGGAGGAGTACAGGGCATAAAGCACCTCGGTATGTAATCTCCACTCCCCTGTCGCCTCGTCCCTCTTAGTCTCAAATAGGCCTATCTTCTTGAGCACTCCATTCGCGAACACCATCAGCCTATGTTTCTCCCTTAATATGAGAAACCAAGTTTCACATCCATTCAAAACAACAGGCAACATTACAGTTCTGTGTATCTTGATCTCTATATTTTTGGACAGTAAACTGGAAGACAGAAGATTCTGCGCCGAATGATAGCAAGCATTCCCTATACTATACTATACTATACAATTGTTTTTTCAATGGCTCGACAGCCCCTTGGGGCCTAGGCCGCCTCATTTTTTCATGTCACTTTACGTTCCATACAACCGTCCTTACAACTAACACAACACAAACATCCATGCCCCCGGTGGGATTCGAACCCACAATCCCAGCAAGCGAGCGGCCGTAGACCCACGCCTTAGAACGAACGGCCACTGGGATCGGCGTCGAACCCACAATCCTAGTAAGCGAGCGGCCGCAGACCCACGCCTTAGACCGCACGGCCACTGGGATCGGCTATACTATACAATACTGTAATCTAACATACTGTACTGATACTATACTTACTGTACTGTACTGTACTGTATTACGCTATACTGTACCGTTACTATACTATAGCTATAATCGGGAACTTTGTGTAAACAAGCTGTTCTTGTACGCAGTTTGTCCCGTCTTTCCGCGTGATGTTAAAATGTGTCCAGTCAGAGAAACTGCATGGCAGCAGATTCAAAAAGTGTGTGGCGTTGTCCTGTCTGTAAGATCATACAGCTAGCTCAGCAGGCAAGTTAGCCCAGCTTGAGGCCGGAGCGCGTTTGTACATGACTCCACGGCTGTAATTCGATTGCAGTGTTGTAAATGTTTCGACACTTACCGACTTTGTAAAAGGCTGTAATTTGAAAATGTTTGTGAACATAATTCCTGTCATTCTGAGGACCAAAGGAAAGCTATAAAATTCTGTCTGTGTTTAAAACATCTGGATAAGACTTTCTGGTACACGCACTGTCCTATACAACGGTGACAGTCCAACTTTTTCATCTTGCGTTCCATTGATAATTTTGTTTTCAAATCCGTGGTCCCACTGTAATAAAATCAAAGCTTCCGTTTTTTTCTCCCAAGAAGCGCGTCTTTGCTGTTACGTACATTTTAGTATTATATTGGTAATTACTGGAAGTTTTTATATTTTTGAGACCCCACGTCCCAGCCAGGCGACTAAATTTCTAGCAGTGGGACGCGACTTTTCTGTCGACAAGACACTGCTATAAGGACCGTTGTGCTAACACCGATCTGGAGATACAGTGCAAGATGAAAAACACACACACACACACACACACTGGAACAATTTAATTACGTAACAAAGACGGATTGTAGGTCACGGGTCGAAAAGGAGGTAAATCAAGATAGCTGGCCAGTGTTCGTGGTAAGGATGCTCGTTATGCCAGTTGTGTGCCAAATGTTATGCACAAAGTTATTACATATTTTGCAGCAAGGACGTGCAGTCCGCACTGTTTGGCCAGACACAGCAAATATGTACAAGGAACATGTGATCAGCTGTGTCGCTTGTGCGCCCTGTGCTAGTTTACAGGTTCTTCGATTGACTTGTAGCCAAGCATTAACATGTCTGTTTCTCGAACCTTAGCACATACTTTTTCTGCCGTCTTTATTAGTTATAATGGTCATTAATAATAATCTGTGTTAAATATGGTAACATATTTGAGTCTTCTGAAACCTTTTTGTAATGCGTGTGAACCTAGGTG
The DNA here is from genome assembly GCA_021186555.1 of Reticulitermes speratus. Classification (NCBI taxonomy): domain Eukaryota; kingdom Metazoa; phylum Arthropoda; class Insecta; order Blattodea; family Rhinotermitidae; genus Reticulitermes; species Reticulitermes speratus. The sequence goes on from JAJKFL010000009.1 coordinate 22,744,691, forward strand.
TGTCACGCAAAGAGAACCTCGATTGGGGGCGTGCTGAGGACAGTATCTGAATCTAAAGGAAAGCGTAGATAATAAGATGAAAATTACGTTTGAAGGGGCTTCCTAATAGCATCTCTATAGAATATTTGTAGGGTGATGAAATCAAGGAGGAAATTAATGTCTTCAAACCTCGAAATGAAGAATGTGTTATACCGTATTAATGCAGGCCGTAGAGAGAGGGGGCGTTTAACGACGCTGCGAAATAACTGAACAAATACCTCGAGCACTGTTGGATGGTTTTGATGCAAATTGCATGTATGAAAATACGCGTAGTGTGAACGTACCAGTATTGTAATGCTATGTTTACATTTCCTACTGGTTGATTGTTAACAGTGAATAATTGTGTTCGTACCTTATATTTTTTTAATTGAACACACCTTACATTGATACTGCGTATATCCGTCCAACACATGTCAGTGAAATAGGATAATCCCATGGTTAATAAGTTTCTTGTCCAGTTTCAAGGTGATGTAACAAGCAGTTCTTTCTTGTATGACAGACTGGCTTGGTGGCTGAACGGCCGGCTCGTGGATGTGAAATGTATTTATAACTAATTAATGACTACTACATTTCCTTAATACTCAAGTCCCGTAGTTGAACTTTTTAGGAAACTTGTGTCCAGTTTCTTCTCGTAACCGTGGCCAATTAATGCACGTTCAGGGTGTTTGAGAATAAAATGCTGAAGATGATGCCTGTTTCGGCTTGAGAGAAAGGTAGTTACAGGAGGCTGGATAAAATTGCGTAATAAGGAACTTCATAGCTTGCATTCTTCGCCTCATGTTATTAATGTGATAGCATGAGGGATGACGTCATGGTGAGATACTTTGCTCGAACTGGGAAGATGGAAATTGTACACAAAATTTTGGCTGGAAGATTTGAAGGACGGAGACGATCTCGCAGACCCAGGCGTAGGTGTGAGGCTAGTATTAAAATGCGTCTTAATGAAAAGGGCACGTGTGCGATTAGTGGATTCAGCTGGCTCAGAATAGGTTCCAGTTGCTTTATTTTGTATAAAGAGAATTAGTTACCAGATCTGTGATACACAGTGTTTCGAAATCCGGTATTAAACAGCGTTAATGTCGCTAATGTAAGAAGTTCGCACGGCGAAGTACGAGTAGAAACATGTAATTCTGGAGTGGCCTGTATTGGTACAGTGTTAAAAGCAAGTTTATTGGAAATTAACATGACGAACGAGTTAGCATGGTCGTTTATGTGGCGTGAAAATGACATATGCCTCACACATCCTTATAAAATACGGAAAGTGGAGTAAGGTACTTATATACTCTGGCCTACACGGCCTCATATTCCGAAAGACGTGACTTTGCATGCCCACTGCTGTGAAAACCACAAGTCTTGGAGTTGGGTTTCTTTTATACAAGGTCGTTATTTTATCTGACACCTGTTGTTTGATACCTCCCACCGCTGCTCCGCCGTGCACGTGGGCTGTCGGCCGAGTGGACTATGTCAACACGGTAAACTATCCATTTCAATATTATCCTCCCATCTATCCCAAGATCTCGTAAGCTTTCTGTTTCCTTTGGGTTTCCTCACCAAAACCTGTTTACGTTTCTCTTCTCCCTCGTGCGTGCCACGTGTCTCACCCACCTTATCCTTCTTGATTTGATTAATACAGAGGTGCCCAAATATGGGACGCCAGGTCGCCCTTGCGACTGTATTGTGTACGCTAACGCCTGATATTTGTGTGTCCTCCGTGTGGCCCCTAAAATCAGATGCAGTATGAAAACGAAAGCAGAGGGTTAGACTAGGCGCACTTGTTTATTATATGTCAATGTAACTTTGTACGATTTTCATTTATTTTCGGAATCGACTGTGTTGCAATGTATTGAAATTCGCCCAGTGGTGCTAACACAGGAGAATAAAATCATTTTTTAATGTCTTTGCAGTTTCAAGTTTCTAGTGGCTGTTCAGACTTTCTTGTATCAATTTATGGCCCACTGGGTAGGTAGTATATACGTACTTGTTTGCCTTGGGTGAGGTACTGTACACAAGAAGACACATTCGGCATACGAATCTTATCTTTAGCCTCTGAGGCAATCCAGAGTTTTATCTCTGAAACGTAATTATCATACTTCGCGTTGCAAACTGTGTCTTATTTATGATTTTAGAGGAATTCGTTTTGAAGGTCGTCTTTGGATCAGTAAGGGCCACCTGCCAGTGTTTCGGCAGTGCGTAGTTGACTAGAGCAGTATTGTGCAGAGGCTTTCATTAACAAAATGCCATTCGTTTGCTATCAATATGTTGCCCGTTGTAATAACATGGAAGAATCAAAGGAAGATGCATGTTCGTGTGCGTGCTGTAGATTCTACAGACGTCGTCCTTCGCCTTCAGTTGGTTTGGTGTAAACACATATATCACAGTGCGTATTTAATTATAATTATTGTTCTTTGTGATTGGTTAGATATTTGTCATAGTAAAAATAAGTTGCAAATCTTAAAAGAGGTGTCCAATATTTTACATACGTATTTTAGTACGTGGGCAAAGTTTGATTTGACCTGTACACAAAGTAGGTAGGGGTTAAATTTAGACTAATGCGAATGAAAAAATGAAATCTGCCGTACAAAGTTTCGCTTATATTTCAAATAGTAAATTTTATGGAATCAATTTTAGTGGTTTCAGAGACTAAGTATACACTGCCCATTGCGTATTATGCATTAATTTTGTACATTTCTCTCAAATAATGAGTAACAAGCAGTTCCAAACATGTTATTTCATCAATACTAGGGGCTTCTTAGTCCATGCGTACTCCAATGACGAGTGAAGAAACTGCCTGTTGTTGCAAAGCTTCCGACGTGTATCAGTGCCATCAGAGACGATTACCATAAGCTCTGTTCTGGCCCAGGCTTGTGCCATTATATATCGAAATACAATTTGTGTGACGTCACAAATCTTTGAGCGGTTGTTCAAAGGAGGTACTCGTATTATGGTAGTGCAATTTTGCTGTCCAGAGGCGTTGTCACACCCAAAACTCTAAAAAGTGTCATTTCGTTTCTTCAACATCCTGCCGCTTTCCTTTCTTTTTTTTTTTTTTACTTTCTTTGTTCACGTTACCGGTATTGCGTGACAGCGTCCAGCAGACGAATTAGTATTGTATCAGTTATTGACAGTGTTGTACTCACATAGTAGTGTCCAAATTACAAGCGAGTTTGTCGCGCGGGGATGAAGGGGGACGCTGGTGAGAGGCGAAGCTTTGCCCACGCACCACCAAGCGTTTTCTGTCCGTTTCAGAAAACGTCCATAGTGCCTGAAGGTATGGAATATACTCCAAACAGAGTAAAGGTTCTTGCAAGAAGTGTAACGCAGCCTGACTGCGTCAAGGATGGCTTACCAGCGGCCACACCGTGCCGACTGCAGCTCTGTACAGTGTTGGGAGCTCGTCTGACGAGTAATCCGTCCATTACTGTAATTACTCGTAGCATGGAATAATCCGCTGTGTCCTCAAAGTTATTATTATGGCGTGTAATATACCAGTATTTAAAGTCGTGAATCTTTTGTCTGATTAAATACAGTTTAACGCTGCTCTGGTTGAACTTTGTTAACCTTTTAAAGCACAGTGGTGACTATATGTACCATACTTTTTAACAGTCAGAAAGTCTGCATTTTACGGACACGATTTATATGTGTCCTATAAATTCAGAACAAATTGCTGTTATTTCCCTAAACAGATTTAACCAATTGTTCTTTGTACTGGAGGCGCCTTGTGCTTATGTATGGTGGGAGCTGAATGCTTAATCACTATTTACATGACAGTTAGTGTCTTTTGGAATGCAGTGTTATGTAGTCTGTTGGGAACCTGCTGCCTCCATCTTCACCATCCATGTCAATGCATGTTATGTAGTCTGTTGGGAACCTGCTGCCTCCATCTTCACCATCCATGTCAATGCATGTTATGTAGTCTGTTGGGAACCTGCTGCCTCCATCTTCACCATCCATGTCAATGCAATGTTATGTAGTCTGTTGGGAACCTGCTGCCTCCATCTTCACCATCCATGTCAATGCAGTGTTATGCAGTCTGTTGGGAACCTGCTGCCTCCATCTTCACCATCCATGTCAATGCAGTGTTATGTAGTCTGTTGGGAACCTGCTGCCTCCATCTTCACCATCCATGTCAATGCAATGTTATGTAGTCTGTTGGGAACCTGCTGCCTCCATCTTCACCATCCATGTCAATGCAGTGTTATGCAGTCTGTTGGGAACCTGCTGCCTCCATCTTCACCATCCATGTCAATGCAATGTTATGTAGTCTGTTGGGAACCTGCTGCCTCCATCTTCACCATCCATGTCAATGCAGTGTTATGAAGTCTGTTGGGAACCTGCTGCCTCCATCTTCACCATCCATGTCAATGCATGTTATGTAGTCTGTTGGGAACCTGCTGCCTCCATCTTCACCATCCATGTCAATGCAAGTGTTATGAAGTCTGTTGGGAACCTGCTGCCTCCATCTTCACCATCCATGTCAATGCAGTGTTATGTAGTCTGTTGGGAACCTGCTGCCTCCATCTTCACCATCCATGTCAATGCAGTGTTATGAAGTCTGTTGGGAACCTGCTGCCTGCATCTTCACCATCCATGTCAATGCAGTGTTATGAAATCTGTTGGGAACCTGCTGCCTCCATCTTCACCATCCATGTCAATGCAATGTTATGTAAGTCTGTTGGGAACCTGCTGCCTGCATCTTCACCATCCATGTCAATGCATGTTATGTAGTCTGTTGGGAACCTGCTGCCTCCATCTTCACCATCCATGTCTTCAAGCGTGTTTATGTACAAACTATGCGCCGTCCATTCAATAGTCAATAATGTTATGTAGCTCATGTGGGAACCCTCTCCATTATTACCGTCCTTCAATTCAAGTTACTAATCGTTGGGAATGTTGCCTCCATTGCTCTGCTGTTATAAGCAATTTCTGTATTGTTTGGTGAATGTGATGCCTCTTACAAGAATGTCAATGCTGTTTAATGACAGAGTGTTGGGAAGCAGTGCGTGAATTTACCAATCTATTCAACAAGTAATGTCTGTATGTTGAACCTGCGTGTTTAAATCATACAAACATGAATGCAGGTTAGGACTGGCCTTAATTTCACTGTCAGATGTTTAGTAGTGTTGGCACCTTGTATCTGCACCATATGCAATGAGATTATGAGTTGTTAGTAGCTGGGATTACATCATGTCAATCAAAATTGTGGGAAACGTCTGCCTGATCTTAAAAGCCGAAGCTGAATTTTCAGTCATGTTGGTAATTCTGCCCTCCACCTTAATGTAGAATATGTTTGTACTCGCTGTTTGGGATGTGAGCTTGTCATTTCACACCAGTCAATGCAAGGTATAGACTTTGGGAATTGTATAAACAGAATCTCGAAGATGAATTTTGTATCCCATCCATGACAATGCAAAGTATGTATCGGAGAACTTGTCATTTTAATCAATTTAAATGCAAGGTTAAAAGCACGGAGTTGAGAATGGATGCATCTTCACATAGTCAAGCATGAGGTTGTGAAATACCGTGACCATCTTTAGTATGAAATCCAGGAAAGAGTCGTTGGGAGACCTTCATCTTCACCATCCATGTCAATGCAATGTTATGTAGTCTGTTGGGAACCTGCTGCCTGCATCTTCACCATCCATGTCAATGCAATGTTATGTAGTCTGTTGGGAACCTGCTGCCTGCATCTTCACCATCCATGTCAATGCAATGTTATGTAGTCTGTTGGGAACCTGCTGCCTGCATCTTCACCATCCATGTCAATGCAATGTTATGTAGTCTGTTGGGAACCTGCTGCCTGCATCTTCACCATCCATGTCAATGCAATGTTATGTAGTCTGTTGGGAACCTGCTGCCTGCATCTTCACCATCCATGTCAATGCAGTGTTATGCAGTCTGTTGGGAACCTGCTGCCTGCATCTTCACCATCCATGTCAATGCAATGTTATGCAGTCTGTTGGGAACCTGCTGCCTCCATCTTCACCATCCATGTCAATGCAGTGTTATGCAGTCTGTTGGGAACCTTCTGCCTGCATCTTCACCATCCATGTCAATGCAATGTTATGTAGTCTGTTGGGAACCTGCTGCCTGCATCTTCACCATCCATGTCAATGCAATGTTATGCAGTCTGTTGGGAACCTGCTGCCTCCATCTTCACCATCCATGTCAATGCAGTGTTATGCAGTCTGTTGGGAACCTGCTGCCTGCATCTTCACCATCCATGTCCTTCCAAAACGTTGTTTATGTACCAAACTATGCGACGTCACATTCAGATAGACCATAATCTTGATAGTAACCCATGTGAGAACCCAATTATCACATTATTGTACGTACTTCAGGCTTCAGAGTTAACTTAACGTTACGTAATGTTTCCCATTGCTGTGCTGTTTATAAGCATATTCTGTCTTTGTTTCAGGTGAGTGAGTGCCTTTAAAGAGAGGTATCGCTGTTTGGAATGACAGAGGTGTTGTAGCGAGCAGTCGTAGAATATTACGAATTTATTCTACACAAGGTAATGTCTGTATTACTGCGTGTTTAAACATACAAACAGAACTGCAGGTAGGACGCTTAATTGTGACTTGGAGATTTTCAGAGAGGTCCCTTTGAATCTGCACAGTATGAAAAGAGATATGACGTAGTAGTACTGGATACTGTGAACAAAATTGTGGAAAAGGTTTCCAGATTTAAAAGCCGAAGCTGAAATTTTCAGATACATGTTGTAATTGTCACCTCCACTTTAATGTAGAATATTTTTTACTCGCTGTTTATGTAGGTGTGAAAGTTGGTCTTTCAACATAAAGGAAGGACATAGACTTTGGTTATTTAAAAACAGAACTCCGAAACGAATTTTGTACCCAACAGACAGGAGGAACAGTATGATGCGGAGATACTTGTATTATTAATAATTTATAATCAAGGTGAAAAAGCCACGGAGTATGAGATGGATGGATCATATAGTACGCATGAGGTTGTGAAATACGTGAAACATTTTAGTAGGAAAATCCGAAGGAAAGAGATCATGGGAGACCTAGCCATAGATGGGAGGATAATACTGAAGTAGTCTTGAGGCATTAGGATGTAGTCAGAAATGTGTTTATATCGACAACATGTAAACAATAAGACCTATGTAATTAACAAATTTCATGGTGCAGAGTATTTTCTGAAAAGTTGACATTTCTCAGCTAGTCAAGATACGCCTTGATTTTATGGGATGTGAAGAATCCATAAAAAACAGCTTCGCAAAAACCCACAATATAATCCCATCGTAAGCCATTTGAATCTCATTTACACTCCACACCTTGTTTCTATAAAATTCATTTAACGTTGTGCCCCAGTCTGCGCGTGTGCTAAGTGTTGTCCCTTCTGTTTCCCGGCTAAAATTTTTTATCCATTTTCATTCTTCTTGACTGAGTCTTCCAAAGAACCTAATGTTAGATGAAGAGTAGCTTACAAATTGTGAAGCTCCTCATTGTGTTGTTTTCTCCGGCTTCTTGTTACTGCCTTGAGCATTTGGTATCACCCTCCAGATGTATAAAATCGCAAAAGGGCATTTTTAAACTCTGTGTGAATCGAAGCGGAGGAAGGACGCCGTTCTGATATATGTTCATTTTAGAGGTGATCGTTTGTCATAGTAAGTCCTTACACTGAGCGAAGACCAATCTGTAGCCATGAGCGAAATGGTCCATCTGGTCACTATATGATGGTATGCTTTAGGATGGAAGTTATTGGTGGTATACAAAATGCGCACGATCCTTGCTCGTGGGGGCTTCCTGTAGTGTACTTTGAGGTCACATTTTACATAGTTGGTTGCCTTCCAAGGTTGTGGCAGACCAGTAAGACTGCATTACGTGTAGTTTGTATGCTTCAGCACAAGTCTTTTTGGCCGCACAGGTGCTTTCTTGTTCTCCCACGTATTTGTGGTATCTCACTGCTTAATTAGATCTTCAAACACGTTCTTCCGCTCCACTACGAAAGTCGTGGTTCATTTACAAGTATTGTAGCCGGTACATTATTTTATGTGGGCCGGGATAGCGTAGTCGGTATAGCGACTCGCTACGGGCTGGACGGTCCGGGAATCGAATCCCGGTGGGGGCGAGATTTTCCGCACCCGTCCAGACCGTCCCTGGGGCCCACCCAGCCTCCTATACAATGGGTACCGGGTTTATTTCCCGGGGGTAAAGTGGCCGGGGCGTGGAGTTGACCACCTACCCTCATCTAGTGCCGGGGTTAAAGAAAGAGTAGAGCTATACCTCTAGTCTCCCTCTGGGCCTTCATGGCCTGTTCTAGGGAGAACTTTACATTACTTTATACATTCGTGCTTTATACAGCATGTATCGACAGTGCTTAGGCAGACTTCAAGGGTGAGTTCTTCACATCAGCACAAAGAAAAAACGTTCGTATAGCATATATCCTGAAATGAGGGGTTTGTGAGTTTAATTAACACACTAATTCAACAATAAATACCTTAACTATGCAATTTTTTTTGGGGGGGGGGGGCATGGAATGGATTGATATGGCTCAGGATAGGGACAGGTGGTGGGCTCTTGTGAATGCAGTAATGAACCTTCGGGTTCCATAAAATGCGGGGAATTTCTTGACTAGCTGAGGACCTGTTAGCTTCTCAAGAAGGACTCTGCTCCATGGAGTTATGGAGGTATGTAATATTTTACTTACAACTGACATAATACATTTACAATACACTTTACATATTTAATAACTGTTGTGTTCTTGTTGTTTATCAAGTCACAGTTCACAACAAGTGCTCAAAATATTCTCCACCTGAATCAATGCACGCATGGACATATCTGATCATGGAGTGTCGCACACTTTTCAAAGGTCCACAGGCGGTTAATGATTTGACACACAAAAAATATGCGTTGGTGAAGTGTTTCTGCATTTTCAATTGGAGCTGAATACACTAGGTTTTTAAATTTCCCCATAGACATAGATATAAAGGATTGAGGTCGGGCGAACGTGGGGGGGGGGGGGGCTGTCTCGAATTGTTTGCGCATATTGTTATCAACGCCTCTTGTTTTGGCGTGGGGAACTTCTGAAGTTTGTCCAAGCATGTTAAATACACCATGTATTGCAACACACTCAGCAGTGCAGGCCCTATAGCGTCGAATGGTAGGGTCATAAATAAGTAAGTAATTCCAAAACAAGTTGGAGGAATCAGTCACGGTCCATTTGGAAGCACTGTCCCATGATTTTCCTGAGGAAAACTATAAACCCATCTCCGCTAGTCAGGATAGACTGTGTCCTCGTCAAGAACTCGAACCGGTAAAGATAATGCTAAAGTTGACATTAGAACAGGCCATGAATGCCCAAAGGGGGAGTACAGATATACCTCTACTCTTTCTTTAACCTGCGTCCTAGATGGGGATGGGTGGTCAACGCCACGCCCCAGCCGATTTACTCCCGGTAAAGAGACCCGGTACCTATTGTACAGGAGGCTGGGTGGGCCCAAGGGCTGGTCTGGACGGGTGCGGAAAATCTCGTCCTCACCGGGGTTCGATCCCCGAACTGTCGCACTACCCAAATACAAGTCATAAGATTACAGCTGGAATCAGGTTGCTGGGTGGGGTGATATGTTATTAGCGAATTGGTAAAAAACTCGGAATGAGACGGATTTGACATAATTTAAGGTTGTTTCTCAGCATTTGCGCTGCGGGACTGAGAACTTCACGACAGATCTGTGAGGATAGCTGGTCTCCGCGCCGAGATTTGAACCCGGCACGAAGGAGGAATTCAACAAAATGTTACAACTTTGTCCTTAAACGAAGTCTATTTAGTGCGCTCAAGACAGAGCCCACTGTTATGCTGTTTTGAATACCGAATGAGCTTTCGCGTTTCATAGAAACACGACCAACTGATTAACTGTTACCTGTTAAAGAATGGCCCTGAACTTTTAAGAATGACTTCCCTCTCAATAGCCCTTGAAGAATCCGAATCCATCGAACCTGTAGGTACAGCGGACTTGAGTTCAAGAGGCACCAGGTGGAAACCAGCTCGGAACCGTTGTCCTGTGTCAGAATTTTTGTTTTATTCATCAGGACGAATTACGCTTCCTGAAATTTTATTCCCTGTTTATCAATCATAATAATCCTCTTGGGGCCATGAAACTTTTCAACGGTACATGACATCCACATTCTATGCAGCACCGTGAAATAACAAGAAATAGAAACAGCCTAGGCTAAGTCCGTGTCATTGCGCCTGCATGTCAGTAGGCTACCGCGTGGCTCAACAGCGAAGGCCTCAGATCACAGTCGGTATTGCAGAACTGTGTGCTGCCATCGGAATATACTCGTATGACACGTCTCATGTAGAGGACCAGCGTGTTCCAGTCTTGTGTGAGAGAAAACGGTCGTCTGGGTGAAAGGTCCGTAAGACCTTGTGAGGTCTTCCCGTCCATTTATCATGTTCGAAGGAAGCCATTTCGTGACTGACATCAACGAGTTGTAGCGTATCGCTTACCACTGAAGTTTGATGAAACTCCTGAGACATGATCTTCAGCACACCAACGCACTGAAACATGAATGTTAACTACAGTTGGCATCAGTGTTTTCGCGGGCTGGTGACTGCTCGCAGCCTGTGTGTGCCTCCACGCGCAGGATCTGAGAACAGTATTGAAATAGAGAGGCGACGTTGCGAACTGGAAATTGAGCTATACCTATATTTTCATATGCTGTGCTGTATAGAACATGAACGTAACGATTTGTTTGCTGTTTTAGATTCAGTTTATGATTAAATTAGGACAGACGGAGAAGAAAGAATGCAAAAGGAGAAAATGGGGGACGGGGACGCGAACGTTGCGGCATCTATGCAATGGACACGAATCCTTTTGAGGTGCGTCTGCAAAATTGCGAAAAGCGACTGTTAGCTTCGTCATGTGTGTCTGTCCGTTCGTCCGCATGGAACCGCTGGACTCCCACTCACGGATTTTCATGAAACTCGATATTTTAGTATTTTCTCGAAAAATCTGTAGAGAAAGTTCAAGTTTGGTTAAAATCTAGCAAGAATAACAGGCACTTCGTATGAAGACCTATGTGCATTTACGATATCTCGCTCAATTCTTCTTAGAATGAGAAATGTTTCAGACAAACGTTGTAGAGAAAATCAAAACAGACATTTTAAGTTCAATAACTTTTTCCCAAAAATCGTGCCTTTTCATGAAATAATGTGAAAAAATATGGTAGAGCCAGACAGGTCACAGATGACAATATAATACGGCACATACGATTTGCATACTGGATAATTAAGGCTAGAAACACACACTCAGAATATGTAATTTTTATTGCTTTTCCACGGCAACAGTGGTTACGGTGGTTACGCGAACGCGCCTCATTGTTACGTTTATACCTACATTGCCCGTCTTGTTTATACCTTGGAACTCCTTGCTTTGAATCCTAGCCCTGTATCACTTTTTCATCCTCAGGGGATTTCATTATCGCGATTGTTCTGAAGTCTCGTATCGTCATTGTACCATCAGTGAGCTGACGGGACACACGATACGCTACCGAACTACGATTTACTACTTTAGCTTCATAAAGCATTGCCTTCTTTTAGCTATTGACAGTTGTTCAGACTGTTGACAAATTTTACTCCCATTATGGTACCCGTGTTGACAACAGTTCGCCGTTTACTCTTTTTCGGAGTAATATGAATCCATACATCATCCTACCTTCTGTTTCAGTTCAACCCTTTAAAATACAGTCATTACTGTTAAGGATGACTTACTTTAACTTTAAGAAATTTAGCAATTTGTCCATTCAGTTTTTTTTTTTTTTTTTTTCTTTTTTTTTTTTTTTTTCCCCTATGGCTCGACAGCCCTATATGGGCCTGGGCCTCCTCGTTTCGTCGAGGTTTCATGATCACACACATTTGAGACACACCACAGTCGGTAGCACTCCTCTGGACGAGGGACCAGCCGTCGCAGAGACCTCTACCTGACAACACACAACACTCACAAGAGACAGACATCCATGCCCTCGGTGGGATTCGAACCCACGATCCTAGTAAGCGAGCGGCCGAAGACCCACGCCTTAGACCGCACGGCCACTGGGATCGGCGTCCATTCAGTATACCAGTATTTAAATGTTACAATAGACAGTGATTACTCGTATTTATCTGGACGGCGTTAACGGGTTGGTTTTCGTAGCGGAGGCGCAGTGTGGAGGATTCATGTCTTCTGGGACTGTGACTTTGTGTCGCGGGGTTAATGGTTCCTGATGACGTTTTGGTTAAAGGACTCGTTTAAGTGGGTTTGGGCTCCTTACTATTTAAAAAATGGAGGCCATAAGCGCTATGATAACCTTCTTCCCATAGGGGTTTAGGATAAAAGTGTTCTATGCATTCTGTGCGCTGAATGTGCCTGTCATCCCATACTCCTTGATGTGATCATTGTGGGGTTATTTAACGACGCTCTCGGTTCTGAGATTATGTGGCGTCGGTGATAGATGACTGAGTCAGTCTGGAACGCTGGTAGGATGATACTGACAGGGGAACACCGATGTACTGGGAGAAAAACCTGTCCCAATGCCGCTCTGTTCACCACAAACCTCACACGCACTGGCAGGTTGAGATCATGAGCCAAACAGTACAGAATAAGAATCTCGTCAGTACCGTATGCAATGTTCTGCATTCTACTGTAAGCCCTAGTCCATCTCTCTGTAGTGCAAATATTCCTGTCACCACTTTGTTCTGAACCACCCTCAGTCTTTGTTCCTTTAGTGTGAGAGGTCACTAACTATTTGGGAGTCATGGTGCTTATGTTCACAATATTTTCATTATATATTTCAGTCTCTGCAACTTTCTTCATAACGTGATTCCGCTAGGTGTTCAGGTACGGCCGTACCATGATCAGACACGCGTGTAAAGTTTACTTATTGCTTTGTTCTTGCATACTGTTGTTAAAACAATACGCTGGTTTAATGTAAGTTTAAGACAAATTAAATTAAAATTCACTGGAAATGGATAAAATCAAATGCTGCAAAATATGTGTACCTTTTCTAGCCTCTGTTGTTTATAGAGTTTGATACGTTTTCACCATAATCCTAGTGGCATCTGCGTCATTCGCTTGTTAGCGATGTTTTTGGTCTTGTCACGCTTTGTTGTTCATAAAGATGTCTGTGATTATCTAGTATATTTCACACTGTCGACTCCAGTACTAGTGTGTATGTTCTCCAATGTCATTGTCGAAGTAGTTTGTGATCGAGGTAATAAACAGGGGTGCATAACCTGAAATATTTACAGTCGAAGTTGGTTATAACGTTATGAAAGGGACTGAAAATTTTGTGTCGTTATAAAAGAGTGTTGTTATAACCGAGGTTTAAAAATTTATGGCAACAGCGAGGAATTAATTGGTACCACAGAATGTCTGATGCTGTAGCCGAGGTGTCGTATAAACCGATGTCTGTAACCGGGTTCGACTGTAATTAAAATATTGTGAGAGATCACGTGTCACACGCACAGATAACTGGTACAATTTAGTTGTATATATATTAATTTTTACATTCCTGAGAAAGCGTACAGAAAGACAGGATTCACAACTGATACGTACGTTTCAGTAACGATACTTTTTTTTCACTGTAAAACCTTCAAAGCGCAATGATAACTATATATGTCACTTGTTTTAGTCATGGAAATGTCAGCATTTTGACCGCACATTGTGTTCGTATTTCTTATGATCTCAGAACAATGAACGGTTGTTTTCTTATGCCTTCTGCTCTTGTATTGAGAGTAAATTTTGATGATTGAGATGACCTGGGCCCTTCCCGTCAGAATTATTTCAATAAAACCCCCATTCTTGAAGTGCTGAAGATGAAAGAACTTTGTGAATGGAATTATTTTGTGATTTGTTCAAGGATTTTCAGATAATGTTGTATATAGTTTGCTTTTGTAGTAGGCATTTATACTCATTACGTGCTTGTAAAAGCATGCACAGTATTTTTGTTTTCTTTTCATCTATTTTCGTGATCAGTTGGTATCCTTATGGTACGAAATGTGTTTCCAGGAACGAAACCCCAGTTTAAAACATTGCACTTACAGCAGAAGGTTTCGACTTAACGACGGCTCGCTTTGCGACTAGCGTTAAGGAAGTAGTTGCGTTGTAGAAGCTGGGGTCGCCTCTAAGCATTAACCGCTTGGACTGCGTAATGGCATCTGTGGGCGTGTACTGTGCGGTAGGAAACCCCATTTCTTAATATTTTTACATGGAATTCGTAATTCAAATGATTAATTAATTATTCATTCCCTGCGTTCCTTGATGTTCATACTCTGTCCACCTGCGATTCTTGCGATTTCTTGTACTTAATGAGAAGGTAACATGATGTTGGATTGAGTACATATTCTACTGGCGTGTGCAGTAATAAGATTTCTGTCATGACTATTATAAACTTCGGCTTCGTCATGATAATTTACGTTGGAAAGTGAAATACTGCTTCTGCTCAACAGTGTATATTGTAAGATGTGCGACGATGGAAATCAATGTAGAAAGAGCAAACATAGTTTGCCATGGCTTTTATATTTATTTGTCACGTGTGTAATGCTTGAAATTTAGTGTCATGCAGTGTATGATATGACAGAAACTTAATGCTTAGAAAATGAAATGGCTCAGTGCATCACGTTGTCTGACAGAAGAAATGAAAGCACAGTACTTGAAGAATCGTTTGGAGTGACCTGGGCAGTCCTCTCCCGTTGTTGGTAACATATTACCATCTCATCGCTCCTTACATTACTAATTCTGTGGAAGGGAGGCCTTCATGATATCAGCCGTTGAGCTGGGCAAGACATTCCTCACCTTTTATAGAACCCGAAGACTAATTACCGTATTCACAAGAGCTTGTCATTAGACCCTATCCGGAGCCAGATGAAACCGGTCCATGTCCTGACACGCTGGTTACGAGTATCCATTTTAATATTACCAGCTGCACATTGTGCTGCGTAGGTCTGCTCATCCCCGACCGACACTCCTGATCACTCTCATAATGTCTGCAGAAAAGCACAAAGTATTGCAATCGTTTCGCAATTCATTTCTCAATATCATAGCTCAAAGAAAGTTCCACTTCCATACAGAACAACATGTAAAAATGTAGTTACGTGTTTTAATATTTAGGTTTGTAAACAGGATACAGAGAGGTAAAGGACTGTGAAATGAGTGATAGCAAGCCTCTCACGATTTGATCTCTCTTTCTTCGAGGGTAAATTCATTGATGTTTAATATGATGTTGAAATGCGCTTAATTAAAAAAATAGTGTAGTGGAGGAAGAAAATCTTCGTTGTTAGTGTAGTTTTTTTGGTAAACAATTTGACACGTGAGACGTAAAATGCAGAATATGTCACTGCTCTAGCCCAGCGGTCGCCAACCATTCGGACCTCACGGACCACTAAACTCACAATTTTGAATCCCGCGGACCACTAACATGAATTTTTTTAAAAAGGTACAATCATCTATAAAATAATGATCATAAAAGTTCCATTTGATTAATATGAAATGCACTTGTTTAATTATAACAAAATTATTAGTGTGATATTTGTTGCTGCTTGTTTGAAATAAGTATAATAAACATAAAAATTGCAAATAATGTCCAAATTTCTCGACGGACCACCAAAAGTTTCTCGCGGACCATCAGTGGTCCGCGGACTACCGGTTGGCGACCGCTGCTCTAGCCCATAGCCCATCCTGCATCACCGTTCTGAAACTCTAGCCGCCTACTGCTGCCAGGCTGCACACCACTTGTCACCTAGTCGCGAAATATTAGAAGCTGCATTTTCTTAACGTTTTACAAACACCAATAAGATAAGTTTTCATTAATACTGAATATAAGTTGTGTCAAAATTTGCTTTATTACAGTGTTTCTAAAGACATTATATAACTTAAAGTTGCGTGTACTTTATGACGCGTGTAAATAAATAAATACACAATAAATAAATAAATAACACCTACTGTAACAAAGTTTAGTTAAATTAGGAGAAATGGAAGTAGAAAATAAATTGTAGATCATTGTCGATATTATACCACTTTGTGTTGACGTGTGTTAAAGCAGTAAGTACATGATCTGCAGGGATGTTTGAACGCACATAGCGGTCCACGATGTAACAAGTGTCAAATATGCTTATGCTGTCTGTGTCGCAGTCTGGTATGTGTGTGTGTAAAACTGTAACACCTTTCCATACGGTGTCTTTTGTCATCGTTTTCTATTTCGGCTTTCTAAAACAAAACTTGTGTTTGTATGGCAAGTGCACAGAATAAAGAAGACCTTTAAGTATTTTGCCTGATGAGTTGCGGATTTAGGCCAAGATAAATACGGTGTAGAGTCGTTCAAGGAGTCATTTTTAGTCGTGCTTGAAATCACTGAATGAAAGTTGTATAAACTTGCTGCTGATTTGCAAAGTCAGCCCTCCTTCACCAAATTTAATTATTTCAGTACACGTGCTTGTGTAGAAGACAAGTAGAAGGGTTTGGCTCTATTTGGGTCAACCCATTACTGTGAGTTTTATAAATTATTAACCTTAACGAACTCTGAAAATACATTCTGTAAGAAAACTGGAGCCTGTGGTTGATCTGTCAGTTTTTTCTGTGGAGAAAGAAGCTTTCTCATGGTTTCTTCTGGTATCTGTTATACCTTGCGTTATTCCTTGTAGTCTTCGTCATTTAGTGTCGATGTCTTTGATGTCACTTCCCGTTAAGGGAGCCGTGTAAGCCCTACCATTGCAGTGCTTATTATATCTAAGAAAGTTAAAGGCAGAGTCGTTCCTGCGCATGCTGTGATGGCTTATGACGGTGTGGAGGTATACCTGCAACCATTCGTGACTTTCGCACTAGATGGAGGTGAGTGATCAGCTTTAGGCCCCGGCTGCTTTACTCCCGGGGAAAGAGCTCTCAGTACCCGTTGAATAGGAGGCTGGGTGGACCCCAGAGCCGGTCTGCATGCTTTGGAGAAGAGATAAATGTTTTGCCTCTGAAGGACATAGGAAAGGAATTGTTAAAAATGCGTTTAAAAGTACACCGGTACAAAACAAACTCAGGCGATACGCACAATCTTCATTTGCATATGGACTTAATTTCCTAACCGTAGGGACTTTGGTTGCGTAATAAACTGCGTCTAAATTTGATTAAATAAACATTGCGAAGACCGGATTTATGGCCTTCCCAAAACAGTTCGTGTAAGATACGTGGGGTTTAAATGTTTCCTATGTCCAGTGGTCACAATGTCAGCGTGCTTTGAAGTAGAAAGGCAATTGTCATAGCGTCAGGCAGTGGTATTTATTTCTGTCTCCTTATCCTTTAGCGTAGGCGTCTTCCATGTTCATGTTTTGACCTTATCTTTCTTGTTCTTTCCTTCGTTATTTCTTATTTTCTTTTCCTCTTATTTCATTTTATTCTCTCCTATTGCCCGTCTTTCTTTTCTACCTTATTTTCTTTCTTTCTTTCTTTTTTTCTTTGTTTACCTGTGTTTGGATAGGCTGCCACTAATTCACTACGCGGAACTCGAATTCCTGATAAACTATATCGGAATTGGTATGTTCAATAAATGTAGAAATGGAACACATTGCAGTACTGTTGTCAGTAAATTGATATAAGTTTTCAAAGCGGGTTTTTCTGTCACTTTAATTAGAAAGGAATGAGAAAATAACACATCCCATTAGAAAATGGAAATTGGAGAGATTGTGTACAAGTTGTTGTGCTCAATTTTAACGGTAGAGTCGGTAGACAGAGAAATGTATAGAATCCGTGACAGGGTGGTGGTATTGCTGCTGCTGACAACATTATTTCGTTTTTAAATTTTGTAGAATTGTCTGGTCTCTATCACGTCGGCTCTTGAATGACTGAAGGCCCTGATCTATAGTATTCACTTCGTTGCTAGTTTCACTGAGCTACTTGTTCACAGGACATGTGGAACGTGCAGTTGTCTGTACAACGCAACGGACTGCAAACTTCTCTGCAGATCCATCAATACTTGTGTGTCTAAAAACAACACGCAGATTTTGCGCATTCTTGCCCGTCTTCTAGCACGACGAATACGTACCTCACTATCTGGTACCGAGCACCTTGCTGTAGTGGTTAGCATTTAGCATTCCCTCTTCGTATTAGACAGGTCACGGAGGTCCGCTGTCCTGATGTGACTGTCATTGTCGTCAGGCGATTATTGGGATGTCACCTGCTGCATAATTCTGATACACCATTTATAATCGTTCTCATATCTACCCTTTAACATACGATTCAGGTAGCGTCCGGGAATGTTACGCCTCACGACTTTTAAATAGTTATAGACGTTTCAGAAGAGCGTGCTTCCTGCATCTTCAGGGTATATATTTCCGAAGATCCTGAAGGTGGAGGAAACACGGTTCTCCGAAGTCGGCAACTTTGTAACCAGCTGACACAGCGTAACATTACGGAAAACTTGAAGAGAACCATTATTTTATGTGCAACCTGGTTTTGTACTGATACTGATACTGATATGATACTGATACTGATACTGAGTGCCACAGGCTCAGATACGGTCGAACTCGGTTATAACATCATGAAAGGGGACTGAACGCAACATACAGGACTGTAGGCACATTACTTAAATTCTTACGCTGTGATTTATTTTAAATTTAAATTACCGTTAATAAGAGTTCATGAAAAACAAATTTACTGTACTGTAATTGTAAATTTGCATGCAGGTTTGTAGTAAAATATTAAATTAATTAATTGGTACCACAGAATATTTGACGCTATAGACGTGGTGTCGCATAAACGGATGTGTTAGTGTCTACCTAAGGATTGCGATTTATCGCTGAAACATGTAGGAGAGTTCAAGTATATAGATGATTTGTGATTTTATATAAATTGTGTGCCATAGTTGTATGTGGGTGATTATCAGTGCCGCGCGGTCTAAGGCGTGGGTCTGCGGCCTCTCACTTGCTGGGATTGCGGCTTCGAATCCTGCCGGGGGCGTGGTTGTCTGTATCTTGTGAGTCTTGTGCGTTGCCAGGTAGAGGTCTCTGGGTCGGGCTGATCACTCGTCCAGAGGAGTCCTACTGAGCGTGGTGTGTCTGAGTGTGATCGTGAAGCCTCGACATTGAGGAGGCCCTGGCCCACTAGGGGCTGTTGCGCCATGAGAAAAAAATGTGATTATAGTCTCAATGCACGGAACGAGTAATATTAAATTATAGGTGTAATGTTCATGTTAGTGTGCTGGCACTGGATGAGTTCTCGGCTGTTTTCAATAGTAGTCGTAGTGGCATTTGTTCACCGGGCCGGAATAAATTCAGAGAACGCTCTTGGGAATTTTGTGTACTAACTTTATGGAGCACGTCCTGCCTGTATGTTGGATTGCTAGACTTAGTGTCCACACTAGGCACGTGTAGTCGTGTTCACAGAACTAATTATAAATGGGCCTAATGTTGTGAGATTTGATGCTCACAAGGGTGCTGATGAAGGGTTCCGTGTTCCTGGATATGATGCCGTGTAGACTGGTGTGTGTGGGTACCAAGATTTCGTAATGCTGCCTTGTTCTTCGAATCTTCACATAACTGTATAGCGCATTTCTCTGAGCCAAGCGTCCTCGTCTAAAATCGAACCACAGGGAACTAAAACCAAATGTCTCTTACAGACTACCCTGAAGAATGAGACAGTACCCTCCTTAGATACGTTGTTACCCATAAACCAATCTGCATACCATCATTTCTCAGAATGGGGGAACCTACATGTCTGATCTTCCAGTCATTTCTACGACTGGGGATTAAAACTTAAAAAAGAGAGGCGCGCAATGGCCGTCGTATTTAACTGTGTGTTCCGTGACATCTTCGGTCTTCTGCGACGTTACGCAGCGTAGGCTGGTAATTACCGACGTTTCGGGACAGCCTTTGGGTCCCATTCATCAAAAGTCAAACTGTCCAATGCTTGACCCTTGATGTATATGGGTTCCTAAACATCGGTAACTAACCACCAACTAACGCTGCGTAACAGCCCAGAAGAGCGAAGACCTCAACTACAGCGAAGCGGTAGCCTGAAATCTCCCCCTGCTCTGAAAAGGTTAGACATTACTGCTGTAATAAGAGTGATTAAGGTGTGACTGTCGATCGGGACTGTGCATCCGGTTACAGAGAGATCGCTCAGCCAGTGTTTATGCAGGGCAGTTTTTATGGCCTGGAGCATTTCTTCGAAATGCGGTGCTTTTCATGCGAACATTCATACCGACAAGTAGTTTTCTACGTCGTGTTTCCAAGCAAAAAAAAACGAGACTCGTTGCTATGTACAGATTCGATAGAGATATGTTATAATTTAAGATAATGATAAGAAAGTGACCGTTTAAGTACAAGACCCTATCCTCCATCTTCCAAGCCCAGCTGCATCCTGATAATGGTGGAAATTTCTCCAAAAGAAGTGTAGAGTTGAGCTTAGCAGATGTAGGCTAAGCGTGAGGTCCGGATTTCGTTTACCGATCCCTGGCACAGCAATAAAATAAACACAGCCATATGTTTCGTGACCATTTCTACAGTGTTTATTTAGATCGGGCTTTGCTATTAATCTACACTATTAGCCTCGATATGAAGTAACGTTTTTATAAGTTACGACTATCGATAAAGACAGATATCGCTAACTTGAGACAACGCCAGGGGGCGAATCTCTGTTGGACGCGCGCGACTACGTATCTGGAACGCTCACTAGAGCTGTCTCCCAGGTAGTCAATTAGCGAAACCTGGTGTATGGATTGCCCCCAGCTGTCCTGCAGAACTGTGTCGTAATGTTTAAGGAGGCAACCGATACTGCCAGCGACGTCACAACTCGGTTGCGCCGGAATTGCAATGCTCAATAAAATTAATTGTTTGTATAAGGCTGTTTATATGATATAAGGCTAATTATCGAGTTCAATGTCATATTTATCTGGGACTTTTATTTTATTTGCAATTCATACTGTTAATACTGAATGTATTTAACTACAGCGGTGGATATTGCAATAATCGTCACAAAAATGAGTCCTGTGTAGGATCTCAAACCATCCTGCAAAAGTTAAGGTACGTTTAAATTTGTTGCTGTTACTGTCATACCAGTGCTTTATTACAGTCATATTCGTGTCGGATTTTGGATTCTGAAATTCCTGTTAATATTGACATTGCTAAGTTAGAAACAAAATTAGAAAGTGACATGACATTTACGTGGTTTTGAAGATCGTTACATTAATTTGAAAAATCATCTGCACTGATTATTGTGTGAATGAAGAAGTTCAGTTTCTCTTGGCTTACTGCTTGAGTTTGTCTACTCAAAAATCCTAAAAAATTGTGGCCATTTTTGTAAGAAATTATATGAATTCTGTACAGTGTATCCTGATACTTTGTATTAAAATACGGGTTTGAACACATGGGACCTCAGGACAACAAAGTTCTTGTAACAGGACGGTACTTGAGTCTGGGTCCAGGTCTTTAAATTTGTTTACAATCCTGACTAAGCGGTACAGGTTCTAAGAAAATAGTAGCTTCATCCATTGTGCTAGTGGTAAAGCAAACAGTTTAATGTACAAAGCGATCTTTGTTCAACTTTCCTCTTTCAATGTAAGCTGTTACATAACATTTTAATCCTTGATAGTCTGTGTCGATCAAAATTTCATTACGTCATCACGCTGATACAAGCTAATCAATGTATGCATTAGATTGCTTGGAGAGGTACGGAGTACATACTCACAGCAGTTTACATTCTGTGCGACTGCTAGTAACCTAATACTCGTATTTAGCCATCTTTCTCTTTAAAAAAAAGAAGCTTTCTGCGTCGTAAATGTAAAAACCAGTCTGTTGATGCTGTTTTGGGGAAATAATCACTGTTTGTTGTGGGAATCGTAGGAAGCAAACGCACTCATTGCGTAAAATGCAGTGTTTTTATTATTGCCTGGTGTTAGACCCCCATATTGTAATCACTGACCTTTAACTGGTTAAGAAGGTCGCGTAATGGAGTGGGTAATTGAACGTGTCATCGTGTATGTGGAATACATCCGCATTCCAGGATTTGGTGCTTTGAATTCTGTTCTTAATCGTAAGAGTACATTTGTGTTGCAGTAATCGAACTTTCTAATTATACTGTGAGGTCAGTATATGTAAATTTGATGACTGCGTTAGTCACAGTAGCAACATATTGTAAAATACCCTGGATGTAACCATGTGCGTGAATTCGTACAACCATGCATGTATCTTTAATATGTTGATACATGGAAATTTGTAGAATGAAGCAAGATATTTTAATTTCCATGATTGAGCATGCTGTGGTGTTGGTGGTGGTGGTGGTGGTGAGGGGCCTAGTAATAATATACCCATCATTCTCACGGTGCCGACTGTCCGAGGTATGTATGAGTTTGAACATGACTACCAGATTCGGATCCCGCTCGAGACTTGTACGAGTATATACAGACCACGAGATGATCCCCGCGAGGGGTAGGCGTGCCTGGCGCGGTGCGGGGGACGCTGGCTCTTTTGGGGGACTACTGGGCTGTTATGGGTATGAGCGGCAGTACACACAAATTGAAAACATGCAGTGTGCGAGTGCACTGTGCACATGCTCTCAGGATGGATAGTAGCAACTCGTCATTCGCCACGAAATCTTGCGCAGCCCATCTATCGTATTCGTGGCAGGGATCATCATCTGGTCTGTGGACAGCTGTGCCCGCGCCTTTGGCGCGTGGATATGCTACAGAAAATCTGCACAAATGCGCTTGTTGGCTCGCCATATTTGTTAATCCGTCACCTGACCGCGTGTAACAGTTGGAGAACCGTTGCACATATTTTCATGAAATAGATGTGTTAATTTTCAGGCAATAGAGATGTTACTGGGTAAAATCAGAAACGAATAACGGGCTCTTGACATGAAGATCTAGAAACATTTCTGCTTGAGTCTCGCCCTTAACTAGCTAATATTTATCAGAGCGAAAAAGAAAGTTGTACAGAAAATTTAAACCCACTGTTTACGGCCACTGCCCTTTTTCTGTAAGATTTACCGTCTTCGAGGCGATTAACCTTTTAAAGCCTAATGGTTACTTGATGCATCAACAGTTGTAACAATCAAAAATTCAACATTCTGCCCACACTGTATTTATGTGTATTGTATTTATATTATAACAGACACCGACTTTTGCCTTACATAAAATAAATTGATTTGTTTTTGTAACCGAGATGAAAAGTGTTTACTGCGCGGTACGAACTGGGTCTTTAAATGAAACAGTTTACGCTTCGTTTTTAAAGGGTTAAAACATTATCGTATGGTCTCATATCGTATCTAGAGACCGTCTAAAAGATTGTCATCGCTGTATAAGAGAATGAGAGAATCGAAATGTAACATTCGTGAATTTAACTACTCGTAGAAGTAATAACAGAGCGAAAGCACCAGAAATGTTACACAATGTTACGCTATGCGTACATTTCTCCAAACCTGTTCTATAGGTATATTGTGTTCTTTGCAGACAGAGGACTTGTGATGTGCCGCGTCCCCCCCCCCCCCCCCACTCGTTCTTCCAAGGGGTCTGTTAACTGATAGAGGGTTCATTTTTTTAGAATTTATAATCGAAATATGCTAGAGGTCCTAATTGGTGAAAGCTGAATAATAGGAAAACGCCAATAATAATAGTAATAATTATTGTATTATTATCGCCTTTATACAGGGTATTTGGTCGACCTCGGTGGACTAGTGGTTAGCGTGCTCGCCACTGGACCCAAGGTTCGCGGGTTCGATCCCGACCGTGGTCGATGGATTTTTAAGGGGTTTGAAGGGGAAGTAAAGCCGTCAGTCCCATGTCGTAGATTTACGGCATGAATAGAACTAGTAGTGCTTGTAAGCCAAATTAGGAGGCCATTTCTCACCCGAGTCTTCTAATGTGACTGCCAGATGGCTCTGGCAGTCACATCAGGATGAAGTTGAAAAAGCGCGGCCAGTGGGCCGGTCCCTCACTGCCGCAAATGCACAAAGACCTCGGAAAGAGGAGGCCCAAGCCCATATAGGGCTGTTGAGCCATGGTTATTATTATTATTATTATTATTATTATTATACAGGGTATTTGCAATTATATATCTGAAACCACGTTTCTAGGGTATATAATGTTGCAGCTGTTCTGTGGTTACAATATATGGTACACGTAAATAACGTCCTTTCTTTCTTCCCTTGTCCATGCCATTCGTTGTTTTACCTCTGTTATTATTATTATTTGTTATTATATCATAGTATTGCAGATCTAGAACCCGTAGGCATTGTGGGTTACATTTTGTGACCGTAGCCTAATGTTGATGCTGCTGTGTTTAGTCTCATAACTTCCCTTTTTTCTCCCTCACAAAACCCGAACTTTAAGCTGTAGGACATACTGTGGTAAAAAGTCATATTAATAGTGATACAGACTAGAACTGTCGGGGCTGAAATACATAAATGTATCTATATATTTTATTGCGGCAAGGACGTCGTACATACATTTGTTAATTTACTCATTTCTAACGACTGATGACGTAATTAAAGAGTATAAATTTTAAATGCCGCCAAAGGCACACACTGTCTTTATTATAATAAGAACCCTGCGTGTTTCCATTCTAAACACCGAATCGTCATTGGGTGCTACTCAGAAATTGCCATTCCACCTTGATAAGGTGGCCATCAGTAGAGACATACATTTTTATATTGCGACGTACAGTAATTACTTATTAAATTGTTGAGATGTTAGGCCCATGGTATTTATATTGTATTGTTAAGTGCATTAATTGTTAATGTTTTTGCGATATTACGGTGTGCAGCATTGAATGGTGGTTCATAAGCTGTGTGTTACAGACAGAGGTTAAGTGATTATTTCGAGACGAATGTTCGCGTTTAACGTGTAATATCTGACGCAAATGTTGCCCGGCTTCTTGTTCAGTCGCTACCGGCAGTTCCAATGAAGCGCTGTGCGAGAAGTGTAAGGCAATGGACGAACGTGCTTGTGGTCTTTCTACCGCCTGGATGGTAAAGCGTGACTGCATGCGGAGGTTTACCGCCTGTCTGTCTGTCTGTCTGATTGTGCACACGAAACTTGTTTTGTTGTGGGTCTCTGGCATCAAAATTTCACAGATGTCATTAACGTAATTGTAAGTTCGTATGTGCGATGGCTTAACATTACCGGGTGTCCTAAAAGTCGCTTTACCGAATAGTGAGGACTTACTTTGCTTATTTTTACTTGTGATTTTTTTTATTTTTAGCAGTTTTAAACACAGTGGTTGTACTCGGCCCCTTTTCATCATCTGTTGTGTCGGCGTGTGTATTTAATTTGCACCTTGTATGCAGATACAATAGTTTTTCCTCGGAACTTGGGTATATCCTCGGTACAGCGACTTCTGGGACGCTGTATTTAGAGTGTTTACTGCCAGGACAATTCAGTGAGTAGTTCCTGGCGATACAGTTTCGTCGATCGTGGTCAGATACTGAGCAGCGCAGCGATTTCTCATCGCTGCCGTGTTCATACCAACTGGTGAGGCTGATATTGCGTTTGTGTGGCGTGGTGCGTAGGTACAGTGGTACGTTTGTATTTACCTTGAAGTAATATACTACTACTGCTACTACCGATGCTGCTGCTGCTGCACCATTTTACGCGCGTTTCGAAAAATGCTTTGTAAAGTACTTGAGAAGGTATGTTGGGGAGTGGAGGTATAGCTACACTCATTGTTAACCTCGCCTCCAGATGGAGGTGAGTCGTGATATCCACGCCCCTGCCGCTATACTACCGGGAAAGATCGCCCGGTATCTATTGGATAGGGGGCTGGGTGGGCCTTAGAGACGGTTCTGACCCTTTGGAGAAGACAACTGTGGTACGATTATTTTCTTCTCCCTTGGCGTCTGTCCGTCTGTCTGCATTTCTTTTCTGCCTTTTGTTCTTGTGTTCCGTATTTCATTTCCGCCAATATTTGCAGTGTTTGTTTCTTGTTTTTACCACATTCTTTCATTCTTCATTTGTCTGTTACTTTCTCTTCTCCCGTATTTTTTGCGTAAATTAATTTCTACTCTCTTTCATGCCCTTCCACGACAATCAAGGCTGTTTATTCTACATATCGTGACTCGAGCTGTTCAGATAGGCTGACCATAATTCCTTGAGACAGAAACGGGACGGGTGAAGGGGGGGGGGGGATAATGTTCATAAAGAGTAGGACATTTTAAAAAAATGTTTTATTACATAAAAATATTGAACTTACAATAATTATTCACAGAACCGCGCAAATGTTGCCAACACGTATTTTTTTCTTTTCTCTGAATAATTCATTGACTTTAAAGTTACACTGTTTATTAAATGGGCAATTGTCGATCTCGATCAACGCGCCTCTACCGATGGTTACACGAATGACTGGTACCTACAATAGCAGCCATTGATGCAAACTTGATTAAAGGTTATGATTGACCAATATTAAGCATATTTTAAAGTTTTTTTTTATAAAAAACGGGACAAAAATGGCATTTTTACTAAAACGACGGGACGGCCGGGACATAGCAAAAAAAACGGTACTGTCCCGTTCAAAACGGGACGTATGGTCAGCCTATGTTTAGAATAACTCAGCCCTTGCAATCGGTCATGGAAGAATATTCAGACTTGAAACACATAACAAGGACCATACCCGAATATGATAAATATCACAGCATGACACCCACGTTATGAAGCGCCAAGGGCACATGGTCCGGGGGAAGGGGAGAAGTCCGTGATGGCAGATCATTGTCGGAGGATACTTTCACCTTCACCTAGCTGCACTGGTTCACTGGGAACCCTCCGGTGAAGGAACGCAACTGGCTGCGTTACCCCACTATAGTCTACTGCTGGCCTCTGCGTTTGGTCAGTGACTGGTGTAGTTCGCCAGGGTTTCATTATTGAATTTTTGTGTTCATTATCACTGCTGTGTGCAGTGGCGTAGCTAGGTTTTTGGTGCCTGAGGCGAGTAATCACAGTGGCCGCGCGTAACATAAATTATGGTCTTTTAAAAAATCACTATTATTTATGTAATTTCCTTTTGTTTGAGCTCAATAATTTAAAATTTTTTAGCCCAAAAGCACATTATTTTATTTGAAAATGTTCATTTTGCCGCCCCTTGAACTCTCCTAACCAGGACGGCCGCACCATTCGCCGCCCCTCCCCTCCCACCCCCACCTAACTAAGCCCTTGGCCTCCTGTTTTATAGCTGCTAGGGTTGCGAGATTGCTGGCTTCCGCCACGGTGTAGTTGTAAACAATTACTAATCTACTCTGCTAAACTAATGTGTACTGAATAACTGCTGATAAAATTCGTCTCTGTTTTACCCAGAATCCTTGCGAAGCATGGCTATTCCTGTACTAAGCACCACCCCTTGAAGTCATGGAGATGACGCTGTGGCTGCCTTGTCCGTTGTGTCAATTATGTAGGTAATGCACTTGTATTTGTAAGGTGGTTAGTTTGAATCTCGAACTGTAACGACGATGGTGGCAGTGTGTCTTGTGGTCTCTAGTCGAATCTCAGGATACTGCCTAGGTCTACCGTCGAATTATGAGTATTCGACTGGAATGGATGTAGGATGAAGTGGTCTTGGCCTGATTTAAGACCCTGTTTCGATGTTTGACTGGAGGTAGGGAGGGAAAACATGAAGATTCAGAGTAGTCTGTTTACGGGCTGGGATTTGAACCCAGTACCAAACAGCGGTTAAACGTGTCGACTGCGATTTTGTATTATCCCTTTTTCTTCGTATTTTTAAAGACTATCCGCGTAATAGGAGGTTCGGTGTGCCAAAGAGTCGTTGAGGATCTGTTCGTGTTACATAAGTTAGTAGTGGCCGTGAACCCACTCGCAAGAGAACTGCCCCGCCCCGGAGGTGGATACCCCCCTCAAAAGTGAGGCTAACGGCACATTACAGATAATACCCATTAAGAGGCCTATATTCAGGACCAGTTTTCCTATTTTTATGAAATGTAATATGTGTTAAGAGGTTGCCTGTATGTCAGGTTCCTCAAATTTTCCAAACAATCTGGGATTTGCCTTAAAATTTTAGGTGCCAGAAAGATCACATGAAGCAAATTTCATATTGAAGGCCCAAAAATATTATGCGTCTTCGTACAAAATTTAGTCGCCTGGGATTAGTGCACTCATACTCGTCTGTATCCTTTAGCATTGGATTGTTAAAGGACATAAACGTCGGAAACGGTGCTCTTATTTTTGTAGGCATGGTTCCTGGCGTGTTGCTTTAAAAGATTACGCTTCGTTAAAGTACTGCTTCAACAGTGATGTGTTTTTATTTTTAATTGCAGAGTTAATTGCACAATATGAAATTTGCTATGAGAGTTTTATTATAATTAATTTTTGTGTAACTGAATTTGTCAAGTTGTGTTTTAAAATTTGCAGTTGTTGGAATTCTGCTTTAAGACTGACCACTCATTTGTATGAATATTATTTTATATTTTGCTGGCCTGTAGATAAGTGTTTGCCAAACTGGTTCGTGTATCCCGCTAATGTTCAACCTTAAATTATACAAGGCTGCCGCTGTATCACGGCAGATGGATGTTGTTGCTTGTTTTTTTTTGTTACGCCCACATGTTTGCCTTATTTGTGCAGTTTCGTGTCATCCACTTTCTCTGTAGACGGTTATGGATGATATTCGGATGCCTGCGACTGTTCACGAACTCCATCGTGACTAACAGTAATCTTTCTCCGACCGCGGCGTTTGATTTTATGTTTAGGCGGATTTTAATGTGTGTACACACAGGAAGGTCAGTGGCTTCCCCATAAAGCGATCCACATTTGCTGGGAGCAGGGCTGCAGTAGTCGAATCCAGTCCAAAACCTCATATCATGTTGACATAATATTGGCCTAATTTTAGGGTTGTTATGTCTACGCATCGATCTTCCAAGTAGTCCCTTTCCTTCAGGTTTTACGTTTAGAATTTTGTACGTAAATTGTTTTGGCTTTGATGAGGAGTGACAGCGGATGCGGTTCTCCTAACCCCATTTTCTCATTTAGATCTTGGTCTTGCCGACAGTGAAAGGAATGAAACCCCACGCGGTTGGTGGGCGAACACTGTAATGTGGAATTGAAACTCGGCAAAACACTATTACGTGTGGGATTTCGTTGATTGAATATTCAAATATTCCTGCGGGGCGGTGTAATGAAACGTATAAGTTTTGCTCGTGGATGGTTGTAACTCTTGGGTTGCTTTTACTTCAGATATGAAGCAGGTAACAGCAAACTGAAGGAAACAACACAGTGAGGAAGTTGATAATTTCTACTCTTTATTAGTTATTATTAAGGTGATCAAATCAGCGGGAATGATGTAGGCGGTGCATGTAACACGCATGGGAGAGATGAGAAGTGCATACAAAATTTTAGTCAGAAAATCTGGAAGGAAAAGACTACTTGGAAGAACTAGGCGTGTATGGAGGGATAATAAAAATAATTTTAAATATGTAGGGTGGAAGGGGTGGACTAATTTATTTGACTTAGGCCAGAGACAAGTGGTGGGATTTTGTGGACAGGGACTGAACCTCCAGGTTCGATCTAATCTCGGGAACCTGTTTACCTGCTGACCTGGTCGTCGACTCACATCATTTAGGTTGGAAAGAAGGGGACCAAGCGACTGGGTATTGTAGTCAGTCTCCGTAACAGGAGAAATGGTCCGTCAATCAGAAACGGCATTCTGCTTTAGAAGCAGGTCGTCCGTCGTACGATGGACTGTCCATGCCTCATCTGCAGGTCTGCTGCTTGCAGCCACTTCCGGAAGCTGTGTTTCAGCCCATGTGTCTTATGTTAGCAAATTCACTAGGATTTGAAAGTGTCACTTTTGGTCCTCTACATCGGTGCAGTTACGAACGGTTGCGACATATAGTTACTAGCTAGTATGTAGCTAGTGCGGAAAACCTCCCACTATGGCAACCTGGAAGGCACTTATGCCGACTGACGGCTGACCAAGTCGCCGACTCCTTAGCTGAAAGCTACTGAAAATCAGCAGACCAGTCGAGACTGCTAGTGACAAGGCGCCCAAGTCGACAAAACGAACTGAGCCCAGCACTTTTGATTACCCAGACAGGTTTTCCATAATTTTACTCAGTTTAAAGACGAAGAGCAGGGTATAATTGAAAGACGGCCCACGGCCCACATCCCCACTCTCCCCACGGAAGGACATATAGCCATTTGTAATGGATGTATGACCACATAAGGATCCTCAGCCAAGACGGGAGACCCGTTAGTGCAAGCGCAATCCGCGTTGTAGTTATAAGGTGATAATGTTACAGCCCAGTGATGCGTATTGTACGCAGGGAGGCTGAACGGATCAAGGGACGCCGACTCTTGCGAAGCGCATACGGTCGTCCTCCGTTTAACTTGTTGCTTGGTTGGTTGGTTGGCTGGCACTTGGTGATCGACTCTTCTATTCTGAAGAAGGAGTCTGCTCCGTGGAGATAATTAGGTTATGTAGCGTGGAATGGGAAAGTGATGGTAAATGATGAAGTGAAAGAGATATGAAATGTACTGGTCTTGGCCTGTTTCAACTTTTCGTTCTAGTATGTTCCTTGAGGGGAGGAGAACGGCCACGAAAGCTCTCATTCACAATAGGCAACCTCCGGGACGAGGAACTAAACCGGAAAGCGCATAACGTGCAGCAGAATGCTTACCGCTACAAGCGTTTTTTCGATTGCGCAGCAAACTGGCTTAACTGTAATTGTGTTCGTTGTCAGGCGTGCAGAGTTCGTAACGTGAATTGCATGTATCAGTACAGTGCTTCTCATGAAGCCATTCAGTGTGAACTCTCTGATAGTGGGTCTTTCGTTCGCCGACGTGACAACCTCCGTCTTTCGGTTCCCGGCCTCCAGGTCATCAAATAATTCCCAAGGCATTGTAGAGCCCGAGAATGGTGTTGCCCTTCCTACCGGCCTGTATTATATTTGCTGGAGTTTAAAATGCTGGTACAATTTCTGTTCACAATTCTTTATTTCTTTCTTTTCTTTTGTATTCTCTGTGTTTGTTTGACCTTTCTTACCACACACATGAAGCCATGTAGCTTAATACTGTGACAATAATGTGAGCTCCGGGCGGAACAGGAAGACGGTGAGCAATGACCTTCCGTTTTAACACACGCATAATTGACGCACTGAAAGCTTGTACAGTAAACTTAATGGATGACATAATAGATTTAATGCTCTCACGACAGTGCGTATTCCTGTTGATCTCTGTGTGGATACAGATCATGCTTTCTGTGAGGCAGAAACTGAGTTTTTACATGCTGTTTAGATGAGTTTCAGATTCAGATACATTGGCGTCTTATCGCTACAGTTTGTCAGTCTTTGTGTAGCAGGTGGAAGAGGCTGCCTCTAGATACAGAGGCCGGCAGTATATGCTTGCTCGAAATTCGGCTTTTAGGCCAATTGAATAAGCAGTAGTCGAAAGCCAACAACGGTTGTTCCGTGTTATGAAATACTCGTTATGTATATAGTAGGGCTTACAATACCGTCATTCCGGGATCCCGATAATTTTTTTCCGGTATTCAAATACCGGTATTGATACAAAAATACCGGTTTTTCGGTACTGATTTAAAAAATAATTGTTTAAGATTTATTCACATAAAGGTTATAACACCGGCAACAATAAATCATTCATATTACTGAATTTGCAACTGAGGGATTGTTATACACAATATAGATGTAACGGAAATCTGAAAACGTCATGAAACTCAGATCTGGTTTACTAGACACTTTGTTGCACACAAAAGAAAAAGTAAATATTGCATGCTAATGAATAATTTCAGAGATTGTTGTATTATAAAAATCCAAAAACATTTTTCCTGTTAAGGAGGTAGTTTTACAACAACAGTGTGTGAGGACGAGTCCGGACATACTTATCACAAAGATAAGGCACAACAACCAACCGACTACCTTTTCAGGAATTGGAATACCGGTGTTAATACCGGTAATCCGGTTTCATAAATTAAAAATGCTGAAATACCGGTATTAAGATATTGTCCGGTGTTGTGAACCCTAGTATAGAGGCCTTGGAATTTGACGGATTCTTTAAAACTACTTGGCTGATGTTTGGTATCCAGTTAGAAGATTGATAGTTATTTGGGGTGATAACAATAAGATGCATTTTAGGAAGGTAAGTCACTGAGACCAGAGTTAAGTGCATCTGTGTCAAGAACGTGTGAACGGTGTTGGGCCTTCCGATCAGTTACCTGAATGTTATACGGCCTCCCTAATTGTCAAATGGCTAAACTGCTAGCCTAGAATGCGGTAGACACACTACGAGAGGAGGTGTTGTTTCTGTAAACCCCCGCTGACCGCAACTTACGTCTGTACACAACAGATTTCACGAGTGTGGGCCCAAATACCTGCAGTATGTAAAATGAAATAGAAGAAACGTTTTGCGACATACTTTTTAAACCATTGGGATATTTTGTGAAAATGACTTTACATGTTTTTCTTAAGACCGTTGTCGAATTCTCTGCAACTCACGATTTTGCTTGTTTGTAAGTATGTTTTTTTCTCTGCAAGTATTGTGTTTCCAAATATGGATATAAGATCGTAGTAGTATTTTTGCATGGTACCACGCATTTCACATACTTCAAGTTTTCCATTCACCATCGCATCTAGACGATGTCCCATCCAGTCACTCTACAAAGAGGACAACACGGAGTCCACAGCTCAGCTGTTCGCCGTAATAATTCGGACGTCTTAAATGCCTCACACCATTCACCTTCACAGCCAGATATCTTTTTAATAACTTCAGACCAAACGGCATTTTACTTGCTTCGTGTCTGCTTTGTATTTAAAGGGACCAGGAATCTAATACCGAACTGTTATGATAATATAATAAGTTTTCCTCAGGTGCCATATAAATGACTGAATCATCATTGTCATTGTCTGTGAGATGTCTTCTTTTGAAAGTAGTCGCATCGTAAATACTTTGCTTGCTCTTGTATCTCGCTCCCTCCTGCTCTTTATATTTCCCTTCACCAGGTTAGTTCACCTCATTCATTTCCTTCCACTAGGTCATCTCGACTTCGTTACCATGTCTAAAGTTCCTTTGAGTACTCTGTCATTGTCCTTTTACTTAATAAGAACTGTGAAATTGTTTTCTGCAACATTTCCTCCCACCGTATTATATTTCAGCCTCTTACCTTATTTTGTCCGTCCTAGTTATTGCAGTTATGCTTCCTAAGTATCTCATCTGAATATCCTGCCATCTTCTTGAGGCATGTTTGTCTGTGTAGTACTTCGTCATGTGTTAATGTTTTGAAATTACGTACCATAAAATTCTGTGTTCTCTTTTTCCAAATACAGAATGATTCACAGTACATTCTCATTGCCGCCTGTGTAGGTCTCGCAGGAGGAAATACGATAGCCCAAAATGAAAAGATAACGAGAACAACTCCGTCGGGTATGCGTGTTGTAGAACTTTAAGTTTCATGAGCTGTTGTCAGAAGTCCGGTACAGTGCTCTGTCCTTAGCCAGTTGACTGCAGTCCGTGCATCGTACCATACTTTTGAAGCTATATTTTATTAGATTCTTACATTTACTCCTACGTCTCCCTACTGTTTTTTTTTATTTTTTTCCCTTCATCAGATTTTTGTTTCGTAGTGTTCATCTAGCCGCAGTTATTACATATTCAGTCCAGCGCATTCTTCTTGATGTAATCGCCCTAATAACAGGATGAGAGCACAATTTATGGAGTGCTGCGTTGTGTAAGTCTAATTCTTTCCACCTCCTCTTCACTTTATCTTGCTTGGATCGAACATGTTTCTCAGCGTGTTTTTAGACACTTTCGTCCATCTTTTCCCCTTATAATGAGATCCTACGTTTCACTCCAGTAGGAAATCAGTAGGTATAATTGTGAAGTAAATGTCCCTTTGCACGCCATGAAGTCGTATGGAAGAGTGGAGGTATAGCT
The DNA here is from genome assembly GCA_021186555.1 of Reticulitermes speratus. Classification (NCBI taxonomy): domain Eukaryota; kingdom Metazoa; phylum Arthropoda; class Insecta; order Blattodea; family Rhinotermitidae; genus Reticulitermes; species Reticulitermes speratus. Next base: position 22,778,587 of record JAJKFL010000009.1, read on the forward strand.
CAACTCATTCTTAACCTTATCATTACATATAGGTGAGTGGTCAGCTTCACGACTCGGCAGCTTTATCTCCGGCGTAACTTCCCTGCTGTCTGTTCAGTAAGGGACTGGATGGGCCCCAGAGTAGGTCTTTGCACTTTTTGAGAAAAGGAACTTTTTTGTCCCCGCCAAGAACTGAATCACGGTCTCGGTTTTCGAGTCCGTAGCTTGGTCACTGTACCGACTACGCTGATCGTGTAGATTTTAATGTTTAAGTTTTTACGTAAGTGGGCAAAAGATACTTGTCTGAGAGGTAAAACGTTTCCCAAGTTTAATCTGCTCTTAACATCAACATGGTTGTCGTGATTACCAGTCGGGTTGTACTTTTCCTTTGATCATGCATAAAGAAGGTGTAGCATCCAGTTAACAGAGTGCATTCTTGATGGGGTCTAACATATGAGTACACATATCTGCACTTTTCGAAAACACCTTTCTTTCCGGCGTTGTCCATGTGCAAAATGGAAAGAATGTCTAAGCCTCTGTCAGAAGAGCAAGTCGAAGTACACATGCTGGTCACGAAGCGTCCCCGTCAATGGTGCAGGTTTCCTGTAAAAGAACATCGACGACTGAATTTTAAATTTAAAAATCGATTCGAAAAGGCAGAAGAGTGGAACTTTCTAATAAGTGAATGTGTGTATGTGTGTGTGCCCTGTCAGATCCGATTTCCATGAAACTTGTTATGGACGTTATACCATGCACGGTTTCTTTTAATCTCAAGCAGTTGCTAGTAAAAACATGGCGGATGCACGATGGGCCTCATGCTGCCAAGAGAACGTGTGACTAGCTAACGGTGTTGCAGCTGAGAACCACCCTCTGCACAGTCCCGATCTCGTGCCCGGTGATTTACATCTCTTTGGAGTCCTCAAGAAGCACCTGGCTGGCAAACGATTTGCAACAGACGCCGACATGACGAAAGCTGTCTCCTTCTACCTGTAGGCACGTGACACTCATTTTTTTCTGTGTGAGGGTACACGCCTTGTTGCCACGATGGAAAAATTCTTAAATGTGAGTGAGAGGTCTGATGTGTACCATCTGCTACATTATGTGCCATTATACACGTACATCGAAGGAAGAATAAAGTTCTCGCCGGCGTCGCAGTGTTTGTTACCTTGGACCCCGACTCACGGCAAACTGAAATAGCGGCGAACGCGGCGCTGCCTGCCGTCACGCGAAACGGCCTGAGTGAAGATTACTACTACTACTACTAGTAGTAGTAGTACTAGTAGTAATGGTGTAAAAGACAGCGGAGCACGAAAGTAATCGGAAATAGAATTCAGAGTTTTCTGAGAGGGTTCAAATACGTAACCGGGAGGGACTCTAAGAAGGGATGACAGCATGCATACAGCAGGATGTGCTTGTGGCGTTGGTAAAGAAAACTCATTACGCGTGCTGGGAAAGTTGTTAGCTAACTAATTTGTATAAATTCGTTAAATGAATGCTCGTTTAACGAAAGGTTGGTTTATTGATCTCAGAACTCGTCAGATCCGTCGTGAACTTCACAAAATAACATTTAATTAGAACCCGATGTTAGTCATCGTCTCTGTTACCCCTTTAGCACTGACAGTCGTTCATTTTAAATGAAGCATTAACATTTTTAAATGCCAAAGGTTAACGTTTCTATATGTACTTCGCCTCACTGATAATGGGAATTTCAAACGAAGGAATGTTGTTACATTCAGTGTGCGGTAAAGGGAGTGAGATGTATTCGTATAACTGACAAATTAGGACTCTGATGAATTAGCGGCTTTCGCGCGCTCGCGCGCGGGTGTGTGAGTGTGTGTGTGTGTGTATGCACAAGTTAAGCCAGTATTTTCCCGTTTATTTTGACCATGGAACACTTCGGCACTCGAACAATTTTTGCGAAAACACTGATACAATTCTTACTTATTAACGTACAAAACTACACCATAGATAAGTAAGGATAATAACAAATATTAAACAAATGTATTATATCAAATATGCGGCCTGTGTAGCGTAGTCGGTATAGCGACTCGCTTCGGGCTGAACCGTCCGGGGATCGAATCCCGGTGGGGGGGGCGAGATTTTCCGCACCCGTCCAGACCGGCCCTGGGGCCCACCCAGCCTCCTATACAATGAGTACCAGGTCTCTTTCCCGGGGGTAAAGCGGCCCGGGCGTGGAGTTGACCACCCACCCTCATCTAGTGCCAGGGTTAAAGAAAGAGTAGAGCTATAACTCTTCTCTCCCTCTGGGCCTTCATGGCCCTTTTAGGGAAAACTTTACCATTTACGTTATATGTATGCAATTTTTTGGTTAAGTCTGTAATTACGAATAAGGCGATGTGAAACTCCGAGTTAATGTTCAGTGTATTTTGCATATGTAGAATCTATACGTCTTTAATTAACTATTCAAACAATTCAATTTGTACCACAATCCTAATACCAATATGCCAGTCTAGACATGCATGTAAGAGGACAGCAGATTTCATGACTCCTGCTCTGAACTCGTTTCTTTGATACTCGTTATTGCGGTGAATATTTAGTTGGATTCTGGTATCTTACTGTATGTGACTTCCACTGATTTATGAAGTAATTTTTTAGATTTTTATGTCATGAACAGGTAGTGGCTTACCACAGCTCAGGCGGCTAGTCGCCGGCTTGTCTGCGAGACAGTCCTGTTCGATTCGAGGTTAGTCCGTGTGGGACTTTGTTCAGACAGTGGTGCTGGGGTAGGTTTTTGTCGGAGTACTTGGGTTTGCCCCTGTCAGTTATCATTCCACAAATTCTCCGTATTCATTCATTTATCATCTGTGGCTAATACGAGTACAGTAGGCCATTTAGAAACCGCTGTACGCATCAACTCGGTCTCACACCGCATCAAGATGAAGTATTAACTAGTATTTCAGATGATATCACTTGGAGGGGAAACACATAAGTTTCTTTCCCCCGTAAAGGTGAAAGAAGCGGACAGGCTAGCTTATTTTTATGGAAATTCATTGCACTCTGCAAATGTTGTAGTCTATATAAAAAAAAGACTGACCCACCGAAGTTAGTTACTTTATCACTGATATTGGGAGAGAGTGTTAACAACATGGAGGTACCCTTATGTCCAATGCTCCCCGACTTCCGAAAGAGCATTGCTTTATGGAAGGTTCCCAGACCTCGCCCGTTTATCCTTCTGGAGAATAGCAACATCTTGATGAAAATCAGTAAGGAGAACAGATGGAATGATATTGACAGGGTAAAACCGAAGTACTTTGAGGAAACCCTGTCCCAGTGCCACTTTGCCCACCACAAATCTCTCCTAGACTGATCGGGGATCGAGCCCTGGCCTTCGCGCTAAGAAGCTGGCGACTGACCGCCAAGGCCATGGCACGGTACATTTGAAGAGTACATGACTCTACATTATAGATACATATTCAGTTCATACCTCATAGAGAACACATCGTGCTTCCGTTAAAACGAAACGGTCACTGCTGTATATTAAAATAATGATTGCTCATTTTGGAACGTGGTATAAAGCAAATAGTTGTGCTTGCGTTATACTTCCGTCTGGACAATGTATTGTCCTACATTTCGTTGATTCGAATTGTGCACGTAAACTATGCAGTACTTTCTACTGCAGTATTTAAACTCTGAGCATGTAATTTAGCCGAATCTCCCTTAATATGTAGATGAGAACAAACAATTCCTATCTAGTGTTCTCATCAAAATTATTCTGTTTCTGTGTGATAGTATTTGCAATTTTCTTTATAAGCATGATTGTTTATTTTTTAAGCCCCAAAGTGGAAGTTATAGTTTACGAACAATATCGTGATGTTGTTTTATTGTATTATATTAAAACATAGCCGCTGTACTGGGTCACGATTTGATTACATACGAGTCATATGGCGATATCTCTAGAGGTCAGGACTACATGGACGCGGATATTTCTCGATAATATGCTTTGTGAGCAGTGAAAGTAATCCGATATTGGTCCAAATAATGCTGCATTGATTGTTATTACAGGTGAACATATTCTAATAATACAGCGTTTCACATTTGTTTGGAAAGTACAAGGCATGTTATATTCAATGACTAGTGTACGCTGTTCGAGTCATTTGCAGACCAGTACAGTTTAACAACCCAGTGAACTGGCGAGTATTTGCGGACTGACTTCAGTGTATCATTTAATAACGAGAATGGAAAGGTGGATTTCACTGTAGTACACATGATTTGCAAAATGTGGGCTTTACTAATTCGCTTTCCTTGATGGTCGTGATACTGTACGACCCGCCTTTTGGTTTTTGTGCGGCTGTTGAGGTTAGCATTGTAATACAACGTAGTAATATCTCGTGTCACTTGCGGGAGTGCCTAAGGTCATTTCCAGGCAGTAAAGCTGTCGTGTCTTCCGGTGATGTCGCTGTGGGAGAAGAAAGGGGCCGTCAGGTAGCGTGTTCACCGAAAACGGTATTGCTGTCCGTAAAACCATTCATCGCGGATTTTTGCTAAAACAGTTAATCGCGTGTCATTGTTTTGACCAACATGTCTCTGAGAAGTCACTTTCAGTAAGCACATGTATATACAAATCGCACAGTACCAGAGCCACACTTGTAACTTGGACACAGTACCAGACCCACACTTACACACCTGGACACAGTACCAGACCCACATTTACACACCTGGACACAGTACCAGACCCACACTTACACACCTGGACACAGTACCAGACCCACACTTACACACCTGGACACAGTACCAGACCCACACTTACACACCTGGACACAGTACCAGACCCACACTTACACATCTGGACACAGTACCAGACCCACACTTACACACCTGGACACAGTACCAGACCCACACTTACACACCTGGACACAGTACCAGACCCACACTTACACACCTGGACACAGTACCAGACCCACACTTACACATCTGGACACAGTACCAGACCCACACTTACACACCTGGACACAGTACCAGACCTACACTTACACACCTGGACACAGTACCAGACCCACACTTACACACCTGGACACAGTACCAGACCCACACTTACACACTGGACACAGTACCAGACCCACACTTACACACCTGGACACAGTACCAGACCACACTTACACACTGGACACAGTACCAGACCCACACTTACACACCTGGACACAGTACCAGACCCACACTTACACACCTGGACACAGTACCAGACCCACACTTACACACCTGGACACAGTACCAGACCCACACTTACACACCTGGACACAGTACCAGACCCACACTTACACACCTGGACACAGTACCAGACCCACGGTTATACATCTGGACACAGTACCAGACCCACACTTATACATCTGGACACAGTACCAGACCCACACTTACACACCTGGACACAGTACCAGACCCACACTTACACACCTGGACACAGTACCAGACCCACACTTACACACCTGGACACAGTACCAGACCCACACTTACACACCTGGACACAGTACCAGACCCACACTTACACACCTGGACACAGTACCAGACCCACACTTACACACCTGGACACAGTACCAGACCCACACTTACACACCTGGACACAGTACCAGACCCACGGTTATACATCTGGACACAGTACCAGACCCACACTTATACATCTGGACACAGTACCAGACCCACACTTGTACACCTGGACACAATATCAGACCCACACTTGTACACCTGGACACAATATCAGACCCACACTTGTACACCTGCACACAGTAAAAGACCCACTCTTATATCCCTGGACAATCTTTCTTGACTTGCTGTTTTAGCGCAACCAGAAAACTGAAAATATTTTGTGAAGATGCAAGTTCTGACGATTAATATCAAATGAAGTTAATTTGCCTGCAATAAGTCAAGCTCTTTTCGTTAGAGTTTTTTTTTAACGTGGGACTGAGCAAGGCAGAGCAGTGGAGAAGGCGCGGCGTCGTGGTTGCTATGCGGCAATGATGTCTTCTGCTCTGCGGCCTGTAGTCCCGCGATAAATTGCCCTGTATAATACAGATTTTGAATGCACACTCTGTGAATGAGTTTCGATTTAAGCTGGGCAACCTGTGAAATAAATATGAATCTCGAATTCGTTTATGTTATAAACTATGTAGTTTCTGTTGAACTCCTTTTTATGCCATCTGCGGCAGTTCCAGTGCCAGCGTTTCTGTGGTTAAGTTAAATATGTAGAAATGAAGTTGTCCCTGTGTACACCGTGAAGACATGTGGAAGAGTGGCTTTGCAGCCCGCGCATCCTTAACATCGAAAATATATTGGTGTAAGTTAAATTTGTAGGCCTCCTTGTGCATTTACTGTGAAACACTTGTATGTAGGCAGTTAAAATTTTTTGAATCTCAAAATTTAAAATATTTTAAACATTTTATATCTTTCATGCCTGTTAATCCAATGTAGTTGTCATTCACCTATAAAACTGCTCCGTTCATGCCCTTTTTTCACTTAACCCTTATTGCACTTCCAGTGTGTTTTATTGTTTATTATCACTTCTGCATATTCTTGAGTTTTTTTCGGTGTCCTGCTTTTATGCCGTTGTTCAGCCTTGTTTGATTACTCTGTGGAGCATGTGTCCTTAGAACATGGAAACGTGAATTGAGCTTGTTATGTATGTTCTTGTCTTGTTATCGCGTTATTTCATTCATTATGCGACAGACTTCACCCTTTGAGTTGGCAACTTTGTGTTCCGGTCTTTGTGTTAACTGAACCAGAAGTATCTGGCTGAAATAGGCCGAAATATTTCCTTTCTTTTTGCGCACCAGCAGTTCGTTGGTTCTGCGAAAGAAAAATATGAAAACTTTTAAAATGAAAATGTAGATTATTATTCATTCTGTAGTCTGTCTTAAGACAGGTCCGTAGCCTCTTCCAAAGCGAGTTATCCACAGGGTGCGATCTAGTGCTTCCTCTTTCAATTTCCAGTATCTTCTCTTTTCCTTTAGGTCATCCAGGAGCTGCTTACGCCTTCTTCCTCGTCTTCCCGTCATTTCTATTCTTTCCTAACTTTCCTTCAATCACGTGTTTTAGAAGGCAGTTTCTACGCAAGATGTGACCAATCCAGTTAGCCTTTCTTCTTTTTATTGTATGTAGGCTATTCCTCTCCTCGTTGACTCTGTGTAATACTTCTTCATTTCTCACACGATCGGTACAACTGATCTTATCCATCATTCTCCAACACCACATTTCGAAACTTTCCAGATACTTCTGATCTACTTTCCGAAGTGTCCACGTTTCAGCACCATACAAAGCTATGCTCAAAATGTAGCACTTTACTAGTTTCTTCCTTAAATTTAAGTCCACTTTGCTGGTCAAAAGATTAGTATAGGCTATAGAAATGTACGCGTCTAGCATATGAATCCAATTTCGCTGTTCTGTTGACCAAAGATTCTTCGTACATTATTAGCCTATCAATAACAAATAGCTAATCGATTGACAGTCATATGATAGCTTTTGTTGCAGTTGTTAAATGTGCCTAAGTCTTTAATTTGGCAAACATACGAGACTGACACACCTTGCAAACCCAAGCTGAGCGCTGTGCTTTCCTCGGAATTGGTAATAGATTGCTTCCATATGTTATTTTTCGCCTCCTACATCTTTATCAGATTATTCTGTGCCTGTTTTTTTTTTCTTTTTCCGTGCATGTCCTTATGTTGCTGCTGCTGTTGTTGTTGCACCTTTTTTTTTTTTTACTTTTTCTCTTCTGTGATGCGGTCGTATGGCAGAAATGCACACTGACCCAGATATCTGAACGGAAATTAAGCTAATGGATTTTGCAGTACAATCAGAAGTGATATATTGAATCGCTAAATTTTGCGCCCAGGAATTGAAAGATGTGACTTTGTCTGTAGGCGGAATACTGGATACACAACCTGTAATCTCTGTTAACCATGTGTTTTAGTGACACTAACTACCGAGATGGGGGCACGCGGTGGCGCAGTTGGTTGAAGCACTGCGCTACAAACCGGAACGTCGCGGGTTCGATTCCCGATGGTGTCACTGGAATTTTTCACTGACATAATCGTTTCGGTCGCACTATGGCCCTGGGGTCGACTCAGCCTCTAACAGAAATGAGTACCAGGAATCTTTCCTGGGGGGTAAAGGCGGCCGGTGCGTAGGGCTGACAACCTTACCACCTTCATGTGCCGATTGTCTAAAAACCTGGGAGCCTCGACCTCCTGTAGCCCTAAGGGCCTGCTAAGGCCTGTAATGGGATTGCTTTACCTTTGTACTACCGAGATGACTTTACATATGTCATCAGTATTGGAACCCTATCTACGTATCTCCGGGAAAAAGTAAATGGTGTCATTAACACTAAACACCATGCCTAACTCCATGGAGCAGAGTTCTTGAGAAACCAATAGTTCCTGAGCTATTGCAGAAATACCCCACATTTTATGTAACCCGAAGGTTCATTACCCTGTCTACAGCAGCCCATCACATGTCCTTTTTCTGAGCCGTAAGAATCCAGTCATATCTCGCATCCTATTGCTTTACGATCGATGTTAATATTATCCTCCCATCTACGCCTAGGTCTTCAAAGTTGTCTGTTTTATTCAGGTTTCCGCGCCGTCATTAACACCCAGTCTTTGAAACTGTCTACAGCGCTTTTATTTTCTTTTCGTTTTTTATGTTGCTTTCATAAAATCGTAGAGTGAAGTCCACGAACGTTTTCTGTACTGCCAGGCGTGTCATTAAGTTTGTATTGCAGTGACGTAATTATGTGCATTATCATACAAAAAAGAGCACGCAGTGAATACACTGCTTCTCATTTGTTAATATTTGAAATGGAAATACGGTACTTGTTCTGTGACGAAAGAATGCCATTCACGCAGATGTTTCTCCGGCCCGCCATGGCGTCATCTAGATGAGCCGTAGCGATGGTGTGTCCACCACGTGGTTTGTTTCAAACTTAACCGTTAAACTCCTCATTCCAAACATCGTCTCTATCCAGAGTGCAAACACAACTTTCGAGGTACAGGAGAACAGCGAAAGGAAAAGTGTAAAAGTGTGCCCAAGACTTCATTATCGGTGTGTAGTAACATACGAGTAGAAGTGACACAAGTGCCGGAGGGAATACGAGGTAAACTGTGATACATCGTGATCTGCCTTACATGTCAAATTGTTATACTGACTAATACATACGAGTTACTGAATGCCGAATGTGATTATGAAGTGGTAATGAATCGTGAGAATTGGGGAATTACGCGACCGTGTCGTGTTTCACGGTGCGGTTGCCTGGAATGACAGGGATAAAATCATCGAACCTTTTGTCAGGATGGTGCTTTAAGCCTAGATTCGAAGCGGGTACTTCGTGATTACAAACATACAGCGTTATAGCTGTAGCAGGGTAGCCGGTAGAATTCTTCGCACGAAATAATTTTAATGCAGAACAGAATTATAGCAGGAGATAAGTTATTGTTAAGACAGTCTTAAACTGTGAACATATACGTAGATCTATATAAAACCGATGCTGTTTCTGAATGCACTGGCTGGTTACTGTTATGTTTACCTGTGCCACTGAATTACCATATTTTGACGACATGTAAATGAAATGTATTCATTTTGGGAATAATTTGACCTTGATTATGTCCAAAGTGCTGTCGATTTTGTTTATGCTGCTACGTCTTGGCACTCAAATGCGCACAACATTTTAGTCGAAATACCTGAAGGCAAGAGATCACGTGGGTGATTTTGGCGTAGATCAGTGGTTCCCAACCTCAGGTCGCGACCCAAATCAGGGTCGCGGGGAGTCTGATGTAGGGTAGCGAGAGGGTTTTATGGAGAACTCGATATGTATGAAAATATTGGATTTGACGAGTAACATTAAAAATTTAATATTTTTTTAGTAAGTGGCAATGTTATGTAGTGTTCAGGAAAAGGCATTAGTATTAGTTCATTTTAGTAAATATCACTTGACTATTGCCGTTTCCATGGTAGGGTCGCGGGTCACATACCATTTGCTACTTTAGGGTCACACACATAAAAGTTTGGGAACCGCTGGCGTAAATGGTAGGTTCCGTAATATTGAAAATTATCTCTAAAAGAACGGGCAAATAAGGGGACTGGATTTATCTCGCGCAGTGTAGGGTCTATTGGCAGGCTGTTGTGAACATGGTGTACCAGTTGTTGAGCTGAGTGACTGGTGGCTTCGCAAAGATGATTCTTCACCGTCGAGTGACTGAAGTTGCTCCTCTGTGCAGTTTATCTGTAACAAGAGGACGCCTATGTATTTATAAATATAATCTGCGCTGATGGTCTTGACCCTTGCGGTTAGGGTCGGTTGCCTTATGTCACGTTCTGCGGTCATCTTCCCGTATGGGAACATTAAAACAATCAGGCATATTTTTACTGATGTGGTGTTGCGTTATTTATTACTGAGAAAATCAGATATTCGTGCTAAATTAATACTGGCGATATAAATTGGTGACCTGTGAGAGAAAATCTTGAGAAAATCTTCTTCAACGCAACTCACCGAACTTTGCGGATGAGTGGTTAGCATTCCCGCTGTATATTCTTGGGATCCTGGGTTCAAATCGCGGTCGGAAGAGCGGCTAGCGTTTTTACGGGTTTCTTCAGTCTTTCTGTTCGATTGGTCTCTTCCTTTCTGGTGGACCTGGTCCATTAAAGTGTACGAAAGAACCTGCCACTGGTCGTTATCCTGAGCCAGATTAATCTAGTCCACATCCTCACGCCCTATTTCATTTAACTGCAATCTTATATTATCCTCCAACTGTCTCCTAAATGGTTTATTTTGGGGAATAGATTGCATTAAGCTTCTAATGCTTGTTTTTTCTTCCTCCTGTTGCTTTTTTGCTTAGGTCAACATTTTCCTGATTGCACTTTGTTTCTAAACACCTTCGATGTACGTTCTTATGTACGTCTCACGCCCGTGTAGAGAGCAGTTGGTGATCTTATAGTGTTGCGTGTTCTGTTCTGATCTGATCTCTTGAGATAGGGCACATTTCGTGACCAGCTTGGAATTAGATTATTTTTCTGGGAGGGAAGAAAGAGTCATGAGTCTGTTAAGTACAAAAGATGAAGGATGTACAGTTCTGGTACGTAGGGACTTAGAAGGTATTTAAGGAATGCGGGCAGGATGGGGTGGGTATGCGCGTGGCGAGGGTATGTGACTCAGCAATACTACCTGTGCCATAACATGTATCACTTACATTAGAGTGACTGTGCCGGCTTCTAATGTTCTAGCGGCCGATATATTTGGGACTGGTAGTTGTCACTGACATCTCGTGCCATAAAATAAGTAAGGTAAAGGTAATGTTCACCCTGGAACAGGCCATGAAGGCCTAGAGGGGAGTAGAGGCATAGCACTACTCTTTCTTTAACCTCGGCGCTAGATGGGTGTGGGTGGTCAACGCCACGACCCGGCCGCTTTACCCTCGGGAATGACCCGGTACCCATTGTACAGGAGGCTGGGTAGGCCCCAGGGCCGGTCTGGACCGGTGCTGAAAATCTCGCCACCACCGGGATTCGATCCCCGGACCGTCCAGCTCGTAGCGAGTCGCTATGCGGACTCCGCTATCCCGGCCCACAATAAAACAAGTACTAGCCTCATACCCTGCACCTCCCTTTTCCTTCGTCTTTCCCCACTTCCTCACTGTTTCAAGGTACGGGAAGTGGACTGTAAAAAAGATGGCAAAACGTATTAGTATCCCGGGACGGAGACCAGATGATACAAGGACCTGCCGCACACAATAAAGCGTCTCGGCCTGTTTGCCCTGTGTTTTGTTTTCGTACAGGCCAACCTACTCATTGATGAAACGGGGTAGCTCAGTCAGCATAGTAACTACGCCACGAGCTGAACGACATCCTTGCAATGGGAGGGTGTTTCTCTGCGTTACTGCATCCGTCTGCCTTGAAACCCACCCAGCCACCTTTTCGTTTCACACCGGAGGCGACGCAACCATGCGTGAAGCTGATCATTCACATCCATCTATTGCCGAGGTTACTAATGTGTGGAGCTATACCTCCAAGCCCTTGGTCTTCGTGACGTGGTATAGATACTTGTATGGTAGACCTACTAAGTGTTTCTTCCTTTGCTGCCTTGTCCAGGCTCTGTGATCTACCTAATCTTGTCAGGTAGAGGTCTCTGCGACGAGCTGGTCCCTCGTCCAGAGGAGTCCTACCGCGTGTGGTATGTCTAAAGTGTGATCGTGAAGCCTTGAAAATGAGGCGGCCTAGGCCCCCAAGGGGCTGTCGAGCCATTAAAAAGAATGCCTCCTATCGTTCTGTGCTACGTAATTGAAGGCTGTTAAGGAAGCCAGGAATGGCTGCTAGGTATGTTAAACACGGCTTGTGCATTACAGTTCAGATATATTTGTTGCTAATATTGGGTATTAGCCCCGCTCCCCTCCCCAGGGGCTGCGAACGATGATTTTAAGTTTTCAGTCTTCCTGGCTACAGAACTGGCCAACGTACTTGTATTAAAATCGTGTAAAACGCTGAGATTTGAAACAACATGATACAGAAGTGATTTGGACTTCCGTAAGTTTTAACCATGTATGACAATGCATTTACGGCATTCTACTTACTGAATAAACACTAAAAAATGCATCTTCCTTCACAGTGTATTTATTTGTTGCTTCTGATGTTCACATAAAGAGAGGTTATTCCTCTACGGAATTTAACCGGCTGTTCTGTATAAGGAAGATGCAGTGTGAGGAAGGAACTGAATCCTTAACTGCAATTCCGATAAATTTCATGGTTCGTAGGTTAAGAATTCCGTATCTAATTTTATTTGTTCCGTATGGACGTTGGTCCTGTGTATACATGATGTCACGTGAGCTGGTAATATTGAGAGGCCTATTACCGCTTTCAGGCGACAGGCAATTGTAATATGCGCCTAGTTATTTATTCTTTTTTGTTTTTTCTAGTGATTATACTAGTTTACTCTTAAAGTAGTCCAGTCTTGGATACTTGTTGCTTAAAAACAAAATCAGTGTAACAATGACAGTGCTGGTGCAGGTAGCTACCAACTCCGTAAGCGTTGTGCGGGCTGTACCAAGTGTAGACTACCTCAGACAAACGGTAACGTTGTAGTGAATCGGCCATTGTCGTAAACCGTTAGAGTATCATTAAGCGCATTGAACTGTGCGTGTTTCTGCCCAGATGGGCCGCGGACAAACCAGAGTAGACGCGGTGTGTAAATTAATGTAACATTTTGGTTTCTTCGTGGAAAGTAATTGGCAATCCTGGTAGGATCTTTGGTTTTATATGTCTCATTCATATATTCTTGATCTTCGAGTATAGCCTTATCAGTTTGCAGGGTAGGTCTATGGTCCGTGCACAATAAAATACACATTTTATAACAAATTTATGTGATTACTCTGAACGTGTAGAGATATCTGCACTGAAATATGAGAAAACTTTTATTTTTTTGCCGTATCATAATAACGGTGCTATAACGGACAGTTGGATTTTCGTTGAGGGATGAGTTTATCCGGAGTCGAATTTCCTAGTATCCTCTAATTTGAATTTTCTTCGAGCAGTAGGTTTTTCCTGTATCCTAGGAACGGGGTTAGTCTGCGGTTTCCCCGAGCGATCGGTTTATCTTATATGTTGCAGGAACGTTTAATGTTTTCCGAGTTTTTCTTCCTAAAACGAACGGTGTTTGTGTGCACCCGTCTCCATTATCATTAATTTTCAAGACGCAGAGTATGGTGAACGGACGGTAATCATCGCGTGTGGGTTTACCCGAGTGGGTCTTCCCCGTGTCCTAGTAACGGCTCTAGTTTGGGTCTTCCTCAATGGGGTTTCTCCGTATGGAAGTAGTGGCTGTAGGTTGGACTTTTACCTCCGAGAGATAGGTTCCGACCCCCCCCCCCCCCCAGCACGGGGATTTTATCGCATCCGATTTCCACAAAACTTGATAGAAACATTAGAAGACGCGACAACGCTGTAATTGTTAATTACTTGCTGTCGGTTACAGCATGGCAAGCGCACGAACGTGTTGCAGCCGGAAGGCCACTAACGCGGCTGACGTTAGATGAGGCACTGAAGGCAATGAACCTCGGAAAAAGTGCAGTTTTTCCTTTACGTCGGATTGTTGTAAAATGTGAAATAGCAACATGGCCGCCGTGCGAAAATGGTTTGTAGCTACATTGTAGAGATGACGAATGCGCCATTGGAAGCATGCTTATGAAGGATTGTGTGGAAGTCTTTATACATACCCATATCATATAATTGGGATATTCTTTGTATTCCGTGGCAAAGTTTGTGAGCATACAGACGATGCAAACATTTTAAGCTGTACCTATACGTATTGGTGACAGTGCGATGGCTCCCACAAGTTTTCGAGTCCCAGAAGAAGGGCAGTACAATTAAGTGTATAACTTTTACTGTAGATTTTCCTTAATTTGAACTGGAGGCCATTGTCAGTTTGGGAGGCTTCCTGTTGAAACAGTCATTATTTACACCGGAAATTGAAACCATTGTTCGAAGGTAAATGATGATGGTCCGTCAGGAGACAGGCCTAAGTAGAAACATTGTCACGCCTGAAATATCGAATGTGCTGAACCACAATCATGGGTGAACGTGTACAGAATATTGTAAACATTTGCAGTGGTGGGCTTGATGACATTAGCTGACCTATTTAGAAAAATTGTTTGTGATCTAATAAACTAACCACGATTTATGGATCAACGTGAGGCCAAATAACAGTGACGAACCTTCGGTCTACATGAGATCAGCGAACTTCTTGTCCATCCGATTATCAGTTTTTCAATAAATACCGCTGAGATACGCATAGTAGTACAGTGTAACGGCACTTCGTTTGTGGCGGCTGAGAAGGAGAAAATGGGCGTGTACTTTGATTTTCTCGCCAATTATCATTCCAGGAATGTTCCAGATTCATATTTTTATCATCTCCCATGGACGATACGTGGTCTAGATACTAACTGCATCTTCAGGTAAACCACAAAAAAGGAAATAATGTACCGTATTTGTTTTACCGATAGAGTCTGGTGATGATAAATCACTATCTCCATTAAGGCCCTGAGATCCACTATTTGACTGACGTCTGTAAGAGAAAAGTACAAGAACCGACGGTCACACCTCAGCTTCGACAATTAAACATCAGAAGGTACTACATGTTTCGGCCTTACAAGGTCATCGTCAGGTTCTTGTATTTATAAAAAACATTAAGAAAATTACATACAAAAATATATTATTAATTTTCTCAATGTTTTTATAAATACAAGAACCTGACGATGACCTTGTAAGGCCGAAACATGTAGTACCTTCTGATGTTTAATTGTCGAAGCTGAGGTGTGACCGTCGGTTCTTGTACTTTTCTCTTACAGCCGTCAGTCAAATAGTGGATCTCAGGGCCTTAATGGAGATAGTGATTTATCATCACCAGACTCAATGGGTAAAACAAATACGGTACAAGAACTGTCAATCACAACTCAGCTTTGACATTTATTTAACATCAGAATGTACTACATATTTCGGTCTTACAAGGCCATCATCAGGTACTTGTATTCGAGGGGTGCTGGGTTGGAACTTCGGTCGGACACCGATTATCTTAAGTTTTTTTTTTTTTTTTCGTGGGGTTTGTAAGCCTCTCCAAGTAAATGCTGTAATAGTACCTTGAATTAAGCCATAGCTGTTTCCTTCCACATCCTTTCCAATGCATTATAACCGAGCCATTCCACATTATTGGAAGTTACCTACATTTACAAACAGTTGCGTTCTTACTCTAGAAAACCAACGTGAATTTCTTTGGTTCTGTACAATACTGCTTCTGATGTATATCTTGACAATTTTAGAGTTAAGCATTCTTGGGTCGCTTCTTTCTCAGTTCATCTTCAAATGCCTTTGTTCTGCATTCTTACTGAAGGGTAATTGAATTCATTGGCCAATCTCTGTGACGTTTATTTTATGACGTAAGGAGTTCAAATATCACTGTTTTGGAAGAGGGGTTTCGGACACGAGCCCAGTGTCATCACAGATTTTACGTAAATAAACAGCGTTTCTCATTACGTAGACAGCAGCAGCAGCAGCAGCAGCAGCAACAACAGAACTTAATTATAATCTGTTTACGGTCATTGCAACGTACAGGAGAGTACGTTGCGCCGAGACCTCCCACGCTGATCTTACCTTCACCGTTCAACGGTTTCTAGACACAGTTTCCTGATTACTTTGCGTGTCTGGCGCACGAAAATGGTCCTTGCGTCGAAACCCAGGGTCAGATTCCGTGACTGCAGACCACCGTACTCAAATTAAAGTAAATTAAACGTTTATGGCAAATCGTGTTGATAGCTTTAGAACCCGAACTGGCCTGCATATACTCACGACAGCTGCGGATGCACCTGGAGATTGTACAGGGTGATTCATGCGTGTTCGTACATTTGCATGTACATAATTATGTACGTACACGTGTATCCGCTGGGTCAGAATGGTCGGAACGTGACCATTATAATTTCAATTCTAAACCGGAACCTAAAAGTACATGGAGCTTTACCTCACTCTCCCATACGTCTTCATGGTGTTAGGGCAGAGACAACTTTACCTTTACCCTTGCCTTTGAGAACACGTTAAACCAGTAGAAAGTCGATAACATAAAAAGTAGCCCCCAAAATGAAAGGTTATTTCTAACGTTTTTGAAGAAACGCAGTTTGATCCTCGAATTTTGGCTGAAATACAAGTAGTGACTTCCGAACTATCTAATGGACATCGTTACGCGTTACACTTGAATAAAAAGCTGAAATTCGTAACGGATAGAAAGTAAGTTGTTTCTCTCCAAGCTACGTATTAAGGCATGTAGGGGAAGTGGAAATGTAGCTCCACTCATTCTTAACTTTCACACTAGAAGAAGGTGAGTGGTTAACATCACCCCCTGGTCTGTTTTCCCCATAACGGTTTCGTGGTAAAAATAAAGAAATGCCCCAGTCTGTGAATAGCCGCGGTTTGTATATAGGCTAATAGAATGAGGTGTATGATTGTGCCGTGTCATGTGTCTCGTACGTTGTCGCGCCATTTTTAGGGAAACGTGTAATTTTGGCATACCTACAGAGGTGGTAGCGCTGTGTTGGAAACTGTACTGTCTGCAGGATATATATATATATATATATATATATATATATATATGTACTGGAGACATAACTGAACCACTGTTTTAATGGAGGAGGGGAAGAATATGAAGGTACGAAAAGGATAAGGGGGGGGGGGGAAGAAAGGGAGTGAAGGAGCAAGACACGGAATAAATGTTTCCCTTTGAATTTAAACGGCCTGTTTTGCCACGTGCCCGTCATATGATGAGCTGCCATAATATTCATGCGCCACTCCACGGCCTTTTTCATCAGTCGTTTCTTTTTTCTTAGAATGGACCAGGCGTTAATTTCATTTATCGGAGTGCTGCCTTTGGATGTGCTATGTTGTATTATACGCTCGATGCCCAACTGTTTCTTCAGCCTCAGCTTGTCCACCTGTCCACCTGTGTGGGACGTCATGGTAACTTCGGCAACCGGAGTGCGACTCGCCCACTCACGAACTTCTAAGGTAGATACCGTTGTATGAATGAATGAGTGAGTCACACCGCTGTTGTCATGGTGACCGTTTTGACGTGGCTGTTTGTAAGGTGCGCGCTGAGGCCTAAGAACATTTTTTGTAGTTGAGACTGTGTTCTCTGTGAAGTACGAACTTAGGCTAAGGAAACAGCTGAGCGCCGAGAATATAATACGATAAACACAACCAGATGGCCGCACTCCGAAAGATGAAATTATTGCTTTGTGTTCTGTAAGAATGCAGAAGTGACCGACGCAAGAGTCAGTGTAGTGGCGCGTGCATACTACGGCAGTTCGTCATATGACGGCCACTTCGCTGTTTGATAATAATAGAACGTCTGATGTACTGGAGAACACGGTGGGTGTACTTGCTGCTACTTACTGAACATGAGATGTGAATATTGCTACAAGTGCAGAGTTCGTGTCTCCCCTGCCACCTCCCGTGCGGACCACAGCAGTTTTGCGGTTACGGTGAGGTTGTTTGACAGCTGCAGCGGGACCTTCTCATATTGCACGCATCTTTTGTCTCTCATGGCCTTTTACAGACAGATCATGATATACCATTTTGTTCAGAATCCTTCATGTTTTCCTTGCCTTTCTAAAATCTTACGAATTAAAAATACAAGTATGTAGCCCTATAGAAAATTGTAAGATATCTTTCATTATTTTGACTTTGCCGTGGTTCAGGCTGTTTGTCGCCAGCCATTGTCCGCGGGTTCAGTCTGGTGCCGGTATATGTGGGATTTGTTTGTGGAAAAAGTGGCACTGGGTCACATTTTTCTTCGAGTACTTCGGTTTTCCTCGGTCGGTGTCGTTCCACCGATGCTCCATTCTTCTTCATTCGTCTGTCACTGACGTTATTTACTTGTAACAACTGACTGCATGGCGCATGGTACTAGAGAAGTCGTTAGTTACTCAGCTGGTCAAGAAGTATTGCATATTTTATGGAATCCGGATGTTCATTACCGCGTTTACAAGCGCCTGCCACTTGTCCACATCTTAAGCCAGAAGAATAATAATTGACAACGCAGTTAAATAACATGTAAAGAAAAATGCATAACCGAAGACAGACGGATTGTACCTCCAGCGCAGGAAACACCATGATGGTCGTACACAAAGGATAGCCAACTGAATTTAACTTTGCTTAATCATCTGTGTTTAATTTTTCGTCTGTGTGATCCTTGTGTGTGATGTTTCCCTTACGTGAGGGTTGAACTTCCTTTGAAGATTTGAAAGGAAACCCGCACATTTGGGGTAAGATGTCATAGGATAAATTGTTCTCGGTGTAAACTCTAGTTCTAAACATAGCTTCACACGTTAATGCGAGTTCGTGGAAAAGAGTGGCACGATGTTTTGTGTCATTCGTGCGGTGCTCGTACGTGGTCAGCGCTCTTCTTTGATGTGGGGCGTACGATGGGTCTGCTGGATGCTGGACAGCTGTTTACCGGAATCAAACGGGGCGTTTTCGTATATCGGAACTAGATTACTGCGTGGTGCAGAACAGACCTTGAAATTTTGATGGTTATTCACTTTGTGAAGACAATCCCTTCCTTGTATAGAATCCAGTAGCTCGTTGCCCTGTCCTACAGCAGTGAATCCAACTGTCGTTGAAACACCATTAATCTAAAGTTGATTCAATAATACTGTGCCATATACGTCAGGGTTTCCCCAGTGAGTTTTTTCCTGTCGGGATTAATGACCAGTGACATTAATTTCTGGTTTTATCCATGCATGCTGAATGTCCCATCCATCTGATTAAGTTTCTCATGTGACTACTGTTTCTTCTGTAGTATTTGTTAAAGCACATTGTTCTGAAACACTCTATATATAACTTATGTATGAAAGTTACTTTGTTTTGATTTGTGACGCCGTGTAGCTTGGTGGATAATGTACCAGCGTTTGGGAGGAATATGTTGCCTCCATCTTCAGGGTTGATTTGTGAAAATGGAGGCATAATGCTTCTTCGGAATGTTGGTGTCTCTCTACCAAGTACCTGGAGTGACATCCCAAAAACAAGCAATATTTTAAGTCACAACTCTAAGAACTTCTGTTGTGTATTGTCCTTAACATAATATGTGCCCCTTAGATTGAGAGACAAAGTTTCATACCCATGCAAAACGTAAAATGGTGTACCTTTTAATATTTCGGTTTGTAGGTTCACATATTAGAAGCGTTTTGATGATGGCGTGGACATTTGTGTGAGTATATAGAGTGCTTGTACTTGCATCCTTAGTCCGTGAAAAACTGGTTACAACATTTCTTCTTCGGCAGTACGATCTATTCTGCCACGTGGTTTCTCTTCTGGGGCTTGATGGTGTTATTTTCACTGATCTCGTAACATTTTCTCCAGTTACTGTGATAATAATGATCCTTTCACACAATAGCCCTGTGTCACAATCCGGCTCCATTTTTTTTTTTTCGTTTTGTGTTTATATTGCTTCATTTTGGCAACGATCTGGTTAGGATTCGTCTTCGTTTGTCGTTTATTTAACAACGCTGCAGATAGCTGGGTAAGTCCGTATAGTTAAAGCATTGTCTGCCGCATTTCCTATTCATAATGGTCTGAAGCAAAGCATGATCTAAACTTTGATTTAGAATATGCCATTAGGAAGGGCCAAGAGACCAGGCGGGGTTAAAACTGAAGGTGACAGGTCAGTTTATTTTCCACGCTGATGAAGTTTATTTATTGAGCGTAAAAAGTTAATGCTGTATTGAAAAGTATGAAAGCCCTAGCGGTCTATAATGAGGGGCTTGATACAGAAGTACAGAGAAAACAGAGCACAATGTAGGCCAAAATCACTACATAAATTTGGGTAATACACGCTGTAAAAGTGTGGCAGAGTTACAAGATGTGGGAACGATAGTATAAATCAGAATTGAATTCGGCAAGAAAATAAGGGCAGATTAAATTCGATGAATGCTTTCTGTCACACAGTTCAGAATTTTTTGTCTTCCCGTATACTATTTGAAATCACAATGATTGATGTGCAGGCAACTGTAACTTTGCGTGTCGTTCTGTATGCCTGTGAAACTTGCTCGCTTGCACTGAGGGAAGAACATAGACTGAAGATATTTGGTAATATTGAGCTGAGGAAAATACTTTGACCTATGAAGGAATGACAGGATGTTGAAGAAAATATCCTAACGTGGATCTTAATAAGGTGTATACTGCTATCGCCAAGTAATATTGGGATATTGAAATCAAGAGGGATGAGATGGGTATATCATGTGGCACACATGGGAAAAGAGAGCTGTGTCTAGAGTTTGGTGCGGAAACCTGAAGAAAAGAGACCTCATGGTAGACCTAGGCGCTTATGGGAACATAATATTAAAATGAATGTTAAATCGGATGGGAGTGTGGATTGGATGCATGTTACTTAGGACAGAGACAAGTAGCTGACGGCTCTGAAATGCCAGTGAACCTTCAGGTTCCATAACATGCAGGAACTTTGTTGGCTAGCTGAGGAACTCTTTGCTTATTGTGATGGATTCTGTTCTTTGAAGATGGTTACATAGTTGCCAGTAGCTCAAAATATATTTTGACCCAAGACAAAGACAGGAGGTAAATTACAAAGTGTGAAGCTTTATAGTATTTTTCTTTCCTCCAAGTATCAAATGCAGAAAGAGATGGACGGGATATGCAGCATGTGAGGAGGAAGCTGGCAACTTATATAAAATTAATCAGCGAAATTCAAGGGACTAGAGCACTTCGAAGGTCTGGACAAAGATGTGGGCATAGCCTTAAGAATGATAATTGTAGGGTGTATTGTTCGAGTGTGTGTACTGGATTTGATGGATTGAGGATATGTTCAGATTGCAGGCTCTTTGAACAGGAGAGTGACTCTGGGTTTCGTAAGAGGCGGGGAATTTGTTGGCCAACTGAACTACTTCCAGCTTTTCATAAGGATTGTGCTCCATGCAGATACCAGCCGCCAGTATGCCAAGTCAAAGGGACTTTTTTTGTTTTGTTTACAGACGTCGGTATGCTCTCCGATTGTGTGTAGGCCTAATGACTCTGATGACCGCTTTTCTTTTACGATTGTTTGGCATGCTAGCAGCGGTTTTTACTCATACCTGTGACACGTGGCGGAACGTTTAACAGCAAAACGACGTACCTTTCCTCCTTTTGTATTCTGAACACCATCCACTGAAGTTCGGTCCTCAGCAGTTTTCTGTACCGGTTACATCAACAAAGGAAGCAGAAAGGAACAAAAAGTGACATCCATTGTTTAACTCATTAAACCTGTGTTTATGCAATCGCTGCTTTCCTTTTATTCTGCGTAAATGAAAAGTGAACGTAATACATTTACGAGGTATCCTTCCTAAGGGTTATGCTTACAAAAGGAGGCAAAGCACATGTCGCCTAAAATAATAAATGACTTTTTATAAATGTAGAAACAACAGTGAATGGAGTTCGTAACGAAATTAGTATATACAGGACTCAGTGATTGTTTTTATATTTATGTAACCTAGCGGGAATTGAAAGCGAATGGGTGATGGGGTCTGGTGATGTTATTCATAGGTTTGTTCATTTCTTTGAGCCTTCTGAGTTCGTACGTTGACAGCTTAGCAGAAAGTCTGTATATGTGCAGGTAATAAATATAACTTGATGCCAGATAGAGTGTTGGCACGCACACACACACATATCTAACCTTAAAATTGGCGAATTTGATATGGGAAACATGAGTGGACTTGATCATTAACACCGAATTTACATGTATTGTTATTATATATCAACAGCCGTTATCATTGCGTCTGTCAACAAATATTACTCATGACATACGCGTTTCGACATGTGTGCTGGCGTCGTCGTCAGTGTCGACTTCGCAGATTTAGGTTATGTTCGTCACCCGTCTTCGTCACTTCCGGATCCCACTAGTGGTGCGTGTTCTTCCACTTCGCTCCACCGGGCGTGCTTGTGTGTTCTCGTCTTCAGCAGTGAAGTCCAACAGGGGTTTGGTCGTCAGGATATTATGTTTATTTACGGTACTGTGCTCCTTGCTGTGTGTGTATATGTGGTATCTTTCGTATTTATCCAGTAGTGGACCCTTTCCAAGCGGGGTTTCGATCTCCGTGATTCATTCTGTGGGTCCATAATCGTGTCAATTAAGGTTTTTGTTTTCCGGTAGGAGTTTATCTTTGTAGTAAGGGTAACATGCAACAGGTGGCGCAAGACACAGTCAGTCTGCCAGATCGTGTTCGTGGGATAAGTTGATGTGCAATGGCGTTGGAAACTTGGTCCAAAAAAAGATTGTATTGTGATGCGGTGTTTATGGGGGAAACATGTTTTCCCCTTCAACATTCACTGCCAATGGGTCTTATTATGCATTATTTGAAACTTTTTTAAGAATAAAGAAACTCGGTTGAGAGTTGTTTTTGTATTTACGCGTAGTCACGGATGTTGCGAAATCACATCTTCCTACGTTTACTTCATACAGCGTAATTTCTAGAGCAGTGCTTTCCAACTACGGTATTTTGATTGCAGGGCCTTCGTGCTAAATTGCAGGCCTAACACACACGATAAACATAATCTACAGTTATAATGCAGCACATATTTTACGTCACGCAACTTTAAAAAACTAAGAAAAGTCGAATTATGAAACTTAACTATTTCCGCTGGTACATTCAAGACGTTACATAGACAACTGCAGATTCTTCTCTTTCCCATTAAGAAAGTTTATTGCTTTAATAACGTCCTTTTCGTTTGTATGTGGTTACGTGTTCCTCACTTCAAAGGGACACACGGGATGGGGAGCGAGGATGTAACGGCTTGTCATAGATTGCTCTGAGCAGGGCCGGACTAAGGGGCGGGCCAGTCGGGCAGCTGCCCGGGATACCAACCTATAATGAGCGCTAAGACGTCACAGGAATAGTGGGAAATACGGTGCTCGTAGACTCAGGTTTCCACACACGAAATAATTTCTCTGATACTTATCCGGAATTTGGGCACGCGCCCTCGAAAGTTTCGCCAGCCCTATCTTAGGCCAAAAAAGTTTTTGAAGGGGCGCCAAATTATTAACCTGCCCGGGGCGCCCACATGTCACGGGCCGGCCCTGACTGAGTGACCGTACAACGAATTTTGTAAAAAAAAATACTAAACAGTAACTAGCATAATGTTTGCAGTGTTGCATCCGTATCTTACAGTTTCAAGACTACTTGTTCCAGATGACGTCCATGACATTCGGCATATATTCGTCGTCGCTGCCTACAAGTTCTGTGTAACGCGCTGCAATAAAGCGCCTTCAATTGCTGTAGTTTTCTTTTAGTTCTTAGGTGGAGTGCGTGAGAGTAGCATACACTTTGTGTTTGACATGCTTCAACGGGAAAAAGACTGGGGCTGTCAAGTCTGGAGAACATGCTGGCCAAGGAATGTCGTCAAATCCCGAATTTGAACGGCCTGATATTTCACTATGTTACA
This sequence comes from Reticulitermes speratus, assembly GCA_021186555.1. Taxonomy (NCBI): domain Eukaryota; kingdom Metazoa; phylum Arthropoda; class Insecta; order Blattodea; family Rhinotermitidae; genus Reticulitermes; species Reticulitermes speratus. The sequence continues at coordinate 22,802,521 of JAJKFL010000009.1, forward strand.
AACATTTTTGGCTACTGAACAGCGAATAATGAGGCATAGACTGATAGTTGTATGGTTTCAACAGTATGGTACAGTGACCCACGTGGCAAGGCAAAGCATGACTTTTCTTAGTGGAATATTTCCAGGCCGCTCATGTCACTGTCTACATTTATTGGCCACCACGTTCTCCGGACTTCGGCATCACCACGCTTTTTCCTATGGGACTATCTTAAGTCTAGAGTTTATGCTACTTGCACCCAAGAACTGGAAGCGAATTGCAACAACTAATGGTGCTTTATTGCAGTGAGCGACGCAGAACTGACGACAGCCATTAGGGCAGTGTACCGAATGTCATGGAGGTCGTCGGGAACAACAAGTACGTATAATTGTCCAAAAGTAAGGTATTGCGATCACTGTACTGGTTATTCTTTCACGTGTTGAACGTCATTTGTTGTCCGGTCTCACACTAGTCTACGGAAGACTGTCACATCCTCGCTCCCCACCTTACACACCAAGCCCTTGTTTCACGCCCTAGTTGTGTTACTGAAAAAGTGGGCCTAAATAAAAAAGGCGTAGACTAAAAATGACATCCCCATAAGAAATAATGGAATAGGTAGGGGTTGGCGTAATAGGGCGCAGCCAGTCAAAGGGCGATGAACCAAAAATGACAGGGCATAAATTAAGAAGTGGTGTATATTGACAAGGGGCGGTAAAGCAAAAAGGCATAAAACAAGTGAAGTGCAAAACAAGGGCCACGTGTGTAATACTAATAGGAAGTATGATGCATGACTGCTTATTTCGTTCGCATACTCGTAGTTCATTTGCAAAATGTTTTCCATGAGATTTGATATTTATTCATACACTAAAATCAAGTCCTTAGATCTTTAATCATTTCTGTTCTTTGTCTGCCATTATTGCCGTTAATAAGGTCGAACATGTAGCATTTATGTGGAAGTAACAAACGCACACAAGATTATGTTTAGAAAGATTACTTCTGGGGCTTTCTAGATTGAGTTTGATTCTAAAGCTGGTGTTTGAAGAATAGAGTGTAAGGGTGAAAACTGGATAGGAATGTATCATTTGTTGCTGTGACGCGAATTGTTTAATACCCGACAAGTCTTCGGGCTCTTCAAAAACGGGGAGTTTCTGGACCAGATGAAAACACTGATTCCGTCTAGAAGATTTTGTATTGTGAAATATACATATTTATGAAGAGTCTAGGTATTTCTTTATTCGTTTGGGTTACAGGCAGAGTTATTTAAAGCTGCTGTGGCATGGTACTGACAGTGAGTTGTTTCATACTAACACGTAAATGATTTTTCTTCTTTTGAGCAGTTGTAATTTGTAAGGCTCAGAAGCGACATCAGAGCTAATTTGGTTTCAGTTCAGGAACTGCTTACTGTGTCGTACCGTGCAACGCATGTCACGCGCCGTGAGTAGAGTCACGATGTTGCTTCTCCCCTCATGCAGTTTTCCCATGTCATGTTCCAAGTTGGCATGCATGCAAGGCATTTCACGTGGCAGCGGTTGGTTTACGTGTAAATTAAGGAAATAACACTGCAAAATTATGTGTGTGCGGTACCAGCTGAAGAATGTCCCTGAAGGGTCTTGGTACCGCATACTGGCAGTTGGAAGCGTCTGTAGACACTTAACTGCGTTTCGGGGAAAGAAGAAACACAGAAATAAAGGAAGAAAGGATTAGTGAGAGACAGAAAGGAAAGGAAGAGAGGAAGAGGAGCATATGAACTGTTCCCATCTGTAAAGAGTTACAGGTCAAAGCGATTATTTGTTATATGTTTCTTTGTTCATTTAACAAAGCTGTCTTAGTTATTGCCGACCCCGGTGGCCGTGCGGTCTAAGGCAAAGGCCTGCGGTCGTTTCATTGCTGGGATCGCGGGTTCGAATCCGACTGAGGGCATGGATGTTCATCTCTTGTGTTTGTTGTGTGTTGTGCATGTAGCGGCCTCTGCGACGAGCTGATCACTCGTTCAGAGGAGTGATATCGGGTGTGTGTGTGTGTGTGGTCTAATTGTGTGTGATCTAGAAAACTCAAAATTAGGCGGCCTAGGTCTGATTTGGGCTGTCACACCACAGAAAAAAGAAATCTGAATTATTGCGCCGTATGGATGTGTGATTATATGTATTTAATCAATTGGGAAGGAAGCACTAGTTTCTGTTTTAGGGTATTAAAGCAAAATTTTCTGGAGGAATTCAGCCTTCAGTGAGGTCTTCGGGCGGACAGTAGCCCGGGACCTCCCGAATATTACGTAGAAGCAAAGTGACAAATACTGGATGTTTATCATCACCTCGTTTTTAGTTCAAAAACATAACGTATCGGAAGCTGGTCAAGGTTCCGTCAGGCAAAAGCGTGATACCTGCTGTGTTGAGCCTATTGTATTGAGCTAATATCGATACCTGGAAGAAGCACTGGTCTGGGGCTGAGTTGTCTTCTGTCGTGACATGTCAGGACATGAGTGCTGACACTGTGGTCATGACTTGTTGGTAGAACGTGACTGCTGACGCTGACGTCGTGACTTATCGGTAGGATGTGATTGCTGACACTTAGCGAAAGGAAACCCTGGTTCTACCCATTCATGAACTGGGCGACGTTAAATCAGCCTTCTTGGGCGGTAGAGGGATCGTAACACAAGTTCTACGAGCTTCTTTATGTCCGTGTTCGAAACATCAGCATGGTAACATTTACTGTTACGTCCTGCATTATTTCTCTGATCTTGCAACAGCAATATAGTTTTCTCGGGCGCACAGCCGCGTCAATTCGTTTGAATACAACGTTTCGGGGACTAGCTCCGTCCCCATCCTCAGGCAAAACTGCCTGAGGATGGGGACGGAGCTAGTCCCCGAAACGTTGTATTCAAACGAATTGACGCGGCTGTGCGCCCGAGAAAACTATATTGAATCATGTCGCCGCGAAAGTTTTAAAACTTATACTTACAACAGCAAGTTTAACCCTCAGCTCTTCTTACAGTTACACCGTTGTTGTTGATATAGGACAGGGAAAATCATTTCGACGTTTCGAGATTTGTCCTGTGTCCATGTTCATGAACTAAGGGTTCGTAGCGTGATTATTTGGTAGGGGACGACGGCGACGTTGATGATAATACGAGCCGAGATAGCGTAGTCGATATAGTGACTAAGCTGTGCTGGATGGCCGAGCAATTGTGGTCCGAGTCGCGACAGGACAAAGAGATTTTCTTTATCTCCAAATTGCCTAAACCGCCTCTGGAAACCACCCAACCTCCTATTCAATGAGTACCGGGGTCCTTTCCCCGGAGTTGAAGCGACCGGGGCGTGTAGCCGACCACTCGCCTCCATCTAGTGCATAGGTGAATGGGTGGAGCTATACCTCTACCTCCTCAATATTCCTTCATGGTTTGCACAGGGACTTTACCTTTTCAACAACGACAACAACAATATTGCCGTTAATTTGCTTTTCGGTTTTATAGACGTCAGTCACAACGGCATGTTAATTTTAAGTGAAATGGAAATATATGAGAACGTGGTCTGGATTCGTCTGACTCGGAATAGGTTCCACTGGCTGTCGCTTGTGGACACTGATGGAACTTCGGGGTCCGTAAAATGCTGAGAATTTCCTGATAAAATGAGGGACTATCAGCCTTTAAAGGACTGTTCTCCGTGACGTCAGTTTAACCTTTTAAAGCCTAACGGTTACTATACGAACCATCAAGTTTAACATTCCACAGTTCCACGTTCTGGCCGCAGAGTGCATTTGTGCGTTCTGTATGTATGTCAGAACAGTGACTTTTGTCCTGTACTGCATTAACTGATTGGTTTTTATAACAGAGATGCAGAGTGTTTACTGCGCGGTACGAGCTGGGTCTTTAAATAAAACAGTTTACACTTCGTCTTTAAGGGGTTAAACTGGTGTCGTTTAAGAAGGTTTGGAACCGGATGTAGTGACAAGACTTTGGACTGGACGAGGTTCGATTCCCGGCAGGAACAGTGATATATATATTCTACGCACATGGTCCAGAGCGGTTCTGTGGCCTGCCCAGCGTGCTATCCACTGGGCACCAGTTTCTATTTTTCCGACATCAAAGCGGCCTGGGCTTCTTAATGCCGAGGTTAAGATTGCGTGGGGCTACACCTCCACTTCACCATAAGTTAATGGCGTGGTGCTTTAATTAATCCTAGGGATAGCTTTGCATTTTTAAAGCGAATATCCTGATGTGTAAAGATGAACAGTTGAGAGGTTTTTGTTACCAGGTATAGCCGCCCTCCCGACAGTAAACTTTGTGGCAGATGTCTAATTCTGAACCACGGACGTGCTACTCCAATTCTAACCCTCCGCGAAAGTTCCAGTAAGTCCTATGTTCTGCAGACTAAACATCCCTCTGGAGGGGGAAAATAACGACCACATCAGGCGTCACGGATGTTGCAACACCACTGGCACGTGACTTTTGTGAAATTGCTGACATGGCAGTAAATCTTCCGAGGAAGACTGCATATATTGCAAACTAAGAGCCGCGCCTACTGCGCGAAGTTTGATTTTGATTTCGTATTTGGTATTTTATTTGTAACGGAATTTGTATAATCCGTGTTGTGATAGGCTACGGGCTGGACGACTGAGGATTTGTGGTTCGATGTCAGACAGGGTCAATGCGTTTGTCTACTTACAAATTCCAGACTGGCTCTGGGACCCAGCCAACCGACCATTTAATTGTTTTCCGTATATGTAAGTGTTATCAGTTTGAGTAGCCTGTAGCCTACACGAAGCTTGGTTTCAGTTGCATATTCCTTCCTTCATTTAGCACTGCGATACTTTCTCTGATAGGCATGATCCCTGAACTTGTTTTAGGGAGGGGAAAATAAATAGATACATGAGTTCTTGTAACGGAAGGGAAGGGATTAGTGACACGTGTGCTTTCTCCTGTAATTATAGTTAAAAATAAACTACTCCCCGCCCCATACGTTCTACCGGAACAAAACAATGTATGTGTAGTGGGCCCGTCTATTTTCGTTTTAAGTGGGGTATACAGGGCAATAACTACTCCCACATGAGGCCTTCGTTTTCTTTACAAGTGCCGGTTCAGATTATTCGATAAACAAACACACTTACGTGATCCCAAATTATGGAGGGACATGTGAAGACCCAAAAGTAGATGGAAGACTAATTTTTAAACTTCCGAACATCGCAGTACTCTAGTAAGGGGCATCTATTCTTGAATTGGAAGAGGCCTTAACACTATACTAGGAATATGTGTCACTTTTGATTTGAATAAATGAAGTTGACCAACTCTTAAGGAAAGCTTCAGCCTCTTATTGCGCTGAGGATATGTGAGTTTTGTTTACCCATAACATAGGAAAGCTAAACTTGTTCCTGTGGTTGTGCAGAACGTTATGAAGATGCATTAGATGTGGAGGTAGAAATCCACGTGTTCATAACATCAGCTCTAGATGGAAATTAATGGTCATCTTTACATTTCGACTCATTTATCTCCGATGCCTTTTGGATAATGGACTGGCATGCTCCAGAACCAGTCTGGACGCAGTGGCGAACAAATATAAATCCGAGCTCCTGTCGGAATTCGAAACAGTGTTTCTCATAATTATTAACAGCTGACAGACATATTTTAGCTCATAAATCTGCCCGAAAGATGCTCACCGAAAATAAATTGTGGGCCCGCACAAAATTCTAGGCGCCAGAAGAGTGAAATGAAGTTCCATACTAAGGGCCCACAAACATTAGGCGCTAAGATGCCCGGGTGACCTGGCGCCCGGGAGTTGTGCTGTCCTGCAGTTTAGTAAGGGGCAGACAGTTTGGTGACTAACAGAGCGACTAGTCGGTTTTCCAAAAGGACTTTCTTCCGTATATGCTGATTCAGATGTGATAACCAACAAAATGGGTAAGCAGTTTGTCATCTAGTGTTAGAAATTCCACTAAAATCAGCGAATTTTTCGTCGTACGTAAGATTATTTTAGATTATAACGGCATCATTGCTACGAACTGTTATTCATCAGCGTACCGAAACAACGATAATGTGGCAGCGCGTAAGTACGAAATGAAAAGCGCGTATCATTTAATACAAGGTTCTGAAATATCGTTTGATGGTGTTCAGTACGATAATTTAGGGTGATGATGAAGGTAGATGAGTGAACGTGATGCTGTGAACTGTTACTGTCATAAGTGCTGCACAACTTTCAACCACTTCCTGTTGCCTCCAAGTTAGTGAATTTGGACAAATGTATTATTGCGATTTACAGAGTGTTTCTGAAATAGGCGGCCATATTGAGATACTGCGTCTATGGATCAAAACAAAGGGAAATGTCATATAATGGTGTGTCCTAGGACGCCTGGCTTCTGCATTAGGACCACCTTAGACAGTAATACAAATGAAAACAATTCACATTTGAGACACCAGTACCAATGGTCCTAGGATGTTAGGATTGTTATTGCCACGTTCAGATTCATACAGTACACATGTAAACCTGTCACAACAGGCGCTCTAAGTGTCTGCCTTGTACTGTTAAATGATACTGCTCTTCTCATATTCTGATATTTAAAGTGGTAAAAGCGCGAAAACTAGTGGCCGTAGGGCACATGTTTGTATGAAGTTGCTTCTTTGTTTTGATCCATAGAACACGTATCTAAAATATGGCCGCCCTTTTCAGGAACATCCTCTATATCAAAAGTTTATAAATGTGGTGAATCTGGAAGAATGGAGCTTCTTGTTCTCCGAAATTAATCTGCTCTTAACTTTCTCGTCGATGCAATTTTAGTTTGATACTATTGCTGTTCAGATATTTTTTTTATTAACCTTGCGATATTGTTAGAGGATTTATTGTTTATGTTTATATTACGAGTTTGTCTTGCATCTCATAATAATAGAGCGAGGTCTGTTCTCAGTTTTCTGTACATTTGCTTCTAGACTGACCTCACTAACACCTAGTCGAGTGTTTGTTTTTTAATAAGTAAATTGAACCACCTCGTACATACGGACGGAACGAGCATACATATGAGTAAATTACTGTACAACCAGTTGGAAAGCGTTACAGATTAATTGAAATCCTTGCCAAGCGTGGAATTCAACAGCAGTAGTTTTTACATTATGCAGTGTCTGTGTACTGGACCTCCCAATTACCCTGTCATTATGTGTTGATAGAAGGAAGAATGCACTGGGTAATCGAATACGTTCCTCTTTGAGAACCCGTTTCAATGTGAAAGAGACGAGAAGAGTGTGGTGTTTTTCCGGGTACATGACAATGGACGCCACCTACGCTTTGCAGTTAATGATCCGGCCAAGACCACCGGCCGTTACGGACGTGATGGACAGAACGCCTAACAAACCTCACTGGACAGCATTGCGCGTGGCGCGCGGAGCCTGCCGATTAGCCGCAAGAATGTGTTCGATGCTTGTTTAAAGTATGTTGCGTGTGCTGTGCGCTACCGTACACAATTTAGTCGAACGGGATTTGTGCAACCTAAATTAATGCAAAGAATTATCTGAAATCTGTGCCACCGCTGCACGACAGATAAAATCTGGTTATCCCCCCTCCCCCTCCTTCTTTCAGTACTTAATTAAATGGCTCTGTGCTGTCAGATGTGCCTCATGGCAAAACAGTCGTACCCCAGAGCTTAAGGGACGGCATGCTGCACAGTAACGACATGACACATCGTCCGGTTGAGTGACGCAACATTGTTACTTTAAAACACACGTTATGTTGCATGGTAACAGAGTAACCTCTGATTTTCTTGGCCCTTTTTTAGGCGCGTTCGCAAAACTGCAAAAAGCGACTATTAGCTTCGTTATGTCTGTTCGCTTGGAACAACACGGTTCCCAATGGACGGATTTTAGTGAAATTTGATATTTGAGGATTTTTCGAAAATATTTCGAGAAAATTTAGGTTTGCATGAAGCGGTATGTACATTTATATATCGCTGAATTCTTCTTAGAATGAGAAATGTGTCAGACTTGTAGAGAAAATAAAAACACACATTTTAATGTTCAGTACCCTTTTTTCCGAAAATCGTGCCGTTTATAAGATTGTGCCGTGTTACGTCACAGCGTTTCGAGCAAGTCAAGAGAGACGATACCCACCATTCCTGACCTACCTTCAGTTGGACCTTTCCGTTCCTCCCCTACTTCAATCTGGGTGTGTTCCTCTTGTTTACCTTTTTACGTTAGTATATTTCGTTGGTCACTCAGCAACCAGTCTCCGCGGGATTAACATCCAAATTTAGTTCCGGCTTTCTGTATTTCCAAATTGTGTTTCGGTATATATTCAAACAGCGGGGGGGTTGTTGCAGTCCTTGGTAGTGCAGGGGTCCGATTTGTGTTTATTGTTACCAGCACAGCACTGCCAAGTTATTGCTGGTTTGTGTGGAGCCTCTCTTCAATGTAGCAGTAATATTGTTCGCTGTGTTGGTGTATGTATTTGCTTTAATTATCTACATGTCTGTAAGTATTGATGATTTGGTTTACGTTTGTTATAAATAAATATGTGAATTTTGATTTGATGTATTTACATTGGGCACCTTTGGGTTAGGACTGGTTGTGCCGACAGATATAAACGATCCACGGAGGTATTGCAAGTTGAACATATGGCACAAGTGGATGAATAAGCCGAATTAGAATTTAGATGCTCATCCCTCGAAGCCAGGTTGTTAAGTAACCAAAGGAAAATACAAACGTAAAAAGGTAAACGAGTGGAACATACCAATAGCGCAGCAGGGGCTGGGGGGGAGGGTGGAAGGGACAGGTACAACTAAATAAGGCCCAAGGGGTGGCAGGTATCGTCCGGCGGAAACTTCTTATGATCAAGTGACGTAACACGACACAAGGCTAACAGAAGCATAAACTGAGAAGCGAACGCATGCACACGCACACACAAATATATGCAATGCTCATATGAGAGAGGTTAAATGTGGATATTCGCACGAGAAGATACACACAACAGATTGGAGATGTATGCTGGTGATATGTAATGGAATAGGAGGTAAAAAAAAAGCTGATTCTTATAAGTTGCTCGTGGATGTTTACAGAACTGAACATAGGGGGTTTCAATAGCTGAATTAGACAAATAATGAGGATGATTTCCACATCAGTAGTTAGACGACGAGCTGAATAGCATAAATACGTTTGAAAAGAGTTCGTTAGTAACATTTGTTCCCCAATAAGCTCGTTATTATTAGTGCATATAAAAGAGAACGTTGTGTTACAATTTAGTTAATACTGTGTGTGTTATCCAGTCATGTGACCAGACACTGATATCACACTGTGACCGAGGCGTTTTGCTCCACCGCCATGCGCGTTGCTGCAGTGCCAGTAAGACACGGCGAGATTTTGTACGGGCGAAACAGAATTGCAAATGGCGCACCGAGTGACGTAGCACACAGACTTTACGAAGGCGTTCTTTACTCTCAGAATGTCATACGGTTTTACGGTAGACTCATGTTACTTGTTTTGGTTCTATCCGACAAATGTACAGTTTTATTTTCTATTATTCAATACATATATTTCATTGAAGATGGTCCAACATGTTTCGAACCTTATATGAGGTTCATCTTCAGGAACATCTGTTAAATTACACCAGCCCTTCTTCAAAGGTACATGTTAGGTTATACACTTTAAAATGTTGTCTTTGTTGTCTTGTGGTTACTGAAATTAATGTTAAAATACTTAAGTTAAAATGTGTATCTAAGATATATAAAACATTATTTGTAGAATATTCAGTTAGGTAGAACGAATTCGTAACAGTAATTCTGTACATAGCTATGTATCAGGTTGTATGTTCGCTTGTGGACGGTTGGGACTGTCCCAACCGTCCACAAGCGAACATACAACCTGATATATAGTAACCACAAGACAACAAAGACAATATTTTAAAGTGTATAATCTAACATGTGCCTTTGAAGAAGGGCTGGTGTAATTTAAAACAGATGTCCCTGAAGATGAATCTCATATAATGTTCGAAACATGTTGGACCATCTTCAATGAAATATATGTATTGAATAATAGAAAATAAAAGTGTACATTTGTCGGATAAAACCAAAATAATCAAAAAATGTACGGTACGAATAACATAAAAAAGCATGTTACTTGATTTACTGCCATAAGGGATGTACGACCTTCCCTGTACCGATTTTTACGCAACTTCCAAATACTCGGGATACTTTCGGATTTCGTGTAAAGAGTTTCGCCCGGATCGGAATTTCTTGAGCTGCTGGCCTTCTCAGCAGTCACTTTGCTGGATGTAGTTAGTCGTTTGACGAATATCTTTCAAGTACGGAGGCACTGATATCCTTTCTGAAGCTTAGGTTCTAGGACGTGTGTTTGGAAGGTGATGGGCCCACGAAGAACTCCGGGATGGCCTCTGATGTGGTTTAAATCAAAACACTGTCATCCCCAGAATACAACACACACAGCAGCACCGGTATGTGCGTACAGTTTGCTCACTAACAGGCGCGATATTCCCTGGGATCCCTGAATATGATCGGAACAGGAAACAGGGCTTTAAGTCCGAGGTCCTTGTTGTGTTTACAGGTCCTGTGTAAGACATAAGGCGCTTTTCTTTGCATCCCTTAGAGGCAGATATTAACCTCATCATTGCCCTGACGCTGTGATTACATGCAGTGAGGACTGCAGTGCCTTCCCTAAGGTGAACACACCTTCCGTCCTTCTTTAACTCAGTACTCGAGCATAGAGATACAAAAGCTGTAAGTAAAGCACGTATGGTAATATGAGGTTGGTTACTGAGCGTGCCGTTTTGACGGTTGGCAGCCCTGCTTCGTGCTGCAAAATATCCGGACATTCCTTCAGTTTGTTCAAGGAAAGAAGCGAAAACGTCTTAAAATGCGCCGCGATCATTGCAAAGCATTTCGATTTCACACAGTCCCGTTTGTCGTGCCAGTAACGTAACCTCTTCAGTTACAGAACTGGCACAGTTTGTGCTCAGTCAGACGTCAGTATATTAACACACTGAAGACTAGTACGATGTGACTTACTGGGACAGGTGTTTAGATTTACAATTTAGTGTACAAATTTAGATAAATAGTATATACTTACAACATGAACACAAATATATTGACAAACTTTGATATTTCTAAATTAAATTATATATTCTGACTTTTGGAAAGGCTCAAATATTATATAAGTAATTATTTAGATTATTCGTAGTCCCTTAAACTTCTTCAGTGTTCGTAGTCTTAGAAATGGAAAACGTATCTGTATTACAACTGTGATCACTGAGTTAAATTAGTGCTTTTTATAAGCTGTGGAAAGGAACTTTAACGCGAGAGTAGTTCAGCGAAAAAATATGTTCATATTAAAGTTGTTGGGAGAGCGGGTTTTGTTGTGACTTATTGGGAGATGGGGTGTTTGTTGTGAGTTGGGAGAGCGGGTTTTATTGTGACTTATTGGGAGATGGGGTGTTTGTTGTGAGTTGTTGGGAGAGTTGGTTTTGTTGTGACTTATTGGGAGATGGGGTGTTTGTTGTGAGTTGGGAGAGTGGGTTGTGTTGTGACTTATTGGGAGATGGGTGTTTGTTGTGAGTTGGGAGTGCGGGTTTTGTTGTGACTTATTGGGAGATGGGGTGTTTGTTGTGAGTTGTTGGGATAGTTGGTTTTGTTGTGACTTATTGGGAGATGGGGTGTTTGTTGTGAGTTGGGAGAGTGGGTTTTGTTGTGACTTATTGGGAGATGGGGTGTTTGTTGTGAGTTGGGAGTGCGGGTTTTGTTGTGACTTATTGGGAGATGGGGTGTTTGTTGTGAGTTGGGAGTGCGGGTTTTGTTGTGACTTATTGGGAGATGGGGTGTTTGTTGTGAGTTGTTGGGAGAGTTGGTTTTGTTTTGACTTATTGGGAGATGGGGCGTTTGTTGTGAGTTGGGAGAGTGGGTTTTGTTGTGACTTATTGGGAGATGGGGTGTTTGTTGTGAGTTGAAGGAAGATGGAATTGAATTAAAACTGCTATCGATCGAACTGCGGGTTCTATTAACAGGCAAAACAGTTACAACGGGTTTCACGTTAATGTTTTATGTGTTAATTAGTAAATTAAAATTTATTATATTTTTTATGATTAACAATAATTCATCTAGCAATAGTTTATTACAAAAATAATGTGCTTGAATAAGATTCATAAATTAAAATACTAAGAAATTTAGTTCATTTTCTATTTTTAACACAAAAATTACTTTATTTGAATTTTATTATAACAATATGTGCACTACTTGTCTACTAGCGCCCCCCTGTGATAATAACAGCGCTCCCTTCCACCTCTCGTACCTATTAGCGCCCACCTCGGTAATCCCACCGCCCCCCAGGGGGCGGTACCGCCCACTTTGGGAACCACTGTTGTATACCATCGTCAGAACCTTTTAGAATTTATTTCAAGCCTTATATGCCGATTCCAAGTCTACGCAGAACTTTGCATCAGATCACAGTTTTGTTCAAAACTGTGATCTGACACTTTTCAACTTGCGTTTATAAAATAAACATCGATGAGTAAGTGTTGTCGGTACTGGGGAGTAGAGGCAGTACAATATGTGGGAGTATGATGTATGATTTGTGAAAACAAGTCTGTTCTCTTTTAAATGACGTCAGTATAAAGTTGCGTAGCAAGTGGTAGGTACAAACTGAGAGTAAGAAAAAGCTGCACGTGTTACATGCTATTGAGTGACTTTTTTGTAATTAGCATGCCTGATTTAGTCAACACAAGCTTGTGTAATGCGTGTTATCGAAAACGTGAAAAGTGGTGGTCTTGAGGAAGATGTGTGCTCACTTCCTCCTTGCGTTGAACCTGATCAGACGAGTTCTGGACTGTATGCGGTAGCAAATTGTGCTATCTGAGGTGCTGAATTTTCCAGTTACATTACCACAGTTAAAACTTCAGTCACGGGAAGCTTGCATTTCAAGAAGAATAAGGGTTGTCCATGCTGTTTTTACTGTATTCGTAACCCAACTTCGGTTTTGAATATTTTATAAATAGGTGCAGATGCAGTCATTTCTGCTATAACGCGATAGTCGCGCTCTTGTGAAACCTCGCGTTATAGAAAGTCTGGTAATAAAAAAATAAAAAATCCGTAGCGGAGACTTTAAAAAATCCTTCACGCTGGTCGCTGAAATCGTGCAATAGCCAACGCGCGTATGCGAAAAGTTTGCGTTATGCAAACAGCGTTCACCTTTTCGTGAGTTGCGTTATAGCCAATTCGCATTAACGAAACACGCGGAATATGTGAAAAAAGTATATTTTACTCTTATCAGTAGCACAGTCACAACCAACACATACACTTGCGACACATAATCAGGCTACCGATTTCAGCTCAAAGAGCCATCATCAGGCCTATGACAGAAAACTACGAAAATCAAACTCCGTACGGAGGCCTGATGATGTCTCTTTGAGCTGAAACCGGTAGCCTGATCACGTGTCGCAAGTATATGTGTTGGTTGTGACTGTACTACTGGTAAGAGTAAAATATACTTTTGCATGTACATACCGACGGCGATGTCTAATATTAAAATCGAAAAACGTGCACTGACTGCATAGGAAACAGAGCACTGTATATATTGTCTTGTCATTACAGTGCAGAGCAATGTTATAGTATAAACGTAGATAATAATTCGAAAACGTGAAGTTTAAGTATGTGGGAACGACAGTGGACAAATCGAAATAGCTTTTACGAAGAAACGAAGGGCAAATTAAGTCTGAGGGATGCGTGTTGCCACTCGGTTCGGAATCTGAGTTCTTCCCATCAGCTGTCTAAAGACCTAAAGGTTAAGGCTTATAAAACTATAATTTCACCTGTGCAGTGCTTCAGTAGCAGCAGCAGCAGCAGCCCAGACAGGTCTGTGGGTTGTGAATTAATCGGCTTGTGTGTCAGTGGATGCGTGCCTCCTGTCCTACAGGGACCAGTTGTAACGACCTCTTCTACTTGCCCAGAACAATCCCAGAGCGCATTTTATTTCATCAAGTCATATATTCAGATTAATTTGATTGGTCACCTTTAACCTTCTTTGTGATCTCTCTAATCTGTCTTAGAAGTGAGTGAATGTTAAGTGAACTGTAAGACTAACTCACACTGAGTGCTCTCTTAAACATCACACCAACTGTCATAACCTTCAGTATTCTTTGGGGAATGACTAACATTCACTGCTGGTTATTTCTGAATTACTCTGTATTTATCGCATAACTTGTAACAAATTGTCATGTAATTATTTTTTGTATAACATAATCCCCTTATAAATCGCCTCCTCTTTCACGCATGTTGGACTGCACAGGTTGTTAGGCCAGCAAGTTTGAAGGATCGCCGAATTCGATAACGTGTTTTATACACTTCATTGGGATTGTATTCATGTGCTGAGGATTTGTTCTTGCGAAACTACATTTTATGGGTATCAGGCTACATGAAGTCAACTATTTTTTCTTGTATGTAGTTAAGTATTGACAATATCTAAAAAAATTTTGAACAAAGGTTATAGATCTGAAAGAGTTGTGTTTTATGTCGCATGTAAATTTTCTGTACATTGGGCATTGTTGAAGGAAATGTATAAGGTTTCCATTCCACTTTTCTATAAAGTGAGGGCTGTAGGCCTATTGGGCCAGTACGAACAAGAAAATTAAATGTACCCGATAAACTGGAATGTGGACATTATGTTCCACATTTTTTCGGAATGAGTCGTCAGTTCTGAGCCAAACCTTCACATACACATTATTTTGTGCTCTGTGCGCATAGTATGTAACGTATATATTTTAGTGCGGAAACATTTCAGAGCTTCTTATTCAAATCTGGTACAAAAAAGTATCCGAACTTGGATTTTCCGTGGCCCCGTGTAGCGTGCATTACGCAATGAATATGTAATAGTTTGTGTGTGTGAAAAGAAACGCAAGGTGTTAGTTGTATACAACTGTACCCTAAGGAGACGAGAAGTGTTACAGCAGACGTGTGAGAAGAATATGTAATTGCAGGTTTCCGGCGGCCAAATTATGTGTTGTTGATTCATATGCGTTTACAACTTAACACTGGTTCCCCATCTGTTACAACCTCTGAACTGTGACATAAGGAGGAGGATGAAATTGCAGACATACAAAGAGACGATGAAGGATTGTTGACTTTATTTGGTAGTCCAGAATTACAAAGGATGTTACAGTGGCCATAGTTTTCTGGTTTGAAGTTCCTGAAGTTAACCGGATACCGGATGTGGCGCTTCCGAAACAAAACGAAGTTTCTAAAGGCAAGGATACTAAGCGAAACACTTGTTGTCAGTCATGTAAAATGTAGTGGTAACAGTATGTACCACCTGCATTAACGTTAAGAAAATTAATTTTGCCACGAATTGTATTTAGGGTATATGTATCTTATGATTCCCAGAGTAAATTTTGCAGCATTAACCGGTTGGTTGTCATAATGGAGACGGACTGCTTTCTTTGTGAGAGGTAGGAAACTGAAGATTTGTATACAATTTACATGAATGTAGGCCTTTAAAAGGTTAACCGGAGAATGCTGTGCCAACTGTATTACACACATTTCCATTACAAAACAGTGAAATTCCCTGTATCTGTTATTACCGCACCTTTCCATCTTATTTCTTGAATACTGCAACAGCAATGTCGTATTTATCAAACCCCAGTTATAATTATCTTAAATTTTCCTGTCCCGAATAAACTGACGATATTGCAAGTAGTAAGATATGCGTTACGAGATTTGAAGTTTTCACAGCGGTTTAGGTATTGTGAGGTGGTTGTCAACCAGAAGGCACTGCGTCGTATCGCAGTAGACTCAGAATCTTCAAGATGTACATCATTGTTCTTGTATTCTTGCCTTATCCGTTTCCCTAAATTATGTTCTCAGAAGGTAACACAAAAGTAAAGTTGTCCACTTGGACGATTAGATATAAATTTTTGGCAGGGGCAGGCAGTTCTTTTCTTTGCCACCACGTTGGACCGCCTGTGTGGCTCACTCATTAATAAATGACTGCCAGGAGCGTAGCAGTCGGCCTAGCGTAACAACGATGGATGCGAACACACCGCGACTGGAGGAACTGATTGTGGAAAATCGACGAGGCACAATACGACAAACAACACTTGGGATGTCGCCGATTCCACAGTAATCAGGAAGTGGAAGTGGCTGTTCGTGAATGGTTGCGATTGCAAGAGCTCGATTTACAAGTATACTGCTCAGGAACTTTTAAACTCGTGCCAAGTTGGGACTGATGCATCAATGTGTTCCGGGATTATCCTGAAAAATAATGACACTTCGTTGGAATAAATAAGTTCCATTGAACGCTGCGGTTACGTCTCATATTTTTGTGACGTACTGAACATCTTTCATGATACCGCGGTTAAAAACGTCAAGGTGCCGGTTCTTGTACACGCCTGATGTCTGCCCCACAGTAACTCTGCTCAAACCACACAGTTTGCCTCCATTCTGATCGTCCTAGTTCTTCTCGAAAGCCATATCCAAACATCTGTTTGTCGTTTTAGAAGTGACAGAGGTTCCGCTGGGCAGGTTTCGCCCCGCCCATGCAAATGAACCGCTCACAACGTGATCTGAACCAGGAACTGATAGACGTCAAGTGTTTGCTTTATTCTACGGTCGAGAGTCCTGACTGCGGGTTTCAATTGTCACTCTGGCCCACTTGCGTCTTTTCCTCGCCATCGCGCAATACAAACTCCATTAAGCGTGAATGAGCGTTATTGCTTTTGACCAATGATAGCAACCCGCGGCCCGCCGGACTTCTCGTGCGCCCCGCGAGTGAATTCTCACGCGGGGCCGGTAGGGGGGGGGGGGGAATAATATACATATATTGATGGGAGATTTGAGGTTCTTGGAGCTGGTTGACGTTATATGTACTAAAAATAGGTTGGCGTAGTGAAGTAGTCAACAAGGCAGGCAAACGCCAGAAAGGCCTGGATGTGATTACAACAGTAAGTAGAAAGGAGGACGTGAGTGTCATTTCCATCAGCTGTGGGGCTTCTGTCGGTGGCCGTGTAGGGGGACTCGGACGATTGAAACCCTCCTATTCGGCTCCAGTCTTGCATTGTGGCAGTTGACACTGATATCCTCGCCCGAATAACAGGTATCGACACTCCACTGTTTCTTCGTAATGGGCAATTTTTATTTTCCGCATTCTTCCTTGTTACTTAGGTAATAAAAAATAAAGTTCACCCCATAATATGGCATGAAGGCACGGAGGGGGAGGTAGAGGTAACTTTCTAAATTTTATTACCTTATTAATTAGTCTGTAAAGTGGCCTGTATAAATCACAAATTGTATCATTCTGAGGTTACATAAATATTTTGTTATTAAGGAAAATGCAACACTAAAATGAAGTAAATGGACTTCGTTATGATGCTGAAACCCAGAAATAGAGAAGAAGGAAAGTGGAGAAATTTATACATAGAAGGTGTGTAAAATGCAGGACATTGTCCATAGAAAGTGTGATAGTGAATTGTTACCCTATTCCACAATAGGAATATTAATACGAAATATGAAGCCATTCTTTTGGCGGATTGACAAAGAGTAGGCCTATAGAAGCGTGTAGAGGTTACTGCTTGGCCTGCTGGTAGGTCACCGATCGTGACGAGAAAATATCGTAGTTACAAGAACAGAAGCAACCAAATGCACAGTCGACGCTATACTCCTACAGTGTGGCCCAAAAGTCAGCTAACCGTTTACTAAAATGTACACTAAAATACTTTGTTTCTTTGTTTCCTACTGAATTTACAAAAACTGTTCGAAATTCGATCCTCCTTGTTCTTTGCACAACTCATAACACTGTGATACAGTGTTATGAGTTGACTGGCGTAACTCTGTATGAACATTACCATTAATACGAGAGAATGTTCTGGTAACCTGACTTTTGGGCCATTCTGTATAGTGCGAACTACAGACGGTGTCGTTAAATAAACCAGAAGTGCATTAAAATGAACGGCAAAGCGTTCAAACGGGTATAGGAACCCGCCCACCTATTGGCTTCAGTCACTTTTGAGACTCCCACCGTATGATATAACTCAGCGCCTACAGTTTATATTATGTTCCATTCGTACATACAGTATTGTGTGTTTGAAGAGTTCTGCTGGGTTATTGCACGCTGGGTCAGGAGTTCGCTGTCTCCCACACAGACATTCCTTTATTATGTAGTGAGGATACGGAATTACTACTGCGCCAGTACAATCCTGCAATCAAATCTCTTATTATATTCTCCACACTTTGTGAAAATGTGCCTTTACTCTACTGGGCATGGGAGTTATTTTGTTCGTAGTTTAAACTGTGACTATTCCGTCAGAGTCTGTACAGTGTAATATCCAGAGGCTTATTTAAAATGCTTTTTGTTATATTTATGTCCTTAAATTCCTTAATACCGGATGTATCTAATCGCGACCTAAAATGTCTGCCTATTCTTGATAGATCCAGTTATGTTTTGTTCGCGTAAGCCTACATTGAAGGTAAGTCGCTTGTTCATAACTTGAATTACTCTCAGACGTGTTCGTGTCGTTATGTAATCGTAGACCTACAGCTTATCGTGGTGGCCATGCGTCTGTAAGGCACTCAAACGGTTCGTCAGTTTTAACACTGTGTGGCCGCGAGTTTGAATTCCGTTCGGGACATAGACGTGTAAATCTACTGCTTGACCCTTGAGGATAGGACGGATAGGCTGTCCCGAAACGTCGGTAAACAACTGCCAACATACGCTGTGCAACAACCCAGAAGAGCGAAGACATCATCTATACCGCCGCGGAAGCCTGAGATCTCGCATACGTTTACCCGCTTTGTATTCTGTGCTGGTAGAAGTCGTGTGATGTGGCAGACACACTGCAGTACTACTAGTATATGGCTTGTATGTAACACAGAAATCCATGTTTCTTTGATTCACATCATTCTGTACGACTTAATTGCAGATTAATTTAAGTAGCTTTACTAAAACCGGAAGAAATTAAACGAATTGTTTTGTAAAACCGATAAATATATGTCATTATGTATGACACATCCGTTATATATTCAAAATGCGCAGGATTAGTTGGAATCATATAAATCAATCTGTTCGTAATGTCAGGTTTCCCATCGTATTGGCTTTACTCTCCGTGTTACCAGGATCAACACAGTATGAAGTAGATAGGTCTTTCAAATAATGTTTCTCATTGTGTTATTGATACCAGCTTGACATATTTATGCATAATAATTTAACCACATCGGTATTTGCCAGGTTCCTAATTACAGCCTTTAATTACTTCAGTTTCTCGTGTCACATTGTAAACAAACGCCTAACACAATTTGACGCGGGCCTGTGTTTGGTGCCATTAAGACTGTCTTCTATGTGCGTAGATAAATAGCTGTACGTAACCTACTGGAAGTGATGGAAGATTACAGTTTTAACCACTGTATATTTGTAAAAAGGGGAAGACTTGTATTTTATAAGGGTTGAAACCTGGATTTTAATGGCCCGTTTTATGAAGGGACGTTCCCAGTGTATTGTGCTGCTTTGTAATTAAATGAAACTGTCTGGTTGTAAAACGTATGCTTATTTTTCTGTTGGCGCAGTTTAAAGTAAGATCTTCAGTTTAGTGACTGGGTTTGCATATCAGTTTCTTGTTCATTTTTTGTAGAGACTTGCTTGGGAGGGGGGGGGGTTGAGATATTTCTGATGTTTGACTTAATTACGTAACTTCAGCTGTTTCTGTCTTATTGCTCGAAACTGTGTGCATTAAAACAGAAGTCATAACACTAGTTGGTTTTGTCAGCACGAAAGCAGAGGGAGAGAGACGCTTGTTGTTCTCTTGGAATATGAATGGGAAAACTTCTAGACTTGGTGCTTAAGCCATGCACTTTCTCTTAGATGAACATTTTAGTGAGTAAAGGCCCCAGAAAACAGTTAAGCAATGTATCAAGAGCTTTCGTGGACAAGATTAATTTTCTTCTTTATCTTCTTCTGTGGCTTCCTTATCCAAGAAGGATAAGCGCCTCCCTAATTGCAAGGGTAATTTTGACTTGTGTATTATTTGCACTCAAATTCATGTTCTTATGTCACATTATTTTGGGCTGACATTGATTTTGTCTTTATTTTGTTAGCAGCAGTCCATGATTTTCGTGTGTTCCGTAGGTAAAACTATGATGTTAATTTTGAGATTCTTATACTCGAACGAAAGACCACAGCCCAGCTTTAATATTAGCAAGTTTTTTTACGCAGGGATGCTATCATTCAAGATTATGTATTAAAGACCTTACGCAGATTGGCGCCCAAACTGGAGTCGTAAGCTTCCGTTTCGATTTTCCTAATATATTTTGTTACACTGCAAGAATGACATTTTTTAAACACCAAAACTCATTCAGATTTATGTTCAACAAAACTATTTTCACTCAACCAGGTATTTTCGAAAAAGTAAATTAATATCAACTAAAATATTAAGCTCCAAAATTTACAGAACAATTCCTGAAACGTGGTGCTGAGGTACTTTGAAAGGGAAGGATGCTTGCGAGGCAGGAGTACGTCACCACCATCTTTGGTCGCATCTACCAGGTTCGGGTGGAGTATTGTAACTGGCAACGAACACAGGACCATGAAAGGGAGGGAATTTCTTGACCATCTCAGCGACCTTCACCTTGTTAGGAAGATCTGTGTTCCGTGCAGTTAGACCGTGAGCGAATATGAACTTTGTCAATATTTTATTCTTACCAGTAAGGTTAGTTTGTTTATTATCTCCAGTCCTGTGGGTGGTGGCGCCGCGTCACTGGGTGGTTGGTGCCCGACGGTTTGTCTGTAACGTCGAGGAAGTTTTGATGATTGTATCATGTAGTTACGAGTATAATCTGTATCAGCCCTAAACAAGTTCCAGATCAGCATTCAACCGCCAGAGTCTGAAATGTTTAATACCACGGATGTTTCCTCCAGTTTCTGTGACAAACGTAGGCGTTTTGGAGACTAATGTTTTTTTTTTGTTTCAGGCACACCGGTGGCCATGTGCGGCTGGGCAAAATCAGCCTTCCCGGTGGAGGAAAACACTTCATAGCACCTCGCGGTCACCACCGTCATCAACGCCGCGACGCCGACTCCGAGCGTCTACCCACTCCCGTTACAGGTATGAAACAACCCTTTACGGCGCCTGCTTACTGCAAGTTCCACCTGCCTTAACATTTAAAAACTCAGCGTTTTGCGCACGCAGTGTATTTGTGTATTTTGCATTATCGACAGACGAACGACAGTTGCTTCTCAAATCATTATCCTATTGGTACTTGTAATGAAGACGAAGTGTGAGTTTTCTGTCCTGCTGGGATACGACGTTACGTCAGTGGGTAATCCTATTACTCATTGACGTAGCGTCATATCCCTGAAGAAAGGAGGCCTCAGCTACACAGCTGCGAAAGAGGATTATTCGGACCTTCGAAAAGAAACAGCGCTGAATCCCTTGACACTTCATTCAAATTAGCTCCTATCAAGTGGTCATTTCGAAAATAAGAATGAGTTGTTCGAGATTTCCTCACATTGTTTAGTATTGCACGTCAGGACAGAGTCGTTGTTTGCGGAAATGGTAACAGTATCTGTATCTGGGGTGGGGGCCGGGTAGCGTGGTCACTATAGCGACTCGCTACGGGCTGGACGGTCCGGGGATCAAGTCCGGGTGGAGGCGAAATTTTACGCACCCTTCCAGACCGGCCCTGAAGTCTACCCAGCCTCCTATATAGTGGGTACCGGGTTGTTTACGGGGCTAAAGCGGCCAGGCCGTGCCGTTAACCACCCACCCCCATCTAGCGCCGAGGTGAAAGAAAGAGTAGACCTGTACGTCTAATCACCCTCTGGGCCTTCATGGCGGGTTTTATTTGTGTCTAGAATCTGTGTGTAAAAGTGTTTTTACATTAGTATGGGGACTAGTTGCGTTAGTTATGGCAGTATCATATATTTTAGCAAGGTACCGTCAGAAGGATAAAAGTACGTAGACGTACAAACAGCAGTAAGAATGAAATCTCAGAATCTTATCCAACGCGGAATTGGAAAATAGAACAATACATGATGTAAATAATATAATTATGACTGAAACAAAAGAAATATCGACTACATTTTCAGATACGGGAAAGTGTACAAGGCACATAATTATCGTCACAGTAAAGGAGCATGGGGGAGAAGATACGCTTCAAAAGAATGTAGAAGTTTTAAAGGTTTTTGTAAATTCTGTGCAGTGAAGTATTTAATTTAATGTAACTATAAGGCTAAACAAGCAATATATGTAAAATCTTGTAAAGAGTAATGTAAGGATGGAGATCTCGGATCCACTTATTGATACAATATAAAGCACGCTATAATTCTTACATTTTTGCATTTTTAAATTTTACGAAGCTTAGCCTCATGATGGCTTAAGTAAGCCGAAACATGTTGCTAGAGTGAGCATAAACAAAGATTTGTTTACTAATCGAAAGTCGAGTCTTTGATTGATGTAAGCAGCACAACAGGATGTCACATATCTAGACCGAAAATCTAAGGCCTATAACAACAGATGTAATGCGCTAGAAGTGTTGTATTCCATGGACATTTCGCATCTTATGTTACATTTATTTTTCCATGGCACAACAGCCCCTAGTGGGCCACGGCCTCCTCATTATCGAGGCTTCACGATCACACTCAGACACACCATACTTGGTAGGACTCCTCTGGACGAGTGATCAGTCCGACGGAGAGACCTCTACCTGACAACACACAACACTCACAAGAGACAGGCATCCATTCCGCCGGCGGGATTCGAACCCACAATCCCAGACCCACGCCTTAGACCGCGCGGCCACTGGGATCGGCTCTTGTGTTACATACTCTGAATTAATTCGTTTTATGAGAAGTTGTACACATCCTAAAGTAAAAGAAGAAGACTTAGGAAGAAAGTGTGCAGTCTACTCTGCTTTATAAACCGTACTTTAACACACTCAAGACAGAATTTCACATTATATTCACCGTGCATTTTTGTACAATTGATTAACTCACACCAACAAAAGCACCAAACCAAGTTTTGTCATTGATTTTTTTATTAAAATATTACCCCAATACGCATTTCGGCACTTTTACATTGCCATCATCAGGGGGATCGTTGGAGTTTTTTGTCTATGTTTTTGGTCTATGTAAAAACACTCAAGACAGCTTTTTAATATTGATAAAATAACTTTTCAGTTATTCTAGTGAAATGTCCAGACTTTGATTCGTTTTCTTCAGATAAAAATGTCAAAATCTGAAACTGTGTAAGTAGAAAATATAAAATTTAAAAAAATTTTTGTACTTCTCAGATAAGCCTGAAGATGGCGAATCAAAGTCGAAAGATTTTGCTTGACAAGGTATTTTATCAATATTAAAATGTTGTAGTGGCGGTGTTAAAGTACTGTATGAGGTGTTCAAGTACTGTATGAGGTGTTCAAGTACTGTTTATTGTTATAGATAATACGATGGGATGCCAAACATCAAAATGTCTGCTTAGTTTTCTTCAAATTGTATTCGTGATAGGACCAGCGAGAATTATAAATGAATAATTATGATGTTTACAGGTCCATATTGTGCATAATTTATATTAGTACACACATCAGGTACATTAAATTTGCCTTGTATAACCTGGCTTGTCGAGCTTGTCAAAAGGACAAGTTTAAGGCAGAGACCTATCCAAATAAGCTCCGTTGTCGTATTCGAGAGTTTAATGATTCTGAACAAGAGCATTCCACAAGTCATCCTGGCCTGCTTGGACCTGTAACTCCATATGTGACAATATTTACATACGGAAAATATATGGGTCGTACATGGAAGGAAAACATATGTACGGAACTCTTCAACTGTTCATGCATTCACCTAGTTATTAGTACATCAGAATATTATGAGAATTTCATGTCGGAATATATACATGCGTATTTCAATTGCAGGCGTGGGAGATTCTGGTGGCGCAGGAAGTGCAGAGCCAAGTACAGAGGTCCGTGGTGGCGCTGGCCAGCCGTAAGCGTCACGGTCACATATGCTGAGGTCCATGACTGGGTCGGTGTAGACTCAGATGACACCCAGTGGAGCGACGGGACACTGTGTTATGCCATACAGCACGGACATCTTGTAGAAGTTGACAGACTCCGTTACAGTTCTGATTCCACATTGTACAACAAAATGCCTGTCGGTAAGCTAGTTAAATCCAGGACCAGCCGGTGGTTTTGCCGTGATACATGTAATAACTATTTTGAGGTGTCTGACGAGTCTGTGGCTTGTGTGGAAATGTTTAAAGCGGCGCAACATTACGGCCGAATTTCCTTTCAAATTCCAGTAATGTATCGACTTGTGATGTTACACATACGAGTATTGCTCACAGTCGCACACCTCCGTAGTCATCCTACCTCCGTATACGAAACGTACATTCTCCTCATACGCTTTGCAAGCGCAATTAGCCTAGTCAGAGTTTTTTCATCAGGCGTGAACCCACTTTCGGCGGCCCTAATTTTCGAACGTGTATGCCTTTCGTAATATAATCACAAACAACACCCAAAGAAGCGTTCTTTACGAAGTAACAAGAAAGAACGCTCTGTGTGGAAAGAACGTCAATCCGTAGGTGACCTAGTGTCAGCGAACAAACGACTGGGCGGAGTTTTGTGAAGTTCAGTACTTGTTAGCTACAGACAGTTGTCGAGCGAGCGGAAGTTTCGTGAAAATCGGCGCAGTGAAAGTCGTACTTTGCTCAAGGTCGTAAATAAATTTCTACCTTTTAATTTCCGTATTTCTTAATGGATTTGCGTGAAATTCAGTACAGATCTCCACCTGATACCATTCGTCGGTTCCGAATTCGGTACCTTGAAAGCCATACTTTATTTAGGGGCGTACATGAAACTTTGCTCTATGTTCTACACTTCGTGACCAATTTGGGTGAAATTCGGTATGATACATCTCCACATAAATAGGATGAGCAGGTGTGAGTTTCAGATGCTAGTGACTAAGTGCACTGTGTTTTAAGAATTCTGTGAGACAAATGTACTGTGAATTCAGAGAGCACAGCATTTAAATGTTAAAGAAGGCTGTGCCTTAAAATGTTAGGGAACTTATATTTGTATTTTTGTAAATAAAAGAATTATGTAAGAAGGTTCTAACCACTCTGTAATACAAATGAAATAATGTACTCTTTTGGTCTACAGTATAAGGTGTGATAGCTCAGTTGGCCAGAGTTAGATTTCCAGCAGGCGTGAAGTTTACCTCCACATTTGTGTTTGTCTCTGTGGCATGGTACTTGGCCATAAGCAATTTTTACTGTCATATATGGCATACATATATTTCTTATGCAGTAGAGCATGCACACACATGCTAATTAAATTAACTTGTCTTTTACATTCTTTCATTAATAGCTCCACTCTTATTAAAAAAATTTGTTTCTGCATTGGATAGCTAGTTCTGTTTTGTCTGAATGATACTTATTTTGAGGAGTGGGAAACATTTGTATTCCTTTCTGTTTGAAAATGCCACCAAAATGTAAGAAATACTGAGCAAGCATACACAGATAAACCATGTGAGTGGCTTCTCTTACTGTAATTTTAATAAATAATTTATTAGCCACATTAGGAACGTGGGGTTAATAGTTTACTGAAGTATCGATTTACATATTGTTTCTGATTTCAGGATTTGAAAACTCAGCACTGAAGATGAGCTTCTCCCTGTCCTCACTGCAGCCCTCTAGTGGAAGTCTAGAGAGTCCTGAGCATGCGAGACTACGGGCAGAGAGGCCATACAACAGTCTCACGAAGAAACCAAGGTTTGAGATCACTCTGAATATGTAATGGTGATGAAGTGTTATTCATTTGTTAAACAACAGAAATGTTTGTATGCTTCTCTTATGTCTCTTTAGCCCAGAGGCAAAACACAGTCATTTTAACCATATTTTGGCTACTTTTTCTGCCATAAGTATTTTAATATCATTTGTTAGGTTATGTAAGGTTTGCAAAGTGTGATGTCATGTGTAACTTCATTTGTACTTCAGCACGTACTGCAATGGAAGCACCCCTGAAACAGTATACTGTATACCTTTCCATCCACATTGTCCAGAGAAAGTACTCCATGATGGTGTCATGTGTGCATACATCTATTAACACAGCTAAATCCTTCCACACTTCGGGTAGTCTGCCCTAGGAAACCGAACAAAGAAAAGTGATCCTAATCTTTATCAGTATTCATCAGCTGTGAATTACTAAAATGTAATGAAGTTTTCTTGGGCAGTCAGCCATGTGGTTGGGCAGTTCATGCACACTGCTTGATTGAATGCCTGTCTTCAGCATCAGGGATTGTTATAATATGTAACATTATATTTATACTCAAGGTCTGCTGTCAGACCTCAGTGACCTGTTCCTGGTACAGGACCAAGATGGAACAGTGAGTGGAGTCGGGCAGTCAGTCATCACAGTCCACATTGCTTAAACCGGGCCCTTGTAGGGTGCTAGTTGTTAGTAATTGGCTTTGTTGCTTTTAGAAGGCCCTGCTTTGTTGAAGTATGTTGGTGACTGGGTGCCATGAATGACTGGTTGAATCCCATATCTCAGTCGAAGTTGTTTGCTAGGTGCCATGATGACTGGGTGAATCCCATGTCTCAGTCGAAGTTGTTTGCTAGGTGCCATGAATGACTGGGTGAATTCCATATCTCTGTTGAATTTGTTAATGGATGGGTTGCAAGAATGACTGGGTGAATCCCATGTCTCAGTCGAAGTTGTTTGCTAGGTGCCATGAATGACTGGGTGAATTCCATATCTCTGTTGAATTTGTTAATGGATGGGTTGCAAGAATGACTGGGTGAATC
This sequence comes from Reticulitermes speratus, assembly GCA_021186555.1. NCBI lineage: Eukaryota > Metazoa > Arthropoda > Insecta > Blattodea > Rhinotermitidae > Reticulitermes > Reticulitermes speratus. The sequence continues at coordinate 22,829,245 of JAJKFL010000009.1, forward strand.
CTATATCTCAGTCGAAGTTGTTTGCTAGGTGCCATGAATGACTGGGTGAATCCTGTGTCTTCATTGAAGTTGTTGGTGGCTGGGTGCCATGGATGCAGTCAGATTGTGATAGTTCTTTTCACTAAGCAGTCTCTGTAGCTTGTGGTTCTGACTAGAACCATGGTGTCATTGTACTTGCACATTCCCTTGATAGCCCCAGCTGTCAGGAAGAATGTGAAGTTAATGTCCTTATCTTTATGTGTTTTCTGGTAGGTCTGCAGGAGGAAGGTTCAAACAGAACAGAAAGAGGAAATAGAGAAGTTACACTTTTTGATCTGTACTAGAAGACACTGTCAAACTTCAATTATCATGCAACATACAATTTGATACAAATTGAATGTGTCTTTTCCTATGCGATACAGGAAGGATCCTGAGCAAGAATCCTGGCGTCGGTCATGGGGTAACCGAGATGAGAATAAAGATGAGTTTTGGGCTGCTCTACAATCCAACTACAACTATCTTATGGACAATAACCTCATTGAGAGCTGCAAGGTGAGTTATCCAAAACAGTAAAGTTGAATTTCAATTTGAATGTCTTGGAGAGAATCGTTAATTGTGACATACAATGCGCAAGTACATGTAAAATTTTTCTGCACCATAAGTGTGTATCTTAAGAAGCTGAAAGGTAGCATGGTTTGTTTGAACAGGAATGAAATTGCTGTGTTGTAATTCTGATGCCTACTGTATCTCAGTATTGCCTTTAGAACTTGTTTCCTCTTCCTTTCTTTACTGATACAATGGCCACACTGATATAATCCTTGAGACACTGGGATTGTGGGTTTCGAGTCTTCTGAGGTGATGGATGTATGTAATCTGTGGTCTTTTGGGTAATTACACGGCGTCGTGTGGTAAATAATTACCACACGACGCCGTGTAATTACCCAAAAGACCACAGATTACATCAACATCGCGGCGGAAGCCTGAAATCAATGATGGATGTATGTTTGCCTTTTTTTGGCACATTTGCATAGTCACACAAGCACCTGTTAGCTTCATCATATCTGTCCCTCCCTTCACCTGCCTGCCTGCCTGCCTGTCCGTCCAACCGTCTGTCCACATGTGTCAGTGCGGCTCCCACTGGATGGATTTCTGTGAAATTTGATATTGGGGACTTTTATGGTTAAAATTGAACAAAAATATTGCGCACTTTTTATGGGAAGACCTGATTAGGTTTTATTGTAGCTGGTGACATAAATTTGCCATAAAAGCATTGTTCTGCAACACCCAGTATTTTTATATTTTTGACAGTGACATGTTGCCTAACAATGTCCAGAGAACAGTGGTTGTGCAAACGCATAACAATGTTATGTTACACATACATTGCCTGTCTTGTTCTCCATTTGTGTAGGTACAGGCATTTTGATGGGCCAGTCCCCTCTGCAAGTAGTCCTACCAAACTGTGTACAAAATAAAATTCTGAAACTCAAAAAATGGGATGGCTTGGGGTGTGTTGGCCTGTAGTGCTGTCAGAAGGGAAGGAGTATAAGAACTGAATGTTTCAACTTTTATGTTGACATACTTTCAGACCAAAAATTGAACAGAACATAGTATACTCTCCATTATCCATGCTAACACATGGGAAAATTTGCACAAATAATTGAAAAACACTATTTCTCAGCCATTCCACCTAAGGTTCAGATAAAGTTCTCCAGTACCCAGTAACTGGAGCACTCGACAGTGTACTGGAACTGACAGACAGTGGGTGGTTATTAGGACAATACACTGTTTGGGGAAGGTCCAGCACTTGAAAACCGTATCTTACTCCGTTTCCCACTGGTTTCTCCTTTAGCCTTATGTGCTGAAATGGCTGTAGCCCTTGTTCATTCTGCAGAAAGGGATGAAAGTTTTTTTCTTTTTTACATATCAGTGTTTACAAGTATGTGCGATTTTATGTAAAATATTGCTTGGGTAATCTGCACACAGGGAATTAGGAGTATGCACTGTACTTTGGAATTTTGTTAGAATGTTTTTGCAGATCTGAGAATTACTGTCATTTATATCTCCTGAGCTTCCTAGTTCTCAGTGACCTCTCCCAGGTAGTCATTGTTGTACTCTGTTCCTGCATACAGGTATTTGTTTTCCAGTATGACTCTTGGCAGGAGATGTTAGAAATGGTCATTCTGTCTGTGCACGTGCTTGTGTACAGAGATATTGGATGGGAAGGATGTCTAATTAAACAAAAGATATCAAATTTTATGTTAAAGTTCTCATACCCGAATATAATTTGTAATATTCAGCATCGTATATTTTGCTGCTTCCGTTTGTATTGGGCACAGATATCATGTGAAAATACTACAAGTGCAGATAAATCTCAAGGTTTGTGTTGAAGATGTATTATGAATTTTACACCTGTATTGGTTTTTCCCAATCATCTGAATCTCACCTTTCTTGCAAAACACTGTTTTTGGAAGCTGTCTGTGCTTAAACCATCAGGTAAAAAATAAATATCTTGCAACATATTGTGCTGGATTCATTAGACTGAACTCATCAGGCCCACAGGACTTTCACCTTCAACCTATTGATGGGAACAGGAGCAACTTTCAAGATATGTTTTAAGAAAATTAAGACCATTGAGAAAACGCAGCATAATTTGTCAGTTTGTTACAGTAGAAGTGAAAATTGTTATTTTAGACATCTGTGTGTCCAGTCATCTCAGCTTTGTTAAATCAGCAATGTTAGATTGCCTGCACTTGATTCATCCCATTTTCTGTGCATTTCATACGGAGTAATGAAATGTCATTTGGTCTCACTTGTACATGTGACTTACCTCCAGAATTTGAATTCTCAGTTACAGACTGTACTAAGTTTTGGACTGTCCCAGGAAGTCATAAACCTAATTTATGAATGTAAATTGTCATATTCATTGATCCATTAATCACTGAAGGGAATACAATACAAGTTTCAACTATAAATACTGAGAAAAAGTAAATGTGGATGTAATTTCAGAATAATAACATTTACAATAATAAAATTGTAACAATTTTGCCTGAATTTAATTTGCTTTGTACATACACTTTGACAGTTCTCTGATTTTGCTTGTGAGTAAACATAACAATGTGTGATTTGGTCAGTGTAGTGACAGATTGCCTGGATGACTGGGTTTTGATTTCCAGCAGGGGTAGGGGCTTTTCTCTTTGTTTCCATGTCAATACCAGCTCCGGAGCCCACCTAATCTCTTAGCCATTGGATAAAATAGATCTTTGGTGGGAGGGTTAATTGATTGGAGCATGAAGCTGACCACTTACCTGCATCTAGTGCAGAGGTTAAGAAAGCATTGCCTTTTAACACCACTTCACAATATGACTTAATAGCATGCCACTGAACCCCTGAACTGTTCTTGATGTAAAATTATGTGAGATTTGGAAGATGCCTCACTCTTTTTAGTGTAGTATTACACTCTGATATACTGCTTTCACTTATGTCTGTGTGTAGTATTTCCTTAGAGGAAGAACTGTGATAGCTGCTGCACTCTAGGATCAGAATTGGAACTGTGTGAACAGTTTATGCCTGCTTTAGGCAGGCAGTAGTTGGAACAATTTTATTTATATCTAGCATTGTCTGATTTTTCTATTATAAAGAATTTAAAGAGCCAGGGGAATTAGAAGAGTGTAAGAAAGTACTGCTGTCAGAGTAGAAGCAATTAAGATATTAATTAAGAAGAGGGAGAATACCCTAACCTTACTTTTTGTATTTTTAAATATAATAGAATATGTGTATGAAGAAAGTCTGTATTACTTCATAAGCCAGATTTATGATGATGTTTCAGGAAGCAAGTGGTGAACTTTCTTGGGATGAGGGGGATGTAGCAGCACCTTCATATACCTGGAGCTTCAATGAATTCCTCACACAGTTCTCTGAACTTTATTCCTGGCTGAATAGCATTCAAGAGGCTGTATATGGAAAGGAAGAGAGTGTCATTGACAGGAGTCTCAGGGCTGTGAGTGTTCTGTTTAATAGTATTTTAATTTCTTAAGGTTATATAGGGTAGAATGATAACATAATATGTGAGCAGTGGATTGTAAAATACAGTGCTGGATGATCTGGAAAGTTCTGGTAATCAGAAATTGACCTAGAGTTCCATTACATTTGACTGGTCCATTGGCCAGCAGCAGTGTTATGAGTATGATAATTAAAATAGCGAAATGTTGGTGTCCATCCCCCCCCCCCTCAATTGTTTATACACCGTGTTATGTAAGTTGTCATGAAAAGGGAATAGCAAGTTCAGAATGAAAGCAGGACAGTGTACCAAGCGACAAGTTAAATGGTTAGGTATGCCGGTGAGGTTGCTGGGTAGGTTAAGGTACACACGTTGTATAACGTTCAAATATTTAGAAAACTGTGATATGTGGCAACCCTTTGAAGCCTTTGTTCCTGGAGGAGACGGATACTGCAACCTTTACCATATATGCAAGGAGGTATTTTTCTGGCAGTACTGCGAGAACTCTTGAGAAATCTTGGTCAGTGTAGTGCATATTTGGTGCTGCAGACCTGTGAAATATGAAGCAGGAGATCTAAGTAAAGTTCAGTTGTGTTATATCGTTAAAGTGGTTGAATATAGAATATGATATAAATGGGTGTTAACTGAAAGAAAGAAGTGCCTAAAAATATTTTTAACAATTGTATATGAAAATTTGTTAGGCAAACCGTAGAAAGCCTTTTATGCTATGATTTGCCCATACATTCAGAAATCCTGAAGTTATGTTAGTCTGTTCTGTTGAGTCTCCTGGTGACCCCCCCTCCTCTCTCTCTTTTTATTAACATTTGACGTACGAAGGATTTTTGGTTAGATCTATAGGAAACCCAATAGGCCTATTTGTAAATCTGTTGAATGAGAACCTAATGCCTTTAAATATGTCCAAGATTTTTAATTCACAAAGAAATGGATCACATATTTTTAAAAGTTAATAAAAGTGGTCAGTATTTTTGGCACATCAGTGTCACAGTGAGCTGAAACATATATTGCATGATGAAAATTGTAACTGAAATTTTTTACATTGTCCATCATCTGAGGCTGAAGAATCTTGCAACATTTTGAGGCTGGATCTGTCATCATCTGAAGATGGAATGGGAAGAATGTTTATTGTGAAGTTAGTTTATTAGTTAATTGGAATTTGAGAGTTACAAGTACAAGCTCTTCTGAGACATGCTGCAGTAGTCATTGCCATTTATTTTATTTACCCTCTCTACTTTAACCATGACAGTGTGCCGTCAGATTAACATGATTGTAGCCATGGCCATGTTTACCTTCCGCTTCTCTCTGTCTCTTCCTCTGTTTTTGAACCATCCAGTTTTTTATTTGTATCATACTGTATGTGTTTCTCTGTACATCTCTTGTATCATTTCAAAACTGTTAGTATACAACTAACTGTTGACTCTCTTGTTTGTGTGTGTAGAGTCAAATGGAGGAGATGCAGCGCAAAGCATATCGGCGTAAGCTGTTCAATGATCAGGCAAACAGACTGCTGTGTCGATATCCGGATATGCGAGATGAAGTTATGTGGAGGATGGTTCACCTCAACTCAAAGTGGGAAACATTGGAGCAAGCTATCACTCCCTGCAAGAGTAACCCAAACCAGCTGGATATGTGTACAGGTAATACTGGCTGTTTGACATCTGCAGTCTTAAAAGATACATTCCACTGTGTCACATCGCAGCAGTGTGGATACCTCATCTACACCACCACAGAAACCTAAAGCATTTGAATTAGTTCTCACAAAACTATTGTGATTCCCGAAGCTGTGTTTCCCAAACAACTATGGCTCTGCAGGTCTATTGGTCTTGAAAACACTGGTTGGCTCCGTGGACCAATACAATGCATATACAGTAGAACCCGGATAAGAAGTCCCTGCATAAGAAGTTTTCGCCTGTAAGAAGTCTGATTTTTAAAGTCCTTAAATCCTATTGCTTTTAATAAGCTTCCCTCTTTTCTTCTTCTTCTTTCTATGGGCCCGTCGGCATTAGCTCCGGACGCACCGCAGCCTTAGGCTTATTGTGCTAACCCTAGCCTTTCAATTATCAAGTCTGCAGCCACAGCAGCTCCTTGATCAGGTTTATCGAAGGTGGAATACTCGAGTAAGAGTGGGGTCTGTTCACACCCCCACTACTTCTCGCCACCGCCTTCTCTTATTTTAATGAGCTACTTCCGCTGCGCTCCCGAAAGCTTCCCTCTTAATAAGTCTTCCTGCTTAAGGAGTCCCTAATCCTCTGGTCCCTTGAAAGACTTCTTAACAGGGTTCTACTGTATTAAAAGTCAGATGTGGTGAAACGTATTTATGTTACTCAAAAAAATAAGTGATTTTAGTAGTGTATTTGGATAAGAGAGACAAGAATGCATTTGTCGTTCCTGATATGATTGCAGAAAGCTAAATGGAAGGTGAACTGAACAATTGGCCATAATCCTAGTTCCCACATAATGATATAATGTCTGATTATTCGGAATTCATAGATTGCATTGTTCAGGCATTTGGTCATCAGACCAGCTGGCCAGAAGGGCCCTTGAGCTTGTCACTGTGGCTACTTTTCATCATTAAAATTTGCTTCTGTGGAAGAAAGGCGTCACATGGCAGAACTTGCAAGCTTCTTACACCAATTGGATTCAGACAAGCACTTGCACCAGTTTGAGCACTTTAAAACAATGGCCAGTGAGAATGTTGTTTTAGTTTGAAGCGTAACATTCTACAACAATTTTAACTCGTCCAGTACCAAATTATGTGGCAACAAGAGGAATAATACAGCATTCTTGTGGAAACGATGTTAAGCCATTTGAAGGCCATTTGAATTTGACTGCACTGTTCATGACTAGATGACCCAGAGAGCTATGCCGGCGGTAACGCAGCTACTGGTAGGGCCCCCCAAGCCGGACAGGTCAAAGGGTAGGTACCAGACTAAGAGAAGCACCTTCCCCGTGTGGTGACCGGGGAAAAGAATAGTCCCACTGCAGCCCATGCAGGTCGTAAAAGGCGACCAAAATGGGTACCCAGTGCCTGGGGTATAGCTGGGCCACCCTGCTCCAGGGGTTATAAATTTGGTGGACTGGCCCTCCAGGTTGGGGGTTGGACGACAGGCTGACAACCTGTCACTGTAAAAAGCTGACCGTTAGGAAACCTAAAATGTGGCCTCGGAACAGTCGAAAACTGGGAGAGGGCCATTAAGGAGGCGAAGGTCCGCATTGGACTGTAGTGCCACCGAAGAAGAAGTTCATGACTAGAGTTTTGGTTAGTGACATAAGTGGTTATGACACCAAACTTATCATGTGGGCAAAATTGAAAGCAAGCACCAAGCTATGTGTGTGTAGACAGCTAATGCACTTCAGACAATAGCAACTAAATAAAAGTTTGGTAAAAATAAACTTGGTAGCCAGGACAGTGTAGTCATTATAGTGACTGGGCGGTCTGGGGTTCACATCCTTGCAGGGGCAACTTTCCAGATCAGTTCTGAGGCTCACGCAGCTTTCTGTTCAGCGGGTACCAGGCTCGCTTTACCCAGAGGTAAAATGGCAGAGGCATGAAGTTGACTACTCACCACCGTCTAGTGCTGAGGATAAGAGTGATTGGAGCTATACCTCTGCTCCTCCCTATGTGCCTTTATGGCATGGACAGAGACAACTTTACCTTGACCTTTTAAAAATAAACTTTGTCTGAAGTTAGTGCTGCTGTTTTTGTTACTGGCAATGTGAGCCTTATGGAAGGAGCCTCCAAAGTGCAAGGCTCAACCAATCATAATCCCCAAGACACCAAAGATACTCCCTTGTGACCAGTGAATCATCATGAAGCTCCAATCACCTGGGCTATACAAATCCCAACGGAGAAGCAACAGAGTGACGGGGGATGATTACAGTGTGTAGGACGTGCATTGTATTTTCAGTTTAGAGTTTTTCGTCATGTACAGTTATTTGAAAGTCTTAGCAGACTGAGAAGCAAGAAATCAAAACATGGTAGATGTACTGTAAATTCATATTTGGGAACATAATGCATTTTAGAACTCCTAGAACTAGTTTGAGTGTTGAATCTGTAGTGTTACTGTTGTTCATTAAAATACTTTAAAAGTTGGCACGTTAGTATTTTATTTTAAAGAATGGTTGTTTCTGTGTAGATGTGGAACATGAAGTGAGCTGCTTGAGAAAGTGGATCCGGGAGATGGAGGCACGTTTACATCCACTGGACTTCCGTGTTGGTGCTGGTTGGAGTTTGCAGGAACTGGAGGAGAAGGCCCAGCAGCATATGGTAAGTATCCTATGCATTTTGACACATATTTTGATCTGTTGCACTTCAGTTTCACTGAACCTTGTGGTATGATGGTTATCACTAGGCACTTGTGTCCACTAGAAGACTGTAGATACAATCTTCTTGTAACAGAATAGTACTGTATTATAAATTTATATCAAGATGGGCTGAATTAAAAACTTAACAGTACAGCAAGTTAATGGCATGAATGTGTGAATAATATATGTGTTTGTGAGAAAGTGGGAATAGAATAAAAAAGGACATGAGTTGTTGAATGGTTTATAGCATGCTTGTTAAATGAAGAAGAAGAAAAATACTGTGAGATAATAAATGCATAATTGATGATGGAATATCTAGTAAACTGTGAATTAAGGAAGCAAAAATGTATTGAATAATTAGTAGGTTCCATTTGAGTGTGAGACTTGCCTGGTACAGTAAGGTAAGAATATAGATCCTTTAAGACTGAATTGCTGAGTTTAATGTTTGAACCAAAGTAAGCGGAAATATCTGGGACATGGAGCAAAGTATGTAATGGGAAGCCTCACAATTGGAATTTCTCACCCCGTGCTATCATGATGATCAAATCAAGAATAATTAGAAGGTTGGAACCTTGAGCTATACTGTGAGAAGTGAATTGTGCATGCAGCTGTAGTTTTACAAAAAAAAAAGGAGGGGGGGTGGATTGGTATCAATTGGCTCAGGATAAAGTTCACTGGGACTGTCTTCCAGTAACAAAGCTTTGAGTTTCTTAAAAGACAAGTAATTTCTCAACTAGTCAGCTTCTCAGGAAGGTCTCTGCCTCATGGAGTTAGTTAATGTGTTACATATAAGCTGTGAATTTTGGCATGCTAGGTTTAGAACATATTGACAGCACATGAAATACTGTGTCTGATTCATTTTGTGAACACATTTAATTTCTCTTGTGAAGGTTGGGATTTAGCCTGTCAGATATGAGCACATATGAGTGAATTGTGCTGACATCAGATGCTGATGTTACTGTTCAAGTATAAGTGTGTAGAACCCTTGGATTATGGTAAAATACAGTGAAACCTCTATCCATCGTTTTTCAGGGGACCGGAAAATTTGAACGATACATACGGGAAATGATAGTACCGGGAAACCATTAAAAATTATAGATAAGAACAATTTAATGATAATTATTACTTCTTGCTGAGAAAATCCTTCATTGACGTTTGTTTTGAGCAAACTTTACTCCTCCTCAATTCAAAGTACGATTTTTCAAGGCCTAGAACACTTTCACGATCACTGTCACTCGTGCTGTGCGCATAAAAGAAAGATCTTACTTTCATCAGCGCTTCATGCGTCTCAGCAAAGCTTGGCACAACTTTGGGTTTGCCAGCTTCTTCTTCTCCTTCTTCCCGCTCCACACTCCCGGACGCCACGAGGCTCACGCACAGCTCCTGCACTGTTTCTACACCACAGGTTGCCACGTGACTGTCCACAGAGACGTAGTCCTCGAATTTATCTTTGTTCATGCCACTGAACTTTTCCCAGTCTTGGCGGAAATCGTCGTCATCGTTGGTCAATACGACGTCACTATCGCCTGAAGATTGTCCCTGCACGTAACCAGCTTTCCGAAAACAATTTTCGATTGTCTGCTGGGCTACTTCTTGCAAGGCTGCCACAGTGTAGTGCAAAGCTTCCAACACGTTTATCTTCTTTTTCGTATCTTTGCCTGCATCCATTAAGCAAACAGCTGTTTGCACGAGGCGTTTTCTATAAAGCTGCTTATAACACTTTATTACCCCTAAATCAAGGGGCTGTAGCACACTTGTACAATTTGCCGGGTACCGTATGACTTTTACATTTCTTAGAAACGATGTATCCTTTGGATGTGCGGCAAAATTGTCCACAAAGAGGAGAATGTTCCTGTTTTGTGCACCCATACTTGCGTCTAATGAACGCAGAAATGAAGAAAAAATGTCTGTGGTCATCCACGCTTTATTGTTCGCGTAGTACTTGGTGGGTAATTTTTTTACATTCTTGAAACATCGCGGTTTTGGAGATTTTCCGATAACAATCGGCACTTGTTTGTCAGTTCCATCACTGTTAACACAAAGTAGAACAGTAAGTCTGTCTTTACAGTTTTTCCCTCCATGACAAGGCTCTCCTTTGAGAGCCAAGGTTCTATCAGGAAGCACGTTGTAGAAGAGCCCCGTCTCATCCGCGTTGTAAATATCACGTTGTTCGCAGCCCTCCAACAAAGATGGCAGTCTTTCCAGCCACGCTTCCGTGCTTTCGCTGTCCACTGCCGCACTTTCTCCGACTATCTTCTTGTATACTAGGCCATGCCGGTCCTTAAACCTTGCTATCCAGCCGTTGGATGCAGTGAAATTTTCTATATTCAGCTGCGCTGCAATCATCTTCGCCTTTCCACGAAGAATGGTTCCATCAATTGGGATATTCGACGCCCTTGCCTGCTGGTACCACGAGAAGAGTACTCTTTCCAACTCGACGAATGTCGACTCCCTACCTATTTTCCTCTTCTTACTGGCGTTACCACATTTTTCTGCCTGCTCTCGGATTTCGTCCTTCTTTGCGAATATGGAGTTTAGTGTGCTTGGAGCCAACCCAAGGCGTTTGGCAATGTCGACACGTTTCTCTCCAGGATTCTTCTCCACCTCTTCTACTATTTTCAATTGCTCGTGCAGAGTTCTCACTTGCTTTTTAGGTTGGGACATGGTCCACGGATTTCAAAATAAATAGCAGGAATAAAATATAATGAAGTAATAAAAACAGGAATAAATTAATAACAGAAATAAAATATTATAGGAAAAGGATAATAAAGGATGGAAATGATTAAACCAGGGTAACGTATGAAACTATGAAGCACACCAGAACGCACAGAACCACTTGCAATGAAGTAAAGCTCCACAACAGAGTTGCCAAGTCTTCATCTAGTCCAAAGAAAAGGATGGAGAGCAAAGAGTACAGAATGCACTCCATACTTTTTGATGGAGCCAATCCAGGTGGCACTAAGAAAGCAATGCACGCACAGCGCACTAAACCATCGCTTCAAATGAAAAAAAAAACTATCAGTGCGGGAAAATGTTGCGTCAGGACCGTGATTTTTCAACTATTGGTGCGGGAAAACGACAGTTCGAGGAACAATGGAGGCGGGAAAAAATAGTGTTATTTATATGGGGCTAATTTCGGGACCAAATAAGGCAGACAATACATGTGGGCCAACGACGGTAACGGGAAGGATGGATAGAGGTTTCACTGTATACTGTAATAATCCTTGCACCTTGTATGCTGGACGTCATGGTACTTTGATTGTGTATTTTAACCCTTTGGCCCCGGGGCTGGACATTTAAATTTTAGCGCATCCTTTGTGTAAAACGTGAATATTTTATGAACCAAAAAAATAACATTATGAAATACATGGCATTTTGTGAAGAAAAAACGGAGATTGTGCAGCATGTCTCAAAAAATTCAGTAAGTGTGTTTGTTTAAAAAATACATGAAATGCAGTCTGTGTGGTAGTGGTACTTGTGTCTGATATATAGGATGGCTGGTGGCTAAAGGTTAAAATATGCAAAACGTTTTATTCTTTGCTGTCTTAACATTACCAAAGCTGCAGGATCCTGTGTCTTTGAATAGTATTTATCGCGTTTTACATTTCATATATAGACTTCTGAGTTAGGGGTATTGGAAATTTATTTCTTCGCTGTCATGTGGAGAGAGGAACAGGATCCATCATAAGCTTCCTGCTGAATGGGTAGCTGGTGCTGTCTGCAGGGTAAAGGCATATAGAACTTGTGTCTTTTAGAGTAACAGCCAGTGAATTGCTTTCATGGCCGTTTGTTACCTTCACCCATCTGTTTTTCAGTAGGTCGATATTAATAAATAAGGTTCCATTAGATCACACTGCCTTTCATATTTCCTCTTCTAGGCAGTTTTGATACTGATTTTTGATATAATGGAATTTATATTTTTGACTTTGATTTGTGATCTCTAAATTACTCGTTATTTATGAGTGCAGCAGAGATGTAATTGTTGATTACGTATGTCCAAGAATATGTTTTTTGTGGGATGTTCAAGGCTCATTTCCAGACTTGAAGGAATCTTTGGTATTGCCTGGAAAAATCTTTACTTATGATGACAAGGGTTCCTGTAGTTGAACAAAATCTGTTAAAACAGACTGTCGATTTTGTGAATATGAGGCCTGATGAGAAAGTATCTGGATCGAGTTCTTTCTCTAGTACCTTATGTCACACCATGATGGGACTTCCCTGAGCATGTCAGGACATGTTTCTTCATGTCCTCAGTTAGCGAGACCTCACTGCAACCATTCAGTCTGATGTAATCATTGCAAGTACGCAGTAGTGTTTGTGTTGTGTCTCATATTTTCATGTCCAAGAGTACAGAACAAAAGTGTGTATCAAATTCTGTGAAAATGTGAACCGACACTTAAATAATTTTTAAAACTGCGTTTTAAAGGGAGGCCTTGAGTCATGTACAAGTTTTTGAGCGGTTCCACCACTTTAAATATGGGCGTACATGTGTAGAAAGTGATGAGCTTTTTGGACATTCTTCATTGAGCTGAGTTATAGCAAAAGTGCATGATTTGGTGAGAGCAGATAGGAAACTAAACACTAGGGAAGCAGCTGAGAAGTAGGAATTTATTTTTGCTCATGCCGGGCAATTTTAATAAACATTTCGACATGAAATGTGTGTCAGCAAAGTTTGTCCCACGGCTGCTGATGGCAGAGCGGGAAGAGCCCCGCTGTCCGTAGCCTTTGATTTGCTTGAATGTGCAGAAGCAGACAAAATTTTTTTTAAAGACATTGTAACTCTTCACCTGAAGTGAGAACATTTTGAAAGGTAAATAATTCAAAGGTGTGGAAACAGTCAAACTTAATGTGATGCAGCAAATGTTAAGAGATCCCCAAAACAGAGTATGGGAGGCACTTCCAGCAGTGGAAGGGCCACTGGAATAAGTGCATCAAAGCAGGGTGCGGTGTGCTTCGAAGGGGATTAGTCTATCAGTAGAGTAGGTTTAATATTGTTAGTTTCAGCGCATCAGTCTGGATATTTTTTGATCAGGCATCGTATTAACATTACAATTGTGTTTGATGAACTGTTCCTCGAAGTAAGATCCATTTAACGCTGCAGTGTGCACTTATGCTTTGTATTCTGGTGTAGCCTGTGTTCAAATGCCATCCCAGCTACTGGGTGTCATGACTGAATTTTTTTTTTATTATCACGCTCACCGTACCATTCTTTGTTTCATAATCTAAGCAGATAACACAGTGTGGTCAGTAAGCCAGGACATGTTGCGTAATTCACCGATGACAGTGTTTTTTTGGTGAGTGGTTCAAATAACTTTCCTCCTTCTTGCCTAGTTTTTGATTGTGGCTCATGATGTCATGGTTTATGGAATGAAGACTGAAGTAGGCTAAGGTAATTACATTCATATTTGTTGTATTAACTAACTAACTAACTAACTCCATGGAGCAGAGTCCTTCTTGAGAAGCTAACAGGTCGTCAGCTAGTTAAGAAATTCCCCGCGTTTTATGGAACCCGAAGGTTCATTACTGCACTCACAAGAGCCCGCCACCTGTCCCTACCTGAGCCATATTTGTTGTATTAGGCGTGATAAATATGTGTGCCTTCTTCAGGGTTCTATCCCACAGACGTACAGATAATTGTCAGAATAATCCAATGCAGATAAATGCAATTTACATTACTTTTACTTTTTGTTCACCGTGCATCTTAGTATTAGTATTCACTCACTTAACCAACGATTGCACTATTATAATTAATTGATCTCTCACAAGTACCCTACATATGTTTCGGCCCCATTGTGGCCTTCATCAGGGGTAACATGTTATGTATACACTTCACTTTACTTTGTCCAATTTGGCACTGTTAATTCATTATTGTTTTGTCGATGTTATTATTTTACACTGAAAGTATGTATACACTCCACTTCTGTAGGGTGTTAAATTTGTTGTCTATGAGATCGTCAAATTTTTTGAAAGCATTATACGTTGTTAAAACAGTTAAAATGTTGGTTTGTTTATACTGTAGTCCATGTTCTGTTGTGTGACGTAGTATAATGCTGTGGTGTTGCTGTTGCGACTGTTGATTATATTCTGTATTCGTTGTAAGATGCTACGTTGTTAATGGCTATTTTAATAATAATATAATAATAACCATGGCTCAACAGCCCTATATGGCCTCCTCTTTCCGAGGTTACGAGGTCTTTTTGTGCATTTGCAGCAGTGAGGGACCGGCTGACTGGCCGCGCTTTTCAACTCGATCCTTGGGTGAGAAATGGCCTCTTAATTTTGCTTACAAGCACTACTAGTTCTATTCATGCCGTAAGGCTCTTTTACATGCCGTAAATCTACGACATGGGACTGACGGCTTTACTTCCCCTCCGAAGGAAGTGGTGCTCCGGATTGTTATCGCCCTTAAAAATCCATCGACCTCGGTCGGGATCGAACCCGCGAACCTTGGGTCCAGTGGCGAGCACGCTAACCAGTAGTCCACCGAGGTCGACTAATGGCTATTGTAGTCGTTGAAATGTTGGTGGTGGTTAAAATTATAAAATTAATAAGAAAGTGCTGGCAGCTGGTCGTTCTTAAAGGAGTCTGTATCCTGTAGCTGTGTTGTTCAGAGGCTTGGCTGTGGGTGACTGTTTTCATTAGTTTGGAGTAGTATAATTCTTGACAGAAGCACGTGGTGGCGCAGTTGGTTGAGGCATTGTGCTACATGCTGGAAAGTCTCGGGTTGGATTACCAGTGGGGTCATTGGGATTTTTCATTGACCTGATCATTCCGGCCACACTATAGCCCTGGGTTTGACTCAGCCTCTAACAGAAATGAGTGTCCTGGGGGGGTAAAGGCGGCCGGTGCGTAGGGCTGACAACCTTACCACCTTCATGTGCCGATTGTCTATAAATTCTGGTAGCCTCAACCTCCGGGAGTCGTAAGGGCCTCAGCAGGCCTGTAATGGGGTAGCTTTATAGTACTTGGCAATGTTAATCCATTTGCAAATATCAGACAAACAAGTGTCATGTATATAATCCATACAGTACATAATTCTGGGATTAATGGGACATTACAGTGTAGTAGCGTTGCGTTTTGAAGATCCATGATTCAAATCCTCTGTGATCTGCCATATAGAGTACAGACGGACTGTAACTCAGCTTCACAGTGTGAATGCCGGCATTTGCCATGAATAAGCCAAAGCTCTTACTGTCCTCCCCTGACTTAAGTCTAGGTGTTACTCGGAAGTTTTAGCTCCAGAAGTCACTATGGGTTGTCGTGCAGTAGTTACCACTTCTGCTTGGATACTTAACGTCCCGGATTCGGAGCCTGACTGTCCTCACAGATTTATCTGAGATCCTGTGGAAGCTGATGCTGGTGTGTTACCTTGAAAACGGGTCACGATTGCTTTTTCCACGTTGTTTGAACTTGCAATTCACAATTCACCATCACTGCATGCTGTATAATATACCATTTTATAAAGAGCCCTTGAATTGAATGGATGTACGTTAGGTAATGTCGCAATAGCCGGGGTAGCTCAGTGAGTAAAGTGACTAGGCCTCTGGGTGGACAAGCTAGGAATCACAGTTCGATTTGTCGCGGGAGCAAGGATGTATCTCTCTGAAATGTCCAGACTGGCTTTAGGGCATACCGAGCCTCAATGCGTATCGGAGGCTCTTTCACCGGGAGTAAAACGGCCGGGGCGTGAATCTGACCTCTCATCTATAGTGCCGAGGTTACGTATGACTGCAGCTGTAACCCCAGGCCCCCATCGCTTTTGCAGTGTGCACAGCCGTCAAATAACGTCACAGTAGCGTACAGCATGACGACGAAAGACGTCTCTGTACAGGGAATGCTGTCGTATTGTAAATAAAGACACTAGGGCGGTATGTTCGGCGTGGCAGTTACGGCGTCGTCCCAAGCGTTCTGTCAGCGACGAGAAGCAGCCAGAGAAAGAACATGTTTCACGAGAAGGGGAAAACCACAATCGTAGATGTGGTCACGAAATCACGAACACCGTGAAAGGTTTTGTGGCAGCCTTTATTTTGTACTGTTGAGTGATTTTTTTGTATGTTACGAATACGTGTTCTTGCGGGAATCCGGAATAAACTGACTTCACCACGATCCAGAATAAGACAGTAAGACAGGTATGGGAGATTTTCATAACGATTACAGTATACTGTAGTTTTTGGTCTGTTGACGGTTTCTGTAACACAGTAAGAGAAAAATCAGATCCAGTCTGTAGTTTGTTGTAGTTTTAATTACGCGTCAGATTGTGGTGTGTAGAACGTGACATAGTGTGTTCTAACCCAGTGGTATTCAACCTTTTTGTTCGCGTACCCCCAGATATAATTTCTCTTCAACTTTGTACCCCCAAAGTTGTTGGTGCATAATTCAAGTTATTCATAGTCTATAATCTACATCTCAAATAAGTTGAATAAATTACATCCAAAATAATGTATTAAATAATAAGTTTCAAATGAGAAAAAGGAGAGTCAAGCTATTAAATAACGAATATATTATATGCACTATGTGGAATAAAATGAAACTAGCCGCCCAGATAAGAATCGCATAAAGGAGAGAGAGAGAAAAATGGCGCTCCTAAATCGAATGTCCTTACGTCCGGGTCTCTTGTGGCTAACCCTAAATCTGGCCCTCATTATTCAGTGTTTATCATGAAATAATATATATTTTTTTAATTTTACGTGCCCCCTAAGATGTCTTCGCGTACCCCCGGTTGAATACCACTGTTCTAACCGATATGCGTACCTCTTAGTCTGACGGCAGAGGGACGTCTCCTGCTCTACAGGCGGCTGTGGTGCAAGTTTATGAGCGTGTGTATATCTAACGTGACGGTCCGGAGAAGACGCATAGGTTACGGAAGTTCCGCTGAAGTTGTCTGGTAATTCTGATACACTGACTTTTGAATTGGCTGCTGAGTCTGTCATTTTTGTAGGCCTGACAGGTATTTCGAGCGGACAAATTCAGGCTCACGGTTGGTGACGTGTTGGACTGTTTTCTGGACTTTTGGTTACGGAACCATGTAGTCTGGTAGGTAGCAGCTACGAACGTTTCGGAAGAATATACAGTCGAACTCGCTTATAACATCATGAAAGGGACTGAATATTTTGTGTTGTTATAAACGAGTGTTGTTATAACCGAGGAGTATAATGTTACTGTTAACTGTGAGGGATTAATTGGTACCACAGATCTGACGCTATAGGCGAGCTGTCGCATGAACCGATGTCGTTATAACCGGGTTCGACTGTACTGTCTTTATTCTGGCGCTCTGAACGTTGGTGCAACCGACCAGACTACACGGTGTCATCACCCCAAAGACCAAAATATGAATCACCGACGTGTTAATCAGAAATCTTATGTAAATAAGCGTAGGACTGTTCGAGTCTGCTTTTGTGAAGTAGAGTCACAAGCGTTTTGAGCGTCTGTTTTATTGCGAATTTACGCACCTAATCGAAATATCTTGTGTTCGTGATGTGTTTATTATCCATAAAGTTCTCTCGGGCTGACAGCCGCGTCAGGTAATTTAAGTACACCAACGTTTCAGGGACTGCCTTCGTCTTCATCCTCAGCCTGAGGAGGGAGACGAAGTCAGTCTCTGAAACGTTCGATCATTTAAATTGCCTGACGCGGGAGACGAAGTCAGTCCCTGAAACGTTGGTGTATTTAAATTACCTGACGCGCGCGGCTGTCATCCTGAGAGAATTTTATTGAATTTAGTCGCCGCGAAAACTTCAAGATTTATTATTCCACTTTCTTTTCCTAAGGTAAACAATTTAGGAAATTACACATAGCGTACCTGCTCTAACTAGCACGTTCTTTCCCTTTTATTTACTTATCTCCTAAACTGCTAAAACTTTCGGAGAATGAGTTCTGGACAAAAATGAAGTATTTTAGTTTACTTTACAACTTTTGTTGAATATTTAGCAAGTTACTGCAGAAATTCGCATTTTGTATGTTGTTTTATACAATTGTGAAAAATTGTCCACCTTTTGATTAGGGGCTTAGGAAAGTACATTGATTGTAGGCGAACAAATGGACCTTTGCGTGCTTCAAAAAGGAAGCGTAAGCTGAAGACAGTGACCTTGTGCAGAGGTCATAATCTTCGTTCTTAACAGCCGTCCCTCCCACACCAGACCAATAATGTGAATGTTTTGAAGTGTGGTGACGGCATGCTTGTTATGGCCGTTGACCCGCCACATAATGTGGCTAGCGAATTAAACGAGCAATGCCCTGGGTATGAGTTGCCACTGGCAGAAAGTGCTGAGGGAAATGGTTAGATCTGAGGGAGCAGACGTGACAGGTGTGTGCAGAAAATTGCATAAATATGAGTTTCGTAATTTGCTCTCTTCGCCGGATATGATCCGGGTTTATCAAACCAAGGAACGTAAGACTGACAGGACAGGTAGCACGTATTGAAAAATGTGAGCTGTATACATACTGCTGCTCAGATAACCTGTGGAGCACAGACGACTTGGGTGTAATACTAAAATTAATTCTAAACACGTGGTGTGTGGTGGTGGTGCACACTGGATTCAGCAGGCTCAGGATGGTGTTCATTAGCGGATGCTTGCGGACACGGTGATGAACCTCTGGTTTCCGGAAAAAGGCGAGGAGTTTTTTGACCAGCGTAGTCTGTTAGCTTCTCAGTAAGCGTTTGAAGATAATGGCGATACGTTCGTTCGAAACGTCGAGAACCACCCACCGACGCAGCGTCACATACCAGAAAATCGAAATCCCCGATTACGCCGCTCTGAAAATCTCAGCACGCGATGTTCGTTGATTAGCTGATCAGTAAATGCTCCACATTGTATGGAATCCGAAGTTTCATTATCGCGTTCGTTGGAGTCCTATCCAGGGCCGTATACAGAAACAGTCGAACCCAGTCCATACTCTCGCATGCCTTTGCTTCAAGAGCAGGTTTAGTGGTAATATTTCCATCTAGCGCACGTTTCCGTCTTACAGACTTTCGTGAATTTCTCATATTAAATAATGATGAGAGACGCGGTGAGGCGGATTTGAAGAAAGCAAAGGAAGAGGACTTCCAGCTGAGAAAGCTCTCACGGTGTTTTGAATGCTTCGTTTTCGAAATGTTTATTATTTCCACTGTGAGTAAAAGACTTGTCGGAAGTCGGTTTATGGCTTCTCCTCTGATGGAGAATACCATATATAAGCCAGTAGCGCTGCTTGGGCGAGGTGTTGCGTGTTTATTTGCAAACTAAGTGAGGTCATGATTATCTCATGTCTAGGAGGCGAATACTAGTATATACCGTTGCGTGCATGTAGAATGTGATTTGGGAGCAGAGGATGACCGCTCCTCTCCCCACCTCACAGTCACCACTTTCGATCCTCTGTTCATCCTCATCATCATCATCATCAAGGTAGAACCAAAAGGTCTGTTGAATTCATGTAGAGATCTTTATAAATCTTCCCCCCAACATCTAGGGCAGGCAACATCCCTGTATCCAGTGAGTTCATAGGTCGGTCATTGGTAGTTGAGTTGCACCGTTCGTAAGAGGCGATGGTTCTAGTTCTTTCTCCGATGTTAAATAGTTTCCCCTTTGTTAAGTATTTGTAGCGGTGTCCTAAACAGCATTGTTCCGCTTTAACGTTGACAAATTTTAGTGGCCGAAGTTCGATGACCGTTGCCCGGCCCCTGATTAACCCTGCATTTGTGTTCCGTGTGATCCGCACGGTATACAGTCATTATTATCATATAAAGTAGGCCTATTCAGCACTTGATCTTTCTAATGGAAGCACACTATATTCTCTGTGGGGTACGAACTGAATATTCATATATAAGTGCTATAAATCCCCCTAAAATTTCAACGGGAGAATTTGCTTGTTTCTACCTCTAGCTACAGATTACAAAGTCAGTTAATTTATTGATCCTGTGTTATTCATTATAGCCATTGAGGGATGCTTCAAACCACGATTTGACTAATATACAGACATGTAACTTTGTTCGGCAAAGTTCGAGACCCTAATACCGAATGAAGCATAAATACCTTTCACTTCTGTTTATCGCTGTCACCTCTTGCTGTCATTCGTAACTACTAACAACTCTGATGGCTTCATAACGATAGAATGGGGAACGTTAGCTCAACAAACAAAAAAACCCGTGTATTATAGCAAAGATATATACCAAACCGAGGTCTTTCAAAAAAAGGAAAAATAAAAAAAAGCAGAAACAGAACTATTGGTTTTGCGATTTTTTACATTTTATGTCCTTGAATTTATTTTCAGCACGTTTTAACGTGTTTTTAAAAGATTTTTTATGTCAAGCCAATTCAAATGAGGTTGAACTCGAACTGATCTTTTATGTATAATTTTGGTCCTTGTGGTTCTTTACGGTAAGCACTGTGCTGTCGCGGTACGCTTCATTGTGTTCACCAGAGCGAGACCTTACAAATGAGGTACATCTTGACCTATTTTGCTTAACTTACATATATTTTAACCCATCGTTCCATGAGAAAGAAATCCTGTTGCGCAACCCCGATCCTGTGGACCGATTTTGATAATATTTGGCACGTCACACCTCATTATAATCCTAAACTACTTCCAGATTTTCAAGCGTCTATTTTCTGATGGGTTATGGCTGCCAAACACACACACATACAGTCTTATGAACACATAACACTTGAAATCTGTGGGCTTCTGGGTTATTACACGGCGTCGTAATCTTGACCCGTGAGGATGGAACCGATACGTTGTCCCGAAACGTCGGTAAATAATTACCACACGACGCCGTGTAATAACCCAGAAGCCCACAGATTTCATCAACATCGCGGCAGAAGCCTGAAATCAAGGTTAACATAACACTTGACCAACAGATGCACTCTTATTATACGTTTTTGCATTTATAATACAGTCGCTGTGAACTAGTCCGACATGTTTCGATCCCTTGTTGAGACCATCATCAGGGACTTTTTAATTGCAAATTACACATTACAAACTAACAATATAGGTACATATCAAAAGTACAAAATTATAAAAAGTTTAAAGCTGTAGGCTGTCTGTCTGTTGGGTTCTTGATCCACTGTATATCGGAAATTGTCTGTTTACATGTGGGAGGCTAAGACATACAGTGGCAACTATGCAACATTAAGCAGCTCTGTATTTTGCGCACACAGTGATGTGTTTCATATTGTTACGACAACACCGATTGTTTACCTGAACAGCACTGACTGACTCGTCTTTGTAGTGGAGACGGAGTCTGTTCTGTGTGACGTAGGTACTGACATCTGTATATACGAGTAAAGGTAAAGGTCACCCCATGACATGCCTATGCAGGCACAAGGGGGAGGCGGAAGTATAGCCCCAACCCGTTCGCAACCTCCGCTGTAGAAG
This sequence comes from Reticulitermes speratus, assembly GCA_021186555.1. Lineage (NCBI taxonomy): Eukaryota > Metazoa > Arthropoda > Insecta > Blattodea > Rhinotermitidae > Reticulitermes > Reticulitermes speratus. The sequence goes on from JAJKFL010000009.1 coordinate 22,850,894, forward strand.
GGAGTGGGTGGTCAGTACCACGCCTCCTCCACTTTACCCCCCTCCCCCTCCCGATTGTACAGGAGGCACGGTGGGCCTCGGGGCCGTCTGGACGGGCCCATGGAAAATATCGCCCCCACTGCGATCAGATCCCCGGACCTGACTGTCCAACCCGTAGCCACTCATATATACGAGCAGCCCTATATAATGTATACGAATTTCAGTTTTCACAGGATTAAAGGAACTTTAATTTACCTCGAAAGTGATATTGGTAGCTATGAAAAGTGACTGATATAAAACACTGTGAACCGCCCCTCATTTGTACCTACTTGCATTCCGTTGTTTCTTGAGCACCGGTGGTGGTAGTACCGAGACATTAAACATGGCTGCTTGTACGGTGTCTCTGACGTGGATGTAACTCGGACTATGACTGGCTGGGCGTCGAACTCGTAGCCCATCTCGTGGGAGTTGTTTGCATTATCCGAAAGACCATCATCGCAGTCTCTGCAGCCATTATGTGCATTTAAGAAGTCGCCTACGTATGCTGTCAGTATTCAGTAGGAAGCCCATACATGGCAGTCTGAGATATTTCGTGGATGTGATTCCGTGACTAGCAAAGCACTGAACAAGCGCACACGACGAACCGAAACTAATGTTTTAAAATGGAACCACAGAACGTTAGTGATCGTAATTACGTAGGTTAGGGAGTAAGTGGTAGCTTTCTGCACACTTTCGGTAGTCTTATTATGAAATTTATGAAGTCACGTTCAGTAATAAATTACCTGTTTGACGTATTGGAAAATTATTAAAAATGTTCATCTGAAAGGAAGAAGTGTTCCAGTCCAAGTCAGACGACTGGAGTTGTACCAGCAATGTTGGGGCAGAATCATATAGTGTGCGTGTATATGCACCAGTCCTTTAGATTTTCGATTATTTCGATGTTTCCTGATTTCTCATTTGTAACCTGCCTGACGTTGTGAGTTACAGAAGCTTGGCGAGTTTTCAGGATTTCGAAGCTGTGACTTATTATTGGTGTTGTTACGGTATATTCCTATGAAGTTACTGATTTTTACTTTATGATATTTACGCGGTTCATAATTAAGGAATATGAAACGTGCAGTAATTGTATTGAATGTTTGTTGATTATGTAGACATGAAATTTGGTATGTAGATCGATTAGATTATACTTACAGATCATGCACGAAATGCTGTCTTTAAGTCAGCGATTACAAAATATATCGAAAGGTGAATATTTGAGGTTGTGTGTGACCGATAAATTTAACAAAATTAACGTAGACAGGTAATTAATAAGTCCCTTGAAGATAAATAATAACGTACTGATAATAGTAATAATATTTGTATAATTTGCGAACAACAGTAAAACGTGTGACCGCATTGGATTAAATTGTATGGCCATCTGAGAAGGGTTCAGGGTGCACCTTGATGTTACGTTGTACTTTTTTTTTTTTGGTGACGGGCCCCGCAGCAGATGCTGCGGACGCACCGCAGCCTTGAGGCTTCTTGTGCAACCCTGTCATGAAGATGGTTAATTTTTTTCGTTTTTCCTTGTAATGGAGCACCGGTGGAATTAAATTGACAGGGGAAAACCTGTACCAGTGCCACTTTGTCCATCACAAATCCCACATTGACTGACCGGGATCGAACCCGGGCCTCCGAGGTGAGAGGTATGCGGCTAACCGCCTGAGCCATGGCACGGCCTACGTTGTACATACTTTCCCTGTCTTGTTATCTTATATTGCAAAGTTTAATTCTTGAAATAAATGAAACAGTTACAGAATTTGCGAGATGGTCTAGATTGGCTGAAATTGTATCGGAGGTTGAATCAGTGGTGCAAGCATAGATTACGTGTTTGGGCCATCCATAATTCTTTCGTGCGTTTATGTCAGGTCTCGTAATTCCGTGTTATTGCAGAACTGAATTCAAGGAAGAAGAAAAAAATAAAGCACAACTGAGCACTGCGAACCACAGCCCTTCAAATTACACAGTTGTTACAGCGCACGCTCGCAGTCATGTCGATGGGCCTTCACGAAAATTGCGGCTCGTGCATGGCAACGGTTCTGTGACAGTTCTCTTAACTCGCACGAAATGCTGCATTGCGTACAGTTATGATGATAATTGCAATAATAAATATAAAAACGTTAAAGTTGTCTGCTTTCAGAAAGATAATACTGAGGCGTAATCATTCACTGAAGGAACAGACTAAGGGCCTGACACCTGCAGGTCGTTACAAACCGGGACATGCGGATTTGATTTATCATACGCGCGCAGAACGTAACGTGTCCATGTGACTACAGCACACAAACACCAGGTACAACAATTAATTGTACACTAACGGGTCTTAAATAAAAAAGGGTGTATGGTACCCACTGAATGGACGACGACTCAGCCAGTCATACTGGTTATTCTTGTGACAGAAATCGGCGAAAATACAGGGACACGTGCGAAAACATAAACTGTTTGCACTGTGAACAGTGTATGGAGCGTTAATAAAACACTGTACCATATTGCCCGTGTTTCCGCTCTGTGGTTTATTGTTTACCTGCAACCACCAAGAAGACGGGGCGGAGAGAAACGGCAGAGGCAGAGAGAGAGAGAGAGAGAGAGAGAGAGAGAGAGAGAGAAGGTTTTATTACATATAGAAGAAGACTTCAGGCAGTTGCTGTGGCAGTGATGAGCAAAATGCGACCCGCGGGTCGCGTACAACCCACGATCAAATTTCGGCAACACGAAACAAAAAATATATGAAATTCGACGAATACTTATTTCATCCGCATACATACAGAAACCTAAAAAGTAAATTTCGTGATACTACACTGACAGTCTACACAAGTCTGGAGCGGTACCGCATGAGCTAACCTGCGCAGGGTGTGTAGGATAAAGGATAAATGTTAATTAATTCCGTACCTTTACACGCTGCTTCTCTTAAGATCAGTTTCATAATATTCTTCTATCTGTCACTGGGTCTTGCATGTGGTGTCTTCCCCAGATTTGTTTCCCCCGATCAAAGTGACGTAAGACATGTATCGTGTTTCTCTTTACGTTGCGCACATCCCGCCCTTCTCATACTTCTGAGTTAATCATTTGAAAATTACTGTTTTTGACGCAGTGTGGTCGTAAATGCTGACAGCGTCGTTAAATAAACGACTAAACAAAACGTTATTCCTGCTAGGCGATCGGTATGAATTATGAAGCCCCCCCACTAAGTAATTTTCTCCATTTCTATGTAACTGCGTCTTCCATGTGTCCAAATATATTCCTCGGCACTTTGGTCTAAAGCGACCTCAATACATTGCTCAGACAGAGAGGGAGACTAAAATTCATTTCAGAAAGAAAAAGCAACAGGTAAAACTACAGTTACGTGTTTTGTTTTTTGTGTTTTAATGTAGGGCACCGGAATATAACGAGTTCAGGACCTTGTGGTAGCAAGCATGCTCGAACGCAGTTTGCTTACTTGCATGAATATCATTATGCCATTAAAAATGCTAAAACGCCTCATGCCTCCAGTGTTTCTGTAGCAAACTGTTATTCACTTCTTCGTATCATTTATTCTTTTTCGTGGAAGTGTTTATGTGATGGACAATAGAAGGAAGGTCTAATAATGAAAGAAAGAAACTTAGAGTGGAAGCATAAATCATTCCTGCTGAACATTCGTCGATATTAAAAACATTTTAGATGATACCGAATATTATAATAACAAAAGCTGTCATGATGAGCTGATGAACCGGGCTCTTTTTTCTCTCTCTCGCGTAATGACGCCGTATAATAGAATTGGGTTCTCTTTTGACTTTCCACCTAGAGGTAAAGTGATGACTAAGCAGTAAATGAACTGCCTGGTGCAGGAGGGCAGACGTTTCCATACAACTGCCATCTAATTTGCTTTTAAATACACTAGCAGTGTAAGCATAGAAGTCAGTGCTAAATGCGGCCCCACAAAATTGTTTCACTCCACATAAATTTTCTGGTCTTCTTCCTTCTCTTTTTCTTTCTGTGGTGCTTCGGCCCGTTTTTGGACAGTGGCTTGCCCGTTGCCAGGGTTTTGAGACAATTGATATCAGCCCCCACCCCCCAACCCACAACACGGAGGGCCAGGGTGTCTGTCTTTATCCGACACCTTGCCCGAAACCTGTCCGATTTGTATAGCCCTACCAGCAGCTCAGCTGGCGCCGGCATAGCTTTCGAGTTCGGAGGTGCAAGCAAGCACCCTCACCCTGCTCAATGTGCCTTCGACAAGCTAGAGATACCATCGAGGGAAATGGCATTAAACTGCTCCAAAAATTATTACCAGTTAACTATCACCATATAGTCCTTTAGTTTTCCACAGTGTTTGGGCCATTGAACCGGCTTCATGACATATATTATTACCAAGTCGCGTTTTGCGATGCCGTACCATTTATAAAGAACGTTGGTTGCGAATAATGAGGAAACGAGATGCGGTCCATATGGGAAACGCTGCTTACACCTTAGCCACAAGGATCTATCAATGCCGTGTAGGTTCTTGTAAGTCAAAGGTTCTCTACCTGTCAGATTCATGGACCGGTAAAGCAGCAGTGTTTTTTCTGAGGGTCGGTACCATGTTTGTCTCGCATTGTGAAGCACAAATAATAAAGTTGTTCCCGTGCTTAACTAAGTACCACGTCAAGAACGCATATGGGGTGGTGAAGGCATAACTCCACACCTTCTTAATCTCGTCACAAAAAGACGTCAGCAGTCATCTTCACACCTCCTCATTTTTCCCGTAGAGGAAAGTGCCCGCACTGCCCATGTAATAGGAGTCTGTGTGTGCTCCACAGTTGCCTGAATGTTTTCGAGACGAGAAAGCTCTCTTTCCCTGTCGGGAACCGAACCACGATTTCTTGTTCGTCCAGCTTGCTCAGCATTCCGACTCAGCTGTGGTAGTCCACATAATTATTACGAACCAACCATCAAACTCCGTAGAGTAAAGACGTATTTTGAAATCTTATTGTCGCTTAGCGTGTCAGGACATCCCACGTCTTGTGCTTCCCGAAGGCACGCTACTGTGTTCTCAAGAATGCCACGTGTTCCTGTCCGAAGCCAAATCAATCCAATCCATATCTTTCCGTCCAGTTTCATTTTCACGTCAGTCTTAGACGTTTTCGCAAACCAACTCCGAAAAGCGACTGTTGCCATCGTCACATAGGCTGTGTACGTCCGTCCGTCCGTCTGTGTGTATGTCAGCATGGAACAACTCGGCTCTCACTGGACGGATTTACGGGCAAAATGATATTGGATGCTGTCACTAAAATGTGTCCACACATTCCAGTTTTGTTACAATTGAACAAGAGTAGCACACTTGACATGAATACGTAAATACATTTATGACGTAACGTGGTTACGTTTGCCAAGGTTATCAGTGTCACCAGTGTTCCAATCGTTACTTTTGTTACCATGGTTACCTTGATTACTAACGTCTAATTGAGCCTGCTTTGTGTGTTTAATTTTTTTTTCTATGGCTCGACAGCCCTATATGGGCCTGGGCCTCCTCTTTTCGTCGAGGTTTCATGGTCACACACATTTGAGACACACCACAGTCGGTAGGACTCCTCTGGACGAGGGACCAGCTCGTCGCAGAGACCTCTACCTGACAACACACAACACTCACAAGAGACAGACATCCATGCCCCCGGTGGGATTCGAATCCACGATCCTAGTAAGCGAGCGGCCGAAGACCCACGCCTTAGACCGCACGGCCACTGGGATCGGCTGTGTGTTTAATAGTTGGCGTTCTTTTCAACCCAAAGCCTTTTCATGATGAGCCAAGTTCTCTTGCAGGTGAAGTTGCGTGCCAGTAGTCACTATGAAACACACATTTGAGCAGCTCGTTTTTCTCCCTTACCAGTTTTCGTGACTGGCAGTCCGTCTTGACCCTCAGCCCAAGTGAGCTGCAGAGATGTACATCTGACCGTCGTTGTTACGTTTTTCGTTCAATTTTATTTCAGGAAATAGTGGTCATAGAGCAATCAATATTTTTGAAGGTGCAAGGCATGTACGATGTTACACCGTGTCGAATGGTAGTTCCCGACGTTTCGAAGGATCGTAGCGCCTCCATCTTCAGGATCTGAGAAGACTTCAGTCTTCAGCAACACCTCTGGAGCACCTGAAATGTCAGAGTGTCTGTTGTTACTTCTTTCAGTTGTTTTACCTTTTACCGTCAACCATTGGCGTAGATAAAGTTTTCGGACTGGATTCCATCCTGACCATTTTCTCAGTAACATTCTTACAGGATCCCTATTACGAGATCTGGAAATACCTTCGCTAATAATGAGGCCGGTGTAATGTAGTCGGTACAGCGACTCGCTGCGGGCTGGACCGTCAGGAGATCGAATCCCGGAGATTTTACGCACCAGTCCAGACCGGCCCTGGGGCCCACCTAGCCTCCTGTACAATGGGTACGGGGTCTCTTTCCCGGGGGTAAAGCGGCCGGGGCGTGGCGCTAACCACCCCCGCCGAGCGCCGAGGTTAAAGAAAGAGTAGAGCTATACCTCTACTCCCCCTCTGGGCCTTCATGGCCGGTTCTAGGGTGAACTTTACCTTTACCTTCGCTAGTAATTGTAGGGAAGCCGCCGATTACCGAGTTGCGGAGGCCCCCGATTGGCTATCTACGCTACGGCCTTCGACTACCAGAAAGCAGTAACCAAATAAGACAGAGCTACACAACAATAGAGATATGTTAGTGGTTAAGTACTTTCACTTCTAAAGAAATAACTTTTTGGCCTGCCAGAGGCCTAGCAAGCCATCTCGATGGTAACACATTTGAGGCTTGTTAGGAATGTACAGTAGGCCTGTCCTATACGAATTAACCTACAGTCTTGACATGACGGGTTTTAACCCTTTACAGACTGATTAACGTGAGATATATTTAAAGTTTTAGCTCTTACCGCAGTAAACACACCGTTTCGATTACAGAAACCGATCAGTTAATGCTGGTTAGTGAAGTAATCACTGTTTCTTCTTAGATATATACAAAACCTTCACACTGTGTAGGCAGAACGTAGAATATTTGAATGATAAACGCGGTGGTATGTAAAGTAACCACTGGACTTTCAAAGACTACTGTCTGGCGTCGCCATCCAAGAATGAGGAGTTGCATCAAGCAGCGCGTCTCAGTGGTTTCCACTCCACCCTCGCAGTCGGGAAGCAGTTCTTCGAATCTCGACCCTGTAGAACCGCATTTCGACCGGGACGTATTCATGGTTTCCTTCTGAATTTCCAGATACATTCTGGAATAGAATTCTAAACTAGGCCCCCGCCTTTTTTCGACAGCATTCTAATTCATCATTCATGATCGCCCTACGATGCAGTGCTATATAACTCCTGGGCTGAGACAAACACAAGAGTTGGACTTCTTTGGGTGTGGCGTCAGTGGGTTGGTGTAGGTTTGTCATCGCAACCATTTGAAAACTTCATTTAGGTCCATGCTTTCTGTGTCTCCCGAATTAATCTTACTTTCAAATATTTGTGTTGAATTTTGTACACCTTGTCAGTTTGTACTGTTGGTGCGTGTCTGTTGTCGAACAGTGAATGTCTTCTTCATATTACACGGCACCTTTTATTCCAGATTAAAATTGCAAGTAATTTCATGTTGGATTAAGGCGTTGAAACCCGAAGAGAAATTGCATGAGTCACTTTATTTAAGTCACTTGTGAGTAAAAGTGAGGGTTAAGAGCAGATGGTCCATGGCCAATAGTATCGATACGACTGCTCGCTTCTTATTTGGTCGTTAATTGTAATTAGGAATAAGAAGCTGTTGTAGAAAGTGAGTTTTGATGTATGAACGAGTCAAGTCCAAAGAGAAATTCTTTGTGCGGGTCATGTGCGCTGAATGACTTAATTCAAACCTTTATGATTCTTCTTCTTCAGCTGTCATGCATAAGCGCTGTACTAAATTCAGAATGGAACGTCTCTCTCTCATTTCTTAGTCTGACCTCTTCTGCCTACGTATTGTAGGTGTAGATGGTTATTGTTTCACCTGATCACGCTCAATGACACACTCGGTGGTACTCCTCTGGAAAAGGGATCGGCCCGTCGCAGAGACCTTTAGAAGTAGCTGGTATTGCTAATTTAAAATTTTTCCCAAAGCAACTAAAGCATTAGAATGATCGAAGTGATATCCGTTGTACCAAGGGTTATAGGTCTGTATTTCGCCCCTGATACTTATGGAAAAAATAGCGTTAATTAAAGAAGATGTAATGGCCCAGGTAACTCACGCAGGGACTATTTAAACTATTTATCTTTAGGGCCATTTGTCCCTCTACACCTACCATTAGAAGGGGTTCGACTAAGTGAAGTGAGGTCATTTGTGATGTGCTGGGTCGTTTGTGTAAAGTAGTGCTAGGAGTTTGGCAGCATTAGCTGTGAAGAGGGCTTCCTGCTGTGCAAAACGTACGGTGTTTGTTGCGAAAGTGTCGTACAAGGGCGAATAAATTTCCGACAGCGTTCTAAAGTTCGTGATGATCCTTCGAGAAATTTTGTAGTGAATTTGAACCGAAAATTTCAATTAGCTTGTTTACACTGTACGAACGCCCTTAAAGCATGAATTCTTGTTTTTTATATATTTGTAATAGACCCAATCTTAATTTTTCTTTATTTCTTTATTCCTTTCTTTTTCCTTTCTTTCTGCACGTCTGCCTTTATTCCTTTATTCTTTCGTTTCTTTCTTAAAAAGAGTTTGCATTATTTTCCGTGTGACAAAAAGGCCAATGAAGAGTGTTATATGAGAGACATGAATGCACTGTTACCGTAGACCTACTTGATTTGCATATTATTAAGTGGCAATATCCAGATAATTAGGATCGTATTTCGATAATAAAGCAATTCAGCATTTGAACTACGTAGCTTGAAGCATAACATAGGTACAGAATGCGCGTCTGGTTCCCGTAATACGGTATGTCGTTGCCCCCTGTTATCGATAGTCCTGCTTGCATACAGCTAGGTCATTTTGTTACAGAACTTCGTGTTTGGTTTCCTTCCGTAGAACAGTGATACAGTTCAAAATGCTACTCACCATTTACTTTATTGCGGCTCTCAAAATGAACCCTGACTTTCAATGTAATACACTGTAATTGCGGCTCTCAAAATGAACCCTGACTTTCAATGTAATACACTGTAATTATGTTCTGCGTGTAATGCATTATCCGTTTGATGTAGAATTCTTTGTCAGCTCCCTTTGGTCACTTGTTATGGGATGAAACTCGGAATCTGTTGGTACAGTATTTTAATGCAAACGCTCCTGTAGCAAGTAAAAACCTCCATTATGGTTTTTACTAAAATAATTACTATCTGTATGCTTCAGTAGGCCTACATCAGTGACAAACACAGGACTAGACTCTCACATATGCGTTTGGACAATCTACTTCGTGTGTCAAAGCAACCAGCATAGACGTTGTTTTGAAAATATCGTGAAACTGTGTAAACTGCTATTACCTCTGTGTGCAAGAGATCATTGGCTCTCCCTAATGACAAAGAATGTTGTGTCTTTAATTTTTCCGGTAACATATTCAGCAATAGCGTGTTATAAAACGTATTAATTAAACTGCAGACTGATACTAACTTCCAATGTAATTTATTGTGTTAAGTTTATATATTCCGTTGCATTCTTCAGTCGAAATTGCAACATATGTTGCAGCCTCTCTGGTTCTCAGTAGAGGTCTAGTGCTGGCCATTTATGTAGAACGTCGAACAACGGGCACGTTAGTCATGAGGTTGTGTGATTAGCCTGAAAATGGATCCTGCCACGTGAATAATTTCGGATCGTGCAGAGTTAGGAAGACAAAACCAATTTTTGTGTTATGACTGGGATCAGTCTCCTCGGTTGTCTCAGGGTTTGTGCCAGATAAGAGCCTTCCATACTGACTCGTGTTGAAACTGGTAGACTGAGCCTTTGTCAGAATTCTGCAGAGCTTAAAAAATGAAGGAGGTAAATTCCTGGACAGTACTGTGACCGCAGACGTGAGTCCACCATTATGACCCTCTGACTGTACAGCATTCAGTGGAATATGCGACACAATAACAAACACACTGCAACCAAGATGAAATTAAGGCTGAGGCCACGGATGCCTCGTTTTTGAGATCCTGATGTGTAGGACATTCATCACACTTGCACACTTGTCGAGTCAGGAAGAGCTACAGATTTTAAGTCGGAATACTTGAAAAGAACATACATACCACTTGGGAGAAAAGGTAGCATAAAAAGTGCCTTAAAGAAGTTGTAGGTTGTGAGGATGCACACAGGTTTCAAGAGGAGTCCTGTGGCGGGCCTAGCGAACGCCGTGGTGTGCTTTTGACTTCCATTGACTTCCATGAAACGTGCGGAATTTTTTTTCGTCAGCAGAGAGCATCAACTCTTCAAAAAGGGCGTTACACCTGGCGGTTGATGCTCTTATGTTAGTAATATTTTATCCGCAGATTAAAACACCACATGCAAGTATCGTGTTTGCTTTGAATTCATTGTTGAAGATTAAAGTCTTCTGGGATATAACCGACGTTTCGGAGGAGCTCCTCCGAAACGTCAGTAACTAATTACCAGTCGACACAGCGTCATATCCCAGAAAACTTTAATGTTCCTAAAAGACGATGTGAGAACCTCATCACGCAACACAATACTAATGATGATAATAATGATAATCACCACCACCACCACCATTTTAACAAACTAGACTACTGACGAATCGTCTTTCGATTCTTGACAGGGCCAAGAGACTTTTCCTCTTGAAAGTGCTCAAACCGGCCCTGGGGCCAACCCAGTCTCCTATTTAATGGATACCGGAGGTTTTTCCCCCTGGAGTAAAGCAGGCGGGGTGTGAAGCTGTCCACTCGCCTCCTTCTAGCGTCGAGGTCAAAAATCAGTGCAGCTCTACCTCCACTCCCCCATATGCCTTCAAGACGTGCACGGACAAATCTACCCGTTGTTGTTGTTGTTGTTGTTGTTAAGGTCTAAAGCGACAGCAGGTAGCCTGTTATGCAGAATGTTCAGCGTAAAGCGGAATCAGCTGATGCAGTGTGCATGGTCAAAGTGTTATACAAGGTTTTTTTTTATTGTTATGGAACTGCACACCGTAAGTCGGACGATATTGTTGCGGCATAGTGACCGACGACGCCGCGCGCTCTGTAGTGCTTACTGCTGTTCATCTCGGTGTTAAAAAATCTGTAAGGCCTAACTAACTAACTCCATGGAGCAGAGTCCTTCTTGAAAAGCTAGCAGGTCGTCAGCTAGTCAAGAAATTCCCCGCGTTTTGTGGAACCCGAAGGTTCATTACCGCACTCACAAGAGCCCGCCACCTGTCCCTATCCTGAGCCATTCAATCCAGTCCATGCCCCCCATCCCACTTCTTGAAGATCCATTTTAATATTATCTTCCCATCTACGCCTGGGTCTTCCAAGTGGTCTCCTTCCCTCAGGTCTCCCCACCAAAATCCTGTATGCATCTCTCCTCTCACCCATACGTGCTACATGCCCCGCCCACCTCATTCTTCTTGATTTGATAACCCGAATAATATTTGGTGATGAGTACAGATCATTAAGTTCCTCGTTATGTAGTCTTCTCCATTCCCCTGTTACCTCGTCCCTCTTAGGCCCAAATATCCTCCTCAGCACCCTATTCTCGAACACCCTCAGCCTATGTTCCTCCCTCAGTGTGACAGACCAAGTCTCACACCCATACAAAACAACAGGCAAAATTATAGTTCTGTATATTTTAATCTTTGTATTTTTGGATAGCAAACTGGAAGACAGAAGATCCTGCACCGAATGATGATAAGCATTCCCCGACCTCAGTCTGCTCTTAATTTCTTCCGGAATGGAATTTCGATTTGTTAGGGTTGTTCCCAAATATTTGAACTCTTCCACCCTTTCCAAGGATTTATTATCTAACTTTATGTTGTGATTTTGTCCTGCTTTCTGATTGCGAGACATGACCATGTACTTAGTTTCTCGAATGGTGAATAAGAAAGAGGCGATCGTTCATTCTTTGGTAGTATTGCCCAAGCAATCGCCTGTAGATACGTTGCATACGTCGCCGATACCTCGGCCAGGATTCGAAAATGGTTCCTTCCGAATATAAGCCTGGAGCATTAAACAAATTCACTAATTACGACTATCGATCTGAAATTCTATGTGAAATATTTTCTGTTTTGATTATGAAAATTTATTTTTTCGTTCCGTAAGTTTCCTCGTCGTAGGCTCCAGCGACTGGACTTCTAAAAGAAAGCCTAAAAATTTCGCCCAGACACTAGCCATATACCCTTTTAGCAAACAAAAGTGTTTTAAGGAAATTGAGATCAGTTCACCTGTTGTGTGATGTGAAACAGTGGTGAAATTATTCGTGCACTGGAACTGAATACTTTACATAATTAACGCAGTGTGTATACTCTCAGAAGTGTAACAAACACTTTGGCCTGTAACCTGACCCTTTTTATTGCGTCATTTTGCTAGTTTTTATTTCCAGGTGAAATGTGGTACGGTGTTGATTTGTAAAGGAATACTCATTAAATTCATTTTGCAGTGAAGAATGCAGAACGAATTCTTACACTTTGTAATGAACGTGTTTATACTTGACATGCATCTTACACTGTGGTGTTGTAACCTTGTTCCTTAATCACAATGGCTAGTTGTTAAGATGATATTAAATCAATTATGCACGGTGAGATGCTATGTAGTTCAGTTCTTAGTCCGTCCCACAAGTTTTGAAGTTCAGCCTCATTACCGCATTGTGATTGGCCCTCACTTCCGCGCTTCTGTTCGTTCCTTGCATCTTTTGTATTCGAAGAGAGAGAGAGAGAGAGAGAGAGAGCTACATAAAGAGGCTGTATCCACTATAAGGTTGTAATTATTTTGAACGGCCTTTAGTTTATACATCAATTTGTTACACATACATAAGGAAGTAATAAAAACCAATTTTAAGGCAATTCATCCCCATTGCGTTCTCAGTACAATCAAAGGTGTAGTACTTTCTGTCTAAAAGAACTGTTTATTTAATGCACAAAACAGCTTTCTGTTTCTGCTATAGAGTATAGCCATCATCAGGCTGTGTACAAGAATAAAATGGTAATGTTCACAGTTGCGTGGTGTGAATATTACCATTTTATTCTTGTAGACAGCCTGATGATGGCTATACTGTATATTCGAAACATGTAACTGTTTTGTGCAGTAAATAAACAGTTGTATTTAGACTTAAAAGTACTATACTTTTGACTGAATACGTAGACTGTCGATTACAACATACTTTCATTTGTATAATGCCAAGTTACAACATGTTTCGGCCTAAATAAGGCTATCATCAGGTATCACAATGTAAAATACGCTGAGAAAATTAAGTATAATAAAGTTCCTAATAAAATGAGGTCTCATTCTTCACACTGAACATAAGATTTGTATGTAATTTTATGTTAATGTCTGTCGAAGACATACACAGCTATTTTTAAAGGATGTAAGGTATTACCATAAAATGTAATCAGCTCTCCTGTATAAAACAATAATAAGTTATTAAAATTTTAGATTTAATCCTTCGGAGATCTCTTTTATTAGGAACTTTGTTGTACTAAATGTTCCCAAAATGTTTTGTATTGTGATACCTGATGATGGTCTTATTTAGGCCGAAACATGTAACTTGTCATTAAACAACTGACGATATTTATGTTGTGATCGACGGTTTATATATTAGTTCCTTGTTGTCTTGAACCTTCGCTATGTATTTCATACTGTACTTTCTTATGTCTGCTACCCATAGAACATGAGGGTGGTGGCTTTTGCTGTCAACTGCGTTGAGCGGCGTCGTCGTCCGTGAGTAGCAAATGGTAGCGTAGGTGGCCAAGAAAATCCCAGCTTTTGATTAGACTCTGAGGTTGAGTACTGTGTTCGGAAGAACCTGTCACTAGTCCCTATCGTGAGCGAAATGTGTTTAGTTTAAACCCTCATATGATAGTCGTTCAAGATAAGTTTACTGTTTTTTCTCCCATCTGCTCTTATCTCCCAAGTGGCTTCTTACTTTCAGGTTTTTAGACTGCTACTTTTTATGCATCTCTCATCTGTTCCGTACGTCATACAAACACACACACGTATACATACATAGGCCTACACGCGTAGCATTTCATCATACGTCTTACATCAATTAGCAGTATAATTAACTATTTTAGTCACCAGCATACCGTTAATAACATTTAATCGTGACATCCCGTGGTGCTCAGTCACGTGTGAACTCCCCGTTGGTAGGGTAAAATGGGCAATCCTGTGACAGCTGCCTTGCACTCATGGACACGGTAAAAGTGTCGAGTACTGCACATATAAACCTATGTCCGAGGCCATGAAACGGGAAAGTTATGACAATTCTTGTGTTGCCTTCGCGGCTGCGTTGGTTATATAGCATCGAATAGCAGGATGGCTGTCAACAGTAGACTGGAAGGGATGTAGGGGTAAGTTCAGATCGCTTTGGAAGAGGGTATGGACCTGTAAGACAGGCTACATGTTGGTGCGTAGGGGCAGGTGGCCATTGCCTTAAGTGACTAAGTTATAATTCGCGTGGAATGACTGAGAGTGACGGAGAAAGAACAGTAGAAGTTTTGGACGGAATAAGATCTCCGAGCTGAGAACTTGAATGCGAACCACCAGTGCTAACGAATGAACCGCAAAGTTAGGTAGCTGGAATGAAAATTGGTATCGTGATTGCCGCGGGCAGTGTCAAGATCGGTGTTACTGGGCAAGTGCTGCGAATGCTCGACTGACCCTTTGAAGCTTGAACGTCATCTAAATAACATTTCAGAATTCAGTTGCTACGTCACAGGAAACACTGGATTCCTGTTGCAAAGTTCGGCCAGTTCTGCTGTTTAGGGAAATAATCGCTGCTGGTTTTGAAAATCATAACGAAACCCATGAATGCAATCTGGTGACAGAATGCAGGTATTTTTACGGTCTTCGAAACTACTTCGACAAGAAATTTATCCTTCGCGTTCTGCCAAATACCAGTAGAAATGTAGTAAATAAAGAACCAGCAGTTTAGAATGTCTGCAGATAAATTGGTCATAAGCAGCATGAATCATTGCGCAACTGCACATGTGCAGCGTTGGCTTGGAAATAGTCATACGGCAAAGAAATGTAAAAATAATATTCCGTAAAAACTGAGGTGTTGCACGATTAAGGCAGCGATGACTGGGCTTTTTGTATTGCAGGTTATGATGTCAGTGCTCTCTGAGCAGCCAAAAGATTGTCCAGACATTTTGGAACTTGTCACGGAACCTAGATTTCATGGAACCCGAAGGTTCATTGCTGTGTTTGCTTCCTCTCTGTCCTGAGGCACATTAATTCAGTCCACGCCCTCCCATCTTATTTGTTTAACATCGAGTTTAATATTATCCTATCACCTACTCCTAGGTCTTTCGAAAGGTCTCTTGTATTCAGGTTTTCCCACCAAAACCTTACGTGCGTTCAATCTCTCTCCCGTACGTGCTACATGCCCCGCCCATCCCATCTTGCCCAGTTTGATAACCCTAATATTTGGCGGGGAGTACTAAATACGAAGCACCTCATTGTACAATAATGTGCACCCTCCTGTTACACCCTTCTTAGGTCCAAATATGCTTTTCAGCAGCACGTTCTCGAACACACTCAGCCTACGTTCTTCCCTTAATGTTGGAAGCCAAGTTTGCGGCCATATAAAACAGCAGGCAAGTCTGTTTTGCTAATACAGTTGTACAGGACTAAGAAGTGCTGTTCCAAAATATTGGAATTTGCCACATTTTTACAGGATTTATTAGTTGTCCTTATATTGTGATCTTGTCCTTCATTGTGTTCACGACACATGAGCAAATGCTTACTTTCCACGGCAGTTCGTTCTAGACCGACCTCTTTACTAGCGACTGCTGCAGCATTTATTTATATTATTTATGTATTCGCTCAATAAATTCACATCATCAGCATGGACCACAAACTGATGTGTCCCATTGAGTTTCAGTCCGTCCTGGTTTACTTGGATCATCCTAATGGCAAAGCAAGGCTGCAAACCAGTGGCGATGAAACATTTTGTTTCAGGTCATTCTGAATGGGAAATGAGCAGGCCGAATTTTAGGAATTATTAAACAAATGAAACAGAAAGAATCGATTTTCGATACAAGACAAACACACGTAATGGAATGCGTCAGAATGGACGTATATGTAGAACTGTATTCAGGATTGGTTTTTGGATAAATTGTACTTGCTGATTATATGACGTTTAGTTTATTACTGTGTGCTGTGAAACAACATTGCTGAATACATTATCAGGGCTGTTTGCTTGACGTATGCGTGACGTTCCAAGATTTCTTTAGTTACAAAATTGTACGCCATATAAAGGTATTGTCTGACCGATCCCGTGTTTTATATTGCGATACTGTCAGTATCCCAGATTGCATAGCTTCCAGGTATTCTTCTGTATAAGTGTGTTGGTTCAGTACTGTCCTCGTCACATAACTTGATCCGTTCTAGCGCGGGGGTGAAGAGGCAAGCTGGTCAGGGGGAAGCACAGCACACGCAGCTCCAGCCTTTTTTTCTCCGTTTCAAAAACGTTGTCTGACAACTAGCAGGGCTCTGCAGTTTAGTTTAAGCAGTGGAGGGAAATGGAATGTCAAAAATTTCTTCCAGGAGCCCTTCTAATAGAACACGTAAAATTTAACCTTAGCATCAGTGATTTAATTGCGATAGGCAATGTACTCGTACTCCCAACAGAGTAGATGTTTTTGGAACAGCTATAACATTGCCTGGCCATGCCGACGTGAGCCAAGCAGCGGCCGGACCGTGCCGGCTATAGCTGTGTGCAGTTTTAGGGAGCTCAGGCATCAAGTTATTGAATTTATCTGTATGTTGTAAGGAGGTACCCTGCGCATCCATTTCATTTACTCGTGCTTTGACGACGTGTCTGTAGTTCAGTCTATATCGCATCGAACGATTATTAAAGTAGGAAAGCAATTGTGTCCTAATTTGAAGTAATGTCCCCGCATATGCCTGAACGAAATGAGAAGGAAACTACGTCATACATCTCACACAAAAGCCGGTGCTTCTGTTGAACTTCAGATTCGGTACTCCATGAAT
This sequence comes from Reticulitermes speratus, assembly GCA_021186555.1. Taxonomy (NCBI): domain Eukaryota; kingdom Metazoa; phylum Arthropoda; class Insecta; order Blattodea; family Rhinotermitidae; genus Reticulitermes; species Reticulitermes speratus. The sequence goes on from JAJKFL010000009.1 coordinate 22,867,964, forward strand.
ACACATTAGAAGCGTTACGCTTGAGCCAGCTAGCTCGGTAAATGTGTTAAAAATCCAATAAAAATCTTGATGGGATAGACAGACAAGCCGAAATGATGTGTTCTTCTAATCTGCAGTTCTTTCAGAAGCTTAAAAAAGTTAGTTCAGTTGGTTGCAGTTTTACACGTATTTACTTGTTAAAAATGCAACAAAAATATCCAGCAAATACTGACAAAAAGATGTTAACTTGGTCATGCTGTTCAGCTGCTGTGTGGGTCATTGTCCTTATGTAAAGCGGAGTGTTGTTAAAACACACAGGGTGGAATTCCTCATTTCGTCTGTTAACCAGAATGACGCATACTTCTGTTTATCAGGGGCTGTTGACCTAACGTTAGCCGGCAGGATGAAAGAAATTACACCCATGCCCACATGAAGGCAAGAGCAGGCCACACTGATAAAACAAATTACCGACCTATGAACTGGAGCGATAAATTTTTGCGAATACAGTTGAAAACGTGTGCACTTCTCCCGTATACTTGTATGTTGCATCAATTTTTTTTGTACTTGTTAAGGAAACTTTCATAGGCGAAAGGATTTCATATTGCTCACATGGGAGCTCCGTAACCACGAAGAGTCTACGAATTTCATAACTTATAACAAAGTAGCCTAATAGTGGAGAGAATTCCTAGGAAACTTGACAATTATTCAGCTGAAAAGCATTTCCAGGCATTAATAGTTCGCGATTACTTATTATTGGTTTAGATTTTTCTGTTTTAACGCTTTGAAGACAAGCATTCATCTAGGCTGTACATGAGTATATACAATTATTTTCTACCTCAACAGAGAACAGACTCTGTGTTAGTTGTAAAACCAGTCGGTTAGTGTTGTTTAGCGAAATAATCGGTGTTTATTGTGAATATCATACGAAGCACGATGTGTGACAAAATGCAGAGTTTCTAAGTATTACAGAAGGTGGTACATACAATTACCACTGGGCTTTAAAGCATTAACTTATCATCCTGTAGATCAGGTTACGCTCGTTGACGGCAGGGTGACTAGTGAACGATGAACTGGAAGGAAGTTTGGAAGGAAGTGGTCGCGGCCTAATATAGGTGTTATCCCGGTTATTTGCTTGAAGGGACGGAGTAAAACCACGAAAAAATCAGCGTAGCCGGTGCCCCGGCCGTGATTGAAGTCGGGCGTCTCAAGAATACCGGTAAACTAACCTGCTGAGTGCCGGAATGAAGAAACGTCAGTTACTGAACCATGCTTCGGGTCATTTGATGTTAAGATGAGAGGGAGTGGACTTCGCTGGATCAGGAGAGACCACGTGTTACCATATTAAGTTAACATGAAATAAAATATATATATATATATAATGGATAGCGCAGTCGGTATAGCGACTCGCTACGGGCTGGACGGTCCGGGGATCGAATCCCGGTGGGGGCGAGATTTTCAGCACCCGTCCAGACCGGCCCTTGGGCCCACCCAGCCTCCTGTACAATGGGTACCGGGTCTGTTTCCCGGGGGTAAAGCGGCCGGGGCGTGGAGTTGACCACCCACCCTCATCTAGCGCCGAGGTTAAAGAAAGAGTAGAGCTATACCTCTACTCCCCCTCTGGGCCTTCGTGGCCTGTTCTAGGGAGAACTTTACCTTTACCTTTATGCTTACGACCTTTGAAACTCGAATACGTAAAATTACACGTGGAAATTATTTGTCGTTTTTCAACGCTAAACTGGGCTTGAACAGTGGAAATTCCCGTTCGAAAACGCAATGATTTTGGTACCTCATTTCAGATTCCTTAAATCTTTACGCAGCTGTATCGAATTTATTGTACTTGAGGTTAGAGTAACGAATTTTCTGTTGTTTATCTCAACTTTTCTATTATTCCGTATTAAAAGAGATTCATGTTCTTCAGCCTTCGGTAAACAAACACAACAGAGGGAGTTCGTATCACTTAGCTGCCCTGTAGTCAGCGTCTATACACATACAAACAGCAGGTAAATGCAGTCACTGTCATTGAAAAGTAGTAGGCATGAAACAGAAATATGTTTGCAATTTTGATTAACAGTACGCTTAAATATTTGCTTTAAACATTTTAGTGGTTTGCATCTTGAAGACATACTCGAAAATTTCTTTTGCAAATTGCTGTGCTTGAAGAAGACCCACAAACATTTTGACATTCACAGAATAAAGTGACGATCTCAGAATTGCATTTCACTTACAGGTATGGGTGACTGTTATGCTCTTAAACTATTGTAGACCATTTGGGACTGGTATTGATAAACGTGTAGCGACGGTGGTGGTGGTGATGGTGATGGTGACGATTATGATGATGATGATAACACACCAGTAAGGACGTTATAACGTCATAATTTAGTAGTCTGTCTTACGACAGGTCCGTAGCCTCGTCCAAAGCGAGTTCTCCACAGGATGCGATCTAGCCCTTCCTCTTTCAATTTCAAGTATCCTCTCTTTTCCTAAAATCATCCAGTAGCTTCTTACGCCTTCTTCCTCGTCTTCCCGTCATTTCTCTCCTTCCCTCTAACTTTCCTTCATTCACGTGTTTTAGAAGGCAGTTTCTACGCAAGATGTGACCAATCCAGTTAGCCTTTCTTCTTTTTATTGTATGTAGGATATTCCTCTCCTCCTTGACTCTGTGTAATACTTCTTCATTTCTCACACGATCGGTCCAACTGATCTTCTCCATTCTTCTCCAGCACCACGTTTCAAAACTTTCCAAATATTTCTGATGTACTTTCTGAAGTGACCACGTTTCAGCATCATAAAAAGCTATGCTCAAAATGTATCACTTTACTAGCTTCTTCCTTAAATTTAAGTCCAGTTTACTGGTGAAAAGATTCTTCTTGTTGAATGCTGCTTTTGCCATGGCAGATCTGGATTTAATTTCACGTGTACACCTTGCATCATTTGTTATCATGCTACTCATATAATTGAAATATTCCACATTCTTCAATTGTTTTTTTATCTATCATAATTTTTATTGGGTATGGTTGCCTTGAGATTCTCATTACCTTAGTTTTTTCCACATTCATTTCCATTCCATAGCGTCTTCCAATTTCAATTAGTCTATCAATCATGCCCTGTAGCGCCGTGTCTTCCTTAGCCAGTAGCACAAGGTCATCTGCATATTTCACAGTGCGAATTACTTGTCCTATTTTGAAGTCTCCAAACCGTTCAAGAGCTTCCTTGGTAAGGTACTCGCTGTATAAGTTGTACAGAATCTGTGACAAACAGCAACCTTATCTAAATCCTCTTCCAGTCTTCACACTTCTCGTCTCCCCTTGGTCGAGTCGCACTTTAACACTCTGTTCCATGTACAGTTTGCTGATCAATCTTCTTTCGCGCCAGTCTATCCAAATTCCCTTTAGGATCTGCATTAATTTGGTCCAGTTGACACAGTCAAATGCCTTCTGCCAGTCTATGAAGCAAGCACACAATTTCTTATCTATGTCCAAGGTTCGTTCTGATATTATTCTCAGCATCCCAATTGCATCCCTAGTTCCTTTTTCTCTTCTAAATCCAAACTGATCTTCTCCAAGCGCATCCTCGGTCTTCCTTTCAATCCTTCTTCTAAGTATCCTCGCTGCTATCTTTGCTGTATGTGCGATGATGCTGATTGTGCGATGGTCGGTGCATTTTGTAGCTTTGATCTTCTTCTTTAAGGCAATCGTGGTAACTTCAATGAAATGTCTGGGCCACTCCCCAGTTACATATATGCTTGTGATCAGCTGTGTCATTAGTTTGAGACCAACTTCTCCCAACAATTTGAGTACATCCTCAGGTACATCACCATGTCCTGTAGCTTTCTTATCCCTTATGTCCTTGATAGCTTTCTCCACTTCACTTTGCAAAATATAAGGGCCTTTCTCGTCTTCATCTACTTCCGCTTCAGGTTCGACTTCTAAGTGTTCTGGTCGATTAGCTCGATCGTAGAGGTTTGTAATACTATTCTCCCAAATTTGCAGTAATCGTCTCTGAACTATTATTATATTCCCTTGAGAGTCTTCGATGCCAATGGTTTGAATCCCATGGTTTTCTTTCCAACGTAGTTCCTTTGTCTTCGTATACATTAAATCATAACGTCCTGTTCTTTGAAATTCTATGATCTCGTCGCATATTCTCTCAAGATATTCTTTCTTGGCGTTGTCCTTGGCTCTTTTCAGTTCTTTCCTCAGTCTTCTGTAGTTCTTTCTTCCTTCTTCGTTGTTGACATTCTTCCATTTCTTTCGTTCATCCATTTTACCGATCGTCGCCTGTGTAATCCATGGCTTTCTTGCTCTGTCGACTTTTCCAACCAAATCACTCATAGTAGCTAACACACATTTCTTGATATTGTTCCACTGCATTTCCACATTTCCACTTTCACATTTGTTTGCACCCAGTTTTTATAGTAGACTGTCGTGCACTTTCTGTCGTCCAAATCCTATCTTGGTGTTCGCTTTTGGATCCTTATGATTTTCTTCAGTCTGGTAGCAGTTTAATGACTTAGCAAGCCAGCAACGACATAGAGCAGAGTCCTTCCTGAGAAGCTGATAGTCGTTCAGCTAGTAAATAATTGGTCACGAGATTGCGCCAGTGCCCCCCGTTCGGCTGTTGCTGAATCCAGTCCGTGTACCCACTCTTTAACCTTGACCGTTTGAGCCCAGTGGTAACTACCTGTTCCACTTGCTGTAATATTAAGAAGCTGTGCCCTTTTCCGCTAAGTAAACATATGTTTTGTATGTCTCACAATAAGCAGTTAGTAAAACTTTCTTTCTTTCTTTCTTTCTTTCTTTCCTTCTTTCTCACTCTGACCCCTTTCTACGTACTCATTGTCGTAGATGTAGAGGGTTATTGTTTCACCTGATCACACACATGGACACATAAACACTCGGTAGGAGTCCTCTGAACGAGGGATCGGCCCGTCGCAGAGATCTGTACCTGTACAATACGCAACACTCACAAGAGACAGACCTCCATGCCCCCGGGGGATTCGAATCTGCAATCCCAGCAAGCGAGCGGCCGCAGACCCACGCCTTAGACCGCACGACCCCCAGGATCGGTGGTTATTAAAACTTAAACAGCGTTAATCAGTTTGTCTCTATAATCAACACGGAGTGTTCTCCGTGCGGTAGGAACTGAAGGTTTTATCAGTTTCTGTACGAGTCTGATGATACAACCATACGAGTACTTGCAAAATATATCTCATTATTCTTTTTTTTATGAGCCAGTTTGTAAGTTTTATTTCCAATAAAACAAGTTCCGCTGCCTGAGCCTCTGACGGTATGCTTTCTAGCCAGAGCTAGCAGATCCTATATATACCAGCAACGTAATTTTATATGAACCCGGACATAACCTGCATCAACGGCAAACACTCACAAAAACATACGAACACACAGACACGCCTACTCATCTTTACAACGCACACGTCCTTTCAACACGATGCCAGTTCTGTCTACAGCAGTGCTCCGGTTTCTCTGCGCATGCCATCGTTATAACTAAAAACGGGTATAATATAAACCTTGTCGAAAGTCGGGTACAGGATTGTTTTGCTGATAGCGTGCGAAGAGGTGATGAAAACTGGTCTCAGTGACATCACATGCAGATCTACTAATGACATCATTCAGTGCATCTGTACACCCTTGTCGAGGTGTGTGCTGGGACGAAGAAGTGGGATGTGCGAGACTCAAGTGTAGGGGGGGGGGGAGAGTGCAGAAATCAGCAGTGCAAACACCAACAAAGTAGACGAAGAAGTAGTTGGAGGTGATAGCAGCTTTGGGTACACAAGCTTGTTGAATAATACCGTGGCTGTAAACAACTGTTTGGAGCGGAATCCTTGAGAAGCTAATACCTCCTGAGCTAGTCAAGATATTCCCCGGATTTTGTGGAACGCGAAGTTTCATGACCGCAGAGGTGCACAAATCCCGGACGCGAGGTAGCCAGGGCGAGTAAATTGTATATGGTGATATCTAATAGTTGTGGGTCCGCAGTATGGAACTTGCTTCCTGTCACCTTTCTGGCGCCTAAAACTTTGCGGTGGTTCATAGATTTTTGGAAAATTTGTGAACCCGCTGTATTATCCTGTTTACAAAAGCCGGACACTTTTTATTATCCTCACCGATATGAATTCAGACCAGACTCTTCCATCATATTTCTGTAAGACCTATTTTACTGTTATCCTCCAATCTACGTCTTGGTCATCTAAGTGGTCTCTTTCCTTCACCTTCCCCCTTCTAAACGGTGTATGCATTTCTCCCCCCCCCCCCCTCCCATACGTGTGACATGCAGTATTACTCGTAAAAAAAAGGCTGTTGTCTTCTGAGTATGGCATTGTGTAGTCTGCTAGAAGTTTACGAACTTTTCGAATGGACCCGGAAAAGTTAATACATGTCGATGGATTTGTACAACTTCTCGTAGGGAAAGGACCGATAAAAATTATTTGTGCTGTAAGGGTGTTCGCGTATTGAATGAAATTATGGTGCAACATAGATGTTACAGGCTACTGAAAACTAATTGAAGTGTTTTCTGTTTGGCTCCTAAATCGATTGTAATTTACTTTTCTCGCATTATTGTAACAGCCAATTACGTGTCAGCGTGCGAACTGAGTTCAAGTACTTGGTCTGTGTAATGAGTAATATGCTGAGTTCGCGTAGACGGGGCGACGGCTTTTATCACAGTGTTATTAAATCGTGTGGTGATGATGGTGGTAATAATTAACCGCCGTAAATAATGTCTTTTATGGTAAATTTTTATGGTGACATATTACAAGAATATACAGCACGGTCTGTATGAAGACCAGAAGGACCGTTCTTCTGCTTGGCTTGTCCTATACTTTCTTACGTATTAAACAATATAAATTTCGTTACCGCTTCTTTTCCTAAATATGGCAGCCAATTTTGACGATATTAATAAATTTGAGAAGGTCCCCGATTTGAGGCAAATTGGGTTAATACATTTTATTCGTTTTTATACTGCGTATATGTTTACTGAACTCTGTGTGATGCCCGGGGGTAGGCCTAAGTGTCTGCAGGTTCTCCGAATATCACGTCCCGGCACGGGGGGGGGGGGGGGAGCAGTGACGTCGAAGTTGCCACACGTCTCATGACCCATATCCGGAACGAATCCTTTGAATGTGTATTGCCCGAACGTGATAAGCCGGCCTTTCGTGGTAGTGTGGCCTGAAAATTAAGGAACGAAAAAGAAAAAGGATTTGGCTTCGGAAATCCTCTCTGTTTTGTACGTCGTATTCTTTGTTTTGTGCTTTGCTGTAGAAGCATTTACTACCTTAAACACAGAGTTGTAAGTGATCAGTTATTTGTGTGTTCTTTCGAAACAAATGAAGAACGTGTAAATGCTAGAAGAAAATCGAAAATCTGTACTGCATTGTGGTAGTCACAAATTTTCCAGATGCCTTTTCCCCCTCTTTTTCTTTAGTACTTCATGTAAATTCAAATCACTTTTTACGAAGTCATTGAATAGCTGAGATATCCTACTCTGTGTTGGGATATAAAATATTGTACAAAGTAAAGCGGTGAAGGCTGCCAATCGCGATTAAGTTTTATGTTATATTATTATATAACTTAAATGCTACATGTTTCGGCCTAAGTACAAAAAGCCGTCATCAGGCAAAGTTAGAATACGAAGTAAAAGTTGCCATGTAAATTACATTAAACCATTGTTCATGCCGGTGAACAATGATTCAATGTAATTTACACGGTAACTTTTATTTGATAAACTAACTTTGCTTGATGATGGTTTTTTGTACTGTACTTAAGCCGAAACGTGTTGCATTTAATTTATATAATATAAAACTTAGTTGTGATTGACGGCCTTCATCCCTTTACTTTGTGTATCTTCATCTCAACTGGTTGTCTCTCCTAAAGACATAATATTACTCTGGCTTTCCTTGAGAAGCTGAGGAAGGCCACGGAAAACCAAGTAACGCGTAGTTGGTAACCCCGACGGGATTGTAAATAGGTGGGTATCTTCTGATTACATGTCTAGAGAGGCCATTCTGGTCACTGTGTTGCAAACACTTCCGGATTTACGCAGTAGTTAAGTTCCGGAAGGTCTGGTGCAAGTCGGAATTGAGCATGCGTATGGTCAGATGTGTGTGTATGTGCGAGGGAGTCCAATTGAAATCCAAACTCCAACACACTAGGCTCTGATCAGCCGCAGCATGACCGCCCCGCCGCCTGTGTTATCGCTCAGCAGTGTTCTTCCGCAACCTTCGTTTCATTGCACTTTCATTTCCGTAACGAAAAGTTCGGCGCAAGTTCCAGAATTCTGTTTTTTTTTTTAAATCGCGAGGTCTGAAATTACTTTAGTCGGGAAGTGTCTGTATTATGAAAGATAAATCGGAAACCGCTTGGCCTCTATTCGTGTTGTTCCCCATAGTTCACCCGACGAGACTTGGGCATCACCACGGTTGAAACCCGCAGTTAAAGCGACTGTGAACCTTCTGTTATAGAAATGCGATCCGAATGTTACGCTCTTCTTACTGTGAACTTCTGTTGGCATCGAGCAAATTTCACTGGAATTGTAGCGGAAGTTGGGTCATTTACATCGGGAGTTACAGATTGAACTGCAAATTGTGTTCATACCCCTTGACGTTTGTCAGACAATTTCACAGGCAGGAAAGTGCTGCGGGTACGTCCGTTGTAGATAGTGTTGTACTGCACTCTGCCATTAACAGGTTCTTTAACCGCGTCATCGACAAGCCCCAGAACGTCTGATACCTAGATTTACTTTATAATAGGAGAGTTTGGATGGTTGATTTGACCACCCTTCCACTCCGTGAAATAATGCGGCAAAATATATGTGTATGTATGAGAGAGTGTTATGTTATGTTAGATGTACGCCTTGTAACAATACATTTGCCAATCCGTGGGCTGTAATGTACGTTCTTAGCCAGTAAAGTGACAGGAAAGGGAGGTGTGTCCTGATTGCTTCGAGATACACGTTGTCTAAGTGCAGTTGTCCACTGTGCGGTCCCCACTCTCAAGTCCCTTCGATGGAAGACGTTGGTGCCTTATAGGCTGCTTGTATTCCAGTAACATGTGTTGGCCTTTAACCCCTTACGGCCCAGTAGTGACTGTTTGTATCACCAGGTTTAACGTTTAGAAATTCTACGTTCTGCTCACAGAGAACATTCATGTGTTTTGTATGGATCTCAGAACAGCGATTATTTCCCTATACAGACTGGTCTTTACAACCGAGATGGAATTTTGTTTACTGCGCGGTGCGAACTTAATCTTTGTAAATAACAAAGGTTAAGCTTGCCTCTTAAAGTGTTAACATGAGTCCTTGCACGACGGACTAGTATGAGATGTGCTTTGCAGTATCAGCTTCATGTGTGTTAGCGCTTGTTAAGAACCTCCTGTGGTTGTCAGCGTGGTACAGGAACGGTGCCGGTGTCTTCTTCGTTTGTGATGTCTCGACATCTCTTCAGTAGCTCTCTTGATGTGTGTCTGGGAAGCACCAGGTTCAAATTTATGCCCAGAGACCGCTTTCCAGATACGTTTTTCATGGGGTTTCCTCCGTTCCTCCAGAGAAGTGTCAGGATATCTCCTGAAATGAGACTAGGCCGTGTTTTTCCACATATGTTTCAGTTTAGTATGTCAGTAATCGTTCTGCCATTCAGATCTGTAGAATTAGAGAAGGGTAACCGTTTAGTACAGTGTTAGCTACATGTGCCACGTGCTGTAACATTAAGAAACTCTGCCTTTCGCCACACTGTGTTTGTGTGTTCCGTACGGTTTTGATATTACGGTTATTTCCCCGACCAGCATGAACTGTTTGGTCTTTATAATGGTGTTGGGTTTGTTTTCTGTTAGTAGGCAACAATTTTTTTTGTACATGGCCGGAAGGTCGCGGGTTCGATTCCCGATGGTGTAATTGGAATTTTTCATTGACATAATCCTTTCGGTCGCACTATGGCCCTGGGGTCGACTCAGCCTCTAACAGAAATGAGTACCAGGATTATTTCCTGGGGGTAAAGGCGGTCGGTGCGTAGGGCTGACAACCTTACCAGCTTCATGTGCCGATTGTCTAGAAATCTGGGAGCCTCAATCTCCTGGAACCCTAAGGGCCTGTCGAGGCATGTAATTGGATTGCTTTACCTGCTTTACTTCAAATGAATGCCAATCTTCAAATGGATAATGCGTTTTTAATATGAGATATCCTGTTGTGTTTACAATGCAACAGCTGTTTATTGATAAAATAGATTACGTTCTGTTGTCAGTAAGGAGTTGTGATGGACAGGATTGCTGTTGGTTATGAGTTTGGTTGTGCCTTGTCAGACAAACTAGAAATAGGTGAAATGGAAGACTTGTCCTGAGGTCCTTTGTTGTGACTGCTTTATTTTCCACATTTCCGTGTCATTATGAGGTAGGCATGCGACGAACCGCGTGCCTTATCAAACAAGGTATGTACTTGTTGCGTGTCCAGACGATTCACTGATTCGGAATGGGCCAGATTGCACAGTTGTTAGATTGAATTTGGTATATGAAGCATTGTAACTCAATTGTTTACATTTTGTTATACTCGTATCAGCAGTAAATGAAAATCCTTGTTCAGGAGATCTCACATCCCAGCCAGCGACTGTCAAATCTCACCAGAGAGAAACTTCCCACGGGATCAGAAACTGGCGTTGGAGATACACAGTACATGAGTGTCGCTTTGTATAAGCGATGTGGGTATTCGGTTTAAATGCAAGTGCATCTTTACTGTGGGGCTATAATCCGTGATTATCAATGAGCTGCACGTAGCAATCTGCGTCTGATCTGTTTCAATTGGAAATCTCTTTCTGGGGCTATTGCGTCGGATTTCATGTTGGAATCGATTGAGTGGTGTAAGTTGGAGTGGGTGCTTTGATTTCTAAGTGGCGTGGCATTAGTAACGAGCCAGCCTTGTGACTGTATGAGTACTTCGTGTCTTGATTCCACGTCGTGAAGTCGTGACTTGTCATTATACACACGTTATTTCAGTCTTCGCTTGATGACAAACCTACCGAGCAAATTTAACATATCATAGTATTACATCTGCCTTGAGAACTGTTGTGGAAGGGTCAGATTCGTATGTCGGTTCTGTAATTTGTCATTGTTTTTATTTGACTCTAGCGCATTTATATGCAGGGTACGTTCGAAAATTACTGCGGACCTGTACCTGATGGAAGTTTTTTTTTGGTAAATAAACTGTGCTGGTACTCACTTCTTGACAGCAGGTTGAAAATGCGTTTGAACTGTTCTGTAATGCGATGCAATTTCGGTTGTCCTAGATTTATTCTTTATCAATTAAGCGTATCAACATCTGAAGGTTATATCACTATGAAAACCACATGCTCTCAATAGTGCACATTTTACGTTCTCTTGTGTTCCGTAGGTACCCTTTTCAAATCTGTGACTTTTTTCGGTTACCGTGACTGAGGTCGTTGGTGATACTCCTCATTCTTTTCCTTCCACCGTCCGTTATCTTCAGGTACAACACTATGGTTCAGTTTCAGGCGCCTGTTACTGTGTTTGTTACTTGCCCAGTCGGAATCTCGTCTGAGGCATGGACCGGCTATTTTGAGACTTTCAGTAGTTACACGCAGTTCTCCAGCCGGATGCAGTAGTAATAACATGGAAGACGTACGTGTTTGGTTCCTCTCAGACCCTTTTTAAGTTTATCGAAATGGGTAGCTAATTGTTATATGCGCGTATACGCTATTTAAGAGCGTGACTGGACGTAGTATCGTTAAATAACCACGATCAGTGTGTCCATTAAATACACCATGACAGCCGCCGTTCATTCTGACCGTTACTCATGACCTGTACACTGTATTCGACGCTGTAGCATTATCCCTCCAGTTGAAACGTCGTTAGGTAAGACTGTACTCAATATGGATGGTTTATACAGGGTGTATCTTTTATGCTTGGACAGAATTCAAGGATGTTTCCTCCACATCAAAACTAAGTAAACGTTCATAGAAACATATGTCCGGAAATGAGTGTTTTTAGTTTAATTGAAAGATTACATTCAACAATAAATACCTGAACTATGTAATATTTTACATACAACTGGCATTATACATTTACAATACACTTTACATATTTAATAACTGTTGTGTTATTGTTGTTTATCAAGTCACAATTCACAACAGATGCTCAGAATGTTCTCCACCTCAAAGATCGCATGCATTGACACATGTGATCATTGCCTGCTGTACCCTTGCAAAGGTCCTGGGGCGGTTCCGAATTGTTTGACAGGCATGAAAAATGTGTTTGGTGAAGTGTCTCTTCATTTTCAATTGAGCTGAATATACTAGGGGTTTTATGTGTCCACACAGATAAAAATGTAAAGGATTGATATCAGTGCGCTGTTGGGCTGTACCTCGAAAACGGAATGTTTGCGGACGTACAGTGATAGGAACTGTTTTTCTTCTTTGGGGGGGGGGGGGGGGGGGGGGGGCTCCTGAAGTTTGTACAAGCATTTTAGATGGATCCTGTAGATTGTGACATGAATTACGAGCATCATTGTATGCGTGATTCCGAGCAATTTGGATCAGGTATAACACTTCTGACTTGTGTTCCGGACGTGCTCATTTCGAATCTCGCCTAGAACACTACTGTGTGAGGCTTTTGGTGGTTTTGCTCACTTATTATACCTTTAAGTAGCCCACGACCGTTTGCTGCTTCACAGTTTACAGTTTATTATTCACTTTCGTCGAACCATTTGATGTTGTATAGTGTGATCTACTGGCAGCTGTGTTGCATGGACTATGAACAAAACGTTGCCGTGCCTAGGTCAGTGTGTCACATCGTGGAATATGCGCCATAGTTAGGCCGTGCTGTAACACACGTTCTTTTGTGAGAACTGCGCTCTTCTGGGATATTACGCGTCGTCGTATGGTAATTGTTTACCGACGTTTGGGGATAATCTATCGGTATCATCTTCGAGGGTCAAGAGTCTCTAGACTCACCAACATCGCGGCAGAAGCCTGAAATCAACACGTTCTTTTGTGTTATAACCACCACTTGCCGTTGTGTATTTAGCGACGCTGTTAGTATCTGTACCATATACTGCTGATAGCAGATGAATAAATGTGAATACGGAACACTGTTGGAGTGATAACTGACGGAAAGACCGAAGTGCTAGGAGAGAAACCCGTCCCATTGCTACTTTGTCCGCCGCAAATCCCACGTAGGCTGCATTGGGGCAGAAACCGTGCTTCTGCGGTGAGAATCTATTTTGTTGTGTCTCCTTTTTGTTTTACTTTTCCTTTCACTTCGACTGTGCTTGCCTGCGCGTGGGTTTCTGCTGTTTTCAAGCGCTTTAGTAAGTTGATTGAATTTAATTGAATTTTTCTTCTCTTTCTTTACGTGCACGTCAAAGCCACACCTGTGTGAACCGTCCTGTTATTTAGAAAGGAAAGGTGGGAAGTTTCTTTTCAGATGTGTGTTTTCAGTCTGTGTTCTTTTTGTTTTGGTTACTGCATTGATCTTGGTGATCCTTCATTTATTTATTTATTTATTTATTTTTCCTATGGTTCAACAGCCCCTTTTCGGGTGCCTAGGCCTCCTCATTGTACGACGCTTCATGATCACACACATCAGACACACCACACTCGGTAGCACTCCTCTGGACGAGTGACCAGCCCGTCGCAGAGACCTCTACCTGACAACACACAACACTCACAAGAGACAGACATCCATGCCCCGGTCGGATTCGAACCCACGATCCTAGTAAGCGAGCGACCGCAGACCCACGCCTTAGACCGCGCGGCCACTGGGATCGGCGATCCTTTATTTATTACGAGTACAAAATGTATGATAGACTTGATATAGACAAAGCTGAGAGTGTAAGGGAGTCAATTTGTATCCTTCGTACTTCTGTCTGTAAATATTATCAGATAGGAAATGTTGCAGTTGCATTATGGCTCTCTTTATGCTGGTGTTACTTTAGAAAAATCATACAGGTTCAATACCTTCATATAAAACAAACTTGAGACTGAAAATTTAGTACCGAAAACTGAATTTTGTACGACAACTTTTAGTTTAGAAACCACGTATTAAATTCATTCAAACGTTTTCAGTAATTTGGAGATGAAACATGCCGCCAGACAAGCACTACCTACCATTAGCATTCATTCTGTGCGCGTCTTGTGCATTACACTTAAAAGAGTCGCATAATAGTTAAAATTTTGAAAATCGTGGTAACTCTGACGCTGTTTTTCAGAGACCGTCATATTGATACTTAAAAAACGCAAGAGATTTCACGTGATGGAAACGCGATACCGTCATCATCATCATCATCGTCATCCTCGTGTCATAACAGCTGTAATCTACTCATCGCGCGGCATTTCAAACGATCTCTTCCGATATTAGAAACATCGATTTGCGCGTACAGGAATGTTGATATCGTCTTCCTAAGCTGAGATGATACAAAATTCGTACGTGGAGAATAGTGCAGCATCTGAAAGTGAACTGTTTCAAAACAGTTTGATCGGTTTTCGAATAATTCTGCGTAATTTTGGTTATTTTTTATTTATTAACTTCAGAACTTGGTCGTTACGTATTTTCTTTTAGTACTTTGCTATCATTTAGCTCTATAATTTTCTGATTTTAGAATTGATTGTTTGCAGTTCTAGGAATTGTTTATTTAATTTTATGAAACACTTAAAATATTTTGGCTATACATTATAATTGGCCAGTTACGTTATCTTCAGCTTTGTAAGAAATGTACGTTTCAGTTCCGTTGCAGTGTTAGAAAGCAGTAACCAAAGAAGTATTACAATCAGGTTCATTACGAAGGCAGAATAAAGGGGAAAATCATTTTGACACTAAGTAACTGCGTAATTTATATGTATAATAATGCAAGGGAGATGAAATTTATGGACCGAAGTCACATGAGAATGGTCTTTGTCCTTTGAGATCAAACGGCCGGAGCGTGAAGCTGACCACCTGTGTTATGCAAGTTCGGAGATTCAGATTACATAGAGGTTCTTCGTCCGATCTCACTCTCTCTGTCACACACACGCGCGCGTGCGCTTCTTCATGGCTTAGTGGGCTGCGTAAACCCAGCGTGATCTGTTCTGGTTTTAGCACAGTAGCTGAGTCAATTCAAAACTTGAACTTCAGTTAGGTGTAGTTTAATGTCGTGACTTTGAAAAGTAAGTGGTCCTAATTTAGGTATAAAGCGCATTGCGATGCACCTATGAGTACTTGGATCTGTGTCTCACAAGGTTAATGTTCATAGGAAGGTGCCAGTGCAGACGTTTCGCTTGGCCACAGGAGAAGAAAAAAACACAATTACACTTAACACCGTGACTAGGAACGTGTTAATTATTTGCTGTCGCGCTCCATACAGAGAGCCGTGTTCTGCAGTGTGCATATAGAATTAGCAAAAGTCGGGAATACCTGGTAATTGTGTGCATAACAGGAGAGCAAACTGTGAATTTGCATTCGAAGAAATCCTCACGTGAAGAAACAGATGACAGACTTGTACAAAGACACGTACATTTCTCGAGTTCGTGCGCCACAAGTGCCTGGTGCTGACTTTTCGTCACATTCCTCAGTTCCACTGGAGAATGAATTATAATTTTTTTGGCCATATGTATTTCACTTAAGAGACTCTATGGATGTACCTTGTAGTAGTTTGAATTCGAATGCGTTGCTGCATACCAACGACAGTCCGTAGGGTGTTACATGAGAGTAGCAGTGAAACCTTGTTGTTAGCCTTGTTGTTTTCATCTAATCGGCCTTGCTGTTGATTTGTTGTTACTTAACACCTTTAATTCGCTAAGGTTGTGTAGCATTGGATGGTAGGATGTTTTACTGAATAGTGCCTTGGAAGGGATGTGGAGGGAAGCAGTCGTGGCCAATTTAAGGTACTGTGCCGTTATTTGTCTACAGACGCTGAGGAAAACCAGAACAATTATCATTTGGGATAGCTACTGTCATAGCTGAGATTTGAAGCCGGAATATTTTGAATACAAAACTGGAGCGCTCACGACATGACCACAAAATCTGATGAGAGTCTTCCGTAAAACAGTTAGTCTGGCATTACTAATTATACACATTGGTGCGGAAAAGCCGTGCGGTTTTGTTACGGAAATAGAAACACTGTTCCCTGTTTATTGAATTTTAACGAAATACACTTGTTGGGCTGTGTGTGTGTGTGCATGTGTACACGTGTCTTATTTTACATTGAATTTTCTCTTACACCTCGCGGTTCTGCTTGAGCCATGATTAGGGAGCTATAATTCCAGGCACTGTACATGATATTTGTTAATTATTAATATATATATATATATATGATCAATATTGCACTTGTCAATCTGTGTCTAGTACCACAATATCTTGTACGTGGAGGGATACGTGATTTACATTTTTTAATGAAAATGTGTACTGATATATCATGTAGAATCCCTTGAATTTTTAGTTCCCTGATAATGCCTTAAGCATAGCCGAAACATGTAGGAGAAAATATAATATAAAGTAATGTATATATATAAAACGAGGTCTGTCCAAAAAGTATCCGACCTTGGGCCGGGAAAAAAAAGTTTTGTATCTGGGTGGTTACAATACCTAATCCCCTTCAAAGTAGGCCCCTTGTGACTCCACACACTTAGCCCAGCGGTCCTTCCATCGCTGGAAGCAATTCTGGAAGGCTTGTTTTGGAATGGTGTGCAGCTGCGCCGTCGCGTTCTGTATGATGTCCTCGCGGCTGTCAAAACGGGCGCCTTTTAGCGGTGTCTTCAATCTCGGGAACAGCCAGAAATCACAAGGAGCCATGTCAGGAGAGTAGGGAGCCTGGCGAACCTGCGGAATGCCGTGCTTAGCCAGGAAACCCTGGATCAGGTGTGATGAATGAGCTGGGGCATTGTCATGATGCAGCTGCCAGTTGCGTGCGTCCCACAGCTCCGGTCTCTTGCGCCGAACTGCATCACGAAGATGACGGAGGACTTCTTGGTAGTACTCCTTATTAACAGTTTGGCCTAGTGGTGCGTACTCATGAGGCACAACACCCCGGTAATCGAAGAAAACAGTCAGTATCACCTTCACATTGCTCCGAACGTGTCGTGCTTTTTTGGGCCTCGGGGATGTTGGATGCTTCCATTGTGACGACTGGACCTTGGTTTCCGGGTCATATCCGTACACCCACGACTCGTCACCAGTGATCACAGTCTTCAGGAACTGAGGATCCCTGTTGGCGCACTCCAGCATGTCCTGCGCGACCTCAAGGCGGAGTTGTTGCTGCTCCGGCGAAAGCTGCTTGGGCACAAATTTTGCCGCCACTCTTCGCATGCCCACATCCTCAGTTAAAATCGTGTTTGCGGAACCTCTGCTGATCCCAACCTCATCAGCAATTTCCCGGACGGTCAAACGACGGTCCTCCATGATCAGTGTCCGCACTTTGTCAATGACATCAGCATTTCGGCTCGTTGACGGTCTCCCGGAACGCTGGTCACTGTCCGCCGACATGCGGCCATCTTTAAAGCGGTTGAACCACTCTTTAATTTGAGTGACCCCCATTGCATCATCACCGAAAGCCTGCTGAATTTTGCGGATTGTTTCCGCTTGGGTATCCCCAAGTTTCTGACAAAACTTGATGCAGTATCGCTGCTCCAAACATTCTGTCATCTTGAGCGAAACGAGAATGCAACGAACACGTGTTACACCACTTCGCTATCTGGCAGCGACAGACGCATCTGGCGGTGTTGCGAGGCAGCAAAAAATCACGTATGCGCATGAAAGTCCCTTCTACCACTACGCTCAGTTTCCCCACCCTTTCGCCATTACTTACCGCGGGAAAAAATATAGTCGGATACTTTTTGGACAGCCCTCGTATGTATATACAGTCGAACCCAGTTATAACGACATCGGTTTCTACGACACCACACTTACAGAGTCAGATATTCTGTTGTACGAATTAATTTCTCACTGTTAACCATAAAATTATACTCCTCGGTTATAACGACACTCGTTTATAACGACATAAAATATTCAGTCCCTTTCATGACGTTATAACCGCGTTCGACTGTATATACTAACAAGTGCATTTAATTGGAATTTAGTAAACAGTGAGGTGAATACACGGAAGATGCAGAATATTAACATTTTTACCTTTTTGTAAAAAAATGAAGTACCCATTTCAAAGCCTTTTGTATACGTTGTAATGTGGATTGTAAATGACCTGTTACGCGCCGTGTCATCTCTATCATTAAAAGGTAAAGGTCCCTGTGTAACATGTCATGAAGGCACAGACGGTAGGTAGAGGTACATCTCTACCGATACATAACCTCGGCGCCAGATGGGGTGGGTGGTCAACGCTACTCCCCAGCTTCTTTACCCCCGTGAAAGAGACTCGGTACCCATTGTAAAGCAGGGTGGGTGGGTCCCGAGGCCGGTCTGGACAGTTACGGAAAGTCTGACCCCGCATCTGGGTTCGAATCCCGGACCGCCCAGCCCGTAGCAAGTCGCTGTACTGACTGCGCTAACCCGGACGCCTGTCTTCATCAGTATTGCTGCCATTTAGTCTCCGATATCTGATGCAAGCCGGCGATAGTCCAAGGGGTCACTAACGTATACCTTATGCTTGAGTTATCCCTAGCGGAAGTGGCCAAAGATAGACAAGTCAGGGGATCTTGCAGTCCACCTAACAATCCCGTTCCGCGAATCATACACAAAAATTTAAATTGCCATGGCCGTTCAGATTTCAGCAACTGCGATATGAAAAACCGTAAAGTTTTTTCCGGTTATTCATTAAAACTTTGTATGATGGAGAATTGATCAGTTGTCTTATTATGACTGACGAAGATGTTTGTGTCTGTCCTCGTGGAGTGAGGATGCTCAGTCTCTTGCAAAATCGGGTTTGTCGACTTGTAGTCACATCCTCTAGCAATACTTAAAGAACAAGGTATGCGTCAATCACCCTAGGACTGACTATTGCCGAAGCTGACTAGTCATCCCCAGTATGCTTGCAGGCCGTGCACCGGGACAGCTTTACTTTCCTTTACCCTGCGTACCCACAAAACTACATGCATAACTTAAGTTCATGCAAAATAAATGATCTGATGTGCAATTATATATATGTGTGTGTGTGTTCGTAATAGGCCTAAGTGTTTTTACTTTTTGGAAAAAGATTTGGCGCACGAATTTCTTGTGACAGATATTTATAAATTGGCTTTTGCGTCACAGAAAACATCTCGCCTTTATTACAATAGCGTACTGTTTAAGGAAATTGTCGTTGTTTATTCTGGGCATAGTACGAAACCTGTATGCACTGTCTGGGCAAAATGCAGAGTTCTTAGTGTTAAAGTAGGCGGTAAATATGGTTACCACTGTTTTGAAGGGTTAAGCTATTAAGGAATTTAAATTAAGTTTGGAGTTGAATATGGAGAGTTCAGTTGTGAATTGTTTGAACACTGAGACGGCTATTCCCACTTACAATACGGATGCCCACCTTTACCTTTGTTGTGTTGTCCTGTGTAGGTGGAGACCTGCGGTTGGGACGATCCTCTGACCAAGGTGTCAGTCATACGCAATGTCTGAAGGAGGAACACCTTCACAGTTAACTCTGGATCGGAACGGGTTAAAGAGGCGTAAGCCGTGGAAAGTTCAGAACAAAAATGAGAAGGTTGTGTTAAAAATTGCCTAAGCTTGGAGAGACAGTAGCTTACACTCTGTTGTGAGTTTTGAAGGTTTTCGTAGCTGTGTAGGTGAGGATTACGTTCTTCTGAGGTATGAAGCTGAATTTATGGATCATCGTATTCCGACTTCTCGAGGCAACGTTATGTCCTCATCTTCAAGGATCGATAGGTCCTAGAAGAAGAATTACATTTTCTTGCTGTTCTGAAGTTCACGTCTATACTTAGCGGCTTAGTTTTCAGCAATACGTTATTGAATTCTCGACAACCTCATAAGAACAAATTTGTAGAGTATTAAAGGAATGTCTTACAAACACACGTGGATTGCACGGAAATTAAATTACTTGTCCTTTCTTTTTGTCGTGTTTATTTACGGATTTCGTCCTGTAAGAATACCGAATCACGAGATGTATGGTGGAAGTAATAAGAAATGTACGGCAGTCCCCTCTTCCGAGAGTCGAACTGTATATCGTCTGTTGCATTTATTGGTGTTATCTTGTGGACAGATAGGTGAAATGAGGTCTTTATATCAAAGACAACTTTTAATGGAAGCAACTTTGCTCTTGCTGTTATGTCACAGTAGGGGCTATCAATATAGGATCAGCATTATCGGGAATAAATTCCTTCATTTCTTCCGGGTTCGTACTCGAACATCCCATGGACACAGCTGTCGTGGTGTAGCGGTGACTGGCACTACAACGAACCGTACGTTTCAGCATCTCTTTGCCTATTTTTAATACGGTCTGGTAAGAATTCTCATGCATGTTTTTGTGGTCGAATGAATTGTAATGACGGAGTCGTGTCGAACGGTTGGCTGACGTGATTCAAAGCCGCCAGCTTCATGTGTCGTGATATCGAGCAGAAATAAGAATATTGTCTGGAAACCTTTGTTGAATTTGTGACACTCACTACAAACAGCGTTATTAGGCAAAGTGCAATCAGCAACTTACATAATAAGTGTACCTACTGAACGTGTAACTGTTTTCATTTTAAATATATTCGGATTTTGTTTATTAAAATTATTGCAGTGGAATCAAGTGGCGTAAGGTAATGGAAGGGCAACGTATTTAGAACTGTTGTGTGTAGGATCTCATTTACTTACTCTGTAACTTGCCTGCTCCGTAACCCACCTACGCCTGTGCCATGGCTCAGGCGGTTAGTCCCAGGTGGAGGCCCAGGTTCAGTCCCAGGCCAGTCCGTGTGGGATTCGGACGGGTTTATCTCTGAGTACTTCGGTTTTCCTTGTCAGTATCATTCCATCAGTGCTGCGTAACATACAACGCTCATATACCGTGGACGGTATATTATCTCGGCAGTTGGCAGGGTCCTTAAATTTTGTACTTCAGAAACCGTATCTCACCTGCCTGATACTGACTCATCCACTCAGTCTACGTATAATGGCCTAGTTCTGCCTTGTAGCTCACAACTGCATATTGCATTAGTCAGTGGTTAGTAACAAAAGGGCTGTGGTATTTGTGTGTGTGAAAGGCTGTTCGGGAGAAGGGCGTAGAGGGAGTATAATATTAAAAGGATCCTTATAGGATGCAGGTGTGTAGGTGTGGACTCGACGTGTCTGGCTGTAGATAGAGACCAGTGGCAGGTTGTTGTGAACAGGGTAAAGAACATTAGGGTTTCATAAGAGGTGGGATATTTCTTGACTAGCTCTCCGTGTCGAGTTCCGTGGAGTCCGAGATATATCTGTGGGGTGTTTGTGTTGTGTGTGTGCGCGCGCCTCTGTACACGTGTTTGTGTGCATGCATCTGTGATGTTCATATGCCTAGCAAATGCCATTAGCAACATGGCATTCATGCCTGTTATGGTGTGGCAATGGTGTGCTATAGGGTGCAGTTTAGTACAAGATTGTCAGTATAATACGTGCGTTCGTAGAGCTGTCGTTGGTAATTTGAAATGTTTCTCTCTACTCCGAATAAATGTACCCCGTATTCATGTAACGTGGTTTTCTGTGCACGTTAAGACCTAGACTCGTTTTTCGGCGTTACTGACTGCACACGGCTTGTGTGTTTAGGCGGACAAACATTTGTCAGAACTGCACGTCATATACTGAAACGACTTCCAAAGTATCCTAACATGCTTTCCGGGAAATGCAGTGTTTGTAGCTTTAAAGCCGTGTGATAATTGCGAGGGATACATTTATTGGCACTTGATATTTAAAATTGTAATTCTTGCGAAAATGTGTGTAATATTTTTAATATACTTTGTTGTACAGGAAGGTAAAGGTAAAGTTCACCCTAGAACAGGCCATGAAGACCCAGAGGGGGAGCAGAGTTATAGCTCTACGCTTTCTTTAACCTCGGCGCTAGATGGAGTGGGTGGTCAACGCCACGCCCTGGCCGCTTTACCCCCGAAAAAGATACCCGGTACCCATTGTACAGGAGGCTGGGTGGGCCCCAGGACCGGTCTGGACGGGTGCGTAAAATCTCGCCCCCCACCGGGATTCGATCCCCAGATCCTCCAGTCCGTAGCGAGTCGCTATACCGACTACGGCCACAAGTCGTTTCATGAATTAATTTTTATATGTAGTACCATATGTTCTCATGCTGCTGTGTAAGGTAATGCTGGGAGTTAATTTGATAGCGTCAGTTGTTAAGATGGCGTCTGTGCTATACGACAGAGGGTGCTGATTATGAAAACGTTTTTTTATACGTGTGTCCTGCAATTGCAAATTATTTACCAGAGCTTTAATGTGTATGTTACTTCTTTAAGAAATTGTGTAATGAATTTTGTACGAACATGTGAAGAAACTGGTTCTGGGTTAATCTCATAGGAATTGTTTGATGTACAGCGTGTGGAGGAAGCAGTTCGAAGAAGTCTAGCCGTGTTTAATGTCAATGTCTCGTCTCTGTCAACAGTTCGGTGTTGGTATTGAACATTATAACTCCCATCCTTTATGTATCTTACCGTGGTCTTACTTTTGCAACATGATTCTTTAAATAAGTTTACGTAAAATATAAAAGAGTTCTCATGTGAACACTGTTTGTGGAAACATACAAACAAGCGGTTTTCTCAGAGCATTGTACTTAACTGGAAGATTAAATTTGTCTCATGAGATATCTCTTATGGGGAAAGCTGATAGCCGCTTAGCAAGTCAAGAAACACCCCCCCCCCCCCCTTCTATGGAACCCGAAGATTCAGAAGAACTCGTTACTGGATTCTGTCCTGCGCCAGTTAAATCCAGTCCACACTCTCACAAGTTACTCCTTTAATACAATTTTAACGTTACCCTTCTATGCCCATGTCTCTCAAGTAGTTTATTTTCTTCAGGTTTCTGACTAAAATGTATAAATTTCTCACCTGTATGCAAGTTACATGTCCGCTTTCTTCCTTCTATTTCGATCACGCTAATAGTGTTAATGAGTATTACTAATTATGATGCTATTTATTGGGTAATTTCTGTCTTCCTGGTACTTATTTTTCTTAGACCCAAACAGAGGCACAGATTCTTTACTTTGGTTCCCTGCTAGTCTGGTTATATAAGATTATTTAATGGCTGCGTTTTCCTTTATTGCAGGTAAGTGTCCAGCCATTCGTATGCTGACTAGAATGCACTACGGCGATCTGCCAAGTAAGTTCTGTATGATAGTTGTCCGGTATTACACGTTTACTGTGGATCTTTTGTTGGTAGCTTAACAAGAGAATTCAAGCACACTAGGACATGCGTATTGTACTGACGGCGGAATGCGTTCGAATTTCCTTATCTACCGTCATTCTCAATGGATTTCATTATTGTACCAAATTGTCAGTTACGGTGGTCGCGCGGTCTAAGCTTATACCGCTCAGTCTTTGGAATACAGGGATCCTAGGTCTGAATCTGGCTCGAGGCACGTCTGTGTTTGTGTTTAGTTGTGTGTAGGCTTTGTGACGGGGCGATACCCCTTCCATGGAATAATCCTACCAGATGTCATTAAACAAGATTTACGGATCCGTAAAATGTACGGGCCTCGCCGCACACACACCTGTAGCGCCATATACTGTCTACACACCAGGATGTGATTTATGTTAGGAATTCGATAGATGCGCACGCGCAAGATTTCGTGGCGAATGACGAGTTGCTACTACCCACCCAGAAAGCATTCGCACAGTGCATTTGCTCACTGGACGCCACTCGAAGTGCTGGATATTTTCAGTCTGTCACTCCTACCAGTATCAGTCCAGTAGTCCCCCGCATCGCACCAGATACGCCTACCACCTCGCGGGGATCATCTCGTGATCTGTGCACTATAGAAGAAAAGACAAATATGAAAATATGTTATGATGAAGAAGTAAACGGAGATGTTTCGTTCTGTAGCTGTCATTGGAACTAAAAACGTTCCGTGATTTTGTTATTCTGTTCGTAAATAAGGGAAATAAGGGACGAGTTTCTTATTTAAAGTTTAATTTTTACTGTAAATGAGACGCTGTTTAATAATGTCTTATTTGTAGTCCTGCTTAGTCATGCAAACTGATTTTATCCATTACATGACATTATTTACCCCACCCGTATTTAATATGCTTATTTTCTTCGCCATGTGTATAGGTTCTTTTGTTGAGATTTTTCTGCGTTAATGAATTACGGTTCGGTCGTTCATGGGGTTTAAAGTCGGTTTCAGTTCCATATATAATCAGCTGTTCTGTGTCAGCCTATGAGGTGACGAGCCCAGAGCGGAACGGTTGGCATTTCCGTCACGAAAGGAAATTTAGCATTTTTCTCTTTATTGTGACGTTCATTGAGCCTCATATCCTGTAAACACCGTTGGGGGGGTTGCGGCTTCGTAAAATCTGTCGGATCTTGAAGCAAATTGCTTACCTCCAAAAGAATAAGTAGTTTGGAATCGACTCCATGCTGTTTAAATAGTGACGTAAGGGTTTCTTCTTTATGACCAAATCGTAGGGGTTATTTTGACCTACTTTGAGCTTCATTCTTCCCTTGACGCAAAAGCTTGCAGATTATTAATTTTACGGAAAATGTCGGGGTTTATTTTAAGCCAACACTGATTTCAATCTCAAGCCAAAATAGTAGTTTAAAAATGCGGATCATTTTAGCCTCCCGAAAACTTGCTCGCGGAAATGGATCTGATAGAGCAGGAAAGGGTATTTATTCACTTCCTCGTGCAAAACTCGAATAAATTGTAATAAAATTGATGGCAGCAGTAACAATAAAATTAATAATGCAGTGTAGGCACTTCTTTACGGAGCATTATCAGTTTACAGTTAAATATGTGCTTTTTGAGGCGACGCAAACGTTTAACAATTCTAAAATTCTGCAAGGGAGAAATATTTGTGAAATAAAATAGGTATATAAACGTATAAAGTGCCAGCATAACCTGCTGGCAGTCAACGGGCTTTATATTGGTTGACAGGAGTCGTTATCCCAGGATTTGTTACATGTGTAAGAACATATGCTGCGCGTTATGTGGTCACAGCACATTTTATAATTTCTAAATTCGGCCGTGTGAAATTTAACTACTGCAGAATTTACGTTTTGTTTTGTGCGTAAAGCCAATATAACCGCGTTTTTGTATTATTTTCTCATGATTGGAAGCATAAGCAGAGTAACACGATCGACCTGACCTCGTGTATGATGTATTGCTTGGAAGTGGTAAAAGCAGCCAACTTTGGATTACAGGTTATTAACTGTACTCTTGACTCTGTTTGTTTTAGAAATGCCGTCATGTAAAGATAATTATACTTCCTTTTTCAGTTCCATGCTTGTGTCGTGTTCTGATGCCACAGTCATGCCCTAGTGGAATGTTCAGAAAGCCATCTGCTGCGAGATACAAAGATGCTCACTTAAGCGATGTTATGCACTGTTGAGTATGGCACAACGCAGATAGTCACTGAAGCGGCTTACGTTACCTCTATCAATGGTCCCTTTTCAGCCCAAGGTTTCTCGTACATAACGTCGCGAGCCATCTGTACACTTCGTCCTATATAACTGTATCGAAAGAAAATTTATATAGCGCAGTATATCTACGTTGTGTGTTTCCACTATAAATGGGTTTTAAAATCAATACGTTAGCAAGGATCGGTCATCAGTTTTGTGCTGTTATTTACTGAAAAGCAGAGAGCGATTTTCCAAGAGAAACATAGTTTTCTCCTATAATGAACGCTTTACATACACAGTGCCCGGAAATTGGCGTTTGCGGACTCCATCACGAAATTCCTTGATGATGTCCCTTGATAATATTTTGACCGACACGTAGATAATTTTAGCGGAGAACGCGATTAATAGTGAGTTCAGCATGGGAACGCTGTGTGGATATTCGCGCCCCAGGATTCCAGCGCAATATCCATCCATCCATGTATGGCACTACAACCCCTTCTAGAATCTGGCCTCCCTCAAAAGACGTCTCTATTCTGCTCTGTCCCTCTCTCGTCAAACGCCCAACCTGGAGGACCAGGGTATCCCTTTTCGTCTGGGTTATCACCTTTGACCTGTCCGGCATGCGAGAGATTGGCAGTAATTGCGCTACCGCCGGCATAGTTGTCACGATCTTTCACACGCAAGCCCCACCACTACTGGCGCTACAGTCACTTCTGGGCCCTGACCTCCCTCAAAAGACGCCTCTATTCTTCTCTGTCCCCAGCTCCTCTCATATAACCTCTTATTCCTAAGATTGCCTTATAGCCATATCGTCTT
This sequence comes from Reticulitermes speratus, assembly GCA_021186555.1. NCBI lineage: Eukaryota > Metazoa > Arthropoda > Insecta > Blattodea > Rhinotermitidae > Reticulitermes > Reticulitermes speratus. The sequence continues at coordinate 22,894,213 of JAJKFL010000009.1, forward strand.
CTATTTATAAGTCCCTTCCGAGGCATGAGTGACGTTTTCTCAAAGTGGTCTCACGCCAAACGCCCAACCTGGAGGACCAGGGTATCCCTTTTCGTGTGGGGTGGGATGGCGCCGTTTGCTAGGGACACGGTTTGTCATGCATTTTGATTCGATGTGGAAACAAGAAATTTTAGAGAACTGCACAAAAACGTCACTTGTGAATCAGTTCACACACTTAACACACATTTTGTATCTGTACGCAGATGCAGTTGATCCGAAGGTTCGAACGTTTTATTGTCCTATTAGAATGTTTCGGTTGACCCTTAAGCCACTCTTGCCGCATCTCCTTCCATGATTGGTATTCAGTTCGGATACAATTGTATACATGTCGATTTTTCGGTTGTCCTGGATGTACTGATCCATTTGCTCTTTAACCTCAGCACACATTATGGTCGATGACCGTACCAATCACGGATCATCAGTAGCCGTCTGTCCTCCTTTGAGTAGTTACACCCATTCGTGAACTTCCGTTTGGCGCATGCAACAATTGTGATGCCAAACTCTTAGTCTTCCACAAATTTCTCTGGTTCTCATACTCTTCGCTTACAAGAACTGGATCACACTTGGTTGTTGTTCTTTCCTACATTGTCAGTGGAGCGCCCATCTTGTATGTTGCAGAGTATTAAACTATTCTTAACACGGTACAAACGAATTAGTTCCAGAGTGGGGAAGATTCTTGTCATTTATAGACCTGTCCGTCGTGGTGTTTGGTGCTGGCAGCATTGCTTTCGAGGTGAACGGAATTTACACTTGTGTTTCGTTCCTGGGCTGTGGGCGTTGGACTGTTAATTGACCGAGTTAACGCAAGTAATACGAGGATTAATCTGTAACTGAACAGTCCACGGATCGTCTAATTATGCTGACTGAAATTTGAACAAATTTACTTGATTCCTCGAGGAATATTTAGGGTAGACTGCTAGAGGAGCTATCAGACTTATTTGTAGTCAGTAGCTTCTGTATTGAGCAAGTTGGCTCAAGTCATTTTGTATGGTTTTGATTTGAGAGGTTGGGTCAACAACTTTTGTCGTTTTCCTCAGTCGTCCCATGCAAATGCAAAAATGGTTTCTCAGCTTAGGCCACCACTGCTTTATTCAACGTTCTGTCTATTTCACTCAACGCAGTGTAGGCTAAGCTAATGACAACGTCACTAAAGAAAATAGCTTCCTGTGGTGGAAGGCAGTGGTCTTCAAACTGTTATCATCTGTGGAACCCTTTTGAATTACTGAATTTTTGCGGAACCCCTGTACAGTAGGCTACCAGTGTACTGTTCGGTTGAAAAATGAAATGAGACTTTTTTGAAACAAACTTTTACTTAAAAATAAAATATTTGCGCATTTATGAAAAACAAAGTGTTATTATTGGTGATTTACACTGAAAATAAACCCGGCACCGATTATGTAGGAAAACCAAATGCAATTCCAGCTATCAAAATTGTGTTGACTAATATAATTGTGGGGGAAAAGTGCTTGCGAAACCCTGAAGTTTCGGCCCAGAATCCCAGGGTTTCTCGGAACACAGTTTGCCAACCACTGGCGTTGGGTAGTGGCTTTGAGGCATATCGGAGCTGCAGCTGACTAAACCGGCGGGGGTGAGCATACTCGGAAATTAACTACAAAAGGGAATTCCAGGACGGTGAACGTTGTACAATTAAGCAATGGAATGAAACACTGATAATGAAGAACCACCACGTACATGTTAGATTTTGGCAGATTAACACTCGGTTATTAGGGGGTACAAGGTCAGTAAAGCAGGGTAAGAATGTTAATGTAAATACATTAAATGTGACGAAACCTCAGATGATGATGATGATGATGATGATGATGAAGATGATGGTGGTGATGATCTTGAAACTACACACGTTGTTACAGATGATGAAATAAAATATGCTCGTATGTACTGTGTTGCGTGATAGAGATGAATGTCACCATTTGACTGTGCCGCAGAAGACACCACGTGACGGTGACGACCGTGAAAGAAAAAGTATGAATATGAACTGTGCGCGGCAAGTCACGTGGAATTGTTTTGTTCCGGTTGTAATACCCGACGTCATTCCACATACTGGTTTTCATAAGTGTAGGATGTTAGTGTAGTAAGGGGTTTCTCTGCAGTTCCTGAGCTAAGGGTAGGGAAAGGAACTATTCCGTCGGTCCTAATTTCTGTGTCAAACGTGGAGACCTGTGGCTTGGCCTCAAAAATGCCTGAAAGTAAACCACAGCTCAGTCTGAATCCCCCCCCCCCCCCCCCCCCCCAATGTCAAGGGGATCTAATTGAAACATTCCATCACGCTTTGCTGCTGTTAGCTTTTCATTAACTTGTTTTTGTGCCCATCCCCTGGTCCATTATTCTTTCCATTTTTTATGATGGTGCACGGGTTCTTATAAGAGGTGCTACTGGTGTGAACAGGATGTTAACCTAAGATTTTTAGCCTGTGCCAGCTGTGTGATAATTGGTTCAGTTAAATGTAGTGGTGATTCTTTCTCTTGTATTGTTTCCTGCAATGTAAAGACACTTGTGGGACTATCCATACGTAATGTTAAGCATGGCGGGACTTGGTGTAAACGTTATTCCAAATTTGAAACTGTCCTTTCTTTGGATCTTTTCCATCGTCCCGTGTTTAATATGGAACTTAAGAAACGTGCCGCTTTGGGGACAGAGTCGGTCCCCGACCACAGTCAAAAGTTGGAGAAACGCCTACGCAGTTGGGCCCGACAGGTAAGCTTTTTTAAACCTGTAGGCTTGAAGCTTTTCCTATCGGGCCCAACTGCGTAGGCGTTTCTCTAACTTTTGACTGTGGTCGGGGACCGACCCTGTCCCTAAAACGTGTTGTAATTTTTATGTTAATTGTAATTGCAGGACAGGGGACAAAGTTCAAAGAGTAAATGACTCCAAACCTAAATTCTATAGAATTGTATGATCCCAAGTAGTCTACATTCAAGCACTCATTTTGTCTACAATTCACCGAATAATTTATTTTCTTGGAGTATAGTTCAGGTGCCCCGCCGCAAGTCATCCGATTTCAAAGTACAGTAGGAAAGAAAGAAAGGACGAAGGAAACAAATACAGAAAATAAAACACAAACGATACAAACGAAAGGTAGTAGCAAAGAATTCCTTAAGAAATAAATAAGCAAGTCTTGGTTCACACCGTTTGGTTGACAGTTGAAATTCTGGGTATTCCTGCTATCACGCGAATTAGAAACGTTTACTTTCCACTGTTCTCCTGTTGTCTAGCTATTCTCTTCACCTGAATGTGTGTAGTGATAACCAAGTTATAGCTTTCGCTATCGACAAGAACTTCTGGTGCTTCATATGGTCGAGGGCGCTGGAGAAAATACAGCAGCAGGCAGCTTGTAGAACCCCTCGAAAGGCGTCATCCCCACATCCATGGGACTTCTTTCGGTGGTGTGATTGTAGTGAATATAGTACCCTCCCTTTATGAGACCCCAAGATTCATTACTTTATTCACAAGAGCCCATAAGTGGATTGTCCTTAAACAGATGAATCCCGTCTGTACCCTTCCACCCAGTCTATTTAAGATTCATTGTAATGTTGTCCTCCAGTCTATGTCTAGGTGTTCCACGCGGTCTCTTTCCTTTAGGATTTCGGTTCAAATCTGTATGCATTTCTTAACCCTCGCACTCGTGCTGCCATGCCCTTTCTAATAGTGTAGCTTCTCAATATGTCGTTTGTTTATGAAATCAAAGAAGGTGAGAAATGCTTAAAACTGATTGTTGAAAAACCTGAACGGAAGAGACCACTTGGAAGACTTGATGTAAGGTGGAGGATTATATTAAAATATACTTTGAAGAAATATGGTATGATAATGTGGCCTGGAAGTCTCTGGTTCCAGACGGGATTCATTGTCTGGTTTTTGTGAACACGGTTGTGAACTACAGGTTGCACAAAAGTCGAGGAATTTCTTGACTAATTGACAGTTAGCTTCTCAAGAAGAACTTTGCTCAAGTTGTCTAATTTTGACATTGGGTATGAACTTTGGCTTCTTGAAATCTGCGGTCTTCTGGGGTATTACGCGGCGTCGTGTGGCAATTGTTTACCGACGTTTCGGGACAACGTATGGGTCCCATCCTCACGGGTCAAGAGTCCGAGTGGGAAGGAAAGCCTATAACGTAGATTCTGGAAAGTACGGCGGGATAGCAAAACGTGTGATGTGATGACAGCCAATAGGGTGTGAGAGGGTGGATACAAACAACGTATGGCTGCTGTGGGTACCGAGAATGCAAACAGCTAAGACAGTTGGAAAAAGATATATGGAATAGAGTAACAGTGAAGGAGGGAAATATAAGGATAAAGCTAGATAAATAAATCCCAAATAAACCAACAGTAAAAATTAAAAATGTAAATGAATAAATTAGAGGAATAAAGAATCGAAACAGCGCGAGGGAGGGGGCATTGGCTTCTTGTTAGAGATATTCTGTGTAGTGTGTTCTGTGGGATATGTTTTCGTATTTCACTTCCGCGTACTTTTTGAATTGAAATATCCACTTATTTTCGATGGTACGAGAAATGTTCACCACTTCATTTTCATGGGCACAGTGTGATTTTTTAATTGAAACTTTGGTTTAATGTCGATTTTGATGAATAACGTCAGTGCACATTCCATTCACAGACATGACATTCCTGAAACTGAAACCATGATCGTTGGGGAATATTAGTAAAGTAGCAGAATACTGCGCCTTCTCTTATACAATTGGTGGTTTACCGTAAATTCCTTTACCCTTGCATTTACGACTCCATAATTGAAAACCATGTAATTGTGCAATGAAATTAAAAAATTTGCAAAGAACACGGATCTTGTATCAGTAACACCTTACTGAGTTCGGGACAGAAAAAAGAATGCACGTTTGTTTTCATTTAGATACGTAGATAAATCACGTGAAACAGGATCTGAGCCCATTCGATTCAATTTCCGAGGAAATGCGTGATGCAATCAAACTTGGTAATGGTTAAATTTAAAACTGAGAAGAATAGCCGCTGAAGTTTTTGTATACACGTTACGTTCGTACAACGGTGTCGACACCAAGCCGAAGGAAGATTTACCAGGATAAAGATTCTGTAAATAATGATTGCCTTTTGGGCTGTGCCTTCTTCTACGACGGTAGTAAGTGTCTGTGTAATAAAATGCGTAATTTGATGGTGTGCATCTTCCGTGCAACAGTCTTAATACACACAAAGTTACCACCAACTAGTTGCACAATGTTTTGCTTTCATAATACAAAGCTCCTACATGCACCATGAATGAATACGCTGTACAACGTATTCATTCATGGTGCACACTCGAGAGTACCTAAACAGCGGATTATCCGATCGAGTTTAAATGAAGAAAACTTGCAGCACCACGGAAGTTTGGGTACGGAGCATTACTTTTAATACCTTTAATATCTATAACTTTTTAAGGTCAGTGAAAATACAGATTTAATTATTATAACAACCTATTTATATATTGACGACTTATATCGTGACAATTATTGTGTCTTTATTGCATTATATATATATATATATATATATATATATATATATAGTCTGCCAGTTATCTGTGACACGTTGCCATATACGCTGTACACGTCGACCAAAGTTGTGTAACTCCATGAAGATGGCCAGGATATATGGCCGAAACATGTATGAGCTTTGTATAACAAATATAAAACATTGTGCGAATAGTTGGTGGTAAATTTGTGTGTAAAGTCATAATCTCTTATTGCCGTCTTGTAAAGTCAACAGAATTTGAGCAATTTATAGCGTATTTCTTAATGAGGACCTTCGTCACTGATAGAGGTCATCACTTTTTGTTAGGTACTGAAACGAAGGAGCCTGACAGTGACAGGGTAGGGTGGGGGGGTCAAGGAGCGAACGCAGAATGGTGGGGGAAACCTTTTAGAAAACGTCGGCTTTGATGGTCGAGAAAGGGATGGGAGAAATGGATTAATAGGCACCGTAGAGGAATAGGTTATAAGGCCGAGATAGGAATAGACTATTTCATGATCACGTATAGTTAGAGCCGTTGGTGTCCGGTGTTGGCAGGTAGGATTCTGGTTCTGTACTGCTGGAGTGAACTCATAAGTAATAGATAAAACCATGAGGGAAATACGTATGCGACATTACAGTGTTGTGGTAGTCCAGTCGTTACCGTAGGTCGAAGAGAGTGGGCTATAAATAATGCTAATGAAAGAAACATGAAGCAGCGTAAGTAACTTGACTCGGGCCGTGCCATGGCTCAGGCGGTTAGTCGCCGGCTTCTCACCGCGGAGACCAGGGTTCGAAACCGGGTCAGTTCATGTAGGATTTGTGGTGGACAAAGTGGCATTGGGACAGGTTTTTCTCCGAGTACTTCGGGTTTCCCCTTTCAATTTCATTCCACCGGTGCTCGATTACAAGGAAAAATAAAAAAAAACTATCATCTTCATTACAGGGTTGCACAATAAACCTCAAGGCTGCGGTGTGTCCGTAGCATCTGCTGCGGGGCCCTTAAAAAAAAAGCCTCGAGTATATAACAAAGCAATAACTCAATAAGACTTAAACAGATACTTTTAACATAGTAGGAAGAATTCGAGAAGGACAGGATAAATCGCACATACATCCGCGATTGTACAGTTACACAGTTTTACAATTGTAACGCACAAAGCGGTCGGCTAGCAGGGGCATGGGGCTTCCTAGATGACGCTGCCAGAGTACCTAGTCGGAATGGGACGGCGGCCTGCTTTGTTGACAGCGATCTTGTGGTTCCGTTCCGTAGGTTGGAATTATTTAGTGGAATGTGTGTGCATTCCGAACCATAGTCCGGAGGCCTGTGGCTAGGATAACGATTTAATGATCCATGTAAGTACATCCATCTACGTTAAATCCGCCAAAACCATCCACAAAGATTTGTAAGTCACTCCTGTGCACGTCATGAACGCTTGTAGAGGCAGAAGAGGTATAGCTCCACTCATTCTTAAATTGAACCTTGAATGGAGGTGAACAGTCAGCTTCATGCCTCGGCCTCTTTACCCCCGGGGAAAACCCCCTCTACACCGGTACTGATTGAATAATAGGCTGGGTAGGTCGAAGGCCCGGTATGGACGGTTTGCAGAAGATAAAAATCACAAGGATTAATGCAGTAACCACTTATGTAACTGTAACATCGATAACGGAAGATATTTTTGAGAATAAAATGTTTTAGAATAGAATTTTGAATTTGTAGGGTTTTGATTCTTAGCCGTACCTTCTCTTCAGTGAGACTTGAGCGTGATTATTAGCGTAGGTGAAATTTAATTTTTTTTTTTTTTTGTATTTCTGGACTGTGTGTTTATGAAAATGTGTGAAAACAACACCGTTCAGTCGTAGCCTATTAAAGTTCGATTTTTCTCACGGACTTATATACCGGCCTCCCTTAAATGAGGGAGGGTTTCTCTCTAGACACTTACTGCCCGTGGTGAAATAAAATAGAGATGCAGGGACAGTTGATCAGATAAAAAATCATGGCTTTAACGATTCGAATGCATTCCAGGTATGTTTTGCCCTTAACTTTATTTCTATGCCTCTCCCGGCGTTAGTAATTACATTAAATGAGTGTGCACACATCTTAAGGCTTTCTGATGTATAAATATAAGAGGCTTGTGTGAATTGTGTGTGTGACGGGTGATGACGGGACCTTGTTACATAAACAACCAGTTGTTACGGACCTAACCCGAGCAATCTGACACATGGCGTTACACTTCGGAATTGTATTTCGGAGATACCCATTTCGAATCCCAGCCGTGACTCTGACTGTCGTGACTGAGGTTTTACGTGGCTTTCCTGTCCCCAAAGTTTGGTCCAGTAAGCGTGCTTGAAATTAGGCAACAAATTCCACGCATTTTATGCAGCCCGAAGGTTTATTACAGTATTCACAAGACCCCACCACTTGTCCGTAGCCTCAGCCAGGTCAATTCAGTCAACACCATCCCATCTTATTTAAGATCCGTTTTAATATTATGCTCCCATCTACGCCTAGGTCTTCCAAGTGGTGTATTTTCTTCAGGTTTCCCACTAAGACCGTGTAATTGTTTTCCCCCCAATAGATTCCTGTAATAGATAAACGACTGCACAAAGTTACGCATCCAAATGAAAATTTAAGAAATTGCTTTTTGATACAGGTGTTCCGTATAGAGACGCGCCCTCACGCGTGCACTCACTTACTCACTCACACACACACACGCACAGTTAAAAGTGGGGTTGAGCGGTCGAAGAAATAATTGCAAAGCTGAGGGTGCACCATTATATAACGTTCAGAAACAACTGCATTTACTCAAGCACTTTAGATTGATATTTGTATCAAAATTTCATCGCCTTTCTTGTTCATGATAATTTTGTTTTGTGCAGTAAATACCTATTTAGAAATGACTATTTAGATATTCTAAGAGCCAAATCACTCTCAGTAGGCTGCCAGTGATACCAACAATTGTTAAATATCACTGAACAAATTCGTGGGAATAGGCCCGTTTTGGGAATTGTTGAAGTTTTTATCTATTAAATTTGGACAACAAAGCAATCGTAGAGGGCAGAAGATACGAATAAAACTCTAAAAGCTTTTCGAGAAGGCAGAAGCATCAGGCATAAAGCAGACCTGTTCGCAGTATAGGTCTTGGCTGTTCTGGGATGTTGCGCCGCATTGGTTTGTTGTTTGTTACCGACGTTTCGGGACAAAACATCGGTTCTGTCTCCAAGGGCCGAGCAGTCCAAGTACTACGACCATGCCTGCGTCGCAGGGTAATTGCTGAGGGTAAGGAGATCAAACCGTATTCACTTCTGGCGAAGAACATGACCTGGCAGCTCGAATTATTCAACAGCAGATTTCATACCTTTTCCGCCTGTCTTCCCGCAATCTACTCCCTACGCCTACGAAACGTCTTTAGCTAGGTAAAGTACGGAAACGAAGGCTTCAGTGTTCACTTCTGCTACATGCATGAGTGAGGCTTGCGATAGCTCCAGGAAATGGAACGTAAATGATGACTAGAAGAAGAGATGTGTCCGGCCACGGAATTTAAATTTGAACCTTCGAGCTGTCGTCACAAGATGATGTAGGGGAAGTCTGTGTTGAAGAATCGAAGGAACGTACATTTCATGGATTCTGCAATAAACAGTACAACTGCCGGAATGCATCCCAAATTGGACACTGAACACAGCATATAAAATTCTCTGTGGTACCGTGAGAAGTGCGTTGGTGCAAGAGGCTGTGAAAGATTCATTTGTGGGAATTGCATAGAAGGAAGAGCTGGGGTACAGAAATGTACAACCCATTGGTAACTGTTATGATGTTAAACACGTATAACCAAAGGAAAAGAGAAGACACTGAAAATTGAAAGAGGAAGCACTAGATCGCACCGTGTGGAGAACTCGCTTTTGAAGAGACTACGGACCTGTCGTAAGACGGACTACAGAATGAATAAATTAATGAATGAAGTTGCAGAGATGACCTAATGTTGGTTGTATTCACCCGCAAGTACGCGGGTGAACGGGACAATGTAGGGCTTTTACACAATTCTGTACAACACTTCAGGTTGGACCGTATTCAGAACAGAAACAATATATACGTATTACTGTGGAAGGACCAGCTTTACCAGCAATGGTACCGGGCAAACATTTCAGCCACTCAATATGGCGTAACAGCTGATTTTCCTTTATATGGCCCCATTCACCCGAACTTACCCTAAACACATTGTCGTTAAATACTCTCAAAATTGCACCTGGTCTCCGTAACTATGGCATATTTTACACAAATTATTTGCTTCATGGAAACAGGGCAAGAACATTTGCTCATACTCGAAGGAAACCAGGCTTTGCAGTTTCGTTTCTTGCCGGATTTGCTTTTGTGTTGGTGTCGTTTTTTCCTTTCTCATTAGTTCCTGGCTTGCTTCTGTCTTTCATGTGACGTCTTAAGGTCGATTGAAGTCAAAAGATGAATAGAAATTCCTAAGCTATGGTAGATCCTGAAACGTGCTGAGGAATGAGTTGAGGGTATAGAGATACCACGTTTTATATAGTGTGTGTAGTTGTGTAACTTTTTATGCATTTACCACATCGGGCGTGACACAAGTAACCATAAAGCTTCTTATGTGCTCTGCATGACACCAGAGAGAGGGGGGGGGGGGAAGCACAGTCCGTATATTATCCACAAATCTTATCTTCTGCCTCTTGTTGCAAACCAGGATAATTACGGATATGGCATGTTACCATTCTGTGGTGTATTTATACTTCGTGGTTTGGAACCATAATGCAGTTAGGGACCCAGCTCTGCGTCTCGGGAAGGAATTTCAAAATACGCCTCCTTTTCTGACGGCTGTAGGTCACGCTAGTAGCAGTAGGAGAGACATTTGTACACCTATTAACAGTGGTGTGCAACACCTGTGTTCTGACGTTGAGTCTAGCAAGAAATGCTTTCAAACGTATTTCACACCATGTCCAACATCGATAAGACGTGTTCCTTCCGCGTATCCCCCCCCCCCCCCCACACACACACGTTTACGCTGTGTTTTTTACAGCGTCTGGGCCGCCAACCTGAGTCCTGAACTGTAGGCTAACGAATTCGGGTATGTTTTGTTGGATATCAAAAGCATAGGATGTACCATAACTCCAGTGGTTACGTGCAGGCTTCCCATTTTGAAATGTGGGGTTCATAACAATAACACTTGCACTGTGAGAACTGAATAATGTGGAACAGTGTAGGATATGGTGTGTAGGAAGTGCTTCATCTTTCCAGGGTTAGTTTCCATAAGCAGTACTTTGGTTGGTCTGGCACATCATACAGTTATTATAAGAAACACTATGCTTGTGGCAGCAGATGTATGGGAAACGTTATCACTGTCTGGCCTTCGAGATGGGATATTTGGTTAAAATACAGGCAGTGGGACCAAATCCTAAGAAAGAGCATGCCCCTCCCTATTTTGTAAAAAGAGGACAACCCAAAAATATCAATTTTACAGGAGAAGCAAGAAGGTGGCTCCGTTTTACATACGACACATTCTTTGAGAGGTATGATGTCTCCCACCTATCTTGTTTATTCTTGAAGATAGAGTGGTCATCTTTTTACATATCATAGAGGACCATTAGTTGAATGATTTGCTTCACGTAACTCAGTTTAGCTTAAAGTGCCAGTTAGCCCCTTTCTACAAAACAGGGGAAATGTAATGGTGTTGGCGATGTTAATTATCGGTTCCATCACCACCTATATTTCTTGGATTGGACAACGAAATTTCCTCTACAGACGTCAAAATTGTCTTACACTTCCATGCTTTGCATACCAAGATAGGCTCTGGGACTTAATAAGCCTCTTATTTAGTGGGTACAATGGTCTCTTTCCCCGGGGGTAAAGCGGCTGTAGCGTTAAGGTACTTAACCTTCATCTAACGCAGAAGTTTGTTTTAGAAACGCAGTCGGTAGTTGAGGGAGGAATGAGAATTAAAATTTACTAATGCGACGTGTCAAGTGTCATTTGAAAGGGAGCGTTGCACGGGGACTAAATCCACTTCTGTCACTTTATGTTATAGGTGTTTGTAACCAATCGCAACGGCAGCATAGTTTAATAATTCGCGTGCAGTATTGGGCATCGTGAACACTTGCGATCGTGGGTTTAAATTTCACATGAGGAGGGGCTTTTTTGTGTCGGTTCAGATCTTGAGATGGGCTGATCGCTCGTTCGATGAGCCCTACCAAATTACCGAAACAGTAGCACTTTGGAACAGGGCACAAGGCCAAATCCACCAATAACACCTACCGCGTGCTATTCCCTTTAGAAACACCCCCCCCCCCCCCCTTCCGGAGATCCCGAATGGCGGAGTAGTTTACCTCCGGATTGTTTTGTTTCCAGGGGAAGCATCTCGCATTTGTCTCTCTTTCTGGAAAAGACCATCCAGGAAAAGTAATAATGTGGTAGTTTTTCCATTTGCTGTCCACATCGCAGTACAGCAGCCGTTCAGACCACTCTGGTCACGCCTGTTGTTACACGATCATGAACCATCTCGAGCATCATTGGCTCTGTGCTTCTAGTCGCTGCTTCCGGCATCTGAGGAATTAATCCACCAATACTGTATGATTATAATTCAGTCCCTGCTGTTCGTTATGATGATGATGATAGGAAACAAGTTCAGATAATGGGTACTCTTTTGCTGTTTCATGTTAATAAATGCAAGAGGAGAAGTAGAGATTTTGAGAATGCATTCTGATGCCTTTCAGTGTTAGCTTTTATAGGCCTGAGAGTGTTGTGCTTTCACCAGAGTGCATTACGTGTTTCGTACATTGGAAGCGTAGGAACAGCGAGGACCCCGTAATTACAAAACACCGTCGCAAGAACTGTAATTGCATTGTGATTTGCTCGCATTCTATGGCCAGGTGCTCGTTCTCACACGTTCAGTTAAGGTGTGTTGGCCACTCCAATCGGTCTAGCATTCACCGTTCTGTTATTATCATGGGCCACGATCACGACTTTGTGACTATTTAGAACTGATTCACGAATCCACATTTAATGGTCACGTGATATAAATTGTTGTGTAGAACTATCTCCTTCACTTCCCCAATTTTTGGAAAGAAAGCAAAGTTGGCCGATTGGTAGGTCATTGAACGACTTTCTATCATCCACAGAAGGTGTATGAAGTCGGATGCGGCGACAGGGTGATCAGTGGTGAATTGTAAGGGATCAGGGAGAACTGGTCATGTCCAATTTGCAATGTCCTGCCGGCATCCTTGGATAACTCATTTGCTGCTGTGACCGGTGCGGCATGAATTACCGTCAAGGGTAGTGGTTTGGTAATTTGCTTTTGTAGTTTATTGCTTTGAATCGTATGGCTTAAGACACTTATTCGTAGTTTAGTAAATCAGATTTATGTGTTAATTATAGAACTGAGCTGCCACTTAGTTGAGTTTGCATGAAACCACATCATAAATGATATATCATTAAAGGAAGTAAAGTTTTAGAAAATCGTTGAACATGAACCGTACATGTGGAGAAAAATCGGTTTACGACAGTATGCAGTATTAAATATTAAATCTTTCAGTGATAATGACGTCTAAACACTTGGTGTTCTCCCAAAACACTTGCGGTACTAACTTAATTAGCTTAGAGCAGCAGCTGTCATCCGATCGGCATTTCAGAAGCTGTCTGTGATCAACACTGCAAAAGTAAGTCAATATAAATATCTCACAACACATTTTCGTCTGTTCCTGTGCTTGATAAACACCAACATTGGTGCATTTCTGCTGTCGGCGAGGCAGACTGTCAAGTGTTGACACTGTGTGGTGCTGCTGTAACGAATTCAGACCGGCATCCTCGAAGTTGCTTCGTCACTTGAATGTAAGGAGACTGTCAGCATGTCCTCAGCCAGGCCTGCAGGTGATGGTGATGGTAGTGTGCGTTGTCGAGTTGTTTCGTGTGCATTTATGAAGCCTGTCTTTAATATGGGAAACGGAAATTTTCGTTTCTTGTCAAAATTATTTTTTCACGCGTTGTAATAAAATGTGTTCCACCTTTAATCCTTTAAATACTGAAATTGTTGTTAAGTTTCAGTTCCTTCCTCAATGTGTCTCCGTTAAAGACCAATCAGTAAATGCTGCGTAGGAATCGTAACGCAACACGTAAATACATTGTGTGTGTGTGTGTGTGATTAATGCAGTGTTTATGAATGACAAACGTGACGGTACATAGAGTAATAATGGACTGAATTTAAAGGGTTAAATTTCTAGAAAACCCTACTCCTTATTCCGCTGCCCGGAAGTAAATTTTGTTGATTTCAAGCCAGATGCGTGGAATTACAAAAATCACATCTGCTGTACCCTCGTCAGGGGGTTTGCACAGTCTGACCACGGACACTTACAGCGTGGGCCGGACGTCAGTGGTCTGAAGTCCAAAATTCATATTTTGACTGTTGCCACCATCGTTTGTGTGACAACATTTTCCTCAGGTTGTAGCATACGGTTAGTGCCTGTCCATCTCTGCTGGTAGGTAAACTGGGTAGCGTCTGTCGAATGGGGCAGAATGAGAAGGGACAAAGTGACTGTGTCCTGGCTGAAATCATGGCACACGCAGAAGTCTTGTCTGTATTACTATACGTGTGCAAAGTTTGCGACGTGGTGGATGTGTCCGCTGCACTAGGTTTCAACTCCTATCGTACCGTCGTCAAACATCCTCGACATCTGTAGAAGCCAATGACCATTGATAGAGTAACGGACTGACCAACTGGTTAGCTAGCTAATTAATTGGGTATTCGATTGATTGCCGATCCCAGTGGCCGCGCGGTCTAAGGCGTGTGTCTGCGGCCGCCCGCTTACTAGGATCTTGGGTTCGAATCCCATGGATCATGGATCCCATGGGGCATGGATGTCTGTCTCTTGTGAGTGTTGTGTGCTGTCAGGTAGAGGTCTCTGCGACGAGCTGGTCCCTCGTCCAGAGGAGTCTTACCGAGTGTGGTGTGTCTAAAGTGTGTGATCGTGAAGCGTCGTACAATGACGAGGCCTAGGCCCCCCAAGGGGCTGTCGAGCCATAGGGGGGGGGGGAAATCGATTGATGCGTTTAGTAATTAGCTCTATATATTTACCAGTTCTTACATTCTTAGATGCCGGAGTAGCGTATTCGGTATAGCAACTAGGCTAGGGACTGTACGGTCCGGGGTTTGAATCTCGGTAGAGGCAAAATGTTTTTCTCCAAAAAGTCCAGACCCGCTCTGGGGCCCACCCGGCCTCGCATTGAATGGGTATAGGGTCTGTTTCTGGCGGTAAAGCGGCCGGGGCGTGAAGTTACCGACTCAGCTCCAACTAATGCCGAGGTTAAAAATGAGTGGAGCTATCCCTCTGTTCTCCTTATATGCCTTCATAGCGTGAACAGGGACTGCTTATCTTTTACCCCTAGATAGCGCACCGGCGAACTGAGGGCTGAAGCGTGAGTTCCATGGTGCTTGGGGCTCCGTACTGTTACCGTCTTTCTCAAATTTGCCCGACGCTTCTTTAAGCTCACAGAGAAAGAACTAGCTCGCGTTTCGCATGCTCTATCTCATGGAATATTTTACGTGTAGGCTTCCTCAGTCGGACTTTACGTCTAGTCAGGTTTATAATAAGGATAAGTTTTAATATTTAATGTTACTTTATTTACTTTATCTACACCGATAACTCGGTCGACAGCAATCAGTTATCACTCAGCACGCGAATCCCTCCCTCTCTGCCGGCACCAAAAGTAATTGTCTCCTCCGCGACTCACATCCAACTCCTTCTTTTCTCCCCTTCACCTGCACTCCAGCCGGACAATATCGCAAGCCTCTTTCATACAAACCAATCCCTAACTGTAAATTTTGGGTTGGTCTAAGTGGTGTTTGCCCCTCAGAACAAACCCCGCTAAATCTTCTCCTATCCCATCGTAAATTTCTATAAAAGTGTTCTACGAAATGTCACAACAAAACATCCCTTTATAGTTTCCAACTTAAGTTTCTAATCCCTTCTAAAGCAAGTGCCGAACAAGTCCTCACCCAGCTTTCGATATTTCCAGCGGTAACAGTACTAGTGGTTCGAGAGGCATTGTTCAGATACTGATGTGCGTGGGATGGGTGCTGTACTGTCCCCACATTAATAAATGGTGCTAAATAATCGGCGCTTTGTGCCTGTTTTAGGCTGACGCTGCCCACCAGTTCTAGCAGTTACGTTGTGTGGTGGCGTCATACGTGTTTTGCCGGGCTTTGTTATAGATGTAGGCGTTCAGGCTTCCGAATTGTGGCTTTGGCGACTTTGCGTATAGCAGTGGCTTATGGAACTGCAACATTATTAGTAAGGTTAAGGCAGGCTATTTATTTCCGATTAAAAAAAGACGATAATTTATTCATTATTGCCAGTAAGTGAAACTTAGGCTAAGTAAACTCAGACTAAGGCAGAATTTAGGCAGCTGAAATGAGGCAGAACAAGAAGTGAAGGTGGTCTGGAAGAATTAAATGCGTAGGCTTGCTTAACATATAAAAATACAAAACTAAACTGAGGGCGTTCTAGAAAGAAAGAAAGAAAAACGTTAAGGAATGGCCAGTTCTTCTAAATTGTAAATGTCACTTTTCTGCCTAAGCCACATCCATATGGGAATGGAGTACGACTTATCAAGTTACTTGTGGTTTCTAAACGAAGTTGGTAGCTCAAGACTGTATACCGTCGAATGGTAGGGTGAGTAGTGAATAATGAAGTGGAAATGATTTGTAAGGAAGCTGTAGTGGGGTACTTCGAAGTGGCATTTTGTCCCGGAATTTTCCTGGAGGGACTGAGGCACGAGAAATTTCAGTCATTACAGTCGGTGTCCCGGCCGGAATTCGAACCGATCACCTGCATAAAACAAGTGGCAATCGTTAATATATTTAGGTGAGTGGGTCAGCTTCGCGCTGCAGTCGTTTTACCCCAGGGATCTCGGAACCAGCCTGAATGAAGCCACTTAATTCACTGAGGTGTACGAATGAAAAAGACGCATAATTTTAAGGTGACGTCTAGAAAGATGTCGAATCCATGGACGATAGACAGTAAAGTCATATTTATATGAAGTTTAAGGTCGAAGATTACTGTCCTATGCCCTGAAGATGGTGGTAGCATGTTCCTCCGAAATTTCGGTAGGTTTTTAATGAAACTGCGATACACCACTTCCCGGGAGACAGTAATCGTCACAGTCACTGCCGTCAGAACCTTAAACACCCCTCGACTCTAGTCCTTTGAAGTAGACGTAAGGAGTTGTAAGTTTCGATTTAACGTGGCCTGGCAAACCCTCGTTTGAGATGTAAAAGCTCACAGAGAAACAGACCGCAGTTCACGTATAGGCCTACACATGCCGGTCTAATATAATTAAGCCACGTGTCATGACGCGTGAGAATTAACTTTGTTTCTCTTGCAACATGAAACTGGTTCAGTTACATACATCCTCCGACCCCAGTTGTCAGTGTTTCACTAAACGGAAAGCACGTTGCTTTCATTTTTGTCAGCATTTTTCTGCGCCGACACGACCGTAACAGATTTCACTGTTATGTACATAAACTTAGCACACATTAATTGATTGCATCTTGCATCCACTTTTATTTATTATAAAAAGGAGACTCGTATTATCCCGGAGTGTGTTATGAAGAAAGCTGATAAGTATCTTTATAGTGAGCTTTGAATTTTATAAACTATGACGTGGGCGGACGTATCTATAATTGGGGTTAAGTTAGTTCAAACAGGGACAAAGAAATGGCCAATTATTGTATGAGTATATATGAAGACTCTGACTTTCGCCGTGTAATAAATATTGTGTCAGGGTTTGATGTGTGGGCGAGAGAGTTTAGATTGTAGGAGGCACGAAAACTAAGGAACTTTCTAAATAGTTTCACGTTTTTAGAGTTATTTTACGTTATTGTGTAAATCAAATAAGTCATCTTATATAATGCGTTAATACGGAATTGTCATCGACAAATTACTATTAAGAATTCTGCTTTTAACCTTTTAACCTGTACGAATGTTACTGTGTGAAAGTGGTGCTATTCGTGTCCGTAGCTTTAGAAATGTGATATTCGTTTTATGATTAAAATGTACGTTAAATGAAAGATTAAACGAGAAGTTACTTGAAAAGAGGCCGTCCACTGTTACGGACGAGGGCACACAGTATCATATGCTTTGTAGGAGCAGAGTGGATTAACATGCGGAATGCGAATGGAACTGTTTCTGTTCCTTGACGCCTCAGTCTCTATAAAGCGCAAGCAATGATGATTCATTGTTGTGTTTGCAGATATTAATTTTGCTGCGAGTCATATGGATATGATGCCATATTGTAAGGATTTGAGTAGTATGAGTCATTCCTGACAATTCCAACGAGGTCTGACGAAAACCGCTGTGCGTTCTGTACATCTATGTCGTTGTGTAAATTACGTGTACTCCCGGGGTATGAAGTTGATATGGGTGTGTCCTGTGAGAATTACACTTGAAGGGTGTATGATCGGACGTAATCTGTAGTGTGTTTTCCTATGTCTTAACGAATTTCACGGAGAGTTTCAGATCTCAGCCTTTGTTATTTTTGCGACGTTAACAACCATTAATACCCTTAGAATTCATTATATTAGGTCTGTGGGTTAGGAGTTGTACAATAATATGATGTGGAGGTAAAAGGACTTATGACTTACTGTAGTGATCTTCGTTCTTTGGACTTTGTCCATCGTTTAACTTACGATGTAGTACTAAGTTTCGGAAAGCAGCTCTGCTTCCGTCTTCATGTAAAGGAACACACCTAATCTGGTGGACCCCTTAGGAAAAGGTATTCTCAGTCATGTACAGTGCTGTACCTTCGTAGTTATAAGTTTGGTCAGATAAGGATAAATCAATGGAAGAAAGATGCTGTACATCCTGTAGATGACGTAGTTGCATGGTGGCATAATTCTGTTATCAGTTAGAGATTTGGTAATGCAGTAGGGAAGGGCCATGAAGGAGAGACTATTTCGTCCACGGGCCATTTTGTGTACGGCAGTTCTGGATTACAGGCTACTCACGATTGCTTCTCACATAACCGGACTTCTTAAAACAGCGGAACTAGTGCACAAGTGCAGGAAATACACTTCATTACTGACACTATTTTAGCGAAACTGTAACCTGTAAGAGTGCCTTCCATTATCGCTCGAAACCAAATCCAGAACGTACAGATGAGGTTTCAATGAATTGCCGTCAGCCTCCTGCTGACAACTTCCTGGCCAGGCTTTCCGGTCACTCTCCAAGAGGCAACGATCCGTGACGTCACTTCCGTGATTTTGATGCCCAGAGGTGCGCATTTAATGTGTGATTTGTTGCGGAATTTCTGGTATCAAGTGTTCAAACTGGGTTTGAAAGTTTCGAGAAGCCAGAGGTGTTTAAACAAGCCGTATTCCGGGAGTTGAGGTTGGTAGTTAATCTCCTGTATCTCTGCAGTCATAAATTGCGAGTGAAGGTGAGTGGTGCCCCTGGGGCATTCTCACAGAACAGAAGTTGTCTGCAGCAGCCACTGTAGCGAATAACTGTGCCTTATGGCCAGTTGCCGGTACTAAATATACAGATTCTGTTCAGTGTATTTCTGTACCATAACAAGCAAGGTAGTAACAGAATAGTAACATATGAGGGAGCGCAGGCATGGGCCCTGCTGGAGACATCTGACTCAGGGTTAGGCCCACTGGCTGGTTTTGTGAACACGGTAATATACCTTCAGGGTACATAATAGGCAGGGAATTCCTTCAACGGCTGAGCGACTGTCAGATTCTTGAAGAAATATCTGTTTTATAGCGTTAATTAGATTTGATTAGTATGTTATTGGTTGAACATCGCTGTTTCAATTATTTACGTTACGTCGAACTGAAGGGTGAATTGGAAAGCACGCGGATGTGCCCTGTTTTTTGGGTTATTTGAGCGGTTTGAAGTAGATGACAGTCACTGAAACCTTACTCGGTAGATTATAACAATATTGTGTTGTACATTCTCCTGTGTATATGCATGACGTTTCAACAGATGGCTCGAAACATGCCCTCATGCACTTCGTTGTCACTATGCTGACAGAATTGTTTGTGTAAATTCGTTGTGTTGACGCGTGTGGCCTATGTCTCGGACAACGGGCAACGCCCAATATACGTATATGTATATATATATAGTATTGCTAATAAATCAGCATCACAGTCGTTCAGGTAATACTAAGAACAGTCGGATTACCGACGGATACATGAATCCCGGACATCCAGGATATGAAGTAGGAGTGATAAGAACACTCACCTCAGACAGAATTCCATAGTTAGGTAATAACACAATCTGCATTACATATAAGTGGTATTAAGCCAAATCTGTCTCCTCGTCTTTATTTATTAACTACGCTAGAATAGAGTCCGTTGAAATTTCGATGTGGATATTTGGCAGTTCCATTCTATAGTTAGGGCTATCACGGATAACCCTTTTGTTGGCCTGCTGTTTTAAACAATGGCCCGTGAGGGGTTATTGGAATCACAGTTTCACTGACGGTGCACGATGTGTAATTTTTGTCGGCAGGATTCGGGGCTGTAGTACCGACTGAAGTATAGATGCCCCTGTCTTCCTGTTATTGCTGTCACCTTAGATTCTTTACGTAACTACTAACAACTCTGATACGTAACGACAGAATAAAAACAGAAGGACTTTATGTGAGTTAACTTCAATGATTTTCGAAAGAGACGTGGTTTTCCAACTATTGACTGTTCGCAATGAATTTCGAATTTTATTGAGCGTAAGGGACAGGACTAAAGCCAGAATAATTGTTTGGCATGGTCACGTCTTACGCGTGGATCGAAGTCCAACTGGACAAGCAGCTGCCGACACGTATAAACCCGTTGGTTATATGGAGGAGGACTTCTCATGAAGATCCCTGTGTGTTTGTAAGAGACCCTTCGGGCCTACCTTGAAGAAGAAGAAGAAGACGATGAGTTATCGAAGTGTAGAGGTTTAATGTAAAGTGTTTGTTGGGTTTGTCTCGTGACGTTTTTCATCACAAAACATTTCGATTGGTTCGTATTGTGTTATCATAGAAGGTTATGTTTGGCTTATTGCTCGTTTTCAGACATTATAATCCTATAGCCAAAGCGCAAATCTGTATTGAACTCACATGTTGTCACATCCTGTCTATGGTGAAAATAATTCTTTTAAAGTTCGCCGCTGCTGAGTGATGAATGGTATGCTGCTATCCGCATGTTCCTACTGCGGACGACATTAAAAGAATGTTCCAATCCTTTGACATTCGCCGACGTAACCTAGTAACGTAGATCTAGTCAAGAAAACACAGCCGGAGTTTTACTGCTCCCAAAGTGTCTTGTAGGCCTGTGTCAAATACGAGTACACCCCAGACAATGGTCAGTGACCAACATGGCATTCGTGTAGTAAATGACACATTGTCACTAACCTAAAATACTAGAATATAAACAGATTCTGTTCGTTCTACAACTGAATGTGCCATTGCTTGTTTTTGTGCTGGCGGCTTTGTTAGAATTGGGAGTATTTTGATGTATGGTCATTGCAGACACTTCTTAGAAAATTAATAGAACTTGTTCCTTATTATGGATATGTACGAGAAAACTTATTGCTATTGTCAACTATACTAGTGTGCACATTTTAGGAACGTTTAGAAATAGAAGCAGTCTTACACACTACGGTAGCTAGGAATTTATATAAATATATCTTCATGTCGTCCTTTTGGGGTCGCCTATCCGTAATAAGTGCTCTGGCGTATTTATATGTTGCAGTATTTCCTTAATTATTTCATTGATTGAAGTCTGAATTGAGGTGTAAAACACAAAGACCTGCAAGGCATTTGTCAAGAAAACTCTTATCACCTGAAACTGTGTAATAATTTTGTTTTTTATTTGCATTGTTGTAGCAGTGTTAATGAGGTTAGTGGGAACTGCGTCTGATTTTACAAGTACTTTAAAAACAGCGTAATTACGGATAGTTACTTGGCTGGTACTGTTCCGAGCTGCCGCTTGAATCCAGGTGTGATAACGGGACTTTTGAATTGCCAAGGAATATTATACGTCGGTTCTTGTAGAAACTGCAGACGATCTAGACCTAGACATGATGTGTTGCTGTGGGGATAATGTGGAAGGAGGCAGTTACGTGTTTTTTGGTACTGGCATGATGGTTATGTACAAGGACTGAATAAAACCATGAAAACCTTTTGAGATTATCTCTCGGCCGAGATTCGAACAGGATTTCCCGAGTACGACGCGGGAGTGCTCACGACTGAACGGGGACGGTCGGTGCCCAGCAGCGGGCAACACGGACCTTGCTGTTTTTGAGGAAAAAACGTTGAAATCACGCCAGTGTTTCCTCCATACGTAGTGTTAGAATTGTGGCCTACTGGGGGGCACTGTCTATGTGGAGTGACTGACGATAATCGCGAGAACCTGATTCAGGGTATCCAGTTTCTCGGCCGTGATTTCGAAATGGATTCCTCCAAACTGTTAGCCAGAGGCGGTGTCGCTGAGCTCATTTACCAGTTAACACAGCAGTTGACATTTTGGCAGACGGTATACTTGCTTGTAACCCCTACAGCGCCAAGGTCGGCGAGATCGACAGTACATTTGTAATGCCAGCTGGGATTGTAACGGTGCTTGGCTTCCGATTGTTTTCGTACAGTGTCGTCTGGTGCCTGCGGTAAGCGTGGGCCATCTTCAGCTGCCATATTTACATCAGACGTTATATAACAATACATTGTGCCAGCTGTTCGCTTTGCTGAGCTGGCGCCCTGATTAGCTTATCTCATATCTAATGCTGCACATTTGCTAGTCGGTTCTTCTGTCCTTGATTTGTAAGTGGTTTCGAGTCGGCACGGATTGTGTGTGTGAGACGGCTTCTTAAATTTGACTTGTGTGTTTCACTGTTCAAAATAATGGGCAAGGTAATGCAACGTTGGTTTCTATTCCTGCAGGCTATCGCGTCTCTCGGCTGTAGCAAAAATGCATTTTGCAAAATAGAATTGTGGCTTTGTAAAACTATTGCAGTATGACATGGATCCAGATCTTAATAGAGACAAACTGAAGAAGAAAATTTCAGTAAGAGATTTGGTGTTCTCACAATGACCGTTCTGAGGATTCTGGTCTTGTGGAACGTGACGTTGAGGTTCCCGACGTTTCGAAGGTTTACAACACTAAAGAACGTGCTCGTAGTCCAGAAACCTGGCCCAAGTAGCGCTGTATGCTGTTGACCGTTATTTTGTTAATATTGGCTCTGCACTAGTTCTTATCTTTGAGTCTATTTAGGCTAATACACCATTATATCTTTTAAAAGTTCCAACACCACCACAATGGAAGCAACCCACTGTGGTTTCGTGAACATAAATATTAATTAGTAGACAAAATGAGACAAGGATATTTTGGATTCTGAACCTTGTCATATATCGTTTGAGAATTTAGTAATTAGTAGCAGCATTACTCGAACGAGTCCGTCTTTACCACAAGCTTTGTAAATGTTCGATGTTTCAGTCTTTATTGCACAGTATGTATGAAATTATAAATTCGACTGTGTATTCTTGAGGACCATGTCAGCAGACGCCTTGGCATAAACAGGCCGAAACATGCCATTTGTCAGTGTGTTAGTACCACAGGTATAAAAGTTTTGTCAAACTGAAAACTTCACCTTTCGTTAATATATCTCACAACGGGATGTTGTCTGTCAAAGCGGTTTAGGCGAAACCTGTAATCACTGTGCCAGTTGATACCTCAGTAGATGCCAGTGGCTGGCCTGTGTTACCCAACCACAAGATCGCAAAGCCTTCTCAGTAGCCATTCCGAGACTGGCACTGAAGTAAGTGGCTTGTGTTGCAGGTCTGAGTTGTCAGACGTTCGCACAGCAAAGCAGCATGCGAGTGAGCTGGCAGTTAATGTAATGACCGTAGATCAACCTGGCTATTACCTAACAACACATCGCAAGATAAACCCTGTATTGTATAGAAGACTGAAAACGATAGCGTCCATGTATGTACATCACCTACGTCGAGTAGTGAGCATTTCTTGACTGAATTCATAATTCCATAAAGTAGGCAGTGAGCGATTACAAACATGGCAAGGCCATACTGTTTCTTCATATCGCGATAAGGAACACCACTGGACACCACATGTTACGAAGGTTAGGTAACAAATCAGACGATATTTAATTTTCAATCTTGACAGGATACAGAGTAAGGTAAGGCAGCATGTCTGTTTTTCTGTATAAACTCTTTTTTAATAATGCTTTGGTCTGAAGATGAACACATTTTATGATTTCATCAGTATTATATTTTTTAGGGGAATGGGGGGTGGGAGGTTGGGTCGTAACCCACTCTCGCACCGCTTTATTTCGTGATTAGACCTAAATCTCACCTCAATTGTTATTTTTTCGGCAGCATGTACGTAAATGTTTACTCAAGTTTCTAGATATGTTGTCAGTGTTAAGTTGGTTGATACACGCCAAATTCATAATTTTCTTTAAGATTTTCTGTACGAACTTTGTTAAAATTTATCAGAGTATTTAATTTGATTGAAAAACACGAATTAATGGAAGAACGTTTCACGCTGTATGCATTATACGGCAAATTAAATGTTACTTTAGGCCATTAGTTCCCAAAGTGTGCTACGCGAATCCCAAGGTATCCGCGGCCAGTTCCAAGGGTATCCGTGGATACAGTTCTGTAATGGCTGCTTTGACGTTTACTTATTTTGTAATTAAAGGAATAATGTTTTGTTAAACGTGATCGCGGAACTTAATTAATTGAAGATGCTTTTGTTTCGCTTGGCCGTCAGAATATTTAATTAAGAAACTTCCTGTACCCACGAAGTGAGTGACAGTCATTTTAGTTAAGGTCAAATCATGCAATGCATTATTATTATTATTATTATTATTATTATTTTATATGGCTCGACAGCTCCTAGGGGACCTAGGCCTCCTCTTTTTTCGAGGTTTCGCGATCACACATTTTAGACACGCCACACTCGGTAGGACTCCTCTGGACGAATGACCAGCCCGTCGCAGAGACCGCTACCTGACAACACACAACAATCACAAGAGAAAGGCATCCATGCCTTCGGCGGGATTCGAATCCACAATTCCAGCAAGCGAGCGGCCGTAGACCCACGCATTAGACCGCGCGGCCACTGGGATCGGCGCAATGCATTGTTCGGTATGCTATTGGTATGTATTCGTAGCTATCTAAAATCAGTTCTCAGATAATTTTTAATTCTGGATACCTATCATACGGACACTATATTTATGTGAGCAAGGATTGAGGATCCGTGGTTATGTTTCGAAGCCAAAA
Organism: Reticulitermes speratus; assembly: GCA_021186555.1. Taxonomy (NCBI): domain Eukaryota; kingdom Metazoa; phylum Arthropoda; class Insecta; order Blattodea; family Rhinotermitidae; genus Reticulitermes; species Reticulitermes speratus. Next base: position 22,919,020 of record JAJKFL010000009.1, read on the forward strand.
GTGGTCCGCGAGCAAAACAATTTGGGAAACACTGCTTTAGGCCATTCAATGACCACCTGCAGTTGCCTGTGCCTTCGTATATGTTATTTAGACAAGTTTCGTGGTCTCTGAGAACACGTGAAAGAAATTTCAGAACAGTAGAAGGTAGCTGCACATCTGGAGATATAAATCAAAGTCTCGAGAGACGAATGGTAAGGAATCTCAGAAAGTTCAGACAGCTACAGTTCGTACACGGACCTCAGCTGCTGTTTTGACCAGATGTGGAAGTCCTGAAAGATAAATGCAGACGGTTCAGAATGTTTAACAGCAACTCAGACCCTTTATATGTATCGTACGTCATCGTTTTTGAAGCCACTTTCCGAAGTCACGAAATGTAAAGAGCAAATGTAAAGAGATTTCTGAAATGTCATAGACAGCTCAGTTATGGATAGGCCTTGTCTGCGTAAAGGCTGTTACAGCCAAGTGTGGCATTACCATGATTAAATAGGTTACTGTCCTCTAATACACATGTCGCAAAAGTCAGTTAACCGACTAATAAAATGTATACTAAAATACGTATTACTACTGAATGTACGAAAATCGTTCGAAATGAGAGCCTTCGTGTTCAGTGCACAAGTCACAACGCTGTGATACCGTTTTACAAAGTGACTGACATGGCTGCGTATTGGCTCCAAAACTTTCAAACGTTAACTAACTTTTGCGCCTATCTGTTCATACCGATGAAATAAAAAAAAAAAAAAGGTACCGAGAGTATACATACATTCATGTTTGGGGAAGTAAACACTTCATGGTTAATGGCGTGTACCTTACCGTTTTTGTGCTTTATTCCAACGTAGCATCCTTACATTTCGGTTTGTTTTTATAGCCTTAAAACCTGAAGTACAGTAATTGAAGCCCAAACCCCAGAGTGTTTTCGTCGGTAAGACTGAAATATTAGGTTTATTTTACATTCATTTTCCGCTTAAGCTGGATTTTAGCACCAAAATATTTTGCGTGTAGCAGATGGACAATTACACATGACAATAAACAATAGATATTGTGCTTATATAGTAGAATGAGTTCGAATTTCTGGTAAAAGTAATCGTAGTGCTCGTCACGCATGGCCTTTCGAGAACGTTTGTCCAATAAGGCAGTCAATTACCTCTCACATAAGACCAAGAAATAAAATCTGAAGAGAGTGCACAGTGTCCGTGTTCTTGTCTAATATTTGTGTCGGCATTTCAACAACAAACCTATGGAATGTTGAATGTGCTTATGAAAATCAACAAACCGTGGAAACATAAGTACTGACATTCTTATCTACACTTATATCTCTCTCTCCAACATCCATTCTAGTGGCTTTCCCTCGTAGAGAACTTATACACCTGAGTGATGGTACGCTTTTAAAGTATTGCCTCAGGAGAGATGCGATATTTACAGGTGCTTTACAAAATTGATAGGTTTACCGTTAAGCTAAATAAAGGACAGAAGGACCTTTCTAATGTATACTGAAGTGGAGTAAATTTTTCAGAAATAAATTGGAACTGTCCTTAAAAGGGCAAGTTCATGTAAGCATTTGTGTGTGTCCGCTGAACGCATTAGTCTTCGTGATAATCTCTTGGATGACTTGACAGTAAGGTCATGCAAGCTAATTACTGAAGGCAGTTTCCGTATGTTGTCATTCGTGTGTCGGACCTCATTTCTATGTCGTGTTCGCCTACAGACGCATTAAATTACGTTTGAATACAAAGATAACGTGTGGGACGGATGAGTTCTATCGCCTTAAACGAAGAGTCGCCATGACAGTCTTTCTGTAATTAGGCCTGTGTACGAGAGAATGTTAAAATATATTGGCAGTGTTGGTTTGTACGAGATTTGAGGTTCTGACGGCGATTAGAGTGAAGATTACAGGGTAGCGCGTTCCTCCGAAACGTCGGTATATTTATACGGGGCTACAGTCGCATTCAAGAAGGCGGTAATCTTCAAAGTTGAATTACCTGACGAAGTTATGCTAGCGGCCGTTACAGGAATGCCGGCTGTGACCAGTATTAATCTTTCCAAATTTGTGTCACCTTGATTTTCGATCTTTTGTTTCCCTTAAGACACTGTCAGTACGTAGGTCAAGGCCACCCCGTAATATGCTATGACTGGTGTAGAGCGGGGAGTATAGGTAAAGCTCTACTCCTTCTTAACGTCGGCGGTAGATGGGGATGGGTGGTCAATGCCACGTCCCGGCGGCTTTACTTCTTATTATAGAGGAGTCTGGGTAGGCCTCGGGATCGATCTGGGTGGATATGGAGAAGATTTGTTGCCGTCATCGGGGTTACAACCCCGGACTGTCCAGCCCAATGTGACTCACTGTATCGACTCAGCTCCCCAGGGTCCCTCGTATTATTTACGGTAGGATGATTTGTGAATAATGAGTTAGTAAGGATTTGAAACAAGGCGGTCACGGCCTTTTCCAGTATTTCCTAGAACGAATGATGAAAACTACGAAAATCCTGTGAAGATTGCCGGTGCCTCGGCAGAAATTCGACCTGGGCATCGTCTGAATGTAAGTGTTGAGCGTTACCGCCACACCACCCGCTCCATTGTTTCCCTGTCTTAGGAGTGATAGTGCTGGGTCGTGATGAACATGGCTGCTTAGTTGTTGGAATATATCGAAGAAAGACATGTGATCAGGTGGTGTTGGGAAGTGCTGAAACGTTCGGAAGAATGGCAGTTTAGTATGGTGGTGACTGTATGGGCCAGATAAACATTTAAGAACGGTAATGGAATGAACGACAGGTTACTGTTGATGTTATGCGTGTTTTGGGACGTCGTCGACTGTAACACAGCGGATCAGTGAGCGTATGCGGGACAACCAAAGAATCAGCAATGATGAAACTGATTCTGAGATTGTGCGTCAGTCATGGAAAGGCCCAGCTGACTTCTCCTGGAATCATGAAACCAGTGGACCGTTGAATCGAATGTGTTGATTATAGTCATATTCTTACCTTCTTTTTTTGCATAACCACCGTGCTTATCAACGCGTTCGATTCAACGGTCGACTGGTTTCCTGATTGCTGTCTTATTATATGGCCAAAACTACGGTAAAATTACCTCAATTGCTCTTGCGTCCTGGCGTTATTAGGATATTTATTATATGTACAATTTATTTATTACACATATATGCAACTTTAATTAGGTCTTGTTTTGTGGTTGGGTAAACTGATTCAGTTGACAACGTATTCGGAATTCATACGGCCAGTCCCGAAGCTGGAGTACTATCCCTTTTCGACTGTTGGCGACTTTCGTCTGGTTTGTTTTTGTTTATTTTGTCGTTAGTGGCCGGTTATACTTATCGTTTATACTTGTCGTTAGTGGTCGTTTATACTTGTCTTTTATACTTGTCGTTAGTGGCCGTTTATACTTGTCTTTTATACTTGCCGTTAGTGGCCGTTTATACTTGTCTTTTATACTTGTCGTTAATGACCGTTATACTTGTCGTTAGTGGCCGTTTATACTTGTCGTTAGTGGCCGTTTATACTTGTCTTTTATACTTGTCGTTAGTGGCCGTTTATACTTGTCTTTTATACTTGTCGTTAGTGGCCGTTTATACTTGTCTTTTATACTTGTCGTTAGTGGCCGTTTATACTTGTCTTTTGTCGTTAGTGGCCGTTTATACTTGTCTTTTCGTATCATTTTTACACTGTTTTACTAGAAACTGCCTTCTGTTCTTGTACTACAGCATTTAAGGTGCGAATTTTGAGTCTGGAAGCGTTGCCAGTTGCTTTTATGCCCTCAGCTTGAAGTCGCCAACGTTTTCAGTTTCTTGACATGCAAACTGCAGATGTAACTGGTACTGCAGTGTGGCCAGTTGTCTGTATTCACTTCGCTGTGCTTTGCAAGAGGAAATGCAGTGTGACAGGTTGTCTTGAGATGGGAATATCATGATGGTATTAATTAAATTACACGTGACTACCAAACAAAAGTATGCTACTTCTCTCACGTAAACATACTTGTAAACAATGTCTTATATAGAATTAGCTGGGTGAATTATAAAAGGTAAACAGCGGCTTTCTCGCTGCACAATTAATTTTGTTATGCTTTCACTGTACGGGGGCATGGAAAAGTTGTTGATTGTTAGAGAAATTCGCAGCTCTCATAAAGCCTGTTTCCTTTTGTCATCTCTTTGTTTGAGCGATTCCGTGTGTTCACAGATATCGTTTGATGGGTGCGCCATTGTACATCAGAAGTACACATTTGAGTTTGACCATGTTGAGTCATACGTTTCGGTTTGATTGTGGAATTATTAACCAGAAAGTACCAACAGTAATGCACAAATTTAATATACTCGTATGACACAAAGTCTTTATAGAGGATCACTTTAACTTCGACGTGTTTCGGTGGCATATATATCACCATTATCAGGGAGAGAGTTCACACTGAAAGCTGGAACACTGCTGGTAAGGTAAAGTCCTTCTTGCTGTGTACACGTTGCCAGAGTTACTTCACAGAAATTCATGCCCACAGAGCACGGCAGGCACTGTATATGCGCTGCGAAAGTCTACTTCATATATTAAATTTGTGCATTACTGTTGGTACTTTCTAGTTAACAATTCAATAAAATGCACGGTGTAAACGACGCAGTGAAATTTGACCGTGGAATGTTACTTTTTTATTTTGCAACATGTTTGCTTCGCGTTTGTTAGGTCGGCAGAAACAGTGATGAATTAAAGGAAAATGTCATCCTTCTATCTAGTAACGGCACGCTTTGTATTCATAATTGCGCTGGTTATGGGTATGGTAATCAACCGTCTTTCGTTTGACATATGTTAGAATAAAGAGCGTGTTCACTCTTAAGAGTGTACTTGGTGTTCCATCATTATGGGATTGGATGTTTTTGTAACAAAAATTGACATCTGGTGGATGTTTGAATGCAAAAACAACTTATAGTTTTATGTACTACTGCGCATTTTATGAGAACTAAATGTTAAAGAAACTCATTACTTTTTACATTTTAATATTATCTAGTAATTAAACTTTTGCTGATCCCGGTGGCCGCGCGGTCTAAGGTGTGGGTCTGCGGCCGTTCGCTTCCTGGGATTGTGGGTTCGAATCCCGCCGGGGGCATGGATGTCTGTCTCTTGTGAGTGTTGTGCGTTGTCAGGTAGAGGTCTCTGTGTCGGGCTGATCACTCGTCCAGAGGAGTCCTACCGAGTGTGGCGTGTCTGAGTGTGATCGTAAAGCCTCGATAATGAGGAGGCCTTGGCACTCTAGCGGCTGTTGCGCCATGGGGAAAAAAATTAAACGTTTAATTTTAATTATTAAGAGCTAGGTATGTATAGGATTAATGCTGAGCTGGCCAGTCTGTGTCTAGTACCACATTATCTTATGCGTGGAGGTATACATGAGTTACACTCTGTTGAAAATTTGTACAGATATATCATACATAATCCGTTGAATTGTAGCTCCCTGATGATGGCCCGATCATCGCCGAAAGGTATTTGGGACAGAAGAATCTAAAATAATGTGTGTGTATATATGTATATAATATATATTGCCTAACAAGTGTCCGGTATGTTGTCAGTATTTAATAAATGGTAGTACAAAGAGGCACTTTGCATTGTTTCTGGCACAAGTTACATTCTTACGCATACATGAGATCATCCAAGTTCAGCCATTTGCGCCTGCACGTTTCACGGCCTGTGTCTCGCGTGTTAGTGTAACGGTAAGCCATCATTGGGGAAACTGCGGCTTGCGAGCAGCTTGAGGAGATGGGACAGCCGATATCGACAGTGAGTCGAGCAAGAAATGCAATACCAACTACAGCGCCCGTTCTTGAAAAGTTGATTGCGTCTGTTTTCAAACCCGCGAAATGCCCGCCTAAATGTCAGGCATATCGCCTACTTTGCCCGCCCTGTCTTTTTCTTATACGTAGGAATTGACACAGTAGCTAAACGTGTGTCGTCTGCATTACGGCCCTGATTTTCATTGCATGTGGTCGGCCCAGCAATTGAAAAGTCTCTTTGATTTCATCACAACAAAAAGTTTAGGGACTCAAATCATTGGGCTTATTACACCACATTTTGCCATGACCATTGTACATTTCGGATCCAGTTTTACTAATGCTGTTTCTCGGATCATCCCTAAAACTCATATCGATCTCCCCAGTAACCTGAACATAAGTTACAATGAACGAATGGCTGTCCTCGCATTGTCAATAATCCCCATTCCCTCTCCTTTGAATTCTGCCACCCACTTGTAAATTTCCCACTGACTCGTTACAGTTATCGCCCTACTGAACTGCCAGTTTTGCATCTTTGCTGTAGCTTCTCGGCTATCCTTGGTCACGTAAACCAGATTGCACAGATGTGTTTGGTGCGTTATATCAATGGAGCGGTCACGTTTGTAAATGGGAGGGGGGGGGGGGGGGAGTGTTGTTCGTACTGTGTACTTCGCTCGTACAGATCGGCTTTTCAAATTACCATTTATTTTATTTTAATTACGTTTTACGTCTCCGCATTGATACGTGTTTTCTCCAGCAGCCAGAAAACTCGACGCCAGTAATCCGTTCAGATAAGTTGCAGAAACATACGGGCTACCTGTAGTGACTTCCCTGTCATGCGTTCTTTTACATTCACTTGTAGGAAAGAGCGCATAAAATTGCGGGTATTTTTGACGTGCCTGTTGCAGTTTGAAGCAACCGACACTTCCGCTGTGCGGTAGAACTAAAGCCATTCATGTGGCGTCAATGTACTGGTCATAAAATGTTGTTTGCTTAAGTCCTTTTGTTTGACAAATCGTCAAAGTGGAACAGATTTCGTTAAGAGCCAAGAATGGCAGGCAAGGCGCATTAGGTGTCGCAACGCTCGGATTACTGAAAGTAGAAAGTCTGAAAGTGCTGAGTATTTCTTGGGACTTCACTGCTCTAGTAACCCGCTACTTAAAAACCATGCGAATAAATATAATCTGTCGTTTGGGAGTAAAATTTGTTGCACGCTAACGTTTACTGCGAGCGGCGGGGTGGGTTTGCAATGGCTGTCAGACGGTGGGCAGGGAGGGAGAGTCCCGCCTTGCGCGGTCGTTGCAGTTGGTGGGCATGCAAGCGTGATGGCTAACGCTCAGTCGAATCGTGAGCAGCAGGGCGCGTGGGTGCATCAACGTGTGGCCGGTAACCGGCAGGTGTAGCTTGAGTGGTGGTGTGATGTGAAGTGTTCCGTTCGGTACCGCTGTGCCTTTATCTTTCCGTCCACAGTTCTTATTAAGCGTTATAATAATAACACGTGCCTCTGGTTACCTCGTTTTGCGCAAGTCATCAGTCCTTATGTTAAGGTCTTCTGTCTGTTGCCAGTGTCCATATTGACTCCAAACCTTGAAAACCTTAAACTGTATCGGCTCGCATTAAAAGTATTTATACAGCTTGCTGCAGAAGAGAAAGAAGACTGGTGTTTTAAGTGGTGTAAATAAAAGAACCTGTGACATATGGTTTACACGTTTGGATAGTTTTCAGCTGTATTACTGTTTGCTAGTGCCTTGACGTTAGGAGAAAAACATAGAATTGTTGCAACTGGCAAGCAAACTGTGCATCACAACTTCGTCCAACAGTGTAATTTCTCGTCTTGCTGTGAAGTTACCATATGTGGATAGGTAAGAACCAAAGCATGTGGCCACTGGCCCAATGTAGGCTTTATATAGAGGTATCAGCTAGTAATGTCACGTACCGCCAACTGTTCCAGAGTTCCGGATTCTCTCCGATTGTCGTGTTTTAATAAAAAAAGAGACAAAAGAGGACACAGGATTAATGTAGTTTCTGGTCACATCCCAATATATGTGGCAAGGGCAGGTACAGTGTGTTTTTCTGTTCATAGAACACGCGTCTGGCAATACCTTCGTATCAGTCATAACCTGTTTGTTGACGCTTTTTAACTTGAATAAGCTTATTCCGAATACGGAGAAGTTTTTAAACACGGTTAATGGCAAGAAGTGCAGTACTGGGAGGAATGTAGATTACTTGTTTCTGGTTCATCACTGTTTTTACAGAAGCAAGTTGTTTGAATTTCACCAGAGAGTTCAATGAGTTTGACGGCGCAAGACGTTAGTTCTCTAAAATCCACCGAAATGTTATTTTCTATTCAGTGGCGTAGCTAGGTTTTTGGCACCCGGAACGAGTAATCACAATGGCCGCCCATAACAGAAATTACGAAGTTTTAAAAAAGCACAAGTATTTACTGAATTTCATGTTATTTTTCTCAATAACGTAAACATTTTTGAGCGCAGAAAATCAGTTTGTTTCGTTCAAATTATTCATTTTGCTGCCCGCTTGTCTGTCCCTCGGTTGCCTCACTACTCCACCTTCTCCTTGTACGGCCCTGCTTGCATCTACCTCCGTATATTTGAAATCGTCTCCACATTAGAGGTATAATCCGCCACCCCCTTTTCTTGTCTTGAGAAATGTTTCTGGCTGCATGACCGCAACGTCAGGGTATGTATAAAATATAAAGATCCTTGGGTGAGAGGACCAGAATTACTATTTCCAGCATATTTCTGATTAGCGTATTGTTACATACTACTTTTTCTACTTTTTAAAAATTTGCCGAATTAAAATTCTGGACGGTGCACGATGGTCGAGGAAAAATGCGGCTGAAATGTCTTGTGTGACAGTAATACTGAATCGACGTGGAAGACACCAATATTAACCTCCCTCCTCCACCATTACGGTGCCTCCTTGTCTGATAAGGAATGTTCTAATACTGAGGACACTAGCTGATCGAATGATACGAAATTTATAAAGAAAAACGCATATTGTGGAGATGTCCGCCGTGGTGTTCCACTTCAACATGCTGTATGCAATGCAGTACCTACGAAAACCTAGTGTGTCTTATCACAGAACTGGTTTTTATCCTTACGAGACTCTCGAAAACATTTTTTCTTTTACTCATGGGATTGCGAAGTTTAGCACAACTTGCCTGTTAATTCCTAACATGGCCAAATTTTATGATGTTTGGCAACTCGGATTTAGATCCAGGGATATACGGATGTATATACTAGTCACTCGACATAATAAAGAACTCGAAGCCTTGCGTATTTTTGTATTAGGCACTAGTGTACGTTAACTCGTTCTTGTCGAAAGGACGGGAATATATTTAGTCATTTTGTGTGATGGGAAATTCAGTGGATAGCAATTTTAACTAGTTATATAGTTTGCAATTTATTCAGGCAATCCGTATGCAGAACCCATCCTAGACCCTTTTTATGATTATGTAGGGGAGTGCATAAGCTAGTACACTTGTGTCACTGCCCCACTGCGCCCAGTTGTGTTATTGTTATTAGTGTTGTAGTGTTAATCCTGCGTTATTGTAAAAATAGACAAGAAGCGTAATATGGCGGAAGTAATCTGCTTTTTAAAAACTTCGTGTGAAACGAAAAATTGTTGGCCTCGGCAGTTTCGATGTCGAGGTTCCAGTCAAGCCTGAATTCACAGGATCAGTGATGGGCTGGACGCATCCAGGACTGGAAGGCGTTTTGGTGGCTGACACTGTAGGTGTAAGTCTGACTTCTTTAGTTACATCATGTAAAGTCTTGGGAGTTCATATCTCTTACGTGTAATCTGCATTCACTACAGTTACATCACACGCAAATTTATTATTATTATATAATTAGCGGTAGCTCATTATCTGTGGCCTTGATACGTAATCTTTAGAGTGTAGGCCTGTGTGCGTGAGAGTGCTTGAAAAGAGGCAGCTGATGATGGCGACGGTAGTAGTAACATTACAGCTGCAGCAACAGTTGCTAACAAATCATCATTGGACACTGTAGAGTCACTGACGGCGTCGTAAAATGAATCACAATAGAAATCAGCACGCTGACAGCATCTGGGATAGTTAAGTTTCTGAAGTACTGTAGTGTGATGACAGAGGCGTACATATGTAACGACATCCTACATGTAAGGACCGTAATTTTATAATTGTGTGGCTTGATATGGCCTACTGCTGTCGTAGGGACAGTGACGAAGGGAGGGCGGATTGCGGTTCTTAGAGCTGAAGACGCCCTTGTTAGATCTAGTCTTTTCTGAATATGTTCGGGTGTGGGGGTTCGTGAATGAATCTCATTTGGAACGAGTTTTGAACGGAAGTGGAACACCATGACTTTTTTTTACTGTGGTTTCATTTTTGGACTCCGAAATGAGTACCGGAATTACGCCAGTAAGTGTGTGTATATCAAACCATAGCCGGACCATGTCGACTGTTCTACATGTTTCGGCCTTACGCGGCCATCATCATGTACTCGTATTTTATAAAAAAGATACTAAGAAAGTCCTGTATACAACAATAAAATTCCGTTAGTAAGACGTATGTAATTCTTTTGCGTAATGCATGAATAACGTTCAAATAATGTTTTGTTTCCAGTTTTTTTCGAAATATGTCATGAAACTGTTGTTAAAATGTGGTGTAAACAATTCTGTAAAACTGATACTCCCTTTAAAAATTGCGTGTTATTGTTTTTTATCCCCCACTGTATGTAAACGTGAACACGCATTTCGAATTTTGTTGGCGATGATAAAAACATTTTGGGGTACTCCAAATTAAGCTTAAAATAAGTTTCTGGAAAGAGTGAAGTTGGATGTAACAGAATTTAATGAAAAGCTACTATGTTATGAGAAATATATAAAAGAGATGTAATATAAAAATAATCCTTGCATCCATAAATATATGCCTTTAGTTATGTTTGTGACTGACGGTCTCCCCTTTATTTATATGTCGTATTACAAACGAATGCTTAGACCACAGTTGATTAGGCCTACTTGAGGCTGTACCCCTTGTGATCGGCTGTGTGTGTTTTACGCCGTTTGGACAGTTTTATGTCAGTGGAGTATGTAGGAGTTCTCTCGTACTGGACGTATTTTTGTGACGAATAAAGATTAAGTGGAGATTAACAGTTAAGTACGCTTAGGATGGAAGGGTAGGGGACCGGGTTCCCTTTCCTGGCACGAGATATGATTTTTCGTTTGCCACCACCTAGTTGGCCTCTTGGGCGCATGAATTGTGAACCGGTGCTGGAAGCCCATTTAATTAACAAAGATTATTAACACGTAACGTTATATGCGGATTGATGGGAGAAGACAAGATTACCGAGGAAAAACCGGTTCACGGAAGTGTCAATACAATTCCAGATTGTTATTCGTTAAGTGAAAGAAAGAAAAATGCAGTTCCTGTGTTACAACAGGTACTGGAACCTGATATAGAGAAACATATGTCTCATCTGGCCGGCGAACCATCCATCCAAAACACAGCTGCAGTTTCACACGTAGGCCTAATGTAAAGGGCATTTGTTATAGACAAAGATACGTTATCTCAACGTATTTGAGATATGATCCAATAAGTATCAATATTTGTATAAGATAACAACGTCAAGTGCACTTCTGATATTCCCCCAATATAACTACTTACGGAGTGTCTTAATACAGGGCCTTGCTCGTTGGGAAAGGTAAACAGGTCCTATACTGCCCGGCTTTGGAAAACACAAACGCTAAGAGATAATGTTGCAGGGTGTGCAAGGGCGATTCCATATCAAATTGCACAGCAAATAAACCTTGTTCAATTTGCTTTTTTAAAGAGGTTTGCCAAGAACAGAATGCAGAATAAACTAAATGAATCATCGTGGCTGGTTACGAGAGTGCTGTGTAAAATTATAGTGGAGCATTATGATCGCGGGTAGTAAGGTAAAGTTGTCCCTGCGCTTAATTAAAAACGACGCCATGAAGGCGTATGGAGTGTGGTGATATATGTTTAGGCGTCAGCCCCGTGATCACGTATATGACGGAGAGTTTCTTTGCTGCGGGCTGAAGCGTGTAGTTCACGTCGTCAGGTACGAACGCAAGCTAACTGCAGGTACTTTATGTTGTGCATAGCCTGCGGTTAGTGGAATTAATGTTATTATTATCTGGTACGACTTTTTATCAGGATATGTGCGTCACTTTGTGTCATTGATGATGACGCCATCACAGGCGTCGAAACGCGTATGTCAACAAAAGGTGTAACAGACATTATGATAAAGGTTGTTGATATTGATACATTTAATAACTGCTAGTACGTGTCGGGAAAATTATTATTCTCAGTAAGCATCTGTCTTAGGACCTAGAAAGTGCTGTGATTTATAAGGTGAAGTTTCCTGTAGAATACAATATGAACAGAGTAAAGTTGCAGCCTGAAGCATGTCGGAGGCTGTGCTGTCCCTTACGAGAATGCAGTTGACTTGTGCAGTGTGGGTAGAGTCTGTTAATAATGGCGATGACGGTCGTGGGGAAACGTATAGATCCTGTGGAAAAAAAAAACGTGAGTCTTTATCACTGCATGACCTTTCCACTGGTCGCCATTTGTTAGGAGTTTCGTTTGTAACAAGCCTTAAGTGAAATGTATGCACAGCCCTGACGACACAGAACACTACAGAAAATAACTATTGTCTTTATCTTATACGCACAAAACACCACTTCACTTGAGCCAGATGTGTTTTTAACTGAGATTGCGTTCTTCTGGGATGTTACGTAGCGTGGAGTGGTAATTCTGTACCGACGTTTCGGGACAACCTATCAGTCCCATCTTCAAGGGCCAAGAAGTCCAAGAAGAAAGCCCTAAAATACAACGGTTGCTGGTCCCAAGCAAAGGACGGTCGGCTTTCCGCAGCATAAACAACTTCCAAGGTCAACTGTAAACTCCTCAGTCAGTATCAGCAGCACGTAAACGACTAGACATAAACCAGACGATACCTGTAAATAAGGCGTCTTCATTGTTAACTGTTTCCAAGTTTTGTGCGAGTAATAAGATCACCATTTTCAGACATGTTACGCCGTGTAGTCTGCTAGGCACGTACCGGCGTTGCAGAGGAACCTGCTGCCTACATCCCCCCGCCACCGGTCTACGTTTTTTTGTTGTGGAGAAGGGCCCCGTAGCAGAAACTACGGACGCACCGCAGCCTTGAAGCTTATTGTGCAACCCTGTGATGAAGATGATTAGTTTTTTCATTTTTCTAAATGATGGAACACCGGTGGAATGAAATTGACAGGGGAAAACCAAAGTACTCGGGGAAAAAACTGTCCCAGTGTCACTTTACTCACCGAAAATCCCACATGGACCGACCCGGGATCGAACCCGGTCCTCCGCGGTGGGAGGCCGGCTACTAACCGCCTGAGCCATGGCACGTCCTTACCGGTCTACGTTACTACACGGCGTCACGTCCTGAAGACCGCAATTTTTGTATTCGCCGCCGTCAGAATCTCGATCTCAAACCTCATGCTGTACAGGAATAAGTGAAGTAACTGGCACTTCACACTGAAGTTCGAACTGACTGAACTACGTGTTCAGAAAGGAGTGTGGGGTGTTGTGATGACGTCGACTCGGTGTGCCCAGAACAGTTGGCGTATTTTTCAGAATTCGAATGTCCCATCAGTGTTAAACTTGCGCCGTATGCCAAGAACAGAACATTCAGGCGTTGCGGATTGAAGTGCTGAAGAGAATATTTGGGCCGAGAGGACGGTGTGCAACAGGGTGGTGGAGAAACGTGCGTGCTTTTCAGCTTTAACTCCAAATATTATTATGGTAATCAAGTGAACTGTGTTGATATGGTCGAGACGGAGGGGGGGGGGATGACAAAGTATAAAAGAGTTGGCAGAACCTTAAGGGAAGTGACCTGATGAGGCATGGATGGAAAGATAATATTAAAATGCGTCTTTATTAAACTTGAGGATGTGGGCCAAATTCAGCTGGTTTACAACGGGTTCAGTTGCAGTCTTTTGTACATATGGTAATGAACGTTGGGATTCCGTGCAGGTGGAGAACATTATTACTGTCTCAGATCTTACAAACTTCTCGACAGGAATTTTGCTGGTATAGTTATATAAGCATGCAGATGCTGTAAATAAGCCATTGCAACTTCCTGCTTATACGAGGGTCCTTTGGAGCGGTGGGGGGGGGGGGGTTATGTCATCTGTCATTAAGGTATTTTCTGTGCAAATATGACGGTAATTTGCTGCAAGTTAATTTCTTCAGCAAATGTTCGCTGGCACCAAGGAAGCCATTTACAGTGAAGCATTGAAAAGGAAGAGACGCGAACAAGTGTAGGTTCCGTAATACAAATGCATGTGATTGTGACACGGGAGCAGTGTCCGGATGAAACAAAGTAAGATCTAATGAGTGCAGGGAGAGAAAGTCATGTGTTAGGTAATTAATTATTAAAGGACCGAAAGTATCGGCGAGCGAAGTACGGTCCTTGTTGCGTTTGTGTTCCTGCAGCAGAAGTACATCGTCTTTGTGACGGTCTGATATGGTAGTGATGGTATAGACCAGTGGTTCCCAAAGTGGGCGGTACCGCCCCCTGGAGGGCGTGGGATTACCGAGGTGGGCGCTAATAGGTACGAGAGGTGGAAGGGAGCGCTGTTATTACCACAGGGGGGCGCTAGTAGACAAGTAGTGCATTTATTTTTATAGTAAAATTCAAATAAAGTAATTTTTGTGTTAAAAATAGAAAATGAACTAAATTTCTTAGTATTTTAATTTATGAATCTTATTCAAGCACATAATATTTTTAATAAAATATTGCTAGATGAATTATTGTTAATCATAAAAAAATATAATAAATTTTAATTTATTAATTAACACATAAAACATTAAGTTTAACTCTTATAATTTTATTTAAACGATTTTTTAAATATAAAATAAAAGTGGAAACAAAAGTGCATTTATGTTTTTTAAAAAAAGGTAGGGGGGCGCTGTGGGTCTGTATATGGAACCAAGGGGGCGGTGGACCGAAAAGGTTTGGGAACCACTGGTATAGACCAACAGTAGTCGTAGCATTTGGAATTGCGTTGATTAATAATGGAGCCTTTTTATAAAAGATTAGCAACTCATTTCAATGTCGTTTTTAAAGACGTTGATTAACAGTTGAGCGAAGGAAGATGAAATCTAACTAATATGCTTCATGTCTGCTGTGACGTTGAAAAATGTGCTGTAGATGAGGTCGCAAATCTTCATTGAATTCCCAAGTTCAAAAGAATCTCTCAGTGCAGTGGAGTTACAGGCGTCATATTCTTAACCGAATTTTAACGTCATCAGGGTTCTGTACAACCCCCCCCCCCCCAAACGAAAAGAAACGATGAATATTGAAAGTAAGCCCTCCCTGAGTACGACTTGGGCCTTCGAAACACTGGAAAGTGATGACACCATTACGGGAACACTACAGCGATGACAAACGAAGAATCGGCTTTGCTGGAATTGCGTTTGGGATCATTCGTGGAAAGAAGCCGCGCAGGAATGTCATATGTCAAAACCGACAACGTTTTGTTCTGATAGATGCAGGAAACGTATGAACCGCCGGATGAAATGCATTGAAAAGCAGGGCAAATACGTGGAAAATAAACTACTGGGTGATTGCTTTTTTAGAAAAGTACCTTTAATTTTTTTTTTGATGCTCGTAACGTGTTTGTTTTGTGTGGTGGTCCACGTCAGATGTACCGAATATTTACACACGTTTGGGTTGCTTTCAGTCTGCAGTGTTAAATGTCCGCCGGCGTGTTTGAGTTTTTTTACATCGTCGCCAGTTGATCTGTTTGTGTTTATCTCTTGCCTGTCGGTTTATCTCTTCTGTGAAAACTTGGTAGATGTGAGTCAAAGCGCGTGTCATTTATTTTTCGAGCGGGTGGTTTGGGTTCAGCAAGCGAAGACATCAGCCAGTCTTGTTTCTTGGAGCCCGGGGTGTCCTTGTAGGACGTGGTTCTTGCATTGAGCAAAGCCTTGCGCTCCTGTAGCCCGTCTTTTACTAAAATGTAGTTTGTCGAAGGAGAAACCCACAGAGATCTGAGAGATAGACTGAGTCTGTGTAACCTTAGTTTATTGTAGGCTTTGACGCGGTGGCGCAGTTGGTTGAGGCACTGCGCTACAAACCGGAAGGTCACGGGTTCGATTACCGGTGGGGTCATTGGGATTTTTCATTGGCCTAATCCTTCCGGCCGCACTGTGGCCCTGGGGTCGACTCAGCTTCTAACAGAAACAAGTAACAGGGATATCTCACGGGGGATAAAGGCGGCCGGTGCGTAGTGCTGACAACCTTACTGCCTTGATGTGCCAATTTTCTTGAAATTGTGGGAGTCTCACCTTTCTGGAGCCTTAAGCGCCTCCAGGCCTGTAATGGCATAGCTGTAATGAGTGCGTGGTCACCTTCCTACTTCTCGCACGCAATCCAGCGTCATGCCTGGAACCTTTACCCGGCTTAACACCTGCAGTTGTTGTAGCAATGCCACCCATTTCTTTGAATATCTTCACGTGATTAAAAATTTCAACCTGTTGAAGGTGATCTTGTTTCCGTAACACGATGGTCACTCGGGATCATACTCGTCCTGTGCGGTGGATGTCCCGACATCGAATTTGGGGTTGGGGGGGGGGGGGGGTAGCGTAAACGTCGCGCTCCCGAACGCACTGAACGTGCATCCAGGCACACATGTCTAATCCCTAAGTAAAAGAACGCGTTTATATGCATTAGGTGATTTTGCACATGTGGATAATATTAACCTGGGCACCGTTTGGGAGAGCCTTAGGAACACCACGAAGTATAATCTTTCCATTTACGGTCGCAGTTGGGATTCTTAGTTGGTGCCCCCCCCCCCCCCCCATACGTAACCTGATCGGCAACTGGCTGTGCGCAGACATCGTAATTGCATATATGTATATCGACGTTTGAAATCAGTCTGTTTTACCTTACGGGGAAGAGATGCCAGCCGCGATCCTCTTGCTTGGCATTCATGGCACGCGTTGTGGTGGTAACTGTTGGTCCAGCGCGATACGGCGAGCATACGGTGAAGTTACGACACTCAGGTTGTTCGTGCATTACAGTTTCGTCTTTAGTCTGGCGAGGCTGTTCCGGTAACCTGTCAGATATTTTGTAACGACCCTCTTGCTCGTGTCCAGTCACCTTAAGCGTGTAAGAACGACATGAATGGCACATTTCACTGTTATCGTTAAATTTGTTATTTTTTATTTTTATTATCGGTGGTAGCGGGTTGCGGTGAACCCGGGAACTTAAAACCCTCTCAGTAAAGTGACAGTCTATCATCGTGTGCATGAGAGATACTGCAGAGTGCGTAAAGGCGAACGCAACATTCATTTAACGCGCGTGTCACGCGCTTTTGCTACTCAACCGCTGGGCCTAGTTCATCGCGTATTTATAGGCTTAACTAGATGCATTCATTTATGAACACTTTGTTCAGGACATTTTTCGATTGTCTGAATGTTCAACAAATGACGTCAGAGATTTAATTTCGGTCGTAAAGGAAATATCGCCAGTGCTTTGTTAAAATGGGTGTGATAAGTATAATGTCAAAGTGTGTATTTAAACACGAGATGTTTGTAGACTGTCATACCAATGCATTATTTGGGGTACTTTTGGCCCGTTTTGTGGGGTTAAGCAGCCGCTCCATACATGTTTATGGCGTCGTTCGCCATTAAGCACAAGAAATTCCTTACTATTTTTTTATCTGATATCTGCGCTTTTATGGGATATTACGCAGCGTAGTGGTAATTCTGCATCGACGTTTTGGGACAACCTGTCGGTCCCATCTTCAAGGATCAGGAAGTCCAAGAAGACTTCGTGACCCCTGAAGATGGGACCGATAGGTTGTCCCAAAACATCGTTGCATAATTACCACTCTACGCTGCGGAATATCCCAGAAGAACGTATATATCATATTTATCGCGGCGCAAGCCTGAAATATTTTATGTGTTTGGCATTCACGATCTGTTGTCAGATGCAAGCTCGGAGTTCCTCTCTGTGTATAATTTACACTATTAGCCGAGGTAGCTCAGTCGACACTGACTAGGCTACGGGCGGGACAACCGAGAAATCGCGGTTCGCTTTCGAGCACAGACAAGACACTTATGTCTTCAAAGCGTCAAGACCAGCCCTTGGTCCCACCCATCACCTGTGCAGTGGACACCCGGGGTGGTCGGGGCCTTAGGTGACCGTTAACCTCCGCCTAGTGCCGAGGTTAAGAATGAGTGGAACTGTGTCTCCACTACCCAGTATGCCTTCATGGACAACATGACGTATATAATTTTAACTAAACAAATGTACCATACAAGATCCTTATTACTGTTTGGGGTGGCTAACCGATTGTTATTGTCAGACGTATGGGCAGTGCCGGTGTTATGCGGTCATGTGGAACTTTTACTGATCAAGTTTTCTGTAACGTGCATTCGTGGACACATTTGTACTTCCATGTAGCCTATCAAGATGATTACAGGATCAACAAACTGGTTTAAATTGCCAGATGTAGCCTAGTTATGAAATATGTGTCGTAAGTTTGATTTAGAACACGAAGTACTACGATAACCACACCACCAAGGGAAATGTGGATCTTTTAAATAGTACGTAATTTAATATTGAATAGTTGATTGTCTCTCCATCCCCCACGCTTACCAGCCAGATGAATAGTCTGGCCTCTCGAACATGTGATGATTGTTAAGTTACGTGCCTCGTGGGGTTTGGGAATTCGTTGAAAGATGTCCAGATCCGATTCATAATGTCAGTTTAATGGAATAGAATAATTGGAGAGCTTCATGCATACGAAGCCGTTGTTATCCGGGCCCGCTCGTGTGCATGTATGATACCTATCCATTTAGTACAGATGACAGTGGCATATGGGACTCGGAAACAGCATCACAGTACGTCGTATTGCACCATGGCCTACTTATTCAGTGTGCCGACATTACATTGCAGTCTTGATCATCGCATCAGATGGACGTGAGTGGTCGGCTTCACGCTCTGACTGTCTTTAAACCGGTGAAAATAGCCTATGGTACGCATTGTGTAGGAGACCGGGTGGGCCTCTGGATGTGATGGCGAAAAAGAAACCCCAGCCTTTGTCGGGAATTGAAATCCGTTCGTGCAACACGTGGATAGTCATACGCTTTAAAGTCATGGTGCCTAGTTAAGCTCATACACAACTTCAGTTTCTGATCATTTGTGAAACATTGTTTTCTGGTTTTCTGTTCCGTGATATTTCAAGAGGCTTGCTGTCTCCTGTGGTTTGCTTGCTGCGTGTTACGCCCAGAGAATCACAGTAACAGGCGAGCAGTGTGAATCGTGAAATAACAATAAATGAAAATGCATACGGCCCACTCTCGTAAAGTTACTGTGTAAGCTTCAGCCAGACACGCGCAGTGGCGTTATGTCTATGGAAATAATCTGGTTTGGGTACGGAGTGAAGAAGAAAGAACTGTTGCCATCCTAATATAAGGCATCTGTTTGAAATGCAGTCTTTATTAGTCCCCTAAATTCTTCAGTGTTTGCCTCGTTTACAAAAGACACCACCTTTTATAGGCAGTAATATTTTTCTCATGTTTCGTCCTTAAAGTCAAGCAATTGGCGCCATTAAGCTTGCAGCTATTCAACATTTCTTGGGTACAGCTGCTGTATGGACATGCCGTTGGTCCCAACTTAAGTTGAAAGTTTTCCTTTTGGAGATGTTCGTTTCCAGTTGCGCTGACTCATTACTGTTGATTTGTAATGTCTTTTATCTCCTCCCATCTCGCCACTTGGTTGCGTGCGAGGACGTACGTTAAAGTTAATAGTTCGTGCTTTATTAAACTACAAGTTTTTGTTTTTTATCAGTCAGTAGCTTATTTATTTTAACTCTAGGATGTATATTAAATACCTGTTCTCTCCCCCCCCCCCCTCTCTCTCTCTCTCTCTCTCTCTCTCTCCTAGATTGGAGACGCAAACTGTTGGTTGTACGAAAGGTAATACTTGCGATGATTTCATCACCCGTGGTCACGTCTAAATGCTGACTGGCCGTATTGTGATAGACATTTCTGGTCCTGTACAAAAGCACATTTGAGTAAATGAACACGGTCCGTGAATCGTTCGTACCAAATCGCGCAAGGTGATTGACATAGTTGCATAGTCATAAATTTTCCGAAAATGTACGACCCACCACAAAATTATAGGTGCCAGAAGGGTGTCTTGAAGAAAGCGTCATACTGAGGACCCACATATATTAGGCGCCACCGTACAAAATTTAGTCGCCACGGTGATCTGGCGTACGGGATTTGTACACCCCTAGCCCCAGTGTTATTTCTACATTCGTAATTCGAACAAACATAAACGAGATTACGAAAAAATGCAGATTTTGGTTTATAAGGCCTGTTTTCCCCTCAGATAATGATCACATTCTCCTTGCAGATAGTATGTAATTGTACGTAAATTTGTAAGTAGATATATGTAAATATATATATAGTCAACCCCCGATATAGCGCCACCGACTGTTCCACGCAGTTTATGGCGTTATGTCGAGGGTGCCCATAAATCGACATATTGTAACTTAAACTCGCAAAAATGGCTGAAGGTAGTAAAAGATGTTAATTACAAAATAAGAACACATTAGAACATTTAGCACAGTATTAGTGTCAGTACTTGCAGTCGTCTTGGCCCTATCCAAATTGCTAATGTTTCCTCCCGTTTTTTATGTTTTGCACCTTTAACGTTTTTGTATTAGCCCTTTCTAAATTTTGCCACTTATTTCCACTGAGTAGGCCTGTGTAACCAATGCAGCCTCGATTGTTGGAGTGGTCCCTTAATAAGGAGAAGTGCCTTGCTACATTCTGCTGAAAAGCTGCAGGCAGTTGGTCTCTATAAACTGTTCACCAGACCTCCTTCAACACAATCCGAAACTTGCGGGAGTGATGCAAAACGAAGCCAGGGTTGTAAGATCAGTCAGTACCTGTACGTCTTTATAGCGAGTCAGTGAAAAACGCCACTGCCAAATACACTGGCAGCCAGAACAGTTGAAAAGAGGTTTCTGTAATGTTTAGACAAGAAATGTTTTTACACAGCTAGTAGTCGCTGGCCCATCATGTCTCGCAAGGCAGAAGTCCCACGCGCACAATGCTTATTCCTTATTTTAGCATGGCGCTGTGTCGGACATTGTTTAGTGCTTACGAGCACATTTGTATCACCAAAGTCTTTGGCAGATGGCCGCTAGCAGGGGTAGCGCTATACCGAGGATGCACAATGTTAAAATATGGAATTTGTGTTCACAGACTTTCGTCGGTGCTAAGTAAGTGTGGCGCTATGTCGGGGTTGACTATATTCGGCTTATAAAAATGGTTATTCTTGAAGGATATGTAACAGTGGTTGATTCAACATGCCAATAATAGCAACACTGAGATTTTCTATTGACGTGTGTTCGCTTTATTGGTACACAGTATTCCGGCTTTCGTGTGACTTATTCTGAAGGTCCCGGGTGCGTTTCAAACATTTGCCAATAATTTTACAATGAAAATTACAAAAATGTGTCAGTATG
This sequence comes from Reticulitermes speratus, assembly GCA_021186555.1. Classification (NCBI taxonomy): domain Eukaryota; kingdom Metazoa; phylum Arthropoda; class Insecta; order Blattodea; family Rhinotermitidae; genus Reticulitermes; species Reticulitermes speratus. The sequence goes on from JAJKFL010000009.1 coordinate 22,940,327, forward strand.
ATTGCAAACAAAGGCCCAAAGACGAGAGTAGAGCAAACCTACGGAACGTACCCATATCAGACATACTTTAGTTGGTGCGCAGTATCGAACATTGCATTGGTGTAATGCCTCATACGCCATCACTCAGCGAACTAAGTAAATATTGAAGAATATTTGTCAGACACGTTCAGGATAATGTGAGTGCAAAGCTTAGTCGCACTGAAGTGTGACAGTATTCAAAAGGAACTACGTCATATGCGGTTTGGAACGACAGTGATATTTTTGTAAGATTTATTGCAGTTGGTGTGTTCGAAAATGTGTTGTGTTTGTTCCAAGACTTCTTTAAATGTGGGGAGGTAGGCTTTTGAGGGACAGAAAATTAAACACCAGAGCTGGGAAGATAAGCTTTTTGTTTTGAGAGGGGTCCATTTTATTAGTAGCTTTCGTGTGGCAGGGAGCGAGGCTGTGGGGGACGATCATGGTTGATCTCGACTGCGGATTGGTTACCGAAGAATACTAGCTTATACGTACAGCTACAGAGTGTAAAGATGTAGATTTTTTTAAAAGAACCGTTTTGTACTCAGAGAAGGAGGCTTGTTGAAAGATCAAATGAGGGATGGGAAGTCGTTAACAGGCCGTACGTTATCTGTACAACAGCGTTTGCTTTGTGGGTATGGTACTTAGATGCAAAGAGAGTAATAGACTAATAAGTTATTACTATTATTTCATGCCTGTATGCCATTTTTCTGTCTTACGCATCGGACCAAGTCAAGTCAGACACACTCAGTTTGCTGTGTGTTGGTTTTGGGATTCCTGTGGTATCGGTGCTACAGACGCATCAGATACCGATGTTAGTATAGCCCATATGAGGGATTGATGAATCTTCCTAAGAAACATGCGTTCAGGATTCCAGTAGCTGGAATCCTTTCCAGTTGAAGTCCCACGTTTTACTGTGATAGATTCATAATTTTGAGTCTCCGTGTTTTTGATATGAAGGTATTTAATGCAGCAGTACACGTCTGATAGCTCGGCCAGTAAAGTGAGGGGCTAGGGACTGGAGTTTGGATTTCGATTCTTAGCAGGTTGATAAAATCTGCTTCTGCAAGTGCTGAATGACGGCGGGGTTCTGTTAGCATCCTGCCATGATTCAGTTGGAGCCTCTTTCCTACGAGTAAAAGCGTTTCAGAGCGGTCGTCTTGTGCCGAAATTAAAGGTGTGGCGGTGTGCTGAGAACAGCGGTTGCTTGACCTGCCTTTACCTTTGGCATAGTGGCTTGCTGCTGGAAACGGTGGCGGACTTTATTGTGTCCTGATACAAGCTGACCGTGCTGCTCTGGTGCACTGGTTAATGTTGCGAGACGGGGCTAATGGCTCAATTGTGTGTGACTTACTGAAGCAAAGAAGAAACCGGAAAGATGTGACGGGAATGTATTTAAAGGAAGGCTTTCTACAAGGGGGGTTTGAACCCGGGCACTTTAACTTGTGGAGGTCTAGGGGTGTGTGTGTGTGTATGTGTGTTCATGTTTGCGGGTGAAGTCTGAAATTCAGAAAATGAAGAAAGGAACAAGATTTTAGTGTAATGGAGTATTTGCCTTCAGTGGTAGTGCTGCTACCTTACGGCGTCTGAACTAGCTTTGTTGGGATAGCATTTCCTCTATTTCTGATGTGGTTATACCGCCATTATTGGGTCATCAGAGCCTCTTTTGTTTCTAAACAGGGACCCCCACATGAAGGCGAGGTTGATATTTGGGGAGGAGGCTATGTTATCTCTCTAGGAGAATAAGATGAAGGGATCAAATTCATGTTCAAAGACGAGCAGGCTCAATGGCCTAAATCTGCAGAGGTTCAGAAGAAGAAGAAGTAAGGAACGAGGGTCAGAGGAACGAGAGTTACTGAGGAAGAAGGAACGAAGACAGAAAGACAGCACGGAAGTAAGGAAATAGGGAAAGTGTTAAGAACAAGGAAACAGAAAAGAACTAAGGAACGAAAGAAGTAATTAAAATAATGAATGAGTAAATGAGTTCCGGCTCACAATGTGTTTCTGATATTTAACCGGTTCATATGAGGATCCGATCTGGTCCCATTCATGACTGTCATTAGATTTCCCATTTTGAAGGGCAAGGGATTGGCAGTGAGCCCTATTGCGCGGTATGCAGCACTGTGGTCTGGTGTTCTGAGACGAAATGGCGTATCGCGTTCTTCATGTAACTTGAAGTGTTGAATGCGTTTCTGGATGGAATAAAGCCTACAGGAGTTAGTAACTACTGTCGCCGTCCGTTGCTGCTCTCACTAGCACCCTCGACGTCGAGACAATACTTTAGATTGAGGTTCACACCTTCATTTAATCGTCATCAATACATATACCAGAGCCGACTGCAACGTGGATCCGCAGATTTTTTAAATTCTAAACCGACTGTTACCGGTCGTCGGGTCTTCTTCTGCCTTTATTTCTACTCCCCCGTCTTGTCACTTTTTCTTTTATTGCCCTCTATCTCTCCACCCATATCGTAGAGCGAAACTAGAAGGTCGGAGTGTCAGAGGGTCCTTCCTTAGGCTATTGGACACACACACACACACACACACACACACACACACAAATGTTTCCCGTTCTTCACGTAGAGGGGTGGTAAGGCTCGAACCCAATTTTCGGCTACACTACTGATAGTGAATTCTTTCGAATCATTTTGGAACATTACCGAGTTCCATCGTATCATTACAGACTCGATGGGTTGGTCTGAAGTCTCTAATAATATAGCACAGTAAGTTTGGTTTAGTCGCATTCAGCTTAGTATCCCTGTGATTTATGTTATAATGAATGTGACTATCTGAGGCAATAAATATTCCTGGACGTTTGTAGAGATCGTGAATGTGTAGTGACGACCCTCAAGGCAGTCTACTGCTTACATTTTCTTTGTGATAGACACGTCAGGTTTACTGAAATCAGACATATGAGGTAGGTAGTGGGTTTCTTCTTGAGAAACATGGTTTTCCTTTAAGGAGATGAGATGATTAGCGAAATGGATGGGAGTTCCTTTGTTACGATGTCCATTCGTCCTTTCAAAGAAGGCTTATAATCTGATAAGGTAAATTGGCAAGGTCTAATGGTCTTTGGAACATTCTTGGACTTCCTCTCCTTTTGTAAGAATGGCCTGTTTTGAGAGCTGAGTAAGGTCCGTGGAAAGGCTGTGCGTGTTTCTTGCAGTCGAATTGGCGGGCGATATTGAAGAGGGCCATGGGTCACGAATAAGCAAACTACGGCCCACGCCAAATATTTGAATAGCAATCTGTCCCTTCCCTCGAGCTGGACGACCGCGTACTGAGGAGTTCCATTCCTGACACAAAGAGATTTTATTTCCCATCTCCGCGGTATGCAGACAAGCGGTAGCCCCCCCCCCCCAATCTATAACGCAATGTGTCTCGGGGATAAAGCTGTCGGGGCCTGAAGCTGATCACTCAACTCCATGCGTGCCGAAATTAAGAATGCGTGGAGTTGTAGGCCCACCTGTACGTCCCCATACACTGCATAGAGGAAGAAAATGTGAACTGTCATCATGTAACAGTAACCCTTAAAGCCAGAAGTTGGAATTTTCGTTCAGTAGTGTGCGTTGGACCGGTGTATTTGATGATGATACAGCCAGTATTGAACCGGCTGACATTTGATGTTTGTGTCTTTGTTCATATTAGGGGCCACATGTGCGCCGTGATCTCTTTCCGTAATCGTGGGGCGCGCTGTCATTTATGACTTCGAATATCGTTTTATGTTGCTGTCAGGAACGTCATATCGCCCCTCTGTCAACACAGGAGGCCTGCTGCACTATCGCCAGACAAGTGTAAAGTGTATGGAGCTGTAAATTATATTGTCAGTTCTGTTGAAGCTAGCCATAATGCTGTTTTCTACAAGCAGTGACATGTATGAGGAAATTGTTGTTGTTGTTTTTGTTTTTGTTTAGAGGGAGAGGGAGGAAGGAAGAAAGGACGGAGGGAAGGGAGCAACCAGAAAGGACGTAAATGTTTTATTTTATGGAAAATTGGTGTAAAGACCATTGAAATTGCAGCGGGAGGGTTTAGTAGGTCCCATCTGTAGGGACTGGTAACAGTTTTATTGATAGAGTGTTCTACAGTGTAGCCATGTAAGGGCACTGGAAATCGCGATTGCACTTACTATGTGCACATGTAACTTTGTTCGGCAAATTTCTTCGAGACTGTAATACCGAATGAGTCATGGGTACCTCTCACTTCTGTTTATCTCCACCACCTTTTGCTGTCATTCTTAATTAACAACAACTCTGATTGCTTCATGACGATAGAATGGTATAGTTAGGCGAATAAACAGAAAAAACACTAAATTGTAGCAAAGATATTTTTCCAAGCTGAGGTCTTTAAAAAAAGATGCAGAAATAGCACTATTGGTTTTATCCATTTTTTACCTTTAAATCCTTGAATTTATGTTCGGTACATATTAACATGCCTCTAAAAGGCTTTTTAAAGGAAGCCAGTTAAAATAAGTTTTAACCCGAACTGATTCTTTTATGTATCATTTTTAGTCCTTTTATTCCTTGGCTCTAAACCCATTATCCTGTTGTGGTATGCTTTATTGTGTTCGCTAGAGCGAGACTTCGAAATGAGATTTTGACCTGTTTTCCCTAACTTATATTTTAGTCCACCATTGCATGGGATGGAAATACCCCGTGTCCCGACCCAGATCCCTTATAATGATTTTGGTTACACGTATCTGGCACGGTGCGTCTCTTAGTAATTTTTTAAAACTATTGCCAAAATTGGAAAACTCCAGTCTTTATTTTGTGATGATTTATGGCTCCCCCCCCCCCCCCCCCCACACACACACTTTCTTTTATCATGTAGCTAGTCACAATAAGTAGCGTACCTGACCTGTGATTGGATGTCATTGAATCTGGTAACTAGTGTTCAGACGCCAACGATTATCTGTTGTCTTCACTGAGGTTCTGTGTTTTTCTGCGGTTCTTCAGAGCAAGTTAACCATCCTAATAGCTCCACTGAACAGAGTCATTCTTGAGAAGCTATTAGATGTCAGCATAGCCAAGGAATTTTATGGAACTCAAACTTCCGTTGCTGTCAGTTCTGAAGGGTTCTTGGGAAGATAAATTACACTTTAAGGTACAGTTCTCGACACATCTTTGCGACTGTGTACGGAATACGAGCCGAATTAATCTAACTCCCACTTCCTCTTCATCTCCCCAGCTTCTATGGTCGCAGAGCTGAGTGCCGGACTGTGCTGACTTTGGGCAGCTGAGGAGGAATCTCGTCACCTTTCTACGTGAGGAAAGAAAGAGGTGAATTGTTCGAAACATTCTGTTCTTGTTTGAATAATCGACTGAGTGCAAAGTCCAGAAAACGAGTAGTTTTACGTGTAACTTACCATCCTCCAAAGGTTTTGTAATTTACTTACACGTGCCATGAACCCGGTGTGTTACCTCCTCCTTAGTTCTAGTTCAAAAATAGCGCCTTCTGTTGATCCCAGTGGTGCCTCCGTTTATTTTCACCTAACGACGTAAAGAGATGCAATTCCCGCGACTTCTTTTTCTTGTACAGGATACTAGGCGTTGGGCACGAAGTCGGTACCACGTTATTAGACACCGTCACTGAATCACCTGAAAAGGTTCACTCCATCGCACCGTAATTACATTTTATCTGAATATCCTGCTGTCACCGCCTAGGTCAGGCCTTGTTCGTCAGATTTTCCGACCAAATTGTTGGTATTTCATATCAGTCTCATGCGTGCTACGCTTACAGCAAATGTGCGGGTTTCTTCAGACAGACTGTGACTGCCTTGAAATAATACACGACATCCTTACCTTGTCGTTACAGTCGTATAGGCAGGTTATCCATTGCTGCTAAATAATCCAAATATCTTTCGTAACTTAGTTTTTTTCCTCCGGTATCATGAATCTTATATTAGTTTCTGGAGACGTATGGTTATTTTAACTGTCAGTTATTTTATACCGGACGCTAATTTTACCGTCTGTTTCGTGTTGGAAAAGTGTGCTTAGAAAGATACGTAGGTACATTAATGCAGATGTGAGATAAGTAGGAGACTGCCCAGTATTGTTAGAATGGTGAAATATAGAAACCTTACAATATGTTGGTTATGTACTCTGTGAGTACTGAAGGCGGATGCTAGCTATGAGTGGAGGAACGACAGAAGAGGCGGCACATCACAGGAAGATAAATTACCTTCTGCCACCAGTACTAGGTCCGAGGTTCGGTCCGGTCCGGCCCAGACGGAAGGCAGTTGGGCCGACCGAGGGCTGGCCAAAGTCGCCTGAGTGCTCAGCCGAAAGCGCCTGAAAATGAGCAGACGAACTGTATTGAGCACTTTCAGAAGTCTGTAGTAGCATGACCACGAGGTCATATGCACAATCCCCACGCTGGTTCCGAGGTGTCCGTGTCCGTATTATGTAGCCCAGCGATGTGTTTGCTACACAGGAATGGCTGAACGCATCAAGGGACGTCGACTTGCGGTTGGCGCAAGCCTTCGCCCGTAATTAATTTTTTGGTTGCTTGGGGTTGGTCCGTCCTCCGTCAGTACTGGGATTATAGGTAGGATGGGGAGAGAGAGAGCACAAGGAGTTGTGGTGCGGGACCGCTTCACATAGATTACTTGGAATACGGAGGAGGCAGTAAATGGGTTTTATGTGAACTGGTTGTGAGGGTGAGAGGTGGATGGAACTGGCTGAAGGCCTCTTTGGTATTGGTTGTGTTAAACTGCGCTAGGGTGGCCGTCAGGTGTACCTGTATTGTAAAACCGATACTGAACGCAGCGTTTCGTGTTGTAGTGACAGCTGGTGTCTTTCCGACGATTCGCCTCGCCAAAATATGCGTACTGGGCAGCGAGTGTGTATTTTTTGTAGTCGTCAGCATGCAGCAGCTGTCTCTTGCGTCGGGTTGATGATTGAACCATTTGAAGCATAATGGCACCTTCACCCCGGAACTTACATAACGCTCGGACCAGGATGTTTTAATTGTGGTGGCTGAGTTTGAACCAGTATATTTTCATTACAGAAACGAGCCGGCTACGAATTTCAGGATTGGCGTTCGATTCCCGAGAGAAGGGTGTTCTTTTCGCCACATCATGCATACCTCAGTCTTGCTCTGTTTAGCCAGTGGGCATCTCATGCTCCGTGCCCGGCGTCTTTAACGCCGGGAAGTGACTATGACAAATTACCGTCGACAGGAGCAATGTGAGGCGGTTTATCGCCACTAAATCTTATTGTTCGTCACTTATCCTTTCGTTCTGATGTTTTATCTGCGTAAATAGCAAGCGAGTTTACAGTGAATTTGATATGATAAGTTCCGACAAAACTAGCGTGGGGTATGTAGCTTTGGATCGTAGTTCTGTAGTGGAATACCGACCTTACGTGAAGCGAAAATGGAACATATTTTCTCAGAGACAACTGCGCTAGCAAGTTGGCTGAAGGGGTAACCCTTTTGACTTGGGTTCTAGCGGTGCTTGGTTCTAATCTCGGCGGAATATCAGCTATCCAGAGTTTTTGGCGATTTTACTCGATCCTTTCTTCAGGTAAGTGCCGGTTTGGTACCTGCAGCTTAGGTAAGTGTTATGTTTTTGCGTGTCAAGTCAAACGTACGGTAGCAACACTGTACACTTCGCGAGGTAACGCTGCCAGAGCTTTGTGTTAGAGACACAAGGAACTACTGCTTGTTGGGAATTCGCCAGTCCATTAATAAAAGTATTTTTGCCTTAGATATTTTTATTTATGTTCATCTAACTGCAGTAGGTTAGTTTCAGTTAGTCATGAGTCTCATGTCTTTAGAAAACATTTTGAAACGCCGTTCACGGTCAGCCTCATGTGCATATAAAGTAACAGAATATCATCTATTTGACAAGCAAGTTGCGCGAGCAGTACCAGTGACGTCCCCGAACCACGTTGTGGTCTGATATACTGGCAGCGTCATTAAACCACAGAATAATGACAGGACTCGAAAAGCGTCATATCTTGCAAAGAATTCCTACTTAACATAAATTGGCCATCGTTCCTGTCGCGGTTAACATCTCGGGCGGAGTCCGTTCTGAGCAACGTGTGGAGTTACTGCAACGTATGCTGACGATACTGTTCCTTGATGGTGAAGACATACTATCTCCGAAATGTCGGGACTGTTGCCCCGGGTTGACGCGGCTGATCGCCCGAGTAGATTTTACTGCTTATCGTTGCAGATAAAGCAAGTGTTATTTACATAATTGGAATTATTTTTCGATGCGGTTTGATATTTAACAAAGACAGGGAATTGTAGTTTACAACCTGAAGTGCTTGTAGTTTATTTAATTTATAAAAGTCATAAAATTGTCACTGACTAGTAGAATTGGAAGCTTTCATTTGTGTACTTGGATGGGAAAATTGGCATAGTTCGAAAAAGTAGGCTTTGGAAGGTACAAATTTGGAACCCAGAACAATACGGTATGTGTAGCAGTGTGTGAGCATGATGAATGTTACACAACACCTGTCCTTGGTGTAGATTGCTTTGTTTTCTGTGTATTCGTATTTAGAATGTTGAATAGCCCTTCACTTCCTGTGAGTTCTGCTGGAAGGCGGTTATTCTGAAGTGACGTCACGTTACAAATGTAGCTTGTGAGTAACATAATGTAAAGGGCATTTTATTGAAATGTCTCTTGCTGTTCAGTAGACCTACCCACGGTAACACTGACGTGATTGTCAAAGATCGTAATATCCTATAAATTAAATCCTGTAGTTGTCTTTAAGTGAAAGTTATTTATGTGAAGTTTTTGTGGTGTCGTTTCCGCGGCACAGGCTCCGCTGTGATTCACGTGTTTTTACTTTAAAGCGTAGAGTTTATTTTTGCAAGCTCTCCTGCCGTGACTTGGCAAGACAAAGGCCCCATTGCCACCCGCCGAAAACTTTGCTGAAGCTTCTTAAAAAGTAAAGAAGGCTTGTTTATAATCTTGTTAACAGTCTCTTGCAGCAAGCACCTTCAGAAAAGCAGAGTTTTTCTCATTATAAGGAGCCATCTGTTTGTGAGGGTTGGATAAATCAGTTCCTCGAAATTTCTTCCAACAGCCATTACAAACATGCAATGTCTTTATGTTAAACAAATAGTTAGACAAGTAACATCGAAAGCCATGTTTAATTGGCATTTATAACTTCTGATAGGAAGTCCCTGTTTTTGTGTATGAAGAGTCTAAAGTGGAACCTTGGGCGTCTTATTACGTTCAAATACTTCTGAGTAGCCTGCAATTTATGTTCATCCCTCAAAGTAAATTTCCGTGTTTGGAACATGTAGTTGATTGATATAATCCTTTGGGGAATAACATTTATGTAATTAATATACAAAAATTTATTCCTTGTCCCACAGTAAACAGAAACCAGTTTATGCTGTTTAGGAAAACAACCGCTTTTGTTCTGGTAAACATATAAATATGCTGTGGGTAAAATACACAGTTTTTTAATGATGAAGCGGCATGCAGTAACCACTGTGCTTTTACAGGGCGAACTGCCTGGGCCTACACTTTATCTGAATAAGATACATGGCAATTAATGTGAGAGTTGTGGCGTTCGATAATTTAACGACGCCTTTCGGGTACATTGCTTATACGGTGTCGAATGGGAGGAAGACTGCGCATTGTAGTTATCTGGAGGGCCGCAGTCGTAGCTTGTTGTAAGGTTCTGACGCAGTATTTGCTCAGGATAGCCTGCGTCCTTGCTGAAAATCCAAGTCACAACCTCCAGCATACGAAGCGGGAGTGATACTGTACGGCGAGAAATGTGTATGCATACACTACCCGGCTTACGACGGGGTTTCGTTCCGACGACCAGGTCATAAGACGGAAATACTCTATACGACGTACGTACAAGTCGACTGTCCACTGGTAAACTTAATAAGATGTCAACACGGATCAGGTACCCAAATAAAAATTCTGAATACAGCATCAAAGTAAACTGACGAAAACAAAAAGCAGAGGAACCAGGCACAACGTACGCATGCGCATTACATTGACCAGTCGTTAGGCGTACCGAGTGTATCCACATGAGTGGTCGTTGGTCGGCGAGCGTCTGCATTTCTCGTTCCGGTTGACGTGACATTAGCAGCACTATACCCGAATCCACAGAGTACTTTCCCGCGTTTTTACGACCTGCAATACGATGCTCCAAGTGATGTTCACGACGCCATACCGCGAATCTGTCGAGCTCTTGTTCCCTTTTACACTCCGGCACGTCCCAACGTCCGAACATGACAGTACACATTCTGCTGAAGTATCCACTGTGGTTGGACAGCCGGCAGTAGTCGCTGTTCTTCCAAGGCACCAGAAACAAAAACTTGAGGACGGAACGAAAGACCAGGATTCTTATGTGTAAAAAATTAATAGAAATTCTCTTTCTCTTTCTGTTGTAAAGTAAAGTTGCACAGAAATGTGCAGTAGTCTGCAGCCAATGAAGCATGTTAGTTCAGAAGTAGCACCAGGCGATAAAAACGGAAGGCATAAAGTGAGGGAAAGAAGAGAGTGTCTCCACCCCCTCGCAAAAACAGCCAGTTCACTCAACTCACTAGTTATTATCCATAAATTTGCAGTTTGCGAGTGAAACTATTAAGCCAAATTAAAGCATAGTGGTTACTTTATATACCATCAGGTTTAACACTAAGGAACTCAGCGTTTTTTTGTCCGCACTTTGAATTTATGTGTTTTACACGTGTTTCGGAAGGAACTGCGACTTTTGCCCTGTACAAAAATTAACTGCTGGATTTTTAAAATTAAGAAGGAAAATGTTTGCTGCGCGGAACGTGTTGAATCTCTGAATGTAGTTGAGGATCGTTGTCGTCTTAAAAGGGTTAATTTCCTTGACTAGAAGCATTGCTCTGTGGTGTGCAGCAAATAGCATTTGAGTGTATGCTTAACATGCTCCAGTAGATCTGTTCGGGTACGTCGGGTCCATAACCTGTCAGCGGTTCAGCAGTTTGTTTTATGATGATAAATAGCTCGAATCTGCTGCTAAACTTGGTTGTGTTACTAGGAGAAATAAGAAAAATGAGTTAGAGGAAGCAATTTGCCGTTGTAGAAGGTCTCTTCTTACCAATGTTTTTGCGAATTAATCTTTATAATGAATGCATTCGTATACCGAAAGTACGCGTATTTGCATGGTTTTGTTGCGATATGTTGACCTTTATTTTGATTTTGTTTATTTATTTATTTATTTTTTTTGATTTCAGTAAATCGCGGAACGTTTATCTCTTGTCTCGTTTTTCGCCCCCGACTGCCAGGTCTAAAGGTAACTTCTACCTGTCCGACAGCCGATACCCGTTCTTGCAATGCTGGCGTTCTCGTAATTTCGCTCATTATTCCTCTGTATCACCCCATTATGGTGTGGAGCCCTCCTGATCCCAAGACACTCCACTTCTGTGTAGGGGTGGTGATACTAATCCCCCTGATCTATAGACGCTCACCGTGTCTGTGTATGCGGGAGGGGTTCGCAGTAAAGAAATGTAAAAAAGACAGCGATAGAATGATGGGGGAGAATATTATTATCGCCTCAAGTGCGACAACCTCAGAACGTGACCTTCAGGCAATCGTTGGAGCGAGTCTAATTGACGGGACAGTTGGAAGACAGTGTCCTGGAAACTGAGTTGACTGTAGTACTGAGTATATTAGATAATGGGAGCCACGTCCCACTACGTCACGAGCTCCTTTCAACACTTGTACATTCATCTTTCATTGTCATGGCAGTGAACTTCGCGAATACTCGAATTCTCTACATGATTGCGGTTTTTAATGAACTTTTAGTACCGGTGCACACATCCGTTTTTCTAACGTGCGGTGACGCTGCGTTGCCGTAATTATGGTGTGGGATACACTGAAGTCAGTTCGGTAGTGCACCATATCTCCGTCGACGTTGTGTCACCGTACGTCCATCTTGCGTTGGTTTGAACACTGCGTTCCCCACCACGACGTAACCGCACCGCAGACGCACATCCGTTCTCTCAGTACCTTGTTGTCTATGATTCGGTGCACACATACGTTTTTTAACGTAAATGCGTTAACTACAATGGCGGGAAATTTCGAAGATTTAGACATTGAATTATTTATTGGGGAAATAAAATACCCTGAAATATGGAATGTCGCTTCTGAGAACTACCACGACCGTCTAAAGAAAAGAGGAGCGTGGATTAGTGTTTGTACATTCGGAAGTAATTAAAAATCTTATCGGAATTTGCTCGTAAATCCGCAAAAGATGTATAAAATGTACCCTTAATAGTCTTAAATCGGTAAATGGATGTACCCAATATCGTCTTCTTTGTTTCAAAATATATTTTTTGTAAACAAGGTAAGCAAATATTACTCGTTTTCTTTGGTAGACGTCCATCATTGGCGGCTGAATGCGAACTGGCGTCATTTCACGGATGTGTGCATTGAGTTGCTACGGCAACGCAGCGTTACCGCATGTTAGAAAAACGGATGTGTGCACCGGGCCTTATTGTATTTTATTTAGGCCTGTTGCTGTGTGTCAAAATGCTGAGGATCCAAGCGAGGGGAAGTAACAGGAAGACAGAAATATTACATAGTGAAGAGCCACGTAATTTGAACTCATTGCCGAATTTTACGGTGATGAGACCAAGGATGAGATTGGCGGACCATATCCGGATGGGGGAGATTAGAAGTGTGTAGAACACTGTGGAGGAAACATCCGTAGAGGAGACTGTAGTTGGAAGGCATAGTCTAGATGGGAGGATTATATTACAATTTAGTCATATCTTAGGGAAATAGGGAATGATGGTGTGGTTTATCATCAGGATTTTATGAGCGCGGTAAGGAAGTTCCTGCTTCCATAAAAGGCATGGTATTCATTGTCTCATGAACTCACAATAAACTCATAACTGGCCCATCCAGTGAACAGACTCTAAGGTTGAGTATGGTGTGCCGTCGCAAGCAGTGAAGTGATAGGTGTGTGTACGCACAGGACTAATGTCTGTGGGACTGCTGTAGACATTGGATTACTTGAACGAGCGTATAAATGGTCAGAGTTTCTTACAGTCCAGTCTGGGGAATAAACTTACCTACACGTATTAATCGAAAGTAAGAAAGATATTGACGCATATGGGCGTATACTAACGAAAAACTGGCTTACAGTTCGTTCACCACATGAACTCGGATTAGAAGTAGGCCTATATTCACTGCGTATTACAGCTCAAGGCTGCTTTTTATGTCCATTCGAAGCGATTTTCGTAGTTGGCTGTTCGGTCATTATTAAACTATTTATACTCAGTAGTGCAGTATTTTCTTGAGAAACAAAGGGGAGTGAAAGATGGAAATGAGAAAAGAGATAATAAACATTTGACACACGAATACTTGTAATAACTTTGAAAGATATTGAAATGTTTAGTGTAATAGCAGTGTAATCGTCACTTGACTCTTCCTCTGCGAAGCTACTTCTGAGATAATCCGCGATATAACCGCGGAGATTTTTAGAACACATTACATTTGCAGAATGTTTGCTACAGTTCAGTTCAATTTAGAGTCGTTTGTTTTCACATGTACCATCTAAATGTCTAAAGATTTAAATGTACGAAAGTGTAGTTTAATTTCTTGTCGTGCATGGTTGTCGCACTGTCTGCCTAAGGTAATGATGTGTTGAGGGTGTTCGAGAGTAGGTAACTGCGGAGAGTATTGGAGGTTAAAGTGTAACAGGGGATTGGGTGTTACGTAATAAAGAACTTCATAATTTTTACTCTTTATCAGATAGTACCGTGTTCAAGTTAGGGAGGATAAGTTAAGCATTACGCGTATTGTGCATGCGGGAGATTGATTAGAATGCATACAAAATTATATTAGGAGAGTATAAAGGGAAGACACCAAAGACACCAGTTGGAAGGTCTAGACTTATATGGAAGGAATAGAAACTATAGCAAACAGGACTGAAGTGATTCAGGATGGGATCCTGTTATGGCTTCTTGTGAATATGATAATTGACATTCAGGTTTCTTAAAGGAAGTGAAAAACCAATGAACGACTGTCACATTCTCAAGAAGAACTCTGCCCTTGGGGACACGTTAGAAAGCTGGGAATGTTCAGAAGAAACAGTGTAGATATGCAGATGGTTGGGTTAGTCCCTGTCGACTTTCAAAGTAAATGCGGTTCCGGTGCGTTGCCCTGAGCACCGCAGACGTCACGGGATGTGCCGGCGGATGAAGACTTTCTATGCGATAAACCTGCCGTGCCCGGGGAGAAGCTAAACAAGGGAAGACGTATTGTTAGGGTAATGAACGCGAGTCATAATGAGGCGGAATATTCAAACATTTAGTGGTTATCATTTTGACACTGCCATGAGTGTTACAGGAAAATTCTATAAAAGGGGAAGCGTAACAGCTCGATGGCGAGACTCGACATATGTGACTCATTTTGTTGGTCTCAGGTTTGCCAGAATTCCTGTTTTTACCGTATTTTGCTTAAAATAAACTCTTCAGTTACTGAAATGTCCAGAGTGCTTGGATATAGTTGAAACATCGTTAATAAATTCTCCGTAATCACTTGCATGAGTAATGCAAACAAAAACAGAACATTTCACCTTCTTAAATCGGTACACGAAAGTTAATGCGCTGCAGTAAAACACCGTAGGGGCCTACTATTATTATACGCACGTGATTAAGTGTGAGTTCTGAAAACGAAAGCCTGTAACATGCATAATTTGTACTAAGAAACAGATCACGTGCTGTGTTTGATAGAACAGCCGGGGACGTAAGATCGCTTTATGCATAGTACTGTATATCGTGTGTCCAGTAAACTACCAGACTAGCGTGACGGGATGGCAGGATTGTATGTTACATATGTATTTTCGAGCATAAATATGTCCTCCTTCAGAATAAAAGTCTCTTGTAACTAATTTTATTGGACGTGACTGGGAGTCCAATCAGGTGTGATGGATATACATTTAATCGAGGAATACAAATTTATTTGGGTGAGAAGACATTAGAAGCCTCCACAATGCAGATCACCAGCAGGATATGCTCATCGACTGGGAACACGCAGCTTGCTGTTTAGTTGTGAGCGGCAGAGTATAGCTCCTACTGTGTAGACTTCTCCCCAGAGGTACTCATTTTAAGACAAGGTCTGTGAAACATTTGAGACGAGACTGTGTAGTTACGTCAGCACGAGCGAGTTGTAACTGATGCGGCAGCGAATACATTTATTTCGGTCGCATGCTTCAAAATGTAGAAAGTCTGTTATAATTGCAATCTGCAGACATAACTGTACTTTCCCATCTTCACGTTGTCGGTGATTTTTGTTTCAAAATGTCGTGTTATAATAGCATGTTTGTATGAAGTGGCTGTGAGCTGGTTACTGTGTAGGCGTGTTGACAGCCATGCATCAGTGTCGCCGGGGGGGGGGGGGGGGATTGGTACAAATTACGGGCTCGGCGGACCGGCTGGGAACGGTCCGAGTATGTACGTATGTTTTGTCTTTTCGTAGTATCATTATTTGTCGATTGTAAAATTAACCACAATGTGTATTTATAGTTCATCAATCACACCCAACGCGCTGTATTATACACGTTTTTACTTGGCAACTAAATTCGGCCCCAGTAAAGAGCCATCATCAGACCATTATCAAATGGCCTGATGATGGCTCTTTGCAAAGTAAAAACGTGCATTACACAGCGTGTTGGGTGTGACGGATGAAGTAATGAAATACACACTTGTGGTTAATACACCAACGGGGATGTTGTACCTTAAGAGTACAAATTAACCCTTTCAGACCAAGCCCAAGTCACTCTGCAAATGAGAGTCAGTCCGATTAGCCGGTCCGCGCCCATGCTGGGGGGACCCGAAAACGTTTTTCACCGCGGTCCGAGCCCGCTCTCTGCGGCTTTGCATATCACGTGTGAAAAGCGGGTACTTACAATCTGAAACTTCTATTTGAATCGTTTGATTTAATTAAAGAGGTCTTCAGAGTTGGAGTACACGTTTAAGGTGCTGTATTTTTATGATGTAAAAGGTAAAGGTAAAGTTCACCTTAGGACAGGTATGAAGGGCCAGAGGGGGAGTAGAGTACTCTTTCTTTAACCTCGGCGCTGAAAGGAGAGTGGGTGGTCAACGCCACGCCCCGGCCGCTTTAACTCCGCGAAAGAGACCCGGTACCCGTTTTACAGGAGGCTGGATGGGTGCGGTTAATCTCGCCCCTACCGGGGTTCGGCCCCTACACTTTTTTAGCCCGTAGCGAATCGCTATACTGACTACGCTATCCTGACCCACTTTTTTATGATTACGACAATGAAGTCTTGGAAGGGCTGCTAAGAAATATACTAGTCCTTGTCAAACACATTTGTGCTCGCACTGCTCATGTTTAAGGTGTATTTTGTGTCAGGACGGTTTGTGTAGGGGCACACATTTGACAGGCTTGTTCCTTGTGTTTCGAAGCTAAATGTACTACCGGTCGCGTTTGATATAATTTATTAAATATTTATTCTATCGAACATCGCAGAAGTTAGAAATTCGTAAGTTTCGTGTGTCAGTTTACACGCAGGTTGGTTCCGTAGGCTCAGTGAGCATTGTATATTGAATAGTTGGGAGTATTTGAGGGAATGTATGTGTCTTTAGCTTTCTGCAGTACTCTTGCGGCTGTGCCATGCGTCAGGCGGTTGGTCGCCGGCCTTATTACCTCGGAGGTCCGGTTGAAATCCCAGGCCATGCTGTGTGGGATTTATGGTGAACACAGTGGCGCTGGGACAGGTTTTCTCCGAATACTTCGGTTTCATCTTGTAAGTATAGTGGACCTGGATAGCGTAGTCGGTATAGTGACTCGCTACGAGCTGGACGGTCCGGGGATCGAATCCCGGTGGGAACGAGATTTTCAGCACCCGTCCAGACCTGCCCTGGGGTCTGCCCAACCTCCTCTACAATGGGAACCGGGTCATTCCCGGTGGTAAAGCGGCCGGTGCGTGGCGTTGACCACCCACCGTCATCTAGAGCCGAGGTTAAAGAAAGAGTAGAGCTATACCTCTGCTCCCCCTCTGGGCCTTCGTGGCCTGTTCTAGGGTGAACTTGTAAGTATAATCCCACCAGTATTATTCATTCCTCCATCACGGGCGCTATATGACCTTAGCAATTGTCAACGTCGTTACTTAACGCACTTTAAAAGTACTTATTTGTTGTTAGATGTGGACAGAAATAGAGATGGTTTTGATATTAGGAACACGTTGCTACGTGCTGTAACGTGCATACGCGGATGATGATCAAGATGCTGTATGCGTTATGTGATGTGTTCCATAGATTACACTTTACCTGATCACGCAAACAATATGTTTAGCACACGTGACGTCTTGTGTTGTCTACTACAAGTAGGCCTGGCCTGTGTAGCCTAAATGACAAGACGAGCCTAAGTGATTTACCGCCGCTGTCAGCAACCCAGTATATATATATATATATATATTTTTTTTTTCAATGGCTCTACAGCCCCTTGGGGGCCTAGGCCGCCTCATTTGTCGTGGCATCACGATCACACTCAGACACACCACACTCGGTAGGACTCCTCTGGACGAGGGACCAGCCCGACGCAGAGACCTCTACCTGACAGCACACAACACTCACAAGAGACCATCCATGCCCTCGGCGGGATTCGAACCCACAATCCCAGTAAGCGAGCGGCCGTAGACCCACGCCTTAGACCGCGCGGCCACTGGGATCGGCCCAGTCTATATTAGGATCGGCAAATAGGATATTATTGAATTTGTGTGTTGGATAGGACGTTGAAGGACCAGATTTTTGAACAAGTTAAACATTCTGAATAACGCGGTTGCATATATTTAATAATTGCATTTAGGATCTAAAGCAGTGGTTCCCAAAGTTGGCGGTACCGCCCCCTGGGGGGTGGTGGGATTACCGAGGTGGCCGCTAATAGGTACGAGAGGTGGAAGGGAGCGCTGTTATTATCACAGGGGGGCGCTAGTAGACAAGTAGTGCATTTATTTTTATAATAAATTCAAATAAAGTAATTTTTGTGTTAAAAATAAAAAATGAACTAAATTTCTTAGTATTTTAATTTATGAATCTTATTCAAGCACATATTATTTTTTATAAACTATTGCTAGATGAATTATTGTTAATCATAAAAGTATAATAAATTTTAAATTATTAATTAACACTTAAAATAGTAAGTTTAACACTTATAATTTTATTTAAACAATTTTTTAAATATAAAATAAAAGTGGAAACAAAAGCGCATTTATGTTTTCTAAAATAGGTAGGGGGGCGCTGTGGGTGTGCATATGGAACCAAGGGAGCGGTGGACCACAAAATTTTGGGAACCACTGATCTAAAGAAACAAATCTAACGAACTACATGGATCACAGTTGTTGAGAAGCTGATAGTCGCTGAGCTGGTCAGTAAATTCTCCGCCTTTTGTGGATTCCGAATGTTCATTGCCGTGTTCACAACAGCCGACCACTGGAACGTTTTGAATGAAGCCTACACCTGTACGTCCTGCTTATTAATTATCCACATTAATATTATCTTTTCATTTACGCATTGGTCTTCCAGGAGGTCTCTTCTTTAACGGTTTTGCGGCAGAATGTGCGCATGTTTATCTCATCCGTATTCTGTCCGTCTTATCTCGCTTGTTTTGATCGTGTGTTTGATGTATTTGGGAAATAATTCAAGATGCGGAGATTCTCATCCTCTAGTTCCGCCATCTGCCGCTTTGATTCATATACAGTGATACCTCGGCTAACGAAGATAATTCGTTCCGGAATCACATTCGTTAGCCGAAACTTCTCGCTGTCTCGAACGTAAACAACCCAGTCGGGTTGGTGGGTCTCCCCTATGTGAAGTGGTCAGCTCATTTCTTTGTCACACACATACAGACGGAAAAGATAAGCTCCTGGAATGGCCCGACCGTTCATGTTTGCTGCTTTATGTTAGCGCGAGCATCCACTAAAACATTCGTTAGCCGAATCCATATTCGTTAGCCGAGTCCGAAAAACAGCGAAAAAAATCTTCGTTAGCCGAAACATTCGTTAGCAGGGTCACTCGTTAGCCGAGGTATCACTGTATTCTGCTCGGCACCCTGTTGTCACATATTCCCCAGTCTGTAGTGTAAAGCAACAGGTGAAACACGTTGCAGTTTCGTATATCTGAGTCTGTAACGTGCAGTGTGTTAAGTAAGAAAAGTCAGGCACCCGGAACTCACGTAATGAGGGCATACGAGTACGAAACACACTGCACACTGCGAACACAGTTGACGGAATTCCAAAATGTCAGTTCAGTCGGAGACGGCGTGCAGACGGAATGCTACAGGGCAGACTGCCTTAAGTTACAGACACGTGTTGTACTTGAGGAAAACGAGGTGTAGGTGAAGGTAAAGTACAGATTAAATTGACTGTATGCACACCATGAAGGAACAGGGCAGCACGTGTGTATTTCATTCATTCTTATCCTCGGCACTGGGTGGAAGTGGGTGGTACACTTAACGCGCCGCCTGCTTTATCACCCCGGGAAGAACCCCGGTACCCATTGAATAGGAGGCTGGGTGAGTCAGGGAGCCGATCTGGACGTTATGTAGGAAGACCTAAATGTGTGTAAGAAATAAGTGTATTCGCGTAAGGGACTTGGAGCATTGTATGATTCCTTGTCACCAAAGACGACGACGCGTGAACGCACGCACGCAGAAAAGACGTTACGACAATCGTTTATATTCTTAAATTACATTCCATGCACACTGACTCCTCGTTGTATGAATGAGTAGTTAAAGAATCTGGAAAATACCCCTTTTGGGGGGGGGGGGGGGCATGTCTTAATATATTTTCTTTAGCACAGAAAAAGGTCACGCTTCACCAGTCTCCAGTCCTCCCAACCATATATCTGTACGCTTCATCACACAAGTCTGAAATATTACCTCCTGCATCATCATTTACTAGTCAATCAGGTTTCATCAGTGACAGATTCCGCCGGGTACTTTCATGTGTGTTCCAATTAGTACTGTTCTTTTCAGCTTAACTGTTGTACGAACAATGGTTATAAAAACGAAGTCAGAATCTTGCAACAAAATAAATTGCGTAATTAAGGGAAGTTTTGACGAGGTTTTTAAGTGCAAACAAAAATAAGAATACGTTATGTCACAACCATTAAAAATGGTAGTGGTACGTGGTTTTATTTCGATGGGATACCTGAAAGACGTAGGCTATATGACGGCCGAAATACAGTGGTCCCACGGTAATCCGAAACCCGGTAATCAGGATCCGCCGGTGGTCCAGACAATTTTGGACCAAACATAGCCCAGTATTTCTCCTTACAATTTGTATTACAGTTTATTATTATTATTATTATTATTATTATTATTATATACTGTTAGGTACAGTAAAATTTCCGCTTTAAGGAGTTTTACTTTGCCGTTGAGTGATGATTTTTTGTATGTACCTATACCACGGAGTTTCCCCTCGATGGTCCGGATTCCCTGGAAATCCGGACCACCTCAACCCCCGCATAGTCTGTATGACCGAGGGCCTACTGTAATGACATCAGAAAAAGAAATGAAAGCTTCCGGATGTTAACGGTGGAAATGAAAAGTCAAGCTGTCCATCATCATCATATAGGACAGACAGACAGACCTAAGCACTCACTGGAATACAGATCAACTGGAGCGAAGAGCTCTTGGGCGCCTGGAGAATAGCTGGAGGTACCAATTACCCATTTTGGTTTTTGGGGGTCACTTCGCTAGTGTTCGTGGTGCACTCTTGTTGGTTCTGATCGGTGTAATGAAGCGCCGTGCCTGAGGGGGCACAGTGGCGTGAGCAGTGCTGTCTGTGAAGATGACCCGTGCTGATCGCGTTGCACAGCTGCTGGTGCCGACTGCCTGCAGTGGCGGCAGTCAAAGTGTGCTGAATCATTTGTAGTCGATGACGTAATGGTGGAAAAATCCAGTCCGGCTCGGCACTGTTCTGTTCCAGACGCTGTGGGCATGTGGAAAGCGGTCCGGACCGGCATCGGTAGTCGGCGTGGCTGGTGTTGTGTCGTGATGTTGCTAGTTACACAACTGATCAAAAGAAGCGAAACAGGGCCACATGCAGTTCACGGCTACATCTGATGAAACGTGCGGTTCCTTCAGTGATTATCAATTATTGTGCGTGTACAAAATGAAACATTTAATTTGAAACTTTACTTTTTAGGCGCGCTCGCAAAATTGCGAAAAGCGACCACTAACTTCGTCATGTCTGTTCGTCTCTCTGTCGGTCCGCATGGAGCAACTGGGCTCCCACTGGACGGATTTTCATGAAATTTCATATTTCAGTATTTTTTGAAAATCTGAAAAAATTCAGGCGTGCTTAAAGTTTGACAACACTAATGGGTGTTTTACATGAACACCTATGCACATTTATGATAGTATCCTGCCGAATTCTTTTTAGAATGAGAAATGTTTCAGAGAAAAGTTGTAGAGAAAAACACATTTTATGTTCAGTAACTTTTTTTTCCCGAAAGTCGCGCTGTTTATGAGATAATGTGGAAAAATGTGGTACAGCCGGACAGGCCACAGATGACAATATAATACGGCGCATGCGCTTGGCATTCTGGGTAACTAAAGCTACGAACACACGACTCAGAATATGCAATACTTATTGCTTGTGCAGGGCAACAATGGTTACGCGAACGCGTCTCAGTGTTACGTTACACGTGCATTGCTTATCTTGTTATGTTTTGGCGTAGGGTAGAGACATTCCCCGACGTAACACAATCGACCTAGGACCATTCATATCTTCGGCAATAATACAGCCGATAAGCCCAGCGATCCTTCGGTGGAATGCGCAAGTGTACGAGTCCACGTTGTGTCTAGTCTGTGTGTTGTTTTGGTTTGTCACTTTGCTAGGATACTGTATTCAGGACTCTATTTGGGTGTTAGATCCCTGTTTACAGCTTAGTAGTTTGTTGGCAGGCAGTAGTATATGTGTATTGTTAGCGGGTAGTAGTATATGTGTATTGTTAGCGGGTAGTAGTATATGTGTATTGTTTACATGCAGTAGTATATGTGTATTGTTAGCGGGTAGTATTATATGTGTATTGTTTACATGCAGTATTATATGTGTATTGTTAGCGGGTAGTAGTATATGTGTATTGTTAGCGGGTAGTAGTATATGTGTATTGTTTACATGCAGTAGTATATGTGTATTGTTAGCGGGCAATAGTATGTGTATTGTTAGCGGGTACTAGTATATGTGTATTGTTAGCGGTTAGTAGTATGTGTACTGTTAGCGGGCACTATGTGTATTGTTAGCGGGTACTAGTATGTGTATTGTTAGCGGGTAGTAGTAGTATATGTGTATTGTTAGCGGGTACTAGTATATGTGTAATGTACTTCCGACTAACGACGAGGTAGTCATATTGGGACCACGTTTTGAGTGGGGGGGGTATATATATGTATATGTATATTATCATAACGGAAAATATGAGAGTTTGACCACATTGCAGTAGTTGATTTGTGAACATTTAAATGGCGTAACAAAACTTTAATGTTTAAATGTGAACCCATCTTCTTGCTGTCTATAAGCAGGACCGTTTTCTTGGAGCTAAGATTGGTGTTGCATGCGCAGTACAGATTTTTTACCGCCATCAAGAGGTTGTGCCGATCCAATCCGCTCTGGGTACACATAGCCTCCCGTGCAGTGGCGACTGGAAACACTTTTCCCAGACGTAAAGATTAAGAACGCGTGGGGGCAGAGTGCAGTTCACTTACACGCCGTCATAGCATGGTGTTTAATTATGCCTAATTATAGGGATAACTGTAGAATATGCTGTGCCCTGGTTTCTTTCTGTACTCTTCTTTCTCTACCGGAGAGTTTTTTGAATGTCGGAATTCAGTGGCATATCCTGGGTACTGGGTGGGGTAATGAATGAGGGTATGCAACCGTGAAAGACCATTCCGACAGTGATATAAAAATGGTGACTAAATGTCACCCCTTTGTAATGAAGTGTAAACGATCCTGCATCAGTAAGTAATGTGATGCTTCAGGAACTGTTAGGCTAGGCGCCCACTTGCGATTTATTGCCGCCGCGACTGAAAAGTCGCAATCGCCGAAAAGTATTGTGGTCCGCACACGGCGACCAAAAAATCGCTAGTATATTTCAGTAATGGTATGGATTTCATCGAAAGTACTTGTGTGATTGCCTTATTACTCCATATGAAATCCAAAAAAAGACGCAAACGAAAACATTGGGTGCACCCACTATTAAGTCAAAGACCCATTAAAGGTCAATTCTACAAAATTCAGGAAGACTTACTGGGCCATCCTAATAAATTTTTCCAATACTATAGGATGAGTATAAACAGTTTTAATGAGTTGCATCAAGTAATAGGACCAAAAATACAACGCAAAGACACTCTTTAAGATTCCGATCACTGTACTCTTTCAATTTTTTGTCATACAGAGCAGGCCGTTTTTCCAACTCAAAAATCAATTTCTCCGTGTCCAAAACAATGTGTGATGGTGAATCATCAACAGCAGATTCGTTATCAGACATAATTCAATATCAATAACAAATAATTCAAATACAATAATTTTCAATGATAGATTTCTCTCAAGGATTGAAATGCGACTGAACAGCAGCAGAAGCAAGTGTGTGCAGGTTCATTCCTGTCTATGTAACCCATTTTAATTCGCGACAGTCGCGTCGCTAGTAAAATAGGGCTGGTTGCGTCTTTTTAATCGCTGCTTTTATTTAGTCGCATGTGCGCGCATTCCTACTGAAAACAGTGTGTTCTATTTGTGCGACTAAATAATCGCGCGACAGAAAATCGCAAGTGGGCGACGGCATTTATGTAGTGCAAGTTAAGGCCTCTTCAAATCGGATTGTACGCGAACTGACATCTCAGTGATTTAACGAATAATCAGTTAAGCCAGAACACTGGTCATACCATTAACTTGCTCCACATTCGTCGCAGACGTATCTGCGGATATTCAGCTGGCGGAGGACCCTGCAGTTATGCCCGTAAGAAAGCGTTTTTTGATACATGACGGGTGCGGGCATATCTTGTGAGACTGAGGTTTACGCTGCATTGTCGGTATATGAGATTTCCTATGTCAGTTATTGTAGTGTTGTTCTGTAGGGACGTTATTTTGACTTAACTGCTATCGCCGAGTTCCCGTCGGCCTGGTTATGTTACGTACACACATCCACCCACCGGCTAGAAGACGATCCGGAAAAAAAAATCAGGATGCAGTGCTTTGCCGATAAAATTGAAATTTTATCGGTATAACTTCGACGTGCAATGAGGAAGTTATTATGTGTGGCGCGTGTTTGAGAGATGAAGGATACTGTTGCCATCGCATTATGTAAATTATGATGAGTACAAGCCTAAAATTGACTGCATTACTTTGTTATAAAAAGCGTGGACTCCGGCTGACAGCAAATTGGAACAGCGGCGTTCGCTGCGCTGCATGCCGTCGCACGAAGAGGTCTGACTGAAGATGATGTGAGTTGTCAGATAAAATAATGTCCCTGCAGTTTTTTATCAGCGCTCGTTTATTTTCTGTTCTGCACAAATCCTTCCAAACAATTTCGTTGCTTCGTCAGTTTTTAAGGCCGTCTCCAGTGTGATTAGTTGAACTTTCTGTTCAGATCATGTTTTTTGACCACGTTGGAGTTCAAATTTTATTTTGTCCGGCCGCTACATATGTTCCGCTAAAATTATGAGCTGACAGTGATTTAATTTAGAAACAATGTTAATAATATAAGTTTTAAAACTTTCGCGGCGACATGATTCAATATAGTCTTCTCGGGCGCACAGCCGCGTCAATTTGTTTGAATACAACGTTTCGGGGACTAGCTCCGTCCCCATCCTCAGGCAAAACTTTGCAAAGTTTTGCCTGAGGATGGGGACGGAGCTAGTCCCCGAAACGTTGTATTCAAACAAATTGACGCGGCTGTGCGCCCGAGAAGACTATATTGAATGTTAATAATATTTAGCAACCTAATCCTTTACCTTATTCTACTTAAGTTGTTTTCGTTAGTTCTGTAACGTGACCGTTTGTGGTCAGGGATGGCCGGGTTTGTTTCCCGGTCGAGAAAGGCGCTGTAACGCACTCAGTTTGCTTGCTTGTCTTAAGAAAATGAAGCTGCTGGAGACTGAAGAGTGTAGTTATAGTAACGGGTTGTGAATTAAAGATTTGACGGAATGGTTGTAGAAACAGTATTGTATTTGCGAGATGTAAGGTTCACACAGCGGTGCTGATGAAGCTTCCAGACTTCTGGGATATGACGTCGTGTATATTGACAGACAACAGCATTTCGGAGGAGCTTGCGGTCTCCATCTTCACGACGAGTAAACTGTTTAGCTTACTTGCCTCGGACACTTTTCTTGGATACCTTCAAGGTATGGGTAGCAAGCTTCACCGTAAAACTTGGTGATGTCTCTTACTCAAAGGCAATGTAGTTGACCTGCACAGCGTGGGTAGTCCCTTAACACTTTCGACGCCGGGGGGGGGGGGGGGGGGGGGGGGGGGGGAGGACATATAGATTCTGTCGAAAACTTCATTCTTTATTACTGCATGTGCTTCTTTCCCCTGGTCGCCATTTGTCAGGTCTTTCGTTTATAACAAGCCTAAAGTCCAATTTATGCACAACTGTAACCACACAGAACGCTACAAAAGTGACCGCATTATCTTAATCGCACAAAGCACGGCATAATTTAAGCCCAATGTATTTTTAATTGGAATATGTTGGTTACTGGTCGCAAAATAGAGACAGTCGACTCCGCAGCGCAAACCACTGCCAAGGTCAACTACAAACTCTGCAGTCACTATCAATACCTGTATTCCGGTGCACATGACATCATGTGGCAGAAGACAGGAATCTTCAGTGCTACATTTATTGAATTTACGTCGAACGTTGCTGCCTCTCGTGACTGCTGGAAGGCCACCACTCCTAAGCTGCAAGAAACAGTTGTTTCCCTTACACCATTCATGCATGTTGGTTCTTAAAATCGTAGCGTGAAGGCTTTGAAGGCATAAACCGGTTGCGTTTTGGCTGATTGTTGGACAGGGAACAGCAGATGCCGAAGGAATGCACAGGACCTAACCTGTACAACTTCACCTTGACAAGGATGCTAACAACGGATCTGAAAACAAATAGAAAGCCCTTCCACGGCTGGGCAGCCTCGGGCACGCGTTCTCTGCCACCAGACGACTTTCTTTACGATGCAGGTTGGTACATGAGAATTTGACATGATTATAAGATTACATCTTTTGTAGTTTGCCGAGGGCATAATACTGGTGATTAACAGTAAAAGAAAAGAGGATAAGGTAAGATTGAGAATCCCGTTATACTGAGATGTGACGCAGCGTCGGTGAGTAATTGTAACCAGACGTTTCTAGGCAACGTTGGTCACTACGTTGCCCCGAAACGTCAGGATGCGATTATCCATTGACGCAGCGTCATATCGCAGAAGGACGGAATCCTCTACCACACCTGCGAAAACCTCGAAAATTGTAAATGTAAATTTGTTCGTGTTAAACGCTACAACGACAGATCAGATCATCTGGTCCCGCGCAGTCCTCTTTGATAGTTCCTGACAGTGAGATTATGAAAATAATATCAGTATCGCTGAGTAATGTATTCACACAAATAAGACGTCAGGGGGTTGTAATTGGTTTAATGGTGTGGCTGTTTTGGGTAGTGGAATGCAGTTTGAGTTGTCATCGTAAACATATCTTAGGATATTTAATGATATACACTTCCGGGCAGCCGTGTTCCACTCCCAAGTTTTATTTCCAAGTACTGCACAAAGCTAGCTTTTAGGCTTTGCGTGTTTCGGCTGTCTATTGTAGCCATTATGAGGGATCTACAATACTGTGAAGATACAAGCAGCGTATCATATATCGGTCAATGGTGCACGTATTTACATTAGCTTTATCTAATAGATTGCCGAAACATGTAGGAGCGTAAAATGTAACTTTGTGCAGTAGTTGGAGATAAAACTTGTGTGTATGTCTGTGGGACTTGTTCCAAATTACCTACTCCATCTACCTGCATATGATGGTGGACGCAGTTGTATTTTTTACGGTTACGAATTATGTTAAGAATGAAAGCTTTGTGTTCTCTACACAAAAGTCGGGCAGTGCCATTTCCCGCCGCACGGCCGGAAGGCGTTCGTTATTTTCATGAATAAATTAGATTGGTCCCGTGGGTCGTGTTACCAAACTGGGGCGAGTGAAAGGCTGTGACTCACATTGCACTTAGGAATTGCAGTTTATAGCCCTCCGATAATAGCTGCAATGAAACAAAATTATGACTGGTACATATCCTGTCCACACTTTCGTATTGTATTGTGTTACGTAAAGAAACTTGCTATTTTGAGGACCTTAGTCATGTGGGTTCTAAGTATCCGTACGACGCTGCCAGTTCTTGGCAAGCATTGTTTGTCACGTGTAGATCGCAGACGGTTATTCAACTCGAAAATGGGTTTATGTCAGGCCATGTGCCAAAATGTTGCAAACATACAATTCTATTAGTGTCCCCCCCCCACATTTAAATTGTAATTGGATATGAATGCTGAGGCACGCGACCTTTCATTCAGAAGGTAACTTCCCCGTGATCTCCGGAGAAATAAAGGGTTTTGCCATCAGACTTACCAAACCCGCACAATTCCGCTATTCCGCAAACAGTGCTCGAGCGGTAAGGCGTACGTACGTGTCTTGCAAGGTTTCGTAGAAGTCGCCTACTCCCATCCCTTTTTTACGCCTTTTTACTTTAACGCCCCATGCCAGTTTACACCACTTCCTAATTTGCGCCCTCTCTTTTTTAGTTTAACGCCCTTTGGCTGGCTGCGTTTTATTACGCAAACCCGTTATTTCTGATGAGCATATTTTTTATTTTCTCCACTTTTTCAGTAATACAGCTAGGCCGTAAGAAAGGGCAGGGTGTGTGTTGGTCTGGATGATTGTGATTTATAACGCGCTGCGCCGTCGAAAACATGATATGATGGAAGCACGAGATCCAGCATCTCAAAAGGGATCTGACCAACACTAACCTAACGTAAGCTAAGCTACGCAACAAATAATTTAATGCAGATATATATATATATATATACGAAGTCACTAACTACGCAGAGTTGAAAATACTTTTTTGGGGGGTGTGGGGGAGAAGGGCCCCGCAGCAGATGCTACGGACGCACCGCAGCCTTGAGGCTTATTGTGCAACCCTGTGATGAAGATGAAGAGAAAGATGATCAGTTTTTTTCATTTTTCCAAGTAATGGAGCACCGGTGGAATGAAATTGACAGGGGAAAACCGAAGTATTCGGGGAAAAACCTGTCCCAGTGCCACTTTGTCCACCACAAATCCCACATGGACTGACCCGGGATCGAACCCGGGCTTCCGCGTTGGGAGGCCTGCGATTAACCGCCTGAGCCATGGCACGGCCCTAAATAATGGATTTACTGATAATGCTTTTGTTTTCGGAGTACGAAGTGTGACACGATAAAATGATCATTTACTGTCGGGGAAGCTATTTTGTGGTGCCGGCAGTCCATACTGTGCAGAGTTAGGTCTGTGACACGCAAGGGCGTTGGGCAGCTCACCCATTGTCATCACTACAGAGACCAAGGCACATTTTTTGGTACTGTGAATGCAAGTGTTGTCGCCGCACATACAGCCATTAAATTAAGCAAATTACGTGGTTATTTCTGCATTAAAAGTCTGAACGCGCGATGGGTTATGCTTGTAATTGCGACGATATTATTGTGGTCATGAATGAAGGTCATGGCAGTTACAGCGCCGAGAACCTAAACAAGACGGTCATTAAGAACGATTCGCGCCACAAAATCTGAAAATGTTCGTACAGCGGCGCTAACATCAAAGACCGTGTTTAACTCGCCCGAAGTCCGTAAAGGTTTCTGATACGTTTCATCTTCAGACCTGAATGTCTGTGTCCAAAAAAAAAAAAAAAAAAAAAAAAACTGAATTTCTCAACCCATCGTATTTATACGTTGTTACACGGTTTAACATGTAGACACCATTGTTCGGACACACCACAGCATCAAGATGTTTCTCGATACGTCGTAGCATCGTACGTCAAGGTACAGTTGTCCCAGCGCTTAATGAAACGACATGCCATGAAGACATTGGGAAGTGGAGATCGAGCTCCATGCATACGTAATATTGGCACTAGATAAATGTGAGAGGTCAGTTTCACCCCCAGGCCGCTCTACCCACAAGGAAAGAGCCCCGGTACGCATTGAATAAGGGTGTCGTACTCCTGGACACGGCGTAACATACTGACATTTATTTCTCAACTCAAAGTAACGTTTACAAATTGCTGATTACTTGCGATCTTGTTATTTGTCCCTGCTTAGGGAAAACTGTGACTGGAGAGTGGAGAAATGTTCCATGACAGAGCTTATGCTGCGTTGTGTTTCAGAGTTGTCTGCAAACTTACAAAATGTAAAGCTGTTAGCCAGAATTTGATTTCCTTGATTATTGTGAACGGATGTTCTTCACTAGTGCTAAAACCCGAATCGAACCTTCATCTTTTTTTGTAGTTTCGGGACAAGCAGTTGGATGGAGATCCAAGTCACCGCCTTTACAAGATCCTTCCTTACTCATTGTTATAGGAGACTTGATGGGCCTTAGAACCGGTCCTGTTGCTGCCGGGAATCAAGCAACGATTCCTCGGACGTGCAGTTCGTAGCTAGTCATTATACCGACCGATATACCCCGACTCTCCAATAGCAGTACAGTTCGAAGTAAAATCTGCTGAGTGTATTTGGGTGATGTGCTGTGTACTAGGTTTCAATTACTTGGTGAATTAAATGGGTGCTTTTCCTTATGCTTTTTTTTTAACGAGCATAAACTGAATGCATAATGTCGTATCCATCCGTCTGTTTGAATGTTTCGTAAGCAAGACTACTGCATGGATTTAGATTAAATTTTATATTCAGCCTGTATTAAAAATTCGGTGAAGTGAATTTTTCCTTTATACCTGTCCAGTCCTTCATTTATATTTTTATCACTAAATGTGCTGAATTAGTCTTAATTGCCTGTTATTGACGTACTTTATATGGCTCTTAAATCAGACTTAATCAGTTGATGTAAAGGATTTGTACATGACATGAAACATAAAGTTTTCCCTGTCCGCGCCATGAAGGCATATAGGGGGAGTGGAGGTGTAGCTGCACACGTTCGTAACCTCAGCACCAGATGGAGGTTAGTGATTAACCTTACTCCCGGTCGCTTTATCCCGGTTCCCATTGAATTGGAGGCTGGGTGGGACCCAGAGCCGGTCTGGGAGTTACGGAAAAGAGGAAAAATCTCTAGCGTCTCCCGGGATTCGAGCCCCGGACAGTTCAGCCCGTAGCTAGTCTCTATACTGACCACGCTACCCCGGCTCCTCCTAAAACCATTTATTTATTATTATTTTTTTTATTTTCTATGGCTCGACAGCCCTATATGAGCCTGGGCTTCCTCGTTTCGTCGAGGTTTCACGATCACACACATTAGACACACCACAGTCGGTAGGACTCCTCTGGACGAGGGACCAGCTCGTCGCAGAGACCTTTACCTGACAACACACAACACTCACAAGAGACAGACATCCATGCCCCGGTGGGATTCGAACCCACGATCCTAGTAAGCGAGCGGCCGAAGACCCACGCCTTAGACCGCACGGCCACTGGGATCGGCTCCTAAAACATAGCTGCCATTAAAATAGCTTACTTTGATATAGGCCTAAATATTTTATGCTTGTAGTGGTTATTAATAGAATTTCAGACTAAAATCATTTTTGATACGCATTGTTTTTTGGAAGAGCTAGCGTAGGTGGGAGCATGACATTAAAATTGTGAAGATAATATTAAAGCGGGATTTTAATTAAGTGTGGTGGGATATTGTGAAGTGGATTATTTGGCTGAGTGTAGTGATCATTGTCAGACCGCTGTGAACCCCGTGCTAAACTTTCAGCGGCCATGAAAGCTGTTTATATTTAAACTAGCTGAGCCACTATTAGCTTCTCAAGAATGACCCTGCTGCAGGTGTTAGTTGGTGTAATGTGATTGGCTTCCCAGCAACGTATTTGTGTCTGCAGGAACTGACCATAGAGGCTAGTGGGGTGGTAGCTTGATGATGTGTGTGCTGCATGGAATACACTTGTCCAGTCTTGTATCAAATGGGAGTGCTGACCATGTTATGACCTATTCCAGTTGCCATTTTTTCACAGTTTATTATCGCTCGTTGCTAACCGACATTTCGAGTTTCATAAGTCCAGAGGCAGTTCGTGTAATGAAAACTGGTTTCAGCTTACGAGTGATGACGTAAACGCCAACTGTTTTAACGACTTAGCTTAAAGTCTCCTTAACATTGTACTTACGTATTTACCTGCCCATTACGTATCTGGAACACGGAGACCCTGCACACTGGGGCTTCATTTTTGTATTGTCCACAGTTCTAGTTCGAAGTTTTTGTAACAAAGTTCAGGGCACAACGCATAAAGGTGAATATTTACCAATTTTCACGGCATTATATACCACCAAGACTTCAGTCTTCCAAACCCACTTAATTATTGCACTGATTTCTAGTTCTGCCTCCAGGTAAGCAAGTTATCCCATGTATGCCATGAAGGTGCAGGTGTAGAGCAGAGGTATGCTCCACGCAGTCTCAGCCTTGGAGTTCGATGGAAGTGAGTGATTAACGTCACGCTCCGACTCCTTTATCTCCGGGAAAGCACTCGGTACCCATTGAAGTGGAGGTTGGATTGGCCCCAGGGCAGGTCTGGACGTTTTTGGAGGTGGGAAAATTTCCTCCAGTATTCTAACTCCGGTCCGTCCGGTCTGTAGCCTAATCGCTGTACCGACTACGCTGTCCCGGTACCTCTAGTCCTTCGTATCAGTAATTGGTTACTTTGCGTTTGTAACTTAAGGAATAAATTTAGATCCTGTGTACGATAACCTTGCCATGTAATTGTCAACGTAGAAACATTGTTTTACACTTACTGTGTAAGTATCGTTATGGGATATTTACGCACCAAACTTCATATGCCCAGTGCCAGTGGTACAGTTACAGCCATGAAAACACGAGCAAAATGTTTTGTCATGAGATCTGCGCTCTTCTGGGATATTACGCGGCGTCATGTGGTAATTGTGTACCGACGTTTCGGGACAGCGTATCGGTCACATCTTTACGGGTCAAAAGTCCGAATAGGAAAGAAAGAAAGAAAGCTTCAAGCCTGAAATCAAATTTTTTTCTGATATTCATCACGGCGTTATTTTACACTGAAAAAAAAATACCTAAACGCAAGTTGCGTATTTCGTGGGGGGACTTATTACACATCATTTCATGACGCTGAAGGAAGTGTCGCTGCAGCCTTAGAAGTTCGCGCAGCCGCCATGGTGGTTATTACTGCTTGTAGGAATTTAAAAAAAGTACAGGGTTGGGGCGGCCGCCCATCACGTAGCGTTCATACCAAGTTGAAGTGGGAGACTCACAAACATGCATAGGCCTTCTCACAAAGGCGCACGCACGCTTACAGACAACACGGTGATCTCATAAACCTACTTCTTATTTGTGAAACTGAATTGGATGCATTGAGGATTTGTGAACTCTCGACGACACCCCTGATGATGGCACAGGAAGTGCCGAAACATGTGTAGGGACAGAAAACACTAAAACAGTGTAGTGCATTTGTTGGAATGAAATAATTAATTAACTACTTTTTATTTGTTACAGTGTTGGGATATGGGCAAATAATGGACGGTACACAGTCGACTACAGACATATTATCTGTTTTTGAGATTGCGAGTTCGGATCGGCTGGTGTATGGATTGATTTACTGACTAAATAACTATAACTAACTAACTACGTGGAGCAAAATCCTTCCTGAGAAGCTAACAGATACTCAGCTAGTCAAGGAATTCCACGCGTTTTATGTGTTCCGAAGGTTCGTGACCCATTCACAATCGCACGCCACCTGTCCCTATCCTGAGCCAGAGCCTCACATTCCGTGTGTCAAATCTCAAGTTCCTTTTCCATTGCTTGTATTGTACACAGGGATCAGTCCAAGACCGAGGCCTTCTGAAATGTTTCGTAATGTCGTAAGTTTTTACGACGAGGAGTTGTTAGCACCTCGCTCAACCCTCAAGCTGGAGGACACCCCTTGTCGGCCGTCCGCGACTGCTTGTTCGATATATTCGCAGCTACCCTCCATATCTGGAGGCTGTTCCTCCTTCCGAAATCTGAGGACGCACCATGCCGTGGTGACAGGGACCCATTTATCATGGATGGATTGATTTACGCCTATGTTGAACTGTTAACTTTGATGGTCATGGTTCGGAAGCAAAGAACGCTACGGGCGTTGCACTGTTTAATGTTAGCAGTGTCACAGTTGGGGCGGCGAGTTCGTGACCGCGGCAGTCTGTGCAGCATTTGTGGTGAACAAAGTGGCACAGCGACGTGTCTCTCTCAGAGTACTTCACTTTACCCCTGTCAGTTATCGTTTCGACAGTGCTTGATATTCATCTGTGATCTGGGGAATGAACAGTGGGCCCGTTAAGTGCTACAGTTCTACAGAGATAGCCTCACCATCACCATCACCACCACCACCGTATCAATAAGAAAAAGGGTATGGTTAATGTTTCCACTTCCGAACTGGGGTGCATACAGCGAGTTGAGTCGCTCTCCTTTGTCAAGTGTTTGAGTAAATAGCATGCCAGAATCTTTTTTTGTTATCGTTATTAAGTTCTGCGGTGTTACGACTGGCTACGGACTGGATTATTTGGGTTTACTTCCCTAAGCGGCAAGAATTTTCATCGCTAACCAGTGTATAGCGGCCTTGGAACCTCCTTATCCCGCATCCAGTGGGTATTGGTGCTTGTTCCCCGTGGACAGAGCGGCCTGAGCGTAAAAACGACCACTTTTGTGCATTTAGTGCTGAAGTTGACCAGACTGGTAATGTACCTGTTACGTAATATTCAGGCGCGTTCGCGTAACCATTATTGCCGTGGAAAGCAATAAGTATTAAATATTCTGAGCGTGTCTCTGTATTCGTGCCTTAGTTATCCAGCATGCAAAGCGCATGCATTGTATTATGTTTTCACCTTGGCATGTCTGGCTGTACCATATTTTTCCACATTATCTCATAAAGGGTACCAATTTCGGAAAAAGTATAGTGAGTATACGTGTGGTTTTAAAATTATTTACTCTGTGCATTGGCACTTTAAATTGAAATATTTATGCAGTGTGTGTTTTGATTTTCTCCGCAACTTTTGTGTGAAACATTTCTTAGTCTAAGACGAATTCAGAGATGTATCATAAATTTACATAGGTCTTGATGTAAAGTACCTGTTAGGCTTGTCTGATTTTAATCAAACTTGAATTTTCTGGACATATTTTCGAAAAATCCTCAAATACCAAATTTCATGAAAATCCGTTTTGTGGGAGCCGAATTGTTTCATGCGGACAGACGGACATGACGAAGCTAATGTAATGTCTTCGAAATTTTTCGAACGCGCTTCAAATGCTTGGAGGCGTAGCTACCGCCACTCGTTCGTACGTCATGGAGTTGGCCGTGACTTAGTGCTGGAACAGGTTTAGCTTAGTTACTAGTAATGGGGTTGTACGGCCGCAGACTTGTTCCAGTTCTGGACTGATTGTATAATATAAACTGTTGTGATTTATATCTTCATCTTATACATGTTTGTTGTTTCGTTCATAAATGTTATTTATTTCGAAATAAAATTTTTCTAAGTACCAGAAATTTATTATTATTTATTATTATTAATTATTTAAGTATTCTGTTCTCTGTTTCTTTTGGTTGTGTCTGTTTCATTCGTGTCCTGTTCATTTTCCGTTATTATTTGTGTTTGTATGTTGTGCTGCTTCTGTAATTGGCTATATGGCTCTTGACTCGGCACATTAATAAACTATAATTGAATTATTATTATTATTATTATTATTATTATTAAATTCTTGAACAAACTTTTATGTTTATTTTTCTCAAAACCTTCTTTGTTGGTCTTTGTTGGTTTCCCTTGTACGCCAACGAGATAAGACATGGTAGTGACACTTCAGTTGCTCATAAGTTATAGTGCTGATAAAAGATACAGTAGACCGCTGACTTCTCTGTTGGTCGCTAGACAATTAGAAACGCATATCGTTACGTCGCGATGGTTGTTGTTATTGTAGTTATTTCTCGTTATGCGCATATTCATGGGTACGTGAAATTCAGGTGTAATGTATGCGTGTTGGTCACATGAAGCCATGTTGAAACAGGTAAATAGTTTCGTGCGTCGTGTCGTCTGTTTGCTGTTCCCATAATGTTTTAATACTCTTCATAGAAATGACTCTGTGTTTGAAGATGCCGGTCTGTGTAGAATGTTAAACGTTTTTTTTTCCAGTAGTGTCTCTGGAGTTGACATCAAAACAAAAAACACAAGCGTGTCAGTTCTCACGTATGGGGGAAATACAGGCCCTAAGTCTTGAGAGTGAACTTACAGTCCGTGACAGATGGGAGGGAGGTAAATAGGTCTCCATGTAAATCATGTGTACAGGTGTGTGATAGTAAGTGCAGTGTGTTGAGCTTGATGACTTGCTGTCTGTTTTACTTTTAATGTTGGTGGCCTGCATTGATGTACCGCGTGCTGGTCATTCTGCATTTGAATATGCCAACTGTTAGTATCGTGTTGCCTTTACATTACAACCTGATACACACACTGGAAGACGTTTTTCTTTCCTTCGTCGAAAACCGATCGAAAATGGAAGTGTTTTGATAGGAAATTATGATGTGTTCTAGTGTGAAATGCAGTGATATAACTAAACATATCATTCCCTTGACGAGTGAGTTAAATATCGAACATGTAAGGCATACTGAAAACAGGCCAAATTCAAGCCTGAGCTGAGATGTAATGAACGTCTTTAATTTTTAAAGAGGAATCATGTAAAGTGCGATGGGGAATATTGTAATATTCCACAGCCATCGTCAAGGAAATCCACTTTGCCGAGTACCGGACGTGTTAGTTGTCATAAATACATCCTTCGTATTAGGGAACTGAAATTGACGTTTGAAGGTCAGATTTCACGTTCGAGTATGTCCAAGGTAATGTTTTTGTTGTGTCATTTTTTTTTCGACATTAAATATCAGTGATTTCGTGTCTACAAATTTTGCTTCGTCTTGAAGATTTAAAGAACGGGTCAATAATTTCTGAACATTACTGCCTTGTGGGATGTGTGACACTCATGGTACCCGTATACCGGACTGTAAGGCGTCACATCTTCATAGTCACAGCCGTGAGCACTTTAGATCTCACAACAAACAACTTATGTCAATATTTGTACCGATTTTGGTACCATAATAGGAACCACTCTCATGCATTCCATTTGTTTTCGTACTTATTGAAGCCGGGATGGCGTAGTCAATGTGGTGACTAAGGAGGAACAAGAGATTTCAGGCTTTCGCCGCGGTCTAGTCCAGGTGTTCGTTGTTCTCCAGAGCGTCCAGGCCCCACCCAGCCGCCTGTTCAGTGGTTACCGGGGCTCTTGCCTCGTGGTTAAAGCGGCCGAGGCGTGAAGCTGACCACTCACCTCCATCTAGTGCCGAGGTTAAAAATGAGTGGAACTATACCACCACTCTCCCCAATGTGCCTTGATGACGTGCACAGGGACAACACTACTTATGTTCATATTTTGATGCAGGTCTGCACGTATTTTTAATGGAATGATGATTCTAGCTCCAATCAGTTGATTGCCCTCGGCCTTTTCTTCTTTATCTCGTTCGGCGTAGACATTATTTCTAAAGTAGTCGACTGCAATGGCGGGGCTGTGTAAGTCACGTTCGGATAACGAGGTAGGCCTTTGTGGTGTGTCCCGCGTCTTTCTCTGCTGGGTTATCGCGTGTGTGTGGAGGCGTGGAGTTGGTCCGATCCTCTGTCCAGTGAGTTGTATCAGTGTCCAAAACGTGGGCTAGTGACACTTTCGGAAACAGGTCGAATCGAAACTGGACAAGAGGGTCTAACAGTGATCTGTACCCAGAATGCCGATTCCTGAAGGGCTTACGTTTCGTTTAAATTAATACAAATTTCTACGCCCAGGGTTCCGTTCTTCTGAGATATGTCGCCGAATGGCTTGGTAACTGGTTCCTAACGTTTCGAGACCAATACGATTACCCAGTGACGAGGCGTGACGTCCCAGAAGAATGGAATTCTAAGGTACAGCGCTGCGAGAACCTCAAAAATGACTTTCTGTGCTGGTTTAAAATGCATGTCCACGTAGAGGCAATTTTTACACACCATTTCGTGGTAGCCATAAGACTCAACTCAGTGTCGTCGTCAAACATACAAAGTATAATAATACCGTCTGAAGATCCAAACTGTACGGTGCGTGCTGAAGTTGAAAAGGGGTATGTAATTTGAAATGCATTGTTCTGTTTTTTTATTCGTTCTAATTAGTTTCTGTACTTAAATGTGTAAGTTGGGTCGCTTGTATTGGCCGGTCGGTGGTATTTGAAGCGCTGTAGACTTAGCACGTGAGTTTTCAGGAGAAAGACTTGCATCCAAACAAGGTATTACATCCCGTCATTAGAACCGTGTCTTCTCTTTACAGTTCACATATTCCGCCTTTCTTTGTGCCGATTGTTTGCCAGTGATTCCAACAATGCCCATCACTATATACGTATCTTACGATCTTTTATTATTATTAGTTTTCGGTTGGAATGAACCAGCCTATCCTCTTTTTTTCTTTTTGTACTGCGGTTTCAGAACGTTGGATCAGGTTTTCAAACCATTCCACAGGTCCTTTTTGTTCGAGGACGAGAGACATGAAATTAGCAGCAGGAGGTTGGTTTGTCGTACTTTTTATGCTCTCCGAGAACAATAAAAGCATTTTGTGTGTTTCGGACATCTTCAGTTGTTCTGAGTTCCACTGGCGCCACAAGTACTGATGGTTTAGTCAGTGTCGAGTACGGACTGACAGTATAAGATGATGACGCTGTCTCATTTACGACAGTGTCAGTAAATAAACCACAAAAAGAAGAAATTATGCGTATCATACCAACAGTTACAGCAACTCTAACAATTATACAAATTTTTTTTTACCCTAAATTTTGTACTGTTTAGAGACCTACGTGATTCCTCGTAGATTGGAAGTGGGCAAACGGAATGCCGAACTTTATTTATGAGATTGTAAAGCGAAGAATGGCAGGTCCCTTGCTATGTTATTGTTTAGTAGTTTTCTTTATTAAAGCTGCTTTAATTCTGTGGGCCATGTATATGAACTGAACAACTGTTTTGAGAGAAAGTGCCTAGTTCATTCAAATTCACTTAAACTCGGTACTGGCTTCCAAACAGAACCCCTCCTTCCTGAATTACGAAACACATCTGGCCCCAAGAGTTTCGGATAAGGGATTGTAGACCTGTATAACATTCCCTACATGCATAAGGGCGCAGTGGCCACGTTCGTTTCTGGTTTCATACTTCGTGTTCAGAATGACGATGATCTGCGTTTACAACCTTTTCTTCATTTGGAATGTCTAGAGGCGGTCCGTTCGGTGTAACAAAATTGTCTCTAACCAAACACAAATCACTGTTGTATGAGTCCAGTAATGTGGGGCTATACTGCATAACACGGTAAAGGAACGGGAGGGGCTGTCAGTATGAAGTTGCCAGTCTTAAGCATTTCGTTGCCGTCACGCTTCCATCCTTCGATCGATTTGTTTTTGTGCGTTGCACACAGTACACTCTTCTGTAGATGAAAGGTGTCGAGGAATTGCGCTAGTAATTGCTTACCCGTGTATTAGCGTGGGCATCCAAGAGATTAAAAGGGCATTTGCAGATTGAATGTTTTCCATATTCCGTGCAAGATACTGATTGTACAGTATTTAGTCCAACAATTGCACAGTCAACAATAAAAAAACATTTGTCACTTTACGACGTGCGTCTTACATATTTCGGCCTTTACATGGTCATCCTCAGGGAGGTATTTTTGATTCGACATGTACACATCTTTAACAGAAGCTGCCATTATTGTATTCCTTTGCTTGAAACCTCGTTGAGGTTGGCCATGTAAAGGCCGAAACATGTAGGAAGCAATTCGTACAGTGACAGATGGTTGTATATTGTCAGTTGTGCAGTTGTTGGAGTAAATACTGTATTATGATTAAAAGGCTGTTATTATCACACCGCGTTCAGTTCATGTGTCCACGTTAAAAGTTCAAATGGAGCGTTGAAGGAGGACGGAAGGTAGTGCTTTGGGGCTATCTTCCATTCCCATGGGAGAAGCGCCCCGAGCATGAAAGGAGGAAGAGAAACACAAGAAGAAGGAAGTGTAGAAGAAGAATAAGTAGAAGACGACTCGTGACACCGAGGAAGGAAATGGGAAAAACCAGGAAAATTGTGCTTCTGCATTGTCATTCCTTTCCGCTTTCTGTGTATTATCTTTCAAGGATTCTTATTATTAGATGAAGTCATCCGACTTCGCAGTTAACGAATCATGTATCCGGAGCCCGGATAGCTAGTCTGTACATACTGTGACTAGGCTACGGGCTGGACGATCCGGGGTTAGAAACCCGGCAGGGAGATAACGTCCCGACCGACTGTGGGACCCATTCAGCCTCCTGTTCAGTGGGTACCGGCAGCTCTTTCCTCGGGAGTAAAGCAGCCGGGGCGTGAGGCTGACCACTCACCATGTTTCCGAGGTTAAGAATCCCACTATAAGCCTTTCTTACCCATCTTGTATGTCGGGGTATCATTTTGAACTTTGGTGGGTCAGTAGTTGAAGAGGGGTCATGGAACCAAACGGTAGCATTCATGTATGCTTTCGGTCTATCAGTATAAGTGTATTTTAAAATTCGTTCTCACATGGTCGGCAGAATGTCGGACATAAATTACAAGTATGACAATTTCAAAACCCATCTGTAAGGAAAGCATATTACCGTATAGATTAAGTGCGGAATGGAGGAAGGTACTGTTGTAAGAAACTGGCTTTCGTCACTTTGCATCTACAAATTTGCTTGGCAGCGAGGAAGTTACCGTTACGCAAGTTTATGTTCAGTAGAGTGGAACTGGGGCTGCGAAGCGTGGTGAATATTTGTTGTGCTTTTGTGCTGTGCAGTACCGTGCTGTATTACGCAGAACTGTGTTTATGCATAAAACACTACATTGCAGGATGTCAGTGATGAGGGAAACGGAGTGCCAGTGTTTGTATTCTCAGTGGAATGGCACGCTTGAAATAAGTGGTGCCGTATCAGCGATTTGGCCTGCAGATGCTCAGCGTTATAGGGGACTGACAACTTCAGTGTGACAAGGAAATATGTACCATTCCCTGGAAGAGAATGGCTGTCAGTTTACCACGCGGCGTATGGGGGACACAGTCGCGAGTTTTGCTTCTCGTTGCTTTGCTTGACCTATAAGGTAAAGCAATCCCATTACAGGCCTGGAGAGGCCCTTAACCTTCCAGGAGGTTGAGGCTCCCAGATTTCTTGACAATCGGCACATGAAGGTGGTAAGGTTGTCAGCCTTACGCGCCGGCCGCCTTTACCCTCAGGAAATATTCCTGGTACTCATTTCTGTTAGAGGCCGAGTCGACCCCAGGACCATAGTGCGACCGAAAGGATTATGTCAATGAAAAATGTCAGTGATACCATCGGGAATCGAACCGGCGACCTTCCGGCTTGTAGCGCAGTGCCTCAACCAACTGCGCCACCGCGTGCCCCGTCCTTCTTGAACCAGTGTGTTTATGTCATGATATGAACACAGGCTAGGCATAGTTTTTCGCAAGTGCTCTTTGACCCCAGTTGCTAGGCCTGCATGTTTCAACAACAAACGTTTGTAGGTTTTCATGGCGGCGGTAATTTTGTCTTTTCGGTTTTCACATCTTGCAGTTGTAAATAAAGCATCAACTGTGACGGTACTCCTTGAACTCTGAACATGGAGGCAGCATGTTCCTCCTACGGTGTCAAAACTGAAAAGCACAAAACGTCTCTAACTGGGGCCAAGTGCCTAAGATATCCTGTTCAGGACGTCGTTTTGGTATCGTACTGGCCTAACATTCTGTTATCACGTCTGGAATATTGGCTAGATAGAGGAATGCAGAACGTTGATGAAATGATATCGAAGTGTTCGGTAAACCAACTGTAGTGCCAAGTACTTCACTGCTTATTAATTGTGAAGAACAGCGATTAGTATTTAAGGATTTCGTCTAGGTGGATTTTTTGTAGTTCTTGTGGTTATGCAGGCAGCCGTCTACGACGGATATCAGAATACATTGTAGTCGGTTGCACGACCCATTTTCCATCCACTCCACGCAATACGAGTGCATAAAAGACCCCTGTCCGCTGTGTTAAGTTACTGTTGTGTAGGGAGATGTATACAGGCACTTCCTGGCCTACGCGATATTTACGTTCCGGAAGATCCGGGGCAAGTCGATTTTTTAAGTCATATCGTCAGCTGTATATGTATATAGACTGAGTCCAGTTGAAATCTAAACTTCAACACACTGGAACCTGATCGGTAGCGGCATGACCGTCCCGCTGCCTGTGTGTAATCGCCCAGTAGTATTCTTCCGACACCTTCCTCTCATTGCGCTTTCGGCGCGCATTTAAAAGTGTTGCTATTTAATTTTTATTTTTTAAATTATGTAAGTCTGAAATCGAGTAACGCGAAATTGCGTAAGTTGGGGAGTGTCTGTATCTAGCTTTACTTGATTTCTGAACTTTCTGAATTGTGTCGTACCCTGAAATTACACAGCGTCTTGGAAATTGTAACTTTTCCCATCTCCGGGTGAAAGGTTGGGAAGGCACTTGCTCACGTGGGTCTCAGAGACAGGTACGGCTGTGGCTGAGGCCGTCTCTGTCGGAGATCGCAGAGTTGATGCAGCCCGACCTTTTCCACTGATGTAAAGTATGCCATGAAGTGATATAGGAGAGTGGAGGTTTAGCTCCACTCGTTCTTAACCTTGCCACTAGATGAGGGTGAGTGGTTACGTTGACGCCCCGGCCGCTTTATCCCATAGGAAGAGCACCCGTTACCCGTTCAGTACGAGGATTCCTGGGTGTCGGCGCCAGTTTTCACGCTTTGGAGACGAGAGATAACTATTGCCCCTGCCAGGAACTGAACCATGATTCCTCGGCTTCCCAGTCCGTAGTCTAGTCACAGTACAGACTACACTGTCCCGGCTTGCCGCCCCCTGACGACCAGAACAAGTCCAGTTCCCATGTCACTCTGTTCTGTTTTATATACAAGGTGGCAGATAATTCCCAAAACCTAAATGTAATTCCCCACGGTCAGAACTCTGTATATTTCATATTAATATTGTTTCTTAGGTCCTTTTAGCAGTTCTACCGAATTGTGAATGGCAGAACTAAGTGCTGTGAGGGTCTGAGAAACGGGGTCGAGAGGAATTAAGTTAAATTAAGGGTACGAATGAATGAAGCCCTCTGATTTGTGTACATGTGCGCGCGAGTGCTTGTGGCTCATGATGCATGCTTTGTAGAAGCACGTAAGAGCTACTGAAGGAGATGTGAAATACTTTTGTAACTGCAGTGCTGTTCCGTCGTGTCTGTGTAAGCTAAAGAGCCGGCCTGCACAACATACGGCACACGGGGGCTCATTGTGCGGCCCGTGATGACTTTTGGAAATAATATTTATTTTTAAAAAATTGTAATTATTTGAAAAGTTGACAAAATTTGCTGTCGGTAATGGACTTTTGAAGACCGCTGCGCTGACGACTGTGTACGCGTCATGGCATAACTGTTGCGGTTCGAGGAACGGGAGAGAGCCATCTCCTCTCTTCTCCGGGACTCGGCTCGTTTTGAAAACATCCACTTCGTGTATGACCCACGAATACGACAAGCTTGTTGCCGAAAAGAGATGTAATATCTCTCATTAAGTTCGCAAGGTGATAAGGAAAAACCCAAATTGTAACATATAAAGTTTTGGCAATATTTTTACGTGTGGAATAGCACAAATACTTTTTCCACTGTCACAAATGTTTTCAACGGAACGTATTTTTCGTGTTTCCATGATTCATCATACAAGTCAATAAAAATCATTTATCTCTTGATTAAAAAATTATTACCCGACCCCGTGGAATCTACCTTGGCGGTCCGGAGCTGTTTGGAGCAATATGGTCCTCGCCACTTTCCGAGTGTTGCAGGCCTGCAATAGGGTAACGTCATTCACTCACTCACACACACACACACACGCACGCATGCGCGACCGCAGTGTGGAAACACATTCATTCATGTCTTGGAATGTATTATGACGGATGTTACATACATTGGCCGAGCAATTTTGAGTTTCGTGAAAATCGGTTCAGTGAAAAGCATACTTTACTGACGGGAGCAAAACGAAATTTTAGCGGTATTTTCTACAATTTTAAAATCTGGTTTGGATAAAATTCGGTACAGTAGATGCATATAAAAATTGACTGAGTACTTGTGAGTTTCGTGAAAATCGGCGAATTGAAAGCCATACTTTACGCCGGGTCACAATTTTTGCCTGTATTTTTTACATTTTTGTCCCGTTTAAGTAGAATTCCTTGTAACAGAA
This sequence comes from Reticulitermes speratus, assembly GCA_021186555.1. NCBI lineage: Eukaryota > Metazoa > Arthropoda > Insecta > Blattodea > Rhinotermitidae > Reticulitermes > Reticulitermes speratus. Next base: position 22,983,809 of record JAJKFL010000009.1, read on the forward strand.
CTCCACATAATGCCATCGAGCAGTTGTGAGTTTCGTGAAAATCGGTGCAGGGAGGCCGAACTTCACTTACGGGTGTCTGGGCACCCTATGGCATTTAGAAGGTCAAGAACGCCTTGGTAAACTCTGTGTATTGCGTCATGGAATACATTTTTATTATTAAATGACCATTACGAATCTAAGATAAGCGGCCCTACTACACCGCTATCTAACCACCTGCGATAACAAAGTGGTGTCCTTTGTACAGAAACACAACCTTGGCATAGCCATTTTTCAGTCCCTCCGTAACACGCAGCATGTCGGTCCAAAGCAATCCGCCTTGCAGCCAATGCATTACTCAAGCAAGGCCTCTATAATCCAGATGAAGCCTGAACCACGCTATGTTTTGCTGGAGGAAGTCGAAACCAGTTTAACCTCTTTGAATGTCACTTTTTTTGGTTCATGACAAGGCAGAAATAAGATTTCATGTAGAACACGAAAGCGACTTACACAACAGTTGTTACCTGTAATTGTTGTTTCGTCTGCTTTTATTGTCATGTTATGTCACATTAGTGTTAATGGCTCATAGTCACGTTCCTCTGATTAATAGTAACGCATTAGGTCTAATCCATCCCAGTATGTAATTCAGAACGAGGTTAACGACGACCTGAAACCACATATGAAGCGTGTTTTAAAGCTTCATTGTCTGCATACATTAAGCCAAGACCGCTCGGCCTTTTGTGTGATGGGGCAACTTCAGCAAAATTTGGTCTGCTTGGGGGCAGCATACACGGATGAAGAATGAGTAAGTCCAGGCGAACCCCGTTATAACGACATCGGTTTGTACGACTCTTCGCCTATAGCGTCAGATATTCTGTAGTACCAATTCGTGACTGTTAACCATAACATTATACCCTCGGTTATAACGACACTCGTTTATAACGACACAAAATATTCAGTTCCTTTCATGACGTTATGACCGTGTTCGGCTGTATATGTATAGTTTTACATGTATGTGTTCTGGACATCATGTGTAATGAAATACAGGCTACTGATGATAATAGGAAAAATATAAAAATGTGGTTCATAACTTAGGATGGGGCGTCGCTATTTTAGCACAGTTTTACAAAATGAATTAGTAATGCGATGTATGTCACCATAAATAAACAGCTCACAATTTTTCAAAATTTCTTCGGCGTTCTATCTCGGCTTTTCCAAGGAAAGGGTTAAAAGACGTGATCTCATTTCAAATGTCTCCGCGGGAAACGTAACACTTTGTCACGGGCAACATGTTGCCCGCTAGCTACAGGTTGAGCGGGCCTGCATTAAGCAGTGTACTGTCACTTCGATCATACACGCCAGTGGTTGCCAAACTGTGCATCTGCAGAACAAGCGACTGGTCCGAGGTGTTGCTCCGTTATAGTTCAGTACTGGCGGTCTTTTCCCAGTTCTCATTCAACTCAGTCTTGATGGATGGAATTTTATAAATTTAAATTCTTTTTTCAAAGAATCGTGGTTTGATGCGGGGCAGGGGCAAGAGATTTATTTCTCTTCTGCAGAGTGTGCTGACTGGCACTGGGGCCTACCCAGCCTCTTGTTCTTGTTCACTGAATACTTTGGGATCTTCTCTCTTGCATGAAGTGGCCGAGGCGTGAAACTGACCATTCACCTTCATCTAGTACCAAGGTTAGTATTGAGTGGAACTGTACCTCTGGCCCCACATACACCTTCATCGCGTCCACAGAGGCAACTTCACCTTCGCTTTTTTGTATCAGTTTCATACGAATGCCTTCTGTCCTGCCGAGTCGTAATGTATTTTCCGTTATTACTGTTGTCCATAGTTCAGAGGGTGGCACAAAAATGATTCTGTGGTGTATTCCATAGAACACCATGATCTCCAGGCACCGTTCGAAAATAAAACGTTTGGGATTCCCTGCTGTAAGCCAGTTAGATCATGTGATATAAAAATATAGCGTTTGGCACCGAGAAACGGTTTGCGGTACAGAGAGGATTCTGAAAGAGATTGTTTTTTATACCAGTCACAACCTTGTGAAAGTAGAAGGGGTTAAAGGTTTGTGCATGAAGACATACAGCAGTACGTAGTCCTGTATGTGTTTACTTAGCATCACGAGGTGTGATATTGCCATTTTTATTAGCGTTTAATGTTCAGTGAGCACTGCATATTAATTTCATACATAATTTAATAATTGCACAGTAAATTAATTCTTTCTTTAGAATTTTGCTTAAGAGTATTGACTTCATGACAGTGCTCTTGTAAGAGTCTCTGAACATGAAGGTACACATTCAGTCTCGACAAAGTACAGAGGTAACAAGTGTTCATGGTAGACCTCATAAACACAACTTCCTTATTGCATAAATTTGTAGTTCAGATTTGTTAAGTTTTTTTTAATGGACTTGAAATTAGAAATAATAAAATAGGAAGGCGTGGACTGAATCCGTCTGACTTCGGATACGGAGTGGTGGTCGATTGTTGTGATCACGGTAATGTACATTTAAGTTCCATAAAATGCAAGAAATCGTTCAACCAGCTCTGTAAATATTAGCTTGTCAACAAGGAGTGTGCTCGATGGAGTTAAAACAATGAAATCAACTATTATATCCATCTAACGCAACATGCAACTTGTGTTCTACAGGTATAATAGTTGGTTTATTGTTTTATTGTATACAGCACGACAGGATGAATCACCTTAAGATTCATGGAGTTGGGTAGTTGATACATAACCACAGAGTTTTTCCAGTGTTGCCATGTTTGTAATTGTTCCCTTACAACGCTATATGATATATGACGCCTGTGTGTGTGTGTGGTATGTATATATGTATTTATATGACATTTATATATGAAATCTTAGTATGTCTGCAGCAGTTCTTTAGTTATCGCCATAAAATTGAAGGCTAAACAGACAGAACGACAGACGGACTCACACACACACTGACAACATGTAGACCCAATGAGCTCCCTTCTTTCTTTATTTGTGAAGTAAAGTAGGTTGAAATGGATCCTTTATCTCGGTTTATAACAGATTTGTTTCTTCTTTCTTTCAGGTGAGTTTAAAACTGGTTTCGCCGTTCTGCCGGTCTTCACGTTGCCATTTCATGTAAGTTGCTTATCACTATTCCCATTAACATTCACTGTGAGCCATTTGTAAGTACAGACCATGCAGAGAATTACAGTGTGATAATGGCGTTGAGTCGCCAACTCCGTGGTGGTGAATGCTTCTTGATAACTGATAGTAGCCAAGCTGTTCAAAGAATCTCCCATTTTGTATGCGACCCGAAGAGCCCGAACCACAGGACCCTATTCTGAGCCATTTGAATGCAATTAACACCTTCACATCAATTTGTAACTTCCATTGTTTTAATACGCTCATTGTGTCTACTAGATTTCGCCAGGGGTCGCTTTCCTTCACATACTTCGTTTGCGTTTCTCATCTCTCACATGCTGCTACCTGTTTCGGCCATATAAAGCCCTTGATTTCATCACCTAATAATATTTGGTGAAGAGTACAGTCTGTAATTATATAAATCTTATTCCGACAAAAGTACACAGTTTATGTTATTTAACACAACTTCTTATTATTAAAAAGTGCCTAACATATTTTGAACCAATTTCTTTTTTTTTTTTTTTTTTTTCATCTTCAGGGGCTTACTTGTTCAAATTACATCAGCTGTACATGTTTGGTACTACTAAAACATAAGTTAAATGAATAAAATATCGTTATTGTGTAGGATTTTGATTTCTGAAGACAATATTAAAACATCCTTTAAGTTACGATATTTAAGATAAAATCAAATTACAATTAACATTTTAATTGTAATTTGACGGGAAGGTAATATTGTGTTACAAAAGAAGTGTGCGTCACAAGAACGTTACTGATATCGTGTAACTGGAACTGTGGAGGTGGTAATTGGCGTAGAAGGCAAATCTTACAGTCGGAATTTTGTAATTGTACAGTTTGATATATATGTAGGTCTATATATTGAAGTTTTTGACAACACAGAATTCCCAGCAGTTATTCTGTGTTCTGTTTATGCAACAACCTTCTTTACATCATCGCTGAAGAACATCAACTGTGTGCGTAAGACAGGTTAGTGATGTAGATGGCGGAGAAGAAGTGCCCAAGTATAGGAGCACTGTAATTACGGCAGTGTTTCTTGTGTGTAGTGATAGGGTGTTTATTTCATTACGCCACAATTATCTTGGACAGTTGCCATTGCCTGTGGTTCATGCACTCGTAATATACACGACCAGCTCGTAGGTTTAAGAGCTTAGCGTATGCTTGTGCGTTTAGTTTGCAAGTCATCTTGGTTCTTGCCCGGCTGCTGCTGCTAATATCGAAAGTCATGAAAGATGCATCTGTTAGTGTAATTACAATACGCGAAGGTGGAATAGAGTCGATTCTCTAAACGTTCTGTGTGTGTTAAATGATGGAACATATGAAACATGATATTTGTTCTGACGTTATTTGTACACACCTATGTGCCCATGTTATTATCGGCTTGAATGTATATATGTATCGAGTTATAACTCGGCGAAGGAGTGGAAAATTCTTCCATGCCCTGCATATTGTACATCCATTGTACGTTTTTTTTCGGTACAACATTCCTACAAGAATTTGGAAAAATGGAATGCATGTTAATTTTGTTTTCCAGTTAAATGGTTAGAAACCGGTATAGATAATTGGCATGAGGTTTATCTGTAATACAGGGCTAGTATGTTGAATAGCTGGTTGCTTTGCTGGTCAGAAATTACCTACTGTTATGGAACGCAGATGTTTCACCACGCTGTTTACATAAGTCCGTCGTATTTTCCCCGAGTCCTTTAACTGACATACACGCACGCAGGCACACATCGGAGACAAGAAGGGCAAAATATGTCGGGGGTTCAGAAGGAAATTACGAGTAGCAGAGTGCATTCGTGAAACGTAACGCCTGGCTGCCTTTGATATGACTGTGGATCGCGGTGCATTACTGTCGCTAATGGTCTGGTATATCGTACCTGGGAAATCCTTTGGCTGTAGTTGTAGGGTATAAATTTAAATCGAAGTGATGTTGATTGATTTGTAGATTATCAAAAGACCCTACTTCACACGCATAATGGGAATGAGAAGATGATTGTAAATGAGTATGTCTGGATTTAGAGGGAAGCCTGTGACCTCTCTGAAGGTTCCTTCTCGAAATTTCGCCTGGAAAACATTGAAAACAGAAAGCATAGTTTGTAGGCCGGATGAGGTTCGAAGCGGTACTCTTGAATATGTGGCTCGAGCGTTAACGCTTCACCACATTTGTCGGTGGTACAAGTGGACATGAAGAACTGTGTGATGAGAAATGCCAGACAATTGGGCCAGCATGTTAGCTCGCTTCTATAAAAAGGCAGCCAGCTTTGTGTGAGAGTATGCTGGTAGAGGTTTATCATCAGCATGTGTGTATATCATGCAGGGTTCCATGCTGTCTGCATATGAAGGGCGGATTACTTTAATTACCGTTTCCTGTATTACAGGGGGGGGGGGGGGGAGGGATTTGGATGAATGGAGAAAGCCTACATAATGCTGTACGGGATGGGAGGGGTGTATCAGCCATTGAGCCTTCTTTCTGTAATATTCGCTGCAGTTGTGGGTTTGATATGTATGCATATGAAGATGATAATTCTTTTTGGTTAAGATGTGAAGGCAGACAGCAGTGCTGAAGCTGTAACAATGCACTGCTTGAATCGTGTGTGCTTCACTTGGATCCGTAATTTGTTGACGACTAGCTGTGTGTGCCGGTTGCGTCACTTTCTGTAAGGTTAGACACTATATAGTTGGCTACTTCGTATTATTCGGGACGTGGCTTCGCATACCTTTGAAGAACTTTTCACTGCGCTCTGCTTTTCATAGTAAAATACCAACTGTCTACATGCATTCACACTCAGATGACGCAATAGTCTATATGCCTAGGTCTTTATAGTAAGGTCAGCAGTCTACAACTTGAATTTAGGGTGTTTAATAGCATTAGAGGTGCCGATCCCAGTGGCCGTGCGGTCTAAGGCGTGGGTTTCGGCCGCTCGCTTGCTAGGATCGTGGGTTAGAATCCCACCGGGGGCATGGATGTTTGTGTTGTGTTGTAAAAAGACGGTTGTGGACCGTAAGTGACATGAAAGGACGAAAAAGGATTAATACAGAACAAACATGGATCAAAGGGGAAACCCAGGAATTAGTATAAAACGGGGTGTGGCTGTGTCGGGGACACGGCCGTGTGTTTAACGTGAATACGTGTACGTTAACGGGTAATATTTTGTTTTAGCGTATTATATGTATGTCATAATCATTGCTTAACAGTAAGAAGTCCTTCGTATATGCATGTTTTATTGATGATGGCAACATGTTCCTTTAGTCGGGTTCAGGAAACAATTGAAGTAAACAAATCATTAGTGTGTTATAATTTTATTAATGATAGGTCTGTGATACGAAAAGTACGATACAAATGGCATGCAGGATACATCGAGATTACTAAGCAGCGTTAAGTGTTTTCCCTTTGGTGGCTTCAAGGAGCGCAGAAACCATAGACGGTCACACACGTTACACTTATGTCCGAATGGATTGTTGACAAACGTTGTAGTGAAACGTGCACTAGCTGCTGCCGAATGTGTCGTCATAATCGGCGATCGCACACAACCGATGTCTATACAGCCCGGCGTTGATACAGAAGCGATTACATCATCGACTTGCATAGGCCCGGCCGCCCCAACGTCAGATGTACCTGCGCAGTCGTTGATCCGCTCGGACGCCCTCATTGTTTTACGTTCCCGGCACCGCCTCACTGTATGATATGGTGTTTTATGGGTATCACTGGATAGCTGTTGAGAAGCCTTTTCCAACCGTATACGATTTATATATTTCGAATTGGCTTTTTGACGAGTATAGGCCGACATTGTATTAATTTTTTTAAATTTTTAACTTTAACACCAATATATTCACCATAAGTATTCCACACTCATGTTTTGTGTACGCAATAGATAAATATTGAGGAGAGCTGTAAATTGAAACTGAAACGAGCGTCGTAGCTTCTCCGAGTCAAAATGTATACTAAACCGAAAGTATGTGACGCGACGAAACGACCTGAAAATGGCGGCGCCTCCCCCTCCGCCGCGCGCGAGGCGTCACAGTCCCCACTCAACGTTATGAATTCTTTGATCCTTTAACTATCGAGTGGTGTAATTACATTTTGGATGTAGATGATAGATATGTAGCTGCAATGCCAAACTGTATCCCCAATTTTGTTATCATCAGTTTTCTGAATTGGTTTCCACTACGGAAGCAAATTTAAAGACGTATTCACGTCAAAAAAGAAATCCCACCGGGGGCATGGATGTCTGTCTGTTGTGAGTGTTGTGTGTTGTCAGGTAGTCTCTGCGACGAGCTGGTCCCTCGTCCAGAGGAGTCCTACCGACTGTGGTGTGTCTAAAGTGTGTGATCGTGAAACCTCGACGAAACGAGGAAGCTCAGGCCATATAAGGCTGTCGAGCCAGAGAGAGAGGAGAGAGGAGAGAGAGAGAGAGAGAGAGGAGAGAGAGGAGAGAGAGAGAGAGTGAGAGAGAGAGAGAGAGAGAGAGAGAAGAGAGAGAGAGAGAGAGAGAGAGAGAGAGAGAGAGAGAGAGAGAGAGGAGAGAGAGGAGAGAGAGTGAGAAGAGAGAGAGAGAGAGAGAGAGAGAGAGAGAGAGAGAGAGAGAGAGAGAGAGAGAGAGAGAGATCATGAAGAGATGAGATGAGTTACACGGAGAGAGATGAGAAGAGAGACGAAGAAAAGAGAACACGAGGAGAGAGTAGTGAGAGAGGAGAGTGAGAGAGTGCGACGAGTGAGAGTAGAAGAGAGCACGAGAGGTAAAGTGGAGAAGAGAGATGAGAACGAGGAAGCAGGATAGAAGGGTGAGAGAGAGAGAGAGAGAGAGAGAGAGAGAGAGAGAGAGAGAGAGAGAGAGAGAGAGAGAGAGAGAGAGAGAGAGAGAGAGAGAGGGGGGGGGGGTACTCATGTTTGGTGTAAGTAGGGTTCAGTGCCTGTCAGAATATATGCATTTGTATATTGGGGCTTTATCTGTATATAAGTTATCCATTAAAATTAGACATTACGGATACATCTGCAGTTCCTTTTCAGTACATACAAATTGTGAATCCTGCTTCTGCACTCCCATTGAAGGACATGTAGTCACATAAAAGAAATCAATTACAGACGTTGTTAGACTAGAAAGAGACGAGAAACCTGTTCGTTTGTTTTTACTTCACTTTCGGACTTCCAATCTTGTTAACCCACCGGCATTTCATTGAACCTGGCCCATCCGCTTGAGTGCAGCAGTGTTTTGTTTAAACCGCCAGATTACTTCACTGCATTCGTACAGTGACTTCCAACTTGTCCACGGCAAATACTGACCATCCCTTAAAACAGCCTCCTACGTTTGTGAGTGTAGGAAGATGAGGTCATCACTGCTGTCGGTTTATTTCCCGGCCCTGGTCTTTGTGCACTTCGTAATCTGTATGCATAGTGGCTGAAACTTCCTTATTGTGAGTGTAGCTTTGTTACAAGAACTGTGTGTTAATAGTTACTGTTATAACACTTGTTTCAGAGACTGGTTTGTAAGTTATGTTATGACACTGTGTCAACTGCATCTTTGTTTAGCATCCGATGTCCGCGTGTTTGTTATTTTTGGATTGTCGGGGAGAAGAGAGCCATTTAATACACCTAGGAGTAATAACAGTGCACATTTTAAATCTGCAGATATGCTCCTTTAACTGGAACTGAGTTAAGTTTGTACGAGATTATTTAAGAAACCGAAAAGAATACTTCTTTGTTAACATTTTCTTAGGAACAGAGTTTTTACTTTATTTGTGTTTGGTTTAGTTTGGTTTAAGTGCAGTGTAGTGTAGTGTACTGTAGTTTAATGTAGTGTAGTGCAGTTTAGTTTGGTTGTGGTGTTAATCTCCTTAATCTGCAGGAGTATGATGCAATGTTAAGATTGGTTTGTTACATTAACCCTTTGGTGAGGGACATCCATCTAAATTATATATAAAACCTCGGTTCGTACCCCCACAGAGAACGCAGTTCGTGTCCATTATGTAAAGCAACCGGTTAGACCTCATTTTATGCAAATGATTGGTATTTGTTGTCAGAATCTTACGGAAAGCACAAATATAGCTGGTGACAAAGTGCAGTTTTTGTTGTTTAACTTTCCGGTACATGTAATTTCCACGTGGCTTTAAAAGGTTAAACATCACCGTCCTGTGATCATGTTAATAAAACAGGAGTAAACATATGCTTTCGCGTGTTTCGTGTTTATGTTCTTTCCATTTCAAAGTGCATCCCACATCGCACCGTCGTCACTCTAATCCTCTGCTGTAAACAACTGGAGATGGCTGTGCTGGACACCATTTGTGAACAGCTATATGGTTACTTTATTTGACTCTGCATATTAACGAAGCATAATAACCTGTTAATGGTTAGCAAATAGGACAGTAATTATTTACTTAGTATGGATTATTCATGTTCCTAGGCAGGAAGCCCTTGAATTATGCACAGCGATTGGTTCGATGTGAAAACGGCAAAACACACAACCAACCCTGTTTGCGTGGCGTTGGATCATTTCTTTATCTAGTCTTGTTCAATTTGTTGAGTAACCTGCAGTGTGCTAACAGTTTTTTTTTTCTCCCTGCAAGAACGGACATTTCATGAATATAAAGCGCTTGGAAAAGGACGGATGTAGAATGATTGGACAGACGTTAAACATGCAGCTTTATTCACAGCTTTTTGCGGTCTATCGGTTTTGTTATGTCACTTTGTGATAAATGTATTACATGCAGTCTGTGTTCACAATAGCTGTAGGAAGGAAAAGTCATTGACCTACAGCTTTGGGCCTTCAGTCGATATTAAAGCCTTTGTTTGACACTTTTATACAGTATTGAATTCCATGTCGTAAATTTTCCCTAAGGATGAAGAACCCACTGTTTATGCATTTGTTCACTAAGTGCATAAAACTGTAATTATTCGTAATTTGGATTTCGAATGCGTTGGCTTTTTTATGTCTGCAATTATTGATGTGATAATGGTGACATTTTGTATTGAGGTTTTACAATAAAAGGTATGAGATGAATTTAAGTTTTTCGGTACATCGTCAGCCCCTATGTTTACACGAATTTTCGACCAGACTTTTATTTTCTGAAAAAAGGGTTTACAGTACAAAACAGCCGTATATGATACATATCTATAGGTGTATTAATTCAGTTAGTCTGCAAGTTTTATTTCAAACGTTTCTCGATATAGTGAATGTTGAGCATTTAGCAAAATGTAATTGTGGCTTCGTGTGGAAACTGTGTTGTACCTACCTCATTGAAATTGAGGTTAACTTTTTGCGGCTCCACCCTTTGTTTCTGTGTAGACGTCAGTATTACAGCCACGACGTTTCCGGTTTTCATTTGGCTGTCGTCACGAACATCTCGCCATTATAAACTACTTAGTATTTTCATACTTTGTAAATTCCTGACTAAAAGCATAATACGGTGGCAGTGCCAATTTGTGAGATGGAAACAACGATACGAGATTACGATTTGGCAAAAAAGAAAGTGTGCCAAGTTTTATAATCATGACAATGTGCTTATTGTATAAGAAACATTGCATATTGCGTTTGCAAAGGAGTTAATGTTAGCTTTTAAGTGGTAGGAAAATAACTTAGGTAAGGTCTCAACTTGACCTAGCAAAGGATTTCGAACTTAAAGCTTAAATGTAGCCTATAAAATTGTCAGTGCCCACCACACCCATAATGTGACATCAGAGGTAAACATTGCACCGTTTATTACCCGAAGTGGGTCACGCTGCGCTTCTTGATAAGGTCGGACACTCATTATCTTCTGCTTCATTTTTTTGTATCGCCCAACCCGGTCAAGTGATTGGATAAAACTCCTTTCAATGGACCTTGAGGGCCTCAACTAAAACTTTCCCTCTTCACCCACCATTAATATTATTCGACGTCAGACGTTTCGCAGTCGCAGTGTCGATTTTTATTGTTTGTGGAAGTTCAATAGGTTTTGGTGCCGCTGGCCGCACATAGAAGATGAGATTGGCACACACTTCACGAAATTTGTAACGAGCTTGATAGTGAACCGTGTGAATCATTACCGTCGTGTCTGAATGAAACTCCTGCATGATGTTTCGGCTCTCCTAGGTGTTTCATGTTGTAGCTTTCTGGATTCAGTACTGCACTGTCTCGAAGTGGTACAGAGTAGAGAAATTTAGGGGAATTTGCTTCCTGTTACTTTAGGATGTGGTCATCTGTAACCTCTGTCAAGTTGACACGAACGCTCCGAAATGAGAACTTCATGAATTCGAAGTTCGCCGCAGGTTTAGGTGTGAGTCGCGGAGCTGGTCGTTAATGTGGCGGCAACTCGTCACACATTGGTGTTGTCACAGTGATACGAGTGTATCTACGGAGTTAGTGTGGCGGCAACTCGTCACACATTGGTGTTGTCACAGTGATACGAGTGTATCTACGGAGTTAGTGTGGCGGCAACTCGTCACACATTGGTGTTGTCACAGTGATACGAGTGTATCTACGGAGTTAGTTTGGCGGCAACTCGTCACACATTGGTGTTGTCACAGTGATACGAGTGTATCTACGGAGTTAGTGTGGCGGCAACTCGTCACACATTGGTGTTGTCACAGTGATACGAGTGTATCTACGGAGTTAGTTTGGCGGCAACTCGTCACACATTGGTGTTGTCACAGTGATACGAGTGTATCTACGGAGTTAGTGTGGCGGCAACTCGTCACACATTGGTGTTGTCACAGTGATACGAGTGTATCTACGGAGTTAGTGTGGCGGCAACTCGTCACACATTGGTGTTGTCACAGTGATACGAGTGTATCTACGGAGTTAGTTTGGCGGCAACTCGTCACACATTGGTGTTGTCACAGTGATACGAGTGTATCTACGGAGTTAGTGTGGCGGCAACTCGTCACACATTGGTGTTGTCACAGTGATACGAGTGTATCTACGGAGTTAGTTTGGCGGCAACTCGTCACACATTGGTGTTGTCACAGTGATACGAGTGTATCTACGGAGTTAGTGTGGCGGCAACTCGTCACACATTGGTGTTGTCACAGTGATACGAGTGTATCTACGGAGTTAGTTTGGCGGCAACTCGTCACACATTGGTGTTGTCACAGTGATACGAGTGTATCTACGGAGTTAGTGTGGCGGCAACTCGTCACACATTGGTGTTGTCACAGTGATACGAGTGTATCTACGGAGTTAGTTTGGCGGCAACTCGTCACACATTGGTGTTGTCACAGTGATACGAGTGTATCTACGGAGTTAGTGTGGCGGCAACTCGTCACACATTGGTGTTGTCACAGTGATACGAGTGTATCTACGGAGTTAGTGTGGCGGCAACTCGTCACACATTGGTGTTGTCACAGTGATACGAGTGTATCTACGGAGTTAGTTTGGCGGCAACTCGTCACACATTGGTGTTGTCACAGTGATACGAGTGTATCTACGGAGTTAGTGTGGCGGCAACTCGTCACACATTGGTGTTGTCACAGTGATACGAGTGTATCTACGGAGTTAGTTTGGCGGCAACTCGTCACACATTGGTGTTGTCACAGTGATACGAGTGTATCTACGGAGTTAGTGTGGCGGCAACTCGTCACACATTGGTGTTGTCACAGTGATACGAGTGTATCTACGGAGTTAGTTTGGCGGCAACTCGTCACACATTGGTGTTGTCACAGTGATACGAGTGTATCTACGGAGTTAGTGTGGCGGCAACTCGTCACACATTGGTGTTGTCACAGTGATACGAGTGTATCTACGGAGTTAGTTTGGCGGCAACTCGTCACACATTGGTGTTGTCACAGTGATACGAGTGCATCTACGGAGTTAGTGTGGCGGCAACTCGTCACACATCGGTGTTGTCACAGTGATACGAGTGTATCTACGGAGTTAGTTTTGGCGGCAACTCGTCACACATCGGTGTTGTCACAGTGATACTAGTGTATCTACGGAGTTAGTGTGGCGGCAACTCGTCAAACATCGGTGTTGTCACAGTGATACTAGTGCATCTACGGAGTTAGTGTGGCGGCAACTCGTCACACATCGGTGTTGTCACAGTGATACGAGTGTATCTACGGAGTTAGTTTTGGCGGCAACTCGTCACACATCGGTGTTGTCACAGTGATACGAGTGTATCTACGGAGTTAGTTTTGGCGGCAACTCGTCACACATCGGTGTTGTCACAGTGATACGAGTGTATCTACGGAGTTAGTTTTGGCGGCAACTCGTCATACATCGGTGTTGTCACAGTGATACGAGTGTATCTACGGAGTTAGTTTGGCGGCAACTCGTCACACATCGGTGTTGTCACAGTGATACGAGTGTATCTACGGAGTTAGTTTGGCGGCAACTCATCACACATCGGTGTTGTCACAGTGATACTAGTGTATCTACGGAGTTAGTTTGGCGGCAACTCGTCATACATCGGTGTTGTCACAGTGATACTAGTGTATCTACGGAGTTAGTTTGGCGGCAACTCATCACACATCGGTGTTGTCACAGTGATACGAGTGTATCTACGGAGTTAGTTTGGCGGCAACTCGTCATACATCGGTGTTGTCACAGTGATACTAGTGTATCTACGGAGTTAGTGTGGTGGCAACTCGTCACACATTGGTGTTGTCACAGTGATACGAGTGTATCTACGGAGTTAGTTTGGCGGCAACTCATCACACATCGGTGTTGTCACAGTGATACTAGTGTATCTACGGAGTTAGTGTGGCGGCAACTCGTCAAACATCGGTGTTGTCACAGTGATACGAGTGTATCTACGGAGTTAGTGTGGCGGCAACTCGTCACACATTGATGGTGTTACCGTGATACGAGAGTTTTAAAGCGGTATTTTTTAACCATCTGCGGCAGCAGTTTATGAATGCGTTTGGGACGGTATGTAACATAGGACTATACATTACGTCGCTCATTTTGCAGAAAATTTCCTTGTCCCCAACTGAATTTATTTAGTAATTTCCTAGTTCTCGCTATGACACAATAATTGACCGTTGAGTTCCATACGACGATTACTATCTCTAGAACACTCTCTGCTCCATGTTGTGTGTGCAAGCATTTTAATATCTCGTTATAGCGTCAGGCGATGTAAGTTAATTCGTTTGCGAACTAAGATTTTGAAGTGTATAAAATGCTTATGGTGGGGCATGTGCCTAGGTGTAACCAGTGGTGTACACCGATTTGAACGGCTCTTTGATGCCGCGCATTCCATGATGGCAATCATTTTAGCTAGTGCAGTTGCTGATACAACGAGGCTGTTAAGTTCAGTACGAAGTGGTGCTCTGTTTTTTTTTTTTTTTTTTTTTGCTCTTTTCATGACCTTGGTCGAATGTAATTTATGTGAATGCCATTAACGTCGTAACACTGTCGGGACGCATTTTCTTTATGGCCTTGTGTTTTGTTTGCTTATGCAGATCTGTCTGGTTTTAACAAAGTGAACGAACAGGGAAGACAGACAGCGTTTGTACGTGTTAACATACCTGAAAGATTTTCAGTGATCGGTGATTTAGACAAGTTTTGCAGTTGTAAGTATTTTTGTGTTTGTACGAAATAGACTATTCTAATGCAGGGGCTCAAAATGCGGCTATGTTGCTGTACGATGTAGTGTGATATACTATGGAGATTGTTTCTGAGCTTGGCAGGGGGGGGGGGGGGGCACCGGCACATGTTTGATACAAGTAACTGAGGTGTTACAGTTAAAATATATTGTACTGAAGTGCCGTCGTGTCTTGTGAGGGCGAGCTAATGCCATGTGAGATTGCATTTTATTTTGTCTTCTGTCTGGTTAGAGCTGTGGAGAAATTTGACTGTAGGGTTTTTATGAAGTGGACACACAACAAATGGCGATCAGTGAAAGGTCAGGCAGAGGCTTAGGTTTTTGACAGGATCTGCTCTGTGCTTCTCCGCCAGATAAGGGTCCCCCCCCCCCCCCCCCCCCGACGCTGTCAAGGCCAAAGCATTACTCGCGAGTAACGCTCAGTAGCTGAGGTACACGCAATAGACATCCATAAACGTAAGAATGGTTGTGTTGGTGGCGTAGTGTTGTTATTTTATGTACGGTGATACGAAGAGCACGTTACGCTACTTCGGTACATGATTTGAGCCTAAACGGAATTGAAACTTGTAAATTCTGAGTTTTGCATGCGTAGCTGTATCGGAAGACGTTGGGCGGTCCAGACCAGAAAATTCAGAGTCCTCAACCTCACCGCCGTGAAAGCGTCAGACTTGCAGTGTGGGAAATGATTGCGACGGCGAAGGGAAATTATTCTTCGCGGCAATGTTAACGTCAAGATGGACCACTGGAGGTTGGGCGACCGGGTCTTGCAGATGATCACGCACACTGATCTAATTGTGAAGTTAAGAGTGTTGGGGACATTCCACGTTGGGCTTAGTCAAGAGTAGAAACCTGCTGTAAGATATGAAGGGGTGTTACTTTCAAATAGTTCTCTTGTCCGTGTTTACGTATAATCGGGGTATTTTCTTTGTAGGAATGTGGCCATGGGTTCAAAACTAAAAAAGATCCCGTAACATTGCATTTGACGCTATACAAATCGTTAGCACATATATCTCCGGGTGGAATAAAGCCGTAAGCCTGTGTTCGCCTGCTTCCTTGTGTACCTTTGAGATAATGCGTCTGGACCACCCATTGATAACTTTATATAACAGGCAGCAGTAGCATTGTAAGCATACCCACGTATTATATAACACGATTTACTATTCATGCACCCTCAGGAATGAAAAACCTTCCAAGATGTCGTTATTTTATAACTGAAAGCTACGGCGACCAGCTGTTTCCAGTTGTCACCTCGAACCTTCGCTGTTCAAAGTTTTATTTTGGCGACTTGATTTGTTGAAATACAGTCAGCTGCTGTTCTGGATTTGTTAGGGAACAAATTGAAAGGTATTAATTAGGCTTGATCATTGTTTCTTTTAAAGGTCGGTGGTTGGTCTTTGTGTTATGACTGTAAACTGCAGAGATTCCTCAGCGTCTTTGGTAATACATTTTGCGACTTTTTTTTTTTATGGCTCGACAGTTTTAGTGGGCCAGGGCCTCACCACACTCAGTAGGACTCCTCTGGTCGAGTGATCAGCCCGTTTCAGAGACCTCTACATGACAACACACAACACTCACAAGAGACAGACATCCATGCCTCCGGCGGGATTCGAACCCACAATCCCAGCAAGCGAGCGGCCGTACACCCACCTGTTAGACCGCGCGGCCACCGGGATCGGTACATTTTGCGACATAGGAAAAGTAATCTAGGAAACTGAAACAAATTTTAATTTAAATAACAAGCATTTGCTTAAAGTAGCTTATTATTGGTGGTGGTGATGATCTTAGTGGTGATATACAGACACATTTCATATCGGGGTAAATGTCTGTAGTGTGTAGAGGCGCGAAAATCTGGCTACACGAATATATCTAAAACTTACGACGCAGAATATTCGTGTATTTTGTCGTTTTGTGGACGTGGGAATGCAAAACTTTGACGATAATGGAAACACGCAAAGCTCAGTTCTTTAACTTAAAGCTTCCCGTTTCCATTCAGTTCATAGTTTCAGCTCTGTTCATGCTAACAATTTTTTTACCACCTTAATAGTCTAGGTTACCCATCCCGAATTATGCTGCGTGGCCTACAAAAACCGTAAAATATCTTGTTTTGTAACACTGAGAGTTCATGGATGTGTGGATCACATTTGACCCGCGAAACTCATGTGGCCACTCGGTCTTTAGTCTTTGTAATTTATGATTCCATGCAGTGACTTAAATCCGATTTTGGTACAGACGACTTAACCAACCGAGTCTTAAGAGGTTTACTTTGAGTAATGGACTGAAATGCCTGGGAAATATCACTGTAGACCACCTGGATCTAGAGCTGCAGGGTGCTTGCTGTAAGACGCACAAATAGAACGACTTGGCTGTGTACGAGTCACCGTTCGTATCCCACAGCCCACTGTTAATTATGATACTCTTCCGCGATTCATTTGAGCTTAGGGACTGAAGTTATGTAGTGAGAGTGAAGATATTTTGTACTAATAGCAATAACGCATCGAACATCGTGTCGCTGTTGTAAAGTAACTGTTTTTTTTTGTCGTACGCCATTAATGCAGTTGTATTTAATCTTGTACTTAGGTGTACTGCACGCTAGATTGATACTATATATTCATTTAGAATAAAATGCTAGGTTGAGCGTTCTCATAGCGGTGTTGCTGAAGGTTCATGTTTTCTGGGATGACAGCGTGTCGATTGGTAAATGGTTGTTGGACTGTTTAGACACTGGAAATTTAGACAAAAATCTCCACAGAAAACATCGGTAAGCGTTACCAATCGACACGGGGTAATATTTTAAAGGACTTTAATCTTAATTGTTAAGACATTTCAGGAGTGCTTTAAAGAATAACAGGTCTTATTTATATGTTATTTAAGATACAAGAAGTTAATCCATCGTAAGAAGACGCTCTGAATATTAAACCACTTACCATCAAATTCTAACAAGAGTTCAGAGCAGAACTCATACTTTCCTATCGCATAAATTTGTGGCCCTGTATATCTAGTAGTACCATTACTGTCGCTACGTTTACTTTTCTAAAGCACGAATTATTTCAGTAGTGATTATGTACGCATTACATTTGTCGGGTATAACCTCAAATATTTCATCAATGCCATGTTGTAAATGTTGACAAACCATATTTCATGTATAATGGGTACCCGTACTAAATTTCACTACTAACTCCAGTAGTTTATTAGTTATCACTAGTGAAATGCTACATTTGGACTGTAGCTTTGTATGGTGCTGAAACTTGGGCACTTCGGAAAGTAGATCAGAAATACCTGGAAAGTTCTGAAATGTGGTGCTGGAGAAGAATGGAGAAGATCAGTTGGACCGATCGTGTGAGAAATGAAGAAGTATTACACAGAATCTAGGGGAAGAGGAATGTCCTACATACAATAAAACGAAGGAAGGATAACTGGATTGGTCACATTTTGCGTAGGAACTGCCCTCTGAAACAGGCTACTGAAGGAAAGATCGGATGGATGAGAAGACGAAGAAGGCGTAAGCAGCTACTGGATGACCTCATGGAAACAAGAAGATACTGGAAGTTGCAAGAGGAAACACTAGATCGCACTCTGTGGAGAACTCGCCTTGGAAGAGTCGATGGGCCTGTCGTAAGACATACCACGTGTTAACGACAGCATATAGGCACAGCAGGCTGTTATTCACAGTGTTACATATATGACAGGCCTCTGCCAGTCGAGGATGTGTACAGCAGGTGATGCTTTTTGCTCTTGCTGTAACGGTGGCTTAGTCACTTGAACGGTTGTGAGCTTCACCGCCTGCAAGTTTAACTTTTAAAACTAATTTAAACTATGTCTAAAGCTTCAGTGCTTACCTCACACAGTAAAAAGCACATACATGCACTGAGTGCGCATAATGCAGCGCTTGTCATTGTTAAAACCACGCAACGCCAAAAGGTTAATCGCCTCGCATTTTACTGTGCTCCTTGCACAATTGAAGGGAACATAGAGACTGCGCTTAACCGTGACCGGGAGTCATTTGAATCCTGAAAGCTGGCCGCATGTGGGAGCTAACCATTATCGTGCCTGCATCTTGTGTCACGGAATGGACTTGATTGTTTGGAAATGTTGCGATGTTTTTATTCCATTCCATTCTTCGAAATAATAACAAGTGACAATTACAACGGTACTTGTGAACACACAGTGTTTATTGGAATCCTAGGCTTGTGACTGTGGCGTGATTGTTCGAACGATATTGTCGTGTGCGAATTACTTGCAGCTGCTGTAACGTTCGTGATACTTCCTTGTGTACTGACAACACGTGTGATCTGGTTAAAGAGATTTACTGTTTTAGCATGACCAGGTTGCAGTCCCGGGCACAGTGCCAAGCTTCATGGCCGTCTTTATTAAAACTTCGCATGTGGCGACAGAATTGTCATAATAAATGCGTATGGAACTGGTCGTTAAACATACAGACAGGAAGGGAATTTTAGAAGTAGCACTTGTAGTAGGAACAGATAATGATAAATAATGAGAATTACAGAAATAAAATACTGAAATTAAAATTATTTTCTTGAATAAGCCCTTTTTTAGAACGTGGAAAATACTCCTGGTACTCATTTCTGTTAGAGGCTGAGTCGACCCCAGGGCCATAGTGCGACCGGAAGGATTATGTCGATGAAAATTTCCAATGACACCATCGGGAATCGAACCGGCGACCTTCCGGCTTGTAGCGCAGTGCCTCAACCAACTGCGTTACCGCGTATTTTTAGAATCCGTATGACAAATTTCAGATGTACAGAATGTTTGTCTGTGGAAGAGGTTCTTCACATCAGTAAAGAAGGTAGCATTAATGTATGTTGAAGGCCGTATGGCCTAAATCTGTGTGTGAGAAGAGTAGGCTTAATAATTTCAGCTCGGAACCCATTGTCGTAAATACCTGTACACGTGTTACATACTCGTGTCTTACACAATAAGCTGTTTTCAGGAATTTGTCGATGCTTTCTGAGTCTACACAGTATCAGCATCTATAATGAAGGAATCTACAATTCTGGACATGAGTGTAATTTATCGATTGTAGGGGTTGGAATGGCAGACCAGTAACAGGGAGAGTGGAGTACAGATGGACCCACTACACCAACCCTGTGATGCGGACAACTTCAGCAGAAGTTAGTCTGCATGCGGGCGACATGAAATTGAATGCATAAAATAAAGAATGAGTAAGTGTAATTATATGTATAATTTTACCTTTGTATCTTTCTGTACACCAGCGCTATACAAATGTACTGATGGTAGTGGGGAAAGCTTTATAAAAATGCAATTTATAACCTAGGGTATGGTGCTGCAAATTTTAGCGAAATTTTACAAAATGAGTTAACAATATGACGTATGTCTCCTTATCTAAACAGTTAATAAGTTTTCAAAATTCCTTCCGCATTTTATCTCAGCTTTGCCAGGGAAATCTTAAAAGACCTTTTCTCTTTTCAAATGTATCCGAGGGCTTCATGTTGCCCCCCCCCCCCCCCCCCCCCCCAGGTACGGGTTGAGCGGGTCTGCACTTCACGTCCCTTAATGTTGCATTACAAGCCATGGTGACTTCAATGCCGGTACAGACGGGAACATGTTCAAATTACAGATACTGTTCTAGTGTTTCCGTATAGGTATTGCCTCAAAGTTGTGACCTCGGACTTTGAGAATGGGTTAAACGCGCGAAGCGAATCGTAACAAAATCAGTATGCTTGCCTCACATTAACAGACATCCGTTTATGAAACTCAGTGCTTTAATTGTTGTATGTGTCTGTTGTGAAGCAAGTTTTATTTTGGTCGTGACGATGGCTGCCGTGCGTGCAACTGGGTTCTGCCATTGCATTGCACGAGATAATTGGTGTCAGCGTGTTTTGCAGACGAGCAAGTATCATGTGATGTACTTAAACCGCAAAAGGAACGGCAGCGTAGGCTGTAGAAGGGTGAAAGTTGCAAGTACGGATATTGGTTGCAGGGCCAAAGATAACGTAGATATACGAGACAAGAAACCAGGCTGACGAGAAAGTAAGTCCGGCCGACGCTTTTTCCTGAAAGTTGCGCTTGTATTGAATGTGCTGAATTCCGCTAATGCCCACTGCGATTTAATCGTTCCTGGCATGCGATATTTTTTTCCGACTCTTGGCCTATTTATCGTCCCATATCAGATAAAGGAGCCGTAATGCGAAGGGAAGGTAGGAATTCGGAATTTTGGTTAACATAAAGGCGATCCAGCGTCGAGTGTTGCCGCTACACCAAACTGCTGTTCGCTCCGACTCGCGGACTGGAATGGCTGTTGTGTGGTATAAATTTCTTCGGACTACTGGCGAGCGCCATGGAAGACTACGAATGCCTTCGTCCATTTGTTTTTCCGATTTGCGTAACACGTTTCTGTTTGCATTCTACATAACTGTAAAATAAAGAAGTTATTTTGTTTCCTTCGTTCGATAAGGAAGCCGGTGATAGCTGAGGTGGTGTAATGTCCAGGCTATGAGCTGTACGTCAGAGCTGTGATTTGATTCCCTGTAGTGCAGTGGCAGGAGATTTTTCCGTTCCTCAGTGCATCCAGACCGGATCTGATATTTGTGTAATAGCTGGTGAATGTTGTTCCGTGTGATGTTTATGTAGTAACTGGTCATTGTTCCGTGTGATGTTTATGTAGTAATTGGTGATTGTTTTTCCGTGTGATGTTTATGTAGTAACTGGTCATTGTTCCGTGTGATGTTTATGTAGTAACTGATGATTGTTGTTCCGTGTGATGTTTATGTAGTAACTAGTGATTGTTGTTCCGTGTGATGTTTATGTAGTAACTGGTGATTGCTTTTCCGTGTGATGTTTATGTAGTAATTGGTGATTGTTTTTCCGTGTGATGTTTATGTAGTAACTGGTCATTGTTGTTCCTTGTGATGTTTATGTAGTAACTGATGATTGTTGTTCCGTGTGATGTTTATGTAGTAACTGGTGATTGTTGTTCCGTGTGATGTTTATGTAGTAACTGGTGATTGTTTTTCCGTGTGATGTTTATGTTATAATTGGCGATTGTTTTTCCGTGTGATGTTTATGTGGTAACTGGTCATTGTTGTTCCGTGTGATGTTTATGTAGTAACTGATGATTGTTGTTCCGTGTGATGTTTATGTAGTAACTGGTGATTGTTGTTCCGTGTGATGTTTATGTATTAACTGGTGATTGTTTTTCCGTGTGATGTTTATGTAGTAACTGATGATTGTTGTTCCATGTGTTTATATAGTAATTGGTGATTGTGGTTCCATGTGATGTTTATGTAGTAACTGGTGATTGTTGTTCCATGTGATGATTATGTAGTAATTAGTGATTGTTTTTCCATGTGATGTTTATGTAGTAATTGGTGATTGTTTTTCCATGTGATGTTTATGTAGTAATTGGTGATTGTTTTTCCATGTGATGTTTATGTAACAACTGGTGATTGTTCCGTGTGATGTTGATGTAGTTACTGATAAATGTTGTGTGTGGTTTATGTGGTAACTGGTGATTGGTGTTCGGTGTGATGTTTATGTATTGTTATTAAATTTTAGTTATTATTAACTAACTGCATTCAATCGGGAGATTCTTAATTTTCTGTGGGGTTGGTCTCTAGCCGAGAGATAGGGCTGCTCGTTTTGCTGTGTGTTTGGGGGGGGGGGGGGTACGGGGGCATGTTTCATTAATACGACGGCCGACAGGTGTCCAGAGGAGAAGGACGTTTCTTGGAGGAACAGGCTTACCGATGAGTTGAGCCTTGCTTGGTCTTATTTCCATTCCGTATCCACATTATCCCTGTGCTATTACTTATTCCATCCACGGAGATTCAAGACGCTTCACGTGTGATGAAATTATTGTTGTCACAAAAAGGATGTTTTTCAGAATAAATTATTTTCCGTTGTGGGTAGAACTATTTGAGCATTGTTTCCTTTTTACGTCATCACTACAGCTGATG
Source organism: Reticulitermes speratus (assembly GCA_021186555.1). Taxonomy (NCBI): domain Eukaryota; kingdom Metazoa; phylum Arthropoda; class Insecta; order Blattodea; family Rhinotermitidae; genus Reticulitermes; species Reticulitermes speratus. The sequence goes on from JAJKFL010000009.1 coordinate 23,006,373, forward strand.
TGCTACGTGTCTGCAGGACATGTATATCTTTTACCTGTACTTTATAACTGCTTTCGTGAAAACGTAACTATTGTCGTAGCTTATCAGAAATGCCCACATTCAGAAAACTATGCCCTTGTGTGGGCACCAGTTGGTAGTGATCCACACTAACGCTGTAAAACCTATTTGCCTGGTAGTGAATCTTGTAATAATGCTAGCTAACTTAGCAAATTATGTTCGAACTACAAGTGAATGCGAGTTTTAGGCTCTCATAGCGGTGCAACCGAGGTCTCCTTCTGGGATATGGCGCTACGTCACTGGGTGTTTGGTGTCCGACGTTTCGAGACAGCGTGACGGGTCTCATCTTCAAGGGTCGAAATATCCCTTGAAGAATGACCTTCATGGAAGGAAATAGAGTGTACAAAGTTTTGAACAGTACGACTGCAAATGAGACTAACTGAAACGGCTGCAGTTCCTAGCGTGTAACTAAAAGGCAGATCTGCCAGTTTCATAGTGTATTGTTTTTGTGCAAATAAAGTGACGATATCTGTGGAGTTCTCTCGTGTGCCTTTTTCAGCAATTTTTTTATCCCGTGGCCCCCCCCCCCGATGAATTCTGGGAGTTCCGTCGCCAGTGCCACGTGATCTGCGCCTAGGGCAAGTAACATTATTGACCTTTACAGGCCCAGAAAGTGGTAAACTTTTCAAATGTAATGTTAAAAGCATAGAATGTAAATTGCCGATTTGTGAGAGTTAAGGTCGCGGGGCAAGACGAGAGAAAAGTTGGTAACCTGGCAGCCGTTGTACTTGCTAATTTGTGCGATGGATCCCGTGTGTGTTACGGTAGTAATCAAAGGCCTTTTGGATCTGCCGCCGTCGAACTTTCACTGCCACCGTTAACAGCACATCTGTTACGTGGCTGCCTGTCAGATCGACATCTGCATCTCATCTGCAGAGCAGAGAGTCAGGACAGGAATAACAAAACTCTTATCTCCGCTTCATTAGTTCTGAGTTCAGAACAACTGAACCTAGTGGTTGAGTGATTAATGCACCTTTGTATTTGGAACGTCCCGGGTTCAGATGTCGGCACGGGGACCGGCCATCCAGACCAATGTTTTTTTTTAATTCTCCAGGTACTGGTTTACTCTTTTAAAATCGACCGTGATAGTTGCCTTTTACATTCTTTCCAGAATCACCAATCTTTAGTAAAAGTAACCAGTTCAGTTGAATTGTGTCGTTAATTATACCAAGAATCAAGTCAAAAGACAGTCATTACCGAAGTTGAGAGCTGAGTTCACATAATGATATCAAACGATTATGAACAGTTAGGATGTCCTGTACTTTTCATCAGTGTCCAGTGGTTCTGCACAAGAGTTGGATTCCTTTTCACACTGTTGACACCGTGCATCTTCGTCATATTAAATTAAGTTATAAACCAACCGATGCACACTAAAACCACTTTTTAAGTAGCTTTATTATAAAATTGTTAAAATTGTACCCCTACACGTGTTTCGATCCTAGGATCATCGTCAGGGGGGTTTATTGCTAAAAGGTACAGTCACTTCAACACATGATTTAAAATATTCTATCTGCACTTTGAAACATAAGTTAAAATCTTGTAAAAAGATTCTCTAAAAGTTGTGAAATTATAAAAGCACTGTAGATGGTTTAATACCACACGCCAGCAGTTCCACAATCTACCATCTACAGTGCTTTTATAATTTTACAACTTTTAGAGAATCTTTTTACAAGATTTTAACTTATGTTTCAAAGTGCAGATAGAATATTTTAAATCATGTGTTGAAGTGACTGTAGCTTTTAGCAATAAACCCCCCTGACGATGATCCTAGGATCGAAACACGTGTAGGGGTACAATTTTAACAATTTTATAATAAAGCTACTTAAAAAGTGGTTTTAGTGTGCATCGGTTGGTTTATAACTTAATTTAGTTGGATTCCTTGTTTTCACTTCTTGATAACTATAGAAAATATTCTCCTCGTTACCGACTTTTTGATAATTTTATTGCCTGTATGATTAAGAAATGAACACAGCTGTGCGCATACATAGGCTACATATACATGCACACATACTCGTATACGTACGTGCGTAAAGGTAAAGCAAGCCCTACTCAGGTCTGGACAGGCCCTTAGAGCTCCAGGAGGTGGAGGCTACCAGAATTTATAGACAGTCGGCACCGGCTTGTATCGCAGTGCATCAACCAGCTACGTACGTACACTCAAGAATTTGAGTAATGTATAGTTTCATAACTCCCACCTAGTACAGAGGTTAAGAATATACGGAGCTTTTCCTCTGCTCCCCACATGTGCCTTCATGACATGCACAGAGGCAACTTGACATGATTTGGTATATGTAAAATACTGAACTGTCTTATAGTAGATTGATCCTCAACTCTTTCTTTTTATTCACAGACACGTAGGACAGTCCTATTGTCTCCTGTGCGATTGTCCAGGAACCGGTTCTCTGTCCTTTACACTGTAAAGAATAAAGTCACGAATCCGTTTGTTAGTAGCAAGTCTGAACGTGTTTATATGCGATAGGCCAGCCCGCTCAACCCGCAGCTCGCGGACAATATGTGGCCAGCGACACAGTTATGTTGCTCGCGGAGACATTTTAAATGAGAAAATGTCTTGTATCCGTTTCCCTGGCAAAGCCGAGATAGAACGCCGAAGTAGTTTTGAAAAATTGTGAGCTGTTTGTTTATGGAGACATGCATGGCGTACTAATTCGTTCTGTAAAAGTGTGCTAAAAATAGCGTCACGCTAGCCTATGTAGTGAATTGCATTTTTTTTTGTTTTTACTATTACACGTAGCCTATATTTTTTATTGAACACAGATAAAATTATATAAATATACGTACACTTCTCCATTCTTCATTCTGTGTATTGAATTTCATGCTGTCCACATGCAGACCCAGATGTCACCAAGTTGCCCGCATGACATAAAAGGTTCAGCAGGCCTGCGGTAGGCGTATAAAATGAAGGCCTGTGTGGTATCAAAATGGGAGAGATGCTGCAATACGTCACACGGAACATTAGGTAATAGAACTACGCATTGGAAGTATTTATATCATCATCATCATCATAACGAACAACAACAACAACTACTTCAGACCTTTTGGCCTATTTCGTCTTCAAGAGAATGCATCCGTTCATCCATCCAAGTTCAGGACGGCCTACATCTCGTTGACCTATAGGTTTACATTGTAAGTGTATATAGCAGTTGGCTCTGTTTTAACCTCAAAGACGTGTTCATAGCAACCGCATTTTCGGTGTCCTGTTTTATTACCAAAGTGATGTACGTTTAATTCTACTCGAATATCAGTATTGCATTTTGATGGCTTCTGATTAATTTCCTCTCCACCGCTTCTTTTCCGTCTTTCCTTTTTCGTAGTTTCGTAGTTTTTCCAGTTTTCGTAGTTACACAGTAAATTTGAACTGACTTTATTCTATCTAATTACAGCTGTGTCAGAAATTTGTACTGGGTGACTTAGGTTCATCGTTAATACTATCCTGCGTTTCTCGCTTATCGTTACTTTCTTGAGTTCTGTGCTTTCAGAAGTTGCAAATCACGTTCTTCTTCCTAAATGAGAAACCAGGTTTGAAATCGGTGTATTACTACGAAAGAAACGGAATTGTAATTAACTTCCCTAGTGAGACCTGTGTGGAGGAAATGTTATGTTCAACACGAACTGTTTCGTCGCTGAAAGGAAATTAGAGCTCTTAGTTGTGACGTAATTGTCCTGTGTGTAAAAATTTACAGAACGGTCGAGAGTACCGCCGTGTGGAAGATGGTGGGAACTGTTGATGTACCGCCACATGGCAGATGTTGAGAGCTGATAGTGTACCGCCACATGGCAGATGTTGAGAGCTGATAGTGTACCGACACATGGCAGATGTTGAGAGGTGATAGTGTACCGCATCATGGCAGATGTTTAGAGCTGATAGTGTACCAGCACATGACAGATGTTGAGAGCTGATAGTGTACCGCCACATGGCAGACGTTGAGAGCTGATAGCGTACCGCCACATGACAGATGTTGAGAGCTGATAGTGTACCGCCTCATGGCAGTTGTTTAGAGCTGATAGTGTACCGCCTCATGGCAGATGTTTAGAGCTGATAGTGTACCGACACATGGCAGATGTTGAGAGTTGATAGTGTACCGCCACATGGCAGATGTTGAGAACTCTTAGTGTAGCGTCACGTGGAATATGTTGAGAACTGTAAGTCTTTTGTCACCTGGAAGATGGTGAGAAGAACTGTTTGTGTACAGCCACGTTGAAAGTGAAGGGAATTGCTGTTAGTGTACCGCCTTGTGGAAAATATTGAGAAAAGGTTTATCACCGTGTTGAAAATACTGACGAATGTGTACCCTGAGACGCTTGTACCATTTTTTCCCGGAAGTTCATGATGTAGGATACTAGGTTTATCGAACTACTTGAAGTATGGTAATAAGGGTGGACACGTAGATAGAAAGTGTCTGTCATTAATCGTGGCGATCTGGGTATACGTAGAAATGGACAAGGGATTCTAATTAAATTTGTGTGCCTTTTTGTAGCTCAGGGGTGGGTAAATGATGGCCCTGTTGCCTGATCCAGCCAGACGGCTGTTTAAAACTAATTCGCGGCATGTTGGGTAGGATTACAATAACACACGTCAGAATCATTTGTATCTGTGAATACAAGATTATAACACAGCACGACATTTCTTTCCGGATTTTCTCGATGTTTTGAAGTAAGCTGTATTTGTCTAATTCGACTACGATAATGATAAAAATGGCGGTACAAAAGTTGTAACACTCCCATCTATTGTTATCCGCCAGTTTCATTGGAATGAAGGACATACGAACGTACATACACGTTTTTTTACTTATTACATAACATCAAATAATGACGTTATTAAAATGATGATAAACATGTCGTCTCCACTTCTGCCAACATTCACTAAATCGGCTTATTTTTAAACGCATATATATATATATATATCTATATATATATATATATCTATATATATATATGCAAAATGAAGTTAGTGTCAAAAGGTTTTATTCACTCATGTTCCGTAGCACTGTTGATCCGTGTAACTACTTATGTTATTCCTAACGCAAGGAACGTATTCGGGCTCTTTTGTCTTGTTCTGTCCATTGTAAACCATTTTGCACTGACTACATATCCGTCACTTCCTGCATGTACAGCTGGGAGCCCTGAATTGAACGTTACATTTGTACGTATGTAAAGAGGCTTGGCACGTGCACGTGGTTATGTGACCTGCCAAACTAATTAATTGGCTGCCCCTGACATAGCCTCAGGGGATTTAATCTGCCAATCACACCTGTGTTAATTACTATATTATTCTGTACAATAATTACTATATAACAGTGAATGTATTGAGTTATCCTATGCCTTACGGCTGAGACAGCTCTCATTCCATAGTTCTGTGACGTACGTAGAATAAATACATGTCTTGTGTTCAGTATGGATAATGTCCTGTGCACGGGCATGAAGGAATGTGGGGAAGTGGATGTATAGCTCCAGCCATTCTTAACCTCGACACTGGAAGGGGAGTGGTCAGCTTCACTCCTTGGTCACTTTATGCCCGGTGAAATCGCCCCCAGTACACATTAAATTAGATGCCGGATGTCCCGCAGTGTCCGTCTGGTGCAAAACCATAATATACTATGGTCATAATTGTACCATACCGTTATCTCGTAGCTCAGTACCTTCATTTTGGAGGACTAAACTGTTTCCATCTTCAGGGTGGTGGTAACTACCGTAATGGAGAAAAATACAGTAAGTAAAGTATCCTAATGTTTCAGTGCGCCGTGTTTATTTTTTCATACAGATTCTGAAACAGTTCGCCACCTGCCCGGTAGATTTTATTAGTATTAGGTATGTACTTGTTGCTAAAACGTCCAAATGAGTGGTTGTCTTTTATTTAAATGTTAGGGCTTCAAGGACTTCACCCTTTCATAACTGTACCTCCGAATAGTAATAGTGTTCGCAAGACCACTACTCTGGTTCCTAACCTGAGACCGATGGAAGAGCCATTTTAACAGTGTTGATATGTTCACTTTCCCCTCAGGTTTTTGTACCAAAAATGGCCATCGTTTCTCATCTCTCCCATGCGTGCTTCTTGACCAGCCGATCTCTGTCTTATCAAATAATCCTAAGGCAAATTTTGAGGCTCCTTATTTGGCTTTGTGTTATTTCTCCTAGTGCCACATACTGTTCTCAGCGCTGCATCAGTGGTGGTGGTGGTAGTAGTAGTAGTAGTAGAAAAAATTATATGCATATGCAGAAAGTAGTATATGAGCTGCTTGTGTTCCACCTTGAAGTAATGTTTATGTTAATCTCCTAAGAAAACAGAAGAAGAAAACTCAAACAGCAGCAGCAACAGATCAACAGGAAGAACAACAACGCAGTTGTGTGTTCTGTTGAATACTCAGAGCTTGGAAGGAGTTCAGTCGTGTCTGGTAGTAATGTAATAACCGATGAACTGAAACGAAATGCACGTATTGTGTTATCGTTTTGTGACGAATGCACGCAGCCCTGCATCTGCAGAACTCCGCCGCTGCCGCGGCTGCTGCCGTGCCAACGGGCGTGAACGAGAAAACGAGAGACTCGACCATTAATTACATTTCACGTGTGTTTCATGGCAGCACGTGGCGTCCCTGACCCACACTGTTGCAGACAAGCGTCTACCTGAACCCATGAAGTGGAGTCATGAAATGTCGGGGTTAAATGAATAGAAAGTCGATCCGAGTGCCGCGCGGTCTAAAGCGTGGGTCTGCGGCCGCTCGGTTGCTGGGATTGTGGGCTCGAATCCCACCCGGGGCTTGGATGTCTGTCTCTTGTGATTGTTGTGTGTTGTCAGGTAGAGGTCTCTGTTACGGGCTGGTCACTCGTCCAGGGGAGTCGTGCCTAGTGTGGTGTGTCTGAGTGTGATCGCGAAGCCTCGACAATGAGGAGACCTAGGCCCACTAGGGCTGTCGAACCACTGGGGGAAAAAAAAAGATGAATAGAAAGGTTCCTTATCTGTGATCTCAGAGCATCGTGCCTATTATGTGCACGTGATTCCACTGTCTGCGTTTTACGTAGTAATTTATTTTATGTGTCATCGATAACTGACTTTATGAAACAGTCGTTCTAGACAAACTGGTAGGCGGATCAACTGGCCAAGATATTCCTCGCCTTTTATGGAACCGTGATCACAGCAGCCCGCAACTGAGACCCATCCTGTGCCAGCTGAACCCAGGGACAGATCTTCGCGTCCTGTTTGTTTATTACACACTCAGATGCGTCTGTGCGTACCAAACGATCATTTTCCTGTAGGCGTTTGGCCAGTGTTTTGCGCTTTTTTTTCTCATCTCATTCGTGTTACATGTCCCATCCACCACATCGTCTTTCATTTGATCACTGTAGTAACTGCTGTACAGTTTACGAAACTCCTCATCGTGCAGTTCTCTTCACCGTCTTAGTTCGTGTCTCTTCCATATATTCTCCCGAACCACGGTATTTTACACCTGCAGAAACAGTATGTAAATTTGTAGTTTTTTGCATTAGTTCATTGATGCTTGTTAGCCGTGAAGATGGAAGAGCCTGACCACGACGGTAGAAACGATTTCCCGAATTTATTCTGGTCTGAATTTTGAATAGTAAAATAGAAAGCAGGGATTGAACTGATATTCGAAGTAGGACTATAGACTTGTGATGTTGCATCTGATGACTACGTTAGTAGGTACGTGTGCGTTTAATAGGTATAGGACCTAAGCTCCCATTTTAAGTCTCTGTGTGTGTGTAATCAAATTTTATAAAGCCAGATATAAACAAAATGTGGTAAGAGAAAAGTGATCCTTGCACCATTCTGTTCCAAATTTCGATCACATTGGACGGTTGCTTGATATCTAGAATATTGCAGTGATTACAGTGACTAGGCTACTGGCTGGGGCATCAAGACACGATTCTCCACAGTGGCAGCCAGTTTTGTGGTCGCTGCAGCGTCTAGGCCTGGTCTGGGGTCCGCTCAGTTTCCTATTAACTTGATACCGTGGGGTAAAGCGATCAGAACGGGAAATTGATTACCCACTTACATCGGGTGCCGAGGCTAAAAATGCGTGGATGTCTACCTCCACAGTCCCATACATCTTCATGGTGTTATGCTTAATCTAGAACATCGATAACTGCCTTGACACTAAAATCTGTTACACGTTGACGGGTTCCAGTAATATGTATTTCCACAATTTCAAAGCAGGCCTGTACTGTTTTTCTTTTACAGATTGTGTAGGCCCAGTGATACATCATTCACACGGCGTTGAGAATTGGACTGCGAAATGCAGTTTGTTATCTTGCTGCATCAGACGCATTAGCGCACAACAAAGTCGTGTGCTGTAATTGCGGGTTGCCCGTCAGGGTGCTTATCATGCAGTTGGAAACTTTTCATTGCGAATTGGCCCCGCTTCTGCTGTCCCCTCACTCCATTCAGTATACTTAAATTTAGGAGGAAGTCACTTGTTTATCAGCGTGCCACTTGTCTTATGTAGTGTCAAGGAAATAGTTCATATTTTGGCCTTCTACTTTTTTACACCGTTTAGTCCGGCATGTTAGTGTAAACGATTTGGGGAACCTAATCCTTCCATCTTCAGAACTTCCCACCGCCGCGGGAACATCAAATCTGATCGAGGGAAGTTCTGTTTCCGTATTTCCTTAGTGTACATCTGTATCGAAAAATATTTTTATTGGCATATGATAAACACTTAAGGCTATGTAATGCTGGATAATTGCTATAGTCTTTTTGGAATTGCGAAATTTCTTACAGAATTGACGATGTCTGTAAGTATTACGGTCCTTCGGCTAGGAGTGGGCTGGGAGCGCGTCGACACGAGTTCTGTTAGCAGCGAAGTGTGTGATTTCTGTTTGGAAGGAATACTGTGCTAATTTGTAGCACTTGTGCTTCGTTTGCGGGATGTCTAGCTTCTATTCTCGGCGCAGTTATTACTCATTTCCTTCTGTCCGTTAATGAAGTCAGGTTTATACTGTATAGGTCAGGCCCTGTTCCTGTCACATTGTTTCATTCCAAGCCATCTACCATTTGGACAGTGGGGGGTGAGTGAGAAAGTGAGGTTAATGAAGTCAAGAAATGAACTCGTTTGAGTTCCTATTGCCCTAGCTGTCTGAGTCTTCACCAGCGGATGTTTTAATAGTACTTTGATGCTTTCTTTCATCCGTCGCAATTCGTAGCACGTAATCGTCGCACATCTACAACTTCTGAAGTTAATACGTCACCATCATTACTTACGATTAAAGGAAGTTAAATTTTGAAATCATTTTGCTGTTCGATATTGACATTTTCAGAGAGTTGACTATGAAGTTTGCCTGTTTTGGGACCTGACGCTGTGTAGTGTGGTAGAAGTGTTTGGACGTTTCGGAAGAACATGCTGTTTCCATCTTTCGCATAGAATATTTTGTACAAGACTACACGGCGGCACATCTCCGAAGGCTGTGAACATTGCTTTGCTAATGTACTAGAGCCAACGATTCTTTGTCGAGCGGTTTATATTTTTTGTGATCAGGCCGATTAGCAAGTGTGGCGGTAGTGCCCGCAGATACACACCTGTTACGAGTCTCCGTCACGCGGCGGTTAGTAGGTTATATCGGCGTTACTGCAGTTTTGTGTGTGGCTGCTGGCATCGCAGTTTCGTGGTGAGGTGAGCTAATGAATTGTCCCGTTTCTGGACGTTTTTGTACGTCAGGCGGTTAGACGGTGGCTTCTCGCAGCGCATCCGCAGATTCAGTCGCGGATGGCTTCATGTGAGCTTCGTGTTGCGCGCTGTATCACTGGAGCAGGATTTTTTTCTGAGTCTTCGGTTTCCACCATTGTTTCATACTCGTCTCTTACGGCGTTCTGAGTAATGCGATCATGGGGCAGTATACACTTGGTGCTTGGTTTCTGAAGTGGCACGTGGCTGGTCACGAAGTAAAGAATTTGGCTATTTTAAGACCGCGCATTACCTGTAATTGAAATAAATTCTATACATTTAGAGTAGACCACACTTACAGTAAAAGAAATAGTGATATAATTAGGTATATTACTTCCTGATTTAGCTAAAACAGTAAAGTATTAAATTAATGTTAAAGTATGTGTTGTTCAGTTAAAATTTACAAATGTGATAGAGACGAATAATTATCTGCTATAAATTCTAGTAGATCGTAAGCATAGGCACTCAGCAATCCTGCATCCGTATGTCTTGTTTCGTAGACACCGTGTGTTGCTAGATCTATACTGCTGTACAGTGGAGTAATTCTTCTCAAATATCCGTCCTGTTGCAATTAAATATGTAAAAGTATTGATGACCTCCTTGTGATATTAAATGGTGTCCCTGAAGATGGTCGAGAAAGCCGTAACGTACAGGAGACGTTAAATATTGTATTTATCATTCATAAGTGTGTACCTCGTTGGTTGTATTATTTGATAATGTTGGAACACACTGTTAAAGTTTATTTAAGAATGGAAATTTTTGTTCGATATCTTGTGACATTGGGGGCTGTACTGATTTAGTACGATGTACAGTCCAGTGATGGGATTTTGTGAGCACGGTTATGGACTTCCAAATCTATAGACCATGGAAATATCTACAAGTTTCAGCATAGGGTGTGCACTGTAGGTGTTTCTTAATACTATTACATATTATCGAATTGATTTATTTTATTCCATTTAAGATTTTGATAGGTTTATATGGTTTTGAAAGCCATAGAATTTCAGACAGGTTTACCCGACCTTTGATTAACAGGAGTGCATGGACGTAAAAACTCGTTGCTGATATGGCCTCAGTTTGTTGTACATATTGGCAGGATGTCTAGACAAAGCAGCGAGTAGTTAGATTGTAATCAACTTCAATAACAGGACCTTGCTGCGAGGTAACAAAATTGGGTTTAATAATGTTTATATTCTTTGATGGCAGGTGCTAGCAGGTCTGATGTGAGAATAATAGCGTGCCCTAATTATACGCCCCTAGATGGGGTTCCATGCAATATTTTTAAGTAACGGTTATTTATAAACTACAACTTATCTTTTATTCTTCTGTAGTTTGTGCGAAAACTATGAACGTAAAATCTGCACCTTTTTATCGCGTTATTTGCATTTTTACTGCACTTTGGCCGAATTGTTCATGAGTATAACCTAGCATAACTGTTGGCCGTGGTGGCCACCTTACATGATCGCCAAGACCACCTAACTTTAACAGTAATGGGCGTTTTACGGGAATTCACTGTATCACCGACGCCAATTGGCGCTGGATCACTGAAGACTCGGATTACGTGAACCGTAACGGCAAATAGACGAGGATTGAACTGGGCTACCGTAACGACATCTGCCGTGTTTTGAAAGGAGCACACACAGAACACCTTAAGGGTGTGCTCTTTCATTTGGTACAGGTTTTACGTTTCTGTCTTAAAACCTGGGCTTTAAGTTCTCATGTGGTCAGGTAAGGCTATAATCATCCTGTACAAAATTAGGTCTCTTAACTTGAAACATTTTAGAACCACTTTATTTTATGCGGACTGGGGGTATAGAGTTTACTTTTTTTAGCAGGAGCATTGGAAATAATTCTCATTCATAACCAGAACGAGTCCGGTGTCCAACCAGAAGCCTTTTAGGTCCAACAGTATGCAGGGACCGTATTTGCGGTAAAGTCGGGCGGAGTATGAAGCCGGCCACTAAGCTCCATCTAATGCTGAAGTGGAAAGTAGGGAGTTGTTACGGTTAGAACTGTGGGCATACTCAAATCGAGTCGATTCGAATCTAGTGTGACTCACCAACATATGCAAATGCATTCCCGTTTTGCATAGAGTTCATGTGTAGACTGTCAGTCATACGGCTTGAGTCGAGTCCAGTCGAGTCAAATGAAGGTGAGAATCTACCTCAGCAGCATCGTAGTGAATTAGATTAATTCGATTCGGTTAGTGTGCCCTCAGCATAGGACCGACCTCTATCGCACACTATGAGCCGAGTCAATTCGGTCGAGTGCAGCAGTAAGTCAGACTCGATTCGAATCGACTGGACTCGGATCGATTAGTGTGGAAGCAGGCCATGATTCAGCCAGACATGGAGAGTGCGTAGAGCTGTATCCTTGCTTTTAAGATTCACTCAAGCACATGGATAACTTTCCGTTGTGTATTCATGTGGCAGCAGCAATAGTATACGCTTCGCCACGCCTCTCGGAATCGTCTTCATTGTTGTGCAAACGACAGAATGTGTTCCCTCGTCTTTGAGCTCGCTCGTTTCCTGCTGTATGGGTTGTTATTTCATTTCACGATAATTGTACGTCGTGGGGAAGCAGATGTTTCATTGTGGGAGGTTGGCACGTGATGTGTATTGGTCGTGCCAGGCCGTACTTGCGTATGTCTGTGTGTCTGCCTGCACAGGTGCGCACGTATCGTTACCTAGCATTAAGTTGTGACAGAAAGGCTGATGGCAGTGCATTCTACACTCTTCGAATGTCGCGCGGTCTCAGTGATGTGTCGATTAACACTTAGAAGCACAATGGGAAATACGTGTACCGCTGATGCCGGTGGACGCGCGGTCTAAGGCGTGGGTCTGCGGCCATTCGCTTGCTGGGATTGCAGGTTCGAATCCCGCCGGGGGCATGGATGTCTGTCTCTTGTGAATGTTGTGTGTTGTCAGGCAGGGGTCTCTGCGATGGGCCGATCCCTCGTCCAGAGGAGTCATACCGAGTGTGATGTGACTGTGTGTGATCTCGAAACCTGAACAATGAGGCGACCTAGGCCCACTAGGTGTTATTGTGCCACGGGGGAAAAATACGTGTGTCATAGGCTTTAAAATTTACAAGGTGTCGATTTTGTACACAAAATGTGTTTATGGACTTCATATGGTTTTGAAAGCAAACAACGATCCTTCCCCTACACATCAACAATGCTGTGTGCTTTCTCTGATGTAGACACTGAATTTCTAGACGTTATTTACATCAATGTAATTTCGAAGAAGTTTACTAAAGCCGTTAACGCAGCCAGTGTTCTGATTCTTCGATTACTCCATTTCACTTTTCCTATTATTTTCATTGGGTTAAACTTCGTTATTCACCTTCACTCACGGTAAATACTGCATGGTCTTATTTTCCTTATAAATCATGTTCCGAACACCGGATGGGAACACGCCATTGCGGAATTTGTCGTATATTTACTTTGACCTTTCTTTTGAATACTGGAGTAACTCGGAGCTTGACCCTTGAAGGTGGGACCGACAGGTTGTCCCGAAACATCAGTAAATAAATACCAATCTGCGCCGCGTAACATCCCAGAAGAGCGAAGATGTTATATACACCGCGGCGGAAGCGTGATGTCACGCGCTGGAATAACTCATTAAATCCTGTGCACTGCGGTTTCCTCTGGGATCGTTGCCGATTCATCATTCGTAATGAAAATTACATTTATCTTTCGACTTTTATAGCTTGAAGCGTCGTAAAAGAATTAATTAATTCCATGGTAGCAGGTCTTTGAAAATCAGCATTACTAATAGGGAGTTTTTTTTATTGCACACGGTCCTGTTTAAATTTCTGATGTTCAAGGTGCCAGTTTCCATTGCCTTCAGTTATCCACCTGGATGGTTGCCAGCAAGCCATTCAGTTACTGTTAACCTTTTCGCCATAGCCGTCAACTTGTGTAAGAACGAGGGTTGTTCTATGCACAGTCTCAAAAGTAGGACTGCCATCCCTTGTCAGTTCTTCACGAGAGCTTGTTAAATAGATTAGCAGTTACCATGCCTTTCCTCTCCAACCTCAAATGCAGGACATGTCCAGTATGACACCCACGTAATAAGACATCGGAAGAACGTCTGAAGACTTCACTTGAACGTTCAGTTTAACGGAAACTCGTTTGCCGACCGCAGTACTTGGTGATTACCGATTTGTCTCTCTTCATCGAAAATCGTCGGTGACCACTGGAGTGGCACTGCATTTTGTAACTCAGAGGCCCATGTTCAGGAAGTCCGTTTGTGATTTTGGTGGACAAAGTTGCGGTGGAGCACTTTTTTCCGAGTACTTCGATATTCCTCTGACACCATTCTACTAATGCCCAACACGCATCATTTGGAGGTGCTGGTATATTTAGGTCCGTCAGGTAGCTTGTTGCTTGCTTGTTAGGGTTATTTGTGGCAAGGAGTTCATCGTCCGGCATCATAATCATCATCATCATTCAAACCAATTGCTCAGCGTTTCTTTCAAAAATGAAATGGGAATGATAGAAGAGGAGACGCTTTTGACCTCATGTTGTATTCTTACTGGTGTGTAGTGTCGCTCAAATTAAAGAGGATGGATACGTGTTTCTCTGTGGCGGTACAGCGAAGCAAATTCCAACGGTTTGCGACTGGATGGCTTTAATAATTGTTAGTAACCAACTGCATTGTAACTTTAGAGAAACTGTGTAGTGGAGACCAGAAGGCGAGTGAGTGCACTGAGCATTGTAATTGGTGTTGTGTGGTTTGTCGAGCTTCGTCAATTAAATCGCATGTATTCAGCATTGTTTTCAGTGGGATGAAACTGAATGATCAACTTTAATTCTTCTGCGTTTTCTCTTTCACTTCTGGAACAATTAGACCTTGTTATGTAGCCTGCGTGTGTAGAGACAATGCGATTTATGGTTGTAGGTCTCAAAACGTCATGTCTGGATGCTGCTGTAGTGTCGTCCGTTCCAACGCTGTGGTTACGGGTTTGAGTCCTAGTGGGAGAATGGAAGTGCTTGCATATTTTGCTCCTTTAATGTACCGTATTTTCCTACTAGTCTCTACCTCGTAACTGTGACTAGCAGTGTAAACAACCGCATGGAGCAAAGTCCTTATAAACGTAATGGCTTTACAGCTGGTAGGAAATTATTCTTCCTTACTTTAAACCCTAACGCTCAATACCTTCCTCACAGAAGAACATCACTGGCCAGTATGTTGAGTCATGAATTCAGGCCGATTCATTTCCTATGTCAAGACCCACTGCAATATTGTTCTGCGGTATACTCCTGGGTCTGCTAGGTGATCTCTTCCTCTCAGGCTTTTAGAATATGTTCTGTATTCCTTCATGCGTACTACAGACTCCGCCCATCTTGTTTTACATCGTTTGGCTGCCCTGATAGTGTACGCCACGTGTGCCCATAACGCGGCCCGCGCTATTTGCCTGTAAAAATAATGTTAGCTAGCTAACGTGCACTCGAAGCTGACGGTGAACGGTGTGTAAAAAATGTTCTAAAGAAAGACGACTCGTAACAAACTAACCTGCTGCAGTTGGATGAACAGAAATAAGAAGCCCTCAAATAAAGGAAAAAAAAAATCACTTTATTAATGCGTGGCTGTTGCCAGAGTTGCTTCCTAAAGTGCGGCTCTCGAATCTCGTGTCGCTGGTAACCCCTGGTATACGCAAGAGTAATTACGATAACGATGATAATGATATGATTGTGATGATAGGCATGTTAGGGAGGCAGTAGCTTTGATGTTAACCATTTGCATTATAGAGAAAAAGATAAACCTCAGATTCATCAAGTTTCTAAAATCGGACTTCTAGAACAGTGCTTTTGAAACGGTGGTACACGGACGGTCGCCTGGTGATAGCGAAGACATTTAGCTATTATATTTTACAATAATTAGAAATTATGAACTTAATTGCGCTATTAAAATTGTTTTAAATGTGTTGAAATGTATATAGAAAAACATCTGTGAAGTGTATACCAAGATACTGTTTCATTCGAATATAATTACACTCTCCTCTGTCGTCTAATCGCGTTAAATTATAAAAGTGGCAACTGCGAAATTTGAGGTTTCCACAGCGTTGTTGTTTCGCTTGTTGGCAGGTTTGAAGACTTCAAACAAGCGAAACATCCCGGAAAACCAGTATCCTGAAAGTAGGCATTAATATTTGCAGTACCCAGTGGTACGTGTACATGTATTGTGACAGTGGTACGTGTATATGTCTTGTATTGCGATAGTGGTACGTGTACATGTGTTGTATTGTGACAGTGGTACGTGTACATGTTTTGGTATTGTGACAGTGGTACGTGTACATGTTTTGTATTGTGACAGTGGTACGTGTACATGTTTTGTATTGTGACAGTGTTACGTGTACATGTTTTGTATTGTGACAGTGGTACGTTTACATGTTTTGTATTGTGACAGTGATACGTGTACATGTTTTGTATTGTGACAGTGATACGTGTATATGTTTTGTATTGTGACAGTGATACGTGCACATGTTTTGTAATGTTACAGTGGTACGTGTATATGTTTTGCATTGTGACAGTGATACGTGTATATGTTTTGTATTGTGACAGTGATACGTGCACATGTTTTGTATTGTGACAGTGGTACGTGTACATGTTTTGTATTGTGACATTGGTAGGTGTACATGTTTTGTATTGTGACAGTGGTACGTGTATATGTCTTGTATTGACAGTGGTACGTGCACATGTTTTGGATTGTGATAGGGGTACGTGTACATGTTTTGTATTGTGACAGTGGTACGTGTATATGTTTTGTATTGTGACAGTGATACGTGTATATGTTTTGTATTGTGACAGTGATACGTACACATGTTTTGTATTGTGACAGTGGTGCGTGTATAATGTTTTGTATTGTGACAGTGGTACGTGTATATGTTTTGTATTGTGACAGTGATACGTGCACATGTTTTGTATTGTGACAGTGGTACGTGTATATGTTTTGTATTGTAACAGTGGTACGTGTACATGTTTTGTATTGTGACATTGGTAGGTGTACATGTTTTGTATTGTGAGAGTGGTACGTGTATATGTTTTGTATTGTGACAGTGGTACGTGTATATGTTTTGTATTGACAGTGGTACGTGCACATGTTTTGGATTGTGATAGGGGTACGTGTACATGTTTTGTATTGTGACAGTGGTACGTGTATATGTTTTGTATTGTGACAGTGATACGTGTATATGTTTTGTATTGTGACAGTGATACGTACACATGTTTTGTATTGTGACAGTGGTGCGTGTATATGTTTTGTATTGTGACAGTGGTACGTGTACATGTTTTGTATTGTGACAGTGGTACGTGCACGTTTTGTATTGTGACAGTGATACGTGCACATGTTTTGTATTGTGACAGTGGTGCGTGTATATGTTTTGTATTGTGACAGTGGCACGTGCACATGTTTTGTATTGTGACAGTGGCACGTGTACATGTTTTGTATTGTGACATTGGTAGGTGCACATGTTTTGTATTGTGACATTGGTAGGTGCACATGTTTTGTATTGTGACAGTGGTACGTGTATATGTTTTGTATTGTGACAGTGATACGTGTATATGTTTTGTATTGTGACAGTGATAGTGTATATGTTTTGTATTGTGACAGTGATACGCGACAAAAAAAAAAGCTTGAAAAACAGTGGCCTAGCATACCAGCCCTGAGTGACTAAGAACAGTGTGTTGCATTTGCGCATGGGACTAACTGTAAGTCTGTATTTCCAAATCCCAGTGGGGATCGTTATGCCGCTGTCCCTCCTACGGGCTGTGAGTCACATCTCCATGGATCACATGCATTGTCCCTTCTTCCCAGCGAAATAAAGAGAAGAATCAGACGTGTAGTGTATGCGGTGGAGATTTCTTCCTCGTGATAACATAGGAGCGTCTGAAAATCAGGCTGTAATGAACAGCATTTATAATTGTGATTCATTGTTACGTCAACGCAGTTGTGGGTCGAATTCTAATTATCTTGACGCGGCATGTCGCTGGGTTTGAAATCGAATTCTGAGGGAAGGTAATTTGGTACCTCTGAATTGTTACATTGGGAGTTTTTACAAGCCAGAGTGTAGTAGACGTTGCGCCCCCCCCCCCCCCCCCAACTCCGTGTATTCAGACAAGTGTCTTTCATAAGTTAGTTTTATTGTCATAAGACGTTTAAAGAATCACAACACTCAGTCCAACAAAATGCACTATAAACTTTATTCTAATTTAAATTATTACAGAATACAGTACCAGGCTCCTCTGGCATGCTTACACTCGTATGTAACCGCATATTCCACAACATATTCAGCATGACGCCCATGCTTCTACAGATTGACTCCTAGTTCAACACAGTGAACAAGTGACATCACAAATATAAGTGAAAACTGTGACTTTTATGTATACATCTACATTTTAATATCATTTTTAATGCTACTACATATAACACTACGGACAATAGTGAGTGTGAAGGAGATACATCTGAAAAGTGTACAATTAACAGGAAGTGCTTCTAAGAACGCATTTATTCTCTTAACAAAGTGATAAAAGAAGTCTAGTGGGATATGGCGATGACTATACTCCTTTACAGAGAATCAATATGTGTACGTATTTTCTAAACAAGCAGTTATGACACCCCCTGAGGATGGCTTATCGATAAGCTGAAACACGTGTAGGGGTTTTAGATATTTTGTAGAATATTTTATTATTCTTACATTAATAGTGCATTTGGTTGGTGTAAAACAATATTTAAAATGCACTATATTGTTCCCAGATATTTTATATTACAATATCACGTTGAACACTGCTACATGTTTCGGTCCCTTATGGGATCATCATCAGGGAATCACATTAAAGTAACACTTCAACAAAACCGAACTAGCAATCGATGTGCACAATAAAAAGATGTGAAATGTCAAACTATGGGACTGAGCATAAACCAGTCGAAGACTAAATACATGGCTTCAGGGAAAGCGTGTAAGGAGAATATGCCACCCTCGATAACCGTGGGCGATTATACATTTGAGAGAGTTGAACAGTTTAAATATCTGGGATCGACAGTGACATACTCAAATGATACATCTTACGAAATCAAACAGAGGTTAATGGCAGCCAATAGAGCCTACTTCGCACTAACAAAACTACTTTCCTCAAGGTTTCTATCTCGTATCACCAAGTTCATTATTTATAAAACACTTATAAGACCGGTGCTCACATACGCTTCAGAGACGTGGCCACTAACAGTAAGAGATATTGGAATGTTGGATACCTTCGAGAGGAAGGTACTTCGTAGAATAATAGGCCCAATCTGTGAAGGAGGAAGATGGAGAAGGAGGTACAATAACGAGCTGTACTCCATTTATAAAGATCCACCCATCAGAAGAATAGTAAAATCACTAAGATTGAGATGGGCAGGACATGTGGCACGGATGGACGATACAGAGATACCTAAAAAGATATTAAGCGGAAACCCTGGAGGACAAAGAGGGCGTGGTCGACCGATAACCAAGTGGTTGGATGGAGTTGAGGAAGATCTACGGAAAATGGGATACAGGAATTGGAAAGTACTGGCATAGAATCGAGACAACTGGCGGAAAATCGTTGGAAGAGGCCAAGGTTCACAACGGACTGTAGAGCCACGAAAGAAGAAGAATAAATGTCAAACTGTTAAATTGTAGGCGTTTATTGTGTAATGGATCCTGGTATACTGTGTTTTGGAGACTGCCTACGTATGTGCGGAAGGTAAGACCGTTCGGTACACATTATGTATAAAATGTCGCTTGTAAATCAATAGCTAACAAACATGGCGACGATTCGAAACTTTGTGTTTCTATTCGACAAATTTTACGTATACTGAGTATTACATTATATGCGCACTGTGTGGAGAACTCGCTATGGACCTGTCGCAGGACAGACTGCGCAGTGAGTGATAGTAACAGAGCTGCTTGAAATATGTGCGACAAGAAGGCAGACTTAATGAGTCATACCCGGATCTCTTTTTCCTTATTTCTTCCTTCCTTCAGATGATTGGTGATCTTTTACTTGACCTTATGCACGTTATTGATAGTACGGCATTGTTCCCATACGTTCCTGCTTTAACTGTAGCCTGCCATACACATAGTGGTATAGTTCATCAATATCGTATGTTACGGATATCTGTTGAGCGCTGTCGGAGATGAAACGTGTGGGTGGACAGACGGACAGGTAGACAAACTCTCTCGTTAGGAACTTGTACGTCCTGTATGCAAAGAAGGAATAAAGGAATACGAAGATTGGAATCTTTTGATGAAATCTGATGTCTTTTACTCTGTTTTGTTTCGAGCAAACTAGTGTTCGGTCGTTCGAATGGAATTGTAGGAATGCGCCACGGTAGCCAAATTTGAGGGACTTTTTAATTTTATATCGAGTTTATGCTTGTGCTTGCCAAACCGGTGGTTCATGAACCGAGTGATGGAGTAGCTATAGTAGTTTCAGAGCTTAGTATAAGAATTTTAATATAACATCAAGTTCTGCGTAGATTGTACGCAAATGGTATTCCGTTTGATGCCAGAAGTGTTCGAAACGTAACATGTTGTTTGTATAATTGGCGAATCATCCTTGGCATGTGACGGCGTAGGCTGAACTTGCTTCCAGCTGTCAACTGAAGATCATTTTTGTTCTAATGTTATAACGTGATTGGTATACTCTACAAGGTACAATCTACAATTGTACAGTCGATTGGCTTAAAGATGATGTAAGATAAAGTTATAATGATGCCTGGCTGATGTCACATTCCTAACATGGAAACTAAATTGAAGGCAAGGTATTGTGTGGGTCGTTCTTCGTATTAGATTTGGGGGGGGGGGGGGTACTGTTATCGCTACAGAATTGTGGCTTAAAGTCGGAACCAAAGTTGGGATTAGTAGGCACAAGTATGGCAATTCACTGACACCTTGATTGCGTGGACGTAACGACCAAGTGAAAGGATGCAGGGGGAAGAATCCCCTGCATGACATCTAACAAAACCCCGCGTAACGTGTTTTTTTTTCTTCATTTTACGGCATTGCTGTGTTGTAAGGCTAAATGGTATTTTGTAAGGTTGGGCAACTACGTAGCATTGACCATCGGCGTGGTGTATTTTAGGGTTCCGACGGACTGGACTGTGAGACGTATGAGTCAGGAAGTAACGGGATTGGAAAAAATGTATACAAAATGAAGTTCGTAATTTACGTTGTGTGACAGATATTAGCCTCGCACAGGGCACTATTCTGAACTAGTTACACAGTGTAATGTTACACATATGCCGTGCACTTGCCTTACACATACAAGTGTTGTTTCCAACCACTGCACAGAAGTAATTTTTATGCTCCTACATGTTTCGGCTACGTATTATAGTCATCGTCAGGGAGCCAATAATATAATAAAGACATATATATATATGCTATAATACTACGTAGCGACTAACTGTTGTATAAAAAGCTAATGTGTGTACATAACCATCTACCGACGTACAATACGCTGCTTATGTCTTTATTATATTATTGGCTCCCAGATGACGGCTACAATACGTAGCCGAAACATGTAGGAGCATAAAAATTACTTGTGTGTGCAGTGGTTGGAAATAAAACTTGTATGTGAGTCACTGAGTTGTATCCTTAAGGTCAATTTTAACTTCGTTTTCCAGTCTGCACAAGATTTCCGAAATATTTTTTTTGACTGTGCTGCAAAAAGTATGTATTTCCCATATTCCCTGCGTGTTTACATGCCCCGCCCCTCATCTCATGGACACGGAACACCCTAGAAATCAGCTGATTAGGTCCCGTAAGGAAAGTGGTCCAGAAAATTGTCGGAACTAAACCAATCCTTGCTGGCGGTAGGTGTAGTTGAGAATTACGTGCACCCCCGAGAAGGCGCGGAATGTATGTAGGCGGGACGGGACGCATGCGCACTGCACTGTTACTGAACACGTCTGCCTCGCATACATCATTTGTGTCTCATTTCTTTCACCTATATTGCGGATAAGTGGGCTGGTGTATTGGGGGTGCAGCGTAGCTTAACGCTACTCACTCCCGGTGTGTCCAGCTCTAACTACTTCTCGCGGCGTGCCCATAATATTTGTTTTGCTGTGTTTGGAACGGAGTGGCAATGCGGCAAGAAATGTATTGTCACAGTCTGGTACAGGCCTAGTAACCGTAAGAGTAACTGTTGGTTATACGCGTGTATTAGAGATGAAGATGAGGTTAATTGGCACCAGAAGAAGTTTTGTTCTCCTGCATTGTCCCTTTCTGTAAGGTTTCCTAACCAGAATTTTGTATACGTTTCGTTTAGTGCTATACTTTCTGTGCTCTGTGTGACGTGTTGTGATCTCTTCTACAGGTGGTGCAGCGTGACGTGGAGTCGCATGGAAAGATCGTATGTTCCGTGGTGAAACTGTGCGAGAAGATAGCAAGGGCTGATCCTGCAACGCTCGGCAAGGGGCATTACGATACTGCGCACGCGCACCGTGTGGCGCGCAGTTTAGAGCGACGCTGGCATCACCTGTACCTGCGATCCTTAGAGTGGCAGTGCCATCTAGAAGCTCTGTCAGGGAAGCTACGAAGCTGTGTGAGTAGAAGGAAAACCTTTTCGTTTGAGAAAATGTAAAGGGCAGAAAACCCGATCGTTGTTGTTTAATGAATGACTTAAACCGTGTGATTCATGTGGTGGTATGGCGTAACATTATTAGGGTCTGTCCTAGTGACTCCTTCCGTTCTTCTGTTTTGTAATGTCGATGACAGCACATGCCCACCTTGGTACCTCCCGCCTGTAACTTAATGTTGGCTGTCACATTGTTAGTAGCATCGTTGTTGCGTGATGTAACATTCTTAAATATTGAATGTTTTGGTCCAAAAATGGCATGTTAATTGTTAATAATGCGCCAGTAAACGAGAAGAAAGGAAGTGAGAACAGAGGAATGTACACGGATTAGTGTTAAACCTGCATTCAAAAATGTTATAGTCAGCGGATTCGTACTATAGTATGGGACGATTTGATAAATGACAACAGAAGAAGAAGCAGCAACAGCAGTAGTAGTAGTAGTAGTAGTAGTAGTAATTATGATTATGATGATCGACATTACGGATATTTGCCTGTTCTGATTATTGTAACAACTAAACCGGACAGTAATAATCACTGATACAGACCTGCAATAAAGCACCACCTCATTACATTAGAGCTTTGTACGAGACGGTCCTTCGTTTGTCCGCACTATTATTTCCGACATGTTTCGACGTGCTCGGCTATCAGACCGTATTATTTTTACATCGAAATCGTTTATAAACCAGTGACCATCCAACTCGTGATCCCGGTTTTAGATCGCTAATGTGCTGTATGGAAGAACAGATTAGTTAAGCTGTCTGCTTCTGATTGATGCATAATAGAAAGGAGCTATATATGGAAGGGAATTTCCAGAAAGAAAGGGAGGCCTTTAAGTGTTACACCTTCCGTGAAATTGTTTCCGCAGTAGTTAGAAGCGAGTATAATTGGTCGACGGCCCCAGGGCCCCGGTGGCTGTGCGGGGGATGTTACCTCGGACAGATGGCTGTGATAGGTATCGGTAGCGTAGACACAGATAGGGTGGCCACTAGATGGTTGCCGTGTGTGCCGAACACTTGGCCACGCAGGACATTGTTATTTACAGGCGAAGCGTGACACGAATGACGTACAACTCTTCAATTATCATAAATCCCGGATTGATAGCAACCAACCTGTGTTTCGAAGGTTCAGTACCCCTTTGAGGGGGGTGCTTGATAGGTTATTCTCGTCTCTTCATTGTCAGTCGTGCAATTCACAGCTACCGAATAAATGTTAATTTCCCCTTGCAGAAAGCTGGTACGACTGACAGTGCACCTGGGCATAGTGACGAGGTGAAAAATGTCTGCCTTTGCCGGGTAATGAACTACACTCATGCAGTTACTTCATCGACCGAACTGTAACTGCTCATTTCTCCGCCATATATAACATCTATAATTGAAACAGCGTCGTTGAATAAACTAAAAATCTGACATTAATCGCTTTCACATTACCCTGCCACAAGTCAGTGCTTCTTTGGACCTCATAGCGGATGGCTGAGAGGTAAGAGGAACATTGTCTGTAGCCAAGAGGTAAATGAAGGCACCGAAGTCCGTCTCACGAGTTTATGATTTTATAATTAATTTATTGTCCTGCGTTGCGTTAGTGCATCGTCGCGAGGTAACGAGTTGGAAAAGCTTTGATGTAGTGTAGAAGTTCCAGGCTGTTACATAATAAAATATCGGTTTTACGTTATTTAAGCTCTTGTGATGTGTAATGATCCGGGGTATCTAACGGAGAACAAAACGACGTGTGACAGTCGTAGAGAAACTTCCGTTAACACCGTTACGAGAGCGGAGCAGTGTTCTCAAAGCAGAGGGTAAGAGCCCAGAGCATTTACCTGCAGACTGCTTTACTTTATTGCCACACTCTTTTGAAAGAAAATGCCTGGAGTGAGATTCGGATCGTGACGATATAACCGTGCATTTAAGTATGCCTCCCGTAATGCCACTCCATGTTAATTCCACCAAAACATTACACAAGTATTTAGGAGAGTTTTCGTTTACGTGCCGTTCCTCCTACTCCCCTTATGTGACAGTAGACCAGGGTTCATGTAATCGTGGATGTTCAACATTTTGCCCCTCCTTCTGAGCCGTGTAACAGGACACGTCGTCGGAAAGACACGGTTAGTCTGTGGCCATAAGCCACCGGTACGATTGCCTGCATGCAGGAAAAAACAAGGCAGCGAAAGACTCTCAACTCCTTGAAGAATCAACGAACCAACCAACTAATCAGACCAACTATAAATCTAAGCAAGGACGTCGGCTGGTCCAGAGCTCAAGTCTCCGTCCCATGTTCCGTTTAAACATTCCTGCTTACGAAACGTATCGTTGGGCTATAACAAGCAAACGTCACAGCTGCAACAGGGGGGGGGGGGGGTGCGTACGCTAACGGATTAGCTGAGGGTCCTTATGTGGCCATACTAAGGACTTGTGCTGCAAATGGCAATATGTCCTGTCAGGGAGGAAGAGCTTCGGATGGATGGATGTCTGGGGTTTGAACCCAGAGTGTCTCGGTCGCGCTGGCTGAAGGCCTGGGCGTCATTTTGGCTCGAGGTCTCCGTGATTAGGCGGATGTGGCCCGTGTCCCGTCTTTTGATTACGTCCTCATTGATGGTAGCCGGGAAGTAGCAGGCACTGTTCTGTCGATTGACTCCCTTGCTACAGGTAGCTTTGACTGCTCTGCTGATTTTCAATCGCTTTCGGCTAAGGCCGTAGGGAACTTTGGTTAGCCCTCGGTCGGCAAAGCGCCTTCCTAGTTTCCGAACTGGTGGGCTTCCCGCACCAGCTAAGCAGGGCCAATTTGGGGGTTGAGCGTGGGTCTAAACCCTTTATATACATTGGCCAGGTTAAGGTCCAGTGTCGGTATGTTGTGTACATTGAACCTTAAAACAGGCCACAATTGCTTACACCTCTTTCCCATTCACTGTTCACAATTCTTCTATTCTGTACTGTATAACACACGAAGTTGAGACAGAGTCGTTAAACAAACATGAACGGAAGTAATACTGTCAGTTGCGTGATTTCAGACTTCCGCCACGTTGTAAATGAGGTGTTCTTCGTGTGGGATGTTACCGACGTTTCGGGAGAGTCTGTCGGTCCCAAAACGCCGGTAACTAACAATCAACGCTCCGTATCCCATAAGAGCGAAGACCTCAATACTGTTAGAGTTCAGTTGATGTCAAACTTTAGTGTGCTTATGGAATCTGTGTGTTGGGGAACAGGATGTTCCGTTGTATGTGCATTATGACACATGCGTGTGACATGGACATCTCAACAGAATCGTCGTGAAGAAAATTTTTCAAACGCCAACGTGAAAGGTAAGGTAGTGCAGACGGTGGCTATTAATCTTAAACGTGTTGGTGAATACGGATCAAAAGCCTCATACGTCTAACCTTAATCCGGCAGTTTGGCAGTGGCATTCCGATACTGGACACCGTGCCGTCAAGAAACATAAGACATCGTGCATGCCTCTTATGGCAATCCTTTTGTGCAAAATGTGATTGGAATCGTGCAAGAAGTTCGGGATAATCCCAGAGCAACTTAATTTCGACCGGAGGGCATTAATGCCACACAAACGTGAATCGTCTCAGAATCACGTTCAGAGCCCATTGTTCGTAACATTCCGTTCCTTGATCAGTACGTGTTGACGTGCAACTTGCACAAGCGGAATATTGTCACCGTGGCGCATGTAGCTTTAAGAATGGACTGACCGATCGGCGCAGCACGTACGAAGTCTTCATTTGTGTTTTCCTGCAACAAGGTGTAATGCAGTTACGTGTGTTATTATTGGGGTTGTGAAAGTAACTCATGCTTTGGTCTTTTGAACGACATTTTTAAATTTATCGAAGAGATTCATTTCCTGTGTAAATTATCAGATCCTTTCGCGTAAAATGTAGCAGCTTTCCCTACTCTTGCCAAATTATCCGTCTTATCACACGTGGTCATTCTGTTACTCTTCAAATGTATGTAAACGGTGTGAGTTGTCTTTATTGTCGTGCTGAAGCGAGGTTTCTCTGTGTTATTGTTGTAAAGCGAAGTGTACAGTATGTTAATGCAGTGAATGTGTAAAGCTGCTTCAAGTGGACAGACTGTTAAAACCATCATTCGACTCTCGATGCGCTGTAATGAGGTTGCCATACGAGCAGTGCTTTGTTTTAGAGAAGTTGGTCAGGCAGTAGTTCTTCACTTGTACCTCGTCCTGTATTGGAACAGAAGAACACAAAGACATTAAGAAAAACGTAGCTGTAATGAAGTATTTTCTCATGATTATATAAACACGTGTTTTAGCCCAATAGACGTCCGTGTGAAACCAGACGTCTATACCATTGTTGTGAGCCATATCTAAGGGGTTCGCGAGTTGACTAGATTCTGCTCAGTAGCGAATAGAGTTCTTTCCATTAGGTTTTGTTATCTTAGTTCAGAAGTTCACAGATTTTCCAAAAATTCCGGAGCCACCTCAAAATTCTAGGCGTCAGAAGGATGACGTGAATCAAGTTCCATACTGAGGATCTACAGATATTAGGCGCCACAGTGCAGGCAGTTCTCGTTGTACGCGATTTAGTTTTACGCGATTTCGCTTTAACGCGACTTGAAAATTTGCACCACTTTTCAAATTTACGCGATAATTTCCGGTTTAACAAGATTTGGCATAGACGATCCATGGTCGCGCTTATCTTCTGTAGGAGGCTAGCAGGAGGTGACGTGACTGTCACGCCATTAGTCACGTGTATGGATTGATTACGTTGGTGATACAACCACGCGGCTCATTTAGTCTCCTCTTCAACAGCATTGGTTTTTTCTTACCAATATGAGTGAGAAACGTAAATCTGCATCACCTAGTGCAATCCAAGTGAAAAGTTGGCGAAAGACAGTCGGAACTGAAGGTAAGTTACACGTAATAAGCCGACTTGAAAAAGGTGAACGAATTGTTGACATATGCTGTAATGTTATACTCGCTCATAGTAGCGTACGTACAAACCGTGATAATGCTGATAGAATTAAAGAAAGTGATAGTCAGGAACTAAAGTATTTGTGTGTGTAGCAAGACTACCACAGTCTTATCCGAATAAACCCTACCAAAAACTATGGATGTCTCTTACACTTTTATTGCATTAGAAATAAATATATTGTGTAGAAATGTATGTATACTGTATAGAAATGTATATATACTGTATATGCAGTACATATATAATCTACACGTCCTTATGTCCACTGGTGGTATAGTCATACACTATGTAGGATGAGGTTGTCAGGCCCCTAACCCCCAGGAAAAAATTTTTAAATGGGAATTTTGTGTTCGATTTGCCCGACGTTTTTCAGGAAGGTAACCCTGGCGTAAAACGAGAAATACCTGTACAAAATTTAGTCGCACGGGCCACCTGGCGTTCGTGACTTGTGCACCCCCTCTTAACTCTGTTGTCATTATTGCTGGAATTTTGTTTTCAATCAGCTTTTGCATTAAGACAGGTTTTTACAATTTAAGTGTTTATTGTTTGTAAATGTTCCAACCTTAAATGGTACTACGAGTCGTGTCGAAGTGATTCGCGAGTTAAGGTGATTTTGGGGAGGGTGGTCCGCAGAATTAGCGAAACTTTGTAGGGGGTTCTTGATACCAAAAGGACTGAGAAACACTGGTCTGTACACTTTCGTATTTTACCGTTATGTAAATCCACAAAGTTTACTAATTAACCGATGACCGATACACACTGAACACTTGGAGGGGGAGGATTGTTGCTACCTAAACGCCTTCTGGCTGGCACTGACACGAATTTCTGACGTTTATATAAAATAGAAACAGGTTAGGGCGGGTTTCGTCACGATTGACCAAAGGGAAGTTTTGTGCTAGTAACATACCATCACGCACATCTCTGACACCCACAGGAAGACTGCAGAGATCGGTCAGTCAGTAGAGCAGCGCAGTGTCTACACACGTCAGCGCATCTCCACAATGTAGGGGGTGGTTCTGTCGTGAATATGCCAGTGGGCGTGGTGTTATCCGTTGACAAGGGGCACAGTGTCCCACAAAGTACTTGCGCGCGCAGTATGTCACCAAATTGTATGAAGTACGCGATTGTACAAGAACGAGATTTTTTCGTTTTCCTGTCACAATATACTGGCAAGATCAAATTCTTGGACTTTCCTTTTGATGGGGGGCAGCAGTCTGTTCCCGAAACGTCGGTACCTATGTGCCATTCTACACGGAGTCTAGTTTTCATTAGAACTACAAATCTCACGTTTAACAGCCACTACTTTTGCATTTGAAGGCTCCTGTTTGGAGCTCATTAATTTTTTGAATGGAAATGTTATTTTTGTTTCTTTGGGTGTTTGTAATGCACTTACAATTCAGATTATAATATTCTGGGATCTCAGTGTATGCACATTTGAAGTAAATGATATCAAATGCTTTCACTGCTTTGACCCTGAAAGCGGAGGTAGCAGGCTCTTCCAAAACGTCGGTCTCCATAGAATCATCTTCCAGAAGAGTGGAATTTTTATCATACACGCTGTTAGAATTTAAAATCTCTCAGGTCACAGCCACTTCTTTTACGTTTGAAGGTTCCTGGTTTGAGCTGATCAATTTTTTGAAAAGAAAGATTTTTATTTTCTTGGGTGTTTGTAATGCAGACATTTACAATTCAGGTTATAATATTCTGTGATTTCAGTGTGTTCACATTTTGAGTAGGTGATATAGGAAATTCTTGTGTTGCTTGGACCCTGAAGACGGAGGCAGCAAGCTGTTCCGAAACGTCGGTAACCTTAATAACAGTCAACATGACGTCATCTCAGAAGGCACGACTTCTGTGTTGGAAGTTAACAATCTTCTCATTCAAGGAAGTTCCGTTTATTCGTTTTTTAATGTATGTATATCCTATTCAAGTTACTGGACTCCTGAAGCAGGAAACATAAGCATGCAGATTGTATGTAACGTTGCCAGCGCACTTAGCAGGAAAATTAAATTAAAGAATACTTAATTGAACCGACGGCACGCATTAGTTTCCGTGTATGTAGGTCTACAGAGAACTCAAGCGGGTGGAACAAAAGAATACGAGCAGTTTAAAGTGCGTGTGCCGACTACATTGTTCACGGATGGAGTATGAAATCTGGCGGGCAGTCGACAGTGGCACGCACCTGGCCAACAAGGGGAACACTTCTTGCTGTCGCACCACACCCCTCCGCCCCCAACCCACCCGCCTGTCACTGCCAGGTGATGCAGAGTAATTAGGGGGTTAACAAACAGACAAACTCACTGGGCGGTTGCGCCAGAACACAAACTGAATGTGTGTTTCAGTCGTTACGAGACAAGAAGTTCAGGGCACGTATTACGCGAGGTGCTGGACGTTCGTAACCGTGTTAGCCGGGGCCCGTGCGGTTAACATGACCACTCTGCCAGTGCCGAAGGGGACGCACGCACACATGCACTTATTAAGTGAACTGCGTTCTGGTATTGTAAAATGCAGGCACTCGGCTTGTTTTTCTTTGCCACCAAAGCATGCAGGCCCCGTGAGAAGAAAGTCTGTGGACCCCAGCAGTGATCCTCTTCATTACACGGACTACTAAGAACGGGTCAGTGGAATTGAAAAGTGATTGGCGACAAGCTGGAAGATGGGGGTTCAGTTCCCGTTAGGTGGAACACTGTTTATGTGTGCTACCACGTCAGAGCCAGCTCCAAGGCTCGCCCACCTTTCTATCCAGTGGATAAGAGTGTTTCCACTGCGTTGTGAATCGGTCGCAGCGTGATGCTACCACCAACTTCCATGTAGTGACTAGTTTAAGAAGGCCTTGAGTGCCACCCTCACCTATCATCGTCATTATATGGTGTTTAACCCATTAAATACTAAGCAAAAGTACTTTTCTACCCAATGTTCCACGATTTCCGGAAGAGCATTGCTTTGGGAAGGTTCCCAGGCTTCGTGCTTTTGTCCTTCTGGCATGAGCAACATATAGATGAAGCTGAGAATGGAGCATTGATGGAATTATACAGAGAACGAGAAAAAAAAATACCAGGAACAGGTGAACCATATGCTGGATCAGTATAAAGTGGAATAGGTATATTGCATATTCCAGTTTATACCGATCCAGCATATGGTCACCTTGTTCCTGGTATTTGTTTCTATAACCTGAATTGTATTTAAAGACCCAGTTCGTACCGCGCAGTAAACACTTTCCGTCTCGGTTATAAAAACCAATCAGTTTATGCTGTATATGGAAATAATCACAACAATATCACCAACATTTAAAAAAGATTTTTTCCATTGTTGTAATACTCAAAACGAAACACTTCGTGTCGGAAGCTACCCAGGACCCAATACATTTAAAAACAGACATTCCACATACGGAAACCCTAAGAAATTTTATCAGTATTGTTAAATTTATTAGGGGTTGTTGTTGTTGTTGTTGTTCCTCGCGTGTGATTTATGATGATGTGCCTTGTTAAGTTTTGGTAAATTGTTCACTTATTTACCTAATCTGACGGGTAGGACAGACTGCAGTACACGTTTAGAGAGCTACAATAATACCCGCTGCACTGCTAACAAGTCTGTTCCTCTCCTCCATCAGAGGCGCACAACAATGACAGGAAAAGTTGGATGAAGAGGAACTGTACTTACTTCTGTGTGTATCTTACTGCTTCGTTGTCATTATAAAACTGCAGTGACAATATGAAAGTGCACTTAATATTTAACTGTACAGAATAACGTGTAAATAACGGAAACTAAATATTGGCGTGACTGTCAGACTTAACCTTACCAGAAACCTACAGAGATTACGGTATTGTTGTGAAGGTACTAATCACTTACAGTGGGGCTAGGTGTTATTCTCTGTACCTTATTAGCATTAACACTACTTCACTGTTGTACACATTCACTGAAGGGAAAACTGAACTGGAAATAAATTCCTGTATTCTGAAATTACACGAAATTCAACGTCACAAAGTATATACACAAGCACACTCTTACTCACGGATCATCATCATAACCTGAACTCACATTTTACATGCAAACAGAGACTGGCACAGACGAATAAATACGATCTAACAATACGACTTTTCAAAACAAGCTAATAATTGGAACAGTTAAACACATGCGAGATTTCAGGCTTCCACTGCGGTGTAGTCGAGGCATTAGCTCTTCTGGGATTCTTCGTCTCGCAGGTTGGTAGTGGGTAACAAATGCCGATCTTTGGTAACAAATGACAATCTACACCGCCCAACCAAATGTATTTGAATACATCGAGCATTTGAAAAAATGAATCTGTTCCCTTATTTGCTTGATTTGGTATTTTAGTTTGTTGGAGCGTCTCACATTAATGAATTTTAAGGAAATAATCTATTGTTATCTTTTGGCAGTTCTCAAATATAGCGAAAAAAATAAATGACTAAGATCACTATATGTACAAACAGATAGCAATAGTTTAGCGTGCAACCTCAATAGCCGAGATCGTTAAGGCGCCAGGCTATTGAGATTGCATACGAAGGTGTAGTTGAGGAGGACCAAAGGGATTGTACAACTACTCCGTGCGCCAGGATAGCCGTGGAATCCCACTCAGCCCAATTAAAATTTGTTTATGCTTTATTTATTCGTAATTGGTTATACGTACAGAGTAAATTGCCTCCCGGTCTGAACTTGTATGGGGTGTGGTGAGATTCACGGGTTCGAATCCCCACCAGGTAACTTTTTTTTTCTTCCCCGCACTGCCCCAAATCAATATATAATATTTCTTAGTGAAAGACACCGTGTTTCGTACATTTACGAAACAACATGTAAATTATAATTGTGTGCAATGTAATATATTATGGTTTAAATTAGAACGTGGGGGGAAAAAGGCTGTACCCTTTATGGCGACAGAAATTTAGTCTAAAGACATGAAGACAAGAATTTGAATATTTATTGTGAATTTACTTTTTTCCTTCTTGCTGTTTCTTTGTCTTTCTTGTATTCCATTTCTCATCACCTGGGCCCTCTGGCCTGTTCCAATTCACAGTTAGGGACTTTCGGTAGAGCTCCTGTGACAAAGGATGGTCCCATGTTTGCTTGTATTTCGGCACCGATCGTTCCAACGGAACGCCGTTGTTAAAATTCGCCTTCGTCGTTTAAACAGGAGTGGCTCAAAGGGCTCGATAACGGATGTTGCTTCGTGCGTATGCTTAGTCTGATGTGGAGGCCTCTTGATAAGCTGTTCTGAGGGGTGTACCTGGTGTTGAAACGGCTGACCATCTAAGCAGCTAATCGGTGAAAGTGGAAGACATGGACTAAGATAATGATAATTGTATGGGTCTTTTTTGGTTAGTGGTGCGTTGTCATCCAACTCAGTTCCCTGCAGCCGTAAGCCGGAAAGATGTCGTGACAAGTGACGCAAAATTTAAACGTTGATTATAAATATTGTGAGCCGAATCCTGCCGGGATTGTGATTAATGTTCGACCGGCAAGTCGAGCTTTGGTTTATCTCTGACGACTGTCTATTATTTTGGAAGCCACTCCTATGTCTTTAGAAACCATAAAAACAAATGTGAAGCCGTTTATACCCGCAAAAGAGAATAACAAAAAAAGAGACATTTAATAGGAGCAGGTTATTCCCCCGTAAATATTACAAGCGAAAGATTGAGATGGAATTGGTTCTGGGTTTCGTCGTAACGACCCGGGAAGTGCCTTATTGCTTGGTGTCACGCCACCCGCTGTGATCGATCGAGTTCAAGAGCCTAATGGGTATACGTAGTTGGTGTAGTCGACGACTGGCAGATCCACTCATTCTTCGCCCATGTAGTGACAAATGTAACGTCGTAATTTGCAATCTTGCATCTAATCTATTACATGTCGTACATTGTAGTATTTTTGCGTTGTCAAATACAATTGAAAGTTGGATGCATTTTGTTATTTTTCCCCCGTACTTTAGGGACTTCTGTGTCATAACGTTACGGATGTGTGATGTTTTGCGAAACTGTTATATTTAAATGGAATTGAGCAGTTATCACTGCGCTGCTTCAGTTGGTTCCGTGTTCTGTTTTGGACCGGTTATGACTCAACAGCCCCTAGTGGGCCAGTGCTTCCTCATCGTTGAGGTTTCTAGATCACACTGAGACACCACACCCAGTAGGACTCCTCTGGACGAGTAATCGGCCCGTCGCAGAGACCTCTATCTGACAACACACAATACTCGCAAGAGGCAGACATCCGTGCCCCCGGCGGGATTCGAACCCGTAATCCCAGCAAGCGAGCGGCCGCAGACCCACGCGTTAGACTGCACGGCCACTGGGATCGGCGTGTGTGGACGTTATTACTTGCGTTATTACTTGTGTTTTGTACGGCGGATGTAATTTCAAGACACCAGTTTGCTAGAAGAATTACACAAAGTGCGTGACGCAAAATGTTTTCTGTAAATACACATGTCGTCATTTAGTGAGAGCAGTGGACCTTAAATCTCGCAGCTGTGAGAGCGGCGGTTCGTAGCTTAATGCTCTCTTATTCTGTTGTGATAATCCTTATGTTCTTTTTGTAGGAGCACTGTTATTTTTGATAGATCTTACATGGTAGCAGTTTCTTGCCGGTTGTTTTCCGCCTATAAGCATAAGCTGCCCTATTTGATTGACCAGGCAGAACTCTCTCACGGCGCAGGCCGCCTTCTGCGTTTCCGGGTTACGTTAGTCATAAGTATCACCAGCGTGATTCTCTCAGATTATGAGCATCATGTACAGACTGCAATATTTATTATAGCCTAGTTAAAGAGCGATGCCTTCCGGCAGTGTATTTGAACCTTTTCGACGTAGTGGCACATGTAATGCAGTGCGGCATCTCACCCCACCTCATCCTGTACTACAGGGCCTTGGTCGTTCGAACTTTCATATGTGCATGTACGAATGCGAAGAAATTGTTGAAGACTATTTAGTGCAAGTTTTATCAAAATAATCACACCCATCTTTCGACTTAATCGTATTGCATTTCAATGCTTATCCTCGATTTCCACGTATTTCCTCATTACATCGGGAATAAACTTTGTCTGGTCCCTAGGCCATCCTTGCACCTGGTATTCTATGAGATGCTCAGTTCAGTTCCTATTTTATCAATGCTATGCCTTAGGTTCTCCCGGATACGATCATCGATCTGATCCTGAATCTCAGTATGTGTTACAGTCACTGGCCGACCAGAACTTCCGTTGCTGCCGGCGGCTTGAACACGGCCTGTAATAACGAAACTTGTATGTTTGTGAGGTTTTAGTGTTCGTGAAGCTAAACTTATAGAGATTCAAGTATTCTTGGATGTGGCGTTGGATGATTTTTCCCGACATTTTGAAGGGATGTGGTGCCTTCATCTTGAAGGGTCTTTGACTGTTTGACCCTGACTACGTTCTCTCGATACTTCAGGAACCACTGACCCAGTGCAGCTTAGTAGGGATTTGGCAGGAAATTGTAATATATTCAGTGAATTGTCCGGAATTCAGAATTGAAGGAGGCAGTTTAGATTGTCAACTTCTTTCTGCCTAAATGTTTGTTCATCACTTGTGATGTATGCAGTCCAATTGCACATCAAAATATTCTGTCACGTCCGGTAACTTGTTACTAGACGAATTACCCGTTTGCTGTTTTGTACTCCTCCGCCCGCAGTTTAATATGACAGTTGATAATTATCCTGATTATATTTACCGCGATTTTGGTTTAATATTGAGGTTCTTTAGGTACACGACTAATTAAACCCCATGTAGCACAGTTCTCCTAATGACTGCTATTCCAGAAAACGCGAAGGTCAAACTGTGGTCTGTCGTGAGCAAGGCGAACCCAACTCACACCTTCGCATCCTATTTGCTTAAGGTACATTTTAGTATTATCCTAGCGTCTGTACCTAGCGGTCTTTTCAGGGGTTTCCAACTGCAGTTTTGCTTACATTTCTGATCTCCTCCATTTGTACGGGACACGCCTCCTCTCGTCCTTTGATTTGAACCCCGAGTAATATTTGCTGACGTAGTTCCTGTGCTGTTTTCTCCAGCCTCCTTTTACCTCGTTTCTCTTACGTCCAGATTTTCTCTTCAGAAATGTATACAAACGGTACTTGCTGACATCCCGGCACGTCGTAACGTCATAATCATACGTCATCCTCGCATTAGTGAAGATCGTGAATTCGTTACTAAGACTGCTTGTGCATGGTTATGTTCTTCTGTGACAGTGCTCATGAAGTGCATGACATATTCTCCTCCTCCATTTAATCCTTAGAAGCATAAACGTGGTTGCTGCAGGATATTTATGTGTATCACGACAAAACTGGGGCAGCCCCTCGCTCATAAACTCTGCAGTGTTACCGGCTTCTTTGACAATGAATATACAGTCAAACTCGGTTATAACGTCATGAAAGGGACTGAATATTTTGTGACGTTATAAACGAGTGTTGTTCTAACCGAGGAGTATAATGTTCTGCGTAACAGTGAGGAAGAAATCGGTACCACAGAATATGTGACGCTATATACGAGGTGTCGTATAAACCGTTGTCGTTATAACCGGGTTCGTCTATATGTATTTGACTAAGCACATCGGGGATGTCTCACCTGAAAATGAATATGATACTGAAGTCGCCGTGTTAATTATTGTATTGTTAATTTTTAAGGTTCTGATTCGTGTTCATATCTCACTGCTCGTAATAGCCTGCTTTTTCTGACGTCACTAATGAATATTGTGGTCGCACAAAAGACAAGGATATTGCAAGTAACTGAGTAACAGTTAAGTGCTTGAGAATGTCTCGGCTCCGTGATTTTTGTGTTATATGAGTACGTCTGCTCGTGACGTTCCTGGATGTGTCAGTGTTTGGATGTGAATAATTAATATTAATAAATGGGCAAGTATCGTGTTCAGAGCGGCTGTGAGTGCGTCTGAACTAAACTTGAATTCGTCCATGCAGCTCGTCCTCGCCGACTGTACACGTGGCAGAGCTCTCATTACCCAATGTACAGCAGCATACTTCCCACAGAACAGTAATACATACGATGGGCGTGTCAAATCATTAGCCTCAGACCGTCTGTCAACTACCGCACCCATGCCGCAAGTAGTTGCATTTGGACTTCCAAAAACCCAAAATAGTGTTTTAGAAACGGATGTGATGAGGGGTGAGATGAATGAGGTCATGCCTCCAGTAGTACCACACGAATTATCCTTTATGCGTCTGATGCAATGCTGTGAGCTGCTGGTTGTTGGCGAATGCTTGTTCTCCTAATGTTGTTCACAATGCAGAAGTAGGTAGATGTCGGGGGGCTTCGTGTTTCATTTTGCCGATGATTGATTGATTTATTTAAATATATATTTTATTGACATGAGTTTAATAATGTAAGGAATGCATTACAATAGCAAGATATATAAAACAGTGATCAGTTCATAATAGTATTGTTTAGCGTATATTATTAAGGTTATACAGATGAGATTGATGGGGCATGTGGCAGGCATTGGGAGATGAGAAATGCGTACAGAATTGTATTATGTAATGCCGACAGAACTGTTTGGGTTACTTTGGCGGTGATGGAAGGATAATGGTAAATGCATCGTGAAGAAATCGATTATGAGGGCCGTGATTGGTGTCTTCTGGCTCAGGACAGGAACCAGTGGCGATCTCTGTTGAGCACTGTCATTAACATCATGTTCCGTTGAAGTCTGGCAGTTGCTTAATTAGCAGAACTGTTGTCATCTTTTCAAGAAGGATCCTGTTGCAGTGAATTAGTTGTAAGTAGATAAAGCGATCGACCCACATCTTAATCCTTATTCTTTCCATTTGGAAGCTGATCTTAGCCCTTACACATCTGGTTCCTAATTTCTGTGTTGTTAAGACGTAAATGTAACCCTTTGAAAATTAAAAATAACCGACATTTATATATAAATATTCTGTCCTTACCGCGCAGTAAGGCGGCTGGGGTAGCGTAGTCGTTATAGCGACTCGCTACGTGTTGGATGGTCTGGGGTTCGAACCCCGGTGGGGGTTAAACTTTCCGAACCCGTCCAGACCGCCCCCAAACCCACGCATCGTCCTCCGGTACAGTGGGTACCGGGTCTCTTTCCCGGTGTAAAGCGGCCGGGGCGTGGCGTTGACCACTCACCCCATCTAGTGCTGAGGTTAAAGAAAGAGTAAAGCTGTACCTCCACCCCCCTCTGGTCCTCCATGACCTGTTATAGAGAGAACTTTTTTAGCTCGCAATAAACAAACTTCGTCTCGATCAGTTTGTTAATGTTGCATAGCTAAATAATCGCTGTTTGTTCTGAGATGCGTACAGAACGCAGAAATACACTGTGTGGGCAGAACGGAATTATGTTAAAGTTAAACCTTGCCATACATTTATACACTAGGCTTTGAAGGGTTACATTAAGTGCCTTTGTCTTCGTTTCTTATCTGGTGTAAGGGACATGCCTCCCCATTGACTTTCACATTTCGCCTTTCGGCTCCCGTACGATATCAGCTAGGCACATCACTTTCAAGCAATCCCTTCACTTTCCCCTTCAGCACACGGCACTCCCTTACGCAGTTTACCGTTAGGCTTGTGTAAGTTGCCCCTGTGTACGCCATGAAGGCATATGGGGGGATTGGAGTTACAGCTCAGCTCTTCCTTAACCTTGGTTGTAGATGGAGGTTCGTGGTCAGTGTCACGCCCTTGTCGTTTAAGCCCGGTACTCATTGTATAGGAGGCTGGGTGGGCCACAGAACTGGTCTGGACGCTTTGGAGAAGAGAAACATCTCTTGCCTCTGCCAGGAATCAAACTGTGACTCCTCTGTTTCTCGTAGCCTAGTCGCCATCCAAGTCTGTGTGTCTCGGTAAGGTGAATGCCAGGCTACGATTCCCGCCATGGACAGATTATTTGCTCCATCACCACACACAATGAGTACAGAGGGTCATTTCGCCGGAAGATAAAGCTGATTGAGCCTGCAGATGTCCACTGGTCACCATCTGGCGGCGATATAAGAATTCATGAAGCCGTACCTGCACTCGTACGTCGACTTGGCGCTTAGCTCAGTAACAACCTCATGCATGATGGCGCAGTTAAGGTGACTGACTGTGGGTTGGAGGATCGGTGTTTGATTCCCGGCAGGGGTAGGGAGTTTTCCCTTCGCCTACACTGTGCAGATGAGCTGTGACTCTTATTAACAGGGCCTTTAATGTGAGTAGATATAAAGCTGACAGCTGCCTACCATTTCGTGTCTTTATGACGCGACGTTTAAGCTCAGGGACATGTGACGTACTAACTAACTAACTAACTCCATGGAGCAGAGTCCTTCTTGCGAAGCTAACAGGTCGTCAGCTAGTCAAGAAATTCCCCGCGTTTTATGGAACCCGAAGGTTCATTACCGCACTCACAAGAGCCCGCCACCTGTCCCTATCCTGAGCCATATCAATCCAGTCCATGCCCCCCATCCCACTTCTTGAAGATCCATTTTAATATTATCCTCCCATCTGCGCCTGGGTCTTCCAAGTGGTCTCCTTCCCTCAGGTCTCCCCACCAAAATCCTGTATGCACTTCTCCCCTCACCCATACGTGTTACATGCCCCGCCCACCTCATTCTTCGTACATTTGTGATATATTTACGATGTAAGTTTTAGAAATCTTTTGCTAAGTGCGGAGGTAGCTCTCAGTCTGTGTTGTGTCAAACGGCGAAACGCGTGTTTGGAATGCGTGTTCAGTATTATTATTGATATTATTCGCGAATTAAAATGCGGGGACAGTAACAACGAATGGGCAATTTTTAACTCCTTTTACTTAGGGTCGAGGTTTCAATGTGGAATTGAGTTTTATGTTAAGTGTGTTTGCATTTTTTTCCACATTCTCGTCACATCTGCGCATGCGCATAGACTTTTTCGCCAGAGTAATAGTGCAATAAAATTTCTGAAGAAAGTTAACGCACGTATCTGCTATCACAATTTACTTCTTTCCAGCTTCTTTTTTCTCTCTGTTTCTCTGCCCAACCACGTACAAAACGCTTAGAGGCCACATAGGAAGGTCACTGGTATTATATTACATTTAGTTATTACTTTCACTGAGCTAGAAGTGTAATATTTTCATCTGAAAATAGGCGGTGAACACATGTAGGCAGTAACACCTACCGGAACCCTGTCGTTTGCTTTCTCATTCTACTTTGAAATCTTGACAGAGATCTGAGGTTTGTACGTGTGTGTGGCCTTTGTCACGTCACAGCTTCTGCAGGTGAAGAAAAAGTTAAATTTTACTATTATGTACGTACACGTATGCACAGTGGCGTGAACCGTGTTGCCGTTTTTGATGGAGTAGGGTGAAGTGGTGGATGTGGTGGAACTCTTCCTATAATGTAAGTGCCAGGTGTAGACACACACACACGTCCACTGGCGCCTGGTCCCATAAAGCCTCCTTTTTACTGGGTACAGGGACCGGGACATGATACAGACCACTTACCTCCATCTAGTACCGAGGCTAAGAATGCATGGAGATGTAACTTCATCCTCCCCCATGTGCCTTCGCGGACTGCTGCTTAGTCAAGAGCAGGGACATCTATATACCGTATATAACCACAGATTTCAGCTGATCGACTTTGGGGAGAGTGTACGGGGGATGCGAGTTTTTAGGCTTTCCTAGCGACTCAGCTGAGGTCTCCACTCTTCTGCGATGTGACGCCGCCGACAACTGACTACACGTAGCCCTTGTTTTACACCCCACTTTTTTACGCCTTTTTGTTTTAACGCCCATTGTCAATGTACACGACTTCTTATTGTACGCCCTGTCATTTTCGGTTCAACACCCTGTGGCTGGATGTCCGCTATTACGTTAACCCCTACATATTGCATTATTTCTTATGGGAGTATTATTTTTTATTTGTGTTTTTTATTTACGCCCACTCTTTCAGGAACACAACTAGGGCGTAAAACAAGGACTTGGTGTAGTCGAAAACGAAGGACACAGATCAGAATGATGTACTTGTGAAACAGCTTATGACAATCAGAACGTAGATACTCAATAACTTTGAAGTAGTGTTATACTCGCCTCGGAAGTGGTACTGGCAGTGTTGAGCTGTGTTTTTTAACCGCAGTCTAGGCGCCGGGAGGATTACTATTGGAATCGGCAGCAGTTCCATCAGAGGGTGCCGATCGGCTGTCGAGAAAAGGGCGACATCGGTGGAAATTTGTGCAAAATTAATCCCCCTCCCCCACTCGGGTGTTTATTCCCCGACTTGTATCACCATCGACTTACGACGTCTCATTTTTACGACCATGATACAATCGGTAAGCCCCGCGATTTGTTGATGCAGTGCGTAGTGTACGGAGTCCAGATTGTGTCTAGTCTGTGTGTTTTGTATCCGTCAGTTTGCTAGCATACTGTATTCAGGGCTGCATTTGGGTGTTGGATCAGTGTTTACATGTTAATTGTTTGCTAGCCGGCATTCGATGTATATGTGTGAGGTATTTCCGACTTACGACAACGTGACTTACGACCTGGTCGTCGGAGCGGAACCCTGTCGCAAATCGGGGAATTTCT
The DNA here is from genome assembly GCA_021186555.1 of Reticulitermes speratus. Taxonomy (NCBI): domain Eukaryota; kingdom Metazoa; phylum Arthropoda; class Insecta; order Blattodea; family Rhinotermitidae; genus Reticulitermes; species Reticulitermes speratus. Next base: position 23,047,149 of record JAJKFL010000009.1, read on the forward strand.
ATGCTGCTAGCCGTGACAGCGGTCGGATAGTTTGGTTATGTCCGAACGGCAGAATTATTTAGATCAACAGACAGCGGGGAGTAATGAGGGAGGAAAACCATCAGCCCTTTCCATTGCAGTCACATTATAAAAGTTATGTTTTATGACAATAGCAGAATGTAGTTTTTAACCGTAAACACTGACTTTCTCATCCGCGGTGTGGAGGCTAAAGTTTCGCGTTTCCAGACACTGACGACGATGAGACTTGTTTTTATGCCGCCGTTCGTCACGTGCCTCAGGTTTCTTGTGTGTGCTTTGTTCAAAGATGACCGAACTTTTTATGCTTCTGCCTGTTATAAGGGTGGAGTAACCTAAAAGAATGTCACGGTTATTGAGTCTTTCAGTTCTTTTTATGTTGTCGTTTATTTTCGTTTAGTACATATTTTTTATTTTTAAAATAATGACGCTAGTAATGACGATGGCGATGTGCTCCCGTGACATGACAAGTAGTGTAACGCTTGAGGCATTTAAGAAAGAGGGGTAAAGTTTGTATGTTGCGGTGGTGGTTGTGCGGACAGACCTCACGTACATACAGCAGTGTAATTCTAACGCTATAACGCGTAGCCAGTGTTGAGGAGGATTCCTTTCTTTCCGTTTAGATGAAGTGGAAAGCGTTAGGATGTGGTCTGAGGTCTGGGTTAAGAGTTTTTATACTCGTATGATTGTGTCATACACTTCGTCAGTATTTATTATCGAGACGAAAGTGTTACGGATGCTCCGCCTTGTTGACTGTCTGTGCAGCACGTATGGTCAGTGTGTTGCATACCTACGGGTGAAATTTCAACTTGATTACCCAGGATAGTGAACATTGCCCAGACTCTGATGACCTCCTTGTTCCGGCTTGGCATGTTTCCCTCATCTTTTATGTTTGTTCCTCAGGCCTGAAAGGTACATACATGTGCCCACAGGCGCTCTGAATAATATTACCGATTGCTGTTTATTGAGCTTATAAACCGATGTTAAATGGGTCCGTGTTACCCTGGCATGTCATTTCCTGGGGGCGCGGATGGAGGAGACTGTCTCCAGATATGGAAGTTAGCTGCAAATATATGGAATGAGCAGCCGAGGACTGCCGACAGCAAGTGGCCCTCCACCTTGGGGGGTTGGTCGAGGGGCTAAAAACTTTACACCGTCCAAAAAAGTGTGTTACGAAATGTTTTGCAGGGCCTCAGACTTCGACGGATTCTTCGGAACGTTCCGGAACGTCTGTTGTGAACCCGATAGTGTACTTCCGAGTTCGTTAAAATGCTGGGAATTTTTTTGACCAGCTGAGGAGCTATTCGCTTCTCCAGATGGACCCTGCTAAATGAAGTTCGCGGTTCTAGAAATGTGCATAGGACAACTGTTGACGTTTGTAACTGCCAAATCCAGTATAATCTCTCAAGAGAGTCAGTAGTCGCGGGGCTGGTCGAGATTACCCGCTGCTTATGTTACCGGAAGGTTCAGTACTTCTTCACAAGAGCTGTTACTGGGCCCAATCCTGAGGCGGCTTAATCCACTCTATCCTCGCACAACCCATACCTTTTAAGGTCCGTGTAGGCACGTTCGCAGCTCTGTGACAAGCGACTATTAGCTTCATATCTGTCCGTCCGCATGGAACAGCTCGGTTACCACTGAACGGATTTTCATGAAATTTGATATTTGAGGACTGTTAAAAAATCTGCCGAGAAAATTCAAGTTTGATTAAAATCTGGGAAGAATAACGGGTACTTTACACGGAGACCTATATACATGTATGATGTCACCCTGAATTCTTCTTAGAATGAGAAATGTTTCAGACAAACGTTGTAGAGAATATCAAAACACGCACTTTATCTTCAATATTTATTTTTTGAAAATCGTGCTGTTTGTGAGATAATGTGGAAAAAAACACAAAATGCATTGTTGCGTTTCCACTTCAACAGTGGTTATGTGAACGCACCGCAATGGTACGTTATATGTACGTTGCCTATCTTGTACTATTATCCAGCATTCGTGAGGTGTCAAAGGCTTAGACCATCACCCAGACGTGCGGGCCGTGCATTGCAACGGAGCCCAGGGGTGACCAACGATTTTCTAAATTATAGTCCCATATGTTGTAAATGTTCTGATTTTTTGGAAGCGTCATTGACCTTAACGTTTTGATAACCATTCTGTCAGTGTTGCTTTGTAACGTTTGGTGGGTGCCTTTGATCTCTTGCGTAGGCCTAACGTAACATCATGTGGGGCATGGTGTCGTGTGATTTGCAGATAATTTCAAGTGATATTAATATTGGCCTTGCTAAAGAGGGGAATTTTAATACACGTAAGGCACATATAGCGTATTATTGCACAGGTAATGTACACTCACATTTAACTAATAGTCGCATTTTGCCCATTGGCATTTAAAATATTAATGTACCTAACAAGTCATTACAATACTACCTTCTTACTGCACTGTGTCCACAGTATGTAGGGTGTGAGGGGCCATATTACTGCTTTTGCACCGGGGCGCCGCGCCACAGCGTCTCGCCCGAATCCTCTGTGGCAGTGGTTCCCAAAGTGTTCCCCGCGATCGCAAGGGATCCGCGACTAGTTCACAGAGGATCCGTGGTTACATTTCTTTAATGGCTGCTTTGAACTTTACTTTTTTAAATTAAAGGAATAATGTTTTGTTAAAAATAATCACGGAGCTTCTTTAATTGGCAATATGTTTATTTCGTATGACCGTTAAAATATCTAATTAAGAAACTACCTTTACCCACGAAGCGAACGACAGTCATTTTAATTAAGGTCAAATAATGCAATGCATTATTACGTCTGCTACTAGTATGTATTCGTAGCTATCTGAAATCAGTTCTGAGATATAATTTTTAATTTTGGATACCTGTCATACAGACATACTGTATTCACGTGAGCAGGGATGTGAGGACCCGTAGTTATTTTTCGAAGCTTAAAGGAGTCCGCGAGCAAAAACGTTTGGGAAGCACTAGGCTATACTATCCGTGTATGGGAACGCGTGACGGTGTAAATGTGAACAGTGAATTGGGATGCGTGCCGAAGAAAGCGGCCCTGATATATTTTGATTTTTCTGGCGAGACTGAATAAGATCGCGAATATACGGTAGGGACGCTGAACACACGATGTGATTGTCACTGAACATTAAGTTGAGCAAATAAGACAAAAAGTTTTTGGGCCTGTGTTTTGCGACATTTTGTAATCTGCTGACAAATAGATACAGTGTATATAAAGTCCTGGAAGTAATAGGTACAGTGTATATAAAGTCCTGGAAGTAATAGGTACAGTGTATATAAAGTCCTGGTAGTAATAGGTACAGTGTATAAAGTTCTGGAAGTAATAGGTACAGTGTATAAAGTCCTGGAAGTAATAGGTACAGTGTATATAAAGTCCTGGTAGTAATAGGTACAGTGTATATAAAGTCCTGGAAGTAATAGGTACAGTGTATATAAAGTCCTGGTAGTAATAGGTACAGTGTATAAAGTCCTGGAAGTAATAGGTACAGTGTATATAAAGTCCTGGAAGTAATAGGTACAGTGTATATAAAGTCCTGGTAGTAATAGGTACAGTGTATAAAGTCCTGGAAGTAATAGGTACAGTGTATATAAAGTCCTGGAAGTAATAGGTACAGTGTATATAAAGTCCTGGAAGTAATAGGTACAGTGTATAAAGTCCTGGAAGTAATAGGTACAGTGTATATAAAGTCCTGGTAGTAATAGGTACAGTGTATAAAGTCCTGGAAGTAATAGGTACAGTGTATATAAAGTCCTGGAAGTAATTCGGCACTCTCTGACACTGATTGTGGCTGTGCACATCTACAACCCTCTTCTGTCGACTGGGACACGCCCTGTGTTTAACATAGTTACGTTTCGGGCATTCGTTTGAGTCCTCTCGTAGGGAGCAAGAAAGTAAACAAGAAGATTCATAGGTCAAGGCCTTCGTTCTTCTGCGATGCCGCGCAGCTTAGGTTACCGACGTTTCGGGACAACAAAAAGTTACAAACCTACGCTGTGTAACAGTCCAGAAGAGCAAAGACTTCAGCTACACGGCGGCGGAAGCGTCAGTTGTCGAAAGATTCATAGGTTATTTCACGAAGGTGTGTCAGCTGAAGTGGTTAGTTGGTGTCGTATGATACGAGGGGATTATCGTGTACGGACTGGGGAGGAAGCGGCCGTGACCTATTTCAAGGTAGGATATCGGCATTCGCCTGAAATATGAGTTAAAATAACTGTTGTCTCATCCTAGATTCGAACCGGGCACCTCTCTAATGCAAGTGAACATACCGTTTGGGACAGATTGCTTGAGCAGAAGAAACGAAAGCCAGAAAGAAAGAAAAAAAGACGAGTGACAGTGAAGGTATGCTAAACGCGGTACAGTGCTATGTACGCCTCTCACAGTGGATATCATGTTTCAGCCATTCGTCATAAAACTTCGAGAATCGCTCATTGTAACATACGAGATTTCAGGCTTCCTCCGCGGTGTAGTTGAGGCCTTCGCTCTTCCGGGATGTTACGCGGCGCAGGTTGTTAGCTGGTTACCAGCTACCAACCTGCACCGCACAATACGCTACGTAATGACATGTGCGGCGAAATAGTGCAAATTTTATAAATTATGTCTTGCCGACTACAATTTTAGGATCACTGTACTGTAGAGCATTGTTAGGTTAGGCTAATGGCCTCAGCCTGACAGTGAGTGTGCAATTCCCAGAGGGAGCCGCATGCCACATGGGACACGAGCGTTAATACAAACAAGTGTTAAATCATATTCGTGTCCTGCCGAGCTGCCGATGTGGCTTCAGTGATGGAAAGTAGCGGTCGTGTTTGCACTCCAGGGGTGTAGTAATGAAAACACTTCGCCACTTCTCTTGCACGAAGTCATCCCCATCAGTTTCCTGCTGATGTGTCAGATTTGAAAACGTGGATAGACATCTATTGTTTGTGTAAGGGAGGATGCCTCATTGTATCTTCGAAGTTACCCACAGGTTTGAAAATAAGAGTTATGTGTGGTAGTCCCCTGTCACCCTTCCGCGTTGTTTCTACAGACCTTAACCAACCCACATACAGATCTGCATTTCTCTTTCCACAGAGCAAGTAATGTAAACTATAATGGGGAGGTTGTTTCCGTCCGCCATATATATACATTTTTTTTGGCCCTGTCTTCCAAACCGCATGCCGGGTTTTGATGAAATTATGTGGTGGGAGTCCACAGTAAATTTGATCGTGCGAATTTAATGTTTTTGTTCTACAGTTAGTGTGGCAGATAAAATGCAACCTCGTTAATGTCTATGACTGTTATTTGAAGCATTTTCAATAAAATGCGAATGAGTTTCACAGATAACTATAAATGAACCTTAATGTCATGCATAAAGCACTTTTTAGATTCAGTCGTAAGTTTGTAATTTAATGTGGCGTTTTTTACCAGAGTCTGTCACAATAATTATACCAGGACTTCCACTTTCGAAAAAGCAGCTCTGGATTAATGGATTAGGGGAAAATAGCAAAATAAAAAGAAATTCGTTTGAAAAAGTATGTACTGTAGTGGAGTGCCACTCTTGTTGGTACATCACGTGCTGCAGTATAAATAAGCCAGGTGATTCCCCGTTCTGCAGACAGTAAGAGCATGCACATTGCTGAACGTTGTGTACCAAGTTTTGGCCGATACCATGTACCACCTGGACTTCCTTTTACCACTTCAACCACAAAAAGTACCAACGAGGTGTCTCGTAGTAAGTTTCAGTTGTGTCCTCGGGGTTTGCTTTTTGTTGTCGTTTGTGACCGAGTATGTGTCAAAAAGTTAGATTTCCCCTCTTCCTGACTGGAAGCACCTCGTTCGAATCACGGACTGAGGCTACCCATTTTTCTCCATCTTTCTCCAAGTTACTCGTCATACAGGGAGACTGTGGTCTTGCGGGTCGATACCGCGTAGTCTTCTGGGACGTTATGCGTGTCGATTGGCAAATAGTTGCCGACGTTTCGGAGGAGTTTAGTGTCTCTCTTCAGGGTCAAGCACATTATAAGACACTCTTGTTGGACAGCTTGACCCTGAAGATTGAGACACTACGATCTTTCGAAACGTCTGTAAATTTACCAGTCAACGCTGCCTCATGCCCCAGAAGACTTGAATCTTCAGCAGCACCGCTGTGAGAACCTTAAATCTCACCTGTAGTCTTGTGGAAGATATCGTTTCGGTATATTGCGTTTCCATCTTTAGGGTCTAAGTAGGATAAGAATGCTGCTGAGTTATATAGGCCTGACAAACTGAATCCTCGCTCCACTCACTTGGACCCTGAAAATGGAGCGAGCGTCTTTCTCCGACATGTTGACATCTGTCTACAAGACTACCCGATGACAGTTCTCGGAATACCGACATGTTGACATTGTCTACAAGACTACCCGATGACAGTTCTCGGAATACCGACATGTTGACATCTGTCTACAAGACTACCCGATGACAGTTCTCGGAATACCGACATGTTGACATCTGTCTACAAGACTACCCGATGACAGTTCTCGGAATACCACAGTCTGAACAGAAACCCTGAGAACGTAATGCGGGGATGTAACTGAACAACAGCAGGGAGCAGATTCCTTCTGGAGAATCTAGTAGTTGCTCAGCTAGTCGAGATGCTCCCCTCGTGTAATGGAACTAGAAATATCATGCCCGAGTCCCCCAGATCCCAACACTGGACCATATCCTGAGCCAGATTAATCCAGTCCAGATCTTGCCATCCTGTTTGTTTAAAGATCCACTTTAATGTTATCCTATAATACATGCCTGGGTCTTCAAAACAGTCCTTTGGGTTTCCCCACTAAAATCCACTATGCGTTTGTCTTCTCCCCCACACATGCCACATTATTTTAATGTAGTGCTCGGTTACAAAGACACCTTTGTGGCTCCACTGTGCCCTTATTGTGGTACACATAGGCTTACTATAAATTTTCTCCTTATTCTGGCAACAGCATTACAGTTCAGCATTATCGATTGTAATGCCGTTGCTAAGACACAGAGAAAACTATGATGTGTGTTGTGAAGAAGGTGGACAAGCACATGTAAAGTACTCTTATTTCAGTGTTAGTCTTGAATTTATCCAGGAACTGAAACTGTAGGCATAGTAATAGAGCGGACGGATCGGAAGTGTTGCACTGTTCAGACATTTTTGTTACTTGGGGCCGAGACAGTCAGACTGAAATGTCGTGTTCCTAGAACATATCTTAATCAGAAAATGGGAAGTCCAGTTGAAGTCCATAGTAGTAACAGGGACTGTATTTATGTTTTTTGTGTGTTGCATGTTGCAGAGTCCAACAGGCGTGCAGGTGTCTGACAGCGATGAAGAACCTGTGAGCAAAGTACCAAGACTGGGGGGCAACGGCAGTGACAGGCTGACTGATGACGGATCATACTTTGAGGTGAGACCGGTATGCCTTCTTCATGATGTGATACGATTGCCCTGTAACTGATATTGAAAACTCGGTTCATCATCCCCCTCCCTGGAATAGTGTAAAGACAAAAGCTGTGCAAAAATCAATAGCATTAAAATCTTCTTTTGAAATATGTTCCAATGAAAACTATACCGAACTATTCTCTGTACATCTTTTTCTCCCCCAGAAAACTAATGACGCTGTAGATGTACCATGCTGCTCTTTAGCCGGTGATACAAACCACAGGTGCCAAATTGGCATGTGGTGTTTCATGTATCATTTAGTGTAAATATTTATAAACTATTTCTGCTGCAAAAGTAAAATTTATAGCATGATTTGAAGGGAAGTGGATTTATTGTGTTATAGTGCGCAGTGTTCAGTTTTTCCTCATGTACGTCTTTTCAAATCAGCCATTGTGGATAAAGGAAATATTCGAGATTTGAGGTTTTCATAGCAGCACTGGTGAAGAATTTACTTTTATGGGATATAATGCTGGGTTAAGTGGTATGTATGTACCTACATTTCAGAGAATTTGCTGCCTCCATTTGCGGGGTGGAAGTCATTCTTTATTGTTATGAGTGAGCTGATACTTTGAATAGTGTAGTGTTTCTGTCTGCCAGATGTGTATAATTTTACCTTGACTATTGGTATAGTGAGATATGGTTCAAGACTCGATTGCTAGATATGGAATTTGTGGTAAAGCTCTTTCAGAGCAGATGTGTCCTCGGTTCTTGCATTTTTCCTGGTATTAAGTTGCAATATCTTCATTTCCTCTCAGGCATCCATGTCTTGGGCTCTAACCTCTATACAGAATACATTATTGTGGTTACTGTCTTGCATGTATTGCAGTTTGCTATGGTTGATATTGACTTTGTGGGGGAACGATCTCCTACTCTGAACATCGAGGCATGCAGTGTCCTCTGAAATGTTGATACCTATATTTCAAACTACACGGCTTCATGCTCCGGAATATTCATTGCACTGAGGACCCCAATTCTCAACTCAATATTGATTTTTAACCAGGTTTTGTGTCATTTTTCCTCATGCCTAACAGTGAGCTCTTGACAGCTGTTTTCTACATTAAAGGCATCAATATTTACTTCTGTATGTTGTGGTATAGTGGCTACCCTCATGCATTGTATTCATATGGTTTTTGTTACAATCTGTGTGGGAGGCCATTGGTCCTGACTGGGTTTTTGGTTTTGTAGTTTTTATACTTTTTCAAGAAAATTCTTAAGTAATGCCTTAAGCACAGGTCTAAAATGCCTTGTGTAGTTCTTCCCGATTCAGTAACTTTCATTTATATGTTGCACTATGTAACCTGTGCAGTCAACATAGCACTGTTCAGATAAAAAAATGCATCCAAATATAGAGACTGGGAGATAAAGAGTGTTCTTCACTTCATACAGAAATGTGTTTCTTGAGTATAAGTAAGTCCAACCGCAGGTCAGAATTTGAAACTACATTCATCTGGCTGTTTGTGGTGTCATAGTTTTATATACTGCTTTTTGACAATTCTTTGTTATGACTGCAGGATGATTTTCAAGAGCTGTGTGTGATGGACACAAGTCCACCATCTGCAGAATCATTAGTTCCAGCTCCCAACAACACTGAGGAAGAGGAAGCTGTGGGGGAGTGCTACGCTGAGGCAGTGGATTCTTCTGTTACCATGGTTGGCCCATCACAGGACTTGAAGAAGCCGTGTCATCACCAGAGGAAGCGTTCCACAGCCAACACTCCCAGTAGTGAAATGGTGTTTCATAAGGCTGGTACTAGAATTGGAGGAGGAGGAACTGATGGCACTGATGTCAATGACAACCATTGTGGTGGCCGTGTGGAAGGAGTCATATGTAGAAGAAAGACTGCCTGTGTCAGCCCTGGAACAGGTTCATTATTACTGTGCCATTCCCAGGAAGACATTTCCAAGTTCAATACTTCTAACCGTAAGGGTCCAAATTGTGCCACATTCTATATAAAGCACCATGACACAGACTCTGATCATGATATTGGTAGAAGAGACATGGGTGCAGCAGAGGAAGAAAGACTGGCAGAGACAAAGTCTGTTGAGGATTCATCTGATGATGAATGGACCTATAAACAAGGCAGCATATCGCCTGTTAGAGTTAATGGAATAAGTGACGGGTCTGGGTCTGCATCAGAATCAACTTCTGTCAGGAGACGGGGTGCTACTAAGAAGAATTCAGTTGTTATGAGACTGGACTTTGGGAGTGGGCCAGAAAATTCAGTAAACAACAACAGTGAGAGTAGTGACATGCTTTTGAATGGCAAGAGTGAATCCACCAACAGAAGTGACAATGAGCCGAGGAAAGCAAAAGGCTCTCCAGTAAGGAACAGCCTGGAAGCTATACACAGGCTTGTCAGTCAGGCTGAAGAAATGGTCCGGGAAGAAGCATTGCCAGACAAGATGCCTGGTACTGCAAAGGCACCCAGAGAGTTTGAACCACTTGTGTTCAGTGATGTGGAGAAGATTTCTGGAAACTCACAAGCCAAGTATACTCGCATCAGGCAGTGGCTCGATTCAAAGTCTGTGTTGCAGGTGAGTTGCATTAATGTTGTTGTCTGAAATATGCAGCTGTGGCATGTTTGGTTTTATAATTAACTATGTGGTGTTACTACAAGGCTTTCAGTAGTTCACCACAACCTCAGTCCTCCTTCCTCATCCTCCTATTTAATTCAAGTCCTGTCCAAATGACTGTCATTCTGATTATGAGCAAATAATAATGGAATTGGTGCTACCAGTACATCTTGAGAATTGTTCCCACATCAGGCTAGCTGTAGCGTGACATTTCCGCATTATTCTACAAACCACTGGTTCATGCATCATCCAGCTGGTCTGAAAGTTTGACGAAATGTACCTGTTTCTAGTCATTTTATGACATTATTTTGGCAAGTAGCATGTTTTAATATGCAGCAAGATTGGACAAGTGCACACCATCTACTACATTTCTCCTTGTGATTTTGCAAATTTCATTGAGCGTGGTGTTCATCTGTTACAGGTGGAAATTCACTGTTTTCAAGCTGTTCACACTGCATGGTGTTAGAAATAATTTTTCTTTTGCCACACCAAAGGTGTTTAAAATAATAGGTATTATTGACATACATGGATATGACATGCACTGATTTTATATACTTTGAACAATTTTGACAAATTTGATACAGTTCAATCTGACCTTTGTGGCATGTAAAAGTTGTAATTCTGCTTGAAAATTTTTAGTGCTCTGGACATCAAATTTCATTGAAGCTGATTGGGTACTTTTAGAAACAAAAGTGGACAAATGTTTGTGATGTCCCATTATCCATTCCTTTTATCCACTTTATGAAAAGGGCATATAAAAATAAAATTTGGCTTACTATCTCCAAATCCCAGCCATCATGATATCACTTCTACAGGAACAACAGTCCTTGACAGCATTATACTTATTTTTGCTTCTGCTTGCTAATTACTATCAGAGAGCTAGACCATTTTTGTTGTGTTTATATTTGATTACAGCCAGCAGACAGCTGTGATGCAAGCGGCGAGTACACGACAGGTGACTCAGATGAGGAGAAGGAATCACAGACCTCGGAGGAACTCAATGGCAGTGTGGCTACTTGTCGGCAACTTGAACTTATTGTGGGTGGTTTTGCTAGTTCAGCTGAGGCAATACCTGACCCAGAAACAACTCCTGTGGCAGAAAGAAGCCTCCCTCTGTCTCCTGAACACAGTACTAGCAAAGTAAGAGTTGCATATTGTTAACCCTTTCAGGATGGTTGTTATACATTTACATTTTACTGTATGTGATGTTCATGGCATGGTGTATACTAGTATGAATTCTGTTGCAGCTGGTCTGGTCAGCTGTTGTTCATGTTGTAATACTCTTTTGTATTTTCATGCTGAGTGACATTCATGTTATGTTTTCCCTGTGTAAACCTCCAAATGTTTATAAATTGTAATTTTCTAACTTGCAGGGCAGGCATCATGCTTGTATGGTATTACATATTTGATATTTATAGTGTGTTCTTAATTGTTGAGTTACTAAAGGAACAGTTTAAGTGCAATATACATAGTTCTTTTTTAAATTACATCAATAAGCAGGCAGCCAGCATTTCTTGATCTCAGCCACCAGGTGCCTGAATGTGTCCCTGCACCCATCCAGAATGGGTTAACCGCAAAAGACTGCATTCACATGTAAAATGTAGGAAAACACCTCTAGAAATGTATTTTATATATTCAGGAAACAAGGAAATTGACTACATTTTTAAGATCTGCTGCATACTCACTGTTTTATTTTCCACAAAATTCCATTTATTTCATAATTCTATATCTTGCTGTTCATATAGTACATTTTTCCTAAAGCATGCACTGAAATTTAAGTACCCACTCCGGTAGGATAAAGGTTAAAGGCTTAAGTGGCTATGCATGCAGCTAAAGGAATTTTTTTCACACGAATGCAGGGATTAGTGAAGCACTGGAGGACATGCATTGAACATAATGGGGATTATGTTAAAAAACTTACAAAAGTATAGATGGCCTCTCATATGGTTGGAATTTTGATGCCAGCTGTGTGACTATGACAATTCGGTCTTCAGAAAATTCTAAGTGCTTGATTTTAATTGTACTGGGGGTATCTGCCATACTTACAAACATTTTAATGACTCAGCAGAACTATAATTTGTGTTTGATTTACTTCCCTGTATGTTTCCATCTGTGTTTGGAGGTCATTGTTCTTTTACGTGTGGTGGTTTTTTTAAAATTGGAATTATTGATTGCAAGTGAAAGACATATAATGTAACTTTCATTCAGTGGATATGAACTCAATGAAAAGTATTATGAACCACTTTCAGAAGTACCGGTATTTCTTGTTGAAGGGGAGAATCATTTACAAGATTCAATTTTTTTATGCTAGTTTCATCCTACATTTTTAACGTAACAGATTTCCTGTACTTGCCTTCAATCTAATACTGAGGTTAAGAATGCATAGGGGTTATACCTCCACCCCATATACCTTCGGGGTGTGGTACTTAATTAAGTACGGAGACAGCATTACCTTTGCAACATTTCACATTGTATGAATGTGGCAGTTCTAACTAATTTGTTTTCTGTTTGCCAGGTGGTATTACGAAATAAACGTCGACAGGTCACTGGAGAGCGTCCGTGGAGTGTTTCTGGCATTTCACAGCTAGGAAATGGCACGTCACATGCAGGAAGTGAACCTCTTGCTCACTTCTCAATCTCGGAGTCAGCCTTGCATCAAATTGTAACAGCCACACCACCTACAGGGAAGAGAGGGTCTGGTGCAAATCTGTCATCAATAACAATTGATGAAGTTGTGTCACATACTGTAGAGGGCTCTGGTTCTCGTAATGGGTCCCTCTCCAGACGTAAAGTTAGGCTTCGCAAGAGAACCCTTGTAAGTAGTGTGAAGGAAGTATTGTACTTTCATTTCCTCAGGTTTATACAGTGTTAAACAGTTTACAAAACTGTATGTTGGATAATATTAGACATGTATGTTGAAATGTTTCATTAACTTCTACATTATTTCACAGGTTTAGCCGAAAATTATCTTCATTATTGCTGTTGTCATTACATTCATATTCACCGTTGTCTTATAACACAGGATAGTGGTCAGAAGTTAACATTTCAGCACAGAATCCTGCGAATAACTCATTGTCTTGATATGGAAGGCTGTATATGGTATTATGATTATGACATGGATTTACACATGAAAGTATAAAATATATTTTGTGTACTAGCATAAATTCGTGATGTTTCTAACATTTCTCACATTAACATGTTGGGACAGCCTGGCTTCAGGGTAATGTGTTTCAGGATGACGATGCTAACACTGTGTGTGTGTGTTAAGCAGGTGTTTTAGTGTGCCGAAATGTATAAAATGTGCATCATGAGTCGGGATATGGTGACAGGTCCATTGTAGCTGAAGTCATGTTAGAGGGCTAGACAGACCTCCCATGTGAATCATTTTTTAAAATTCTAAAAATTTTTAAAGTTTTCAAATAATTTCAAATAAACTTCAAGTCATGTAACCTTTTAACAATTTTAATACTATTTTAATCTATTAGTATACATTATATAAGATCTGACAACAACAGAATACTACTTGATGTATTACATTTTATATTTTATATATATGGATGTAATGACATATACAAGGATTGTATAGTCTATGCTTGTAAACTTTGTGACCCCCCTGAAGATGGCATTTTAAATACGCCGAAATACGTATAGGGGAAAATAAACTAATAATACTATATGATTGTGTGCATAAGTTGGTGTAGAAATGAACTCTTCCATTTTTTTAGGAGTTTTAGAAGCTTTGTTCTCAAAAATGGCTTGACACTTAAAAATATAACTTTCACCAGAAGTTTTTATTTGGCTTTAATTATTATAATGTCTGGTAAAATGATGAGTCATGTACTGTACTTATTTTTCCTTTTAAATCTAAAACCTCTACCTTACTTATTCTGCTGATTTGTAGTAGATGACATATGAGAAGATACATATAGAAATTTACTGTTCTTCTGTGTATGTTAATCAGGTTTTCTTCTTTATGTATATTTTGAGAAATTATTTGATCTTTCTCATTCCTAGCTGACATTTAAACTCCCTTATCTGTCTTGTTTATGACAAAGCTATGGATTCTCCTACTCATTGACTTTTTCTTGAGCTCAGTTTCTGTGTACAGATCTCCTTATAACTTTCACTCCAACATTGAATTAACATTATGCACAATATTATCATTGCCAGATTTTGATCCTACATATAGTTTACCATCTTACATTGAAGTTTCTATTCAGCGTTTCTCCATTTAGCGAAATACCACGTTTAGTGAATTTCAGTTTAGTTGATAACTTGCATTTAATATCAGAAATGTTTTGCCTTCCAGAACATACTCAGTTTAGAATGGTTGTGGTCAAAACAGTAATCAGTATTTTTGTTTTCTTACTGTCAGAAATTGTTGCTGCAAAATGATAATTTGTTGCAAGTAATGTCACATATACATAGAATGTGTCAAAGCTGTGCCACCTAAGGCATCATGCATACTTTCATTCTTGACTGAGGTTCTCACAGGGTTCATTACATTTCACTGACTTTGTAGCCTTTAATTCATGATTATTGATTGTGTAATTAACTGTAAATAATGTATAAAAATGTAATTTCTACCTCAAAGAAAACACACTGGGTTTCCATTAGGAAGATAAATCTGTCAATACTATTTAGGGATATATTGCTTTTTATTTTGAGTATCATATGAAACTCATGACTACACTCTGTAGACAAATTGCAGGTTTTTTTTTTTTTTTTTTTTTTTGAGTTGAAACATATAGTTCAAATAGTTACTTGAAGTGGTCAGAACACATCTTCAGCCTTTTGTAGAATGAAGTGTTTCTGTAAGAATTATGTTTGTGCCATTAAGTATTTAATGCTGTCCCATAACATGCCAAGCAGGCACTTAGGGAAGGTAGAGGTATAGCTCTATCCATACTCATCCTCTGGGCTAGAAGTGGGAGGGTTTTCAATGCCATGCCTTGACCCCTTTACCCCTGGGAATGAGACCTGGTGCCCATTGTACAGGTGACTAGGTGGGCCTCAGAGCTTTGTTTGTATGGGTCTGGGGAATCTTGCCCCTATCGGGGTTCAAACTCCAGACTGCCCAGACTGTAGCGAGTCACTGTACTGACTGCTATCCCAGCCGCCGTCACTAAGCGTGATATACAGGTTTTTATTGTTCCTCCAGGGCAGCTGTGTGGAAGTTAATACAAAGTTTGACAGTGTAGTAATTTGATTTGTGGTGTACTGAATTGAAGATGTAGAAATATTATACACTGTATTGTTTTAAACATAGAAGCAGCTTGTTTTCAACATCGTTTAATATGCTGTCACCCCGAACCATGTTTTGTAACTTGTGCAAATTTCTGAGTTCACTCTTGCTCTGATATCCTGTAGGAGAAATATAAATTTTATGGTGAATGTAAGTAATCTCGAATGGGAAGTAGGACTAATATCATTTGTTAGGCGTTATTTGTGTTCATACTGGAATGAATAGTATGTATGACTATAACATTTGTTTGTCATCATTAGCATGCAGAACACCTGCTGGTTTATGTTACAGCCCAATAATGGTACTTACTCACTGTAAAACTGTAGACTGATTTAGCTAAAAGAAAATGGAACATGTAGTGGTTTTCTCACTTTATGGACAGATGAGAATCTGTTTTGGTTTGTGATTAATGATGACAGCTTTTTTCTTTAACATCTTGCAATTTGATGCCCTACAGTGTTGTCCTACTTGTCTACAGGGACGGAAGAGTGAATCTGGGTCAGATGGCATGACAGGTGGTCACTCTGGTGGCAGTGATACACAACACCAGACGTCTTTACTGAAGTTAACCCCCAAGTCACCAAACAGTTCAAGTGCAGAGGGCAGTAGTGCTGGTAGTGCGTTTCGCTTACCTCGCAAATCATACCACAGTTCTGGTACAGAGGGAAGTCCTCCTGGTGCATCACAGACACTGACAAAGTCTCGTAATAATTCAAGTGAAGAAGCTAGTCCTAGAAGAACCATATCCCGAAGTCTTTTCAAGTCCGGATCTTTCTCTGGTACACCTATGTCTGGGAGAAAGATACCAGAGAGGCACGCTACAAGTGATCCAGCAATGCTGGTGTACTCTGTCACAGGTGATGTCACCAGTGGAACTGAAACAGATAATGAATGTGGGTTACTGCAACAGCAAATGGTGCCAGCGTTCAAACTTGGGCCTGTGGCAGGTGCTGTCACTGTTGGGGTGAAGAGAAGTGGTGACAGTGATGTCGAGAGAAGCAGCGCCATTGCAGGAGAGGAGCAGCTGAGCTCATTTTCTGAGCAGGCATGGGATAACTATCAGGTAAGTCATTTGACATTTCAGTCTAAAAGTGAAACTTACTCTGTATATGTGAGGAAATAATGATGAATGGGAAACCAGGATAGCGTAGTTAGTATAGTCACTGGGATACTGGCTGGACGATTTGGGTTTGGATTCCTGGTGGGGACGAGATCTTTCCGTTCTCCAAAATGTTCTGATCAGCTGTAGGGCCCACCTAGTGTCATATTGAATTGGTACTGGGTCTCCTTCTCTAGGGGTAAAGGGGCAAGGAATGAAGATAGCCACTCACTTCCATCTAATACTAAGGTTAAGAATGAATGGAGCTATACCTCTGCTACCTTTATATACGTTTGTGGTGTCAACAGAAACAACTTTACCTTTACGTTTTTGCTATGGTTGCATTCATTACAGTTCTCTGCTACATGTTTTGATCTTGAAGATCATCATTAGGAGAAAATTTAATATTAAGACGAGACTAATCAACCATAGGGTTACAGTAAACATTAAATAAATAACATGATTATAGCTGGTAGAATCTAGATAATAAGTGTTGAAATTCAGTTAAAAAATTTGGCACAGAAATATTAAAATGTGGTTACAAATTTCAGCTGAATATTTTGGATTGCTGTAATTATGCTTATTGTGTTAGATATCATGTTTTACTCCTTCAAAAACTGAATTGGGTGTTATCTGATGGATTCAGAGGTTTTGTATTAAACATTGTAGACTAAAACCTTTTTGCCTAGTGTTTAAAAATAGAGGTAATACAGTATTCAGAATGCAACAAAGGATTCTGTCTCTCTATTTTTGAACATGGTAATTAGCCATCATGTATTTCTTCCTCAGAAAATGAATTGGGTTTCATCCATTAAATCTTTATTCATTTATAAATCAAGTGTTAATTATGCTCACTTTTGTTATTGCAGGAGAAATATATGAGTGAGCCCTATAGTGAAGAACTGGCTGATTCTGAAGCAGCTCGCCGGCTACTTGAGTTTGGTGATGACTACCGCAATTACTTTGACAGCCAATCAGACTGTGCCTCAAGCTTGAGTGCAAATCCAATCTCTTCACCTGTATGGAGGCGAAGACCAGCAGTGAGTCATTTTCTGGTTCACGTAGTAGTGAATATGTCATTTATGCCTATTCCAAGGTACACTGTGTGATTACTCAACATTGACTGTTATTGCTAAGTCATGGTGATAATTAAGTTTGAGAATAAGTGTGTTTTTCTGAATGTGTGTTTGTGCATGTGACTTTGCATTTACATGTGTGCATGTTGGGGGGGGGGGGGGGGGTTTGGAATGTGTGTATAAGATTTATTTGTTCAGTGTTGTTTTCGTGGCACAGAAGGTGGCAGTATTCATGAAGCAGAATGGACAACGTTAAGCACATTTTTGGGCGTGTTCGCATAGTCATGAAAAGTGCTCCGTCATGTCCGTTGGTTTGCATGTATCAGCGCGGTTCCCCACAGGATGGATTTCTGTGAAATTTGATATTGGGGACTTTTATGAAGATCTGTCAGCAAAATCCAAATTTGGTTAAAATCAGGCAAAAATATTGGACACTTTACATGAAGACCTAAATACAGTTTATTGTTTGCAGTGGCAGAAAATTACCATAGAGCCACAGAAGTACTGTCTTTGAGTGAAATGGTATCAGGCTGCTAGGATAGCTGAGGAGGTATAAACATTACATGAATGTGTTACAGTGTTGCGTTATATGTATTTTGCCTGTGTTGTTAGATTACTGTCCTTGCTTGTAGAAAGAAAGTTTGCTTAAGTATGTATGTTTGCATACTGCCACAAGAGGATGTGCTACATTTAGGCATTTGAAATTTGTGAGTTTTAGGGTTTTTTCAGTGGTGGTGTAGGTGAGGTTTCTGTTCTTTGGGGGTATGACACTCTGTTGCTGGGTGTTTGGTTCCCAGTGTTTCAGGACCAGATAATTATCTTCTCTTCAAACATTGAAGTGTCCAGGAAGATTTCTCATCTCAGAACACTGGGAACCAATTGCCCAGTGCCGGACACCCATCAGCTCCCTTCCTCACATGCTTTTTCCCTGTGTTCCATTTTAGTATTAACCTCCCACCACCTGATTTTTGTAAGTGGCCTCTTGAATATCCTTCCTGACTAGTTAAGATGGAGGAGATGACAAATACATTATTCAAGTATACCATTTCAAAACAGAATCATACTTTTTTTCATCTTTGTTGATTAATTTCTGATTTATGTAGTACTTATTTATAAGTTAGAGTTTTGTGAAATCAAATTATCTGATTATTATGTTAATTTTGGCTACATATTTTAAGCTGGTAAATATATTACCAAGTAGAAGGAGATGGGCAAGGTATGCAGAACATGTAGGAGGGATGAGAAACAGGTGTAAAATTTTACTTGGACAACCTGAAGGCCAGAGACTGCTTGGGAGACATAGGCCTGAATGCATGAGTAATGTGAAGTTGGTTCTTACAGAAATAGGTTATGATAGTTTAGGCTTGATTAATCTGGCTGAGAAAAGACTCTTGTGAGGCTGTTTTCAAAATGATAATGAACCTACAGGTTCATACAATGCACGTAATTTGTGGACTACAAGATTTAGCTGGTCAGGAAAAATTACTGTTGTTGATCCAAGGTCTTCTCAGATAGGATGCTGTGTTGCTTCCTGGCTTAGTGTTTCCTGACATTTTGAAGGAATATGATGCCTTCATTTTCAAGGGTTGAAGGTTCCAAGAAGAATTCTTCTTGGAACTTTCAGCCCTTGGAAATGAAGGCATTACGTTCCTGTAGTGTGTTGGGAAACACACAGTGACACAGTGTCACATCCAAGAAGACCTTGACACAGCATTACATCCCAGAAAACCTTGGATCCTTAGTAACACCCATGTGGAAACCCAGGTCTTGCAAGATGCTGTTTCATGGAACTATGTCCAGTTTGTTATAAGTGTTGAGTGTAGGACTCAAAATGCAGCCATAGGGACTTGAAGCTTAAGTGTATTGTAGGGTATATTACCTTGTATATTCTGCAGTTGTTTAATTCTTGGATACAGGGTGTACCGGGTGACAGCTCCATGCTGGACAGTGACTCGGACCTTGAAGATATTCGACATGTGATACGTCAGTCACGCTCACAGCTTTCGTTCTCTGAACATGTGTTCAGCAAGCAGCTGGCCAAGGCATCTCCTGAACTGATGCTAGCTTCTGACTTTGTAAGTAACTTATCAATCAACAAAATGTTATACACTGCTCTTTTGCACTGTTAGAGGTTAGAAATACATAAAACAATTTTATTTAAGGCGGAGATTGTGGCAACTTGTCAAGAAAATATCCGATGCCTTCGTGTAATTCTGGACAATGTGGAAGAGGAGGGTGGACTGCTCTCATCACAGGAATGCAAAGAAATACGTGGTGAGTAAAGTTTTACGTTTCTAATTCTTGTTGTAGCATCTTGTTGCTTGCTGAAACATCTAACAAAATGGAAAATAATAGTGATTATTATTATTCTGGTGTCTCTGCCCTTATTGAAATACCAAGTACACTGCAGTAACATGGTGTTCAGGAATTACAGCTACAGTAAAACCCCGATGTAATGTTCTCGCATTTAGTGAAATCCCGGATTTAGTGATGATTTTTTCATGTCCCAACAATAGCTCCATATAAACAAATAAACCTCCATTTAATGAAAACCTCGATATAGTGAAATATATTTTCTAATCCCCCAGCAATTTATTAAATAGGGGTTTTACTGTATGTTGTTTTCTAATTGGTTTCATTTCAAAGTGGTTACTGTACTTTCAGTGTATGCACTTTGTAATGGTAATGTTGTTTTCACACAGCATGAATTTAAATAATGTTTCATAAGCATAATATTACTTTTACATGTGAGGCTGGATGTGACCATAACTTAGGATGTGAATTGACAGTAATATTCAATATTAACATTTACACTGTCACTGAAATCATAGGAAGTCCAGTTATTAGTTATTATCAAGTGAGTTGATTCTTCATGTATTTTGTAGTTAAGGTTCATACACAGTGCGTCTACTAAGTTTTAGGACTGATTGTGCAGAGCGAATACTACGCGCGCCATCAGGCGGTCACCCACAGAAACACGTAGGAGCAAGTCTCCACACGTTGTGTGCTTAGTGTTGCCTGAGTGAGTTGAGCAGTATTTGTGATTTGTGGTGTGAAACGAAGCTGTGTGTGAAAGCCTCGTCATGGATTTGAGTATTGAGCAACGATTAGCCATAAAGTTCTGTTTTAAAGCTGGAAAAAGTGCGACGGAAACTCTCCAAATGGTAAATGCAGCTTATGGGGTCCAAGCACTATCCCGGTCGAATGTTTTCCATTGGTATGGACTAGAAGACACTGAAGACGACCCCAGGAGTGGCCGGCCTACGGGGTGTCGCAATGACAACAATGTCGAGAACATTTCTCAATTGTTGCTTCAAAACCGTCACCTTTCGCTAAGAATGCTAGCAGGCGAGGTGAACATTGGCAAGGACACAGTGAGAAAGATTGTAGTTGAAGATTTGCGAAAACGGAATATTTGTTCGCGCTTTGTTCCACACTGTTTGACTCCAGAGCAGAAAGACCGGAGAACTGCAGCTTGCCAAGATTTGATTGCCACAGCAGACAGTGATCCTGACTTCTTTAAGAAGATTGTAACTGGCAATGAGACGGTGTTTTGCCTACGATCCGACCACTAAACGTCAATCCGCTGCATGGGTCGGAGCAAACTCGCCACGGCCGAAAAAATTGCGATTTCAGAAGTCTCGTGTGAAGACCATGTTGGTGATATTCTTCGATTGGCAAGGCGTAATCCACAAAGAATTTGTTCCGGAGGGTCAAATTATCAATGCAGTGTACTACAAAGGTGTAATGGAAAGGCTCCCAAACAGAATTCGACGTGTTAGACTGGGCATGTGTGAATCTGGTGACTGGTTCCTTTTGCATGGCAACGCCCCATCCCACAACGCTACAATCGTCAAGCAGGTTTTGGCCAAACGAAAAGTGACTGTGCTCGACCACCCTCCGTATTCGCCAGATTTAGCACCTGCTGATTACTTTTTGTTCCCAAAAGTGAAATCCCACTTGAAGGGGCGTCTCTTTGACTCGATTTCGGACATCCAGAAAGCCGTGACAAGTACATTAAACACCATTGCAAAGGACGACTTCTACATAGGCATCCAGAAGCTGTATGACTGTGCAAATCAGTGTGTACAGTTAGAAGGGATGTATGTCGAAAACTAAACAATAAAAGTGTCATTTCTTTCACGCAAATACTTTTTATAATGCCAGTCCTAAAACTTAGTAGACGCACTGTGTACATCTGTCATGAGGGCATGAGTTATGGGCTGTGTTTCATAAGAAAGTGACCGGGAGCAAGGGGTGGCATTGACATCCTAGTAGCTGTGGTTTGCTTTAACCTTGGGTGTGGCCCAGCTGAGTTTTTAGTAGGAAGATATTTTACTTACTTAACTGGAATATGTGAACTGGTATGTGAGTAGGACCTGAGCCCCTGCCTGCTACTGTCTTTGTGCAACTGCCTATTACCAGGTGCCATGGAATTAGAATTTAATTCCCCACTTATTTTCAAGCCTTGACATGTATTTTGATGGTGGATAAATGGCTAAAATGAAAAATATGTGCAACTTGTGGCATGTGTGAATATTTCTGATCTGTTAAACAAAATTGGTTGCTGCTTTTGTAGCTGGCCCTTGGTCATGCAGTTTTGCTCTGCCATCTGACAGTGATGTATTTTTTCCTAGGTCAGATGTTGACCATGTGCCACAGTGACAATTTCAATGCATACAGCAAACGTTGCCCAAATATGTTCTGTAGCTTGTGCATTGCTTTTGTTGTACATTTGCCTCCATGGTCTGATGGTGACATAAAATTGACTCCCACCCCCTCCATGGTTGCATTTCAACCAAATTTTACCAAGCCAGTTCTACCATCTTCTGTTCACACCATTTTCACTTTTTTGTACCAAATGTGTGATATTACATGTAAGTGTAATACTGTGGTGTAAACAGTGATGCTACTGCTGCAAGTACATTCTAAGATATGGTGCTGTACAGTCATGCTGTCGTAGTAATGGCTGAATATATTGGTATAAAGGTCCATATGTAGCTTGTAATGAGGTAATGTTGGGTTGAAACTGTGCCAGATAATTAGTGTCAGTCAGTAAATAGTAGGATAGTATTGCAAATTTCAGATAGGTCATGAATTTTCCTTCCCCATCTCTCTGTTCAGAATCGTTCTTGCGGTTCCAGATGCCTAGTTGAAGTGGTTCTTTAGCATTATTCCCATCAAATCTAAAGCCAAATACAGACTCCATGCAGTTATGTTGTTCCATATACAAATTGATTTTACTTTTGACGTCAAAGATTATCGTGTCTTACATTCCTAACCATGTGCTGTGTAGTGTACCTGAACCTGATTGCGTGTACAGAGAGGTCAAGGTATCATGTTCCTGAGCATGGGAAGATACAAGTACAACAAATTCGGCGTGCGTGAGCTTGCTTGCCAGCACTGTGGCTGTGTTATTCTACCTGATAATTAAGCGTGGAAATGGGCACACACTTGTCACTCATGTACTATTACAAACAAACCTCATGTGATCTCAGTGCACTTGTGAAATTCACTCTGTTTAACAGGTGTTCATTTGCAATAATGTTGCAAAGTGTGACGTCTAAAATACATAGATTGTACTAACTGCAGAACAACAGTTGTTCCCAACAGCGTAGCTAGTTGAGGGGAGTGGTGCAGCCGCCCCGGATGGTAGAGTCCAAGGGGTGGCAAACTGGATGCTGAAATAAAGTAAAATCAATTTTCTGTACTGAACATATTTTAATCCATTGAGCTAAATAAAACGAAATTCAATAAATACTTGTGATTTTTTTCGTTTTTGAAGTTCACATTTTATGTTGGGGCGGCCATGTTTTTGAAGAAATAAATTTTGACCATTTTTTAAATTAATACCAACATCATGTTTTGGGGAATTGACTGAAGAAGAGAAAATCTAGGGAGGTCCACTTTAATTGGAAGGCTTCAAGGGCAACTTTCAAAGATACTGTGGCATGTTGAGAATTTTGTTTAGAGGGTTTTAGGTGTGCTTAAAAGCCAGAGTTCAGCACTTTGAAAATCTGTTATGAAAATGAGATAAGTTTAACTGCAGGGAAAATTAGACTCTAAATTCTTGATGGATACAGGGCTGTTCATTACTAAACATTTGCTTGGAGGACCCTGAAAAGGCTCGTATTTCAGATTTTGTATGTATGTATGTATATGCATGAGCACGCACACCGCCCTGGAGTGAGTAATCACAATGGCCGCTTCTAACAGAAATTATAAGCTTTAACAAATTTGCAATCATTTATCGAATTTCCTTTTATTTGGTTCCCTAATTTAAAGTTTGTTGAGCTCATAGAATCAAATTTCTTTTCTGTTTAAAATATTAATTTAACCGCTCCTTGGACCTTGTCACTAGGGGCGGCAGCACCACTCACCTCCCACAGCTATGCCTCTGACCCCAAGTTTGTTTTTGCGTTCGGCCCAGAAATGTCTTAAACAGGCTCCGACAGAAAGCCAGTTATCTGACCACTGGAATAAACTTCATTTAAAATGGCGGGGAAACGCCACGTGACTGGCAAGTAGCGGCATCTGGTAACAGGAAATGTGTTAGAAGGCGGCGCGCTGTAGTACTATCGTAGTTACTGATAGTGCGTTGCAGCTGTCAGTTGCGGTGAGGGGAGGGATGTAGGGGTGATTGCGTAACGTGTGCATAAACACCTGGCATTCCAGTTTTAGTGGCCTCGTTCGTTCATAAAAGCGACTGCAGCGATATCGCCGACCAAACTCACTTGCTGCTGTTCGCTCCGCTTCAGGAATGTGCTGTCTTTGATCGAGAGTGCTCGCTTTACGTGCAAGGATATTAAAAATGTCGGTCGTTCAATCACCTGGTGAGTGAATTCATTTAGTAGGGGATCTATGTCAGTGACACAAGAATAGGTGGGTCAAGGACATTCATGTTGCCTTTCATCGTCTTCACAGTTGCCAATTTTTTCTGCTGTATGTGTTCTCTGTTGTCACAAGAACTGTTAGTTTTCAAAATCCGAAGTAAAATGGAGTTACCTATTCGTTTTATAGTAGCTCCATGTCTAATATGCATAGTTTCTCTCAGTTTCTGTTTACTTCCTGCCGTGGACAAACAGAGAACACCCAAATACATTTGTTACGAAACTTAACCCGTTGAGGATTGAAATTCACCCAAATTATGTGTAAAAATTCAGTTTCTACGCCACAGAGAACAAAGTCTGTTGCAGGTGGAACACAGTTATTTCTGGGCTTTAAACCGTTACTCTGTGCTATTTGCCTGCGTATGATGACCACAGCTGTCAAGATGTGCTGAGTATTGTGATTTGTGACGCAGTTCGAATAGTCATTAGTCTTTATTACTGAGTAACACTGATTTGTTGATCGTTGCGCGTGCGGTCTACAGCCGTAGGATGAAAGCCCTGATTCTGGCGATCCCGGTTTCGTCTCTGCCGAGGCATGATGATTCCTGTTGTGGTTTGTTGGAATGTGTCGTTGTTGGTTTGGTTGTAGGAGCAGCCTCTGCGACGAGCTGATCACTCGTTCAGAGGAGTCCTACCGGGTATGTGTGTGCATGCGCGCGCGCGCGCGCCCGTGTGTGCGTGTGTGTCATCTAGAACCCTTAACAATGAGGCGGCGTAGGCTGGAGTTGGGCTGTTGCGCCACAGGAAAAAAGTTGGTTTCTTAATTTGAGTGTTATTCTTTTTTAAAGTTTTCATTAGTAAAATCTGTAGTTTGATACTGAGAACGAAAGGAACCATAAGTGTATATTTTTCTGTAGACAACACTAAACCGTATTATATGAAATTACTTCTTTCTTTTGCCAACACGTGCGTTAGAAACGGCTATTTCATTGATGTTCGGCTGTCGCGGTGTAGTTTTTGTGTGTGATTTGAGCCGTCATTCGTATTATTTTTTGTTAATCTTTCTTTCTTTGTCTGACCTCTTCTGCCTACTCTTGTAGGTGCAGAACAGTGTTTTCCAAACGTTTTTGCTTGCGGGCCCCTTTTGGCTTCGAAAAATAACTACGGGTCCTCACAACCTTGCTCACGTAAATATAGAATATCCAGATGATGGGCATCCAAAATTAAAAATTTATATCTCAGAACTGATTTTAGATAGCTACAAATACATACCAGTAGCATACGTAACAATGCATTGCGTGATTTAACCTTAGTTACTGATTGTCGCCCGCTTCGTGGTTACAGGGGGTTTCTTAATTGGATAGATATTCTTAAAAGATTCCTTTAATTTAAAAAAAGTAAACTTCAAAGAAGCCATTACAGAAATGTATCCGCGGATTCCCTGGGAGCTGGTCGCGCATCCCCTGGGATCCGAGGAGCACACTTTGGGAACCACTGGTGTAGAGCGTTACTGTTTCATCTGATCACACTCAGACACACACACACTCGGTAGGACTCTGGACGAGGGATCGGCCCGTCCCAGAGACCTCTCCTTGTCAACACACAACCCTCACAAGAGACATCCATGCTCCTGGCGGGATTCGAACCCGCAATCCCAGCAAGCGAGCGGCCGCAGACTCACGCCTTAGACGGCGCGGCCACTGGGATCGGCACTTTTGTTAATTATATGAGTAAATTTATTTCCATAATTTGAGTGTTATTTTTATTTCAAGTTTTAATTATCCCCATTGTGCAAGAGACCAGTGCTGTTTAGGGCTTCGCGTTTACCTGGTTTCTTAATCGTCTTGTAGGGTTCCTTATACCAGGGATCGATTAATCTCCAGGCCAGTTCACGTCATCATATAGGTGCAACAAAACGCGTACATTATTGCCACGAGTAGGTTTCGAACTCACGTTCCCGGGGTTTGAGCGGTATACAGTAGACGCTGTAGATCGCGTGGCCATTATGGTCGGCAAAGTTTTCACTGCCTACTAGTACTATACAGCCGGAAGGTCGCGGGTTCGATTTCCGATGGTGTCGTTCGTATTTTTCATTAACTTAATCCTACCGGCCGCACTATGGCCCTGGGGTCGACCCGGCCTCTAACAGACATGAGTACCAGGAATATATCCTGGGGGTAAAGGCGGCCGGTGCGTAGGCCTGACAACCTTGCCACCTTCGTGTGCTGATTGTCTTGAAATCTGGGAGCCTTAACCTGCAGGAACCCTCTGGGCCTGTACAGGGATTGCTTTGCTTTATTAGTACTATAAAGGGTCCTGTTTTATGTGGCAGATATCGTTTTGTCGCTTCTCGTCGCTGTTCTGCCGTGCGTGTGGGCTACGTTATTGCTATAAGCGAGCCGACAGGAAGTGACACAATGTTTGTCAGATACAATAATGGCTGTGCATATGAAATTCACATATCCTGATCATATCCCGGGTGAAATGCGGGTGCTGCTTCCTCTTCGTGACAAATCGCAAATAGCTGGTGATAACACTCAGGTCATCGTAACGGTTCCCATGGACAGTGAACATTCCACTTCCGGTCGACATTGTTTATAGTTCTTAGCGCCGAATTGTTTGGTGATGGTAACGAATTGGAGAGCATGTGGAAGGAGGCGATCGTAATAAAGCCCATATACCTGTTAGGGGCGGCCGTTGTGTTTACTCGCCCCGGGCACTCAAAAACCTAGCTACACAACTGCGTAGGCCTACTAATTATCCCGGCGTTTGCCTGGAGGGACGGTCAAACATTTAGAAAACCTCAACCGGAACAAATATGTCCCAGCCTACATTCGAACCGGACCTTCCTGAATACGAGGCAGAAGCGATCTTGTATCTTTGGACTTGCACATGGTTTAACTTCTAATGTAGTACTAAGTTTCGGAAGCCAGCTCTGCTTCCGTCTTCAAGTAAAGGAAACTTGGGCCTTGCCATGGCTCAGGCGGTTAGTCGCCGGCCTCTCACTGCGGAGGCCCGGGTTCGATCCCGGGTCAGTCCATGTGGGGTTTGTGGTGGACAAAGTGGCACTGGGACAGGTTTTTCTCCGAGTTGTCGGTTTTCCCCTGTCAATTTCATTCCACTGGTGCTCCATTACTTGTAAAACTTGGTAAAAAAACTGCTCATCTTCATCTCCATCACAGGGTTCCACAAAAAGCCTTAAGGCTGTGGTGCGTCTGTAGCTTCTGCTAAGGGGCCCTTCACCATGTTAAAAAAAAGGAAACTTCCGAAACGTAGTACTATATTGAAAGTCATAAGATGGACAATGTGCAAAGAATGAAGATCGCGTAAGTCAGAAACGTCACAGCTCGAGTTAACTTACTCGGTGGAGTAACGCTGTGAACCAGACGTCGTGCTGAGGCGCACCTGCTGCTATATGGCATTCATGAAGGAAAGTTGCGTGGTGGATGTATGTTTATAAAAGATTCAGTGTTAATAAAATATTAAATGTAACCAGTTTTTGTAGGTATTCAGTATTAGGCCGAAATATAATATTAAAATATTTTGCCAGTAAGCCGTTTTTAGCGCGTGTCTCCGAGGCTCTCTTGGCTAATTTTCTGAAACTGTATGGCCGAAACGGTTGTCTTAATCAGTAGACACGTACGGGTAAGGAGGCCAATGAACTTACGAACCGGCAAAAAAATCAGCAAATTTAAATATAACCCTGGAATAATTTTGTAAATTGATTAGTTAGTTATTTATTTAGATAATTTGTTCAGGTCTTTCGAACTGTTTATGTAAAATAATTTATCCTTCTTATTTGCAGGCCGTTTATTGTAGAAAGCATTCGATGATACGTTTATGCAGTACAACACAAATGTGTGAACGAAACCGTATGACATACGAAATGTGTCAAACAAAATTATAAATGTAGACAGACTTCATCCGTGGCATTAGGTCTGATTTATCAGGTTACAGAGCGGGTAAGGGAACCGTATGTCCACGGCTGTTGAGACGTCATCACAGAAGTGCTGGAAGGCAGAAGATGTATTCAGACGAGCACAACAGAAATGAGCGTGAAGTGTGACTCCCGTTACCCTAGAAACAGTAAAAGCGAATGCAATGGTGTAACGAATACCACTTTGTATCTGGAATACATTCAGTTCGAATTCCTGGCCGTAAACCAGCTGTCCCGAGCGTTTCATGGCGTTCTTACGTCTTCTCTGCCACTGGCTTGTTTGTAGTTTGTACCTTAAAGTAGACCAAGGCCGACTCACAAGCTGCTGCAAAGACAGGCCGCTTTGTTTCGAACTGAATTTCTCTGTACCTCTTGTTATGTTGCAAGTGTTCAGTGCAGGCGAGCGAAACCGAGGACCAGCCTCTTTCAGAGTCATAGGGATGACTCACTCGAATGATGTCGATTCGGTTAATGTGCCCTGCGGTCGAAGCACCTAACCATCCACCGTCTAACCATTCGGCGATGCATATTAAATATGGCATAATTGGTAGAAGTTGGCAAATAACTCTAAGATAGGATTACGCATTATCTGTAACAAAGTAAGGGAACTGTGATACCTCCTACTTCGCTGTTGTAATAAATGGATGGTGGACGGCAGTAACTGTAGGCGGTCTTTGAGCCTTAGATCACTAATGATTTGCAGCCGAATGGGTACTTTATTACCACCAGGTTTAATTTAAAAAATTCTACGTTCTGCCCACACAGTGTATTTTCCGTGTTTTGTATGGATCTTCGAACCAACAGCGATTACTTCCTTCCACAGCCGATTGGCTTTTATAACCAAGACGGAATGGGTTTACTGCGCGGTCAGAACTGAATCTTGAAATACAATTCAGGTTAATTTTCGTCTCTAAAGGGTTAATATTGCTGATTCGAATTATGCTTTTAGTCAGACTGTTTGCGTATTTGTCTGGTAGAATGCTTTGTGTAGACTGTACCAAGTGTCTGAACGATTGTGTTTTAGGCACTTTCGCAAAATTGCGAAAAATACTGTTAGCTTCGTCATGACTGTCCGTCCGCGTGGAACAACTTGGCTCCACTGGCTGGATTTTCATGGAATATTAAATTCGAGCATATTTCGAAAATCTGTCGAGAAAATTCAAGTGTCTTTCCCGGGCGTAAAGCGGCAGGGGCGTGGCATTGACCACCCACCCCCATCTAGCGCTAAGGTTAAAGAAAGAGTAGAGCTATACCTCTGCTCCCCCTCTGGGCCTTATGAAACTCCTTTGAAAAAATTCAAATTTGTTTACGATCGATCAGAAATACGGGGCACTTTACATGAAGACCTAAGTACGTGTCGTTATTTGCCGGCGACGTAAATTTACCATGAAAGCATTGTTGTGCAACATCCAATATTTTTAATAGTTGACAGTGACATGTGGCTCAACAATACACTGAGAACTCATTGTTGCGTTTCCACTGCAACGGTGATTACTCGAACGCGCCACAATGTTACATTGTAGTACGTTGCGTATCTTGTTAAAGTGTTTTTCTTACCTGCATTAAAACACCATATCGCCATGACAAAGATCAGTCCTTTATTTCTGTTTAGGGAAACTGTATCTAGTTGTTCGGAAAGCATTCAGAATCTGCTGTGAACAAAATGGCTTGTTGTTTGATGGTACGTCATGTTAGCATGACCTTCTGCTGGGTTAATCGGCAGTGGGCAAGGATGTTCATATCACTGCCCGGAAGAGCAAGGTATTTCAGAAATAACTCGCGCTGTGAAGTTCCCCTTCCTTACTATTCAATTTACCAACAAATGCACACACATAAACTACTTTTATAGTTTTATTAGTATCGATGTATTAGGGGAATACATCGATACTAATAAAACTATAAAAGTAGTTTATGTGTGTGCATTTGTTGGTAAATTGAATAGTGAGGAAAAATGCACGGTGAAAGCAATATAAAAAAATTCCCCTTCCTTGTTCGTTTTATTTCGTTTTGTGTCACATTTATGCAAGACGTTTGTTGATTGCATGAGCTTCGAAGGCTGATTTTTTATTTTCTGTTTCTTATGGTTATACAAGATAACTGTATGTAACAGCATTGTAAGCAGAGTGTTACGTGGTTCTCTTTGAACGTTCGACTTTGTTTCCTGTAAGACAGGGATGCACAAATACCGGGCGCCCCGTCGCCCATGGGACTAGATTTTATACTATGGCGCCTAATATTTTCGACATGATCATTGCAGTATCTTTCCCAACGTATAAAATGTGTATCAGTTCACAAGCATCGAGCAGAGAACGTCAGATAACAGGTTCACAGGTCCGTCCGGAATTGTATGGAACCTGCTTCTGGCGCCTAGAATATGGAGGTGGCTTCTAGATTTATGGAAACTTTGGTGTAAGATGGTAGTCGCATATACAGGGTGATTCAGGAGAAGACCTCAATTTTTTGGGAGGTGATATTGTCGGTCATTGTGAGAAAATAAGTTCATAGGAGCATACGTCTAATTCTGAATGGTTACCGAGATAGAGCTGAAGCATTGTGAATGGTAATAAAGAAAGAGAAATTACTTACGGTTGGTTTTATTTTAGTTTTTATTTAATGTTTAAATTACAAATTTCTTACAGTTCAGAATAAATGTTGGGGGAGTCCCACCGTCAACCTCAGTGCACTTCGTAACTCGTGTGCGAACATCGCGAGTTGTTCGTCTCAGTTGATCTTCACGTTTCTTTATGCTGGCAGCAGCATCCAAAATGCGAGCGAGCAATTCGTATCATGTATCCACCTTTCTTTTGTACACTTCGCTCTTCATCCAACCGCACAATCAAAAATATAATGGATTAGGTCTGGAGGTTCAAACAGCTCTATCTCGGTAACCATTCAGAATTAGATACATGTTCATATGAACTTTATTTCTCACAATTACCGATACTGTCGCCTCGCAAAATATTGACCTTTCCCCGTGAATCACTCTGTATGTAGAGTGTCTGTGTGGAGTCCTTTAATTGTGCGTGTTACGTATATTGTTGGCTCTTGTTTAGTGGACAGTAGTTGTGTGTTTGTAAGTTAGGCTAACAGCAGAGTGGTGCTAGGAACTTCTTGTGTAGAGCCTACATCAGCGGCAGAGGCAGACCTGCTTACAGAGGCTATTGCTGAACACCTACACGCAGCTTTATTTAAAATGAACGTCTTTATTGACGATAACTAGCTAAACGTACCACTGTAATTCTTGAGAAGCTGACAGTCGCTGAACTAGCCAAGATATTCCCCACCTTTCACAGAACCCGAAAATTCATGTCCTTGTTCACAAGAGCTCGCCATTGAAGCCTGTCGTCATTCAGGCGAATCCATGTCACCTTCACATCCACTGCCTTTAAGATCCATTTTACTGTTTACGAAAATAAATCTGAAGATATAAATGCAGCTTAACAACACACCGCTTTGTGTGTCGTGTTGTTCATACAGTAGCCGGTGCCTGCACAGGAGCATTCTCAGCGACTGTTCCAGGGCATTTGTCTAATAAGCAGGTAGCGAAAGAGGAACTTGTCATACATCGGGATAGGCAAATATTTCAGCTTATGTCCGTCGCATATAATTAGGGGCAATTTTCGCGTTTGTACTGCTGGTTGTTGCGTACAATTCTCTTTCCGCCCGCTCTTTACATGCCCATTAACAGTGTTATTTTGTTGAGGTGTTTCAGTTAAATTGTGTGCTTGTTTAGAATGCAAGTATAGATCTTCATATATTGTGGAACATGTTTCTGCGATATTCTTAAGTCTCAATAATTATGGGTGTTATTATGACCATAACTGGTCATTTGCACCTCCTTAAAAAATTACCGTGTATATGTGTACTGTGGTGGACTGTGGCCGAGTGGCGCATACTAAAAGTATTTGTGTTGAGCGTGGGTTCAACTGCAAAGGCGGGCGTGTTTGATAATTGCCATGTCTTGAAAGTTGTTTATCGTGTTATCAAAGGTCCTCACGGTACCAAATACGTGTTTCATATCTAACGTAGCACTCCTACGTTAATTACTGTTTTCACCAGAGCTCTTCATTGGGTCTTGTCAGACATCTGAATGCTGCCACGTATTCACCTCACATTTCTCCAACATACGTTTTAGTATTATCTCTTCACACGCCCCTAGGTCTTCCAAGCGGTCTTTTTCCTCGAGTTTTATCAATAAAAACCGTGTATGTGTTTCTAGTTTTTTAAATAACGCGTGTTGCATAACTTTCTCGATTTAATCACGTTAACAGACGAGGATTGTAAATAATGAAGCCCCGTAATATTCTCCAGTATATAAGTGTAATGACTTCGGGTGTCGTGAAACTTAAGTTTTTGACAGTAGTTTTACATGACCAAAATCACCCACATTCACCTGGATTTTTTCCATCGTCACGCTGTATTGAACAAACACACACAACATTCCGGAAGCTAACGTGTGTGTTTCTGTTACATACAGCGTGATGATGGAAAACGTCCTGGTGATTGTGATTTTAGTTGCTTCGGATATTGAATGTCAGTGAGACTAAACATTTCTTCAAACCCCATGCATAGTGACGCAATTTCAATTGACAAGCATATGCCGTTCAGAATTAATTTTCTTCCCAGTTTCATGATGTTTACTAGATATATTGTATTCAAACAGCAATACCATTGCAGATCTGCCAGTGAAGTTGTCGGGACTGCCAGCATTCGAATCCTGGCAAAGTGAAATTTATTTCATATTAAGAATAGCTCTTGGGAATCCCAGATTCTGTCCAGTTAGTAACTGAGGCAGTCCAAGGTGGCCACTCATTTCCAACTGATGTTGAAGGTAACGGGGATAGGAAACTTGAAATGTAGATGAGGATGGAACTAAACACCCGCCCAGTCGGCCGTCTGCCGGTAGTTCTGTGTAAGCAACGTCGGAATAAACTCGTTTTAACGGAGGCCCGAACGCAGTTGCTAATCTGTCGACTGATGGCAGTGCTCCAACTGCCTCTGCCGTTAGGTCGGTTAAATTGTGTCATGTGCGATTTTGCTTATTTAATTCCGCTACAAAGTGCCAGAAGGTAATTATGATGTAAGAAGGACGGAGGGGAGTGCCAACCATTTCCTTCAGCTATCCGATTCGTACGTCATGTACCGTGGTGTAACACCGTTAGAAACATCTGTTTGGCGTCCTCATGGTGTTGGCGGAAGTTGAGTGACCGCTGGCTCCTCGAATAACTAAAGCACGGAACTGCCTCTCTGATGGCAGAACCTGGGAGTTCAACCAAACGTATTCACCACACTTCCTCTTGTGCAACACGAATATTTTATTGGTGTTCGCAGTGGGCATGAAAGTTGAAATTTCTCGCTTTATGAAAGGAAAAGTATTGTGGAAGCGAGAAGGATGTACGGTACAGATCTTGTGTGAAGCTTGTGGTAGAGACTTCTTAGATTTGAGGTCACTCATTAATCCGTGCCACGGTAATTACATGTGTAATTTGAAATCGCGGGTGACCTGGAGTCCCACATACCACAACTGACGAGTGAAAAATATTTAAATGGATCATAACCCTTTAAAGATGAAAATTAACCTATATTGTATTTAAAGATTCAGTTCTTACCGCACTGTAAAGACACTCCTCGATTATAAAAAAACCAGCAAGTTAATGCAGCACAGGGAAATCTCTGCTTGTTCTGTTGTGAAATCTATAAAAATCACAGATACATGCTCTTTAGGAAAATGTATACTTTTTTATATAACTTGGTGATACATAATCTAACCACTGGGCCTTCGAGGGTTAAATGTGTTAGGGTGTGAGGGTGTAGACAAGATTCAACTTCGTAAGGATACATTCAAGTACTGGGCTTTTATTAACACAGTAATGAACATTTGGTTTCTGTACAAGGTTGCGAATTTATTTAAAGTCTGAACGAAAATTAGATTCTCAAGGACTGTTATCGAGTTAGTTTGGATTAAGTGTTGATGTTAGAACGTGTGTTAGAAAGTAAGAGGTCCAGCAGGAGGTAGGCATACGAAAGAAAACCGCAGAATCCGGTGACTAGGTCTTTGTGATATCTGCAGAATGTGAAACAAGTGTAATAACGACTGTGGGATTATGAAATACCACTGTATCTATTTTATCTGCCTTTTAATCTTTTCATTATCCCGTCCGTTAATTTATATGCTCTTATCACCAATTATCTGTGCAGAGCAGTCACTCAGTGATTAATCCCATCCAGAGCTGTAGTCTGTATTCGTCCAGTAACTATCATTACAATTATCAAAAGCGAGAAACTTTCCGTATGACAAGACACTGTGACGTAACGTGATGGGACGTTGCTGTGTAACAACACTGTATTGGTGTTAACTACAGCTTTCAGACTGAGCAAATTGGCTCAAGCGGCAGCGCTTTCGATATACGTGCGGCGGTTCACAGGTTCGAATCTCGGTCGGGAGACCCCTGTCTTGGCTGAACTTTTTAGTGATTTCTCTCAGTCCGTTCTGGCAAATGGTGGGATAGTACTGCATATTAGATTAGGCCAGTTGTTTTCGTCAGTCCCTTCAGACAAATGTCCTTGT
This sequence comes from Reticulitermes speratus, assembly GCA_021186555.1. Lineage (NCBI taxonomy): Eukaryota > Metazoa > Arthropoda > Insecta > Blattodea > Rhinotermitidae > Reticulitermes > Reticulitermes speratus. The sequence goes on from JAJKFL010000009.1 coordinate 23,081,933, forward strand.
AGTACTGCAGATTAGACCACTTGTTTCCCTCAGTCCCTTCAGGCAAACGGGATGTTACTGCAGATTAGACCAGTTGTCCCTCAGTCCCTTCAGGCAAACGTTGGGATGGTACTGCAGATTAGACCACTTGTTTCCCTCAGTCCCTTCAGGCAAACGGAATGGTACTGTAGATTAGACCAGTTGTGTTCCTCAGTCCCTTCAGGCAAACGTTGGGATGGTACTGCAGATTAGACTACTTGTTTCCCTCAGTCCCTTCAGGCAAACGTTGGGATGGTACTGCAGATTAGACCACTTTTTTTCCTCAGTCCCTTCAGGCAAACGGGATGGTACTGCAGATTAGACCAGTTGTCCATCAGTCCCTTCAGGCAAATGGGATGGTACTGCAGATTAGAGGGATGGTACTGCCGATTAGACCAGTTGTGCCCCTCAGTCCCTTCAGGCAAACGGGACGGTACTGCAGATTAGACCAGTTGTCCATCAGTCCCTTCAGGCAAACGTTGGGATGGTACTGCAGATTAGACAAGTCGTTTCCCTCAGTCCCTTCAGGCAAATGTTGGGATGGTACTGCAGATTAGACCAGTTGTGTTCCTCAGTCCCTTCAGGCAAACGTTGGGATGGTACTGCAGATTAGGCCAGTGCATTATTCACTGATCATTCTGCCACTCGACGGTATGTAGTCGGATCTACTAACAGCTTAGTTAAATAAACCATAACTAATCTACAGAGTCCTTCATGAGAAGCAGATAGTTCCCCAGCTAGCCATGAAATCCCCCGAATTTTGTGCCACCCGAAAACTCATTAATGTGTTCACAAGAGCCAGCCACTTGTCCCTGTCCTGAACAATATCAATCCATTCCAAGCCCTCCCATCTTCTCTAACAACCATTTTAATATATCCATCTGTGCTTGGGTCTTCCAAATTTTCTCTTTCGTTCAGACTTCCCCACCAAAACCCAGTTTGCATTTCCGCTTTCCCCCATACGTGCCACATGCCTAGTCTATCTCTTTATCTTTGATTTGATCACCCGAATAATATTTGCTGGAATACAAGTCATGAAGCTCTTTATTATGCAGTTCCTGCCAGGCACCCTGTTATCGCACACCCCAGTCTGTGTTCTTCCCTTAGTGTGAAAGACAAAGACTCACACCCACGTAAAACAACAGGAGAAATTATAGTTCTGCATATTTCTTGCTGTATATTCGTAGTGCAAATTGGAAGACAAAACTTTGTGGACGGTCGGTAGCAGTCATTCTTCGAGTTCAGTCTCCTCTTGATTTCTTCATGCATTAAATTTTGATTTGTAGTGTCGTTCCCAGGTGAAATGAAATAAAATGAGATAAAACAGACTTTCGCAAGAGCTAGTTCTGGTACCAGATGTTTGTATCTACTGTGATAACTTGTGACGTGACATAACGATGTATGTTTTTATCTACTGTGATAACTTGTGACGTGACATAACGATGTATGTTTGTATCTACTGTGATAACTTGGGACGTGACATAACGATGTATGTTTGTATCTACTGTGATAACTTGTGACGTGACATAACGATGTATGTTTGTATCTACTGTGATAACTTGGGACGTGACATAACGATGTATGTTTGTATGTACTGTGGTAACTTGGGACGTGACATAACGATGTATGTTTGTATCTACTGTGGTAACTTGAGACGTGACATATCGATGTATGTTTGTATCTACTGTGGTAACTTGGGACGTGACATAACGATGTATGTTTGTATCTACTGTGATAACTTGGGACGTGACATAACGATGTATGTTTGTATGTACTGTGGTAACTTGGGACGTGACATAACGATGTATGTTTGTATCTACTGTGGTAACTTGAGACGTGACATAACGATGTATGTTTGTATCTACTGTGGTAACTTGGGACGTGACATAACGATGTATGTTTGTATCTACTGTGATAACTTGGGACGTGACATAACGATGTATGTTTGTATCTACTGTGGTAACTTGGGACGTGACATAACGATGTATGTTTGTATCTACTGTAGTAACTTGAGACGTGACATAACGATGTATGTTTGTATCTACTGTGGTAACTTGGGACGTGACATAACGATGTATGTTTGTATCTACTGTGATAACTTGGGACGTGACATAACGATGTATGTTTGTATCTACTGTGGTAACTTGGGACGTGACATAACGATGTATGTTTGTATCTACTGTAGTAACTTGAGACGTGACATAACGATGTATGTTTGTATCTACTGTGATAACTTGGGACGTGACATAACGATGTATGTTTGTATCTACTGTGGTAACTTGGGACGTGACATAACGATGTATGTTTGTATCTACTGTAGTAACTTGAGACGTGACATAACGATGTATGTTTGTATCTACTGTGGTAACTTGGGACGTGACATAACGATGTATGTTTGTATCTACTGTGATAACTTGGGACGTGACATAACGATGTATGTTTGTATCTACTGTGGTAACTTGGGACGTGGCATAACGATGTATGTTTGTATCTACTGTGATAACTTGTGACGTGACATAACGATGTATGTTTGTATCTACTGTGATAACTTGGGACGTGACATAACGATGTATGTTTGTATCTACTGTGATAACTTGGGACGTGACATAACGATGTATGTTTGTATCTACTGTGATAACTTGAGACGTGACATAACGATGTATGTTTGTATCTACTGTGATAACTTGGGACGTGACATAACGATGTATGTTTGTATCTACTGTGGTAACTTGGGACGTGACATAACGATGTATGTTTGTATCTACTGTGGTAACTTGGGACGTGACATAACGATGTATGTTTGTATCTACTGTGATAACTTGGGACGTGACATAACGATGTATGTTTGTATCTACTGTGGTAACTTGGGACGTGACATAACGATGTATGTTTGTATCTACTGTAGTAACTTGAGACGTGACATAACGATGTATGTTTGTATCTACTGTGGTAACTTGGGACGTGACATAACGATGTATGTTTGTATCTACTGTGATAACTTGGGACGTGACATAACGATGTATGTTTGTATCTACTGTGGTAACTTGGGACGTGGCATAACGATGTATGTTTGTATCTACTGTGATAACTTGTGACGTGACATAACGATGTATGTTTGTATCTACTGTGATAACTTGGGACGTGACATAACGATGTATGTTTGTATCTACTGTGATAACTTGGGACGTGACATAACGATGTATGTTTGTATCTACTGTGATAACTTGAGACGTGACATAACGATGTATGTTTGTATCTACTGTGATAACTTGGGACGTGACATAACGATGTATGTTAATTTGCGGTGTGTGAAAGGTGACCAGTGTCACTGTGTAGTCATCACGGATTGTTACGTTTTGTATTTGTACATATCCGCATTGTACATATTTTACTGGCAGCAGAAGTATGTGCTAAATATGCAAGAATAAGTACGTGGTTTTAAACGTCACCCGGCTCTGGTAAGTCGTGAAGAGATTGGTCTGTTCCGATGTGCTGACACGTGCGAGCTGCATGAATGTTATTTGTTAAAGGAGTATGACTCTGATGGTTGCTTAAATATTGGCGCAATTTATATTGGGATTTTGCGGGACCTGCAATAGAATTATATGCTGATCTATAGAGTACTGCAGGCCGGGGTGAGGGTGGGGGGTAGGAGCTTCGTTCTGGTTCGGATACAGGTAGGTCCCATCCGTCTTTTTAGACTAGGGGTGCACAAATTTTCCCAAAAATCCAGGAGCCACGTCAAATTTCAGGCGCCAGGAGGGTGACATGAAGCAAGTTCGATACTGAGGGCCCACAAATATTAGACGCTACTGTACAAAATGTAGCTGCCACGGCGATCTGGCGCCCGGTGTTTGTGCACCCCTTTATTAGACGTCGCTGAGGTGAGTGGTGCAGTTCTGAAAACTCCTGTGTTCCCCGCCAAACTTTGCACACATTTATTTCGAGTAGACTGTGTCGTACTGTTAATGTATGCACGTGGCCACTGTGGGATCGGTGAGGCAATTGGCTGGGCGTGTGGTTGGAACGGGAAAGAGTTTTGCGGGAAAATATCTCGGTAATCGTCCGCTTGCACCGAGAGGCAGATGCGAGATCGGTACATTCAAGGAGATACGTTTCGGATGTGGGAAGTGGATAGTACTGGCTCGGGCTCGTGTCTGGTGGCGGGGTTCGGTATTAGTGGTGTTGAGCGCACGGGTTTTGCTGTCGTAATGTTTACGTTCTGCTGTTTGTTTGAAAAGAGCTAAACCCGTTTGAACGTATCATTAGATTAACAAACGAGCGTGGCAACATGTACTCCATTCAGTACAAATATGTGTAGGTGCATTCTTCGTGATTCTGCTAACACATTGGCCTTCACTTTGAAAGAGGCCTGTGGGTGTGCACCGGATACGGATACGACACACTTATTGCGGAGCTGTGCAGACAAATGTCATACGGCATAGTCAGGCATGTTGCTCACTATGCCGGTATGTGTTCACCATATCTAAAAATACTTCAGTTGAAAGTCGTACATTTTACTCAGATATATTTGTATAATGTAGTTACTGCTTGTCGTTAATAGTTTTATGTACTACTGCGCATTTCAGGAGAACTAAATGTTAAAGAAGGTCATTAGCTTTTACATTTTAATACTATCCAGTAATTAAACATTTGCCGATCCCAGTGGCCGCGCGGTCTAAGGCGTGGGTCTGCAGCCGCTCGCTTGCTGGGATTGTGGGTTTGAAACCCGCCGGAGGCATGGATGTCTGTCTGTTGTGAATGTTGTGTGTTGACAGGTAGAGGTTTTTGCGACGGGCCGATCCCTCTCTAGAGGAGCCCTACCGAGTGTGTGTGTGTGAGTGTGATCTCGAAACCTGGACAATGAGGCGGCCTAGGCCCGAGTAGGGCTGTCGCGTCACGGGGGAGGGGGGGAAATAGTAATTGTGGATCATGTGGTAGGGTATCTGTTAATGGAAGCGGTTAGATTTAGCGTCTGTGTTTATATACGGTAGCCTGCATAGTGCCAGTGGCATAGTGACCGTGAAGCTCTGGTCCACTAGGGTACTGTTGCGCCATAGAAAAAATACAGCATTGATTTGTGACTTGCCGATTGTAAATGATAAAATGTATAAAATTAATATTAATGTCAGTATACTGTTGAACAATAATGTGCAGTATTATATTAAAAATCTTTTAAAACTATTTTAATACAAGGAGAGTATTAAAAGTGTAAAGTGCTGCATCGTAACACGTTGAGAGAATGGAGTTTCTTCGAGTTTAAATCGAGTGTAAAATCCGTTATGTTAACATTCCGTGTATACACCATGAACGATTGAGACTTGAGAGATTGTACTTTGAGAAGCGACATAACACAGCTGTATATGTTTGTATATTGTTGCTCCCTGAAGATGGCTACGAACGGTAGCCGAGACATGCAGGAGTGCTTTTGTTAATGCAAATATTGGTGCAATTAGTTGGTAATAAACTAGTTTATAAATTTATGTATGTATGTGTTTTGTTTTCGACAGATACGGCTTTTTCTAGAAAATACATAAAGTTTGATTTGGCCTTCGTTTAGAGTAGGGTAGATATACTTCACCACCACGAATAAAAATTAAATTATCTCTGCAACCTTAAGTTTGGTGTTGTAACACCAGATGTAATGGAAACCTAACTTGCAGAAGAGCCATGAGGAAACACAGCGATAGGCAGCTTTCCCATTCTGATCTTTCTTCTCCGATCAAATGACAAAATCTGTACACTAGGATGAACTGAGGCTACTTCTGCAAATCCCTCGCGCTCTTTATCTGGAATGTCAGCTATTTAAAGGATGACCCCACCTCATGCGGGAATGCGGGAGGTGTGTACACTGCACATGCGTGGATATGCAAGAGGCAGCTGTGTTGATCCCTGACTGACAGTCTCCACCTACCATTACTCGTGAGGCTATATTTGACAACATCGCGCATACTCGAGCGATGTTGAAACGTTTTATCGAGTCACGAGCTTTTTAAGTGGGTACCTACCAAATTACTCGTAAATTGAGTCTTACGCTCTGTGTGTAGCATTATTTACCACAATCTACATATTGTACTTGTAGTTAAATCTTCTGAGTCTTAAATGATGCTCATTACTTTCATTTCCGTAACTGGCGTGGCATGTTTCTTCCTTCCTCAGAACAAAGTGAAATGTTTTCCCACATTTTCTGTAATGGAAGGACTTCCGAATTTACACTACTTTCGAATAAAGCAGAGTAGTTTCGTTACCAGGAAATTACGTGTTATATCAATATGCAGAATACCACTGTACATATGTCCTGTTGACATTGAATATTTTTGCCGATATCTTATCGATTCGTCGTTATGACCTGACTCCTCTGACCCTGACCTCTTAATGCACACTTAGGGCACCGTTCAGGGATAGCTGAGTCCAGGTCCATGGGTCTAGCGTGACCATGTTTTGTCCCATTATGTTATAACTCTTTTCACTGTTTTAGATCTCTGAACGGATTTTGATTGAATTTGACTCTGAAAATTTCCATTGACCCCTACCGTGCCGAGATTTTCAGCATAAATACAGTATTTGTTTCACTTTGTTAAGGTAACTTGAAAGTTTACGTTGTGGAATTCTGTAGACGTTTAATTGGAATGTTAAGAGATGGCAGGACAGATTCCTTTCACTGATATTGCCACTCACCGAAGATACTCAGAAGGATCAATTTTCCAAACCGAGGGCCTCCGTCTCCTTCATAGCACGGAAAATTTTAAATTTGAAAATGTACGTTTTAGGCGATTCTAGGCGCTTTCGCATAAGTCGCGAAAAGCGCGTATTAGCTTCTTGTCCGCCCGTCCGTCCGTCCGCATGCATCAGCACGGCTCCTACTGGACGGATTATCTTGAAATTTGATATTGGAAACTCATATGAAAATCCGTCGAGAAAATCCAGTTTTGGTTAAAATCGGACAAAAATTTCGGGCACTTCACATGAATACCTAAGTACGTTTTTACAATACTAAAGCGAACGCATTGTTGCGTTTCCATAGCAACGCTTTCAGTATGTTTATTGTTGACAGCGACATATGTATGTCGACAATACAAAGGGAACGTTGCGACAATTCAACAATACGATAAACGCATTGTTGCCGCAAACAGTGCTGCAGATATTTTGTATTGTTGGCTGTGGTATATTGCTCAATACACAACGCATTGTCGTGTATCCATGGCAATTGTGGTTATGCGAACATGCCACAGCTTTACGTTATATGTATACATTGCGTATCCTGTTAAACGTGCAATAGTTGTAGTGTTTATAGTCTAATATTTTACTATTATGCGTCGTGTTATTTTCGAGGTCATGCTCATGAATGTTTGAGCAGTCGTGGACACGGTATTGACATGTTTGGACCTGCAGGATTCGCATGAAGCTAGAGAGCCGTTTAGCACTGATTGTTGATTATTAAACGACATTTGTTATCGGCATCTGATGTGAAACTCTTGATTTTAAGACTGTTATACTCAGACATGCTTTTATTTCTGTTTTCCCTCAACTTGTTTTGAGGTTTTGTATTTTAGAAACGTTAACATTTTTGGCAAACAGATTTGTTTGTTGTGTTCCTAGGGTCTGTATATAATTATTTCGTTAGTACACGTTCCAAAGTACGGTAGGCCTACTGAAACCTTAGTATTTTTGAGTGACCGCTGTTCTTCTTAATAAGTAGCGGATAATTGAACTTAAATAATTTAATTATTTGCAGTTATGTATTTATGTTCGTAACTACTTTTTATCTATTTATATTTACTATATATATTTAGTAAAAGTCAACAGAATTACAAACAACAATATGACACTTCAGTGTCCCATGACATGCGGAAATTCGTTCACTGCAAGAATCCAACTCTGAATTGTTTTTGCAATTTATTCATTTTCTAAAATAAAACTACAGGACATGACGTCACATCCTTTCTGTTTTATATCGCCATGGTTTCGCCTGTTGTAAATAATAGGTAGATAACGTGTGGCGAAGAAATGGCGTTGGCATTTTAAGGGTTGTACATACCTGTACCTTATCTGGCCTTCTAGCAACGACCAGGCAGACACGTGGGAAGGACACGTGTGAGGCAGAAGGTTGTTTATGCGGAAAGAGAAAGCTAACGCGGGGACTTTTGTAGACTGTTGAGAGTTCAGTTCATAACAACAAAAGCCTTGCCTGTTTGCCATCTGAGAGTAGTGCTGACTTACTGACAATTAACATCATCATGCTTCATAAAATGTACTTCAATATTAGGCACACGTTCTGCGCGTTGTGAAGATCCGGAGAGCTTTCGGCGTGAGGTATGTCTTCCATGGTTTTGTTCGACTTTCTTCCCACGCAGGATGATGGTAGTTACCTCTCTTGGTGTGATGATTACAATAGTACGTGGTGAAGAGATTAAATATCATCAGAAAATCATTGCTTAATCCTCAATTGTTAATCAATTTGTATTTAATAATTATTCAGCATCGATCTTGCTGCATTTTATTGAGGGCTTGAGACTTGATTTCAATAGCCAGATGAACATTGCTGAATGAATCCGTCAGTTAATGCCTCGGGGGTCCGGACGAGAAGTTGTATTGGCAGTATAAGAGAGAAAATGCGGGCAGATGCAACTGAGAAGTAGTGATTAATGTTACACACCACCAGCCAACTGGTTAGTTGGCCGTTTGGTAGCGTGAATTTGAGAAATGAGGAGACCCGCACGTAAATAAGGAAATTTACTCCACTTTCCTTGGACTGTTGTATAATTAACACGAAGGTCAGAACACTGCACATCTGGCCAGAAGGTTTCTCCTGTTATTTATTGTCGCTTTAATATGCCGCTACCAAGAAGGAGTTTTTAGAAAGTGCCACAGCATTATAAGTTTTTTAAGTGTGTAACCAAGGGATTTGTCTCGAAACGTAGGGCATCAAGCACCCAGTGACGCGGCCCCACATCCCAGGACAGAGACGTCACTACACCGCTGCGAAAACCTAACAAGGCAGGCAATGTACGTGTAAGATAACATTGAGGCGCGTTGGCGTAACCATTGTTGCTGCGGAAATACAATAAGTATTACATATTCTGATGTTGTGTTTGTATTGTTGCCGTAGTTATCCGGCATGTAAATCACATTCGCCGTATTACAGTCGAACCCGGTTATAACGACATCTGTTTACGCGACACCTCGTCTGTACCGTCAGATATTGTGTGTTACCAATTAATTCGTCACTGTTAACCATAATATTGTACTCCTTGGTTATAACAACACTCGTTTGTAACGATACAAACATTCAGTCCGTTTCATGACGTTATAACCGAGTTCGACTGTATACTATCATTTGTGGCCAGTTTGTCTCTACCGTATTTGTCCACATTATCTCATAAGCGGTACGCTTTTCGGAAAAACATTTTCAACGTAAAATTTGTGTTTTGATTTTCTCTACAACTTTTGTATGAAGCATTTCTCATTCTAAGAAGAATTCAGCGAGATATTCTCATAAATGAACATAGATCTTCATGTAAAGTACCCGTTATTCTTGTCAGATTTTAATAAAACTTAAAATTTTTAAACCGATTTTCGAAAAATACTCAAATATAAAATGTCATCAAAGTCCGTCCAGTGTGAGTTGAGTTGTTCCATGCAGACGGGCAGACAAGCTAATGGTCGCTTTTCGCAGTTCTGCGAACGCGCCTAAAAACTCGCACAATGCAAGGGGACTTTTTAATCACCACTGATAAAATTATAAGTGAACACTACAGTGACGCTGTCAGGTAACTTCGGTAGTTGATACTGTCTGAGGAAGTAATTCAAAGTCCTTGTCCGTGTTTGTCAGATTTCAGTTAAACCTCAACCTAACAGCCACGCCAGGTCACATACGCCACGAATGTAGGTACATCAGTACATGTTATCTCCATGACGCAAATTACCATGCAGTCAAGTGCAAACCAACGCTCGTTCAGGCGACCTTAAAACATGAAGGTCGCCTTTCTCACCCACTTTTACTAAACAGGTAACGTCAGATTATATTGAGAATGACTCAGACACTGCAGATCATGTTAGCTAACTTCGCGTGCGTGATGAAAAGAGAGTTGAAAGCTGATGACTGCAGCAACGAGATTATATGCGCTTGTAGTGTGTGTGTGTGTAACAGTGCGTTAGTTTGTTAAGAGAGAGGAACCAGTGCCATGGAACGAGGCCAGAATTAACGCAGAAAATAAAGAGCTGTATAAACAGCTGTGTGTGTGTGAATCAGTGGGTTAGCAACTTCTAGTGTGTTTCTGTCGTGTGAAGTGGGAAGAGTGGCTTGACTTCGTGCCAGAATTTTAGGCGTGTTGTGATTGTGGATGGTTGGATGGTTTTCTTATATATATTTTGTTCCGCTGTGCTGCTCGCAAGGCTGTGACTGTTTCATTTGTTAAAGAGGTAACATTTCCATATGTACTGCAGTTTTATACATGTGCTGTGTAATGCATTCCATAGTCATTCTCGTATTGTGCTGTTCGTTGCCAGAATCCTAAGCGATTGGTGTTAACAATTGGCTTACTTGTAATCCAGTCTCCTAACCTGACAGTTTTTTTGTGGCATAGAGTGCACGAAATGTAAAAACCTTAGCATTAGGAGATGTAACATTTCAAATCATATGCCCCTAGATGTAATGCCAGTTTTAACTAGCAAAATTTCTTGTATTACACATACGTACATCATTGGAGGTTGGTTAACTGTATTGTATAGGTAGTTTTTTATGTTTGATTCTGCATACATGCTTACACATACCCGCACTTGTGCATGTATTTACGTCCATACACAAACACGCAGTGATCCGTGCGCTAGAAAATGTCAGACTATCTTTTGAAGTTCAAGGATTGGTGCCGTTGTCATGAGTTGTATTGTGCCTAAGTGTGTGACTGTGTTTATATACTTTGATCCCCTGATGATGACTAATAAGTAGTCGAAACATATGTAGGGGTATATATGACGACAAGGTGTAGTGCATATGTTGGTTAAAATAAAAGCTATTATAATGTGTGACAGCATTTCGCTCACGTAACCTTTCATTGCAGTGGCTACCATTTCTTTTTCATATTCGGCACGCACCGGCTTCTATTTTCGGCCCGGATGCCGACTATTCTGATTTATTTCTTTCTAGTTTTTCTCATCTCCTCCAGGTAAATGCTGAGATGTTGTGTGAAGACAAGTTACAAACACTTGCTTACGAGTGTGCCATTCTGTGTGTCCCATTCAGAGGTGGAGAAGCGATGTTTAATGCACCAGTAAGGCAGCGTGGCAGTTACTACTCTAATTTGGCTGATACTTAAGCAATCAGTCTTTTCAAAAGAGACTTTTATTTTGTGTCAGAGAATTAGTGTATCAGCCGAACTTTCCTGATGTGCGTGTCTAGAAGTGACCAGTCTTCGGTTGGCTGTAAAGAGATTGTCTGTCTTGCCTGAAATAGTTCTACTGCTGTGTGTAATGGATGCAGTCGATAGCACCTTGTTGGATGTACTCGTAGCTACGTCTGTTGTTTATTTGTGGTTTACAAATGGTACTATTACACGGTTAGACACAACTCTTTGTTAGTAAGTAAGTCTTACATTATCTCTAGCAATATGTTTACGCTTTTAAAAAGTCATAATCAGGATAACTTTGTTAAAATATAAAAATGTGAATTTCGAAGTTTGTATAAAATACAGTATATTATGTCAGTAGTGGATTTGAGATCTCATTCCTCACATAAATGTTTATAGAATGAAATATTTTGGTCTTGATCCTTGTAATTAGTTGCACAGAGAATTACGTTTAAAAATATAAGTTTTTGGTAGTACTATTTGTTAATACAGATAACACAACGGGATACATAATATGAAAGTTTGTGGTTAATTTAACGACGCCTTCAGGAATGCGGACTGTATTTGAGTGGCGTTGAATGTTAATGATGATAGTGAACAGTGAATTGGTAAGGATGTGGAAGGACGAGGTCGTGACGCATTGTCCCTGGAGGGACAAGAGGGTAGTCGAGATTTGAACCGGGTGTCTCCCCAAGCCAGAAGTGTTAACCCCGTAAGCTAGCTTTGTAGGTTTGAAAGTATCGTTTTTGGCCCAGTAGCGATAAGGATAGTTTTAGGTGCGTTTTCAAAGTCGCGAAAATCGCCTTTTAAGCTTCGTCATGTCTATCCATCTGTCCGCATTTATCGCCTCGGCTCCCACTCGACAGATTTTCGTGAAATTTGATATTGAAGACTTTTATTAAAATCTGTCGAGAAAATCGAAGCTTGGTCAAAATCGGACTAAAATGTCTGGCACTACATGAAGACAGTACCTTTTATTTCCTCATTCAGTTACTTCCAGAAAAAATCCTCTGTGTATTAACACAAAGCAGCGTCGTTAATAATTGGCGCTGTTTTAATTCTTCGGCATATAATTGGAAGAAAAGCAGTGTCTCTCATGACTCGCGAGCTGTACGTAAGACGCCTATCCCGTTCGGGTCAGAAGAAATCGCCCTGTCTTCTGACGACGTCCTACATTTCTGCGGACCAACCGGTTTGGGTTAAAATTCTTTGAGATACTGTATTTAGATACATTCGCACCACAAGTGGTTATTGTTTGGTTATAGGATTTGTTTCTTCCAAACTGAAATTTTATTCTTGCTGCTTACCTGTTTGGCATTGTACATGGACGGCAAGGCTGTGTCCAGAAGCGTGTCATCAAGCTCCGTATATTCGTACTAGAATTGTCAGTTTGTAACATGTTTCCTGTTCCTCGCAGTCCTGTTTCAAATGATAAAATTGATAGTGACGCACGTTAGTTCAAATGTATGTCGTTTTCTAATCAGTCACTTTATCGTACGTAAGCCATACTACACATCGCAATTCTGAACCAGTAAAGTATATTACGTGTTCTAAGTTCGTGCCTTTTATCGTTAGGTTTGATATTACCTTGTACTTTCCTTAAACACTATTTGTTTCTGTCTGTTGTGTTTGTAACTTACTTGTAGTACGCTTTTCGTTTAATTTTATTGCCGAATAGCTGACAGTAACACTTCTTCTGCAATCGTTATTTTTATTTGGAGCACCTTGACACTGACCCTAATAAGGATGGATCCATATTGGATATTTGTAAGTCGTCGTCGTCATTCTCCTTTTCCTCCTCCTCATCATCATCATCACCACGTAGTCTGTCCTATGACAGGTCGATAGCATCTTCCAAAGCGAGTTCTCCACAGAGTGCGATCTAGTGCTTCCTCTTTCAATTGCCAGTATCCTCTCGTTTTCTTAAGTTCAGTAGCTGTTTACGTCTTCTTCCTCGTCTTCCCGTCACTTCTATCCTTCCTTCAATAATGTGTTTTAGAAGGCAGTGGCCAATCCAGTTAGCTTTCCTTCTTTTTTTATTGCATATAGGATATTCCTTTCCTTTCCTCGACCCTATGTAATACCTGTTAATTTTGACACGATCTGTCCAACTTGTAAATAAGCTGCACAAGGAAATCGTATAGTTGCAGTAAACGGATTTAATAGTGATTTATTGTTCTTTTCTTCGGCTTTACGGATTACGATTTTTTACCTCTCCGTATTTATAATGAACTTTTGAAGCTATGAATCTTGTTAGACACGTTGCATGACTCGTTGGACTTGGGTCAGCCGATCGCAAGGCCTCTGCCTATGCAGGACAACACATGCGGAAGTGTTTCAGTGCCCCCTAATGGCATTCGAACCCACTATGCGAGCAATCGAAGGCAGTACGCACCTTAGGCTGCGTGACAGCTTTTACAGCAGGACGTCGTGTGTGCTGTACACTGTGCGTGTATTCAGGCAAGTGACAGCTGTTACAGCAGGACGTCGTGTGTGCTGTACACTGTGCGTGTATTCAGGCAAGTGAGGACGTCGTGTGTGCTGTACACTGTGCGTGTATACAGGCAAGTGACAGTTGTTACAGCAGGACGTCGTGTGTGCTGTACACTGTGCGTGTATTCAGGCAAGTGACAGCTGTTACAGCAGGACGTCGTGTGTGCTGTACACTGTGCGTGTATTCAGGCAAGTGACAGCTGTTACAGCAGGACGTCGTGTGTGCTGTACACTATGCGTGTATTCAGGCAAGTGACAGCTGTTACAGCAGGACGTCGTGTGTGCTGTACACTGTGCGTGTATTCAGGCAAGTGCGGTATCTGCTTACTGACGACAGGCGTATAGGTGCTGCAGGTTATGGCGAATTTGTAAACCTGGTTCAACAGAAACACGCGTGACTTAAGGCTTTTACACTCTTTCTGTTTTAAAATTGCGCGGTTGTTGGTACAAGGTTAAGGCACTAAAACGACAAACGGCACTTCTTGCAGTTTGGTATTTCGTATTATTCTTAGTCAAGAAAAGGTTTATTTTTAGTGCAATGTATTGATTTTTACCACCTTGTCTAGCCTACCTGGTGACTCACGAAAACAGACGGTGCATGGCGCGAAGTGCTCCGTGGTGCAGACAGCTAGTAAGATTTTGATGCATATGTATTTAGGTTGCGTTTTATAGTGTTCCCGATTTGGTGTTTGAATTTTATAATAACTCTTGAATCCACGCGTACGTATGTGGGTCTGTTTTTTTTTTATCTGTCTGAGCCCATAATTCGTATCAATGTATGCAGTGTTAGTAGATATACTGGAGGTATAGCACCGGAAGTGACGTCACACGTAAACAAAGATGGCGGATGTAAACAAAGTCACGTGACAAGGTCAATGACCTTTACCGGAAGTGACGTCACAATGTATGCAAATTGGCCTAATTAATGTTTTAATTGATGTAATTAATGATTAATTGATGTAATTAATGTTTAATTGATCTAATTATTGATGAATTGATCTAATTATTGATGAATTAACCTATAAATTACGTAATTATACGCCTATATATAAACAAACTTCCCAGACAGTCTGGCGCCTGAACATAAACCTAACCTTATACTTTCAGTGTGTTATAACTTCCCAGACAGTGTGGCGCCTCAAGATGGCGGATGTAAACAAAGTCACGTGACAAGGTCAATGACCTTTACAGGAAATGACGCCTACACATAAACAAACGTCCCAGACAGTCTGGCGCCGTAACATTAACCTAAGCTATACGCGCTAAGTTTAAATTTTAATAATATTACGGAAACGCGGTAAATTTAAATTTTAATAATATTACGAAAGCGCGCTAAGTTTAAATTTTAATAATATTACGAAAGCGCGGTAAATTTAAAATAGATAACTGCTTGATGCTATACATATAAGTGGTTTGAGTATAGGTTAAGATAGCTATATGTAATTGAAAGGGGTGGTTGAGTGGTAAGGTGTAGGACTTATGATCACAAGATCCTAGGTTCGAATACTGCCTACCTTAATTACCCCTTTCTTTTATTTATACATTTAATTAATTTTATTAACTTGTGAAAATAGGGTGTTAATGTATATTTATGAATATTAAACATTATAGAAAGCGGAGACAGTGGGGCGTGCTATGCTATTTTGAAAATAGAAAGTAGGGCAGCCAGATCATGTACAAACATGTATAGGGACTAGAAGTTGAACTATTCTTGAAATTAGAAAGGTTTGTTTACACACGCAAATAGTACACTTGCTATTTTGAAAATAAAGATTTTGTTGGATGTATTTGAATACTACCTATGTCAATTACCTCTTTCTTTTAAAGGATAGGAATAGGTTTTTATTAAACTGAAATGGAGAACACAATTCACTTTTAGTACTTACATTTATTCAATAACTTGTTGTTGTATTAACGAGGGAGCAAGTTCCCCATTGTATTTACACAGAGCGACTTTAAAGTTGCAGGTCCATTTTTCACACACAATTTACAACCACAATGAGGCAATCCATACCAATGGTGATATTTCCTGATGTACACCTCTAGGTCAACGACCTTTAGGATGTAAATAAGCCCTACCTTAATTAATGGTTGTTGCGATAAACTCCCTATCCCACAGGTTAACGACCATGTAGGACTAAAACAAACCCTCACCCTATAAATGATTGATATTTTTATGTAAGCAATCCCCCCACCGTAATTAATTACTGTTTAATAAATATTAGGCTAATTAAATATAATTAAAGGTTTTTTTGGCACAAAGTAGTTAAATAAATTAACAGTAACTAAACGTTTGAGCGTAAGCTACTATTTTTTTTTTTTTATTTAGACATACGGTAGTTTTGCAAATGCGCTAATTTTAAATATTTGCAAATGCAAGTAGTAAACTGGTTTTTTGTTGTTATTACGTAACTGAACTTGTATTTAACTTACTTATGTTATGAACAGCGTTGGTTTACTAAGCGACTGATGAACTAGAGGGTATGGTTTTGGTGTTGCTTGGAATGAAAATGCCTAAGGTTATATGCTATTTTAAAATTAGAAAGTAGGTAGATTGATAGTTTACTATGACTCATTGAGACTAGAAAGTTTGTTTACAAACGCAAATAGTAAATATTAGAAAGTAGGTCGCCAGACGCATAATGCATTTAATAATAGAATTACACTTGTGTCAAGATACCCTAAGTGGGTAGACAGAGCGTCGCCAGCATGCAGGTGGTAGTTGAAGGACTTTAACACAGTGTGGGAAGGGAATATACGTTTTCAATAAATTATGTATTATTAATACACGTTTTAAAAATAAAATGTTACAATTTGTAGGTAAAATGTAGAGAGCTAAGAACGGAATATGCATGCATTGACATCAAGTAGAGGCCTTGAAAAATACAAGAAGCAAGAAAGGACGGTGGAAACGTATGTAGGTTACCTGCAAATTTATGGCCTGGACAGACCCTTAGGATACCCAGACGTCTAGACAATTGGTACATGAAGGTGCACTGGTCGCCTTTAACACCATCAGATAGCCCTGGTATTCTGTTAGGGGCTGAGACAACCCCACAACCATAGTGCGGTCAGAAGGATTTTGCCAATGAATCACGACCTTCCCGCTTGTAGCGCAATGTCCAGCTAACTATGCCACCGCGTGCCTACACCTGCTATGAGAATACGTATATTTTAAAGGTAGCGAAGTGATAAACAAGGTCCTTATATTTTGATGACTCACCAAATAGCAAAGGAATGTGAACATGTTCAGACATGTTTTAGTAGGATGGCGTTCTCTATTACGTCCGCGCATTTTTGGTAAACGCGTTAATTTTAAGGTAAGCTACTAATAAGTAAAAGTACTATTTTAAATTTTATTTAAACGAAATGGCGGCTTTGCTGAAATTTTAAAATTTATACAACATGACCGCTACAATTTATATAATAAGGCGAACAAGATGACGGCTTTTAAACTTAATATAATGATATATTTAACTGAAAGGGATGGCGAGCTGTATTCTTAAACGTAAAGATCCTAGGTTCGAATACTACCTAACTAGAGTAATTTACATCTGATGTTAAACGTTTATTGTACTTACACAGAAGTAATGTCGATTCTACGATGGCCTGCAAGACACCCCTAACACCACAGAAATATAAAGATGGAAATATGATTGGAATGCACAACTACTTTCTAGCTACGGCAGGTTATTTAGACAAGAATTACTTATTATGGGACAGACTGTGTCCCCACAGTAGTCGCTGTATAGGTCTATTTATGAATTTAGAAATGCAGTAAGGATAATTACAATATGTTATTATTACAAGTTTTACTGGATACAGTACAGCGCATCATAGTACAGTTGCCGGTGAGACGTTATTTTTACTTTAAACTGTACAGAACGCTTACTAGCACGGAAATAAACTAGATATGTATGATCGGAATGTACTACTTTCTAACTACGGTAGGTTATTTTTAGGATAAGAATTACCCTAAGTTGAGACTTAGTGGCGACTCTCAGCAGGTATGCACGTACCGACTTGTACAAACTACTAACGCTGAACTAGACAATATGACGGCTTTCAGTAACAGAATGCCTACGATACCTGTTTTAGAAAAGATTATTATTATTATTTATATATAAGGTTGAAAAGGGATGGCAATAAACCATTGAACTGTTTACACATTAGCAAGTACCGTGAATAACCTGTTTACTACAATGAACTTAATTTCTTTAATGTTATACGAAAGTTTTAGCTTTGTGAAATATCATAAGTAGGAAATTTAACCGTCTTTTCTTTATGTACAAAGAATTAATTTTACCGTTTTACTTAGTAACATGTTACAATTTTTGCTATTACGATCTAAATATATTCTAGAACTGTATGCATATGTCACCAGGGTATCCAATGCAGTCGATTATTTTAAGGTATTAATTTTACTTATTACAATTGCTAACGTACTTTATGCGCGCATGCTCGAAAAATATGTATAAGAATCTCATCATTACTAAAGGGTCTGTGTTTAAAAGCACTAGAATAACGTGCTAACAGGTTATTGTAATAAGCTTCAACACATAATAAATTACAATATTGTTTCTTGTACTCCTTTTATGAATATATAAAAAAAGAAAAACATACGTAGAGTACTAATAAAGATAGCAAGGATTTTTTAAAATATTTAACTTTATTAGCATATGAAACTAGCGTGTTACCGATATTAATGCATATTTTTATAACATTGGTGATAGTATAGCGCAAAACGGCTATAGTTTGACTGTTTAAGACCTGTAAATACGCTATTTAGAAAATTAAGATGATGTTGGCTGTATTTGAGATGAACTACATGCAAGGTGCTGAAACATATTACAAGCTTTAAAGTATTACAATATAGTTACTTAGAAGAAACTGTATTTATAAAACGGAGAATAGAATGCGTTACTATGTATATATTTGTTTAAAATTGAGTAACATAAATTTAGGTTATTACTAAAGTTTTAACATATTATTCACGAGTTTATGCAAAACTACGTAATACTACATAGACGTGTTTACACGTAACACGAATATACGGTTACGATATATTTGAAAGATAATGTGAATATACTTAGTTAATAGATAGTGCTTATTTTACGTTCTGTTTTAAATAAGAGTAAGGATTATTTATTTAACAAGGTTAACACGACACAATGTAAAAAACATGCTACGTATACTATACGTAAAGAAATACAGTTTCAAAAAAGTAATTATACACTGTGAGAAAGTAGGTACGGTTTGATAACGTAAGCATATGTAAAGACATGGAATATAGAATATATACTTATGCAGAATTGTTCTGATGAACAACGGTAGGTTACAGTCTGCATGCAAAAGCTTTACTATGCGGCAGGTTATTTATAATTAATTAACGTAGTAAACTGAAATTATAGACTTGTATATGAACGAAGTAATAGGTACAAGTACGGACTTGTTATGCTAGACGGACAGGCAGGTGCACGCAGATATAGCTAGACCCCTACGGCAACATACTATTTGGAGCATTGGAATGTAGGTAGACTCTCTGTTGCCAAACGATCAGGTGTTTACACAGCTGGTTCAATATGCAAAGACTAGTAGGCTTTACTTAATGATGTACAGAAATAATTACTATTTTTGCTTTGAAGTCTGTAGACATTAATGTACTTTGTACATATTGTGTTTAGAAAATAAACGTTTTAGCATAGAAATGATTCTTGATGTGTTATAACTTTACATTGCAAGTTTTGTTTTTTAACTGCAATAGATGATAAGTTTAATAATTAACTGATTATATACGTTGGTACGTACAATGCATGGCTATTAGTATTATGCTATTACACTGAATATAGTTACTTAAATTATCAAAAGCATATGTTATTAAACATCGTACGGTATTGATGCTAAACTGATTATTTGTGAATATGTGACTGAAAATATAAGGCACTTTGTGAAACAATTACCTTAGTCATTTATGAATAAAGGGAAAAAAAGGATCGGATGACAATTCATAGAACATGAAAACAAAAGATAGTAGGCTGAAAACTTACTTACTTTACTTAAAATATTAAATAATACATAAATTAAAATGAACACTAGAGGCTTATGCAAACCCAATTATTGATGATGCATTCCATTTATACGGCGACATGATCACAAAGTTTGTGTGTTTTCCATCCTCAGACGGCACTGGTATAGTTTTTTGGGGTAAAAAACGTAATGATCCAGAGATCATAGCAATTCTTAGGCGACGATAAAATTGTTTTTGATCTTCACAGCGTGCTAACGTTTCTTTATTTTTTAAGACACTTATCACACGTTGTTTGTTTATTAACGTATGAAGGTGAAAGTGGATGATAGGCGAAAACCCTTTTTTGCGGATGGTCAGGCTGAAAGGAGTTCCGTGAATTTTCCGTGATTCTATTATCGATACGATGGATATGTAATGTGTACCAGCCATTTCACAAGATTATGCTGAAAAACAAATAAAATACGGAATTATATTATTATAAATATTAAAACAGTTACATGTAGGGTATAAAATTTAGAATTTATTATTATTATTATTATTATTATTATTAATATGTCTTGTAGATATTTACGATATACAAGTACATTTAGATATCCTTAACTATATAGTTTAAGGTAGGAACTAAATTGAGCACTTTGTTACAGGCTTGAAGAAAGGAGAAACACTTAGAACTATTGCAGCAATAAACTGAAACACGTTATAGTATGAGACAATATTACAAAGAGATCAAAACTTTAAATACTGTTGTTATCATAGGTATGAACTGATACAGCTATTAGCCACAAACGTTAGTTTTTGATTTATAACATCTTAATATAGCATTATATAATTTAGGAGTTTAAAACTACTGATACATGACAAACCCTGAGAAGCACTCGATAAAGAGAGTGAACTCTTGTCAGTATAAAGCAGAAATACGATTTAGTATTACTGACAACCACAGAAAGGTTGAAAACTTACTTACTTTACTTAAATTATTAAATAACCTGTAATATAGCATTAAATAACTACGAGACCTAGAACTAAAGATACAAGTTCGGAACCAGGAGACACTAGAAGTATGGTAGATTCAAAAATAAATTAAGAAGGTAATTAAGCTTCATTATTGATTGATTAGGTGTGACTTAACTGAGAAAATTACTTACTTACTTACTTGCTGTACAGAATGATGGATAATTACAAACAAGTAAAATCAGCAGTGCAATACGATACAGTAAGGTCGACTACCACTGAGAGAATGACATTTTAAGCACATAACCCTCCCAACCTCCTCGTTAAAATCTGTCTTCCTACTGGCGCCTCTTAGACCTACAAGTACACACATTACGGGCTAATGGATGATAATATCAGAATCTATATAAGCGTTGACAGTAACATGCCCCCATCGCAGAATTTTTGACACACATAGCTTGAAGTATTGTTTGAACTTGTTTGTGAAATATTTGGAGCAAGTCGACAGGGTGTCGCCAGATCCATCAGATTTAGTTGCACTCAAAAGAAGTGCAGAACTATTTTAGAAAGAGGACTCTTTCAAAATACACTTCTTATTGAGTACATCTAAATCTGATGGATCTGGCGACACCCTGTCGACTTGCTCTAAATATTTCACAAACAAGTTCAAACAATACTTCAAGCTATGTGTGTCAAAAATTCTGCGATGGGGGCATGTTACTGTCAACGCTTATATAGATTCTGATATTATCATCCATTAGCCCGTAATGTGTGTACTTGTAGGTCTAAGAGGCGCCAGTAGGAAGACAGATTTTAACGAGGAGGTTGGGAGGGTTATGTGCTTAAAATGTCATTCTCTCAGTGGTAGTCGACCTTACTGTATCGTATTGCACTGCTGATTTTACTTGTTTGTAATTATCCATCATTCTGTACAGCAAGTAAGTAAGTAAGTAATTTTCTCAGTTAAGTCACACCTAATCAATCAATAATGAAGCTTAATTACCTTCTTAATTTATTTTTGAATCTACCATACTTCTAGTGTCTCCTGGTTCCGAACTTGTATCTTTAGTTCTAGGTCTCGTAGTTATTTAATGCTATATTACAGGTTATTTAATAATTTAAGTAAAGTAAGTAAGTTTTCAACCTTTCTGTGGTTGTCAGTAATACTAAATCGTATTTCTGCTTTATACTGACAAGAGTTCACTCTCTTTATCGAGTGCTTCTCAGGGTTTGTCATGTATCAGTAGTTTTAAACTCCTAAATTATATAATGCTATATTAAGATGTTATAAATCAAAAACTAACGTTTGTGGCTAATAGCTGTATCAGTTCATACCTATGATAACAACAGTATTTAAAGTTTTGATCTCTTTGTAATATTGTCTCATACTATAACGTGTTTCAGTTTATTGCTGCAATAGTTCTAAGTGTTTCTCCTTTCTTCAAGCCTGTAACAAAGTGCTCAATTTAGTTCCTACCTTAAACTATATAGTTAAGGATATCTAAATGTACTTGTATATCGTAAATATCTACAAGACATATTAATAATAATAATAATAATAATAATAATAATAAATTCTAAATTTTATACCCTACATGTAACTGTTTTAATATTTATAATAATATAATTCCGTATTTTATTTGTTTTTCAGCATAATCTTGTGAAATGGCTGGTACACATTACATATCCATCGTATCGATAATAGAATCACGGAAAATTCACGGAACTCCTTTCAGCCTGACCATCCGCAAAAAAGGGTTTTCGCCTATCATCCACTTTCACCTTCATACGTTAATAAACAAACAACGTGTGATAAGTGTCTTAAAAAATAAAGAAACGTTAGCACGCTGTGAAGATCAAAAACAATTTTATCGTCGCCTAAGAATTGCTATGATCTCTGGATCATTACGTTTTTTACCCCAAAAAACTATACCAGTGCCGTCTGAGGATGGAAAACACACAAACTTTGTGATCATGTCGCCGTATAAATGGAATGCATCATCAATAATTGGGTTTGCATAAGCCTCTAGTGTTCATTTTAATTTATGTATTATTTAATATTTTAAGTAAAGTAAGTAAGTTTTCAGCCTACTATCTTTTGTTTTCATGTTCTATGAATTGTCATCCGATCCTTTTTTTCCCTTTATTCATAAATGACTAAGGTAATTGTTTCACAAAGTGCCTTATATTTTCAGTCACATATTCACAAATAATCAGTTTTAGCATCAATACCGTACGATGTTTAATAACATATGCTTTTGATAATTTAAGTAACTATATTCAGTGTAATAGCATAATACTAATAGCCATGCATTGTACGTACCAACGTATATAATCAGTTAATTATTAAACTTATCATCTATTGCAGTTAAAAAACAAAACTTGCAATGTAAAGTTATAACACATCAAGAATCATTTCTATGCTAAAACGTTTATTTTCTAAACACAATATGTACAAAGTACATTAATGTCTACAGACTTCAAAGCAAAAATAGTAATTATTTCTGTACATCATTAAGTAAAGCCTACTAGTCTTTGCATATTGAACCAGCTGTGTAAACACCTGATCGTTTGGCAACAGAGAGTCTACCTACATTCCAATGCTCCAAATAGTATGTTGCCGTAGGGTCTAGCTATATCTGCGTGCACCTGCCTGTCCGTCTAGCATAACAAGTCCGTACTTGTACCTATTACTTCGTTCATATACAAGTCTATAATTTCAGTTTACTACGTTAATTAATTATAAATAACCTGCCGCATAGTAAAGCTTTTGCATGCAGACTGTAACCTACCGTTGTTCATCAGAACAATTCTGCATAAGTATATATTCTATATTCCATGTCTTTACATATGCTTACGTTATCAAACCGTACCTACTTTCTCACAGTGTATAATTACTTTTTTGAAACTGTATTTCTTTACGTATAGTATACGTAGCATGTTTTTTACATTGTGTCGTGTTAACCTTGTTAAATAAATAATCCTTACTCTTATTTAAAACAGAACGTAAAATAAGCACTATCTATTAACTAAGTATATTCACATTATCTTTCAAATATATCGTAACCGTATATTCGTGTTACGTGTAAACACGTCTATGTAGTATTACGTAGTTTTGCATAAACTCGTGAATAATATGTTAAAACTTTAGTAATAACCTAAATTTATGTTACTCAATTTTAAACAAATATATACATAGTAACGCATTCTATTCTCCGTTTTATAAATACAGTTTCTTCTAAGTAACTATATTGTAATACTTTAAAGCTTGTAATATGTTTCAGCACCTTGCATGTAGTTCATCTCAAATACAGCCAACATCATCTTAATTTTCTAAATAGCGTATTTACAGGTCTTAAACAGTCAAACTATAGCCGTTTTGCGCTATACTATCACCAATGTTATAAAAATATGCATTAATATCGGTAACACGCTAGTTTCATATGCTAATAAAGTTAAATATTTTAAAAAATCCTTGCTATCTTTATTAGTACTCTACGTATGTTTTCTTTTTTTATATATTCATAAAAGGAGTACAAGAAACAATATTGTAATTTATTATGTGTTGAAGCTTATTACAATAACCTGTTAGCACGTTATTCTAGTGCTTTTAAACACAGACCCTTTAGTAATGATGAGATTCTTATACATATTTTTCGAGCATGCGCGCATAAAGTACGTTAGCAATTGTAATAAGTAAAATTAATACCTTAAAATAATCGACTGCATTGGATACCCTGGTGACATATGCATACAGTTCTAGAATATATTAGATCGTAATAGCAAAAATTGTAACATGTTACTAAGTAAAACGGTAAAATTAATTCTTTGTACATAAAGAAAAGACGGTTAAATTTCCTACTTATGATATTTCACAAAGCTAAAACTTTCGTATAACATTAAAGAAATTAAGTTCATTGTAGTAAACAGGTTATTCACGGTACTTGCTAATGTGTAAACAGTTCAATGGTTTATTGCCATCCCTTTTCAACCTTATATATAAATAATAATAATAATCTTTTCTAAAACAGGTATCGTAGGCATTCTGTTACTGAAAGCCGTCATATTGTCTAGTTCAGCGTTAGTAGTTTGTACAAGTCGGTACGTGCATACCTGCTGAGAGTCGCCACTAAGTCTCAACTTAGGGTAATTCTTATCCTAAAAATAACCTACCGTAGTTAGAAAGTAGTACATTCCGATCATACATATCTAGTTTATTTCCGTGCTAGTAAGCGTTCTGTACAGTTTAAAGTAAAAATAACGTCTCACCGGCAACTGTACTATGATGCGCTGTACTGTATCCAGTAAAACTTGTAATAATAACATATTGTAATTATCCTTACTGCATTTCTAAATTCATAAATAGACCTATACAGCGACTACTGTGGGGACACAGTCTGTCCCATAATAAGTAATTCTTGTCTAAAATAACCTGCCGTAGCTAGAAAGTAGTTGTGCATTCCAATCATATTTCCATCTTTATATTTCTGTGGTGTTAGGGGTGTCTTGCAGGCCATCGTAGAATCGACATTACTTCTGTGTAAGTACAATAAACGTTTAACATCAGATGTAAATTACTCTAGTTAGGTAGTATTCGAACCTAGGATCTTTACGTTTAAGAATACAGCTCGCCATCCCTTTCAGTTAAATATATCATTATATTAAGTTTAAAAGCCGTCATCTTGTTCGCCTTATTATATAAATTGTAGCGGTCATGTTGTATAAATTTTAAAATTTCAGCAAAGCCGCCATTTCGTTTAAATAAAATTTAAAATAGTACTTTTACTTATTAGTAGCTTACCTTAAAATTAACGCGTTTACCAAAAATGCGCGGACGTAATAGAGAACGCCATCCTACTAAAACATGTCTGAACATGTTCACATTCCTTTGCTATTTGGTGAGTCATCAAAATATAAGGACCTTGTTTATCACTTCGCTACCTTTAAAATATACGTATTCTCATAGCAGGTGTAGGCACGCGGTGGCATAGTTAGCTGGACATTGCGCTACAAGCGGGAAGGTCGTGATTCATTGGCAAAATCCTTCTGACCGCACTATGGTTGTGGGGTTGTCTCAGCCCCTAACAGAATACCAGGGCTATCTGATGGTGTTAAAGGCGACCAGTGCACCTTCATGTACCAATTGTCTAGACGTCTGGGTATCCTAAGGGTCTGTCCAGGCCATAAATTTGCAGGTAACCTACATACGTTTCCACCGTCCTTTCTTGCTTCTTGTATTTTTCAAGGCCTCTACTTGATGTCAATGCATGCATATTCCGTTCTTAGCTCTCTACATTTTACCTACAAATTGTAACATTTTATTTTTAAAACGTGTATTAATAATACATAATTTATTGAAAACGTATATTCCCTTCCCACACTGTGTTAAAGTCCTTCAACTACCACCTGCATGCTGGCGACGCTCTGTCTACCCACTTAGGGTATCTTGACACAAGTGTAATTCTATTATTAAATGCATTATGCGTCTGGCGACCTACTTTCTAATATTTACTATTTGCGTTTGTAAACAAACTTTCTAGTCTCAATGAGTCATAGTAAACTATCAATCTACCTACTTTCTAATTTTAAAATAGCATATAACCTTAGGCATTTTCATTCCAAGCAACACCAAAACCATACCCTCTAGTTCATCAGTCGCTTAGTAAACCAACGCTGTTCATAACATAAGTAAGTTAAATACAAGTTCAGTTACGTAATAACAACAAAAAACCAGTTTACTACTTGCATTTGCAAATATTTAAAATTAGCGCATTTGCAAAACTACCGTATGTCTAAATAAAAAAAAAAAAATAGTAGCTTACGCTCAAACGTTTAGTTACTGTTAATTTATTTAACTACTTTGTGCCAAAAAAACCTTTAATTATATTTAATTAGCCTAATATTTATTAAACAGTAATTAATTACGGTGGGGGGATTGCTTACATAAAAATATCAATCATTTATAGGGTGAGGGTTTGTTTTAGTCCTACATGGTCGTTAACCTGTGGGATAGGGAGTTTATCGCAACAACCATTAATTAAGGTAGGGCTTATTTACATCCTAAAGGTCGTTGACCTAGAGGTGTACATCAGGAAATATCACCATTGGTATGGATTGCCTCATTGTGGTTGTAAATTGTGTGTGAAAAATGGACCTGCAACTTTAAAGTCGCTCTGTGTAAATACAATGGGGAACTTGCTCCCTCGTTAATACAACAACAAGTTATTGAATAAATGTAAGTACTAAAAGTGAATTGTGTTCTCCATTTCAGTTTAATAAAAACCTATTCCTATCCTTTAAAAGAAAGAGGTAATTGACATAGGTAGTATTCAAATACATCCAACAAAATCTTTATTTTCAAAATAGCAAGTGTACTATTTGCGTGTGTAAACAAACCTTTCTAATTTCAAGAATAGTTCAACTTCTAGTCCCTATACATGTTTGTACATGATCTGGCTGCCCTACTTTCTATTTTCAAAATAGCATAGCACGCCCCACTGTCTCCGCTTTCTATAATGTTTAATATTCATAAATATACATTAACACCCTATTTTCACAAGTTAATAAAATTAATTAAATGTATAAATAAAAGAAAGGGGTAATTAAGGTAGGCAGTATTCGAACCTAGGATCTTGTGATCATAAGTCCTACACCTTACCACTCAACCACCCCTTTCAATTACATATAGCTATCTTAACCTATACTCAAACCACTTATATGTATAGCATCAAGCAGTTATCTATTTTAAATTTACCGCGCTTTCGTAATATTATTAAAATTTAAACTTAGCGCGCTTTCGTAATATTATTAAAATTTAAATTTACCGCGTTTCCGTAATATTATTAAAATTTGAACTTAGCGCGTATAGCTTAGGTTAATGTTACGGCGCCAGACTGTCTGGGACGTTTGTTTATGTGTAGGCGTCATTTCCTGTAAAGGTCATTGACCTTGTCACGTGACTTTGTTTACATCCGCCATCTTGAGGCGCCACACTGTCTGGGAAGTTATAACACACTGAAAGTATAAGGTTAGGTTTATGTTCAGGCGCCAGACTGTCTGGGAAGTTTGTTTATATATAGGCGTATAATTACGTAATTTATAGGTTAATTCATCAATAATTAGATCAATTCATCAATAATTAGATCAATTAAACATTAATTACATCAATTAATCATTAATTACATCAATTAAAACATTAATTAGGCCAATTTGCATACATTGTGACGTCACTTCCGGTAAAGGTCATTGACCTTGTCACGTGACTTTGTTTACATCCGCCATCTTTGTTTACGTGTGACGTCACTTCCGGTGCTATACCTCCAGTATATCTACTAGTGTTGTCATGCAAACTTTGATACTTCCACATCATTTGTGTCGAAGTCGATAATGGCTCGGATGGGCCGTAACGTGTTGGAGTTTGATAATCCCGACGACAGCGTACCATTTGGTCTTCCATCGTCGCCGACGTATTTAGTGAGCATTGTGAAATACTAAAAGGACAATAATCTGTTATTGTTCTTAGCTTTAAGGTTTTTTTTTCTGTAGTAATTATATTATTTTTTTGTGACCTGTAGGTTTAGTTCAGAGGTGGGACATGTTACAAGCACGGGCGCAAGATCTGCAGCGAGTTCGGGCTCTGCAGCGCGAGATGGCAGCACTGCGTGACCAGCTTCTGGAACTTGCCGCAAGAGTGTCTTCTGTGGAATCCGAGGTTCAAGACTGGGAGCAGTTAGAAAAAAAGATTCAACAAGTGCAAGTAAGCAACATCTTTCACTTAAAAGTTTATGGCCAGACGGGGTGGATGTAGAATGTAAGGTGGTTTCATTTTGCGACATGTGTTAACTCGGTTAATTATTTTATTTTGGAGGCGAAAACTACGTGTGTTAATAGGCGGGTGAAAGTTGCGTGCGTGTTTTTGATTTGTGACGCTTTCTACCGCTGTATTGCTGTAGATAGGATTAGTTGCATTTGAATTCCAGCGTTTCAGTAATATGTTTGTAGTGCATGCTCGTTCGAAGCAGCTGATTCAATTAGCTTCGCCTTAGGGCTCATGGTTCGACCCACTAATGGAAGCGGATTTGCTGTAGCAAGACGGCATTCCATTCGGGAGATAAGGAAGCGTTAGTACCTTCATTAGATCAACATCGTAGCACTGCTGAAGATAGTGAATTCTGGTTAAAAACGCATTGTCCGACCATTACGTTGGATAACTTTCCGGATTTCGTTTTTTTTTAATTATGGCACGTCAACTACTGCCTGGCGTACGTGTGGCCCACTTTAGCTTATCCTGAAATTTTCATCTCTTCTCTGCACCCCCCCCCCCCCCCAAACTTACAAACTTCCTGAGAAAGCATTTTGTCTTGCTCATTCCATAATACATTTACGTCGGAAGAGAAATGCCATGTTTCGTTTATGTATATTTATTGTAACTTCTCTTGTTATATTGTTAGTTTTAATTGTTAAGAGATACTGAGAGTTTATTTACGCTTTTCAAATGCAGGCTGTTCCTCTGAGCACAAGTGGGTAGTGTTTGGTATGCCTTGTTTATAGGATGGAAAGGGTACCAGTTGTTATGGTAAATACTTTTTTTTTAATGACTCGACAGCCCTATATGGGCCTGGGCCTCCTCGGTTTCGTCGAGGTTTCATGATCACACACATTAGACACACTACAGTCGGTAGGACTCCTCTGGACGAGGGACCAGCCCGTCGCAGAGACCTCTACCTGACAACACACAACACTCACAAGAGATAGACATCCATGCCCCCGGTGGGATTCGAACCCACGATCCTAGTAAGCGAGCGGCCGAAGACCCACGCCTTAGACCGCACGGCCACTGGGATCGGCTATTGTAAAGACTTAACAAGGCTTAACTAACTGCGTGAAATAGAGTCCTGCTTAGAAGCTAGTAGTATCTCAGCTAGTTAAATTTGCTGCATTTTGTGGAACAAAAAGAGTCAGTACCGCGTTTACAACCACTGGACCCCGTCCCGAGCGAGATGAATCCAGTTCACACCATCCCATGCTCTTTCTTTCAGATCCACATTAATGTTATCCTCCCATCTACGCATGGGTTTTCTCTGCAGGTTTTGCACCAAAAATCGGTGTGCATTTCTCACCTCTCACATGCCTGTCAAATGCCCCGCCAAATTCATCCTCGTTGATGTGGTCGCTCGAATAAAGTGCAATTTGCTGCAGCGTCATGTGACATCCTTTCCCTTAGGTCAAAGTATCTTCCCAGGCACCCTGTTCTTAAACATCCTCAAACACCCTCTTTCTTTAATGTGAGAGAGCTCACCGCGCATACCCAGCTTCGATCCCAGGTTAGTCCATATGGGATTTATGGTGGGCGCAGTGATACTGGGATAGGTTTTTCTCCGATTACGTAGGTTTAACGCCGTCACTATCATTTTACGAATGCTCCATACTCATTCTTCCATATACGATGCTATATAATCTTAGCAATTGACAACATCGTAAAATAAAACTCTCTCTCTCTCTTACTGTCCCAACTTGCGGAGTACCAAATGGGGTGAATAGAACTGTAGAATCGGCTGAACCAGCGGCACCTATCATCCGAGTTATAACTGTAGCCGCTAGATGGCTCAGGTTGTGACACACTGCAGTGGCTACGCGATCTTCGTCGATACGGTTTTGGAGCATGGGTTTACATTGTAAAAGTAACACGACTTGGCCTACATCAGTGATAGAAGTTACAGTTTCAGACTTCAGGCCTCCTGTAATTGAATTACGTTCCGACATATCAGGGACTGAAATCTGCGTGTTCGGTAATACCCAGAGACGCCGTACGTATTATCGCAGAGTTAAAAGCCTCATACGGATGATGTTGGTTTGGAACACGGGTGGTCAACACGCAGGCCCTCCTTCTCACTGATTTAGCTGTGGCTTCTTGGCTCTCTCTCTCTGTATAACTGCCCACGACACCTGCGAGAAGTTGTGAATAAACTATCCTCCGAGATTAACATTGAAATCTTTGTGCACTTCATTTTATATATTATAATGCATGAATTCGCGTCAGTATGTTTCATCTCCGAAACTACCCGACGGATTTAGATTAAATTTGATGTATGTGTGGACGCTGACTTAAAAGTTTCAGAAGGGGTGTTTCCAGGAAGTGATGTATGATAAACTCAGATGTAATGGGGTGTGCCGCTGTTATTTTAAAATTTCAGGGGGAGCGGGGCAGCGTAATCGGTATGGTGACTAGTCCACGAGTTTGACTGTCCGGAGTTCGAATCCCGACATGGACAACAGATGACGTTTTCGCTGTTGCGGGAAGTCTGAAATCTCGCAGTGTCAGATGTTTCTCTTCTCCAAAATATCAAGACCGTTTCTGTGATCCGTCCAGCCTCCTATTCAGTGTGTAGCGGTCGGGGCGCGAGGCTGACCACTTGCCTCCATCCAGTATCGAGATTAAGAATGAGTGGAACCAAGAGTGCACATATTTTCCAAAACTGTAGTCGCCACCCCAAAATCCTAGACGCCAGAAGAGTGACATGAAGCAAGTTTCATACTGAGAACCCACAAATATTATGCGCCACTGTATAAAATTTAGTCTCCCGGCCGATTTGGTGCCTATATGCCTTCGTGGCGTCCACAAAGACCACTGCCTTTTTGTGTTCATTAAAGAAACAAAACAAAATTGATCGCTGTGTGGTGTAGCATGATCCTAAATGAAATAGTCAAATTTGGATTTTAATTTTGATATTTATTTGTGGCCTACATAGTATCCACTGCGATAAAAAGTTTTTCTATTGTGTTTGATAAAAGTAAAATTAATAAACATACTATTTTTAATAATGTGTGAACTTAACAGCGGTTCGAATTGGTTTATATCGAGGGGCGTGGCCTACCCACCCCTATTATATACAAAATAGCAGGTCTCTTTATGTGATATGTAAGTTTTATTTATGCAGTGAAGGCGTATTTTTAATTCCAAAATACTAAAAACTCGTCATTGCGTAGATTTTGAACTCTTTACCGTAACGTTCAAACTGAAAACCTGTAAATTTCATATCAGAAATGAAACTCGCTGACTTTTCATTAGGAAGTGGCTGTGGACTGTGTGGACCTGGAAGTACTTAACGTTCCTTGAATAGCCTACCTGTTCTTAAACCAGGTCCTACGAATGTTTCATAGCCTCAGACCCATTTGACAGCATCTTGAGGAATCTCATATTCATTTCTGGCTTCTGAAGATTAGATGATTTCTGAGCCTCCAGCCGAGAGGCGAATTTGATTAAAAATGAGTTTTTTTTTTCCTTCTCCCTTCTCGTGGTGTTGGAGCAAGAAATGCCGGTAAAAGGGTAGTCGTGTCGCACGCGCTGGCTGTTGGGGGGGGGGGGGGTGATGTGAGGGCGAGTTACGTGCCCCGAATACCGAAAGGTGTTAGGGGCCCTCTATTCTATGTGAGAGGGAGAGTAAAAAAAGCCAATACGAATTTCGCTGCCGTGCTAGACTGAAAACATTACAAAAAGCCTGTGCTTCAGTGGTTCATGACTGCAAGACGTTGCCAGTGAAACGCCGTGTGGAAGTGTTTTATTGCGTAGGCTTCTGTTTTAAAGATGACAGACAGGCTGAAGACTGCTTAATCTTAAATCAATTGGTTTATTTCGTTACACGAGCAATTGACATGCGTCCGTCTTAACCGTCCAATTTGTTTGCAAAGGGAAATAGCATCGTGGATTGTTGTTTTCTTACGAAATAGTGTGAGAGTAGCGAGTGACGTGAAAAATGACATAATGAGGGACTTAATAATTTTTGTAGTCTTCACCAAATGTCATGAAGGTTATCATATCAAAGGGTGCAGCAGCATGAGATGAAAAATTTATCCAGAATTTCTGTTGCAAAACTTGAGACGATATTTAGACGTAGGTGGAAGGATAATTATAAAATGAACCTAAAATAGTTTGTGAGGATGTGCTTTGGTAGTCAAGAAATTTCCCGCCTTTAATGGGATATGGTAGATTGTCATGTTTACAAGATTTTTCCGGTTCTTTCTTGAGTTGAGTTCAGTCACCGTCCTGACATCCGTCTTCTTCTTAGATTTATTTGATATTTTCCTGCCTTCTACACATACTTCTCACACATGAGTCCTTCCCTTCTGGTTTCCCGATAACAATTTTACATGTAGTTATCATTTCCACACGTGCCTTATGCTTTATTTCTTCAGCTAACATTCAGCGAAGCATACAAATCACGAAGCTCCTTGTTATGAAATATCCTCCATCCTCCTGTTTCTTCCTGTCCCTAGGTCGAAGTATTTTCTTCAGTATCTCCTCTAACTACGTCATAGTTCGTAAATTTTTCCCTTTTCTAATGTAAATATTCAGCGAGATATAAATGTGTATTGGTCTTCATGTAAAGTTCCCCGTTATTCTTGTCAGATTTTAATGGAACTTGAATTTTCTCGACAGATTTTAGAGAAATTCGGAAATATAAAATTTCACGAAAATCCGTACAGTGGGAGCCGAGTTTTCCATGTGGACGGACAGACACACAGATGGACACAGACAGACATGACGAAGATAATGGTCGCTTTTCGCAATTTTGCGAACGCGCCTGACAAAACGGCGATAATGCCCTATTCAACTGCAGCATGTATGTTTTCTTCCAGCCTTAAAGGCTGAAACTACAAAATATCGAGTAAAGCCACAAGTAGGCCCACTACAAACCACCAGATGGCACACACTCCTTTAAGGGTAGACTGCGTGCACAGCCAGTCACAAGCTGATTGCTCGTGAGTGGCTGTAATGGTGGCATTCTGCCGACTGTTCTTTATCTCTTTCTTTTCTCTCATAAGCTATGCAGGACCCGATTCCCAAACCACTCTGTATACTGAATTCGAATCAATTGATTGGCTGTTGATTGCAAATTGAATTAGAAAGGAATGCGCGTGTCTGTGCTGAGAGGCGGGAGCCTTTAAGTTGCATTGGCTGCATACAAATGAATCCGATGGCTGGCGATTGTTCAGCGGTAGCATACGTACGTTTGTACTTACGCGAGTGCCAAGTGGTGCATATAATACACACCCCCTCTTGAAAAGCGTCGTATCGAGAATATCAGGGGTTGAAACTGCAAATGGTGTTAAATTCTTTTCGCTCTTCTTATTGGAAACTCCTTTCCACTTCATGTTGTCTCTTCTTAAAGCTTTTGCCATCTAATTAACTCCTATCGTTCGCATTTATTGCCTGGCGCACATTATTTAAGATACTGCAAGGACCGGCTTATAGATTTACATTCAGATGAAGTTTACGTACTGCCAGACCTGTTATAATGTTATATGCACCTCAGTAACACACTGAAGTTAATCGTTCTAAAAGGATGCATGCCCCACTGTACAGAGTCAGAGAGTAATTTGTATTGCAGTGAATTAGATTATTATTTAGGCCAGCCATATCGGAAAAGGGCCGAGCCGATCCCAGTGGCCGCGCGGTCTAAGGCGTGGGTCTACGGCCGCTTGCTTGTTGGAATTGTGGGTTCGAATCCCGCTGGGGGCATGGATGTCTGTCCCTTGTGAGTGTTGTGTGTTGTCAGGTAGAGGCCTCTGCGACGGGCTGGTCACTCGTCCAGAGGAGTCCTACCGAGTGTGGTGTGTCTTAAAGTGTGTGATCGCGAAACCTCGAAAAATGAGGCGGCCTTGGCCCCCTAGGGGCTGTCGAGCCATAGGAAAAAAATATTGGAAAAGGTGCGTATAACAGTTGTAGACCCTAATATTTACATCCCTAAGTTTTTATTAATTTTCTTTGTAAGAGCCATTTTTGAGAGAATTCCTGAGGTTAGAGTTGGTCCTCATGTTAAGTGGGGGTAATGTGGACACATAAGAATGAGAACCAAATTTTGGAAGAGACTTCCAGTGTAGACCCCTAATATCAAATTTCGCAGATATCCGTTCAGTACTTTCAGAGATGGGAGATGAAAACGTACACGTTTCCCGAGTACACATTCAGTTAATGCATTTTTGCAAAGTGCGATAACGAAAGGTATGTCCACTGTCACCATCTCTTTAATGCGACTTTATTTTCTGAGTATGTTTTTGAGTGTACATTCTGTTAGACAGATAGTCCCAATTTTTTTTATAGATGTGTAGTACCTGACCGTGAAAGAAGGAGGGGTAATTGATATGAAAATTCAGGTTTTGTGGGATATAACGCCATGTCGATTAGTAAATAGTTACCGGCGTTTCGGCGAAACTTAACCTCCGTCTTTAGGCTCTAAGTAGTATACTTGAAATGGAAGCACCAAGCTTTTTGGAAACGTCGACGAGTATTTGCCAATCAAATGGCCTCATATCCCAGAACACTTGAAATATGTACCAACACCCCTTTAAATCCTGCTAAGTTGATTTGTTAAGGTTGGTCTAAGTTTTTCTTTTAACCCTGTCACGTCTACAGCCGAGACTGAGTTCCCGGTACGGTCACGTGTGACGCAGAGCAGAAATCGGTGACTTATCCCCATCGACGCCTCCCAGTAATTTGATGCCTCATCATCGTAAAACTTTAATATTCATTTAAAATACTTTCCAACCCGGTTATAACGACATCGGTTTAAGCGACACTTCGTCTATAACGTCAGATGTTCTGTGGTACCAATTAATTCGTCACTGTTAAACATAACAGTATACTCCTCGGTTATAACGACACTCGTTTATAACGACACAAAATATTCAGTCCCTTTCTTGACGTTATAGCCGAGTTCGACCTGTTTGGCCTTCTCTGGGTACAGATCTTTCTTCTGGTTCTTCCGTCGTTTTCTCTGACGAGTCAAGTCTGTGTGTGGAGCATGCTTGAGTTTAATATGTGTAGGGTAGCGGTAGCGGTTAGCGGAAGAACATTCATCTGTGGGCCAGCAAGAAGCACACCACCGTGCATTGTGTGAATACTTCGCATGGCCATGTATCTTGGTATGAAGTTGCTGGTTGCCTGACAGTGACAAGGCATCCTGGTACTCGTACATAAATTATCCAGGTTTATGTGTCCCTTTCCTTCTTGCATTCGCTCCTCGGGGAGGCGCATGGCGCATGTTGTGGACACAGTTGCTCCCTTGGCGGCGTCTTCTAGTCGGGACGTGCCTGCGCAGGACAGGGTGGACACTGGTCCTGTACGAGATGTCATGACGCCAGCCAGTAGTATCTTCTGGTCTTGGCGGCTTCTTCTAGTCGGGACTTGCCTGCGGCAGGATAGGGGTGGACACTGGTCCTGTAGGAGATGTCATGACGCCAGCCAGTTAGTATCTTTTGGTCTTGGCGGCTTCTTCTAGTCGGGACTTGCCTGCGGCAGGACAGGGGTGGACACTGGTCCAGTAGGAGATGTCATGACGCCAGCCAGTTAGTATCTTTTGGTCTTGGCGGCTTCTTCTAGTCGGGACTTGCCTGCGGCAGGACAGGGGTGGACACTGGTCCTGTAGGAGATGTCATGACGCCAGCCGGTTAGTATCTTCTGGTCTTGGCGGCGGAAATACAATGCAGCGATATACATACGAATTTAGTAATAATCTTCGCCAAATATACGCGATTTGTTAGGAGAGGAGATACGTCAGCCTACATAGTGTCAATGTATAGTTGACGAGATATTGTATATAACCTTGTTATGTGTTTTTTAAAGTATTTTAGCGTGAAGATGGCCCTTTGTGGTTGAACATGTTGCAGAAATAAGTACTACAGACGATATAGCTCTGTTGACGGCTCTTGATTCTTTTGTCTTGTAACACAGTGGGATGGTGAACTTAAAAAAGGTGGGGTGAGAAACGTGTAGGCCATAAATAGAGTGAATGAAGGCCGGATATAGCATTGATTTTGCGAGTAATGTAACGACTACAGACACACCCCTGCTTACAAAGTTTCAAATTGTGCAGTTTTTCCGTTGTATCATTTTTTTTTAGGTAGATGACATTTGTATTTCGTAGTGAATGTTTATTTTCTGTTTACGATGATTCATGACAATGCAGTGTATAGACCATATGGCTGTATGTGTAGTATGGCTAGCGTGTATATATGTACGTATAATATATATATATATGTATATGAATGATCATATATTCAATTCCGACTTCCGCAAAACTCGACTGTACCTACCCTTCGAGGACCCAACTACTGTGTTAAACGGAGGCGTAGCTGTTGTGTTCCATAAGTTACTCATTTCTTCATGAGGTAAGCAGTTGCAAATACTTTTATAATGTGTTGCACCGTGTAGTTATGTCATGGGGAATTGCAGACGTAAATAAATGCGGTCCCTACTTTGTCATTGTCACAACACGTAATGTACAAGTACAACAGTAGGCCGTGTGGACTGCAGTGTTGTCGGCGTGTCGCAGGTGGCAAAACCTAAGGATTTTGAACAGGGGCTGGACACGGCTAATGCAAATCGATCTTTATTGACTTTAGGAACGATTACGAACTTTAGAACAGTACAGAAAGGAAATTCAGTAATGCTAATGTAGAGTAATAGGTGTGAGGGGTGTAAACATGGGTGCACGCACGACGGCGAAATGTCTGCGCGTCACTGTCTGCAGCAGTCTAGTGCTAATGCGGGGTGAGGACCTGTTTTGTTCACACTCAAGCCAGTAGAATAAAAACTTGGTAATTGTTTACCGAGTGACACGGCGTCATATTACAGAAGGCTTGAATGCTCGACGGGGCTCTTCCGTACAATAATAATGCAATACCCATAGTTGTTCCGAACTAGAAATCCGTGAAGCTGGCAAGTCGGCATGGAATTTCGCTCAGAACTGCGTCTTCAGCTACTGTATCTGAAACGTCATAATTTAGACATAATATGGGGGAGAGGTTCTCATTTCGCCCACGTGATGTGTCTGTCCTACATTATTGCAGACGTACGCATTGTTGCCGAGCTAATCACCACACAGAGTCGGAAAACGTTCATTGCACAGCAGGCGTGAGCGCTGTAAAGACACATAAAAGTCTAACTGCGGTGGATAACGGTACAGCTTTTGAGGTCGAAACCCGTAAGCGAAGACACCATTTGGGAGACCAAGGTGCAGATGGCAGGGCAGTATTAACGTTACTAAATTTGGATGAAAATGGCTGTTAGAGCAGTGCCCCTAGCAAATTAAGAAGCGACCGATTTATTTCGTGTGTATGCGAATTAAACACCGTTGACATATATACGGAAACGAAGTGCCGCGGCCGGCAAAACTGGATACAGGTGGAAAGGTTTGTGTACTTGAAGTTAGGTGTTGTCGAGGGTTGCAGTGTTTTGTTATTTAAATGTTTGCTATACCGAAAAATGTTTCGAATGTAATTGTGGATGTAAATGAGATGTGCATTTTATGTCAGCGTCGTTTATTTAATACGATGAGGTATTATGGGGCATGTGTATGAATTTCGATGTCGGTAAAATATGGGTGATATTACGCAGATGGGAATGTAAATTAAATTTGGTTAAGAACCTTTGATTAAACCCTGCGAAAGAAAGTTTAGTCGAATTTTGTTCACTAGTTTAGGACAGTAAACACGCTAATGGACAAACAGATCAACAGTCTAGGTGTATTTCATGCAAAGAATGCATTAACTTCATGTGCCAGTAATTTAGGCAGTTCGTTCTGAGGAACGATGTGCGGTCCTCACGTTGATATCCCGGTGTTTGTTTGCATGACACTTGTGTACTCAGACTTGCAGTGAAGTGGTCTTGCAAATTCCCGCAGGAACTGCATGGACGAAACGTTTCAGCAGTAAAAAAACTGGAGACATTCATGAAGGAACGGAGGGGTGTTTCGATATGGTCAGTCAGTGGGGAGAAATACGCTTATAAATGGTCTCCTTCCCTAAAACAGGTCAACAAGATACACATGTCACATGGTAAAACATAGCCTGGCGTCTGTTCTGCCTGCTTCACTTGGTATTGGCTTCGTTACAAAATGTATGTACCGGCAGAATGGTTTTTTGGTATGTGAGTTTAGCCAAAGACAAGCAGTGGTGAGGGCCATCGTTCATGAACCTTGCGTGAACTAAAACTATCCTTGCAAAACTCGAACCAGATATTTCACATAAACCAGTTATATGTACGATACACTTCTGTTTATAAGGTACGGGATCACTCTTAAGAAGACGGAAGTATTTTCCGAATGCTTTCATTACGATGTTGTATCTCTCATTGAGCCTGATTTTCATTTATTGCAGACGTAAAGCGAAGCTAGTCGCTCTGCAGATTCCGGAACACGGCGAGATGGTAGTTTGTCGTCTGTGTCATGAAGTAATTAACATAGCGAAAAGTTTCGAAGTTCTACTGAAGCTTCATGAGATTTGCGTGTGTTTTATATTATATACAAGTGTTTTTATGAGGTTCCCCATTTTTGAAAGAATGTATAAAGTTATATTTGAGTTCTATGGAAACAAGGGTTTGTACTGAACAGACACACAAATATTAAATCCGCCCAGCAGTTCATATATTTATTCATATATATTATTCATATCCGTTTAGTAGCTTTGGAGACGACCCATGGTTCAATAACAGCAGAATTTTGCCAGCTTTTCGAGAAAGATCTACATCGATTTTAGTTAAAATTATGTTCGTTGATTTTTAAAGACTAAAAATAACCTGAATTACATACAAATATTTAGTTCGTACCGCGCAGGAGTTTAAGAAACCATGAGTGTGCTGCGAACGCTGCATCCAGTTTTTTTTAAGTCCTGTGAATTACA
This sequence comes from Reticulitermes speratus, assembly GCA_021186555.1. Taxonomy (NCBI): domain Eukaryota; kingdom Metazoa; phylum Arthropoda; class Insecta; order Blattodea; family Rhinotermitidae; genus Reticulitermes; species Reticulitermes speratus. Next base: position 23,121,446 of record JAJKFL010000009.1, read on the forward strand.
TTACGATTGATATCTAAATCTGACGACTTCGTTAATGGAGACAATTGTTGTCATAGTCTTAGCACAATTTACGCTGCAGGGGCCGTAACGGACGAGGTTTACACTTTTAAATGGTTGTACAGAATTTTAGTAAAATATTGTAACAGACTGACGTACTGATCCTTTTTGTAAGCCACTACCATTATTTTTTCCCTCCATAACGTCGAGACAGGCTCTGGGGCCCACCCGGCCTCGTATTCAGTTGGGTGCCAGGGTTTCTTTCTCTTGGGGTGAAGCGGCTGGGGCCTGCAGCTGACCACTTGCCTCCATTTAGTGCCGATAGTTAAGAATGAGGGGAGCTATACCTCAGCTCCACCTGTATGCCTTGGTGCTATGAACAGGGACAACTTTACCTTTATTGACGTTTTAGGTGGAGCTGTCAGCTCTGCACGACCGGAAGACCCTGCTGTTGCAAGTCAATGTCGCTGTCCATCGCTTCCTCACCGACAGCGGTCATCCGGCAGGAGTGCTGAAGGAAGACGTGGCTGACCTCTACCGCGTGTGGGACGAAACATTTCAAAGGTAAGCGTCGTCGTCATTTTGTAGGTACTTTCGGAATTTCTCGAGTTTAGTTACACAGACCTACGTCTTGTGAAGATACTGCAATGTATGGAATACGCATTTGTTTCCTTGTGCGTGGCGTGTTATTTCGTAGGTTTGCTCGAAGTGTAATACACTTCGTTATTGTCCCATTTTCTTTTGACGATCCATATCGGGTACGAGTGGACATTATACCTTATCGATGCCCCCCCCCCCCCCCCCCGGCAAATTTATGCGCCTTCAGCCCTCATCTGTAGTCTGTGCGATGTTGAATCTCCAGACAACGGAAACGTTTTCTGTATGACCGTCGAACTGAGGAGTATAGAAGACAGACAAGTGATAAATTATTTGCACAAGATGGTGATCATGATGGTGCAAAGATGAGAGGGGCAGGAGAGGGAAGAGGATCGTAATAATGAAAGTGAGTGTCCGGGTGACACGAGTGCGGATGTTTATAAGGAGGGGGTCACTACTGAAATGCCTTTGGCAGTAAACGTGGCTGAGTATTGGCATGGCAGTGGCCAGGGCGTGTGTTCACCAGACTTCATTACTTGCGTCAATATTGACTTTCGGTGCGGCTGCTGCTATCGCCGACAGGTCGAATGCCCTTGTGCCTCATGTCTGAGGACAGGAAGATGTCTTGAGCATGGTTGTATAGATGGTGCTAGCTGTCTTATTGCTACACTGCATTAGCAGGGGTGACCACATCTTGTGGCCTTTCGTGTGACTGGAGCAGAATATCTTTTTTTTTTCTTATCTTCGAAAAGTCTGATGTGTTTTAGCCGAACCATTGAGTCGTCAAGTAAGCAAAGTATGGTGTTGGAAAATCAGAACGTGATCACATCAGTTCATCGTCTGAGTTGGGCCATCTACCCGCTCAGATATTTAATGCATGCCTGCCTGGTTAAAAGAAATCCAAGCTTTTGCACTTGAGGGCCATAGTTTAAGATTATGAGGCAGAGGAGTTGACTGCCGCCATGATTTTAAAGTGTTTAACTTGGTTTCCAAGTAACTGGGTCGTGAATGTATGTAATGTAATTATGTTCTGAGTGACTTGGCGTGAGCAGTATTGATATACGATTTTGATTTGTTGATTTTTCGGTTATTCAGCGACTTGCAGGTGATTTATTATCATATTGTATAATAGTGTCAGTGGTGAATTTGAACTGATTTGAAAGGTAAATGCGATGGTGAAGCCGGAAAGTTGCGGGTTCGATTCCCCATGGTGTCATTGGAATTTTTCATTGACATAATCCTTTCGGTCGCACTATGGCCCTGGGGTCGACTCAGCTTCTAACAGATATGAGTACCAGGAATATATCCTGGGGGGTAAAGGCGGCCGGTGCGTAGGGCTGACAACTTTGCCACTTTCATGTGCTGATTGTCTTGAAATCTGGGAGCCTTGACCTCCTGGAACCCTAAAGGCCTGTCCAGACCTGTAATGGGATTGCTTTACCTAAATGCGATGGCCTGCTTCGATATATACCAACATTTTGCTGGATTTACTGAGGAAGTCGGCGAATTGTTTTATGTCCGCCGGTGTCTGGCCCAGAGTTCTACCCGGAATATCCGTATTACCAAGTAGCATTGCCGACCTCCACTGGAGTTTTATTTCGACGCCCCCATACGCCCTGTTGATGTGCTGCCCAGTCATAGGAGCAGTGGTCATTTCCCTGATGTCCCTCCTACGGCCGCCATAGATTGACACGTCAACCCGACGGTGTGGTTGTCTTATTGGCAGCCGGCATCGCGTGTCGTGATTGCTATCCCTGGAAAGATTCCCGTTGGTGTGGGTCTCAATAACTTTTCCCGATTGTAATAGCGAGTAACCCAGCAAGGGGACTGGCTGGAGTGTTTTATTTACCTTTGGTCGGCAGGCCAGGAGAAAGTCGTAGAGAGTTTTCAGGCACCCCAATGACTTAATTGCACTGACTGTCGGTGATTTTGATTACGATGGTTGGGGACCATTGTCGCGTCACGCCTCAGAAGTACTCATTGTCTGCTTTTGCATGGACATGGCCTTGTATGTGCACGTCCAACACTGAGTTCACTAATTGCTTTTATGACTTTGAGATCAGAAAGACAAATTGTACTTCGCAGAATAAACACGTAAATGTCACACTCGCTCAAGCATTTTTATTATTCTGTGCGCTCACTACGAGATATCTTACTGTATGCTTATTTGGCGTCGGGTTTAAATATTGTAGGCAGTTCTGATGTGTGATAGTTGCTTGATAGAGATATGCCAGTGCGATTCTGTCACTTCATATGACCAGCAGACACCACAAACAACTACTTTTTTCTGTTCTGTCAGTTATTTGTAGGATACTGTACCATTTGGATACACAGTTAAATCAAGACTTTGCTCGTATTAAGTACAGGTGAAGGTAACGCAATCCCATTACAGGCCTTGGCAGGCCCTTAGGGCTCCAGGAGGTCGAGGCCCCCAGGTTTTTAGACAATCGGCACATGAAGGTGGTAAGGTTGTCAGCCCTACGCACCGGCCGCCTTTACCCCCCAGGAAAGATTCCTGGTACTCATTTCTGTTAGAGGCTGATTAAGTACAGGTGCCTTGTGCTTAGTTAAATAACCTCCACTCCAGGAATGACGACTAGGGGAGTGGCGGTATAGCTCCTGTCTTTCGTGACCTTTGGCTGTTGATGAAGGTGAGTGATTAGCTGCTCGCCCCGACCTCTTTACTCCGCCGGAAAATGCCCCCCCTCCCCCTACCGTACCGTCATAAAAATGCTGTCCCTAGTGTTTGGTCTCCCTATTTTTATAGAGGAATGAACACAAGTTTTTCTGTCCAAGATAGACTGTAATTTAGCTGGGATTCGAGCCAGGTTACTTTTAAATATGTCTATGAGTTACTGTCTATCTGTCTTCGTATCGCGTAACCGGAACCAAGCACATGAATGGTTAAGAACAGACGTAATTCATGTATGGGCTTAAAAAAAGCTTAAAGTCGTTTGTCAGTTACAGTGTCTCTTTTTCTAATCGTGTATTTCAGTATATCATGCAGTTAGTTTGAGCGTTAGAAGTTCGACTGTGGAGTTAAAATATAGGAACGGTGTGATACTGGATTCGTATTTGTGTGGAGGAAGCAAGCAGATTATAACTTAAGTGAAATAACAAAGGTAGTGAAAGATAGATCAAATGGTATTGAAAGACAAAGTATTTTAGCATGAATGTCAGAGAAAAGCTCATTAACACTATATCGAGAAATGAGCTACTCTTGGGATAAAATATTATATATAGAATGGTGTTTAAGGAAAGGAAGAAGCGGAATGGCTGGGTAGCTAGCTGGGCGTGGCATTTGAAAGGAATAAGAAGAAACACGGATAAAGGAAGATGCCTTTATGTTCATGTGAAAAGGATGTGAAAACACGTGTTACTGGATTGGATAGAAACTATGAATTGGAGAATGAAGTGTTTGCATGAGAAGTGGTTAAATATGAGTAAAGAGATGGCCTGCAGGAAAATATTGAGATGCACCGACAGATCAGATGAGAAATTTTGGCAGGTATTTAGACAAAGCCCAGTATAAATGGTTTAGTAAACAAAAGAAGTGTAAATACAGAAGAATCCAGTTATAACGACATCGGTTTATACGACACCTGCCTAGAGTCACATATTCTGTGGTACCATTTAAATCGTCACTATTAACCATAACATTATACTCCTCGGTTATAACAACACTCGTTTATAACGCCACAAAATATTGAGTCCCTTTCATGACGTTATAACCGAGTTCGACTGTATATATCATAAGTATGAAATGGCGATGGGCTACCACCATGACAGCCGGTGTTAACAGGTAGGTTGCCTCAAGCATTGTAAGAACTTAACTCATTATTATTATTATTGTATCATACAGTTACTTGTTTAGTTTAAAGAAACATATAACTGTATCGACGCTTATTCCTGACGCGTCGGTTTTAAAAGAAAATTAACGGAATGACGCGATTTAGTAGATCCCAGATTTTCTTTTCGTCTCGGAGCCCAGACTGTACTTCGGATTGTCGTGATTCTTCGTAGTTCTTTCGTGTATATGCCAGGAAAGAACAGGTGCTGTATTCGTTATGATTCATCTTCCACCTTATGTTACCAATCAGTGTTGTACAACGACCGGCGGTAGCGCCTGAGTAAAGTGCCTCCTTCGTTATGTGTAGCGACACGTGTTACTGAGTTAACGTTTAATGTCGGTCGTCGGCGTGGGGCCTGAATCCAAATTCTGATGGTGTAAGGGAAAAGGGATGGTTGGGTTTTATCTGTTACATTTAAAGCAGCAATAGAAGTAATTGGCCGATCCCAGTGGGCCGTGCTGTCTAAGGCGTGGGTCTGCGGCTGCTACCTTGCTGGGATTGCGGGTTCGAATCCCGCTGGCGGCATGGATGTCTGTCGCTTGTAAGTGTTGTGTGTTGTCAGGTGGAGGTCTCTGCGACGGGCCGATCACTCGTCCAGAGGAGTCCTACCGAGTGTGTGTGTGTGTCTAAATGTGTGTGATCTCGAAAACCTCGACAATCAGGTGGCCCAGGCACGAGTAGGGCTGTTGCGCCACAGGGGGGGGGGGGCTAATGGTAATAGTGAACCATGTGGTAAGGTATCTGTTAAAGGAAGTGGTTAGGTTTAGTGTCTGTGTTTGCGGTATTTATATACGGTAGCCTGCATAGTGCCAGTGGCGTAGCTAGGTTTTTTGGTGCTAGGGGCGATTCATCACATTAGCCCCCCTTAACAGAAATGTTGAACTTTAAAAAAATTAAAACTATTTATTGAATTTTCTTTTTTCAGCCCAAATGAAAAGTTGTTGAGCGCAGAAAGTCAATTTTTCTCATTTGAAGCATTTACGAGTATTTTGCCTCCCCTCGTACTCTGTCGCCCGGGGCGGCCACACCACTCCCCCCTTCCCCACCTACGTATTGCTGCGACCATTGTTGACGCCGTGCTCAATAACCAGCTCCACCAATCTAAGCTACTTGTTCAATTCACACGGTTCTACGTTTGCGTAACAGAACGTAGTCAGTCAGCCGGTTCCAAATGCTTTTGATTCATTTAAAACTCGTTATAAGTTGATATTTCCTAATCAGTTTTCGAAGTTTCAGTTACTTTGAACTCACTCGCTTGTATACACACTTGCCAATTGATGTTCGATGCTTCTATCATAAGACGAGCATATAGCCGCCATTTTGTTTGGTGACATATCCATTTATAACCTGTAATTAACGAAAAACTGGAGCCAAAATAAGGTTCCCGTCCGCAAATAGTGTTGTTCGTCGGCCTCATGGATTCCGATTCCGAACTGTGACGTTACTGAGAACCATAGACGCCCTTTTTATTAGCAGTGGCTTCAGTGACGTGTTAGCGATTTTTCATAAGTAACAAGGTTATAAAATTGTATAACATCCACCTGACAAAGCGTTGTTCAGCAAATCAGGAAGTAAGAAGGAAGCAAAAACAAAAGATGTATTTTGTACTAGGATTTCAGACAAAAATTGTTCTTGCGAACCGCTTGTTACTAGGACTTTGTCCATCGTCTTTATTGTGAATAAAATGCAAAATATAAAAATATATAAAAATCTAAAATTTACTACGTTTCGGAAGAAGAGCCATCTTCCGAAACGTAGATTTTATATATTTTATAGTTTACATTTTTATATCTTACATTTTATTCACAATAAAGACGATACACAAAGTGCTAGTAACAAGCGGTTCGCAATATCATATACCATCGTCAAAACCTTTTAGAATTCAATTAAAAATTTCCGTGATTCGTATACTTTTTTAAAGCCGAGTGGACAATTATTTTGTGATGAGAATAAATTCGGACAGTGACACGAGTAGAGAATTTGCTAGCAGCGGACGCCCAAATCCTGGTAGCTTCCGCAGCGGATGGGTATCAGGTTATGGGGCATGTAACACGCATGAGGAAGAGGAGAAATGCAAAGGTGCTGTTAAACCTTGGGGAAATGGCCGTAATCTAACTCAGATAGAGGCTGGACTGTGTCGAACGTTACCTCAGTGACCCTTCATGGTGTGGTGTTTCGGCAGAAGTGAAAATATACGCCACCCTTGCGTTTATTTCGTTTGGGAAAGAGTGATATACTTGTTTATATTCAGTGTATGTTGATGTGTTGTGAGGTCGGTTTTTTGAGAACCTGTTTACGTTGTCATCTGCACGGTGCCATGTTGTTCGTGTTGACAGCTGATTGTGAAACTTTCTGTTCCTCGCACAGTGTGTCTCAGCAATTGGGGAACCTGCAGGTGGTGTCGCAGGCTTGGCAGCAGTTCGAGATTCACCTCTCCGAGCTGCAGGGTGCTCTTAGATCTGATCAGAACACCTTAAGGATGTTGGACTCGGCGTTGCAAGGGGGTACTGTATCTCCTGATGTTGCCACATCTGTCAGAGATGTTGCCAAGGTTCTCTCGGAGAAGCAAGACAGCGACAGTGATGACATCTTGTGTCAGGTAAGTTAAAATATTTACTCATTCGTGATTATCTGTCTGGAGTTGATGCATGTACTTCAGAGGACGCGTTAGGCTGTGTTCCTGCAGCTTACTGTCCCCATGATGATTTTAGACTTTAGCCCCCCTTCCGTCCTCGAGGACTCGTGGGGGTTTCATTTGCAGATTCTGTCGTTTTGTTTCTGGACTGTACCGGAATACTCAAATTAACAGTGAATCACAGTGTTATTCCCCGCCCCCACTCCTTTTATCAGGTTCTTCCAGTGCTGTCTGTGGAAATCCTAAGGAAATTTCTTTTACGCTTATTTTTTTTAAACCAGATAACCGGTGTTTATTAAAATTCACATAAATGCACATAATTAGGTTATGTAGACCTTGTTAATCCGTATTACAGTATCTCCTGCATGTTTCGGCTCATATCAAGGCATTATCAAGGGGAGAAATACAAGGGAACATATGTATAAGTTTACAATTACATTAGAGAGCACTGCACATGCCTCTCTTTGTATGCAAGGTGTAGCGGCATCAGATGTAGTTCATGTTCGCAATTTTTTGTTTGTTCAGTGTTAGTCTCAATGTATATGGATATAGTGTCTTAATTATTGAAATTGAGAATTAGAATTACTGAAAGTTTGTTTGTTGTATTCAGTAGTGTATATGCAAACGGTTGATAACTCGCGGATTGTAGCCTCCTAGATCTCTAGATTGGAATGTGTGTAATTATTATTTGTGGGGAACACTGAAATATATGTCCACATGCTTTTTGGGAACAAAAGACAATATTCGAGTAGAAATTGGTAATGTTTAGAAGTTCGAGGTAGGCAGTTCGAGAGTGACATAAGGCAAGCTGAACTGTAAGGGGAAAAACGGACTAAATTCCCGGCGGATGTAGACTTCATACGTCATACAGCTCGTGTGACAGCAGCCTTGCTCAGGGATAGCATAATCAAACCTCTTGTACGCGTACCGTGGGGATTCATAAAGCCAAGAATTTGGTTCAGAATACAGTAATTTTGGTCGGGAAACATGAAGGGAGGCGTTTCTTTGGAAAACTTAAGAACAGGTGGGAGTATAATATTAAAAACGACATAGGGTGGGAGGAGGATATGGCTGCGTTTATGTGGCTGAGGACAGGGGTCAGTGGCGGGCTGTTGTGAACACATTATGAAACTTTGGGTTTTATAAAAAGGCGTTTTTCTTGACTGTCTGAGCGATTATTGGGTTTTCACGAAGGACTCTTCTTCATGTAGTTATTTCAGGATAGCTTTCACTCAGTAAGTAGCCGGTGGAACCAAAGACTAAGCTCTGTAGCCCATTGTATTCACACCGTCTTTGTGTGTCCGTCACCAAAGTGATTCAGAAGCTTACAGTGGTGAGACTTGTCAGACTGAAATATGGCTTTGACAAGATAAAAGCCTCCTGAGAGGAAATAATTGAGAATCACGGAGCGGGAGTCGTGAGTTCAATCATGGCTGATTCGTGCGTTGGCTTCATCGTTGTTTACAACGCATTGAGCGCCATCATTATCATTTTTATCCCTCTCATCATTTTCTTATGCCTCGTTGGTCATTCACACTTAAGTTACGCGTGTGGAATTATGTGGGAATCAGCCTCCTTTTGCGTGCTGACGTAGATTAGGTAATTCCTTTGAGACATTTGTTTCGGGGTGTACAATGTGTTTTGGCCGTTGAGTAGAACTTCAGATCTGTGTATAAATTTGTAACACGTATTACACCTCTTTTGATAAACACTTTGTTGGTCTTATCTTCAGGCGAGTTTTGATGGCTGAGTGAATAAAGGGGCGAACTGTTGGCGATCGGGTTTCGGTTTTTCGTAGGAATTTTGATTTTTTTAATTCTTTCCGCACATCGTGATTACTTAGTCGGACATAGAACGACCAGCCTAAAGACTCATTTCCATCTAGTGCCTATGTTAGGAATGTGTTAAGCAAAATGACAATTTTGCTTTCACTTTACCGCACACATAAGGAATGGTTCTGGGTTCAAACCAAGCATATTACGTTGTCTTTTTCCCCTGTCTTCAAGGCAACCAGGAGTGTGAATTTAAGTTACATACCCCGGAGAAATTGTTAAGATAATTTAGAATTTACTCGTAAATAGAGGATTGGGTGCAGTCAATCACAACTATAATTTGCAGTGATTCGGTTTTTATTTAAAGCCGAAACATGTTGCATAGTGTATGTTAAATCGCAGCAAAGTACAGTTGTGATTGATTGCCCCATTGCTCTCTGTATATCACAACGGGCTGTCACACATAAATAATGGGGATTTACTCTGTTAGAATTAAATGACTTGAATCGGTTTCCTCCGCGTACTTTATCAGCTGCAACATTTCGTTTATAGAACAAAGAGTAATTGTGTAGATGGCAGTATTGCACCGTTCGTCGACGTTTGGCGAAGTATGATATTTTGCTGCACTTCAGAACAGGGGAGGAGAGTAGTAGTAGTGGTAGTAGTAATAGTAGTAGTAGTAGTAGTAGTATGAACAACAGAGCCAGGGCGTCAAGCCAAGTACATATACGTATCTTTGAAATGCATCACGAATCTGACGGATGGGAGGGTCGATCCAAGTACACACTGGGACAGTAACAGCCGTTTCTTGCCGCTCGTTTACTGGACTGATTATCCGGAGCAGAGCTGTTCTGGAAAAGCTGATGATAAGTCTACTGGTCAATAAATTCCTCGCCTTTAATGGAACCCGGAATTTCATTACCCTGTTCACAGCATCTCATTACTGGCCTCTTTTTTTAATGCACGTTAATTAGACCATGACTTATTTACGGTCGGGGCTAGCTTTTCCGCGCCCGTCTAGACCGGTCTGGAGCCTACCGAGCCTCCTGTACACTGGGTACCGGGTCTCTTTCCCGGGCATAAAGCGGCCGGGGCGTCGCGTTGACCACCCACTCCATCTAGTGCAGAGGTTAAAGAAAGAGTAGAATTATACCTCTACTCCGCGTTTGGGTCTTCATGGCACGTTACAGGGCGGAAAAACAAAACATTACTTACTTGGTAATGTTTTATTTAAACAGCGTCTGTGATGGATGAATGAATGACTTCGGAACAGTGATGGAATGACATTGACAGGGAAAACTGAAGTACTGGATGGAGAACCTGTCCCATTGTCACTTTGTTCACCAGAATTTCTGCCCTGTCAATGTACGCGCCCTACAAGTGGTCTGATCCCTTAAAATTTTCAGACTAAAATTTTGTGTTTTCACGTGTGAAGTACCGTTGTGACATACACGTAAAAAGCAGAGGAGACGGAGCAGTTCATCAGAACTGTATTATAGTATAGTTGTGATCGAAGACTCCTTTTTGTCTGTTTTTTAAGATTTCGTATGCATTTGTCATCTCACCGTCCTTGCCAAATGTCCATCCATCCTATCCACCTGGATTCAGTCACCATAATAAAAAATTCATATGGTGAACAGCCAACATTATGAAGTTCATTTGCTCGTAATTTGCTGCGTGTTCTCGTTTCATGCGAGAGGAAAGAAGTCGGTGGATTTTGTCAGTAATACCGAGACATAAATGTGGAAGTGACGTGGAATATGACGTAATAGTGCGTAGACCGTGACATCTGATTGGAAGGAGGTCCATATGCATAGCATCGCCCCACGCTGGAATGCGAGAGACGACGTGAATATCTGAAGTGTGTGAGGGTCTTACATTATTAGGCTCATAGATATGTCAGGAGCACGCTACAAGTCTTGATTTATTGGTTTGTACGACTTCCATCTCCTCAACTGACGGAAGCGTCCCCTCAAAGTCAGGGGCACTTTACAAGTTTAAAGAGACATGCGGAAATTTGATTACCATTACGGACATAAAGATGACTGTAGCTAACCAATTTACATTGAGAATTGTTTTTTAGAAACTGTTAATGTTACAGCTACTAAAATTTCTATTAAATTCGAAGTTTCATTGCCGGGATCACCAGAAGCCACCACTGGTTCCTGTTGTGAACTAGACGAATCCAGTTAACACATGCTGTTCCTTTAAGATCCATTTTAGCGTCTTTCAGCTTTGAGATTTTTAAAGTGGCGTTTTACCTTCAGGCTTTCCGACCAGTATTTTGTGAGAATTTGTCATAATTCCCATGCGTGCTACATGCCTCTCGCAGTGGAACTTCCAGCCCAACGTGCGCAGTTCACTCGTTAGACATTGCCGCTTGACACTCAGAATGTTGACGTGTCAAGTAAATGTCAGAAGGAAGCGTGAGGTCCGTAATTCCTACTGGCAGCTTTTGCATGCCATTGCTTCTCATACACCGCTACACGTAAGGACTTTGTAGCCAAAAATGTGATTGCAGTGCTCAGTAACCCCGTTTAGTCCCCTGACCTGCCTTCACCAGATTTTTTCAATTCGTTAAATTGAAATTGAAATTGATTGGTCGCCAATTTGATGCGCTCATTGACATTCAAAAGAATGTGACGTCACATTTGTATGTTACCACTGTAGACGATTTTTCCAAGTGTTTCCAGAGGTTATATGACGCTGTATTCAGTGCAATTTGGCCTCTCGGGGGCTGGTTTTCAGGATCATGATTAATAAACATATTGACCTGTGCATCTTTGTTGTTGTTACGTTTTGTCTCGTTACTTTCTTGCCGCACGGCCCAGGGTACGGGGCAGTGGCGGGATCTTGTAAATGTTGTAACCGAGTTCCGCAAAAGGTGACGAAATTCTGGCCAGCTGAATGTTGGTTGCCCAAGAAGGATTGTGCTTCGTGTAGTGTTAAGACACAGCGTAATTCTCTCTTTTGCAGAATGATGCTGCGTGTAGAAGCAGTAGGATACCGCTCTTTTGCAGAAACAACAACGAAGACGGCAGAAGTCTCTGTTCTGGTTGCCTCCACGTCGTTCTTAATTTGCATATAAAGTAAAGGCGTTAGAGACGAGGCAATTCGTCTACGACTTCTACTTGTTTGCCATTTCGTTCTGATTGCGTCGCCGCCGTCTCATTTCACCTGTCACTGCGCAATGGCGTATATAAGAAATATAACTCGTGCCGTAAGAGGGCTGTGTTGATATACTGAATAGGCTGCAGGCCGGACGACTGAGGAATCGGTTTTCGGTTCCCGGAGGGGCAAAGGGATTTTTCTCATCTCCAAAGCTTCGAAACCGGCTCCGGTCCCACCCAGCCCCAATGGATATCGAGGGCTCTTTTTGTCGCGGTAAAAGGGATGTCAAGGTGATCGTTTAACTCGCAATCTAGTGTCAGTGTTAATAATTCGTGGAGCTATACCTCCACTACCCTAAATGACTTCATGGCATGGTGGTGAAACGCGTGAATAACTTTACCTCTGAGATCTGCGCTGTTCTGAGATTTTACGCAGTGTCAATTGGTATTTTGTCATCGTCGTTTCGGGACAACCTATCGGTCCCATCGTCAAGGGTCCCCATAGGTTGCCCCGGAACGTCGCTAACAAACAGTAATCTACGCTGCTTAAAATCCCAGAAGAACGCAGATCTCATTTACACCGTGGCGGAAGCCCGAAATTTCGAAACTCCGTAACAGACTCCATAGTATGAAACAGCATAAGAAGGAAAAACAGAATAGTTTATGAACTAGTATTGTATGTGGGTTGAAACTTACGTGTTGTAGAAGAATTCACGTTCTGCGGATGTGTATCCCTTATAGCGGTGTTCAAAGTTCAAATGTAGACCCCGGATCAGGATTCGTCCACTGGTCTTTGGCTGTCTCAGGAATGTAGCTTTTATTTTATTCTCGTTTATCTTAAATTTTTTTTCTGCCATCCTCTTAATGAAGACGTCTTCAATTGTTATTTATGCTTGCCAAACCCTTAATTACAATGCTGTGTAAAGTGTTGTTAAAATAGTGTACTGGCTGTTTCTCTTGTAATTTAATTTCCCTTGATTTTAGGCTTCCGCCGCGATGTTGAAGATGCGACCGATACGTTGTCCCGAAACATCGATAAACAATTACCACATGACGCCGCGTAATATCCCAGAAGAGCGCAGATCTCATAATTTCGCTTGTGCTTTCATAAGTTTTATCTCGTTTTATGTACCATCTCTTTCTTGAACATTTTTATTCTGTGTTGTATATCTGTGTTGGCCCCAGTGTCTCCCTGTCTTCCAAATATTTCGTCTTTGACTCTCGTCGCCTTTCTGTGCCGCTTGTATTTATATGTTAATATGTTTGTACCACCTTCCTGTGCTGTCACCTTCATTTATCTGTATGCCATGTTCTGTATTCTGTTTGCTGCTACGTGCGTGTTCCCTTGTATCAGCAAACAGTGAGTGTATAGGCCGCCTGTGTTTTTTTGTTCGAAAATACGTCTTTGTGTTGCGACATTATTTTATCTGACAGCTGTCTTTAATCACTTCCCATCGACTCGTTTAACTTACCAAACTTCGACATATAATGAACAACGTTGTCATTTGATGTGGCGCCTGTCTGCAAGCCGAAGGTAACAGTCTGCGGCACTTTCTTCGAAGGTGGTAACAACCCTAGTACTGTGTTAACTGCAGTATGTTGAACTGAAACGCGCGGACCCCTACTCACGACTGACTGGAGTAACGGCAAGCGCTGCGCTGCCTGCCGTCACGGGTATCGGTCTGGGTGAAGAGTGATGCGAGTTGTCAGATAACGTAATGTCCCTGTATTATCAAGATAATCCAGATTATTTAAGCTGAACTTATATCACTAAATGACTAGCAAATTTGTAGCGTATTTTTTTTTCGTTCCTTTAACGCCACTCGATTAAATATCGAAGTTGGTTATACAGAGTTTTGGATCTATCACAGTTTAATAGCTGAATGTGAGACATGCAGTGACAGCTGTGTGCTGTTACTCAGTAATATCAGCAGTGCTATTTTGGGGCTGTCTGTACATCCCGCGTGCCGCAAAAGTGTTCGCACACCCACACATTCCAGTGACATCGTGTACATGAATTGTTAAAATTTGTACAGTGTCATCTGAATGAATGAAGAAAGCTGGACTGACGTTAACGTGGGCATGTTGCCCTGATCATGTTATTTCGCGAATAATATATTTCTTTCGCCACCATAATTTTCTCTGCCGATCCCAGTGGCCGCGCGGTCTAAGGCGTGGGTCTTCGGGCCGCTCGCTTTTTAGGGATTGTTGTCTTTTGTGAGTGTTGTATGTTATCAGGTAGAAGTCTCTGCGACGGGCCTATCACTCATCCAGAGGAGTCCTACCGAATGTTGTGTGTCATTGAATGTGATCTCGAAACCTCGTCTATGAGGAGACCTAGGCCCTCTAGGGCTGTCGAGCCATGAAAAAAAAATTGTCTGTTCAAGACTGGTCTCAGGCTATACGGCAGTCGTTCCGGCCGTCCTCGTTGTTCTAGTGCCACCTGCAGATAATCTGATGTGCCAGTATATGCTGTTGAACATTTTTAGATTCGCCTTTAGTTTTGCCATCTGTGGTGATTTTGAGACAAACGGGATGCATTTCGGAGACGATTTATTAACTGGCTTCATGTAGTTCTCGGATGGGCCGCAGGGTCATGTAATAGAACGCAAAAACTGTGTTGCCTTGTGAGGCCTGATGCTGTTACAGCGGTGACTGTAGAATGTTGAACGTGACGCCGTGTAGTCTAGTACAAGCTTTGCAAAATTATGGGGAACCTGCTGTCACCAACTTTCACCCTTACTGTGGGGGCTTTATGTTTCTACGAAACGTCGGTAAATTTGTACCAGACTGCATTACGTCACACCCCAGAAGACCATATTCTTCTGTGTTTTCTGTCCTGACGTCACTTCGTTTGTAGCACCGATTCTGTATCCACAGTCATCACCAGTACTTGCGCTGGTTTGAACCAATTTGTGACTATTCGGCATATGAGAAACGAGCGGAGGAAGTTCATAATTCGAGCTGAATGTTACGAAAAAACAGTGTAGAACTTTCTGTAGTGAAACCGATGTGCAGTGTACTGTCTTAAACTTTACGCAGATTGTAAAAGAAAAGCAATAGGAGGGATTGGTACATTTAGTATTATTGGGCCGAGCGTTTTGTGAACACCTTATATGTAACGGGCAGTATTTAGCTCATCAGTTGTAATGAGGAGATCGTTACTCAGTATCAGGCCAATACACTCGTTCTTCGTCCGATTGGTAACGCTGTGCCCGCAGCTTCTGTTTACTTACAATCCACAGTTGTTTCAACATCTGCACATTGCAGGCGGTGATCATTCGCGAAGAGCTAACACCTCTTGCAATTACGGTGTTAGACCACGTGATGTAAACACGTGTGCAAGTAGTTGCCGGACTCATAGGCAGGCTAATCCCCGGACTCGAATTCAGGCCACTTGCATGAACGTTAGAGCAGCTGCATTTATTTGTACGGTTTCCGTAGAGTAATAAGAACAAGCTAACAGTAGATATGGCCGGCACTGAAACCGTTGGGGTTTACACGGGTATGTAGGTCGGTGGCACCATCTAGAAGGGACAGTTAATTAACAGTTGATATTATCTAGAAATCGAAAGCAGCACATTGCCGGAGTACAGAGCTGCCTAAAACAAATCATGTGCGCACAGTAACAAGACTGTGTCTATAAGAATTACTTCTGTAGTTCCATGTTTGAAGGTACGAGCTTGGGTAGGGATTGATGTGGCAATACCAGCTGACAGGAATGTCACGCAAAAGGAAGCAGAAAAGACTAAAATGCAACAGTTTATGTATAGAGATACAACGAACGTGGAACATGAGATGTGTGATTATACCGGTAGTAATTGGAGCCACCGGAGTAGTAATAAAAGGTGTAAAGAACAATGTGGAAGCCATACCAGGAAAACATTCAGTAGATCCAATACAAAAGACATCTGTACTTGTAACATCACACATAATACGGAAAGTACTGCAGTCTGAAACTTGAAGTATGAACGGCGGGGACCATCGTTGGTTCAAGAGGAGTGCCAGAGAGAAAAGGCCAGTGACAGGAGACAACGAAATAATAATAATAATAATAATAATAATAATAAATATAAACAATTCGGCCACACTCCGCGCAACTAACGGTCTCGAACTCTCTCGATATCAAATATCTCCCTGCTGAGCTGAATTGTCTCCCACGCCAGAATTGGTTTAGCTGATGTGTTTTGTGGTGTGGGAATTGGGTTAAGGGAGGATATACTGCCTAAACCTTGCTCGTGGCCAGCGATTCGATCGTTAATCGTAACGGGAATCAGGTTCGCAGGTCACGTAGTGGAGATGGGCCTTGGAATCAGCGTAAAAATACAAATTTAATATCGTGTGGTAGGGAGGAACTTTCACACAATGTGGAGACGATGCGAGGGAGGAAGAAAGCAGGCAGGTGGTTACATACTCGTGTGTATTAAGTGTGTGTGTATTGCACATGGACGAATTTCAGCGTCTGAACAAGTAGTTTTCGGCGTAAGCCAACATGCGCAGACTATCTTGAGCAAGAAAGTATAAATGCGCACTTCGACCAGTAGCCAATCCGGTCAGTTGTATTTGCATTTCATTTACTTCGTTAGTTAGCTGGACTTCAATGTGTTTGTGCAACAGACGCTGACGATTTGGTGTGTTGGGTAACATGATTATTAATTGAGAAGTATATATAACAGTCAGTGGGAGTCACATGATTACGTAATTGAGAAGTATATATAACAGTCAGTGGGAGTCACGTGATTACGTAATTGAGAAGTATATATAACAGTCAGTGGGAGTCACGTGATTACGTAATTGAGAAGTATATATAAGTCAGTGGGAGTCGCGTGATCGTAATTGAGAAGTATATATAACAGTCAGTGGGAGTCGCATGATTACGTAATTGAGAAGTATATATAACAGTCAGTGGGAGTCGCATGATTACGTAATTGAGAAGTATATATAACAGTCAGTGGGAGTCACGTGATTACGTAATTGAGAAGTATATATAACAGTCAGTGGGAATCACGTGATTACGTAATTGAGAAGTATATATAAGTCAGTGGGAGTCGCGTGATTACGTAATTGAGAAGTATATATAACAGTCAGTGGGAGTCGCATGATTACGTAATTGAGAAGTATATATAACAGTCAGTGGGAGTCGCATGATTATGTAATTGAGAAGTATATATAAGTCAGTGGGAGTCACATGATTACGTAATTGAGAAGTATATATAAGTCAGTGGGAGTCACATGATTACGTAATTGAGAAGTATATGTAACAGTCAGTGGGAGTCACATGATTACGTAATTGAGAAGTATATATAACAGTCAGTGGGAGTCACATGATTACGTAATTGAGAAGTATATATAACAGTCAGTGGGAGTCACGTGATTACGTAATTGAGAAGTATATATAACAGTCAGTGGGAGTCGCATGATTATGTAATTGAGAAGTATATATAAGTCAGTGGGAGTCATATGATTACGTAATTGAGAAGTATATATAACAGTCAGTGGGAGTCACATGATTACGTAATTGAGAAGTATATATAACAGTCAGTGGGAGTCACATGATTACGTAATTGAGAAGTATATATAAGTCAGTGGGAGTCACATGATTACATAATTGAGAAGTATATATAACAGTCAGTGGGAGTCACATGATTACGTAATTGAGAAGTATATATAACAGTCAGTGGGAGTCACATGATTACGTAATTGAGAAGTATATATAACAGTCAGTGGGAGTCACATGATTACGTAATTGAGATGTGGATACAACAGTCAGTGGGATTCAGTTTGTTCTGTGGTTGCGCTGAGTGTTGTTATTGGCGCAGGATTTGTTTGTTAAAATGTCAGCAGAAACGAAATAGTGCTCGTTATTTATAGCAGGCCTACTGGAAATCGATTGTTCAATAACGCTAATACCAAAACCCGCCATTAGACACATTCCTGAGCCCCTTTTATCAACCTTCCTTGTCACATGAAAATTAATAAGGTTCTCTCTTTATTTGGTGTTTCCGTCTACTACTTGTTCTTCCAAATGCCACTTTCCAAAGGGTTTCACACTGTATGTGTTGCCTTCCCATTTGTGATTAATGCCCAACCAGTTGTGGCCTGCTGCACTGTACTCTGATGTCAGTGCCACATGGTAAAGGTAAAGCGGTCCCATACAGGCCTTGGCAGGCCCTTAGTGCTCCAGGAGGTCGAGGCTCCCAGGTTTTTAGACAATCGGCACATGAAGGTGGTAAGGTCAGCCCTACGCACCGGCCGCCTTTATCCCCCAGGAAAGATTCCTGGTACTCATTTCTGTTAGAGGCTGAGTCGACCCCAGGGCCATAGTGCGACCGAAACGATTATGTCAATGAAACATTCCAGTGACACCATCGGGAATCGAACCCGCGACGTTCCGGTTTGTAGCGTAGTGCCTCAACCAACTGCGCCACCGCGGATGTCAGTGCCACATGACATGCATAAATCGCCAGGTTTCTGCTTGTACTTGTATGATGTACTAGAAGTAAGTTACTGTACACTTCGTAGTTACGAATACTCATTCCGAGCGCTTTGTGTACACACATTTGTAGTTCTCACGACGGTGAATGTGAAGGTGCGACGCCGTGTATTCTGCTTGATACGTTCCTCTGGAGCAATGTTACCTGCCTGAACATGCACGGCGTCATGTCTCAGAAGACCGTAATTTTCACATATAATTTGTTTTCTTCAGGATGTGCAGAGCTTTCGTTTTAAAATTATTGTGGCATAATTAATTTAATTGCCGATCATAGATCTATAGAACGTCCACATCGGTGGCGTGGAATATTCCTTACCTTGTATTTCGTGAAGCAGAAAATCTTAAGATTGAAGTGAAAGTAGCGACATTAACCTCCTGACGTCACAGGTGACGTCCCCCCGGACAGAGACCGCCACTATGGTTACCACTGCTTTGTATGCGGCTCCATGTTTTTCATTACAGCCCACGCTGGTGCTGCAGCCTGAATCCTGTAGGACACTCTTCATGCCTACCCCCACCCCCCACCCCTCTTCGCTTCACACACACTTAAGGGGGATAGATCTGCAGTGCTGTTCTTGGAAGTTTTTGCCACTTGCTTATACGTACCTTGTAATATTATGACTGTAGTGCACATGGCACGACACAGAATGTAAAATGCATTATATATGGAGTTACAGTTGGTCTGTGTGTGATTACTTTCAGGAACCGAACGAAAACTTGGCACAAGAATATGGTTTTAGCCAATTTTGACTTAGGACAGTATCATGTCCTTGCCCCCTCCGCCTCCCAAAGAGAGATTTTCATCAAATTTCTTATGGACATAATTCCACCAGATGTCATTCCATAGTTGTATGTTTTAATATCTTGTATCCCTAATCCAGTAGATGGGAGGATAATATTAAAATGGATCTTCAAGAAGTGGGATGGGGGGGGGGCATGGACTGGATTGATATGGCTCAGTATAGGGACAGGTGGCGGGCTCTTGTGAGTGCGGTAATGAACCTTCGGGTTCCACAAAACGCGGGGAATTTCTTGACTAGCTGACGACCTGTTAGCTTCTCAAGAAGGACTCTGCTCCATGGAGTTAGTTAGTATCCCTAATCCAGACATGGCGGCCGTTGTTTCTGCCACATTTCGTCGAATGATGAGTTAGGAGATACGTCGTCGTCGAGATCGTTATTCATTGCTGTGTCTTACCTACATAGTCGTTGGGGGGGGGGGGTCGGGTCAGATAATAAATTTACATGGGGTATGATTTCGTAACTAAGGAGCCTACACTGACTAATATTGTCGGGGGAATTTTTCGCCCAGCGTTTATCATCTTTTTTCCAGTTCTGAAGCAAATCTTGTTGGTCAGAGATCTAAAGATGATGGCGAGGTGGAAGCAGTTGTGACACGATGGCAGACAACAGAAGACACGGATTTTTATTAACAGGGAGTATAAAAGCTCGTCCCACGATATAAGTGCCTTATATGTTGCGGGGACCAGTGGAAAAAAGTAGTGGGATGGCAGAATAAGGATGTACTGTTCTTATTAGATATGAAAATAAAATAAAAAAATGTACTGTAAACTTATTTTCTGACCACATTTCGTATACTCCAGATTTGTTTCCTTAGATTTTGGGATGGAGACACTTATGTCCGGAATGTTGGTAACAGTACTAGAAATCTAGACACCAGTTATCCATGCATGCTAATAATTCACAGTTTGGGAAGCAATAAAATGTTTTTTTCCTCCAAGTTCTGTGAACCCATCTCAAAGCTTTCCAGTAACAAAAAAATTGGCGGTGTTTAGATTTCGAATTGTAATGAAAAATTAAGCAAGGGTGTTGTTGATAATGGATTTTAGGCGTAGGTTCATGCTGGAATCCGGCTTGGCGATATGAATCCGCCGAACTCCCAAGGTTTTGCAGAACACATTTTGAGAGCAACTGTGGGTACGGTATTGCATTTAGTGCATCTTCTGCACAAGATCCCATTTATTTTCCTGGAGTTTACTGAAGCTGTTCATAATTAATGAACGTTTAGAGAACTGTTGAAGCACAATAACTTTGTTTGTACGCCATAACAGACTCAATTACTGGACGTGTCCATTTGTTAAGTGCACCAGTGAGTAGGTATCTGCCTTCCCATCATCCGACAGAAAATCATGATGACCAGCAGGTGACTCTTTCACTTTTTGAAGCTATTTGCTTACTAGTAGTTCCTGAAATGTTAGGTAGCACAAAGGGAGCGGCCTGTCAGATGCACTGTACACAGTATGTGTACAGTGCAGACAGGGGCCTTTATTTGACGTTATTACCAGTGTTGTTTTACGACGGTGCTTCAGCGTAGGGTGAAAGGATGAACAAATAAAGCATACTACAAGAAGGAAGTGTTCTGCTGCGGCACTGTATTAACATAACGACAAGTTTGCGTTTGTTTTAAACAGTTACAGAGGTTTTCCCGTTGTGAGGCGCCTATTATTGGCCTGACACACGGTAGTTATGTCATATGTGCTTCGTACTCCATTGCAATTGATGTGGTTCAGGTTTGTCACGCATAGTGACCGAACTGCACAGTTGTGGAAGCAACGTGATGATGAATAGAATATACACTGTAACGGCCGTTTAAAAGACAACCGAGGGCAACGGACTACCGAGGAAGTGTGGTCATGGGAGTACATGGAAAATGGGGGGTCGAATTAATATAGGCGTGATGGGGTACAGTTGCTGTGTCTAATTAAGTATCACGCAGTGAAGATGTATGGGGAAGTGGAGGTACGGTAGTCCCTCGGGGTGGTCCGGATTCCTACCGACTGCAAGCTCCGTGGTAGGTAACATGCAAAAAAAATATTTTAAGCATTCTTAGCAGTTTTATTTGAAAACATTTTATTTTTATTTTTGATTCCACATATGCACATCTTTAACAGAACCTGCCATTATTGTATTCCTTCGTTAGATACCCCTCTAAGGATGGCCATGTCGAGGCCGAAACATGTAGGAGGCACATTTGAAATGACAAATGATTGTTTGTTTTTGATTGTGCAGTTGTTGGATCACGTGGTGTATATTCAATCTGTTGCACGGAATACGAAGAACATTAAAAGTACAAGAAAATCATCGCTCAATGCTGAAGTAAAACTCCTTACAGCGTAAATACTGTACTAACAGTTTATAATAATAGTAAATAATAATAATAATAATAATAAGCAACTTAATTTACCACCGCGCCTGCTGTCCCAGGCGCAGAAGTGGTCATACTAAACACCTGCTCCATCGTGAGAAAATTCCTCAATGATGAAATGAAGTCCACTTACCTGATGAAGATGATCCTTGTGAGTTTACCATGTTCCGACTTTATACACCCATTTCAAAATTTTTTCACACAGCGTGATCAAATGACCCGTACTCTCGGTGCTCAAGAACACCGGAAGTAGCCTGAGACTACCCCAAGTAATAATAATATAATAATAATAATAATAATAATAATAATGACTGGCCGTCTTTACGCTACCTCCCGAAAGAGCCTCCGGTATCCACTGGATAGGAGGAGGTTGGGTGGGCCCAGAGCCAGTGTGGAAGTAGAGTAACGTTTATTGTGCCAGTTCCATACAACAGGGAATGTCGTGAGAGCGCGTTCCACATGTTCTGGCGATTATTTGAACTGGGAGCTAGACGAATAGTGGTGGTTTGCATTTCTTTGGTTAAGGGGCGCTGTAACGTATTGGACATAGATTAAGTGTTAACGAGAATAGGCCTGTTTGAAATGACATAAGAAGCATTGGGAGATTTGCGAAAATTACCTAATGAAGAGTTATGTAATTTTTACTCTGTGTTCCTTCATGTGTATGGTGCTACAAGGCACTGCGGCCCAGGGTTTGCCGTTGCCCTCATTTCTGCATCTTGTTTGTAGACAGTCGGTAGGATTTCTTGTGCAAGGGATCATCCGATCGCTAGACTTTTACCCGCACAGGATAACAAAAACACAAAAGTCAGGCAGACATACGTCCATTCTCCGAGTGGGTTTGAACCCACAAGCCCAGTGTTCCAGCGGTACAGAGACATTGCACGATTTTGACCGCGCGGTCACCGTGATCGCCGTTTATGCTCTTCACCTTATATTGTTAACTGACGGTACAGCAGAGTCCTTCTTTGAAAGATAATTGTCATTTAGCTAGTTGAGAAATTTCCCAGCTTTCATTTTTCATAAGGCCTTAGAAGAATCCACAACTGGGCCCCATTCTGAGCCATTTAAATTCAGTTGACCACCCAGTTTTTAAGATCCGTTATGTTTGTCACAGTGTCCTGCTACAGTATTCAGATCGAAGTGGATGAGACGACTGAGCCAGCGGAGGGATGAAAACTGTAAAGAACATATTTTAGGCAAAGAATCCGATGGAATAAGTCGTTGATGGGACTGTAATATAAAGTGTATCATTGCAGTATGCTGTGATGGGTCTGGACTCTTACGACGTGGGATACGGTACATTGGTAGGCTCTTGTCAAGCCGGCAATGAAGTTTTGGGATGTATAAAAGATGGAAAGGTGCCTGGTTAGTGTAGGCGGTATAATGATTAGGCTACGGGATAGACGATTTGGTGTTGGAATCCCTCCTAAACGTCCAGACCAGAGTGGTCACCGGGGTTCTTTCCCGCGAGTAAAGCGGTTGGGACGTGAAGTTGAGCAATCACGTCCACCTAGTGACGAGGTTAAGAATGAGTGGAACTGTACTTCTTCTCGTGTATGCCTTCGTGGCTTGGAGAGGGTCAGCTTTACCTTTATAGAATATAACAAACGCGTATCAACTAAGAATGACTCTTCTCCATTAAGTCAGTCAGGTAGTTGATGTCTCCTTATGGTACTTTTTCTGCGTTTAGAATGTGAAGATGTGTACAGACAAACCTCGATATAGCACCATTGCTTGTTTACTGCTATTTGTGGCGGTATATTGAGGAAGGGCCGATCCCAGTGGCCGCGCGGTCTAAGGCGTGGATCTGTAGCCGCTCTCTTGCTGGGATTGTGGGTTCGAATCCCGCCGGGGACATGGATGTCTGTCTTTTGTGAGTGTTGTGTGTTGTCAGGTAGAGGTCTCTGCGACGGTCTGGTCACTCGTCCAGAGGAGTCCTACCGAGTGTGGCGTGTCTGAGTGTGATCGTGAAGCCTCGATAATGAGGAGACTTTCGCCCACTAGGGGCTGTTGCGTCATGAAAAAAAAATGCTTAGGATTGCGTTAAATTGAAATTCTGTACAGTAGTGAGTTTTTGTTTACAGGTTTTCGTGGACGCGAAGTGAGGGTGGCGCTATATCGGGGTTTGGACTGTATATATGATGTGTGTGTGTATGTATATGATGTGTATGGCCTAGTAGTGACAATAAGTTGGCTACCATACTTGATTTTGTTTGCCCTTACTTTAAAAAGTTTTATATGCAGTGAATAACAGAAAGGTTTACGAAAGCACTTCAGTGGTAGCAGTATTGACAGTTAATTATTTTTTGCGCAGGGTCCCGTGGTTCTCGGAGACACTAGCACTACGACTCTGGCATCCACCACATCTCGCCAGAGCACTGAGGGCTCGTTGTCTGACAGTGGGATCTCAGACTCTGGCTCAGAGCAAGAACTTAGCGAAAGGGAACGGCGTCTCGCGGCTCTACGGCGATTGGCACGCCACCTGGAAGCTGTACTGGCGCCCGGAAGTGAAGCTCTAGTCAATATGGCAAAGGTTGGTACCAAACATGTTTTGTTTCTTAAGTCTTACCATTAGTTAGCACTGTAACAAACAGTGATATCATATTCTGATCTGAGTTTGACAATGTCACGATTAGTAACGAAACATTTTCTGCTGTCTTAGCGGTGAAGCTGTTATATCTTTAGTACAGTGAAAGTGTGTTACAGTGCACTATGCAAAAGAAGACAATACTTGTTATGAGTTATTGGAACAAAGTTTATACAAGATAGGCAATGTACGTATAACTTAACATTAGGCGCGTTCGCGTAACCAGTATTGCCGTGGAAAAACAATGATTATTACATATTCCGTGTGTGTGTCTGTAGCCTTAGTTATCCATCATGCAAAGCGCATGCGCCGTATTATATTGTCATCTGTGGCCTGTCCAGCTGTACCATATTTTTTCACATTATCTCATAAATGGCACGATTTTCGGGGGAAAAAAGTGATTGAACATAAAATGTGTGTTTTGATTTTCTCTACAACTTTCTTCTGAAACGTATCTCATTCTAAGAATAATTCAGCGAGTTACTATCATAAATGTACACAGGTCTTCGTGTAAAGTACCCGTTATTATTGTCAGATTTTAATGAAATTTGAATTTTCTCGACAAATTTTCGAAAAATACTTAAATATCAAATTTAATGAAAATCCGTCCAGTGGGAGCAGAGTTCCTTGCGGACGGACAGACGGACTGACAGGCGTGACGAAGCTAGTGGTCGCTTTTCATAATTTTGCGAATACGCCAAAAATGAATGCATAATATTAAGTTATTGCTGTTGCCATCCTACCCGTGTTTCGTGATTTTCGTTTGGAAGTCCACACTGAAACACATTGCGTGAATATAATTTTCATTTGTATCAACATTTCACTATAACCATTAATTGGCAAAACGTCTTAAGTGGCGAGGTACTGAAATCACAGAGGTTGCTAGTTAATAGTTCTCTGCTTTGGATTTGGGTACACCCCTATACTCTTGTTAAATAAGTGAACATTGAATTTTCTACAATAGTGTACTGTTGTGTAGAAAAGTGCGTTCAGAAATAGTGTACGTGTGTGTCTCCACACTGTTGCCTTGCATGTAACATGAGCTGAGTAGCTGTAACTTATAAGATATTATGGTAATCAGAAGTTATTTTAGAGATTTCCATCTTGTCTACTTTTTTTTGGCGCTGCAAGAAGTTGTTGATCATAAATGGTTGTAGAAATTAGGAGCTTGAGAATTTGTACTTTTGTCCTTGTTACAGCGGATTGAGCAGGCTGAGAACGAGCTTCGAGGTCTGCAACGTACATGTAGGGACCTAATTGTACGCACTGCTGTGTGCGTGGAGGCCCGCTCGGCTCTGCCACCCCCCGTTTCAGGATCAAACCCTGGACTGCACCGTGAACTTTCTGTAAACAGGTAAAGTGCCCCATTTGCCTGCGTCCATAGGTTCAATGTACTGCTGGCTAGTTCTTTGGGGTGGGTCATCTTTCGGGATTAGGCCACATAGAGGTATGATCTGTCTCATTAAACACCAGCAACAGGACCCTAAGTATTGCAGTAAACCTCAGTCTGATGATGTGTAAGTTGTATACAGTAGGTTGCTGAAACTTGGCATAAAAAATGTGTGGCTGCTGCCCAAATTCTGACGTTTTCGAACGCTGCTTTTGTCTTGCTATCATCGCAAGTTCTTTGCTGCAATGCAAGTCTTTCTTTTTTCTTTCTTTCTTTGTTTCGTTTTTTCTTCTTTCTTCTTCCTTCCTTCCCACCGTTCATTCCACCCACTGTTTTACTCTTTTCTTGCTGTCTGTCTTTGTTTCTCTGTTTCTTTTTCTAATTTTCCTATCCCATATGTTTAATTTTCCATTCTTTGTTCTGTCTGTCCATTTGTGATTGTGCTGTGTGACGTAACCTTAATGGCAGGTGGCCATTCCTATCTCGGATTTGTGTTCTGTAGACACATTAGAGTATAACGTGTTCAGATGTGCACTGAAGCCTGTTTTGACAAGTAGCACCTTCTGACGGTTTCTGTAACGGTCTAACATTACAAAATTATTTCTAATGCTAATGCCATTAGACGAAAATCATAACAGCGTTCCAAGAGAAGTAGTGGCCCAACATAGGAGGTCTGGCTTCTTGCATTTACAGCCCTCAGCACAAGGATATGTGAAAGGCCAGAATCATGCTTATCCACAATTACTGTATCGGTTCGCTGTAGATGTAAGGTTCAGTGGATTTGAAGCATTTCAGAAGATGAGGTGCAAATGTCAGTTGGTGAATGAACCTACCTTGTTTAGCACAGCCACGATTATAGATTAGCTTTATTTTTGTAAAATACAGTTTAGAAGTGTCGTGTGGTAATTGTTTGCTGACGTTTCGGGACAACGTATCGGTCCCATCTTCACGGGTCAAGAGACCTACTCGGACTCCAGACCCCTGAAGATGGGACCGATACGTTGTCCCTAAACGTCGGTAAACAATTACCACATGACGCCGCGTAATATCCCAGAAGAGCGCAGATCTGATGAACATCGCGGCGAAGGCTAAAATCGAGGTTATATTCAGCTTATGTGTATGTGGCACTAGTTCTCATGTTACTCACTGAATAACTTTTTCAAGAAGTGCCATGCAAGAAGTGCGCTGACCGTTTATTTTCAGCATTTGAGGTCGACTTGCTGAGGTTGTCACGGGTGTTGTGGGGTGTTTGTGTATAAGCTGGTTTCGAGAACTTTGCGTGTGGTGAATTCAGATTTTACACCAACTCTACGTGAGGTCGAACTACAGAGATTCATTTCGTGGCCAGTGACATAGTGAAGCTGTCAGCTAGTCAATATGTGAATTACAGACCATCTTTTCCGTCAGAAGGACCTCGAAAATCTTCGTCGGTATTGTTACTAGAGTACCGGCTGGACGACCAACGTTTCCCCGCGGGGTCAAGAGATGTTTCTCCCCTCCGAAGCGTCCAGATCGTCTGTATGGCCCAGTTAGCCTTTTTTAATGGGTACCGGGGTTAAGGTAGCCGGAACTTGAAGCTGACCGCGAACTTCCGTTGAATGCTGAGGTTAAGAACGCGTTGAGATATACCTCCACTATCCCATATGCTTTCGTGGCTACCCAGGTAGAACTTTACATTATTTCCTAATCAGGATCGGATATTCTATATGCGAAATCGGTGTAGACGTCTTCCTGTCCACCTCACGACCATGTTAAAATCACTCGTAGTCTTCCTATGGCTTACTTAGGGTGCGTGAGACGCGCTGTAGAAGCAACAGACGCAGTGAAAATAAAACTTGGCATGTCTTCAAGTACACGTAACGTACTGAACCCACAGAGTACCGTAGATAGCTCCTCCACAGCACCCTAGAGTTGTTGCACTTCCTTTCCAGCCTACGTTCTTCTATCTTATCCCAGTCAGCTAGCCATTCTGTGGGCCAGGAAAGCGTAGTCGGTGTAGAAACTCGCTACAGGCTGGACGGTCCGGGGATCGAATCCCGGTGGGAGCGAGATTTTCCTCACCTGTCGACACCGGCCCTGGCGCCCACCCAGCACCATGCACAATGAGTGTCAGATCTCTTTCCTGGTTGTAAAGCGACCGGGGCGTGGTGTTGACCACCCCCCCCATCTAGTGCCGAGGTAAAAGAAAGAGTAAAACTATACCCTTAAACCCCCCCCGGGCCATCATGCTGTGTTCTGGGGTGAACTTTACGTTTACCGGCTAGGCATTCTGTTCCCACCGAATGATGGTAGCATTAACCTTCGCAAGCGAAAAGCGCTTTGGGCTGGTTTACGTAGGCTAGAATAAGCTGGAAGTGAATACAGGAGTAGGCGAGAAGCCTCCGATACCCGTCATGCCCACATCCGTTGGACTTCTTTCCGTGCCCTCAGTGGCTAGAATTACTGCCTTGAACACTGTTAGTCCGCCACTGCGTAAAGGAAAGTGACGTCACCGGGACATGGCCTTATGACTTCGGTCGCCATCACTCTCGGTTCGAACAGAATTTGACCGACAGAGCTTGCGTGGAACGAAGACAGCAGAGTATATTATAATGTTGCTCAACATTGGCGGTACTGTATCGAATATTAAGCCGACCCCTGACTGGCGACCTCTTGGTAATGGAGATCGTAGTAGGCGAAGGGTAATTATTTCTAAGACGGAGCTTAACACGTTATAAACCTTGCCAGCAGATGTTGAGGAACCGGAGAGATACATTACCGTCACGTGTCTTGTGAGAAAGTTGTAACTTGTGTTGAATTGCCCTTTAATGAACAGGTTTGGTGAAAACTGTTGCATTACGTGAAACTAATGGAATAATCCTGCAGGAATATGTGTCCATTGTATTGTGGACATAGTTAAAATGAAGGTGAAACGACAATAAAAGGAAAAAATAAGATAATCCCCGACATTTTAGGCGGCACATAATACTAACATGACACAGAATGGACTTAAAGAAGCGGTACAATAAAACGCCGACACAACTTGAGGACAAGGCTGGGGGTAGAAATGACTAAACCAGTTTAATGCCAGCCACGGGAACAGACGCGGTGTCCGTTTGTTTTGTTTGCGCTGTGTGCGTGGTTATGATATGGAGCAAATTAGCAGCGTGTTTCGTAACATTCAGGGAAGGAAGGACTTTTATAGAAAATGAAAATGTCGTGATATTTAATACAATATAAATCGCCCTCAAGGTCAGCCTTGTGTGGATAAATACGGTATTTTTTAAATCGACGTATACGACGGTTTACCACACACAGAAAGTACACAAGTACAGTTGAAGAAGAAAGGGAAGAAGAATAAGAATAAGAAATTTTCTTTAACAATATTTCTACAATATTTTAATTGGGGAGTAGTTTACTGGCGTTTTAGTGAATAAAAATTAATTTTCTGTAACAAGGTTTCCTTGGGGAAATATTATTCTCATGTCTCCAAACCTCTTTTTGCAAATAAAAAGTGTTTTGTTTTATTTAACATACATTAGTTTTATACGATTCTAGATGTAGTGGCATATAATTCTAGATGTAGTGGCATATAATTCTAGATGTAGGGGCATATAATTCAGACAAAATGACCTTTTGTCTTCAGATTCCATTCGTTAAGAAAACGCGGAAGCAGGCTACAGATTTTTACATCTGTGATGTAAAAACCTTAACCTACGTAATTCGATTTCCATTTAACACTGGCTTATCTGTGGATTACCGATATCCCAGCAAAATATTGGAATCTTGGGCCGTTCTTCATAAGACACTTCGAATCAGTGCTGGCGGTATTGACTAGACATCCGTGCGGTGCAGTGGTTGGTAATCTCTCATCCAGTTGCGCATGTCCCATTTCGCTTTATAATTCAGATTCATATCTATTGCTAAGAGTCCCTAACCGCACATTCGAGGAACTTTCGACAAAAAATTTATGAGTTATAGAGGTGGGATGATTGTGCAGGCCGCAACACAGACAGGTGCACGCTGCATTAATGCCTATGGATGTTTCTTTTTAAGCGACTAGACAGTCGAGATTTGAGGTTATCATAGCTGTGCTAATGAAGATTCAAGTCTTACGGGATGTTACGCTATGTCGACTGGTAAATGGCTACAGACTTTCGAAGGAGCTTTATGCCCCCGTATTCATCGTCAAGTAGTCCATAAGTATTTTTGGATGTTAGACTATGAAGATGGAGGCACTACAGTCCTATGAAACGACCGCTGACTGTTTACCAGTCGACATCCCCGACATATTTTTTTAAGGTATTCATAGGGGCTGCCGATCCCAGTGGCCGCGCGGTCTAAGGCATGGGTCTGCGGTTGCTCTCTTGCTGGGATTGTGGATTCGAATCCCGCCGGGGGCATAGATGTCTGTCTCTTGTGAGTGTTGTGTGTTGTCAGGTGGGGGTCTGTGTTTCGGGCCGATCACTCGTCCAGAGGAGTCCTACCGAGTGTGGTGTGTCTTGAGTGTGATCGTGAATTCTCGATAATTAGGAGGCCCTGGCCCACTAGGGGCTGTTGCGCCGTAAACAAATCATAGGGACTCCTTTGCGGGACGTTCGCTCTATCGCAGGCTCTCAACCAACAGAATAACGCAGAGAAACGGGATTTGAAGCCTGATTCTAGTAGTCTGCGTCCCATAGAGTGCGCGGCAACGCTGTAAGGGAGACAGACTTCCTCAAGAAAGTAACCAGCGAAACTAACTTTAGCCGTCTTTTGGGAGTGACGTCTCTCCATTAAGGCTGAATCAAACGATAGTAGGCCTAAAGAGAGTGCAGTTTATCTACTGTCTGTGCACTTAAACTTCTGCTTAGCGGTGGAGCTGTCGCCGAGGTACCGCCCCCATTGTCGGTCAAGCAGTAAGAGGACCATCCATATTATTGTCACCAGAGCCTCTGTTGTATGTATGTGTCTGTCTATCTATCTATATATCTATCATATCCATCCATCCATCCACAGCCATCCATCTATCTATCCCTCCATCTATCTGATCTATCTATCCGTCCATCTATCTAATCTATTATCCGTCTATCTATCTATCTATCTATCTATCTATCTAATCTATCTATCTATCTATCTATCCTATCTGTCTGTCCATCCATCTATCTATCCGTCCATCTATCTGTCTAATCTATCTATCTAATCTATGTCAATCACATCTGTCTGTCTGTCTATCTATCTATCTAACGATGTTGAGCTCTGAACTCCCTGTGCTAACACCAATAGCCGGCAGACAGTACAAAGTCGAGTG
This sequence comes from Reticulitermes speratus, assembly GCA_021186555.1. Lineage (NCBI taxonomy): Eukaryota > Metazoa > Arthropoda > Insecta > Blattodea > Rhinotermitidae > Reticulitermes > Reticulitermes speratus. The sequence goes on from JAJKFL010000009.1 coordinate 23,152,315, forward strand.
GGGGTGGGGCAGCCGGTGTAGTGACAAGGCGTGACGTTCGATGGATCGTGGTTCGATTCCCGGCACGAACAAAATATGTATTTAGCTGTTCTCCAAAGCGTTCAGACGGCTCTGCGCCCACCTAGCCTCCTGTTCAGTGAGTGCAGGAGGCAAAGCGGTCGGGGCGTGAAGCTGACCACTCGCAACCATCGAAGAGCCAAGGTCAAGAATGAGCTGAAGCTATACCTCCACTCCCATATTACTTCATGGCGTGCATAGGGACACCATCACCTTTTGCAGTATGAAAGTCCATTAAATGTGTTAATTTTTATTATGTCTAATTAGTGCGGGGGGGGGGGGGGGTCGCCAGTATATTATACTGTATAATGATGATACTTAACAGCCTGTTTCATGGCAGAAAAAGTCGGTTCTTCAGGTAGCTATAGTGCGCATGCGTCTGTTAATGTTCCTTTTGAAAAGGTGATGCATTTACCTTCTCTTTTCGTTGTGCCGATAGACACATAAGCCTAATGTTTTAATATCGTTATATTTTTGCAACGTAAGCGTAAAGTATGAAAAACGTAATCGCCTCTTGTTCCTGTAGTAAAGCATTAATAAAACAACAGCTGTGATCAAAAGATACCGTGAGAACTACAAAAAGAAAGTGGGGAAGTTAGATCTGATTTTAAATCGATCTGTTAGCGTCATCCTAGCGAGTACTTCACGGAGTTTATAGACCATTAGACTCATTAATTCTCTCATTAGCATGCAAATAAAAACGACGCGGCTTTTAAAAGACTGAGCAGGCAGGTTGGTCAGTCGGGCTGGCTGGCTGGGTCGACCCTCCCGGTATGAGTGATGGCCACGTCCCGGATGGTCCATCTCTGTGATTACTCACTCCTGTCTCTCTGTCTGTGGGAATGAAGTGAGGTTGGCTGGATCTCCCAATTCGTGGTGTCCAGGTTTTTAAATCGTACTGCGTATTATGGAAGAGACGTAATTTTGTTTTGATTATTTATTTATTAGCTGGAATAACTCGATCGGTAAAGCAACTGGCTACGATGTTTAGGTCTTCGATACGGGGACAGAGTTTCCTCTTCGCCTCCGCCTCTGTATCTTTTCTGGTCCCCCAAACGTCCTTCCGTTCTGTACTGGAGGTTCCTTCTGTACTGGAGTTCCGTTCTGTACTGGAGGTTCCTTCTGTACTGGAGGTTCCTTCTCCCGGAATTGGTCGATTGGAGCGTGGTACTGTGCGTGTACTGTCCAGACGTCTGCATTGGCGTTGTGCTTAATATTTTTATATTATTAGTTATATTATTTATTTCTCGGATATGTAGGATGTTAAGGCTAGGATAGAGGAGGGGAATGCATGCAGATTTTTGATAGGAGAGTAGTGAAATAGAAATGTTTAATCAACGAGGTGTCAGGTACTCTAATTATGTAGCATCCAGTGGCGTTGAGTGAAATTCGAGTACGGTACATTGGTGGAATGTTGCTGACAGGATAACACTGAAGTCTTACGTATTGTGGTAGTTCCACTCGCCCCCATTCTCGAAAACCTTGCTGCGTATTTGTTTTCGGGTTAGGCCTCCCTTCCTTGTACCACAGTGTTTGAGGGTTAAATGTTAAGGTGAGAGTTTGTAGGTCGGCTGAAGGCTGTTACACGATTTTTTGTGTTTTTGTATGTTATATTACAGGACAGCGTCAGTGAAAGTTAATTTAGCGGAGAAATGAATAATGGTTTTGGATGGATGTAATAGTGGTCTGTGCGGCTATATCCTGTTGCAGTAAACTTTCGAGCAGTTCCCCAGGAAGGGATTGAGGGTATGAAATGAAAGAGTCCGCCGTCGCGTCTAATAAGTCAGCTTACATGGCCTTAGACGTTGTCAGTTCGCAGAACTATGAAAACCGAAGTTTATTCGTCCATGGTGATATAAACAGCCACAAGAGACACAGGGATATATCCCTGGAAAACGAAGACGATTTTCTGCAATAGCTGTGTGTTTGCAATCAAATAACTATTAGGTACACATTGTACTATGCTTTTTAATTTTTTTAACCATTTTAATATTTGTATTTTAACCCTACCATTGCATATCTATGGCATAACTAGCTGTTATTGTATTTTTCTTTGTTGAATGCCTCCCTGAAGATGGCTGAAAAAGGCCGAAACATATAGGAGGATTGCCACATGTCTGTACGATTTTATCTGTTTATAGTGCAGTTGTTGGTATACATATGGTAACTGAACTCTATAACGTCTTTCCTATTCCTTGTCGACATCTGTTTGACACTGATTGAACCATATGAAATTTGGTGCGGCATTGCATCCTAAGCCGATCCCAGTGACTGCGCGCTTGCTGGGATTGCGGGTTCGAATCCCGCTTGGGGCATGGATATCTGTTTCTTGTGAGTGTTGTGCGTTGTCAGGTAGACGTCTCTGCGTCGGGCTGATCACTCGTCCAGAGGAGTCCTACCGAATGAGGTGTGTCTGTGATCGTGAAGTCTCGATAATGAGGAGGCCCTGGCCCCACTAGGGGCTGTTGTGCTATGGGGGAAAAAATTGCATCCTCAACATTAAGGTAATGAAGTTGATGGCTTCCTTTTTGAAAAAGTACGCTCACTCAGCTAGCCAAGAAACCCCGTCCCTTAACCCTTTGTGGAACGCGAAAGCTCTTTGCTGTGTTCCCAAGAACCCATCGTTTTTCCGAGGCGCTAACACCTTGTAACATGCTACGTTTTTGCGGCAAAGGATCGTTTGCCCCCCCCCCCCCTACACCATTCCCCTAAGCTATAACCACCCCTTGTCGGTTGTCCCCCTGCTTACTGAATGGCCTATGTCTGTACTCTCAGTACCTGAAGGTCGCTTTCTTCACCCGTAACCCGAGGGGATGTCATGATGACAGGGGACCTGCTAAACATGACTTACACGAGTGTGGCATACACGTATTTTAGTGAACTATTTGAGCAAGGTGAATATTAAAAGATTGCCTGTAATCCTGTAACGGCGCGAAGAAACTCGTAATAGTTGTTATTTTCATTAGATTCAGATTATAAAAGTTGCTGCATCTTTTTGTCTATTAACGGTGTTGGGTCTTATGGTGACAGCTCCGCGTCTCATAAGTACCGCTAAAAATATTGCGTTATGCGTTTTTATATATGATTCTTATAGTGACGTCTCTAATAAGTAATATTGCGTTATGCTTTTTATATATGATTTTATAGTGACGTCTCATAGTACCGCTAAAAATATTGCGTTATGCGTTTTATATATATGATTCTTATAGTGACGTCTCATAAGTACCAGCTAAAAATATTGCGTTATGCGTTTTATATATATGATTCTTATAGTGACGTCTCATAAGTACAGCTAAAAATATTGCGTTATGCGTTTTTATATTATGATTCTTATAGTGACGTCTCATAAGTACAGCTAAAAATATTGCGTTATGCGTTTTATATATATGATTCTTATAGTGACGTCTCATAAGTACCGCTAAAAATATTGCGTTATGCGTTTTATATATATGATTCTTATAGTGACTCTCATAAGTACCCTAAAAATATTGCGTTATGCGTTTTATATATATGATTCTTATAGTGACGTCTCATAAGTACCGCTAAAAATATTGCGTTATGCGTTATATATATATATATATATATTATATATTTATTTATATATATATATATATGATTCTTATAGTGACGAAACATCGTTGTCGATAGATAGCTTTATCACACGGCAGACAGGACAGAAGAGGGAAGAATTTGTATTTTGTGTGTGTGTGTGTATTAGAGCATTATAAAGGACTAATGCGTTGTAAAGAATCAGACCAAGCCTTCTGCTGTAACGCTGTTATTATTTGCATCCCTTGACCACAGTTTACCATTGAATTGATGAATAAATCTTGCCAGGATGGTGGGTTGCCCCACTGTCACGTTGTAAAGGTGAGTGATTAGGGTGTGATCCTCTGGGTTAACAGTTGCGCGGGGGGTCGAAGTCTTCCCGCCAGGAGTTCTTGCCGTGAAGCAGTAGTTAGAGATACTCTTTGTTCCTTTTTCTCGGCAAGTAGCGTCATCATGTGTGCGGTACTGCGGTATTGGAGATGCGAAAGGCAGGTCTCTGTTGTAAACGCATTAATTCTGAAGTTACTAATGTCTGTTTCAACGGCCATAGACGATGACATTTGCGAGGAGGGGTGTGTGGGATGAATCGATGGCGGAGATTATGAGTGTAGCCCGTATGGCCTGATGGTAAACAGAGCAGTAGGGAGACCTAACCGTAGATGAACGAATATGAAAGTGAATCAGATGTTGTGAAGAGGTGTGGACTGTCTTCATCTGGACGAAGACAGTTATTGACGGGTTCTTGTGAAGACGGCAACGAATGTTAGGGTTTTAAAATGGCGGGAAATTTCTTGACCTGCTGAGTAACTATGGGCCTACATTTTCCCAAAACGGACTCTGTGTCCCATGAGTTGGTTAAAACGTAACAACGGTGGGGGTTAAGTGCCTTTATGTAATGATTCCTAACCTAATACTTTGATGACTAAAATTAATCTGCATTGTACACAAAGGTTCAGTTTGTACCTCCCAGATAACAACACAGCACACTTGAATTATAAAGATCAGTCGGCGAGTGTTGTGTAGGAAAACAGTGGCTGTTTATTGTGACAGTCGTACAAAACACATCTTGAAGCCTGTGGACGAAATGCGGAGTTTTTAGGCGCGTTCATAAAGTTGCGAAAAGCGACTGTTACCTTCGTCTTGTCTGTCCGTCCGTTTAGAACAACTCGGCTCATACTGGGCGGATTTTGTGTGAAATTTTATATTTTTTTACAAAAATGTGTCGAGAAAATTCAGGTTTGGTGAAAATCGGACAAATAACAAGACACTTTACATGAAGACCTATGTTCATTTGACTACTATGGTTACTGACGTGACCATGTTTGCGTTTGTTACCATAGTTGTCAATGTGTGTTTGTTATGGTTACGCGAACGCACGAGAAGTGTCTCTAACTTGTTCTTCACCGACAGTAATCTGTTTCTTCCTCGTAGTGTAAGAGACCTAGCTGTGTTATAAATTAAAATATCAATTATTTTTATTGACAGTATTTCCGAAATCTTCAAAGCTGCACGTCTGTTTCAGAACTGTTATTGCCCACTCTTGAGACTACAGCCGAAGTATGTGCCCAGAATAATATATTTAAATACGCCAAACCTACCCTGTCGTATCCCCTCTTTGGAGTGCTCTGTGGCCGCTCTTTACATGCTTACTACTTACCTCCTAGTCTGTCATAAAGTAGTAGCACAAATCTGTGTATGTGAAATTATTAATAGTCTAATGCCTGCCGACCCTTGACACAGTAGTTGGCCGTTGTATGAAAGTTGCCGGTTGAATCAGACAGCGGAGGATGATATATACACAGGTGCGTGGAGGGAGACATGTTGTTGTAATGAACAGAGGTAATTCGTCACAATCTGTTTTTCCTGGTTCACTGTTATGTTTATTTCATTAGTAACCACGCGTTATGACAAGGTTCAGTAGGCCTGTTTATTGCTACATATTCCACACAGTTCAAAGGTTGGAGGTGTACCTCACATGTCTGCAGTAGACACACGTGCCCATAGCTTTGAAATGCTGTGGTGTACCTGGTGAGCGGGGGCAGCCCGGCCAGCAACTTGTTTGTGTGTCGGTTCGTTTGATTCCCTGCGGGGACGCGTTTTTAGGGGCCCAAGAAGAATTCTTCTTGGACTCCTCGGCCCTTGAATATGAAGGCACTACGTTGCTTCGAATGTCGAGAACCACCAACCCAGCCGCGATGCAGCGTCACAGTCCAGAAGGCCGTGGACCTCATCGTATTTAGCCTTGTGGTGGCTTTAGTGTAACCCCGAAATACGTAGCCATGTGTTTTATCGCATTTTAATTAATTGAGTCGTGTTGCCTCAAGTACCCAGTTTCACATATTGTATTGCACACAACGGCATGACACAAATAAAGATGGATATCGTTGTGTAACAAAAATAAGTCGTCTGTTCGGGAATTAAATATACAGGGTGGCTTACACACACACACACACACAAAGATAAGGCGCATATGAATGTATGATATGTATGTGTGTGGGTGTCTGTGTGTGTACGTATACATACTCATTCAGTTAGTCGAAGTGAGTAACAATAAGTGGCTCGAATCGAATACAGAAATGTTGTAAATTACGATTGTTCTACCCTGTTAGTGTCGTTTCGGGCCTCCAGTCGACTCATGACCCTGCACCCTGGGGCTCGTGTTTCCTGAATGGGGTGAATTACTTGTTTAGGGTTGAATCAATGATTATCTTTTCCTGTACTCTCTCTCGACTGAGTTGAATCAGCCAGGAGGCTCCGTCTTGCGCAGTCGTCGTTTGAAACTGATGTTCTCCAACACGTAGAAATCAGCTGTAAGTTTACCTAATTCTAATTTGATAGTTTTGATTGAGAAGCATGCCTTCCGTTGGGGATGTGTTCAGGCCTGTTTCGATACCCATATTAACGTCACGGCCAATGGGACCGGGAAGACGGTTCCACCTCGAGATGTCAACGAACGTTAATTGAAACGGATTGCTTTCAGATATGAGGACCAGTTCCACACTTCAAAGAATTGTTACTGAGATGGTCATTCGGGTTGTGTTTCTCCAATCAGCCTGTCGCCTATGACAAACAGAGAATAAACATGTAATAGTCTGGTATGAAAGAATGCAGAAGATAAGAAAGTGGCACTTGTTTGGGATTAAAACCGGTTATGTACTGCGCTGGAATACCAGCAGATAACGGGCGGTGTTGTGGCGTATTTTCTAAACCACTGGTTCTCCAAGAGCTTGCCGTAAGAATTAGTCGGAAAGTGAGTTAATTTGATGTTTTGTAATTCATGTGGTTGAATTCGCCCATTTCAGAGTGCAATGGACAGTGCCACACAAACGTGGGACTGCAAAGGTCAAGTGTCACGTGATGACTGTTGGCATATCATATTTAATTCCCTCATAGCGCGGGGAATTCGCGTTGTTCACTTGCTGCCATGTATCAGTGAATGAATCATCCTGTTTGCCTGCTTGTCTTCCTTTACCGAATGCTTAACGGCATATTTTAATGTCGTATGCGAGATAGTACAGTGAACTCCCGGTCATTCCACTTGTGAAAAAGCGACCCCCCACATTTACCGACCCGCCGAAAAAAGAGGGATTCCGAATTATTTGTGAATAAAAATTTGAATTAGAATTTAGGTAACGTGTTACGCTCCTTTTTTTTTTGGCTACCAGTGATGTTGCCTACAGAACTGCATTTACAAGGCGACGACACTTCGGATAGCCTAGGCCTAGTCAGGCCTACACCACACAGGCGAAACTTCGTTAAGTGGCGGAAGCTCCTGACATATGTAGGCCGTGAAATATGTTTTGGGGACTTACTTTCTTATTCTGTATCAAAATTGCACTATATGTGTGCTGTTTTTGTGGTCAAACATTGCCTGGGTTAGGTTATATGGTTTCCTAATTACCGACCTATAGACTTTTCCGACCCCACACCCCCCGTCGGATAAAGAAGGTCCAGGAACTCCGAGAAAAGTAAGTACAAGGCCTACTATTGTCATGTCTCGTCACCGGAATGTGGTACAGAGTTATATAATGTAAAGATGGCTAATAAATGCTTTGAAAATGTAACGGTTCAAAATTCAATTCACGAACATATAAAGATGAGTTTAAATTCGGGGAATGTTTCGTACCGTTCATTTCAGCATCGTTTTGTCGTCGTCCTTTGTAAAAGTCGAAAGATTGAAATTGTACTGTTACTTAGTTTTACCATTGTGTGAGACTGGGCGTCGCTTTGTCTCTGTCTAAGTGTGGACAATAATATCCAGGGTGTTGAGAAGAAACGAAGGTAACAGTAGGATGAAGCCATGAAGACGCGGAGGAGTGGAGGTGTAGCTCCATGACTTCTTAACCTTAGCACTAGGTAAACATGAGTGGTCAGCTTCACACCCCGGAGGCTTTACATCCAAGGAAAGTGGTCTGAGACCAATCGGTTGGGCCTAGAGCCTGTGTGGATGTTTTGTAGAAGAGAAAAACCTCTTGCCTCTGCCGGGAGTCGAACCAAAATCCCCTAGTCGCCCATCCTGTAGCGTAGACACTGTAATGAAACTAAATAACTGCATGAATCGGGAGTCGTTTATAAGCTGACATTTGCTGACCTCGTCATAAAATTAACCACGTTCTGTAGAATTGGAAGGTTCATCGCAGTGTTCACATGAGAGCGCCACCGAACGCTTTTCATAGCCAGTTTAATGCAAGTCCAACCCCTCACACCCTATATCTTTAATATACATTTTAATACTACCCTGGTATGGGGCCTCGCTGTGAGTCGTTTAGCATCAAATCATGCACTGGGTGCTACGGGTCCAGTGCTTCATAGTTTCAGTATGTATGTTACTGGAAAATGTTACGTGAAGGAAAGAGCCCATTTTGCTGTAAGCAAACGTAATTCATTCATCATCATTCATTCTTTGCAGTCTGTCTTACGACAGGTCCGTAGCCTCTTCAAAAGCGAGTTCTCCACAGGGTGCGATCTAGTGCTTCCTCTTTCAATTTCCAGTATCTTTTATTTTCCTTAGGTCATCCAGTACCTGCTTACGCCTTCTTCCTCGTCTTACCGTCATTTCTGTCCTTCCCTGTAACTTTCCTTCAGTCTGTTTCTGGAAGAGACTATCAGGAAAAGTAATAATGTGGTAGTTTTTCCATTTGCTGTCCACATCGCAGTACAGCAGCCATTCAGACCACTCTGGTCACGCCTGTTGCTACACGATCATGAACCATCTCGAGCATCATTGGCTCTGTGCTTCTAGTCGCTACTGATGTCGCTGCTTCCGGCATCAGGGGAGTTTTTATTGGATTTCCCATCTCCTAGGCATCTCTCTTCGTCTGGTTCCTACCCTCTTGATCTGTCCGGCTTGGGAGGCCCTACTGGTAGCAATGCTACCGCCGGCTTAGCTCTCAGGGTCACTGGAACTCCCAAGCCCCTCTACCACGGCAAGGTGGAGATACCAACAAAGCAAACGTAGTACTGTTCGTTTTTGGTTTTGTAATTACGTCTGTACTGATAATTACATTTAAGACTTTGCTGTTGATGAAAATGGGTCGTTTAAGAGTTTCATTTTACTAGTCCTGATCAAGTAATTGCTTATCGTCATGTCTGTTCCCACTAAGAACCTGAAACTTAGACACGTTTTCATAAATTTTTGGTCAGTTTAATATTGGTATGGTGATTGGTTAAGAAGGCATTAAGTCTTCCGATGGTTAATTAGTTGCAGTAACCGATCGAACATCGCAGGTCGGCCTTGAAAAAGATGATTGCTCAGGTTCCTGGGATTACACCGAGTATCTTACTGTGTGGCTGCACTCCTTGCTGGACGAAACCTTACGAGCAGAGTTCGTTAGTTTTGTTCTGCCCTCGCAGAGAACTTCGGCTGGAAGCAAAATATTGTTTTCGAAATCGTGTGTCTTTCTCAACATTCGTTAAATTCACTGCATCATATGCACATATATTATGACATCTCATTTTTAGTGTGTTATATTTTAAATTACGTTGTGATGCAGCCATATTTAATTTTAATGTACACCTACACTTTGCATACGTTTTTATATACACTGTTGTTTATATTAACTTCAACTATAAAAAAAACGCATCACTATTGGGACTTTTCATGTAAAGGAATGGCGCGTTTTGTGTTTTAAATTTTATTAATATAAATAATAGTAAGTACTCTAAAACCTGAGTGTTATATAGGCGATTTTTTATCCGCATGATGTTTGTATAACGATAAAAGAGAGTTCGTGTTCACAGAAGCTGTTGTGTTCGGTTAAAAGCGCACTCGGTATAGTGACTGGGCTACGGGTTAGACTTCCGAGGAATCGTTCGATTCCCGGTTGGGGCAAGAGATTTTTTCTTCTCCAAAGCGCCCAGACGGGCTCTTGGGTCCACCTAGCCTTCTATCCAATGGGTGCGGTGGGGGAGGGGGGTCTCTCTCCCCGGAGGTAAAGCGGCCGATTTGTGTAGCTGACCATCCAGTGCAGAGGTTAAGAATGCGTGGACCTGTACTTCCATTCCTCATATCCCCTCATGACGCTTACAGGGATAACTTCAACTTGTTTTAATATGACCACTTGCACTGCCTACATAACAGGGATTAGAATTATCTAGAGAGATACTCAGCACTGGACTGCTGTTTTTTTTTTTGTTTCGTGGTTAAATGAGGCTAAAGGATTGTGTGTTGTTGCTTGTGTCTAAATAGAAACGGATACACGAAGCTGATTATGGAATACTTGTGCAAGTAGAGTAATGTTTTTGAATCTAGTTGGTTTATGGATGATAACATCATCGTCCTGTGGACCTTTATTGTTTTAATAGAATTTGAAACTCGACTACTTCAAATGTAAGCCAACTTCCAGTGTAGTATTTAATTATATATTTAACTAAATTTTTAACTTAATTGATCCCATCGTCATGTATTTGTAGACAGTTTTGGAAAGGGATGTCCATTTATTACAGTTGCCCTACCTATGGTTGCAGAATAAACCACACTATCGATCTAACGCTAAATACAATCGCGCTAGGTAACAATAGATTATCGAAAGAATTCGTCCAAGTTCGAGGATGTCTGTAAAGAAACAGGCTGTTAGTGTATGGACTGCATTCTACTTTCCCAGGTTTTCCAGTGGCGGGTTTTTGTGAAAGCGGTCAATGAATCTTTATGTTTCATAAACGTCAGGGAATTTCTTGACCAGTTTAGCTGCCGTCAGCTTCTCTAGAACTAGTTTGCGACATGAAGTTGTACGGCAAGGACTCCATACTCATCGAGTACGAGGGACCGGTGCCCCAGTATCTGGCTGTTGGTGCCAGCTCTGACAGCGGACAGAGCTGGGGGTAATCAAAATACCGGAACGTTAAGATTGGAAGGACCAACGAATTGCCAGATGAGTCTGCATAAGACTCTTAAACGAATTAACTTCTGTTTTTAATGATAATAGTGGTCACTAAACTGTGGGGCATTTTCAGTGTCGCTCCTACCTCTATACTGCTTTGTTTTAACGTGTAAGTTGGAACGGCGAGGAGAAATCCTGTGTTTCAGTGCAGCATCCCCACAGCGAATTGTAAGGGTTGTGCTGCCATGTCGGCCTTAATTGGCCAGTTTCGTCGATATTTTAAAAACGGCTACCACCACCGCGACTTCCACCATATACGTGTTTGTTATATTTTCCCGCAAAGAACCTCTGTTGTGTCATCAGTCCAGGTTACGATGTCGCAGTGACGCGTCTTATATAGGCCGACCAAACTACGTGAAGTCTTGAAAAGCTGATAGTCACTCAGCTACTCTCGCTACTCTCCCACCTGTCGTGGCGCCCGAAAATTCATGCCATGTTCACACGACAATGCAAACTACCATACGTCTGTAGGTATGAGCATATCAGCTGTATTCACGTGAAGACGTTCATAAGAGCAAGCAGCTGGAAGTCACGACAGTTGCTGTCTTTTGGGATGTGACGTCGTGTAATTTGGTGTACGTTTACCGACGTTTCAGAGGATCCTGTGTCCTTCGTCATGAGGGTAGTTGAATAATTCATTACCAGCAAATCGTCTGAAACCTCAGTACACCTCTAGCAGACGACACGGCGTCACATGCCAGAAGAGATCAATCTCGCATTGGTGTGTGTGGGGTGTGTCCGGGACTCTCTGTCTTTATTTCGTTTCTTCTCTCAATTAGAATTTGACGAGATGCTCGAATGCTTCGACATTGAACTCCATCCACTCTGTGTTCAAGCGGTAAGCTGAAATGTACAGGAATTTCAGTAAAGAGAAATAGCCTGCCGCTTGTTCAGAACAGTTATTCAAAGTGACTAGTGTTCCGTGCATGAGGATTAGGTAGTGAAAGTGTCTCATGTAGGAATGGTACAGCTTTAATAATCTGCTATGAATATTGTCCACAGAACTTTATCTTCTTGTGAGGTCTTGGACATTCTTGGATTTTAGAGGCATCTTACGGCAAATAATATGAGTGGCTGCAATTTCTGTGTTCGCTATGACCCACAAGAATGTTAATAATATGAGGGGAACAAGGTGCAGGAGAATAGTTCACATTTTTCTCGTCCTTACTGGATAATTTTGTAGAGCTGTTGGATGAGTGGTCTCTAGTGCCACCAACTTGTGTTAAAGAGTTGCAGTGAATTGTGGGGGAAGGGGTTAGGATAAGGGGGGTTTGAGAAAATGGGAGTGATGTAGTAACTAAATCAGGTGATTCCTATGCGTCCCGGCGCTTCTAACAGGCGCGTCGCGTCGTTACCGACTACTTAGGAGAGGGAGCAGCAGCAGACGATGCGTTGAGGAAAGGGAAATGGTAAATACGGAACGAGAGCCACAGTAATGAGATAAAAATGAAGCGGTGAAAAGGAAATTTTAAGAATATGAAAGGCAGGGTAGGAGTTTTCGTACATATAAAAGGCAATGATATTTGGGGTTGAGATTACAAGACGTGAAGGCAAGGTCATCGCACCAAGGGAAGAAGACACGTTTTGATAGAAAATGATTTTTTAAGAACATTGTTTCTAGGTGAATTATGCCGTACGGAATTTTAAAGATTTCACTGAAAGATGAGCACTGTTCCTTGAATTACAATTTGTTGGTGTCAGGTGTTGCACCGTAATGGCATTGCCAAAATTCACATAGGCTTATACAGATGCGGCAGGGTATCCTGGCGGTATTTAAATAACGATAACCCAAACAAAAACAGTAAAACCAACCGTTATATTTGTCAAATGCAACTTATATTTTATTGGTATAAACCCAGCTACATGTTTCGGCTTTCAACAAGCCATCATCAGGCTGTGTATAAGAAAGTGTAAAGTTAAAACTGTACTACTGCTATAGATAGTCTCTCAGGGTTGAGGTCTTAGTCTTGTTACAGATATTCATAACATCAACTGTAAAAATCAAGTGTAAAAGACCAAAGAAATGTAGCAGAGTTATCTTTTGTTTCTAACAAAATGAAGTATGTTCAAGAAGTTTACACACAACTTTACTTTTCAGTTACATCACAAAGATACTTTACAGAGTATTTTATACACAAGTTTACTCTTCAGTTACGTCACTGCTCTGACTACCATCCTTCAGTATACTCTGTTGTGCTCTGGACGCACATTTAACGTTACTTGCCACAAGTCGACACCTCGTAACATCCCAGAAGACATGACTCGGCATGTACTGCCCCTTACTCAAGAGAATGCAGTTGACCTGCACAGCGTGGATAGAGTCCCTAAACCCGACGGCCGAGGGGAAAACATATAGATCCTGTCTAAAACATGTGTCTCTATCACTGCATGACGTAGTTTTTTTTGTAACAAATACTGCTCGCCATTTGTTAGGTATTTCGTTTATAACAAGCCTAAAGTTAAATTTCTGCACACCTGTAACCGCACAGAACACTAAGAAAGTAACTGTATCATCTGACACGCGCAAAACACGACTGTACTTCAGTCTAACGTATTTTTAACTGGAATACATCGGTTACTGGTCACAAACAAGGGACGGTCGGCTTTGTACAGTGCAAACCACTGCCAAGGTCACCTGCAAACTGCACAGACAGTAACAGTAGTTTACTTGTCTTATCTGCTAGCCTCTGTGTGTGGTACGAGCCCAAAACTCTTCCCGGAACTTATTTTCAGTTCAGTTCGACCCGGATGCCAGTTGACGGATTCTAGGATTCGAAGTAGGCTGTATTAATGTCATGAACTCTTATTAAAGGACAGTGATAGGGCGTGATGCCGGCTTTGAATTGCGTAATTGCTTATGTTCCGATACTTCGTGGTGCGAATGGAGACAGGAATTCAGATTTCGCGACAAATCATCTGTCAGCTCAGGCTGTGAGGCGCATTGTGACATGCCTGTCGCTATCTCGGCCGGGCTACCGGCTTTCTTAGGAGGTTTTATTCAGACCCTCCAAGGTAAAGATAGCGTAGTCGGTATAGCGACTCGCTACGAGCCGGGCGGTCCGGGGATCGAATCCAGGTGGGGACGAGATTTTCAGCACCAGTCCAGACCGGCCCTGGGGCCTACCCAGCCTCCTGTGCAATGGGTACCGGGTCATTCCCGAGGGTAAAGCGGCCGTGGCGTGGAGTTGACCACCCACCCCATCTAGCACCGAGATTAAAGACAGAGTAGAGCTATACCTCTTCTCCCCTGTGGGCCTTTATGGTCTGTTCTAAGGAGAACTTTACCTCCAAGGTAAGGGACGGGGCAGCCCATTTAAATAAGCCGCTGCCACTTCGCTTCCGGTTGCAGTCCATAGCCAGTGGCTCATCTCGTTTCTTACTAGTGATTTGTGTATTCGCTCCAGCTTCGTTAACTACGGCTAGTGGAGACCACTTTTTTTTTTCCAAAAATGTAGGAGCCACCTCAAAATTCCAGGCTCCAGAATGGTGATATGAAACAAGTTCCCTTACTGAGGACCCCCAAATATTAGACGTCATCCATAAAATTTAGTCGCCCGGGCGACCTGGCGTCGTGGATCTGTGCACCCCTGGGACAGTATATGGATCACCCAGGAAAGTCGCTAGTGCTTAATGTAGAATTTAAACTTAAGTATCAGTGATAATAATCCGTATCGTGGCCTTTGTCTGTCGCGAAGCGAATCGATTTATTTCAAGCGATAACCAGAAATCGATGTATTTTTATTGCCTCCGTTTAATGCAGTCTCTTTTTAAATATAAAGTGTTTTTGGAGCAGTGTGTATAACTGCATCATCATTGCTTCTTTGAAGAACGTGATGAGAGCATTGTTATTGTAATTATCACATACATATCTCGTAATGACAGCAGCACCTAAACCCTAAGTAGCAGAAATATGCAGATGCCAGACAGCCCATCTCTAAAGCGTCGTTAGTCCCGTAGCTGTGGCTGTGTTAATGCCAGTCCCCTAGCTTTTAATGTTTGGTGGGGAAACAAAAACCATATTACAGAAACTTAGCGTGGTGTAAGGACAGAATGAGCCCAGAATGTTTGTGCTTATAAACAAGTATTGACTCGAAAAATAAAGAAAAGAAACAGCCTAGCGACATGTTGCTAACCTTTGAGCGGAGCTGCCACGCTGTCTTTCTAGACGTACATTCATGAGGTAAAATGTGTTAAATTCTGTCAGACCTGTTCTTAAATTATAAAAAAAATTACGGGACCCAATGTTTCGTTTTGCGATAGTATTTCGGTAGGGAGACGAGTGAGTGTGCGTGATAGCTATCTACGTAAATTGGTATGAGTTTGTGAAGTCAGGGTTCAGTTTTCTTCTTAACACGACTGTCCTTTCGCCCTCATGAATTTATCAGTACAGAAACATGGTACTTGTGCATACACTTGATTGGTTTCCTGTGACGTGTCGAGTAGGGAACAACATTCACGCAATGTAAACTACGGACTCGACTACCGAGGAATAGATGTTCGAATCCCGGAAGGAGCAAGATACCACTTTTCCAAAGCCTCTAGTCCGGCTCTGGAGTCTTGATATCCTCTTGTCCACTGGGTACCGGGAGCGCTTTCCCCAGGGGTAAAGCGGCCGTTTCATGAAGCTGACCCTCCATCTAATGCCAAGCTTAAGAATGAGTGGAACCATACCTCCATTTCTCCATATGCCTTAATGGTCTGCATAGGGTCGACTTTACTTTACTTTACTTTACTGTTATCCATGTTGTTAACTGACTAGCAATTACCCAGTAGGAAATGAGACTCTTAAACAGGCAGGCCTAGGGGATCGCTCCTCCCTGTTCATTACACCTTGCATGCTACCAGTTAAATGCTGTAGATATTGGCGGACCAAAATATTTATAGATACCAGTCGATAGTTTGCAGTAGGGGTGGAGAAGGCTTGAAGTAGGCGGGACATGCAAAAGATCATGTAGAGGTTTTTGGCAGTGGTCCATTAATTATATCTGAAAGTCACTCCAGAATTTGAGGAGGTCATATTTTATTAACTGTTACACATATTTGAAAACAGAGTAATGATACGGAAGTTAATTGAGAAAACATTTGTGTTAGTAAATTTTCACATGCACTGTATGGTAACAGATGAGTGATTTCATCCCACACATATGGAATACTTGGGATCCGGTGTTTCAGTTTCGAGTTGGCTACCTTCCCAGTACCTTCATCTGTTGTGGCAGTTTTAATCTAATTTCACAGTGAACGTTATGAGGCGTTATGTCTTGTGAGGCCTTGAATCCAGCAACCACAAGAGTCAGAGCAGTGTTGTAGTGACATGTTGCTGAAAATTTTAAACTGCCCTATTCCAATTGCTGGAAGATAGAGTTCTCCATCATATCAGAATAAATGTTTCAAGCATTTGTGCACTCACAAAAGAGAAATATGTGATGTGTGAAGCTGCTAGTAGTATTTAAGTCTGAAGTTATAAAGTGAGTAGTGCAATGTTAGAGTCATTAAGTTGTAAGAGGTATCTGGTGAAAGAAGATAAATCGGTGTTTAAAAATTGATTAATCGTGATACTTTTAATTCAACTGAAATGTAGTCTGTGCTTTAATATTGTATTTCATATGAAATAAGTGTAGAATCATTACACAAAATATAGATATTGAAACTCATTTCATTTTTCTGTGTTATGGTAGTCACATAGCCAGCTAGGCCCAGTAATTCAGATTTTATAAGTACTTATTACGTGCTATCACAGTTTGTGAAACGCCTGAGGAGTGACAAACATTACTTGTTCTCTCTTGTTCACAGGCGCAGGAAGAAGCAGCAGAAGCAGTCAGAACCTGGCCAGCGTAAGATTCAGGGTGTTTGTGGTGCAGGCGACCCAGATGATGAACCAGAACCAGGCAAGAGTCGACACTGGTTATGGCGTGTTATGAGGGCTGCATTGCCTTTCCAGATGGCCATTGTCGCATTGTTCTGTGTCGCATGTCTGCTGGAGCCTCATTGTTGTGATGCTATCAACAACTTGAACCTGTCCCTGACACCACAGCTTCGCTATGTGCGTGGACCTCCTCCAGTGTGAACGGTAAATGTTGGACATCAATTTAACATCTGTGATGTTACTAACAATGTCATGACCAGAATGTGAGGTAAAGTTGTCAGAAAGGAGCTGCCACAAGAAATTTAATCTAAATTCCATTGCTGACATACAATGAATTCAGCTTTGGTGTTATTCTGACACAGGCATCAGATGCTGAATTTGTGTCACTGAATGGAATATAACTGGTAGACTTTATATTTTGATGTTTTGTAAGACAACAAATTTCTTTCATTTTTGGAATGTAAAACTAGTTCCTGCTTCCATATATATGGGTATTCTGACTGACATGATCTATGAAATGGACGGTCTCCTAATCACAAAGTTGCAATAAGTTAAATCTAGTACAAAGAGAACTATTGCCCGTCTTTGTAGTCGTAGATGTTTTTTATGCAGTGTTTTAATTTTGGCTTGGTCAGTTGCTGCTTTGTAACATCATATCAAGTGTTATAATTTTAACATGAATGAGTATTATAAATTGAGCAACAGTATTTCTTCAGGTGTCTCCCACCATGGAAAACTGTTTATTTCTGGA